>CM027826.1:28700833-30017511 GCA_016097485.1 Eucalyptus sideroxylon x Eucalyptus melliodora
ATGAAACATGATCAAGCACAAGACCATAATAGTGCGGAGTAATATAGAAATTCTCACTGAAACAAGAGATTAGTGTATGTGTGGTATGTCTGGTTCTATTGCATAAAAGTACAAGTTTAAAGCCGAGCTACTTGTCACTTTGATAAAGCTTTGATATACTTGCACTAAGTAAATGTTTAATTCGAAAGAGACCTTTATGTATATTAATCTTGCGAAACTTTGGCTGTATGGTTTTAAATTTTTTATTTTTTTATTTATTTTGAAATCTTTGTTTTACAAACAAAGTGGGGATTGTTGGAATTTTGTTTGTTAAAACAAAATGAGTGCTTTTTACTTTGTCCCACATAGAAAATGTAGGAGCAAGTGGGTCAGGTTTAAATATGTGAATTTTTCCTTTTGTAGTTAAATGAGTGATTGGGTGGGGCTAGACCCCACCATACTCTGTCTTGGTGCGCGATTATTTGGCGCACTTAGCACTTGGCACGCTTGCTTCCAGTGTTTTAATTAGCATTATCCATTGCTATTTTTTATTTTTGTTTTATTTTTGTTAAGTTGCCTTTTAATTTGAGGAATTAGGAAATGAATATAAGTGAAAATTGGAAATTCTATTTAAAAAATTAAAAAAAAAAATTACTCGAATTTTTGTTTGTGTCTTTTTTAAGACAATTTTGGAAAATTACTTATTTGGTTTTTAACTTTCCCGAAGGGGTTGCAATTGTTCGTTTTTCGACTTCTTGGAAAAGTCTTGTTGTTTATCAAACAATTTCTAAAGCGTGTTTGTTTGCAATTTTTACGAAGAGTTGCAAGACTGTTTTCCATATATACTTGTCATTTTTCGGAAAAAGAAAAATGTGGTTATTTCAAGTCTTCTTTTTTGAAAAAACAGCAGCCAATTTTTCGATTGTTTCTAGAAAGACCTTGGAGAAATACTAAAATTACTATTTAGTATTACATAGAGACTTTTGTTGTATCTCGTAGGATTTTGCCGGTAACCATTAGTAACGTTGTGGGGCAAATAAATTATTAAAGAAAGTGATATCACGCCTCAAAGTCCGAGTTGTTTTACTCGATCCGATTTCATTGTTCAACCCATTTCGAAGCACCATATTTTACCAACACCATTGATTTGATTTTGAATTGATTGTGGAAGAGCAATTCGAAAACATAACGAACGAATTCTCAACGATGCTAGTGTCACTAAGAAGTGCGGGATTTTTGGTTTTGTTAAGTGGTATGTCATGCTTTCAATCATTAGTATTAAAAAAAGGTGGACCCCAACACGAAGAATTTCCGTATGATTGAATACTCAATACTTTAGTAAATCAAATTAGGTATAACATATTATTCGCATGCCTATATCGGTCTCTACCAAATTGAAAGTAGCTTTTTTGACTTAGGATTCTGAGGGTTTAAGCATACTTGTCTTCTTTGCAGAAAACTTCCGCCATCAAGTTGCGCATGAGCCTGCATCTTGTAGTATGCTTGTGTGGTTGCGAGGCGCTTTTAGTAACCATACTGTTTCCATGAACAATTTTTGATCAGAAATAATTTTTTTATTCTATTTTTGAGAATGATTTCTGAGCAAAAAAATGCGTTTGGTAACTGTATAAAATTTATGATTCTAGAATAGAAAAAAAACAAAAATGCATTTGGTAACTGCATAAAATTTCTATTCCAATTCTTTTCAATTACTTTTTTAGATGGGTATAAATTTGATATTGAATTCTCATGAACCATTTACCGATATAATTGTCTTCTTATGACTAAAGAAATCATATTATAGTTTATTATATTTTCAATTTAAAAAATTCGAATTTAGAATTGTGGCCTCGCCTAGCTATTGGCGGGGCTCAACCTCACCGGGCTACTAGGAGGTTGGCCTTGCCTTGGCCAGGTGACACCAACCTCGCGGCGCCTCGGCAAGGTCGAGCCCCACCGCTGGTTGGGTGAGCTTGGCCTCACCAAATCTAGGTGAGGTTGAGCCTCATCGGTGGCTGTGCGAGCCTCTAGCGAGCTCGCTAGGCCTCGCCGGACCACACCTTGGCTTGGTGAGTCTTTGGTGAGTTCGCCGGTGACTGGCGGCGGTGGAAGGTGGTGGACGGCAATGGCAGCGGCAGCAACACTTGAAGAACAAGGGAGAGGGAAGAAGAACAAGAAAAAAGAAGAGAAAGAAGAAAAAATAGGTTGACTTGATTCTAGAATTGTTCCTGGGAACAAAGAATCAACTTTTTTGATTTTTAATTCTGTTTCAAATCTACTTCTGAGAATAAAAAAAATAGAAATTTGTTCTTGAAAACAAAAATTTTACTAAAAGCATTTCTATTTCAAATCTACTCACGAGAACAAAAGAAAATAAACAGGCATGGTTTGGCAAGTTGCCAAACATACCCTTATTTATCTGTTCCTTGTTCTTCAACTTCACACGCATTCCGCAAACCGTGTCATTCAAGTTTGTACGTTTTAAAAGGATTATTAAAAGTTTAATACATTGCTAAGTATGCCAAAATTGCGCAATTATTCGCGCACTCGCATGCGGGTATTGTAGGGTTTAGCCCACACCAAACCTTTTCTTTAAACACACTAAAGAAGGCTTACATTTATAAATTGATCTATTTCCTCCCAACTTTCGTATGTAGGATAAGGAAGAACACACTTTGTTTTTGTTACAAACAAACTTCCAAACGAATAGATTGAAAAGGTCCATTTAAGAGAAACAAAGGAGGATGTGATCTGATCATTTTTCTTTCTTATAGTGTTAATTAGCCTTTTTAATGATAAAAAAAAATGTGGACCTATGTTGTGTTGCAACCCTCGTTTTCATCGAGGAAAAGGACGGATTTAGAGGTAATGAAGTTGGGATCAATGCTCCTTAAATGGCTTGGATTTTCCAAAAATTTTACCTCAACATTGGGATATTATTTGATTTTAGTTTCAATCAACCTTATGAAAATTTGAAATGATGATTTGTCACTAATTTATTAGGGTCGCATAAAAACTAAATAAGGCATATAAGTTGTCATGACCCTTTGTTCGTGACACGTTGATATTTGGAAAAGTGGAGGCTGCGGCTGAAGATTCATAATTACGTAGTGCACGGATGATCGCTATTAACTTTGGATTGGTATCACGTTGAAATTCCGCAGCTATTACAATGTCTTTGCATGGTATTAACGCAATGAAAAGATCAAATGCAATGTCAAATCAGTGATTGGATATATTCCTTCTTTTGGAAAAACGAGACAAAAGTTATCTTATTTTTCACTTTGTGTTGCTTCAATTTTACGTACAGCCACCACTCCACATCGGAAGAATTTTGCTCATTGATACAATATTAATATGGTCATGTGTGTGAAGAATATTTAGGCTCTGCCTCAGATGAATTTTGCTGGAAAGTATTTGCAAAAGATCTTATTTTCAGGAAAAAGATGATTCATTTTCTAATTGTTTCGTTGTATTTTGAAGGTCATTTTCTTAAATAATACAAATAAATTATATAATAGACGTTTGAAAAAAAAATTGGAGTACAACCTCAAGTCCTAAGTTCGGGTTACTTGGACCCGATTGCTAGAGATCCAAGCACAGACATCAAGATTCTAGACTCAGCCTTTAGGGACCTGAACCTGACCATCGGGGTCCCAATCCCAAGCAACCGGATCCGAACTCGGCCGCTAGGGTCTCAACGCAGGAGTCAGTATCCTAGGCCTAACCACTGGAGATTTGGGGAGGGACACGGGGTCTCAAGCTCGGCCTTGGGGACCTGAACGCGAGGAGTGACTAACGAGGCCCATGCACCGAGGTCTATCAGAGTTTTCGCCACAACTCCTCTTTAAAAATCTATTTTCATATGTACATCTTTTAACACTCCCACTTCTATATATACCATACACAACATCCCACATCTTGTTATCCTTTTTCATGCCAATCCACCCAGATAGAAACCTTAAGATCCACTTCCCAAAACCCTAACCGGCATCAGCCACAACTGTCCCTACCGAAAAGCTGGCCGCGGATGAACACGGCGGGGACCACTGGGCTGCACCCGCGTCTCACGAGGGCCTGCCCGATCTCCTTGCCTCTCGGAATCTCGTCTAGGTTGTGGGCCGTTGGGTTCCCCCCATTTCGTAAAGAAGCGACTTGATTAAAATCACCACAGGCTTCTCGGAGATCATCTTCGCCACCAGATCCTCCATTGAGAAAAAGCTTCGAGATGTCAGGGACTCCTAGAACGTCGACTAAAGTGGATTCCAGAGAGTGGTAATAAGCTCAAAGAGAGAGCAAAGTGAGCTCTTGAAGGTTGGAATGTGATATTAGGATTTCTTGTGTCCTGTGGATTGCTTAAGGCTTCATGAGGGACGTGCTTATATAGATGTTTCATCGTAGGGTTTTCGACTTGCATACGAGAGAGAGATAGAGAGAGAATTTTTCTTTAGATATTTGGCTATTTTCACAAGGATTCTTAGGGAACTCTTGATCATTGCAACGTGGATAAGGACTGTTGCATTTGCAGTGGAGAACAGAGGCTGCATACAACTGAATAAGATTATTTCCATACGTAACAGAGGCAACGTGTCCTTTGTACGTGTAGTACTTTAGCTTTAACTAGTACGTCCATGATAGGGTGCAACGGAAGGCATTATTTCGTTTTGATGCATTACGATGGAAAGTCACTAATGGAGGGGTATGAAGGGAGACGTATAAAAGCATCCCGAACACAATCGTTGGAATAGTTGGCAATTCATTCGCACAAAAATTCTCTCCATTTCCATCCAATAAGAAAAGGAATTCCATTTCACTTTTGCAAGAACGATCGGCATTTACACCGTGGAAATCGGGTGTTTTCCTTGTGATTGCATCTAGACTAATATGAGGAAGTGTTGTTCATGATTTATTCGCAATTCAACGTTCGTTCCGGGGCTATTTGTTGTTTGCGCATTGGAATCAGGTAAGTCGTCTTCCGCCGACTCGAATTCCAACATTGGTATCAGAGCCCGATCGTGATTTCTGCCTTGTTTTTCATCAAGTTTTCTCATTTGCCATTTGATATTGAGATCAAGAGATTGTATTCTATACTTTTTTTGATGTTTATTGGTCGGAATTATAATCTGAAAACTCGAATTCGAACCGGAGCGAAGAACGGGTTCGGGGTCGCATGCATTCGTGAGATTTTGGCCGTTTTTCCGAAATAATTTTTTGGTCAAAATCAAATTTTGAATATACAGGATGAAAGAGCTTGTCGAGATGAGTCCGGAGATGGGTCGAACGCCGCCGGGCGACGCCAGACGCGCCCACACGCACCTGAAGTGCTGGCGAAGCTAGCGAGTGCGCCACATGCGCCGGTCGGCGAACCGGTGCGTGCACGAGACGCACCAGCCGGCGAACCGGCACGCACGCACGGTTGGCGGATCTGGCGCACAGACGTCACCGTGACGTCACCCAACCGTGGGATGATGTCATCGATGACGTTACCATCGGTGACGGTTGGCCGACCGGCGACTTCGATCGACCCAACCCAAAACTCGAGACTCGAGACTCAACCCGACCGTTGACCGGTCAACGGTCGGACCGGTCAACCGGTCCGGCGGTCAAACCGGTTGGACTGGTCACCGGCCGAATTGGTTGGACCGATCACCGGCTGAACGGTCATCGGTTGGACCGGTTGGACCAGTCGGACCGGCCAGGAGCCGTTTGGCTCTCTGGCACGTGCGCCACACGCGCCGCGCACTCAGGCGGCGTGTGGGGGCGCGTGCGAGCTCCGATTGGAGCGTGGTTGGTCTCGTTTGGTTCATATGAGTGTCATTTACATAGTGGTATAATTATTTTATACTTTTGAATTTTATAAATGTAAGAAAATGCTTTGGGAACCCTATGTATGCATATTTTTTGGGGTTTAATGTAGTTTATTCATTTGTAGCTTGTATTTTCTTGTGATTTAGGAAATATAGTAGCTAGCTTGTGTTCAATTGAAGTTATATATGCTGTGTAGAGCTTGGTTTATTGATATGATGTATATATTTTAATATACTTGCAATTTTCTAGTTGCTAGAAAATTAGAATAATGGTAGGAAATCCATTACACATTGAATTGCAATTTTGATTATAATCGAAGCATGATTGTTGTTTATATGTTGATTATTGTCATGCTATGTTTTTTGTGTTAAGGAAAAATGTAGAAATTACATAAGGTCGTGTAATTATTTTTCCTAGTAGGAGTTCGTAGGTTGGTAGAATTTGAAATAGTTCTCACCTAGAACTTAAGATTTGCGCAAATTAAACTAATTAATGATAATAGAACAATTGTGCATAGAAGTTGATTGGGAACATAGTGAACTTTTGCTTTTGTGTCTTTTGTTGAATTATTATTAATTTAGTTTGTCTTTGCTGCAAATTAAATATGTGTGTCACTTTGTAAAGTGTGCTAGTGTTGATTCTGTGTTTATTATGTCAATGTGTTATAGCAATTGATTATGGTTTTGGCATCCAAGACCATTGTGGCTGACTTCAATAAGGGTGAGAAGCTGAACGGTGACAATTATGATATTTGGCACTGAAAGGTTCAATACATTTTTGAGGAGCAAGAGGTTTTGGAAACCCTCAACCATACCATGGATAAACCTGAGTATGTAACTTCAGCTCAATGTAGGAGAGATCTGAAAGCTTATCAAGCTTGGAAAAAGAAAAATAGCATTGCTCGCATCACGTTGCTGAGCTGTATGCAAGATGATCTCATGTGTGAGTTTGAGAGTTATGACAAAGCTTAAGCTATGTGGGTTGCCTTGAAAGATAAGTTTGGGGGTACATCTGCCACTAAGCTGAGGAGACTCACCATCAAGTTTGACACATTTCGAAAGCGTCCAAATGTAACGATGAGGCAACATCTTCGGGAGATGTCAAACATGATCCGTGAGCTGAAGTTAGCAGGTCACTCCCTTACCGATGAACATCAAGTTCAGGCTGTTATAAGGTCTCTT
Organism: Eucalyptus sideroxylon x Eucalyptus melliodora; assembly: GCA_016097485.1. Taxonomy (NCBI): domain Eukaryota; kingdom Viridiplantae; phylum Streptophyta; class Magnoliopsida; order Myrtales; family Myrtaceae; genus Eucalyptus; species Eucalyptus sideroxylon x Eucalyptus melliodora. The sequence continues at coordinate 28,707,802 of CM027826.1, forward strand.
CCTTACAATTAGAAGTATATGAAGATCAATATGACGCATAATGAGAATATTGTCATTTTTGATGATATTGCGCGTCATTTGGAATTAGAGGATGAGCGCTTGAAGGTTGCGAGATCCTCTGCTCATGCTTATGTTGCTGAATCGAGTTCGCGCAAAGCTTCGGGCTTCAGGTGCAAGAGGAATCTTCAGTTCAACAACAAAGGGAAGATGATTGATCAGGCACCCAAGAGGGCTAAGACCTTCCGACGTAAGAAGCATGGTGGGAAGAAGGACAAGGCCAAGATGGAGTGCCACAATTGTGGCAAGTTGGGTCACTTTGCTCGTGAATGCACTGAGCCGAAAAAGGTATCCCATTACTCAATTACTTTGAGTAATGTTTTTGTGTTCAGTACTGTAATGCTTGCTGAATTTTATCCAATGTGGACTATAGACTCAAGAGCAACAGACCACGTAGCTAGAGATTGAAAAGCATTTGTGGAGTATCGTTAGATACCGCCTGGAAGAAGATGGATATATGTTGGGAATAACTCAAGAGTTGAAGTGAAGGGTATTGGCACATGTAAATTAATCTTATGCGGTAGTCGAAACCTGTTCCTGCATAATGTCCTTTATGCTCCAGATATTCGATGAAACTTGGTCTCTGTAATTGTTCTTCTTAGCTTAGGTTATGTATTGAATTTCCATGGTGATTGTATTGACATTTTGTATGGAACAGTTTATTATCGTTCGGTCATGTATCGAATAGCTTTATGGTGTTAGTCATTGACTATGATCAGTACAATGTTAATGTTGATGGTTATTTTTCTTTAATTGTGTTTTCTAACAATGTTGAGATTGATGCAAGTACTTGGCATGCTAGATTAGGTCACATTGGATTGTAAAGAATGCAAAGATTAGCTAGAGAAGGCCTTTTAGGGTCATTTACTAATGTTAGTCTATCCGTATGTGAACATTGTCTAGCGGGAAAAACAATTAGAAAACCATTCGGTAAAGGGACTAGAGCTGAATTTCCATTGCATCTCATACATTCTGACATTTGTGGTCATTTGAATATGAGAGCGAAGCATGGAGCCTCATATTTCATCATTTTTATAGATGACTTCACACGTTTTGGTTATGTCTTTCCGATCTCCCATAAGTCAGAAGCATTAGACTGCTTTCAACGATATATAGCGATGGTAGAGAATCGGTTGAACAAAACAATAAAGGCATTGAGAACTGATTGTGGACGTAAGTATCTATCGGAGCAATTCAAAGCTCTTTGTGATGAAAAGGGAATTGTACGATAATTGACTATTCCTGGTACTCCACAACAAAATGGGGTAGCTGAGAGAATGAATAGAACTCTATTGGAAATGGTTAGGTCTATGATGGCGCAAGCAAATTTAATTATCTCCTATTGGGGAGATGCGTTATTGACTGTTACCTATATACTTAACCGTGTGCCCTCAAAATTGGTCACTTCTATTCCTTATGAATTATGAACTGGTAGGAAACCAGACTTGAGTAGTCTACGTCCATGGGGATGTGCAGCTTATGTTTATGATTCTTCCCATAAACGCGACAAATTAGGTCATAGAGGGAAGAAATGTATTTTTATAAGATATTCCGAACACTCCAAAGGGTATGTGTTCATAGGTGAACAAGTTGATGGAAGTGTGACCGAAATGGAGTCACGAGATGTCACGTTCTTGGAGAATGATTTTCCTAATAGAGGTCAGATTGATAAGGACTTTCAATTATATGAGATGGAAGATCCTGATAACACACCCACTGATGTTGTAGAGGGAAATGAAGATTTACCTCAACACATAACACCTAGTGGGAGTGTTGCATCGCCTGATGAATTGAATTCAAGAGGAATTCAAGAGAAATTCAATTGTGTAAAAGTAATCGTAAAAGTATTTCTCGTCGTCGTTTTAAGATTGAAAGGGAAGCATTTATGATTGCTCAAAAAGACGATGCCTAGCCTAAGACTGTTCAAGAGGCTCTCTCATCCTCTGATAAGGAAGAATGGAGAAAAGTTTTGGAAGATGAGTTGGAGTCAATGAGGGCAAACCATGTCTGGGATTTGGTTGATCTACCACCCAATCGTAAGGCCATTGGAAACAAATGAGTCTTCAAGATTAAGCGAATGACGGATGGATCTATTGAAAAGTATAAGGCTCGCCTTGTGGCAAAAGGTTATACTCAACAAGAGGGTATAGATTATGATGAAACTTTTTCACCAGTTGTAAGGTTTGTCTCAATACACCTTATTCTAGCCATCGTTGCACATTTGGACCTTGAATTACATCAAATGGATGTAAAGACGGCATTTCTCATGGAGAATTAAATGAGGAAATCTATATGAAACAACCAATAGGTTTCATAGCTAAAGGTCAATAGCATAAAGTTTGCAAGCTTCATCGCTCAATATATGGCCTTAAGCAATCATCTAGACGGTGGTATCTTCGTTTTTATCGAGCAATAATAACTTTTAGTTTCATGATGATCGAAGAAGATCACTATGTATATATCAAGCGGTCCAAAGATAAATTTGTGATTTTATCACTTTATGTGGACGATATTCTGTTGGTTGGAAATGACAAAGTTTTGGTTATCACCATAAAAGAATGGTTGTCCTCCAATTTTGAGATGAAGGACATGGGATAAATTGCTTATATATTAGGAGTTAAGATCGAAAGATCGATCGAGGAAACTCCTTACTTTATCACAAGAGTCTTATATTATGAAGGTTCTTGAGCGTTTCAATATGCAGCATTGTAATCCCATTGATACCCTTGTCATGCAGGGTGAAAGCCTAAGTACTGAGATGTGTCCTAAGACTCCGGAAGAAATAAAAGTGATGGAAACTGTTCCTTACGCTAGTGCGGTCGGAAGTTTGATGTATGCTATGATGTGTACTCAACCCGACATATGTTATGCCGTGGGATTGGTGAGCCGATATCAATCAAATCCTGGTCAAGCACACCGGAAAGCAGTGAAGAGGATCCTGAGATACTTGAAGGGCACCATGGACTATCGAATTTGTTACTAAGGGAATGATTTACGCCTATTAGGTTATTCAGATGTTGATTGGGGTGGAGACTTGGATGAGCGTAAATCGACTTCTGGATATGCGTTCTTGCTCAATGGAGGTGCGATTTCTTGGAATAGCAAGAAACAGACATACACAGCCTTGTCTACGATGGAGGCAGAATTTATTGCATGTTCTGCCGCAGTGCAAGAAGCAGTATGGCTAAAACGTTTCTTGGAAAATTTAGCTACTGTCATTGAAGTTCTAAGACCGGTGACGGTTTATTGTGATAGTCAAGCAGCCATTGCCTATGTGAAAGATCCCAAGTATCATGGAAAGACAAAACACATTGACATAAAGAAAAACTTCATTAGAAATATTATAGCGCAGAAAGAAGTGATCCTACAAAACATTTCAACCAATAGAATAGTTGCTGATCCATTTACGAAGGCTATTCCTAGAGACATATTCTTGACCCATAGGATGTCACTAGGATTGCGTAGAATGTGATATCTGTTATTGTAGAGGATCATTAGTTTATGTATTTGTGGATAGATGTATTGTACTTGTTTGTTTATTAGTGATTTGATGTTTTATTAAAAAGTACAAATCCACTATGAGACTAGCACAAACACACATATATTATTGAAAAGTATGTCAGCAGGCAATGATTGACTCACTCATACGAGCAATCGTCTCAAGTGCTGTAGTTAGCACGTTGAGATGAGATGTTATGTACAAATTAATGCTGAAGAGCAAGTTTGGTACATAAAATATGTCACCTTGATTGGAGTCAAGATGAGGTCTGTGTTTTTGTTTATAATAAGACCGAACATGATATTCCCACAATCATGTATGCCTGTAAAATGCCGGATGCGAGTACTTAATTGGGCGCTATAGAAAGCGAGCTAATATAGCATTCGGGCTAAATATGAATATGTGATTGGCACGTGACTATGTTTAGGTTAAGATCTATATAGTGGATATGGTTAATAAATGACATACGCTCTTATAGAAAGAGAAATCCACTGTAGCATGTAATTCATACTACATGTGCATTATACGACCAATAAGGGAAGGTGAGTAAAATTATTTTTATTTACTTATCGTGTGAGTCCTTGAGGTAATTTATAATTTACTTCAATTTTGTGCCCTATGTTACTTTTGGCTATGTTCTCGAAGTGAAAGATCAATGTTGCTACTTTAGCATGTTACGGGCGGTCATGAATAGATATGACCTATGTGACATGTCTAGGAAAGCAATTGTTCTGAAATTGAGAGAGACATGAGTGCGAAGGAAGACTATTGTTGTTTTACATCTATCACATGTATTTACTGGTCGACCAATTATATCGCCCTATGTGGTTGCATATGTAATTATAAATACATGGTGTTTTGAGAATAGTCAAGTATAGTGTTTAAGGGATAGGTATACTCGGACTGATGTAACAAAATATGTCTGGAGCACTGTGAGACATCGATTGTTTATTTCTTTTCGGGGTTGTAGCCATTATGTCATCCCTAACGGGTGTATAATTTGAGCTCCCAAGTACAGGTGTGCTCACTGGTCGCACGGTTTATTTGTCAGTATGAATTGTTTTTGTAAAATTGATGAATGTTGAATGCCTTATATTCTTGATAGAGCGCTATCAAACCCATCATGTTCGAGTGGGACATGTAGTACTTTAGCTTTAGCTGGTACGTCCATAATGGGGTGTGAACAGAACACATCATTTCGTTTTGATGCGTTACGATGGAAAGTCACTAATGGAGGGGTACGAAGGGAGACGTATAAAAGCCTCCCAAACACAATCGTTGGAACAGTTGGCAATTCATTCGCACCAAAATTCTCTCCATTTCCATCAAATAAGAAAAGGAATTCCATTTCACTTTTGCAAGAATGATCGGCATTTACATCGTGGAAATTGGGTGTTTTCCTTGTGATTGCATCCAGACTAACGTGAGGAACTGTTGTTCGTGATTTATTCGCAATTCAACGTTCGTTCCGGGGCTTTTTGCTGTTTGCGCATCAGAATCAGGTAAGTTGTCTTCCGCCGACTCGAATTCCAACAGTATGGCTTCACGTTATATCTACTATATCCTTTATTTTCATATTTTCATGGCTTTTGATATTTGTATGACTATCCTCCATTTTACGGGAAATTTTATTTTTAAACCGAGTATTTCTTCCATCCTTTAGCAATTAAACCCATCTCCCCCATTATCTTGTCAACACTAGCTAGGGTTCATAATTTGGAACTGTTTACTAATCAATTCATGGATACCAAAATGTACTTTATCCCTCATTTTTTTTTTCTTTTAACTCATTGTTGAAACAAGTTCTTTTCAACCATGGGAATTTTTCTGCGTGTCTTTATCTTGGAGGCATCCGCTGAGTTGGTGGATGAAACTAGGGTTTATCCACTTGGGGACCCCTCTTTCTCTCTCTGAAGATTCTGATTCTGTGTTCGAAAAAGAGAATTGAGAAAGACCTGGTGATCGTGCGCAAGGTATACATAAGATGAAAAGAAGAACAATGTGGTAAAAACAAGTACTCCTTTAGGACAAGAACACCAACCAGATCACATCAGTCATTACCCTCCATCTTTTTCCCGAACCTTATGTGCTAATAAAGAACAAGATTCTGCCTACAGCGTTAGTGACTTTGGAAAGTCGAAATGTGTGGCTTTGTCTTAACTAAGGAGGTACAATTCATCATGTGATTCTTAACTGACTTGGATTTAACTCGCATATGATCACTGTCAAACTTTGGGACCATATGTTGGCTTTACTGGTCGATCTAACTACTTTGAAAAGTCAAGGAACAGCTTAAATTAAGTTTGATGCAAAGCTTTTACAAGACCTATTTTTAGGCCAAAAGAGCTTGAACAACTAATCACGGCTCTATTTTTCAGCTTAATATATTAGGGTCATTTGGCCAATAGCTCGCTTGAATGCGGTGTGAGTCAACTTGTAGCTAGAAAAACTTTTATTCGATTATTCGTTTCTCGTTTTCAGCCAACTCTTCTTTTCGTCATCTCTTCTAAATATGATTTTTCGCAAGCAGCGCTAAAAGGTTATATAGTTTTCTACAAGAGCCAAGAGATTTGAAGTTTAATTCCTCATGCTTTATCATTACTCATTTTCGGATTTTCTTTATCCATCATAAGTATTGACTATTTTTCGACTCGTACGTACTTAAGTTGTTCACCATCATACCACACAACCATCTAGTTCTTTGGGTTTAAAGCCTTCACCATCCCATGAATCTTTACATGAGACGTTTCTACAAATATAAAATATATAATATTTCTCTAATAAATTGAACTTCTGGAGAAATTGATTACGTACTCAAATTCATTATGTCATTATATGTTCTCAAACTTCACTTAGGAGTTCTCATACACTCATGCTACCAAGTCCAGTTGAAAATTAATTCATTGAACTTGGACCTAGTCAAGGGCATCACGAAACTTTTTCTTGGATTAAACAGTGTTTGATCATCTCAAAATAGACTAATTAGATGTCATTACTATGTCCTTAGCATAAAAAGTTCTCCCAAATTCTATCACTAACAACAAATTCTAGATCGAAATCCCCCTTTGATTTGTATGATTAGGAGAATGTCAGACATAAGGAATAATTAACCAAAGTGTTATATTAGATAAGTCTGTTAAACAAACAATTAGCATCAACTAGCCAGGTAAGGATTCCACAAATCCGAATATATAACGAATATCGACCAAATTTAATTTGGTAAGAACTATTTACACAATCATTTATCCAAACTTCTATACACCTTTTTCAATTGACATTATTCTCGCGCGTACCCCATGTTCTAGACTGCTTTTCTGGCCCTGCAAAATCAAAAGGCACAGCGATCCAAATCCGAAAGGTCACTTCACTTTCACAATTCGACTTTTCATCAGTTGTCACCATTTCGAATCTTGCATTTTTTTTATGTCAATTTGTTTGAGTCTTTCAAGCTGCCACGCATGTACGCCCTGCAAAAAGGCCATTCCACCCTAAAATCTTAGGGCACAGTATCTTCATAAACGACCCAATTGGCAATTGGTAGGCCAAGGGTCATTTTGTAAGTTCATGTTCTTTTGGCCTTTTATAAGAAAAAAAGTGGGTCCTTCAATGTTATTTTTATCTTGTTGTTTGCTTAGGATTATTTGCTCAATTTGAGGCAATGCAAAGTCAAAAGTGAACCAATTACGGAAAAAAAAGTATATTGAATTTATACGGTTCTATTGACGTGGCTTGTTAAATTCATGAAAAAAGTACCGGGTGAGTTCAATGCGCACGAACGTGAAATAATAAATATTCTCTCATGACCTGATAATGCCCTTCATCAGATCGGGACACCTTAATTGTGTCACTCAGATAAGCTTTCTTGGTAACGGACGTTTAATTTCAATTGATTTCATTCTCGCTGTGTATAACTTAAGTAAAATCCAGGTATATTATTAAATTTATACAAAATTGGATGTGCATATCTTTTGATACATCACCTGCTAAAATTTTCCTCCTATTAATTATCACTTAATTAGTAGTAGCCATGAAATAACAAGGACCTAAAGTCTTTCCTAGATGCTTTAGTTTCATGGGTTTATATGTCTACTTTGGCTTAGGACGAACATTTTGATCTGGTGGATTAAGATCTGCCTTCTTTCATTCTGCGGTGGAATCTTGAAAACCCTTGGATTGATTCTTATCAAATAAAGACAGTTGGATTCATCACATTCATAGTGAATTGGCACTTATCTCGAGTCTTATTCTATTGTCCGAGTTCATTCTAAATAAGAAGAAACAATTACATACTTGAAGATCTTGATGTGATAGCTCTTATAATCCTATTTCGCTTGGGAAATAGGAATATTGAATCTTCTATAGCGATGTGCACAATTCATAAAGATTTTTGCACAAGTCTTGTAACCAAGGGGTACTCAGTTGGCAGTCCGTTACAAGACTTGTGTGAAGCACACGCCAACCTAGTAGGAGCCCTTGCGAAGGCCTCCTCCATTTCTGGGTAGATTTTGTCTACCCTACCTAGGAGAGAATATGACAGGTGACATTGGGGAGTCCTACCTCTTGGAGGTTCTTTCCATCTGTTTCTTCTCTCTTGAACTTTTTAAAAACCTGCTTAGATTTATAATATAGTGATGTGTAGAACTCATAAAGAATAGATGGTTTGTCTTCCAATTTTCTCTCCAATTATAGCAAAATACATGAAATTAGTAAAGAAGATTGCCTTTTCTAATTAGATTGCTTTCACAAATAATATTCACATTTAGCTTTGCTAATATTATCTTCCTTTTATTGGATTGGGATACCAGATCGAGTCGCAACCTGCTAAAGTCGATATATGGTCTACAAACTCTCCATACCAAAGCAGTAACAATTTTAGATGTCCTGAACGAGGGGGGCTTCTATGATCCATTGGGGACTGATTCCTTGCTCATAACTCATTGTGATAACACGATGCATTTTCTCGTAACTGTTATTCAAATCACGAAGGGCCACGATACACAAAAGGTTAAATAATTTATAATCAGTGAGAATCTTATATGGTCCAATGGCTATTAATCTCTTGAAAGATGGTTTCTCAAGAGATTGTAGAAGCTTCTATATATTCAGAGGATTAATATGTTTAGGTTGTTGGTGGATGTTTTCGAAGTTGGATTAGTAAATGGGGGTAGTGTCTTTAGTTGATTGTTAAAACATAAGAGAGAGAGAGGGAGAAAGATAGAATGGTAAACATGATGTTTCAAAAATCCTTTGGCATTGATTGAGCATGCAAGCAAATCTCACTTGGCGATCGTCAAACCTTTAAAATTTTGTATGTTACAATTCTTTATATAGAAATTACAGTAATGCACGTGATTACAACGGAAATCCGACAGTAATTCTTGTCACCGGAGAATCCTAGAAGTTCCTAGAGACATATAAGCTTGTACGAGTTGTAGAAAAGATTTGTGATCTTTCTTATCATCGCCAACAAAGATAGCAGACAGCGAAAAGATAAAGAAGAATGCGTGTTGGAGAAATTCTCTTGAAGTATTTTGAAGCTGACAAAACGTTTCCATTAGTCTAGTCTGAAGGTTTGCAGACTCTGCCATTTAAAGTCCGAAGACCTCCGGACAGCCAGACTCAAGACTCAATGTCTATCCTCATTGACAGTCTCTAATCCGTTGAAGAAAGGTTACCAGAACTGGATGTTTTGTTAATGGCTTGACCTTATCAACTCGGAGAAGATCTCGTGGCTGGAATAGACACAACGGAATTCTTTGATTGATCGAGATTGACTCGAAGATTAAGGAATCGATGATTGCCTAAATATTCTTGGAAGGTTCTACTTATGGAAACCGAGATCCTGATTGTATGGGCGAACATGATTGATGGGCTATCAACACGATCCTTTAATAGCCGAATGATCTTCCTAATTGATTCCGTCCAACGGGTAGATTGGAGGAATTCCTTTGGTAAGTGCCAACGGGTATGATGGCATAAAGGAGTATATAAGGAAGACGTTCTAAGTTGTTGAGGTGTGCGCGATAGAAGAATTTCAAAGTCCGAAGCTCCTTGTTGTTTAGACAATTCCTTTGAGCGAATACTTGTATACAAAAGAGAGTCTATATTTGTGAGAAACCTTGAGGAGGTGTGATAGAACATCTACACTGTGGAATCAAGGAAAAGTTGAGCTGTAACTTCTCTTTTGTTCATAGTGAAATTCAGCCGGTGGGCTGTCAGTGCGGAAGAGTGGACGTAGGCTTGGAATAAGCCGAACCACTATAAAACCTGTGTTCAATCTTCTCTCCCTTACTCTCTTTACTTTGATCGTAAATCATTTTGTGAACTCCTTTCTATCGGCTGCCTAGAATTGCTTCCGTATCTCGATAAATTGTTTGTGTACCTATTCACCCCCTCTAGGTGCTTATACTAGCTATCTCAATTGGTATCAGAGCTCGTGTACTCACTTTGTTTGAAGTGTTTTACTTCAGAGTAAAAGATCCATGGCTAGTATGTTGGCTCCAGGGCTGGTAAAAGGGCAAAGCAACACTAGATTGCCTTACTTTGATGGAAATGACTACAACATATGGAAGAACAAGATGAAGGCATTCTTAAGATCAAATGATCCTCTGGAATGGGACGTTGTAGAAAAAGGAATCATTCGTAAAGCTACATCTGTCTCAGAAAGAGGAAAGGACACTGTTGAGTCCAGCGAAATAAGTCAGGAAGAGATAATCAAGAGACAGGAAGAGATAATCAAGAGACAAGCTCTTGATGCAAAAGCAATTCACTCTTTATATTGTGCTTTATCACCTACTGAATATAACCAAATATCTTCTTGTGATACAGCCAAAGAAGTCTGGGATAGATTACACATTACCTATGAAGGAACCGATCGAGTGAAAGAAACAAGAATCAACATTCTTCTCGGTCAATACGAAGCCTTCATAATGAAACCAGGAGAATCTATAACTGACATGTTTAGTCGTTTTACAAAAATCGTGAATGGTCTTGAAAATCAAGGTCAACCAATTTCTGATCCCATGAAAGTAAACAAGCTACTGCGTGGACTCTCCAAGGATTGGAATCACATTAAGACCTCAATCAAAGAGACTCAAAGAATCATGCCACTGTCTGTCGATGAGCTGGTTGGGACCCTTCAGTCTTATGAAGTGGAACGAATCAATGAAGACGAAGATCCCAAAGGTAAGAAATCAATTGCATTAAAATCTAATGATGATTTTGATGTAACAGATTCTGAAGACGACATGGATGATGAAGAACTTGCTCTCATGATAAGAAGATTCAGAAAGCTGAATAGAAAAGGAAGAAGATTCAATTCAAGGAAACAAAGTTTTCAAAAGCAAATGGACCAAGTCTGCTGAAGATGATGAATCAAACAAAGATGTAGTCTCGCTTTGAATGCAAGAAAAATGGACACATAGACCCAACTGTCCTCTTCTGAGAAAGAATAAAGGAAAAATTGAAAGGTATCGAAAGGCTCTCAAAGCTGAAACCTGAAGTGATACAGAGTGTGAAGATAGTGATGATGATTATGCCAACTTATGTCTAATGGCACAATCAGACTCAGAATCAAACTCCGAGACTGATTCAGACTCATAAAGTGAATTCGAGGTAAGTAATTTCAAAATCCCTATTAAAGTTTCAAAATACATCGATGAATTATGTTTTAGTCTTAAGACTTCTCTTAAAAGAATTTCTGAACTCAAAAAGGAAAATTCTGCTTTAAAACAACAAGAGAATGTTTTGAAAGAAAAAGTGAAATGCTTAGACCGGGATGTTTCTTCTCTCAAAGAAAGTGAAGATAATCTTTTGAAAGAAAATGCATTTTTGAAAAATGATATTTCAAATATTTCCAAAAGATTTTCCTAGGATCTGAAAAACTGGAGAAAATACTTTCTATTCAAAGACCTTATTTCAATAAATCTGGTTTAGGAATGACGCTGAAACCATTCCTTTAATCGATTTTCCTAAAGTAAAAGAAAGAATTAAACAAAGACCAACAAAGAATGCTTACAAAAACCATTTTGAAAGGTCCTTCGTCAAACCAGTAGGTCGCAATGCTCTTAGATGTTCAAAATGCAATAGTGCATATCATTTTGAGAAAGAATGTCCTATGGCTTGGAGACCTGTCAATAAAGTCTGGGCAAAAACCGTATATCAGACTAACTCAAAAGGACCCAAGAAAATATGGGTACCAAAGAAAGCTTGAGTTTCTTTTTAAATGCAGGTCACTATCAAGAAAAAGGTGAAATGGTACTTGGATAGTGGATGCTCGAGACACATGACAAGAGATTCAAATTGTTTCATAAAGCTTGTTCAAGTGAATGGTGGAAAAGTCTCATTTGGAGGAAATAGTAAGCAATGTTTCTTTAGTTGAAAGGCTCAATTACAATCTGCTCAGTATTAGTCAACTTTGTGATGCCGGTTTCAAAATCAACTTTCAAGAGGGTATTTGTTTAGGAACCAGTAAAGACTCTACTCAGTCTTTCATGGGTCGAAGACATGGAAATATCTACCTCTTAGACGTGAAACCAAATGAATCGCAATGTCTAATCTCAATCCAAGACGAAACGAACTTATGGCACAAAAAACTTGGGCATATTAACATGAAACAGATAGCCAAAATCTCAGCAAAGAAGTTTGTTCGTGGTCTACCTAATTTATCATACCAAAAAACTGATCTATGTACACCATGTATATTGGGAAAACAGGTAAGAAATTCCTTTAAGCCAATAAATCAAGTTTCGACTAACCGTGTATTGCAGCTCTTGCATATGGATCTCTTCGGACCAACAAGAACGCAGAGCATTGGAGGTAAGAAATATTGCCTAGTAATTGTGGATGACTACTTATGATTTACATGGGTATATTTCTTGGTAAGTAAGTCTGAAACTTTTTTTTACTTTGAAAAATTTGCTAAGAAGGTTCAAAATGAAAAGGGTATGTTATTTCAAGCATAAAAACAGACCATGGAGGTGAATTTGAAAATCAAGATTTTGCTAAATTTTGTGACGAATCTGGTTTACAAGCATTTGTTCTCTTCTCCATATACTCCGAGCAAAATGGAGTTGTGGAAAGGAAGAATAGATCTCTTCAAGAAATGGCCAGAACTCTCTTAATTGAAAGCAATATTTCTTTACGGTTTTGGGCTGAAGCAGTTTCAACATCATGTTATATTATCAATAGAGTTTTTCTAAGGCCTATTCTAGAAAAAACCCCTATGAATTATTCAAAGAAAAGAAGCCCATTGTTTCATATTTTCATGTATTTTGATGCAAATGTTTCATATTGAAAAATGCAAATGATCGAGTTGGTAAGTTTGAAGAAAAGTCAGATGAAGGCATCTTCCTTGGATATTCAACCACAAGCAAGGCGTACAGAGTCTACAACAAAAAGTCTCAAACTGTGGAAGAATCAATGAATGTAAAATTCCAAGATTCTATACAAAATGAATCTATTCAGACTCATTTTGAAGAGACTGAATCTGCTCCAGACTCTACAAAGTCTAATTCTCAAGAAGAAGCTCAGACTTTGAAGGACCAACAACAAGTGACTGTTGAAGATTCTAGTGAAGGAAGTGATCATCAATATCGATAAATTAACCATCAATCGGAAACATAAGTCCAGTCATCCCAAAGATCTTATTATTGGCGACATCAATGAAGGAATCCGCACAAGATCCAAAAGGCGAGAAGAGTCTAGTGCTGTGGCTCTTATTTTTGAAATAGAACCCATGAGCATAGAAGAAGCTTTATCCGATGAAAGCTGGATTGAAGCTATGCAAGAAGAACTCAGACAATTCAGAGTTAATGATGTCTGGGAGCTGACTCCTAAACCAAAAGGTAAATCAATTGTTGGAGCTAAATGGGTTTTCAGGAACAAGATGGATGAGAAAGGAAAAGTCATAAGAAACAAGACTAGACTCGTGGCCAAGGGATACACACAAGAAGAAGGGATCGACTATGACGAGACTTATGCATTGGTAGCAAGGTTAGAAGCAATCCGTTTATTACTTGCATTTGCTTGTCAAAAAAATTTCAGGTTATTTCAAATGGACGTCAAAAGTGTTTTCATAAACGGTTTCATCCGTGAGGAAGTCTATGTGGAACAACCACCAGGGTTTGAAAGACCCAAAGAAACTAGACTCAGTATTCAGACTCAAAAAAGCCTTGTATGGCTTAAAGCAAGCACCTCGAGCCTGGTACGACAGATTAAGTAAGTTTTTAATTCGAAATGAATTTGTTAAAGGTAAAGTAGACACTACCCTTTTTATTAAAAGAGAAAGCAAAAGCTTTTTACTTGTTCAAATATATGTGGATGATATTATTTTTGGATCTTCTAATAAAAGTCTGTGTAAGAAATTTTCTAAGACTATGTAGGATGAATTTGAAATGAGCACGATAGGTGAGTTAACATTCTTTCTCGGGCTCCAAGTTAAACAACTGGAGGAAGGAACTTTCATTCATCAAGAAAAATATGCAAATGATTTTGTCAAAAAGTTTGGACTGGACAATTGCAAAAAGGCTGACATACCAATGTCAAGTTCCTTGAAGATAGACAAAGATCAAGAAGGAAAGAAAGTTGATCAAAATCTGTACAGGAGTATCATCGGATCACTTTTTATCTTATCGCTTCTAGACCCGACATTCGTTTAGTGTTTGCATTTGTGCCAGATTTCAATCGACCCAAAAGAATCTCATTTGAATGCTGCGAAGCATATTATCAAGTATATTTCATCAACATCAAGCTTTGGTCTCGGTATCCAAAAATGGGAGACTTTATTCTTCTTGGATATTCGACGCAGACCTTGCTGGATGCGAGTCAATAGAAAGAGCACCACGGGTACTTGTCAACTACTTGGAGGCGGGATGTGTCTTGGTTTTCAAGAAAGCAAAGTACAGTAGCTCTCTCTACAGCAGAAGTAGAGTATATAGCTCTCGGAAGTTGTTGTTCACAAATTCTGTGGATAAAACAACAGCTAAGAGACTTTGAAATTGAAGACTCATGCACGAAGATTAATTGTGACAACACCAGCGCTATAAATCTCACCAAAAATCCGATTCTCCACTCAAGAGCAAAGCACATAGAGATTCGACATCACTTTATAAGAGATCATATTCAAAATGGAGATGTTTCAATTCAATTTGTTGACTCAAAGAATCAACTGGCAAATATATTCACAAAGTCTTTGGAGAAAAATCAATTTGAGTCTATCCGTTCCAGACTCAACATTTTGAGGTATGAGGATATCAAAGTCTAGAGACGTTAAGACTCAATTATACAAGACTTTAAATTAGTCTTGGTACGACCAGCAAACTGTAAGTCTTTCTTTCTCTCTCTAATCTTATCTTGAAGAGGTACGATCGTCAGACTGTGTTTAAATTGTTGCTATATTTAATCGACGAAATTATTGCATCGTTTCATTTTCAAAAAGGGAAGTTATTTTTGAAATGACTATTTTCGCGGAAAAAGACAGTTATGTTGAAAAGGCATATTTTTTATTTTCCTTTGTGACGCTTCGTTTATCTTTCTTTTTAAACCGATCGTGTACTGTTGATTGCTCTTCACTTCACTCTCAAAAACCCTAGAAAGCATCGATCCTCCATTCCCGTTTTCTTCCCTTGTTTAATCTTCGAAAAAGTTGTCATCTTTCTTGGGAAAGTCAAGCAAGGAATCTTCCAAAAACTAAGAAATATGTCGTCTTCAAGAAAGTCTTCGAGAATCGTAAGTAGGGGATCACGACGAATGAGTGAGGGGCCTACGCACTACGATCTCACCGAAGAAGATGTGGCTCCAGAACAGCAATCGAGCCCACAACATTCTCAGCAGCGTCACTCTCCTCCATCTAGCCCTCAAGGCGTTGATCATCAACAAGAAGAATAAATCATCGAGGATGCAGACCCTGTAAGAGTTCAAAAGCCCGCTTCTATTTATAAGTTGTATCGTGCCTTAAAAGCAACGCGTACTCCCTTGAAATATGTCAATGATTTTATTAAAGAGAAGGGATATGGAAATGAATACATCTTTCTGCGAAGAATGGAAAGTTTGGGAATTGCTCGTAAAGGGTTGGCTGAGGAAACTCTTGCGAACATCCCGAGTGATCCTCGTGATTGGGGACCGAATCTTGTAGATGGAAATGATGATGACAAATTGTACAATCAATTTCAACCGAGAATGGGTATTGCGGCTGAAAGTCGAGGAAAAAGAGGAGATTTGTTCAGATCGAAGGAATAAAGGGATTTGTACTCAAAATTGCTGAAGCGTGGAGTAATAAACCCTAGGAGTGTGGATTTCGATTTTCTGGATGCTGTAAATGTGAACTTGAGGGAAAAGTTCGGTAATCTTCAACTTGAAAAGTTCTGCTCCGACACTACAGAGGCCTATGCTGAACTAACCGCATATTTCTATTCAAATCTTAGCTTTTTAGATGCGGATAGATTTTCCTTCAGTGTCAAAGATCAAGACTATATTGTGAATATGGATATGCTGGCAGATGTGTTGGGAGTCGAGATGGGAAGATATTAACCGATCAAAGTTTTTATTACTGGTGCTACATTGGAACTTGTCAAGGACAGGAGAACAGAGGAAAAGATTTCCTACTTAAGGATGAATGCATTTAACATCTTGCTTCACAAGATTGTGATCAATTGCCTTCGACCAAAATCAACTTCCAAAACTGATGTTTCAAGTTCAAAGGCAAAGCTGATGTATGCCATTCTCACTAGGAAAAGGTTTTCTCTTCCTCACACTGTTATGTTTCACATGTATAGAGCCATGATGAAGGACAAAGGCCAACTTCCTTACCCAAGTCTTGTGACAAAGTTATTCAGACATTTGAATATTCAGCCTCCGCAAATCTTTTGTGTTCGATCGTGCGATCATATGGTGGTAGGACTGAAAATGGTGACCAAGATGCGTCTGAAGGAATTAAACAAGGCGTTGGAGAAATTCAAGGAGAAGACTCCACTCAAAGCTCATCAATCCTCTTCTTCATCAAAGCGGAAAGGAAAGGAGCCCTTGGTTGCTTCAAAACCGAAAAGAAGAGCTCCTATTGTTGAAGATGAAGATGATGAAAATCTCACTATCTCTGCAATGGTTTTGAAGAACTTAAGTCGTCCTGTCCAGGGAAAGAATCGGAACAAATGGCGAAAGAAACAGAGATGAAGGAAGCAGAGGAGAAGGAAGAAGGAGAAAGAAGAAGAAGAAAGAGAAGCTGAGAAGGAAATAGTTGAGACAGAAGAAGAAGAAAGAGGAGAAGAAGGAGAACCCGACGAACACTCTTCTCCACCTGTAGGCATGGAAACAGGAGGAAATCAAGAGAAAAGAGGGAAGTTCTCATATCCTGACGCAAGTGAAGGAGTCAATCACTCTCCTGCAGACCCAGAGGACGTTTATGCCTCTCAATTTCCAAAAGAAGGTCATGGAATTTCATCGCCAAACCTGCGAGATTATGTTGATCTACCATCGTCTGCATTTACTCCATCAGATTGAGTCGAAGCAAGTACTCAGACTGATAATGCAGCAGATTTTCGCAGAATCATGGATATTCTCTTGGAGATACGAGGTCAAATTTATGCCTTGGGATGCGAGGTTCAAAACTTGCAAATTGCGGGTCAAGTTTCTTCATGTTCATTGAATGATAAAATCCAAGCCCTCACTGTTCAGAATAAGGCCAATGCCAAGGGTGAGGAGATCGCGCAATTGAAGGAAGACTTGAAAAGGTTGGAAGGCATCGTTCAGTCTATGGGAGATTTCCAGCTTGTCCGCATTCCCAAGCAATCTTGACTTTATTCCATCTCAACCTTTTTTTAATGCTGACAAAAAGGGGGAGAGATGCAAGATTTGAACAATTTGACTTTTAATCGTGTGGTTTGTTGGACTGGTTGTTTGATTTTGTGGATTGTTTTGATCTGTTTGACTTTATTTTTGTGTCTAGATGAGAACTGAACTAGACTTGGACTTGACTGCTTTTATTAACTATCATTGGTATCTTATGGATGGCTTTATCACTTATTAGACTAACCTATTTTCTGTGGTTGCAGATTCTAGTGTTATTCATTTAGCCATTTATCTCTATAAGATATGCATATGTGTTTGAGAAATGTTTTGCAGGTCAAAGTTGTCCAAATCTGCAAGAAAGTTTTGTCACCATAAAAAATGGGGAGATTGTTGGAGAAATCCTCTTGAAATATTTTGAAGCTGACAAAACGTTTCCATCAGTCTAGTCTAAAGGTTTGTAGACTTTGCCATTTAAAGTCTGAAGACCTCCGGATAGCCAGACTCAAGACTCAAAGTCTATCCTCATTGACAGTCTCTAATCCGTTGAAGAAAGGTTACCCAGAACTGGATGTTTTGTTAAGGGCTTGACCTTATCAACGGAGAAGATCTCGTGGCTGGAATAGACACAACGGAATTCTTTGATTGATCGAGATTGACTCGAAGATTAAGGAATCGATGATTGCCTAAATATTCTTGAAAGGTTCTACTTATGGAAATCGAGATCCTGATTGTATGGGCGAACATGATTGATGGGCTATCGACACGATCCTTTAATAGCCGAATGATTTTCCTAATTGATTCCGTCCAATGGGTAGATTGGAGGAATTCCTTTGGTAAGTGCCAATGGGTATGATGGCATAAAGGAGTATATAAGGAAAACATTTTAAGTTGTTGAGATGTGCGCGATAGAAGAATTTCAAAGTCTGAAGCTCCTTGTTGTTTAGACAATTCCTTTGAGCGAATACTTGTATAAAAAAGAGAGTCTATATTTGTGAGAAATCTTGAGGAGGTGTGATAGAACATCTACACTGTGGAATCAAGGAAAAGCTGAGCTGTAACTTCTCTTTTGTTCATAGTGAAATCCTGCCGGTGGGCTGTCAGTGCGGAAGAGTGGTCGTAGACTTGGAATAAGCCGAACCACTATAAAACCTGTGTTCAATCTTCTCTCCCTCACTCTCTTTACTTTGATCGTAAATCATTTTGTGAACTCCTTTCTATCGGCTGCCTAAAATCGCTTCCGTATCTCGATAAATTGTTTGTGCATTTATTCACCCCCCTCTAGGTGCTTATACTAGCTATCTCACCATCTCCAGAGAGACGAAAGAGAAAGAAGATCTCTATCTCAGACAGAGACTCTACCACTTTTACAGATGCCAGCAGATAGATAATCTCTCTCTCTCAAAAACCCTAAAATAATGACATTTCATAGCCATCACAAACAAAAATGTCAGAGGCCAAACAGTGATGAGAGAATGGGCGGTGACTCTGGGATGATGTCGAGAATAATCCGCTCTCGTTCTCTCGTGTGCCTTTGTTACTGCCGAATTGTTCCTCAAAACACAATAAAAATTTAGGGTGAAAAGCCTCTTTTATCTGTGAATATTCGTTCTGTCGACAGCCCCTCCACCCCATCTGTCGAACCCTTGTCAATTCCCCTATCATTGATAAACACGTGCATGATTGGAGAGAATATTTACTTCTTCATCCCTCATCCTCACCAAATGCTCATTGGGTGGATGTTATCTCATGCAGATTCAATGTCCAAGAGATATAGAACTAATGAATTACCTCCATTGTAGGTGCCCCTTTTTTTTTTTTTTTTTATAGTTATTGTAGATATTTAATAGTCAAATTTTGGTTTACTTTTTCATGGTGCATGCGAAAGAGTTTCTCCAGTTTCGGGTATATATTTAACGAGACGTTGTTCCACGCTCTGCGCGAATCATGTTATAAATTTCATGTTAAAAGATGATACGCCGACACATTCGAGCATAAAAACAGCCTACTTATTGGTATATTATTAGATTATACCAACCATAATGTTAATTTAATATTAAGAGTTCAGAGCAACTTAAATAAAACAGATTAATAAACATGATATCGTGGCCTATAGTAGAAATTACTCATAAATATCTTTATAGTAAAGATAAAGATATTCTTTAAAATTAGGGGTGAGTGAGACGGACTGACCAAATTGGAAATCATTTGAACCGAACCAAGCCAGCTGGTTGGGTCTGGCTCTTGGAAGTGGCGATTTGGTTCTCGGTTCCTAAAAATGAAACCGGTATTTAGGTGGTGACCGATTGCTTATTTATTTATTTATTTATTTTGTGTTTAAAATGTCTCACGTACGCCTCCTCTCCTCTTTTAGTCTTTCCTTTTTGTCTCACGACACTCACAGCTACTCTTTTCTTACTGTATTCCCCTTTTTCTGGATCTCTTTCACCTCTCATGGAGTTTGAGGCATTCCTCCTTTGAACTCAACTAGTTCCCAATTTTGGGGAAGCACCGAACTAGACCGGGAATTGATCACTCCTATTAAAGAAAAAGGGATAAATGTGCTAAGGTCCTAAGACTTGTAATGAAAGTGTCATAAAAGTGTAATCGTTTCTTAAAATTATTAAAAGTACAATCCAGTCCAAAAACTTATTGCGAAATTGCAATCGAATTCTAAAATTTTCAAAAAGTGCGATCAAGTTTTAAAATTTATTACGAAAATGTAATCAAGTTCTAAAATTTTCAAAAAACATAATTAATGGAAGGCCTTATTTGCACTAATTTGACAAGTTTTATGACCCAAATACAGTTTTTGAAAGTTTTAGTACTTAATTGCACTTCATGACAAGTTTAAGACTTAAAAATTTTAGTATTTAATACTTTTATGATAAGTTTTAAAATTTCAAATGCACTTATCCCTAAAAATAAAGAAGTTACAACTTAGATGAAGAAATTATTAAGAAACAAGATATTGATGGGACTGAACTTCCTCCCAAAGACAATGTACACGTGCTTCATAGAATTAGCATATCGAGATTCGATTGAGCCTTCGACCAATGATTTGATTCTCAATTGATTGTGGAAGAGCGGTTTGAAAACATAACGAACGAATTCTGGACGATGCTAGTGTCACTAAGAAATATGGAATCTTGGTTTTGTTAAGTGGCATGTCATGCTTTCAATGATTAGTTAAAAAGGAAAAGAAAAAGTGGGACCCCAACACGAAGAATTTCCGTATGATTGAATACTCAAAAGGAGTTTAACTCGTGGTATAGCAAATCAAATCAAATTAAGTATAACATATTCTTGGCATGCCTATATCGGTCTCTACCAAATTGAAAGTAGCTTTTTTGACTTAGGGCTGCTGAGGGTTAAAGCATCCTTTCCTTCATCGTAGAAAACTTAGTATTCGGCCACCACAGTTGCGCATGAGCCCGCATCTTGGAGTATGCGTGTGATTGCTTATTTAACTGTTCCTCGTTCTTCAACTCCACGCGCATTCCGCAAGTTATGTCATTCAAGTTTGCACGCTTTAAAAGGAGTGTTAAAAGTTTCTCACAGTGTTTGCTTATTGGATTCATAACGAGACTATGTCCACATGTTCTTACCCGTAATGTCTTGTATTTTTTTGAGTTGGGCTGATCCCAACAGTGATTGTCCAATGTTCTAAGGATTGATAACAGGACTCCTATGGCCAACGACGATTAGCCGGATGCTCAAAGAGTTTCTTGGAATGAAACCCTAATACCCTTGCTTGAGCCATATATGAACAAAAATAATTGAATGGACGTTGAGTGGAGTATGCATCTCTTTTGTAGTTCTTCAGTCCGTCTAAATTAGCCCAACAAGAAAGACCAAGGCCCCCTTCAGTACCGGGTGCGATCTAACAAGTGATTGTTTGTGATATATGGTCTACAAAGTCCCATCATTCTCTTCTCCTTTTTCTCCCGTGGAGTAGAAAGATTTAAGAGGAATGACCATTGTTACTTTTTGTACTTAGACCTTACCATACGAGTCTCGTACCTGTTACAAATCTCTCCTCCGTATTCATCTCTATGTATATGTACACGATGTTTTGGTTGGGACGAACTCATGACCAATTATAAAAGTAACTGAGCATTTTCTTTCTCTTGAGTCATATCATATCAATGCATTAGCAACTTGAGTCATCGAACTACTATAAGCATGTTCATTTTGTGGGGAAGTTACACAAAGTTGCCCTAAACTTTGGGGTTAGCACACATTTGCCTCAGAACTTTCAGCTGTCACATAATACCTCCTGAAATTTCATTTTATAAATGCTATTAAACGTCCGTTATTTTTTTTATATTAGCATGTGCCATAGACATGACTTGGCAAAAGAATAATGCAAGTGCCATAAGTTTTGTACAATGCTCACTTGAGTACAATTACTTTCTTTTCGCTCACTTAAGTGTCACAAATTTGAAAAGTCGATCACTTTAGTGCTATCAGTGATTTGCCTCGTTAGAAATTTCGATGTGGATGCTAATTATCTTACATGGCTTCACCAGTATTGACGTGGATAATTTTGTAATATTTTCTATGTTTTCTATTTTTATTTTCCTTTTTTGCACTCTTTTTCAAAGTCGATTTAAGGTCGCAAGGGTCATCGGCGACCCTAGCTAGTTGTGAAGGCCTAGCCCTTAGCTACAAAGGCCTTAGGTGAGGCCAAGGCTTTTGCAGCCACACCGGCTGAGGGTGAGGCGGCCACACCTAGTCTGGGCGATGCCTTCACAATTGACAAGGGTTACTGGTGAACCTCATCGGCCCTGAAATAAAGGAAAAATAAAAAAAAACAAAAATGAAAATTCAAAAAAATAAAATAAAAAATTTGAAAATAAAAACATTAAAAATCCATGTCGAATGGAAAATTTCCACATAGGATGATTGATCCATAGTGGCACTCAAATGATTGATTTTACTCTAATGTGGCATTTAAGTGAGAAAAAATTATGGAACTCAAGTGAATGTTGTACGAAAATCATAAAAAACTATTGATGTACTTTTCCCAATATGACTTTTAACGGTAAATATATTTTCATCTCATTTTTTTAAGGAAATATTTTCTTTGCCCTAAATTGATTAAAAAAATGAAAAACTATTGAAAATGAGAGAAAAATGTATCAAGCAAATACTAATAATAGAAAAAATAAAGTATTCTTATAATATTAAAGAATAAAACTTCATTAAAATTCAATAAATATAGCCACTTTACTAACTATATATTATAAAATCATTCACACAAAATAAATAAAAATGAAAAATGCCTCCATAGCAAAAAGGTAAAATGAAAAAAAATGGTTGCTCACTATAGGGTTAATTAGTGTAATAAGTGATTGATAAATGACTATATTCTAAAATTATATATATATAAAACGATGTCCTCATTTATAATAGGAAATGGTAAATCGAAATGTAAGGTGATACTTTTAAATATTTCGACTTCCACGCCTTGCAAGAGGCAGGGCAAAAGTCTGAGAATGAGTGTAGAGTAGGAATAGAGTAGGACTGACAAAAAAAAATAAAAATCAATTTGCATTAATTCACCATTTAAAAACACATATTGTATATCCAATTTTTGTAATTTTGTCTTTTTGTTATTGAGGGATTTTTCCTTTTTACATAATTGTATTTCTTTTTATTTATAAAAATACCTTATTAGTTGTCAAATATATTCTTAAAATATTAACCAAATTTGATTTTAATATTATAAGTAATATATTCTTTCTGATATTAATATTTTAGTTAATATATTTTCTCCAATTTTCTTTATTTTTTCATCCTTTTATAGAAACCAATGGTAAAAGACAAATTTCCTTAAAGATAGATAAAAAAAAAAAAAAAACACTTTCACCCCTTAAAAGTCGTTTGAATCGCACACACTGACATAAAATATAATGCATGTTGAATGGCCAAAAGAAAATGAAAATTGTGGAGGAGATTGTGTAAATACTTAAAAGTTTGGGGATAAACGTGCACTACCGTTAAATCATGGCAGTGTTTCGAGTAATTTCCCGTATTTTTTCACAAATCATAGACTAGTGGGTTTGTGATTTATGAAAAATGAATGTGATGCTAATGACAACCTGTACGCGACTCCAACAAATTTTGAATGTTTTGCCCTAAGTTTTTGATGATTTGCAATAACACGAATTACGACCTTAATTTGGTACGTTGGTATTTTAGTCCAATACCACGTGACAATACTCCTGAATTATTACATTGGACAGAAGTACAGTACTAGTGTCAAAACTTGGCACAAAGGACACTTAAATATCAAAAGTCTCAAAAGGTATATTTAAGTGTCATTTTCTTTGAAAAATGAGATATTTAAGTGGTAATATCGATGAAGGGTGCTGGAAATCCAACATGACTTATTTTTAATAATATAAGTTGCCCCACGTCGTTCGTTAGAAAGCTGAGTCAATAAGGAAGAGCCAAAACGATCTTGTTTTGCCTCTTCTTTAAATTTTAATATAAATATAAATATAAATATAAATATAAATATTAATTAATAATTTTTTTAAAAAAAAGAAAAAGAAAGAAGAAGCCCTCGACATCACTAGGAAGGGCTAGCGATGGTGGGGAGGCAGCGACGAGGGCTTGCATAGCTCTCGCCAATCGCTTTTGCAATCTTCTTCTTCTTCATTTTTTTTTTGTAATTATTATTATATATTTTTATGTTCAATTCAATTAATATTTATATTTATATTAAAATTTGAGGCAAAATGACGGTGTTTTCAGCTTATCTAGCAATGTTAGAGTGCAAATTGATTCCTTATGGGGTTGAAGTCGACAGATGAACAGAGTCAACTCATCTTAGTACATCATGAAAAGATCTCGATTAGAATAGGTATACTGAAGTGTGGGTATATCATATAATTTATCTGCATGGAGTGCCAGGGATGAATTGTATTTCAAATTTATATAAGATGTTCCAAGTTGGTGGAGCCTTCAGATGGTTCGCTCTTAAGCAGTGCAAGTAGGGAGTGTTGAATTTCAGTTGCTGAGATGAAGTCAGGGAAAGAAAGATCATAGGCCGGGCCGATACGAAGAGTCGTGATTGCAGTTGCCGAGATCAATGTCAGAGTTATATTAGACCTTGATCGGAGGTTCCCAGTTTCAGCAGATCAGTCAAATAGTTTCTTTTTAATTAGTGTAGAGCAAAGTGTACAGGATTTCAGTTGGTTGAGATGAGATCAGAGATCAGAAAATCACAGGTCCAGAGTTGGTTTAGAAATCAGTGATTCAGTCGCAATTATTAGAGACAGTTTAGAGGCCGCTCAGAATCGCCAGTTTAGGTTCGCAGATTTTGTGTTGAAGACCTTTGGAATTTTAAGTGGGCAAGTGTTTAGTATTTTGGATCTGAAGTGGTTTGGGCAAGATAGAAGTGATTTGGCGTATTGGTGCGTATGAGCAACCTCGAGAAAGAGAAGATTATATGAGAAGATTGTACCCCCACCTTTTTGTTTAATAATTGGTAAATGTTTAAATTTTGAGGACGAAATTTTTATAAGAGGGGAAGAGTTGTGACATCTCGATTTTTCAATTCTATTTTCTTGGCACGCATATAGTTCTTTTCCTTGAGTTGGCTACTCATGTGGAAACTTGTCTATCACCGAAGCCGTTAAGAAATTCTAATGCATCGACTAGAGAATTTGACAAGGAAGCGATCTTTCGACCGAGCTAATCTACAAGGGTCATTACGGCATAATTAAAAATCGATTAAAGATCGATAAAGGCATGTGATCAGGTGTGGGTGATTCCACCAGATCGCACAATTCTGGTCGATCGACACTGGACCGACTTTTCTGTCGATTGGGTACCCCGTGTCCATATTTGAAATCTTGGGATTACCCGACGACCGAAAGTCACAAATGTTTCAAAGAGTACATTGTGACTTGAGATGATCAACCATAGGTCGAATGCATGAAAATTTCTAAAGGCTTCTGGTAGGTTGGACCGCGCTAGTATCGTGCCAAAGTGAAATTAACCGTGGAATTGAGATCAAATTCAGAAATTTGAAGTCTGGGTGTGTCACAAATCATTTTAGGAATATTAATTCATCTTTAGAAGATTTTTCATGTAATTAGAATTTTTCAGCGATTAAATCAGAGAATGGCTAATTTGGCTTGAGAAATTAGTAGGCCCGCCTTTGGTCGCACTTTTAGGACCTAAGTTGGTTCTATGATCAAGTGAAGATGTGAATTGAAGTGTGGTGACATTGGATTAATTTTACGGATTTCAATTTGATTCAATTGGAAGAGAATTAAGTGGGATTGAAGAATTTGATGTACAAGAATTGGACCCCGGCGGAAAATGAAAGTGCAACCATTGGAGAAGTTATGGAGATTTAAGTGAGTGGAAGATGACATGGGATGATGTCATGGTGGTTGAGGCCAAGGGTTGAGATCTTGCATGTGGATGGTGGGGATTGGCTCTTGGAAAGATGACCTATCAACATCACCTTCTTCCTTTGGACCTTGGAGGAGAGAGAGAGGGGGGGGAGCTCCGATCGGAAGCCAGCCGAGCTCGTCCGCCCGCTCGCCCGCTTGTTGCCGTCGCTGCCCGCATGCCATTGTCGCTGTCGCCGTCGCCGTTCTGCCTTGGTTGCACGCCCTCCGTCTTCCCCCTTCCTCTCCCTTCGCGGTCTCTCTTCTCCACCTCCCTTGGCTACTTCGAGACCCAGCAACAACCAAAGAAGTCCCGTCCGAATCTGCACGCCAACCGGAGGTCTCGCCGTTCGTTCGTCGCCGCCACCGCGCGTCTGCCTTGCACCGCTCGCATGTCTCCGCCTCTTGCCGCCGTGGTCCCTGCTCGCCCTCATTTCCAGCAACTTCGCATGCTAGCACAGGCCGCAATTTAGCCACCTTCGACCACCGTGAGTCCCGCCGGAACCGCTGCCTCGCTCACTAAGCTGCAGCCGCTGCTTCTCCGCCGTTCCCCGCGCTCGAACCGCCGCCGAGCAGCCTCCATCGGCGTCAACCAGTAGCTGCAGAAAATGGGTTTCTCAGCCCCTTCTTGGCCCGTTTCGACTGCCTTCCCGAGCCCGGATGCTCGGCCCGCCTCGAGGAAAATCGATCCTCGCGTCGTCCTCGTTGTTTTGGTCCGCTCGGCTTGTTAATCTGGTGAGTTTAGCTCACTAAACCTTGATTATAGGTTAATTATGCCCTAAGTGTGCTTAGTCTAAGTTAAGCAAGTTTAGGTGGATATTTGAGTTTATTTAATTGTGATTTGGGTTAAAAGGTTTGTTTAATTTAAAGTGTGTTTAATTAAAGGCTAAGATAGTTTATTTAATAATAAACCTTGATGGGACATAATAGGATTTTAATTTTGAATTATTTAATTGCTTCGAAATTCTGGAAATTTATAATATTATATTATATTCCGAAATTATTAAAATATTATTATTAAAAAAATGGAAAAATTATTTTTGACCCCGGTTGCTCAGAATTACGTGCCGATCGTTGTTGTGTATTTGGATTTTGAAATTGATGATTGGATATTATAAATTGAATATGGATTGCGAAAAATATGGATATTATTATTTAATTAATTTCGGAATAAATTTAATTATTTATTAAATTCCGAAAATTTCGTCGGAACCTTATTCTCTCAGAATTTCGTGCTGATCACTGCTGTGTATTTAGAATTTGAATTTGATGATTGATTGTGGCAAATGGAGTGTGATTGTGATAAATATAGATTCTTTATAAAATCATAAGTGTGGAAATTGATGGGAGATTGGCTATGATTGACCACCTATTAAAGGTCGTGCCAAGTGAGGCCGTGATAGACCATCTATGAGAGGTCATGCCTAATAGGGCCGTGATTGACCACCTATGAGAGGTCGTGCCCAGTGAGGCCGTGATTGACCACCTAATTAAAGGTCGTGCCGAGTGGGGCCATGATTGCCACTGGTTATTAAACCTTCCTATAGGGCCATAATTGAGAGCAATGATTGATTTGCTAGAATGACATGTAATCGGCCAAGTCGATTGATCGCTAAGACAATCCAAGTGGTTGAATTGTTCTGATGATGTGATTGTGCCATGGTTGTTTGGTTATCATAATTGTACGTGGTTAAATTATATAAATTGTGTTAACCTGCAGATGAAGGCTAATGCAAGGTAAGTCTTTTGTGTGATGTGGCTAGGCCACCCGGGGCGTATTTTCTTTCTAATAGGGGTTTAGGGGGTTGAACTTGCTGAGACATTGTCTTATCCCGGTTTGGGGATCACAATTTCAGGTCCCTGGTGGATGGAGCGGCTAGATAGTTTTGGTTGGCCTTGAGGAGTTGCAGAGGTGAAGTCATGAGGATTGGAGAACGTGTCTGACTTGTAGGTCGTAGGATAGTTCATTTTTTAGAGTCGGTCTTTTGTAAACTTTTGGCTGTAGGCCTTCGTCTCAGTAACTTCGTTGGTTTATGTAAGTGATTGGTTGTGAATTTGCTTCCCGCTTTTCTATCCCGTATTTCATTGTCGGGGTTTTATAATACGTTTTGCTTGCGCAATAATTAATGAATAGGGCTGGCGACACTACCTGGGAATGTTGCATTTACATGACCATGGTGGGATGTTGGCGCGCTCGAGGTTCGGGCGTGACAAAAAGCCCTCAACATCACTAGGAAGGGCTGGCGATGGTGGGGAGGCAGCGACGAGGGCTTGCATAGCCCTCACCAATTGCTTTTGCAATCTTCTTCTTTTTCCTTTATTATTATTATTATTATTATATATTTTTATGTTCAATTCAAATAATATTTATATTAACATTAAAATTTGAGGCAAAATGACGGTGTTTTCAGCTTATCTAGCAATGTTAGAGTGCAAAATGGTGTTGTTTTGCACTTATCTCGTCAGAAATTTATCACATTGGCATTTTGGCTAGAATTTTTCGTAGTTAGTACTTAATTGGTCCATTTTGTTTCGATTTTGGTACTTAAGTGTATTTTTTTGAACTTTTGGTACTTAAATATATTCATGTGCCAAGTTTTGGCACTTGATGTGCTCGAACTCGATTACAATGTGTCCAACCAAACAAAGAGATGAAAATGAGTCGGGGCCAACATATGAGTTGTTTCGCCATTGGTTGGGATGTGCATTTAAGGTTTGATACATTTGCCCTAGGCATATTATCAAAAGGAGAATCCAAATGCAAGGTCATTAACATGTCTAGTCGACGCTAAATATTTAATCCAATCCATGTCAAATCTCCAATAAGAGATTTCTCTCCGCAACTCAAGTATGCACCTCAACATTATCCCTCTCCATGTGTGAGCTTCCTTTGTTAATCATACTCTCCCTTAATCCAAATATTCTTCTATGCTAACGTACTAAAACCGAATCTCCGCTTGCTTGTCGCATGGGAAGACCGCAACAACTACATCACTCACATTTACTCTTGGTCTCTTCTGCAGTATTAAATTATCAAGGTTTCCTTCAAGACCGCGTTATTACACCACAATACTCGCATACTCAAAAATTACATCGATCAACAGATTCCTTCTTTGAAATATTCCCCTTTGCAAGGGAAATATCTAGGGAGGGGCACGGGAGGTGAGGAATCCCTCTAGACTGGGGCAAATTTTCCTCGCAAAAATTGCCTCTCGGGGCATTAAGTAGGGCACAAGGCAAGTCAGGAGGCGAGGTGGGGAGGGGATGGCATTAGTCTTGCTCTGGCCCAGCCCGGGAATCTACTGCCTTGGGATGGTTTTAGAAAAGATTTTTCTTTATTTATTTTGTTTATCTTATGTATTTGAGATAAAATGAATAAAAATATCAAAAAAGGACTCTAGGGGCAACCTTTTCTCATTACAAACCTTGATTTTATAGGGGATACGAGTTTGAAAAGTTCTCTAGGTAAACGATGTTGGATGACTGTTCTCCATGTATTCCATCTTCACGTTGTCCCAAATTGACTATTTCGTGATCTTTAAAGCTTTTTCTGACTCTATTAAACCTACCTATAACTTCAATCATCCCAAA
This sequence comes from Eucalyptus sideroxylon x Eucalyptus melliodora, assembly GCA_016097485.1. Classification (NCBI taxonomy): domain Eukaryota; kingdom Viridiplantae; phylum Streptophyta; class Magnoliopsida; order Myrtales; family Myrtaceae; genus Eucalyptus; species Eucalyptus sideroxylon x Eucalyptus melliodora. The sequence continues at coordinate 28,737,142 of CM027826.1, forward strand.
ACCCACCCACGAGGCCATCCTTCATAAAGACTCAATTTATTTCCTGGAAAACATGACTTTTTAAGAAAATATTTTTCAAGAAACCACTTTCCGGAAAAATAACCATATTTTCCATTGTTTGGCTGAAACCTGAAAATGTATTGGAAGATTTTTTGGCTGTTTGGTAAGGAAAATCTTTTCCTCCATGCACCCCCTTTCAATAATAATGATGATGATGATGATATATACCTTTAAAAATAGATTTTTAATTATTTTTCTTTTTCTTTCTCTCCTTTCTTTTTCTTCTTCATTGGCATGTCATCGACCACGGCGGCAAGCACCGATTGGCCACTAGTGAGCTGGAGCCTTGCCATAAGCCGGTGAGGCCAAGCTTGCTTGACGCCGCAAACTCAAGCTGGCCAGATTCGACCATGTGGACAAGGCTTGAGCTTCGTTGGAGGTCGCTAGATACTTGCCAACATTTGACAACCTTGGCTGAGGCTTGAGCCCTGCCTAGGTGGTTGGATTTGGTGAGGCCCTAGCTCTTTCAAGCCTCACCTAGGTCATCAGAGCCTTGCTGATGTTTGGCGACCTTTGGCGAGGCTCGAGCTCCACCTAAGTTGTGTGATTTGGTAAGGCTTGAGCTCGTTAGTGTCGAGTGAGCTTGGCTTCACCACAAGCTGGCTAGGCTTGACCCTGTTGGAATTTGGCAAGCTCAAGCCGTCGGCCTGTGGCGAGGCTCCTGCTTGCCCATGGTCAGCCCTCAGCTGCCGCCATGGCCAACGACCTACCAAAGAAGAAGAAAAAAAAAAGAAAAAAAGGAAAAAAAAAAAGAAGAAGAACAAAAAGAAAAAAATATTAAAAATTGAATTTTCAAAAAAATAAAAGGAAAATGTACTTGATGAATGAAAGTGAGGTGAAAGAAGGTATGGAAAATGCTTTCCTCTTTCTCAAAAATGGAAAACATTTTCTCAAATCTTAGAGGATTTTTTCCCTTCATGGAAAATGTTTTTTTTTCTAACTAATTAATTTTCTATGAAAAAAATGTCGGAAAATTTGAAAAACATTTTCCTGGAGTTATTTTTTGTGAAATGAATGGAGCCTAAAGGGCAACATAATTTTCACCCTTATGTGATTCATCTTATTTTTACTAAAAAGGCAAAATTATTCTCGATCATTTAATTGCAATTTATTATGGTGGCCTCCTTCCTTATTTTATTTGTTTATTTTTTTTTTATTTTGAATCTAATTGCCATAATTAGGAATTTCTTATGTTTTACTTTAGTATATTGTGGGTGCCCCATGTGTATTAAAAGCACTATGTCTCCAATACCAAAAAGAAAAAAAAAAGCATTATTTTTTATTTTTATTTTTAGTATTTACTTCCATAAAAATCAAATTTTTTTTTTTCAAAAAGAGAAATTTCCATGAAAATATGTATCAACTCTCTTAATTTGTGTAATATCCTTGATTTCAACTCTAATTTTGGCCGACTAGTAGGCTAAAGCCCAGAACGTTAATGGCGAGACTTGGCTTGGTCATTCAGGGATTGACAACCCAAGGTCTGGTTATAGGGTATTTGACCATGGAATGATTATTTGACTATAAGGATTTGTTGTGGGACGATCGTGTGGCATCATGGATCGGCAAACAGTCATAGCTTGATTTTGCTTGGTTAATGCACTAGTAGCGAGTGATTCCGCCTAGTCATTGTATAGGCTGCGAACAACCTTGAGTTGATCCAAGACGACCATGGTTCAATTTTGGACTGACCAAGACTTATGGTGTAGAATCTTGGACTAGTCATAGAACTGGCTACAGGACTAGTTGACTAGCCCAATGATTGACCACAAGATTGACCAAGTAGTATTGACCAATGGGCTAGCCCATGAATTGGTTAGAGAATCGACCAACTAGGCTAGAACCTAGCCAGCAAACCTAGTTGCGACCATTTTTCTCGATAAGGGGAGCTGGAACTCGGTTTGGCCAATTAAACTAGGTTGTGTTTGACTTTGTTTGGACATAGCTTATGCATGAATCTCGGGCCAAATAAGCTTGTTGATCGCAGTCAAAATCGATTAATCTCTGTCCAATGATAAGGCATTCAAATCTTAGGTATTTTCCAAGTCTCATTTAACGTCTTTGTCATGTAGTTATTAAATGTATGTTGAGTGAGGGTGGACACTTGACATAATAGGCCCTTGCTTTGGAAAACAAGTTTGAAACTTGGACTTTGTCTCATTAATGAGGGGGACACCTTGGCCTAATTAGGAGGGTTCACACTTAGGGTTCACACTTAGGTCTTATAAACTAAGTGCGAACAAATATGAACAATGCAAATATATTCATTGAAGTGTGGGCTACTAAGAAATGTGTGTCCCTATAGCCTAGCCTAGCCATAACACTAAACTAAGTAGAAGATCTTGGAGGCCAAGAAAAGGACTACACACCCATTGGAAGAAGAAGCAAGCAAGTCAAGCCATCTTGGACAAGATAAGAGTGCATTAAATACATTTTGCTTTTAGTTATTTAATACTAAAAGTGTTCAAGCTAACCTAGGATTTAATTGGAAACTTGGAAGATAAGAATACCCAACAATTAATAATTCTTGACCAGGTAGGACGCCTCTTTCTAACTAAGATTGACACCTTTGATTTTTGAAATTATTGGACCTCTGCTATTTGCCAATTTTACATAGCTTCTTGTGCTTTGAATTTGAAGAAACTTCCTTTATGAAAGCTATTTAAAAGATCCTGATAATAAGCTTCTGGTATAAATCTTGATCGGTCAATGTTAAATGTAATCATCAAACTTATTTCTCTTGTGCTTGCAGGGAAAACTGTGTTTATCAATGGATAGGCCTGAAGCAGCTGTAGTTGCCTTCAAAGGAGCTCGAGAGTTGAGGCCTGATCTTCGTTCATATCAAGGTGTGTGGGAAACTACTTAGAATTTGTTGCAGCAAAGGTGTACATGTCTAATTCTTGACCGTCTGAGTGATTGGAAGCTTATTATCATTTCAGGTTTAGTTCGCTCTTATTTGGCATGCTCAAAAGTTAAAGAAGCCCTTTATACGGCCAGGGAAGCAATGAAAGCAATGCCTCAATCTGCAAGGGCTCTAAAATTGGTTGGAGATGTCCATGCAAGGAATCCTGGTGGTAGGGAGAAGGTATGTAAGTGTTTCCCAGATTGTTCTAGAATCTCCATTTCTTTTAACTAAGGTGAAGAAGTCTCTGAATAGCCTGGAGTGGTGATAGGCAAAGAAGTTCTATGAGTCAGCTCTTCGTCTCGAACCTGGTTACCTTGGAGCTGCATTAGCTTTGGCTGAACTGCATGTCATTGAGGGACGAAATGGAGATGCTGTCTCTCTTCTTGAGAGATATCTCAAGGACTGGGCAGATGACTGTCTTCATGTTAAGTTGGCTCAAGTTTTCTCTGCAACTAATATGCTGGAGGATGCGTTGGCCCATTATCAGGCTGCACTAAGGTTGTAATTTAATTGAAGGCATGCTCATTTTAGTTCTTGAAAATTCCTGATCCAGGCTTTTCAGTGGTACTACTAGATCCTTGCAAAAGAGGAACCAATACAGTTTGGGAAAAAAAAAGATAAAAGAAAGATCAAGTATTGTTATATTCATGCTCTCTTCTCATTACAATTCAGGATCAACTCGCAGAATGAAGCTGCCAAGAAAGGATTGGACCGCTTGGAGAAACAGATGAAGGTGCGTCTTTAGCTCCTGTGCAGTTTGGTGATGGAAAATCCTTCACTTATTCTCACTTCAGTAGAGAGAGCAGACCATTCCTGTGATGTGAGGCATTGACTGGGTGTTGGTTTCTTCTAGGGAGTGGATCCAGATGCACCTGACGAAGATGAAGAAAACGAGGTTGAGGATGCAGATGCAGATGTCGAGGAGACGGAACTGCTATAATATAAAGCCTGAACAATGTCATGCTTCATACGTGGAAGGACAGCTTTGCGAAGGTTAGGTCATCTGAATCTTTGATCAGGGCATTTGTGATCCTTTTGGAGCCAGAAAATGGAGATTCTTCTGCTTTTGCTTGGATAATCACGAGCAGTGTCGTGACAGATGGTACAGATTTTTGGGCGAGTCCATGCAGTGCAAATGTTCGCAAAGGTCTGAAAAGCCCGCCTTATTCCTTCAATATGTGAATATAGTGTTGTCCATGAGCAGGTTCCAAATATAGTGCAGCACGGCTTTCTGTTCGCCTCTTAATTTGATGGACGTTCATGTGCCATGCAAAATACTTCTGTATACCATTCTACATTTGAGCCTTCCTGGGGTGGGTGAGTCTTTTTTGCTTGTGACAACTTGACTTAAATTTTAGCTGGTGATGCCTTGGCTAACTTCATTCAAAATGATAATTTCAAAATTAGTTATTTTATGTTACTTCCATTAATGGCAATGATTAATTCAAAAAAATTTGATGCCGACGGCCTTGAAATGTGAAAATACGCTGATTTTTCTTTTTGGCCAAAATGGTGTGCCGTGTATGCACTTAAAATAAGCAATATTTGAGGTATTTGTCTAAATTTGGTAGAATGTGGAGTCCGTTTTGAAATAAGGTTAGAAGTAGAATGTTCTCTCAAAAGAGAGCTTTGAGTTTGACTTCAAATAAGAGCTTGAAATAGTAGGATTAGTTTTCACTAAGAATTCGAAATAACCAGTTCGCCAAATCTTCACTGTCGGCTCTTTGCAATTGTTAGAACAAATGTAACAGGGTAAAAAATGGGTAAAACCCTAAAAATAAAAAATCAAGAATCCTAAATTGAATTTTGATTGGAGTATGTGCATGAGGGAAAGACATCAACAGAGGTTCAGCTGCCAGCGCATGCTGTCCTTCCCTTTCTTGCTTAAATTACCAGAATCGGTCCTCGACCCTGTGAAGTCATTGGAGGAAACGTTACAGAAGCTTTATCAACTGCATGAGCAAACCTGGCCACGGCTGAAACAAAAAGTTAGCAAGAAAAGAACAATATAGGCCATTCCACATAGCTTTGTAAGACGATGAAGAAAAGAACCCGACTTTAATGGGATTGTGACTGCCAACATAAGAGAAAATGCAAGAGAGAGCCCACCGCAGTACGGACTACAGTGCAGTAGCATGGTTAAGATTTACAGACGCTGTCGACGAAAGAAGGATGAAGCTCTGCAGAAGAAACGGCCACAGATGGATTCCAGGTCGCACCACGCTTTTGGAAACGGCATTTTTGCAGAGAGGAAGGAGAGAGTGAAATCAAAGTCGGGACTTGAAGAACGCGAGGTGGCACAGTCTATGCGGATTTACCCATTCGATTTGTGATTTCTTTAGGATTTTACCCACTTTTGCAAATATTGGAAAAAAATTACCCCATCTCCAATTAGATGAAGCTGACCTGCGAAAATTTCGCCAGTCGGTGAATTCGGGCCTTTATTTAAAATTTTCCCCCATAATGATGGTTCGAGAATCACATGACTGTTGGCCAGGGAAAAAACATATGGGTTGGATTAATCATGCGAACAACATATTGATAGTTTTAGGATCACATGACTTTGTGCATGGGGTACCAGGGCTTTTAACCACCTGCCTGAATCGCTGACCGTGCCTCTCTAGTTTGAATTTCTTGATCTTTACTCTTTAGATAAATCTATTGCTAAACTTCTTCGGAAACTATTTAGCGTTCATATGCTCTTTTAGGGCGCGCATGATAAAATTTATACTTCTTTATTTCTCTGTTTCTTTAATCCTTGGAATAGCTTTAGAACAAAAATCCGTTTGATAACGCAATTTGATTTTTCTATTTCTGGAACAAATTTCTATTTCATAAATAAATTTGAAGAAGAAATCACAAGTTAAAATTTTTAACTTCTTAATTTTTGAAATAGAAATTAAGAAATCAATTTTTGTTCCAGAAATTTTGTCATGCATATCCTTAGCTCCTAATGAGTTGGGGCCATACGACGAATGGGCTGCAGGCGGTCTGGCGATAAGGCGATTAGGAGAGGGGGGGTGACGGGCTTACGCATGATGCACGGGAAGAGCATTCATATTGACGGCTCGGCGAATATCATGAAGCCAAAAAAGGCATAAATAATTCTGGGTAAGCACCTCTATAGGTGGATACTAAGTGGAGCACTAATGACACTTCCTACTCATCCTCTTTGGTAATTTCGCGAAAAGGGATGGCCCAATGGTCCTCCTTATAAATTAATGGAGGGTCCATGTCGAGTCGGTGCACGACAATTTGTTTATAGGCTTTCCTCTTTCTTAGATGTTCTAATAGTGTCGTGGCTAAATTTGCTTTCATGGGAATGGGAGAGATTATTGATGGTCACTGTAAAACTTTAATACTACCAAAAACTTAAATTGATAAATATGCGATCAATTCATCCAAAATTAATTTTTTATCATGAAATATCCCAAACTGATATGGTGATGTGGCAAATTCACATAGAAATTCATAGGATTAATACAATGAAAAACCCCAAATTTCTATTAAATTTGTTTTAGGCATATTAGTTTGGGATTTTTCATAATATTTACCCCATGGATTTTCATGGCAATATACCGCGTCATCATGTGTTATGCACAACAACAAATTTAATGGTAAAATTTGATGGAAGCTAATAGAGTATAAATTTATCATGGGTGTATCGGCAGAGGTTTTTTGTGGTCAAAAGATTAATTTGAGAAAAATTTGTTATAGGTATACTATTTTGAGATTTTTCTATGATAAAAAAATTAGTTTAGAGTAAATTTGTCACATATACCCATTTAGGGTTTTCCGTAGTAAAAAAATTAGTTTGGAGTAAATTTGTGACATGTGTATGTGTTTAGAGTTTTTCATGGTAAAAAAATTAGTTTGAAGTAAATTTGTCATACGTGTATCAATTTAGTATTTTTCGTTGTATTAACTAAAAAAAAATGCAAAACAAACAACTTATACACTCATAGCAAGACACCAGTGTGTTGGACTACTTGTAAAACCATATATATATATATTTTTTTAAGATTATGTTAAATGTTGGTTGTTAAGTTAATTTGCATTTATTGATAATTAAATTCAACTATTAGATGCACTGAAACGCTGTATTGTCTTGTTGCTTTCCAAAGTTCGTCGAAGTTGGCCTCTTTTCTATCAATGAGTCTAAACACCACCCTTTTTTTCTGATATTTTTTACAAAGTAACAACTGAGCTGAAATGGAAGCAATACCCAGACGTCTAATTTCTTTCGCTAGATTTTTTTTTTTAATTCACTAGTAATTGTTTTTGTTGATATGTTAATACTCATTTTCCATCATTTTATACGATTAATTCATTTGTAAATATGTGTTGTTGGTTTTCTATGCCGATGGGTAACTTTTTTGTCGATAGTTTAGTACAAATTTAAAAAATATAATGCACTTTATGATGAGGGTTGTTGAGCAGATTCCCTATATGATTTTGAAGATCAACAAAATCTTTACATAGTGTTTTATAATTTTGATGATAAATTTTCCAAGTGCGGTGGTTGGAGCATATATATTCATCAAATTCAAGACACTAGTGAATCTGGTTCTCTACATCAATATATAAATAGGAAGTAATAACATTTTTTGAGAGCTTTCGTATCGTGTCGGACACTTTGACATACGTTCAACACTCTCCCACACTTTTCGATACTCAATAAACTGGTATCGGATTTTTCGACACTCGGTCAACTCTCATGACATTCTCTGACACTCAAGTCCAAAATTCCGGCAAGTGAGTTCGGAATTCTGATACGCATGAGTCAATTTTATATATTTTCAATAAATAATGGGTCAAAATGTAGTAAAAATAATAAAGGGAGAAAGAAGAAAGATCTAGTATTCTCTTTTCTTTTAACTCTCACTTTTCATGACACACAATTTACCCCTCAAGCTTATTTTTTGTCTTTTTTTTTTTCGACACATGAGTCTAAAATGTGGGTTGCTTGTTTTTTCTTTCAAGTTTTATGAATTATTAGAATTGAGTTAACTTTATTAAATTGAAACAATGAATAATATTAACAAATAATGAATTAATATCTTTAGTGTAAATCCATTTTAGGCTCTTTTATTATTTATTTATTTATGAATTTTACTCAAATTAATTTGATTAAAATAATCATAAAATGATAATTTATCTCTCCACACACACACACACACACACACACACACACACACACACATATATAACTACACATTTACTATATAACGTGTCTAGATTCTCTATTTATTTATTTATTTTTATAAATGACGTATCGGCGTGCCTTGTTGTGTGGTGTCGTGTTGTGTTGCGTCGCGTCGTCTGTCGCGTGCTGGTGTTGGTGCTACTTAGAATATGATTTTATCTTCTTAATCAAAGGCAAATGTGTTATTTGCAAGGATTATCGAGACAATCAAATGTTAGGAGAACTTTCCATATTTCCATATGATGTTAAGTGCAATGGCTAGTAAATTGGCCTAGATTTCTTTCTATACTTATTGATTGTTTATGAGAGATAATATCCACGCAATCTTTCCCTATTGAAGGATAATTCTTATAACAATCAATTGGAGACGAGACGCACTTTACAAACGAAGAACTCAACTTATGGAAACCTAATCTTTGTTGATGGGCAGCAAAATCAAGGGAGACTTAGATTCTTGCCATCCTAGGAGCAATCAGATTTTCTTGATTCATTCAAGTCCATTGAGTTGATTGCAAGAATAATTCTCAGAGTTTATGTCCAATGGTCGGCTAGGAGAATGAGGAGTATTAAAGGAGAAGGAAAAAAAAAAAAAAAAAAAAAAAAAGAACCGAAATCCAAAGTTCGAGAAAGCTTCGTTTTTACATGCTTGTCTTTGTGAGCTTAACTTGTAATCTTTTAGAGGTTGTTGGAGTAGTGTGAGATCAGAAAATTTGATCACACTTACTCGAGTCCAAAATACTTGGTTGTTGTAACGTTAAGTGGTTCATTAGTGGAATCTAACCAAGGCTGTCGGCAGAGAGAATGGTCGTAGGCTTATTATAAGCCGAATCGCTATAATTGTTCTGTGCATTTTTGTATCCCTTAAACTCTTATTTATTTTTTGTCAAAAAAAAACTCTTATTTATTTCTTGTGATAGATTATTGCACACTGATAAGATTTGATCATGCACAACTTGTCATTAGACGTTGTCCTATTGCAATATTAAATTCGATTATCTTTCAATTTCTGCATATTCACCTATTCACCCCCTCCAAGTAATAGTTGTAGCCCTAACAATGGTCATCACTTATCATTCATTTACTTGAATTTTAATTTATGAAGTACGGAAAATTGGATAATATTAAAATTACATTTTTTTTTAATCTATCACACTATGTAATGATTGTTTTTACACATGCTATCTAATATTCATTTAATTTTTTTTTTGTCAAATATGTACATCGATTAGAGATTATTTATCTAAATATGTATAGGAATGAGAGATTTGTTAGTATGAGAAATTTTCTATAGTAACCATAAAAGACAAATTACTAGGTAAAGCTCGCACGTGAGCATGCCAAGTTGCTCACCCTCTCACAAGCTTTAACCACTTATAAAAATAAATTGGACGCTAAGATCGATATATATGAAATTAATTTATGAAGTGTAGTGCATTGTAATAAATAGTTAGATAAGTGGGTCATATTAAAGTACATATTCGATCCTCACCGTGTCACTTTGAAATTGATCTGGTAAATCGGATATAGCATGCCCACAATCATTTAGGTTTAAGATTCACGTTTTCCATCATGTGCATATTGATTACTTAATAAACCTAGATACCTTGAATGAAATAAAAGCGAGAGCTCTTTCCTGAGGAATAAAAATGAAATAATGAGTTGAACACTGGCATTTTAACATGAAACAAGTTCTGCGGTGTAGCGATTTGTATAACACTTGTTTGACTAGTAGATTCCAACCTTGTTACGTTATTAATTTGGAATATAAAATTAAGGCACGTCAGAGCGAATATCTATGTATGATTATCCAGTTACTCTCGCCTTATGTTACTTATTTATTGTTTGAATTGATTGAACCTTTATGCCTGTCTGAAAAATTATGGAAAATCTTACACTTTTACAACCATAAATCCTACATCCTCTTAATTGCGACGTTTAGAATGGCATCATTTGTCTACGTTTTATTTCACCGCATTAAAAAATTGCGATTTCAAATTTAGGGGTTACATCAATCAATTGCCACACTTCCATAATTAGTTGACGAATTCTTACTCATGAAATTAAAAGTTGTTAAGCCCCTTCAAAGGATCAATAATAGTTCACCTTTCGAAGAAGAAGAAGAAGAAGAAGAAGAAGAAGAAGAAGAAGAAGAAGAAGAAGCCTGTGATACCTATCACTTAGTTTGTTGGGAATAACGAATCCCCGAAAACCGGATTCGACACTGAATCGAACCCCTAAATCAATGCGGAAGACGAGGCTCGGGAAAATCACGTATCACCGATCGTAAAGCACACCACGGATTCGAGCGTACCTTGTTAGCCACAAATTAGACACCGACGCCGATAAGAGGAAGAGAATTTGACCTGTTCGATCCTGTTTGATCCAACGACGCCTTGAAGGGGAGAAAACAATGGCCTTGTGCTTACTGTTCTTTTTGGAGGGAGAGAGAGTGTTGGAGAGGACGTATGTACGTTATGCGCCAAAGGGTGTGTCCTCTCTTTCTCTCTCATCCCTTTTATACGTTCCCCCATCCACGGGCCCTATTCCCGTGGGCCGGGCCTTTTGGGCCTAGCATGGGCGGACGGCCCTTAAGCCCATCACCAATTAAAACCATCATCTCCCACTCGCACATGGTGGACTGAACATGATTCTCTTTACCTTTCTTCAACATTCATACTGGTGAATAATCCGTGCGACCAGCATACTTTGAGAGCTCGTTGCTATACATCTGTTAGGAATATATAGCAGCTCATAATGGGCGTCACACTCCGAGTAGATTTAGTATGCAGTATCCTATATCGATCGATCACATTTATATATCTCTTGATCTCTTTTAAACAATGATATATATATATTGTATTCACAATTATGATTATCCCAAAGACAGTCATAATTGGTTAACCAGTGAATACAAAACTACAATGTGATTCTACAAAATCGATCTTCCTCTTTCCTTCAAACTCTCAATTTCAGTTCAGCTTGCTTTTCTAGAAACGCCCCATTAGATCGAATCAACTCATGACCATTGGCAATATCCTAAGATAGTAAACACTAAATAGAAATCTTGAGAATAAGTAAGAGTCATGAGGGGACTAAAATTGAGGAACTCTATTCCTCAAGAGTCTCACACAGCATAAAAGTTGAGATCAAACTTTTGCCACTCTTATTGGTCGTCTCATGCATACGTAGTATGAAATACGTATTACGGTATTAACTCATTTCCCATGGAGCGTATGTCTACACTTTTCAATACCGTACAGATGACAGTTCAGACATACCCAATATCTAACTTGAGTTCACGTATCTACTCATTCACAAAATTCATCAGAACTCACATCGGCATCTTAGACAAATAAAGTAAAATATGTGGGATATTTTACTTTCGGACATAGTAAGTATTATATCCTCATCTTAACACCTAGTTAAGGCGACATACGTGTTTTAAGCTTGAGCTCTCGATTATCACCTAGATAATAAGCTTAAAAACAGTATCATCTCTATTTATCACACAGTAAATAGAGGCGATTACCTGTGTGAGTGGGTTAATCTTATATCTGTCCGACATACTTCTCAACTTAAAGTAATGCACTAAGCATTAAGATGCATAAAGATCAAACAAAGATTCATAGGCATTAATGATGAAAACACAAATTCATCAAATGTGAACACTTAGGGAAATTACAATATTCAGTACATCAGTCTCTACGCAATCCTAGAGATTTCATATGGCCACAAAACACATCTCTAGGTATTGGCTTTGTCATAGGATCTGCTACCATTCTATGCGTAGTATGTACTCTAAGTTCACATCTTTTCGTGCAACCATATCCATAACAAAATTATACTTGGTATCTATAGGTTTGGTCTTGCCATGATATCTGAAGCACTTCCAATAACACTTAAATGATCTAAAAAATCTCTTAAGACAAACACCTTCTTATACTGCTGTTGATAATGCCATGAACTCAACTTCTATCGTGGACAATGCTATACACTTTTGTTTCTTACTGCTCCAACATATGGTGCCATTATTCGGTAAGAAAACAAACCTAGAGGTAGATTTCCTTTCATTTAAATCTCCTCTCCAATCAGCATCAGAATAGCCTTTGAGTTGTAGATCCTTTCCTTTATAACTCAGCGTATAATCAGCAGTTCCCTTTAGATACCTTAATATTCTTTTAACGGCTTTCTATTGTGCTGGACTTGGATTGGATTGGTATCTACTCACCATTCCAACTGCAAAACATATGCCATGTCTTGTACACATCATAGAGTACATCAAGCTCATAACAGCACTAGCATAAGGAACATATTTCGTTTGTTCCTTCTTTTGTGAAGTCCTTGGACACAGACTATGGCTCAATCATTCACCTTTTTGTAATAGGAGTGTCTATGGGTTTACAATCTTGCATACGAAATCGTTCAAGAATCTTATTTATACATGATTCTTGTGAAAGAGACAACGATCTCTTCAAAACGATCTCTTGAAATCTTAACTCCAAAAGTGTATGCAGCCTTACCCATATCCTTCATCTCAAAGTTGGAAGACAACCAACCCTTGACAGTATTAATAAACTCCATATTGCTTCGGCGATTAGTATATCATCAACATATAATGATATGATCACGAATTGATCCTTGGATCTTTTGATATATACAAAATGATCCTCATCTATCATTGTAAAATCATATGCCATTTTGGCACTATGAAAACGTATATACCATTGTCTCAATGACTGCTTACGGCCATATATCGACCTCAAAAATCGATATACCTTTTCTTCTTGGCCTTTCATTATGAAACCAGCAGGTTGTTCCATATATTTCTTCCTCTAATTCTCCATTGAGGAAAGCAGTCTTTACATCCATTTGATATAACTCAAGATCCATACTTGCCATTATTGCCAGAATAATGCGAATCGGGGTAAATCTCACTACAGGAGAAAATGTATATTCATAATCAATTTCTTCCTGTTGATTATACCCATTCGCCACAAGGCGAGCCTTATGCCTTTCTATCGAGCCATCAGCCTTTCGCTTTATTTTGAGAACCCACTTGTTCCCAATAACTTTGTGTCCTTTTGGAAGATCAACCAGTTCCTAGACTTGGTTTGATTTCATTGACTCCATTTCCTCTTCCATTGCATGAATCCATTTTTCCTTACTAGGGCAATTCAGAGCCTCATTAATATTTCTTGGCTCATCCTCATCTTGTGGAACAACAATAAAAGTTTCCCTTTCAATGTCAAAACATCGATGGGGAATACTTTGGCGATTTGTTCACCGTATGAGAGATTGTACACTTAGCACATCATTCACTATCATGCTCCCACTTGGATTAGGTAATGATGATGTCATCACATCAGGTGGTTGCAATTGAGAATGAGTTGAATTCAATTCATCACATCTCATATTACTCTCGCTTGGACGAACTCCACTGACATCATTATCTTGATCCAAGGTTTCAAATAGGGAGTAATTTTCCCTTATTTCGCCCCTCTTAGGAAATTCATCCACTAAGGATGTGACATCTCGTGATTCAAATTTAGTTATACTCCCACTTTCCTGCTCACCCATGAACACATACCCTTTTGAGTGTTCGCAGTATCTCATGAAAATACTCTTATTTTCTTTGGGACCCAATTTCCCAAACTTGTGAGAGGACTCATGAATATAGGCAGTACAACCCCATGGCTTAAGAAAATTTAAGTCCGGTTTTCTAACTGTCCATAACTCATATGAAGTGGAAATAATTGATTTGGAAGGCATCCGGTTAAGTATATTGGCAGCAGTTAACAACGCATCACTCCAAAAAATGATAGGTAAGTTAGCATGCGCCATCTTGGACCTAACCATTCCAGTATGGTTCTGTTTATTCTCTCTGCAATACCATTTTGTTGAGGAGTATATGGAATAGACAACTATCTTTCTATTCCTTTTTCATCACATAATTTTTTGAACTTATTAGATAAATATTCTCAACCTCGATCGGATCTAAATACCTTTATTTTCTTGTCTAATTGATTTTCTGCCAGGTTCATAAACCTTCTGAAACAACTTATGCTTCAGATTTATGAGAAATCAAATAGACATATCCGACTCGAGTATAATTATCTATAAAAAAAGTGATGAAATAAACAGCCCATTGCCTTCCTCTCATATTCATTTGAACCATAGACGCCCAAATGGATTAAATGCAGAGGAAATTCAGCTCTTTTACCTTTTTCAAATTTTCCTTGTCATTTTCCCTACTAGGTAATGCTCACTTATGGACAAATCGACTTTTTCAATATTGCCCAACAAGCCATTTTTGGCTAGTCTATTCATATGTTGTTGGCCCATATGACCAAGTCTAGCATGCCACCATATTCACATCATTATCATATAAGGTCGAAGACGTGAAACAATGGAATAACATATTGACATCATCACAGTCAACATTTAGTACAATAAAACCATTCAGTAAGTGACCATAACCATACTAGTTTGTATCTAAACACAAATCTACACATTTATTATGGAAGTTCATACCAAAACCAAGCTTAACCAACACTAAGACAGACATTAAATTTCGACGAATCTCCAGAGCATATAGAACATCAAGATGCGTCCACCATGCATGTTCAATTGGCAGGTGCCAATCCCTTTAACTTCATCTCTGGAGTCATATCCCACATAGATCCACTTAGTTCCAATTGGTACTCGTCGGAATTCCACGAAGGATCCTCTATCCTTCTCTACATGGTCTATCGCTCATGAATCTACAGTCCACAAATGATTGGATTCAGCCAATAATTCAGAACTTGACACATAAACAAAGTTCTTAAATGTACAAGAGGTGTTGACCTTTTCGGCTCACTACGATTGCGAGTATAGTGACATTTCTTGTCACAATTGTAACACCTCACCTTTGACATTTTCTTCTCTTGAGGACGTTTTCCTCTATTGTGTTGGTTAACTCTTGATTTCTTGCAACAAGAACTTGATCCTTTGCATTCCCACGTATTGAACGAATCAATACATTTGCGCTTAGAGCTCAAAGCCCTTTATGAGCTAGAATTAGCATTGAAAATATCTATTTTCGGCTCAAATGCCGTTAGGCGGTCCTCAGCTAGCTCAAGGTGGCGCATGGCATCCTCAAGATCTTCCATAACATGATCAAGAACTTCTAGTGCTTCTTGCTTTTCCAGCACATATTGAATTTTCATATTCAATATTTCACAATTATTGCCGTTCATATCAGCAATTACATTCTTAGTTGCTGAACCATCGTTCTGAACACATCAGACATACATGCATGAATAATTAATGCCTATCATTTATGCATTCCTATTTGCATAGACTCATCATATTAATGAATAATTTTAAATAAGGCTTCAGAATCAAAAGGTCACTATGTTTCCAATTATCCTCCAAAAATCCTAACTCAAAATTATTATTAATATAATTGTCTTATGCAAATAAATTATATGAAGTTACAAAAATTTCTATTACTACCCACAGCTTATTACCCACAGCAACCAGCAATAACAGAAAACAAATAAAATCTTAACATCCAATAAAATAACAATGCTTTCACATGATACAATTAACATATCGGTTGCTACATTAACAACAATCATGTTGTAAACATTACATAATTAATCAAAGAAATAAATAGGGAATGTCCCTTCTAATCTATAAGTCAAAACATCTGAGAAAACTGAAGGCACATTTGCCAACCATGGAAAAACTTTTGGAGAGCATTCATGTTGACACCAAGGCGCATTCACTCTGCGCCATGTGGCGCTCAACCTAAGGATTGAAGTTCTGGTTAACTCAATCCTATAGTGCTCTCTTACAAAAGCTTCCACCAGTCTCCTATAACCCGGGACCACGTTGACCTCTCATAGCCGATCTAACACGCTTACCATTCATGTGGAAGAGTGTTAATCAAAGTCGGCACCTTCTCAAAATCCGGCATAAGATAACCATTACGATGATTTTTTGTATCATCTGATTGACCTTAACCACATGTGATACTAAATCACCGTTATACCACCGATAATTAGCTAAATCTAATATCAGCCTTTTAAATCTTGCATTTCCTCGTCCATTCTCGGGATTGCGGTATCCGTGCATAACGCATCATAGTTCCTGCAACGAATACAGAACTTAAAGGGATCACTTATAATCCACAATAATTTCCATGATTCATGCAACAAATACAGAATTAATAATTGATTACATATAAACCACATAGGCATACATGAAAAAGAAACAAATTCCTTTTTTGTTTGTTTGTTTGTTTGTTTGTTTTTTTGTTTGTTTGTTTGTTTTTTTGTTTGTTTTTTGTTTGTTTTTGTTTTTTTTTTTTTTTTTTTTTTTTTTTTCGGTTAACGGTTAAAGTCAACGGTCAAAGTCAACGGTTGTCGATCCACGGTCAACGGTCAACGGATGTCGAATCGGTCGAACCGGACAGACCGGTCCGACCGGTCGCGCTGGTCGAGCCGATTCGGGCGAACTGACTGCACGTGCTACGCGCGTGCGCAGGCTGACGTCACGCAGACGTCATCCGGCACGTGCCGGGGGTCGCGGTTCAGGTCGGGTCGTCGTCGGGTTGGGTAGTCGGCCGGTGACCGGCCAGCCAACGGTCGTCGGCGATGACGTCACCGATGACGTCATCTAGGCGGTTACCGTGATGTCGGCACGCGTCGGTTCATCGACCGGCGCATGTTGGTTCGCCGGCTGCTGGCGTGCACGTGCGTGCGATTCGCTACCGGGCGTGTGGGCGCGCGGCGGCGGGCCAGCACTTCCGGCGCATCGCGCCCAAGCGCAGCGGCTTTTGGCCGCGTGTGTGGGCGCGTGCGGTGTCTTTCGGCGCGTGCGACATGTCGCCGGACTCGTCTCGACGTCGCCTTTCTCCCCATGTATTCAGAAAACGATTTCGACTTACGAAAACTCAGAAAAATGGCCGAACAACGCTCGGGTGTCGGGATTTCTCGCCCCGATCCGTACGGCCGAAATTTTTTCGCGAAAAATCAATCAAAAGACATCAAATTGATCGGGAAAACGTGAACTAGGGCTTTGATACCAATGTTGGGAATAACGAATCCCCGAAAACCAGATTCGACACTGAATCGAACCCCTAAATCAATGTGGAAGACGAGGCCCGGGAAAATCACGTATCACCGATCATAAAGCACACCACGGATTCGAGCGTACCTTGTTAGCCACAGATTAGACACCGACGCCGATAAGAGGAAGAGAATTTGGCCCTGTTCGATCCTGACGACGCCTTGAAGGGGAGAAAACAGTGGCCTTGTGCTTACTGTTCTTTTTGGAGGGAGAGAGAGCGTTGGAGAGGACGTACGTACGTTATGCGCCAAAGGCTGTGTCCTCTCTCTCTCTCATCCCTTTTATACGTTCCCCCATTCATGGGCCCTATTCCCGTGGGCCGGGCCTTTTGGGCCCAGCATGGGCGGACGGGCCTTAAGCCCAGCACCAATTAAAACCATCATAGTCTATCTACATCCATCGTCATGTAATTGGATAATTGTAATTAGAAAAGTTGACTGACTATCTAAATCAATGGAGATGGACGTGAGTTGTGAAACAAAGGTTATGCAAACTGTATACTTAAAGTCAATTCTTTCCGAATACATATAAAAAAGTAGATATATAGCAAAACTGCGTCACTTTTATTGCTCAGATCAGAAACAGGAGTCACCTCAAAATGATACAAATCCCGTACAAGTTAGGATTTTGTCTAATATTAAATATGATAAGCTCTCTTCATACGTATGACCACACATATTCGACTAATATACCTATATTTCCAAACTCATGTGTACCAAAAACACACATTCGTTTCTTTATTCTTCTTTCTTATTTGGCCGGATGAGACTGTCGATGAAATCCCTTAAACCCATAATGCTCCAGCGCGTTTGAGCATAGGGATCAAGGACCTACTGAGATGGAGGCTCATCACCTCATTGGCTCCACCGACAAGCTGGCCGCCGATGAACACAGCGGGGACTGCCGGATTGCACCCGCGTCTCACAAGGGCTTGCTCGATCTCCTTGCCTCTCGGAATCTCATCTAGCTCGTGGACTGTAGGGTTTGCCCCGAAGTCGCAAAGAAGCGTCTTGATGGTGTGGCACATGCAACATGAGCTCTTGCTAAAGATCACTACCGGCTTCTCCGAGATCATCTTGGCCACCAGATCTTCCATTGAGAAAAATGATTCGAGATGTCGGAAACTCCGAGAATGTCGACAAAAGTAAATTCCAGAGAGTGGTAATAAGCTAGAAGAGAGAGCAAAGTGATCTCCTGAAGTTTGGAATGTGATATAAGGATTTCTTGTGTTGTGTGGATTGCTTGAGGCTTCATGAGGGACGTGCTTATATAGATGTTTCAAGGAGGGTTCTGGACTTGCGTGAGAGAGAGAGAGAGAGAGAGAGAGAGAGAGAGAGAGAGAGAGAGAATTATCCTTTAAGACATTTGGCTATTTTCACAAGGATGCTCAGGGAACTCTTGATCTTTGCAACGTGGACAAGGACTTTTGAACTTGCACTGGAGAACAGAAGCTGCATACAATTGAATAAGATTCCTTCCATACGTAACAGAGGCAACATGTCCTTTGTACGGCTTCATGTTTTATCTACTATATCCTTTATTTTCTTATTTTCTTAACATCTTATATTCGTATGAGAATCCTCCATTTTACGGGCAATTTTATTTTTAGGCCGAGTATTTCTTCCCTCCTTTAACAATTAAACCCATCTCCCTCAATTTCTTCTCAATACTAGCTAGGGTTTATAATTTGGAAAGATTTACTAATCAATTCGTGGATACCAAATTGTACTTTATCCATCATTTAAGTTCTTTTTTTTTTTGCCCCCTTTGGCTCATTGTTGAAACAAGTTCTTTTCAACCACGGGAATTTTCTG
Source organism: Eucalyptus sideroxylon x Eucalyptus melliodora (assembly GCA_016097485.1). Classification (NCBI taxonomy): domain Eukaryota; kingdom Viridiplantae; phylum Streptophyta; class Magnoliopsida; order Myrtales; family Myrtaceae; genus Eucalyptus; species Eucalyptus sideroxylon x Eucalyptus melliodora. The sequence goes on from CM027826.1 coordinate 28,756,244, forward strand.
CCTGAATATATCTTGGAGGCATCTGCTGAGTTGGAGAATGAAACTATGGGTTTATCCACTTGGGGACCTCCCCCCCCCCCCCCCCCCCTCTCTCTCTCTGAAGATTCTCATTCTGTGTTCGAGAAAGAGAATTGAGAAAGACCTGGTGATCATGCGCAAAGTATACATAAGACGAAAAAAAGAACAATGTGGTAAAAACAAGTACTCCTTTAGGACAAGAACACCAACCAGATCACATCAGACTCTACCCTATATCTTTTTCCCAAGCCTTTATGTCCTAATAAAGAACAAGATTCTACCTACAGCGTTAGTGACTTTGGAAAGTGGAAACGTGTGGCTTTCCCTTAACTAAAGAGGTATAACTCATCATGTGATTGTTAACTGCCTTGGATTTGAACTCGCATAAGATCATGGTGAAACTTTGGGAACCATGTTGGCTTTACTAGTCTATCTAACCACTTTGTGAAGTCAAGGAACAGTTTAAATTAAGTTTGCTGCAAAGCTTTTACAAGGCCTATTTCTAGGCCAAAAGAGCATGAACAACTAATCACGCCTCTATCTTTCAACTTAATATGTTAGGGTCATTTGGCCAAACGCTCATTTAAATGTGGTGTGAATCTACTTGTAGCTAGAAAGACTTGTATTCAATTATTCATTTCTCATTTTCAGCCAACTCTTCTTTTTGTCATCTCTTCTACATATGATTTTTCGAGCAGACAATGCTAAAAGGTTATATAGTTTTCAACAAGAGCCAAGAGATCTGAAGTTTAATTCCTCATGCTTTATCATTACTCATTTTTGGATTTTCTTTATCTGTCATAAATAAGTATTGACTATTTTCAACTCATATGTACTTAAGTTATTCACTATCATACCTCACAACTATCTAGTTCTTTGGGTTTAAAGCCTTCACCATCCCATGAATCTTTACGTGAGACGTTTCTACAAATATAAAATATATAATATTTCTCTAATAAATTGAACTTCTGGAGAAATTGATTACATACTCAAATTCATTATGTCCTTATATATTCTCGAACTTCACTTAGGAGTCCTCATACACTCATACTACCAAGTCTAGTTGAAAATTAATTCATCGAACTTAGACCTAGTCAAGGGCATCACGAAACTTTTTCTTGGATTAAACAGTGCCTTATCATCTCAAAATAGACTAATTAGATGTCGATACTATGTCCTTAGAATAAAAAGTTCTCCCAAACTTTATCACTAACGAAAAATTCTAGATCGGAACTCCCCTTTGATTTGTATGATTAGGAGAATGTAAGGCATAAGGAATAATTAGTGTTATATCAGATAAGTCTGTTAAACTAAAACTTAGCATCAACTAGCCAGGTAAAGAATCCATAAATCCGAAGATATTAGGAGTATCGATCAAATTTAATCCTATAAGAACTATTTACACAATCATTTATCCAAAATTTTATACACCTTTTTTCAATTGATATTATTCTCGCGCGTACCCCATGTTCTAGACTGCTTTTTTGGCCCTGCAAAATCAAAAGGCACAACAATCCAAATCCGAAAGGTCACTTCACTTTCACAATTCGACTTTTCATCGTCACCATTTCGAATCTTCTTGCATTTTTTTTTTTTTTTTAATGTCAATTTGTTTGAGTCTTTCAAGCTGCCACGTATGCACGCCCTGCAAAAAGGCCACTCCACCCTAAAATCTTAGGGCACAGTAGCCATGAAATAAAAAGGACCTAAAGTCTTTCGTAGATGCTTTAGTTTCATGGGTTTATATGTCTACTTTGGCTTAGGACGAACATTTTGATCTGGCGGATGAAGATCTACCTTCTTTCAATGTGCGGTGGAATCTTGAAAACGTTGGATTGATTCTTATCAAATGAAGACAGTTGGATTCATCACATTCATAATGGATTGGCGCTTATCTCGAGTTCTTATCCTATTGTTTAAGTTCATTCTAAATAAGAAGAAAAAATTTCGTACTTGAAAATCTTGTTGTGATAGCTCTTATCATCCTACTTTCATTTGGGAAATAGGAATATTAAGTCTTATATCGATGGGCACAATTCATAAAATTTTTTGCACAAATCTTGAAACCAAGGGGTACTAGGTTGGCAGTCGGTTACAAGACTTGTGCGAAGCACACACCAAACTAGCAGGAGCCCTTGTGAGCTCCACTTCTTCACCCCGGGCACGATAAGACTACTATACCATGCTACCCGACGGTAGCATACCCGGAGACATGACATGGTGTTTACCTTCACCACTGAAGGCCTTCTCCATTTATGGGTGGATATTTTTCTACCCTACCTAGGAGGAATGGCAGGTGACATTGGGGAATCCTACCCCTCGGGGGTTCTTCCCTCCGTTTCTTCTATCTTGAACCTTTTAAATACTTGCTTGGGTCTATAATATAGCAATATGTAGAATTCATAAAGAATAGATGGAAATTGTACGCATTGTCTTTCAATATTCTCTCCAATTATAGCAAAATACATGAAATTAATGAAGAAGATTGCCTTTTCTAATCAGATTGCTTTCACAAATAATTTGAAACATTTAGCTTCGCTAATGTTATCTTCCTTTTGTAGGATTGCAATATCAATCGAGTCATGACCTGCTGAAGTCGATATATGGTCTACAAACTCTCCATACCAAAGTAGTAACAATTTAAGATGTCATGATCGAGGGGGCTTCCATGATCCATCGAAGACTGATTCCTAGCTCACAACTCATTGTGAAAACATGATGCATTTTCTCGTAACTCTTATTCAAATTACAAAGGGTCATGAGACACAAAAGCTTAAAGAATTTGTAATCAATGAGAATCTTATTTGTCCAACGGCTATTAATCTCTTGAAAGATAGTTTCTCAAGGGATTGTAGAAGCTTCTATATGTTAAAAGGATTAATATGTTTAGGTTGTTGGTGGATGCTTTTGAAGCTGGATTAGTAAATGGCGATTAAGGTCCATTCGTTTCATAGAAAACAACTTTTGGGAAAACATTTTCCAAAATTTCCGGTGTTTAGATGTTGGAAAATTGATGGTCAAAGAAAATGTTTTCTAGTTAATGGAAAATCTCCTTGTAAGATTGTGGAAAATGATTTCTTCTTTTGAGAAGAAGAAAACATTTGCCATAACTTCTTCCACCTTGTTTCTTTTCACCAACACATTTATAATTTCTTTTTCTTTTTTTTTTAAATCGAGTTTTTAATTTTTTTCCTTTTCTTTTTTTCTTTTCTTTTTTTCCATTTCATCTTCTTCCTTGGTGGTCGGTTGCCGACCACAGTGGCGGCCGGTGACCAGCTGTAAGCTAGCTCGAGCCTCACCCCAAGTTGGCGAGGCTCCACCTAGCCTGATCTGGCAAGGCTCCGGCTCGCTCGAGCTCGGCGAGCTTGGGCCTCGCCCGGATCGTAAGGCAGAGCTTTGCTGGCACAGGGGGTAGAGCTTAGGCCTCTCCAAAGGTTCATCGGGCTTTGGTGAGCTCGGGCGAGATCGGCCGAGCCTCAAGCTCATTTGGATCCGCGACCGAGGTCTTGGTCGGCCGCTGCGCCTAGCCATCATCAAGCATGTGGTGGCGGAGGAAGGAGGAGCCACAAGGAAGGAAGAGGAAGGAGGAAGGAAAAGAAAAGGAAAAAACAATAAAAATAAAAAGACATAAAAAAATAAAAAATAATAAAAATAATAAAAAATTCGAATTTTTAAAATATGAATAATTAAAAATTATTTTTTAAAAATATAAAAAATAAAAACAATTTTTTGGTCTATGAAAAATATTAAAATTTAATTTTTGATAATTTTTCCCAAACAATTAAATTATCTAACGAACGGTGAAAAATATTTTCAACTTGAAGTTTAGGTTCCGGCCGAACATCGAAAAATAAAGTCATTTTCCTATAAAATAACTTATAGGAAAATATTTTCCGGAAATAATATGATATTTTCTATGAAACGAACGGACTCTTAGTGTCATTGGTTGATTGTTAAAACGTGAGGAAAAAGGAGGGGGAGGGGAAGGGAATGGTAAACATGATGTTTCTAAAAATCTTTTGGCATTGAATGAAAATGAGAGTAAATCTGACTTAGCGATGATCAATCCTGTAAATTTTTGTATGTTACAATTCTTTATAGAGAAATTACAATAAAATGCACGTAATTATAATAGAATTATGACGAGAGATCTTGTCACCGGAGAATCCTAGAAGTTCCCAGAGACATAAGCACGCGCGAGTTGCAGAACAGAATGTGATCTTTCTTATCATCAGCCAGCAGCACAGCAGACAGCAAAAAGATAAAGAAGAATGCGAGGTCGGATCCTGGCATCACAGCATGAGAGAGAGAGAGATAGATCTCAAAATCACAAGTTGGTTCTCCTCTCTTTCCTTGACATTCCCTCTCCAGAGAGACGAAAGAGAAAAAAAGATCTCTATCTCAGACAGAGACTCTACCACTTTTACAGATGCCAGCAGATAGATAACCTCTCTCTCTCTCAGAAACCCTAAAAAGATGACATTTCAGAGCCATCACAAACAAAAATATCAGAGGCCAAACAATGATGAGAGAATGGGCGGTGACTTTGGGATGATGTCGAGGATAATTCACTCTCGTTCTCACCCGTGCCTTTTGTACTGTCGAATTGTTCCTCAAAACACAATAAAAATTTAAGGTGAAAAGCCTCTTTGATCTGTGAATATTCGTTCTGTCGACAGCTCCCCCACCCCATCTGTCGAACCCTTGTCAATTTCTCTGTCATTGATAAACACGTGCATGATTGGAAAGAATATTTACTTCTTCATCCCTCATCCCCACTAACTGTTCATTGGGTGGATGTTATCTCATGCATATTCAATGTCCGAGAGATGTAAAGCTAATGAATTGCCTCCATTGTAGATGCCCCTTTTCTTTTTTTCTTAATTGTAGATATTTAATAGTCAAATTTAGGTCTACATTTTCATGGTGCATAAAGGAGAGTTTCTCCGGTTTGGGGTATATATTTAACTAGACGTTGCTCCACGCTCTGTGCGAATCATTCGATAAAATTTTTGATAAAAGATGATGCGTAGACACATTCGAGCATAAAGACAACCTACTTATCGACATATTATTAGATTATACCAACTATACAGTTAACTTAATATTAAGAGTTTAGAGCAACTTAAACAAAACAGATTTATAAATATGATATCATGGCCTATAGTAAAAATAATTTATAAATATCTAGAAAGATAAAAATATTCTTTAAAAGTAGGGATGAGCAAGACAGATCAACCAAATCAGAAACCATTTGGATCAGACCAAGCTAATTAGTTGGGTTCGATTCCCTGAAGTGCTAGTTAGGTTCCCAGTTCCTAAAAATGAAACTGGTGTCTAGGCAGCTCGGTTCTCGATTCCAAGGGAAGAATTGAACCACCCAAACGATTTTTTTTTTTTAAATGTCTTATGCACACCTCCCCTTCTCTTTCAGTATTTCCTTTTCGCCTCACAACACTCACACCTACTCTTTTCTTGCTGTTTTCCCTTTCTCTGGATCTCCTTCACCTCTTATGGAATTCGAGGCATTCTCTCATTTGAACTAGGGATTAATGTATTATAAGTCCTAAGGTTTGTCATGAAAGTACAATTGGGTCCTAAACTATTAAAAGTACAATTAAATCTTAAGACTTATCATAAAATTGCAATCGAATCCTATTAATTTTCAAAAAATGCAACCAATTTCTAAAACTTATCACGAAGGTGTAATCGAGTCCTACAGTTTTCAAGACTACAATCAATGGAAGGACTTATTTGCATAAATTTGATAATTTTTAGGACTTGAATGCACTTTTGAAAGTTTTAAGACTTAATCGTATTTCGTGACAAGTTTAGGACTTAAAAATTTTAGTATTTAATACTTTTATGATAAATTTTATAATTTCGAATGCACTTAACCTTAAAAATAAAGAAGTTACGATTTAAATGAAGAAATTACTAAGAAATAAAATATTGATGGGACTGAACTTCCTCCTTAAGACAATGTAAACATGTTTCACACTCTGACCAAAAAAAAAAAAAAAAAAAAAAAAAACATGTTTCACACAATTAGTATATCGAGATTCGATTGAGCCACGTGTAATTCCTTTTGTCTACCATTGATTTGATTCTGAATTGATTGTGGAAGAGCGGTTTGAAAACATAACGAATGAATTCTCAACGATGCTAGTGTCACTAAGAAGTCTGGGATTTTGGTTTTATTAAATGGCATGTCATGCTTTCAATGATTAGTATTAACAAAAAGGTGGGACCCCAATACGAAGAATTTCCGTATGATTGAGAAAAATCTCAAATAAAGGTCTAAAGTGGGTTCATTTTCTCAAAAAATGACCTAAAGTAGACACTGTATCAAATAAAAACCCAAAGTGGCTAATTTTGTCTCAAATAAGGACCCAAACTTTCAATCTTATTTACAGCTTGGGGTAGTTTTGTCCAAGAACATTTTTTCTTTAATTTTTTTCTTTCTTCATCTTCTTCACACCTCCTCCTTCGCTCTACATTGCCTTCTTCTTCAACACCATAATCAAGGCCCCTACCAGCGACCTTGTGAGCTTCATGTCATCACGTAGTTGGTCCTAGTGACAAGAAGTCGGATTGGAGTTATTTGCTACTGGCCACCTTCTCGGATGCCAAAATCCTTAGTTCCTCAAGATGCATCAAATCTCTGATCGCTTGTGCTTAGCCTAAAGCTCGGATTGACCTCCATTTGATGACAACGATGTTGGATTTTCTGTCAAGGGCAGCGGTTGATGAGGTCGAGAGCTTGAATAGGACTTGTCAATGGGGTAATGGGGTAACGAAGTACAATAGTTTCTACATTTAATGATGTTAGATACGACTAATGATCAATTTCAAGATGGGGCATCGATTGAGGAGAAGAGCTATGTCGATAAGAATGGCAAGAGTGTGAGTGGGTGTCTCCAAACTAGCGATTATTGAAAGGAGCCATTGGCATTGCAAAGGGGAAAGGGGATCCTTGAAAGATTGAATTTACACAAGAGAGGCAAACTCAAATTTGAAATTTATGAGGCAAACTCTTGCTGAAGTTGAAATAGTCGCTAGATGCAACAAAATTATTATTTGGCGTGAAATTGTTGATCACCAAGTGTTAATTGAATAGAGGCATAAGTTAGTCAAATAAGATGATCTGGTGATGCTTGGATATTGCTACTCTGTTGTTGGCAAGTAGGACTGAAAACAGCACAAAAATTGCAGTTGCTAGGTTAGCGGAAGGCTCAGAATAAGTGGAGTTTGATGCGCTATCGAGGTGAGAGAAATATGTCGCCAAAGGGATTAGTTGCATAGCTTGGGAGTTGGACAAGAAGTTGAGTCTCAGCAAAAACAAATTCATATTATGGTTTTGAGATAAGAATTTGCAATGAATGTTGAAATAAAAAGAACTTATTTTTGAAAGCTCATTTCGGCTTCATGGAATTGTCTACAAACCATTTTGAGGAGCGAATTTTAAAATTTTCAACGAATTAGACTACATTGTATGCCCGTGTTAAAGAAAACCCAATCTTGGTCATACAACGAGATGGCACAAAGAGCGATGGAGAGGCTGATAATGGAGGTGATGTAGAGAGTGAGAAAGATGAAGAAAGAAAGAAAAAAGAAAGAGAGAGACTAAAAATAAACAACAATGTTCTTGGACAAAACTACCCCTGGTTGTGAATAAAATTAGAAGTTCAGGTCCTTAGTTGAGAGTAAGTTAGTCACTCAAGGTCCTTATTTGAGATAGTGTCCACTTTAGGTTTTTTTTTTTTTTTTTTTTTTTTTTTTTTTTTAAGAAAATGGCTCCACTTTAAGCCTTTATATGAGATTTTCCCAACATATTATTTGCACGCCTATATTGGTCTCTACCAAATTGAAAGTAGCTTTTTTGACTTGGGATTGCTGAGGGTTTAAGCATACTTGTCTTCTTCGTAGAAAACTTCCGGCCATCACAGTTGCGCATGAGCTTGCATCTTGTAGTATGTTTGTGTGGTTGCTTAGGGCGCGTTTGGTAACCATTCTATTTCCGGGAACAATTTCTGATTAGAAATAATTCTTTTTGATTCTATTCCGGGAACAATTTCTGAGCAAAAGAATGCATTTAATAACGCACAAAATTTATGATTCGGAATAGAAAAAGAATAGAAATGCGTTTGGTAACTACATAAAATTTATATTCCAATTCTTTTTCAATTACCTTTTTAGATGAGTGTAAATTTGATATGGAATTCTCATGAACCACTCACCGATATAACTGTCTTCTTATGAGTAAAGAAATCATATTATATTTTATTAAATTTTCAATTTCAAAAGAATTCGAATTTAGATTTCTATTCCATTTTAAAATTCTATAAAATCATAGAAATTCTATTGATTAATTATATATATACTAAGTAATAAAAATATCATTATACATATACTAAGTAATAAAAATATTACCTTCTTCTTCTTCTTCTTCTTGGCCGGTCGCCGGCCTTGGGATGACTAGTGATCGGCTAGACGAGGGCGACCTCACAAGAGCGTTGTCTGTAGCTGGGCAAGGCTCGATCGAGCCTTGCCTAGGCAAGCGGCCTCGCCCAGATTTGGCGAGGTTGAGCTCGCCTAGCCATCAACGAGGCTTGACCTTGCCGGGCCACCACGAGGTCGGCCAGATCGAGGGCGACCTCACCGGAGCGTCGCCTGCAATTAGGCGAGGCTCGATAGCCTTGGCTAGGCGAGCGGCCTCGCCCAAATCTGGCGAGGTCGAGGTCGCCTAGCCATCAGCGGGGCTTGACCTCGCGGGGCCATTGCGAGGTCGGCCTTGCCTTAGCCAGGTGATGCCGACCTCGTGGTGCCCCGGCAAGGTCGAGCCCCATCGGTGGCTGGGCGAGCTTGGGGATGACCAGTGACTGGCCAGACGAGGGCAACCTCATTAGAGCGTCGCCTGTAGTTGGGTGAGGCTCGGCCAAGCCTTGGCTAAGCAAGTGGCCTTGCCTAGATCTAGCGAGGTCAAGCTTGCCTAGCCGTTGGCGGGGCTTGACCTTATCAGGCCACCACGAGGTCGGCCTTGCCTTGGCCAGGTGACGTTGACCTCGCGGTGCCTTGGCAAGGTTGAGCCTCGTTGGCTAGGCAAGCTTGGCCTCACTAGATCTAGGCAAGGTTGAGCCTCACCGGTGGCTAGACGAGCCTCTGGTGAGCTCGCCGGACCTCACCCTCACTTGGCGAGCCTCCGGCGAGCTTGCCGGCGACCGGCGGCGGTGGACGGTGGTGGACGACAATGGCAGCGGCAACAACACTTGAAGAACAAGGGAGAGGGAAGAAGAACAATAAAAAAAGAAGAGGAAAAAGAAAAAATAGGTTGACTTGGTTCTAGAATTATTCCTGAGAACAAAGAATCAACTTTTTTTGATTCTCAATTCTGTTCCAAATCTACTTCCAGGAACAAAAAAAATAGAAATTTGTTCCTAAGAACAAAATTTTTACTAAACACATTTCTATTCCAAATTTACTCCCGGGAACAAAAGAAAAGAAACAAACATTGTTTGGCAACTTGCCAAACATACCCTTATTTATCTATTCCTCGTTCTTCAACTTCACACGCATTCCGCAAACCATGTCATTCAAGTTTGCACGTTTGAAAAGGATTATTAAAAGTTTAACACATTGCTAAGTACGCCAAAATCACGCAACTATTCGCGCACCCGCATGCGGGTATTGTAGGGTTTAGCCCACACCAAACCTTTTCTTTAAACACACTAAAGAAGTCTCACATTTATAAATTGACCTATTTCCTCCTAACTTTCCTATGTAGGATAAGGAAGAACACACTTTGTTTATTTTACAAACAAACTTCCAACAGATAGATTGAAAAGGTCCATTTAAGAGAAAAAGAGGAGGACGTTATTTGATCAATTTTCTTTCTTATAGCGTTAATTAGCCTTTTTAATAATAAAAAAAATGTTGTGTTGTAACTCTCGTTTTCGTCGAGGAAAAGGATGGATTTAGAGGTAATGCCGAGTTGGGATCAATGCTCCTTAAATGGCTTGGATTTTCCCAAAATTTTACCTCAACATTGGGATATTATTTGATTTTAGTTTCAATCAACCTTACGAAAATTTTAAATGATGATTTGTCACTAATTTATTAGGATCGGCTAAAAACTAAATAAGGCATATAAGTTGTCATGACCCTTTCTTCGCGACACGTTGATATTTGGAAAAGTGGAGGCTGCGGCTGAAGATTCATAATTACGTAGTGCACGGATGATCGCTATTATCTTTGGATTGGTATCACGTTGAAATTCCGCAACTATTACAATGTCTTTGCACGGTATTAACGCAATGAAAAGATCAAATGCAATGTCAAATCAGTGATTGGATATATTCTTTCTTTTGGAAAAACGAGACAAAAGTTATCTTATTCTTCACCTTGTGTTGCTTCAATTTTACGTACAGCCACCACTCCACATCGGAAGAATTTTGCTCATTTGGTACAATATTAAGATGGTCATGTGTGTGAAGAATATTTAGGCTCTGCCTCAGATGAATTTTGCTGGAAAGTATTTGAAAAAAGATCTTATTTTCAGGAAAATGATGATTCATTTTCTAATTGTTTCGTTGTATTTTGAAGGTCATTTTCTTAAATAATACAAAAAAATTATGAAATAGACGTTTGAAAAATAAAAATAAAAATTGGAGTACAACCTCAAGTCCTAAGTTCGGGTTCTTGGAGACTTGGACCCGATCGCTAGAGATCCAAGCACAGACGTCAAGATCCTATACTCAGCCTTTAGGGACCTGAACCTGACCATCGGGGTCCTAATCCCAAGCAACCGGATCCGAACTCGGCCGCTACGGTCTCAACGCAGGAGTCAAGTGTCCTAGGCCTAACCAGTAACCACTGGAGATTTGGGGAGGGACACGGGGGTCTCAAGCTCGGCCTTGGGGACCCGAACTGACTAACGAGGCCCATGCACCGAGGTCTATCATGAGTTTTCGCCACAACAACTCTTTAAAATCTATTTTCATATGTACATCTTTTAACACTCCCACTTCTATATATACCATACACAACATCCCACATATCGTTATCCTTTTTCATGCCAATCCACCCAGCTAGAAACCTTAAGACCCACTTCCCAAAACCCTAACCAGCATCAGCCACAACTGTCCCTACCGAAAAGCTGGCCGCGGATGAACACGGCGGGGACCGCTGGGCTGCACCCGCGTCTCACGAGGGCCTGCTCGATCTCCTTGCCTCTCGGAATCTCGTCTAGGTTGGGGACCGTTGGGTTCCCCCCACTTCGTAAAGAAGCGACTTGATTAAGATCACCACAGGCTTCTCGGAGATCATCTTCGCCACCAGATCCTCCATTGAGGAAAAAGCTTCGAGATGTCAGGAACTCCTAGAACGTCGACTAAAGTGAATTCCAGAGAGTGGTAATAAGCTCAAAGAGAGAGCAAAGTGAGCTCTTGAAGGTTGGAATGTGATATTAGGATTTCTTGTGTTGTGTGGATTGCTTAAGGCTTCATGAGGGACGTGCTTATTAGATAGATGTTTCATCGTAGGGTTTTGGAGTTGCATAAGAGAGAGAGAGAGAGAGAGAGAGAGAATTTTTCTTTCGATATTTGGCTTTTTTTCACAAGGATTCTTAGGGAACTCTTGATCATTGCAACGTGGATAAGGACTGTTGCATTTGCACTGGAGAACAGAGGCTGCATACAAATGAATAAAATTCTTTCCATACGTAACAGAGGCAACGTGTCCTTTGTACGGCTTCACGTTATATCTACTATATCCTTTATTTTCATATTTTCATGGCTTTTGATATTTGTATGACTATCCTCCATTTTACGGGCAATTTTATTTTTAAACCGAGTATCTTGTCAACACTAGCTAGGGTTTATAATTGGGAACTATTTACTAATCAATTCATGGATACCGAAATGTACTTTATCCCTCATTTAATTTTTCTTTTCTTTTAACTCATTGTTGAAACAAGTTCTTTTCAACCATGGGAATTTTTCTGCGTGTCTTTATCTTGGAGGCATCTGCTGAGTTGGAGGATGAAACTAGGGTTTGTCCACTTGGGGACCCCTCTTTCTCTCTCTGAAGATTCTGATTCTGTGTTCGAAAAAGAGAATTGAGAAAGACCTGGTGATCGTGCGCAAGGTATACATAAGATGAAAAGAAGAACAATGTGGTAAAAAAAAGAACTCCTTTAGGACAAGAACACCAACCAGATCACATCAGTCTCTACCCTCCATCTTTTTCCCGAACCTTATGTGCTAATAAAGAACAAGATTCTGCCTTCAGCGTTAGTGACTTTGGAAAGTCGAAATGTGTGGCTTTGTCTTAACTAAGGAGGTACAACTCATCATGTGATTGTTAACTGCCTTGGATTTGAACTCGCATATGATCACTGTCAAACTTTGGGACCATATGTTGGCTTTACTAGTCTATCTAACTACTTTGAAAAGTCAAGGAACAGCTTAAATTAAGTTCGATGCAAAGCTTTTACAAGGCCTATTTTTAGGCCAAAAGAGCTTGAACAACTAATCACGGCTCCATTTTTCAGCTTAATATATTAGGGTCATTTGGCCAAACGTTCGCTTGAATGCGGTGTGAGTCAACTTGTAGCTAGATTCGTTTCTCGTTTTCAGCCAACTCTTCTTTTCGTCATCTCTTCTAAATATGATTTTTCGAGCAAGCAGCGCTAAAAGGTTATATAGTTTTCTACAAGAGATTTGAAGTTTAATTCCTCATGCTTTATCATTACTCATTTTCAGATTTTCTTTATCCATCGTAAGTATTGACTATTTTTCGATTCATATGTACTGAAGTTGTTCACTATCATACCACACAACTATCTAGTTCTTTAGGTTTAAAGCCTTCACCATCCCATGAATCTTTACGTGAGACGTTTCTACAAATATAAAATATATAATATTTCTCTAATAAATTGAACTTTTGGAGAAATTGATTACGAACTCAAATTCATTATGTCCTTATATGTTCTTGAACTTCACTTAGGAGTCCTCATACACTCATGCTACCAAGTCCAGTTGAAAATTAATTAATTGAACTTAGACCTAGTCAAGGGCATCACGTAACTTTTTCTTGGATTAAACAGTGTATGATCATCTCAAAATAGATTAATTAGATGTCAATACTATGTCCTTAGCATAAAAAGTTCTCCCAAACTCTATCACTAACAACAAATTCCATATCGAAATTCCCCTTTAATTTGTATTATTAGGAGAATGTCAGGCATAAGGAATAATTAACCATAGTGTTATATCAAATAAGTTTGTTAAACAAACAATTAGCATAAACTAGCCAGGTAAAGATTCCACAAATCCAAATATATAACGAATATCGACCAAATTTAATCTGGTAAGAACTATTTACACAATCATTTATCCAAACTTCTATATACCTTTTTTCAATTGACATTATTCTCGCGCGTACCCCATGTTCTAGACTGCTTTTCTGGCCCTGCAAAATCAAAAGGCACAGCGATCCAAATCCGAAAGGTCACTTTACTTTCACAATTCGACTTTTCATCAGTCGTCACCGTTTCGAATCTTCTTGCATTTTTTTTTTTTTTTATGTCAATTTGTTTGAGTCTTTCAAGCTGCCACGTATGTACGCCCTGCAAAAAGGCCATTCCACCCTAAAATCTTAGGGCACAGTAGCTTCGTAAACGACCCAATTGGTAGGCCAAGGGTCATTTTATAAGTTCTTGTTCTTTTGGCCTTTTATAAAGAAAAAAGTGGGTTCCTTCAATGTTATTTTTATCTTGTTGTTTGCTTGGGATTATTTGCACAATTTGAGGCAATGCAAAGTCAAAAGTGAACCAATTACGGAAAAAAAGTACATTGAATTTATACGGTTCTATTGACGTGGCTTGTTAATTCATGAAAAAAGTACCGGGTGAGTTCAATGCGCACGAACGTGAAATAAGAAATATTCTCTCATGACCTGATAATACCCTTCATCAGATTGGGACACCTTTTTATTTTTAATTTTTAATTTTATTGTGGTCGAAAGCGGAAATATTTCATTAACTAAGCAAAATATGAGAGGTCTAGTAAATGGGCATTATTACATAAAAGGTCCAACAAAGTTTGAGGAGGGGATAAGACCCAATTTAGAGATAAGTAATTTTTCTTGTGGGCTTGGTCTATCCAATTTGCGACATAGTTGGGCTCTCTAAAGCAGTGTACTATTTGAATATTTGAGAAGGCCCTCATTCTTTCCTTACACTTATTGACAAGAGGTTGAGTCTCCCAACTCAACTGTTCAGAACTATTCATGGCTTTGATTAGTTGCAAGTTGTCTGACTTAAAAATAAGCACTTTGTGTCTTTTAGAAAAGAAGTAGTTGAGGGCTTCCCATAAGGCTAGGATTTCAGCCACCAAGGGAGAGGAAGCTCTGACCGATTTAGCGACTCCTCCCAATAGCCTCCCACCCAAATCTTGGCAAATGTAGGCAATGGAGTTCTTCAATGAACCAAGCGCATACATTCCATCTATGTTGATCTTGTAACACCTTAATCGTGTCACTCAAATAAGCTTTTTTGGTAACGGATGTTTAATTTCAATTGATTTCATTCTCGCCATGTATAACTTAAGTAAAATCCAGGTATCTTATTAAATTTATACAAAATTGGATGTGCATATCTTTTGATACATCACCTACTAAAATTTTTCCTCCTATTAATTATTGCTTAATTAGTAGTAGCCATGAAATAAAAAGGACCTAAAGTCTTTCCTAGATGCTTTAGTTTCATGGGTTTATATGTCTACTTTGGCTTAGGACGAACATTTTTGATCTGGTGGATTAAGATCTGCCTTCTTTCATTCTGCGGTGGAATCTTGAAAACGCTTGGATTGATTCTTATCAAATAAAGACAGTTGGATTCATCACACTCATAGTGCATTGGCGATTATCTCGAGTCTTATCCTATTGTCCGAGTTCATTCTAAATAAGAAGAAACAATTACATACTTGAAGATCTTGAAGTGATAGCTCTTATCATCCTACTTTCACTTGGGAAATAGGAATATTGAGTCTTCTATATAGCGATGTGCACAATTCATAAAGATTTTTGCACAAGTCCTGTAACCAAGGGGTACTAGGTTGGTAGTCCGTCACAAGACTTTGTGAAGCACACGCTAACCTAGCAAGAGCCCCCGCGAGCTCTAGGCACACAAGACTACTATACCATGCTACTCCGGCGGTAGCATACCCCAAAGACATGATGTGGTGTTTACCTTCACCATCAAAGGCCTCCTCTGTTTCTGGGTAGATTTTTTCTACCCTACCTAGGAGGGAATATGAGAGGTGACTTTGAGAGTCCTACCTCTTGGAGGTTCTTTCCATTTATTTCTTCTCTCTTGAATCTTTTAAAAACCTGCTCAGATCTATAATATAGCGATGTGTAGAATTCATAAAGAATAGATGGTTTGTCTTCCAATTTCTCTCCAATTATAGCAAAATACATGAAATTAGTAAAGAAGATTGCCTTTTCTAATTAGATTGCTTTTACAAATAATTTGAAACATTTAGCTTTGCTAATATTATCTTCCTTTTATTGGATTGGGATACCAGATCGAGTCGCAACCCGCTAAAGTCGATATATGGTCTACAAACTCTCCATACCAAAGCAGTAGCAATTTTAGATGTCCTAATCGAGGGGGCTTCTATGATCCACTGGGGACTGATTCCTTGCTCACAACTCATTGTGAGAACACGATGCATTTTCTCGTAACTCTTATTCAAATCACGAAGGGCCACGATACACAAAAGCTTAAATAATTTATAATCAGTGAGAATCTTATAGGTCCAACGGCTATTACTCTCTTGTGGTTTCTCAAGGGATTGTAGAAGCTTCTATATATTCAGAGGATTAATATGTTTAGGTTGTTGGTGGATGTTTTCGAAGTTGGATTAGTAAATGGGGGTTAGTGTCTTTAGTTGATTGTTAAAACATAAGAGAGAGAGGGAGAAAGAGAGAATGGTAAACATGATGTTTCAAAAATCCTTTGGCATTGATTGAACATGCAAGCAAATCTCACTTAGCGATCGTCAAACCTTTAAAATTTTGTATGTTACAATTCTTTATATAGAAATTACAGTAAAGTGCACGTGATTACAACGGAATTCCGACAGTAATTCTTGTCACTGGAGAATCCTAGAAGTTCCTATAGACATATAAGCATGTGCGAGTTGTAGAAAAGATTGTGATCTTTCTTATCATCGGCCAGCAGCACAGCAGACAGCGAAAAGATAAAGAAGAATGCGAGGTCGGATCGTGGCATCACAGCATGAAAGAGAGATTGCAAAATCACAAGTTGTTTCTTCTCTCTTTCCTTGATATTCCCTCTCCAGAGAGACGAAAGAGAAAGATCTCTATCTCAGACAGAGACTGTACCACTTTTACAGATGCCAGCAGATAGATAATCTCTCTCTCTCTCTCTCTCTCTCTCAGAAACCCTAAAAAAATGACATTTGATAGCCATCACAAAAAAAATAAAAAATAAAAAAAATAAAATAAAAAATGTCAGAGGCCAAACAGTGATGAGAGAATGGGCGGTGACTTTGGGATGATGTCGAGAATAATCCGCTCTCGTTCTCACGTCTGCCTTTGTTGCTGCCGAATTGTTCCTCAAAACACAATAAAAATTTAGGGTGAAAAGCCTCTTTGATCTGTGAATATTCGTTCTGTCGACAGGCCCTCCACCCCATCTGTCGAACCCTTGTTAATTCCCCTATCATTGATAAACACGTGCATGACTGGAGAGAATATTTACTTCTTCATCCCTCATCCTCACCAAATGCTCATTGGGTGGATGTTATCTCACGCAGATTCAATGTCCGAGAGATATAGAACTAATGAATTGCCTCCATTGTAGATGCCCCTTTTCTTTTTTTAGTAATTGTAGATATTTAATAGTCAAATTTAGGTTTACTTTTTCATGGTGCATGCAGAAGAGTTTCTCCAGTTTCGGGTATATATTTAACAAGACGTTGCTCCACGCTCTGCGCGAATCATTTTATATATTTCATGTCAAAAGATGATTCGCCGACACATTCGAGCATAAAGACAGCCTACTTATTGGTATATTATTAGATTATACCAACCATAATGTTAACTTAATATTAAGAGTTCAGCAACTTAAATAAAACAGATTAATAAACATGATATCGTGGCCTATAGTAAAAATTACTCATAAATATCTTTACATTAAAGATAAAGATATTCTTTAAAATTAGGGGTGAGTGAGATGGATTGACCAAATCGGAAATCGTTCAAACCGAACCAAGCCAGCTGGTTGGGTTTGGCTCTTGGAAGTGCCGATTTGGTTCCCGGTTCCTAAAAATGAAACCGGTGTTTAGGTGGTGACCGATTGCTTTTTATTTATTTATTTTGTGTTTAAAAATGTCTCATGCACGCCTCCTCTCCTCTTTCAGTCTCACACACGTCTCCTCTCCTCTTTCAGTCTCACACACGTCTCCTCTCCTCTTTTAGTCTTTCCTTTTTGTCTCACGACACTCACAGCTACTCTTGTCTTACCATATTCCCCTTTTTATGGATCTCTTTCACCTCTTATGGAGTTCGAGGCATTCCCTCCTTTGAACTCAACTGGTTCCCAATTTTGGGGTAGCTCCGGACTCGACCGGGAATTGATCACTCCTATTAAAGAAAAGTGATAAATGCACTAAGGTCTTAAGACTTGTAATGAAAGTGTCATAAAAGTGTAATTGAGTCTTAACATTATTAAAAGTACAATCAAGTCCAAAAACTTATTGCGAAATTGCAATCGAATTCTAAAATTTTCAAAAAGTGCAATTAAGTTTTAAAATTGATTACGAAAATGTAATCAAATCCTAAAATTTTCAAAAAACATAATTAATAGGACTTATTTGCACCAATTTGACAAGTTTTACGACCCAAATATAGTTTTTGAAAGTTTTAATACTCAATTGCACTTCATGACAAGTTTAAGACTTAAAAATTTCAGTATTTAATACTTTCGTAATAAGTTTTAAAATTTCAAATGCACTTATCCCTAAAAATAAAGAAGTTACAACTTAGATGAAGAAATTATTAAGAAACAAGATATTGATGGGACTGAACTTCCTCCCAAAGACAATTTACACATGCTTCACCAACTTAGCATATCGAGATTCGATTGAGCCTTCGACCAATGATTTGATTCTCAATTGATTGTAGAAGAGCGGTTTGAAAACATAACGAACGAATTCTGGACGATGCTAGTGTCACTAAGAAATATGGAATCTTGGTTTTGTTAAGTGGCATGTCATGCTTTCAATGATTAGTTTAAAAAAAAAAAAAAAAGTGGGATCCCAACACGAAGAATTTCCGTATGATTGAATACCCAAAAGGAGTTTAACTCGTGGTATAGCAAATCAAATCAAATTAAGTATAACATATTCTTGGCATGCCTATATCAGTCTCTACCAAATTGAAAGTAGCTTTTTTGACTTAGGGTTGCTGAGGGTTAAAGCATGCTTTCCTTCATCGTAGAAAACTTAGTATTCGGCCACCACAGTTGCGCATGAGCCCGCATCTCGGAGTATGCGTGTGTGATTGCTTATTTATCTGTTCCACGTTCTTCAACTCCATGCGCATTCCGCAAGTTATGTCATTCAAGTTTGCACGTTTTAAAAGGAGTGTTAAAAGTTTCTCACATTGTTTGCTTATTGGATTCATAACGAGACTATGTCCACACGTTCTTACCCGTAATGTCTTGTATTTGTTTGGGTTGGGCTGATCCCAACAGTGATTGTCCAATGTTCTAAGGATTGATAACAGGACTACTATGGCCAACGACAATTAGCTGGATGCTCAAAGAGTTTCTCGGAATGAAACCCTAATACCCTACCAATGATTTGGAGGAGATCTCTTGAAAAGTATTTAGTGCTCATTTTGGCCAACTTTCCATTATCTTTCTTTGGCTGAGTGGCATGTATTTCCATGGTGCTCGTTTTTCCAATTATGAAGCATAACCATAAGACTGAATTACTTGGGATGCCTGTGCCCATAAGAAATCGCGGAGCCACCCATTAATAGTGATGGAACTCTGCGCAAAGTTTCCTCCCGTGATATGAGCCATAAATGAACAAAAATAAATGAATGGACGTTGAGTGGAGTATGCATCTCTTTTGTAGTTCTTCAGTCCGTCTAAATTAGCCCAACAAGAAAGACCAAGGCCCCCTTCAGTAGCTGGTGCGATCTAACTGATATAGCTAGTATGAGTACCTAGAGGGGGGGGTGAATAGGTATATAAAAAATTTCTCGAAGCTTGCACGATATTTAAACAGTTAATGATTCAATCGCAAGAGTTAAATATCAATCGAGAGACCGAGTAAGGAAAAAGAGAATTGAACACTCGTTTATAGTGGTTCGGCTTGATTCAAGCCTACGTCCACTCTCGCACCGACAGCCGATTGGCTGGATTCCACTATGATCAAAGAGATGTTACGGTGTTGATCTTCCTTGATTTCTAGGTGTAGATGATCTACCACACTCACTCAAGGCGTCACCAAGTATATACTCTCTCTGTTTACAATTTCGCTCGAACAGTCTCAAATAACAATCAAAGATCTTCGACTCTGGAATTTTTCTATCAATCACACCTCAAAACAACTAGAACGTCTTCTTTTTATACTCCTTTATGCCATCATAGCCGTTGGCACTTACCAAAGGAATTCCTCCAATCTACCCGTTGGACGGAATCAATCAAGAAGATCATCCGAGCTATTTAAGGAATCTGATGATAGCCCATCAATCCTGTTCGCCCATACAATCAGGATCTCGGTTTCCATGAATAGAACATTCCAAGATTATTTCGTCGACCAACGGATCTTCAATCGATCTTAGATAAGAATTAAAGAATCCGAAATGATTATCCAACCAAAGAATCTATTCCAGAGAATAGGATCGAATCCTCAACCATAAACCTTGGCTTTGGATTTCCTTCGTCACTGGATTAGAAAGACTGTCAGTGAGAATAGACTTAAGTCTTGAGTCTTGAGTCTTGAGTCTTGAGTCTTGAGTCTTGGGTCTTGAGTCTCGAGAGAACAAAGTCTTCAGACTTTAAACTGAAGGTCTCCAAACATCCAGACTTAGACTGAAAGAAACGTTTTGTCAGCTTCAAAATATTCTGGAAAGATTTCTCCAACAATCTCCCCCTTTTTGATGGTGACAAAACTTTCTTGAAGATTTGAACAACTTTGACTGCAAAACATTTCTCAAGCAATATGGCTAACTCATAAAGATTAATAAAACAACCAGACTCTGCATCCACAGAAAATTGGTTAGTCTTTCATGAGAAACACCATATAACAATACTTGAATAAATGCAACCAGTCTAGCATCACAATCCACAGTCAATTCAGTCAAATTCACACCCAAGTTCAAGTTCTCAAGTCATACTCAACAATAATCATAACCACAAAAGTCAAAGTTTTTAAAAGATGATGTTTGTTCAAATTGGTTTTCTCCCCCTTTTTGTCAGCATTGAAAAGGGTGAGAAAGGAGTCATGTCTGCTTGGGAATGCGCACGATCTGGAAATCCCCAATGGACTGGACTACTCCTTCGAGCTTCTTCAAGTCTTCTCTCAGATGAGCTACCTCTTCTCCCTTGGCATTGGCTTGAAGTTGCAGAGCGAGGTCTTTGAGTCTATCCTCCATAGAGACTGAAGATGCTTGTCCAGTGCTCTTCAAAGCTTGGATTTCACAGTCCAGAACATATATCTGGTTCCGCATTTCCAGAAGAATATTCATGATGCTTCGAAAGTCTACAGAATCATCCGTCTGTGTACTTGCATTGACTCTCTCGAGATCTTGTGTATGCGTACGATGGCGCTTTTGAATGGTCTCGGCATATTTGGAATCGATGCATCACCTTCTTCAGGCAATTGAGAGACCTGAACTTCTTCTGGGTCTTCTGGAGATTGTCTTAGATCTTCACTGACAGCAGCAGGAGGTGTAAACCTCTCTTGCTCGCTAACTCCCCCTGTCTCTAGGACATCGAAAGGGGAAGAGTGATGATCATGCTCTTCTTTTCCTTTTCTCCGAATTGTCGCGAGACTTTTCTTTTTCTCCTTCTTCTTCTTCTTCAACTTCTTTCTCCTTCTCTCTCGTTCTTCTTCTTCTTTCTCCTTCTTTCTCTGTTCTTCTTCTTCTACGTTCGCTGAAGATCTGTTTGATGAGACACGAACGTCTTGTTCTTGTCGGCGCTTGGATAGTGGGATCTTCATCATCTTCATCTTCATCTTCATCATCAAGGATGAAAGTTCTTCTCTTCTTCTTCGATGGGGCACCCATGGCCTCCTTTCCTTTCCTTTTTGAAGCAGGATGGAGATTTCACTTTGAATTTCTCCATTGCCTTGGAGAGTTCTTGCAGACGCATCTTCATTAACATTTTCAACCCTACCACCATCTTTTCACACGGTCGATCACAAAATGTATGCGGTAGTTCAATGTTCAGATGTCTGAAGATCTTGGTCACCAGACCAGGATAAGGCAATTGTCCTTTGTCTTTTGACAATGCTCTGTACATATGGAAGAGAATAGTGTGCGGGAGAGAAAACTTCCGTCCTGAGTTGATCGCATACATCAACTTTGCTTCAGGAAGAGACACAGAAGTCTTTGACGTAGACTTCGGTCTGAGACAGTTAATCACAATCTTATGAAGCACGATGTTGATGGCCTTCATCCTCGAGTAGGTAATTTTCTTCTCTGCGTCCATATCTTTAACAAGATCCAGAGTAGTACGAGCAGGTGAGACTTTGATAGGGAGATAGCGTCCCCGTTCAACTCCAACAATGTCCGCCAACATATTCACATCTACCACGTAGACTTGATCTTGAACACTGAATGAAATTCTATTCGCATCCAAAAAGCTAAGATTTGAATAGAAATAGGCGGTCGTTGAGCATACCCGTCTCGTAGAGTCGAGAGAAAGTCTCAAGTTGAAGCAATTTCAACTTTTCTCTTAAGTTCACGTTGATGGAGTCCAAGAAGTCAAAATCGACACTTCTAGGGTTTATCACCCCTCTTTTCAACTTGATCGAAATATACTTTCTCCCGATCCTTGGATTTAAACAAATCCATCCGATTTCCTTTTACCTTTGCTGCCACACCCATTCTCGGGTTTAAATTCAAGGAACATTTTGTCATCATCGTTCCCGTCAATCGATTTTGTCCCGGCAAACGAGGATCACTGGGAATGTTCTCAAGAGCCTCCACTGCCCTTCCTTTAGGAGCAATTCCCAATTCCTCCATTTTCCGCAGAAAAAGATACTCATTCCCATAATTTTTATCCTTAAGGAAGTCATCTATATATTTTAACGAAGAACCAGAGGTTTTCAACGCACGATAAAGCTTATAGATGAAGGAGGGTCTTTGGACTCTTACTGGGTCGGCATCCTCGATTATCTCTTCTTCCAGATGTTGACTTGCACCTTGTGGGGTAGGAGGTGCTGAATGACGTGGAGGAGAGCGAATCGGACTTTGTCGCTGACTTGGTAAGTCTTCTTCCTCGTGAGATCGAAACGAATCGGCCCTTTCTCCATTCTTTGTGGTCCCCGCTTGCTATTCTTGATGATTTCCTTGAAGACGACATCTTCCTTTGACTATTGGAAGATTCCTTCACTTGCTTTTCCCAAGAAAAAATGACCACTTTCTCGACGATGAACAAGGGGTAGAAACAGTATCGGGAGGAGAGTGTCTTTTTAGGGTTTTGAAGATTTGGGCGAAGAAAAAGAAAACTGTATATATATGTACCTCGGATTTGAAAAGAAAAGTTTAAATCGGTACAAAGAAGGTGTACGAACATATCGTTTTAGAATCAATAACTACCAAAATTAATTCCTTGAAAAATTTCCGAATTATATCTAAAAGAGAGATCGTACCTTTTCGAGATTAGATAAAATAACAAGAATTCGTACAAAGCAACTTACGAGTCTTTAGCCAAGAGTCTCATGATTTAAAGTCAGAGTCTTAGAGTTGGTGAGTCTCTAGACTTTAACTTCTTCAAGCTTCAAAATGTTGAGTCTTGAGCGGATGAAGTCGAATTGATTTTTCTCCAAAGGCTTTGTGAATATATCCGCTAGTTGACTCTTTGAATCAACAAATTGAATCGAGATTTCTCCATTTTGAATATGATCTCTAATGAAGTGATGTCGAATCTCAATATGCTTTGCTCTTGAATGAAGGATTGGATTTTTGGTGAGATTTATCACTGGTGTTGTCACATCTCGATTTCGTGCATGAGTCTTCAATGCCAAAGTCTTGTAGCTGTTGTTTTATCCATAGAATTTGCGAAAGCAGCTTCCAAGAGCTACATACTCGCTTCGTCGTTGAGAGAGCTACGGTGCTTTGCTTCCTTGAGAACCAAGACACCGTCCCGTTTCCAAGCAATTGACAAGTTCCGTAAGTGCTCTTTCTATCGACTCGAACCGGCCGGATCGCATCCGAGTATCCTAGAAGATTAAAGTCTCCCTCTTTGGATACCAAAGACCGATGCTTGAAGATGAAGCAACGTATTTGATGATACGTTTCACGGCAATGAGATGTGATTCTCTAGGATCCGATTGAAACCTAGCACGAGATGCAAACACTCAACAAAATATCAGGTCTAGAAGCGTAAGATAAAGAAGTGAACCGATCATGCTCCCGCATGCTTTTGATCTACTTTCTTCCCTTCTTCATCATTATCTATCTTCGAGAGCATGACATTGGTATGTCGGTCTTCTTGCAATTTTCCAATCCAAATCTTTTGACAAGATCATTAGCATATTTTTCTTGGAAGATAAAAGTTCCTTCCTTCAATTGCTTTATTTGAAGACCGAGAAAGAAAGTTAATTCTCCCATCATACTCATTTCAAATTCGTCCTGCATAGACTTAGAAAATTTCTTGCAAAGACTTTCATTAGAGGATCCAAAAATAATGTCATCAACATATATTTGAACGAGTAAGAAACTTTTGTTTTCCTTTTTGATGAACAGAGTAGTATCTACTTTACCTTTGACAAATCCGTTCTGTAATAAGAACTTACTTAGTCTGTCGTACCAAGCTCGAGGTGCTTGCTTTAGACCATACAGAGCCTTTTTCAGTCTGAAGACTGAGTCTGGCTTCTTTGGGTCTTCAAATCCAGGCGGTTGTTCCACATAAACTTCCTCTTGGATAAATCCATTTAGGAAAGCACTTTTGACGTCCATTTGGAATAACCTGAAATTTTTGTAACAAGCAAATGCAAGTAATAGACGAATAGCTTCTAACCTTGCTACAGGTGCGTAAGTCTCATCATAGTCTATTCCTTCTTCTTGCGTGTATCCCTTGGCCACGAGTCTTGCTTTATTTCGTACGACTTTTCCTTTTTCGTTCATCTTGTTTCTGAACACCCATTTGGTTCCAATAACAGTTTTACCTTTTGGTTTAGATGTCAATTCCCGAGACATCATTAATGTTGAACTGTTCGAGCTCTTCTTGCATAGCTTCGATCCAGCTTTCATCGATAAAGCTTCTTCTATGCTTTTTGGTTCAATTTTCGAGATGAGAGCAACAGCACTAGATTCTTCACGCCTCTTTGATCTGGTGCGGATTCCTTCATTGATTTCGCCAATAATGAGATCTTTAGGATGACTGGATTTGTGTTTCCAGTTACTGGTTGATTTGTCTGGTTGATGATCTCTTTCTTTATTTGTATCTTCATTAGCATCTTGATGTTGGACTTCCTGAGTCTGAGATGCTTTTTGAGTTGAAGACTTTGGAAGGTCTTGAGCAGGTTCAGACTCTTCATGCTGAATCTGGCTGGATTCTTCTTGTGTGGAGTCTTGGAATTTGACATTCATTGATTCCTCCACAGACTGGCTTTTCTTGTTATAGACTCTGTAGGCTTTGCTTGATGTAGAATATCCAAGGAAGATTCCTTCATCTGATCTTTCTTCAAACTTACCAACTCGATCATTTGCATTTTTCAAAATAAAGCATTTGCAACCAAATACATGAAAGTATGAAACAATAGGCTTCTTACCTTTGAACAATTCATAGGGAGTTTTTTCAAGAATAGGTCTTAGGAAGACTCTATTTATGATATAGCATGCGTTGAAAAGTTTTTCTTCAGCCCAAAATCGTGAAGAAATTTTACTTTCAATTAAAAGTGTTCTAGCCATTTCTTGAAGAGATCTATTCTTTCTTTCCACAACTCCATTTTGCTCGGAGTATACGGAGAGGAAAACATGTGATTAAAACCAGATTTATCGCAGAATTTTGTAAAATCTTGATTTTCAAATTCACTTCCATGATCCGTCCTTATACTTGAAATAGCACATCCTTTTTCATTTTGAACCCTTTTTGCAAACTTCTCAAAGTACGAAAAAGTTTCGACTTATTTGCAAGAAAGTATACCAGTGTAAAGCGAGAGTAATCGTCTATAATTACTAGACAATATTTCTTACCTCCAATGCTCGGGTTCTTGTTGGTCCGAAGAGATCCATATGAAGCAACCGTAATACATGATTAGTAGATACATGATTCTTTTGCTTAAATGAATTTCTTACCCGCTTTCCTGAGAATGCATGGAGTACATAGGTCAGACTTTTGATATGGCAATTTAGGTAGACCTCGAACAAGCCGCTTTGAAGAGATTTTGGCTAATTGCTTCTTGTTGATATGGCCAAGTTTTTCGTGCCATAGAACTGCTTCATCTTGAATTGAGATTAAGCATTGTTCTTCATTTGGCTTTACATCAAGGAGGTAGATGTTTCCATGCCTTCGACCCATGAAAGACTCGAGTCGAATCTTTACTAATTCCAGAACATATGCCTTCTTGAAAGGAGATCTTGAAACCGGTATCACACAATTGGCTAATGCTGAGAAGATTATAATTGAGTCCTTCCACTAGAGAGACATTGCTTATTGTGAGATTTCCAATTTTCACGTTCCAAATCCCACGATGTTTCCTTTGCTATTTCCTCCAAAAGACACTTTTCCACCATTTACTTGAATAAGCTTTGTGAAACAATTTGAGTCTCCGTCATGTGTCTTGAGCATCCGCTGTCAAGATACCACTTTACCTTCATTTTGACAGAGACTGCATTCAAAATAGAGTCTCAAGCTTTCTTTGGTACCCAAATTTTCTTGGGTCCTTTGGTGTTAGTAGGATGAACATTATTAGGCCATACTCTCTTAACAGGCTTCCAAACCATAGGACACTCTTTTTCAAAATGATCCTGACTGTTACACTTAGAACACCTTAAAGCATTTCGACCTACAGACTTTACAAACACTCTTTTGAAATGATTTTTATAAGCCTCTTTTGATGGTCTTTTCTTAATTCTTTCTTTTACTTTTGGAAAATCAATCAAGGAGATTGTTTCCACTGTCATACCTAGACCAGACTTATTAAAGTAAGGTCTTTGACCGAAAGCACTTTTTCAAGCTTTTCGGATCCTATCGAAAACTTCTTTGAAATATTTGATAAGTCTGTTTTTAAGAAAACATTTTCTTTTGTAAGTTTTTCTTCATTCTCTTTAAGGGTAGAAACATTCAAGTTTAAACTTTCCACTTTTTCTTCCAGAATGTTTTCCTTTTGTTTTAAAGCTGAGTTTTCCTTTTTAAGTTCGGAAATCTTTTTTGAGAGAAGTCTTAAGACCGAAGCATAATTCATCAATGTATTTAGAGACTTTGACAGGATTTTATAATCACTTACCTCAAATTCACCGTCGAGTCTCGATCCAGTCCGAGTCGATTGTGCCATCGACACAAAGTTGGCATATTCCTCATCACTCTCTTCACACTCGTATCGCTCCAAGTTTCGGCTTTAAGAGCTTTTCGAGACTTCTCGGCTCTTCCTCTTTTCTTTTCGAAGAGGACAGTTGGGTACGATGTGTCCCTTCTTTTTACATTCGAAGCAAACTACATCTTTGTTTGGTTCCTCATCATCAACAGACTTGGTCTGTTGTCTCTAAAAACTTTGTTTCTTTGGAATGAACCTTTTGCCTTTTCTATTCAGTTTTCTGAATCTTCTTATCATGAGTGCGAGCTCCTCATCATCCATATCATCTTCAGAATCTGCATCATCAGAATCATCGTTAGATTTTAGTGCAATAGATTTCTTACCTCTTGGATCTTCGTCTTCATTAATTCGTTCCACTTCATAAGACTGAAGAGTTCCAATCAGCTCGTCTACAGATAATGGCATGATTCTTTGCGTCTCTCTTATTGAAGTCTTTATATGATTCCAATCCTTGGAGAGTCCACGCGAAGCTTGTTCACCTTCATGGGATCAGAAATTTTTTGTCCTTGGTTCTCAAGACCATTGACAATATCTCAGTAAAACGACTAAACATGTCGGTTATAGATTCTCCTGGTTTCATTTTGAAGGCTTCATATTGACCAAGGAGAATGTTAATTCGGTCTCCTTCACTCGGTCTGTCCCTTCATAAGTTATATGTAATCTATCCCGAGACTTCTTTTCTGTAACACAAGAAGATATTCTGTTATATTCAGTAGGTGACAAGGCACAATATAAAGAATAAATTGCTTTAGCATCGAGTGCTTGTCTCTTGTTTATCTCTTCTTGAGACATTCCGCTGGCTTCAACAGTTTCTTTCCCTCTTTCAGATACTGATGCAGCAGTAGGAGTGATTCCTTTTTCTACCACATCCCATTCCAGAGGATCCTTTGATCGTAGAAAAGCTTTCATCTTGTTTTTCCAGATGTTGTAATCTTTTCCATCAAAGTAGGGTGGTCTCGTATTGCTTTGCCCTTCCATCAGCCCTGGTGCTAGCATACTAGCCATGGATCTTCTACTCTGAAGTAAAACACTTCAAACAAAGTAAGAACACAGGCTCTGATACCAATTGATATAGCTAGTATGAGTACCTAGAGGGGGGGTGAATAGGTATATAAAAAATTTCTCGAAGCTTGCACGATATTTAAACAGTTAATAGTGGTTCGGCTTGATTCAAGCCTACGTCCACTCTTCTGCACTGACAGCCGATTGGCTGGATTCCACTATGATCAAAGAGATGTTACAGTGTTGATCTTCCTTGATTTCTAGGTGTAGATGATCTACCACACTCACTCAAGGCGTCACCAAGTATATACTCTCTCTGTTTACAATTTCGCTCGAACAGTCTCAAATAACAATCAAGGATCTTCAGACTCTGGAATTTTTCTATCAATCACACCTCAAAACAACTAGAACGTCTTCTTTTTATACTCCTTTATGCCATCATAGCCGTTGGCACTTACCAAAGGAATTCCTCCAATCTACCCGTTGGACGGAATCAATCAAGAAGATCATCCGAGCTATTTAAGGAATCGATGATAGCCCATCAATCTGTTCGCCCATACAATCGGGATCTCGGTTTCCATGAATAGAACATTCCAAGATTATTTCGTCGACCAACGGATCTTCAATCGATCTTAGATAAGAATTAAAGAATCCGAAATGATTATCCAACCAAAGAATCTATTCCGAGAGAATAGGATCGAATCCTCAACCATAAACCTTGGCTTTGGATTTCCTTCGTCACTGGATTAGAAAGACTGTCAGTGAGAATAGACTTAAGTCTTGAGTCTTGAGTCTTGAGTCTTGAGTCTTGAGTCTTGGGTCTTGAGTCTCGAGAGAACAAAGTCTTCAGACTTTAAACTGAAGGTCTCCAAACATCCAGACTTAGACTGAAAGAAACGTTTTGTCAGCTTCAAAATATTCTGGAAAGATTTCTCCAACACTAACAAGTGATTGTTTGTGATATATGGTCTACAAAGTCCCATCATTCTCTTCTCCTTTTTTTCTCCCGTGGAGTAGAAAGATTTAAGAGGAGTGACCATTGTTACTATTTGTACTTAGACCTTACCATACGAGTCTCGTACCTGTTACAAATCTCTCCTCCTTAGTCACCTCTATGTATATGTACACGATGTTTTGGTTGGGACGAAACTCATGACCAATTATAAAAGTAACTGAGCATTTTCTTTCTCTTGTGGCATATCATGTCAATGCATTAGCAACTCGAGTCATAGAACTACTATAAGCATGTTCATTTTGTGGGGAAGTTACACAAAGTTGCCCTAAACTTTGGGGTAGCATACATTTGCCTCCGAACTTTCAGCTATCACATAATACCTCCTGAAATTTCATTTTATAAATGCCATTAAACGTCCATTATTTTTTTTATTAGAATGTGCCATATACATGACTTGGCATAAGAATAATGCAAGTGCCATAACTTTTGTACAATGCTCACTTGAGTACAATTACTTTCTTTTCGCTCACTAAAGTGCTACACATTTGAAAAGTTGATCACTTTAGTGCTATCAGTGATTTGCCTCGTTAGAAAATTTGATGTGGATGCCAATTATCCTACATGGCTTCACCAAGATCGACGTGGATAATTTTGTAATAATTTATATATTTTCTGTTTTGTATTTTTATTTTCCTTTTTGGCACTTTTTTCAAGGTTGGCGAAGGTTAGCAAGGGTCATCGGCGACCCTAGCTAGTTGTGAAGGCCTAGCCCTTAGCTACAAAGGCCTTAGGTGAGGCCAAGGCTTTTGTAGCCACACCGGCTGAGGGTGAGGCGGCCACACCTAGTCTGGGTGATGCCTTCGCAATTGGCAAGGGTTACTGGGGATCCTCACCGGCCTTGAAATAAAGGAAAAAAAAAATTCAAAAAAATAAATTAAAAAATTTGACAATAAAAACATTAAAAATCCATGTCGGATGAAAAATTTCCACATAGGATGATTGATCAAGAGTGTCACTCAAATGATCGATTTTACTCTGATGTGGCACTTAAGTGAGAAAAAATTATGGAACTCAAGTGAATGTTGTATGCAAATCATAAAAAACTATTCTTGTACTTTTCCCCATATGACTTTTAATGGGTAAATATATTTTCATCTCATTTTTTAAGTAAATCTTTTCTTTGCCCTAAGTTGCTTAAAAAAATGAAAAACTATTGAAAATGAGAGAAAAATGTATCAAGCAAATACTAATAATAGAAAAATAAATTATTCTTATAATATTAAACAATAAAAATTCATTAAAATTCAATAAATATAGCCACTTTACTAACTATATATTATAAAATCATTCACACAAAATAAATAAAAACAAAAAATGCCACCGTAGCAAAAAGGTAAAATGAAAAAAAAATGGTTGCTCATTATAGGGTTAATTAGTGTAATAAATGACTGATAAATGACTATATTCTAAAAATTGTATATATAAAAAAAACGATGTCCTCATTTATAACAGCAAATGATTAATCCAAAATGTAAGGTGATACTTTTAAATATTTTTTGTTAACCAATCAATTTGCATTAATTCACCATTTAAAAGCACATATTGTATATCCAATTTTTGTAATTTTACCTTTTTGTTATTAAGGGATTTTTCCTTTTTACATAATTGTATTTCTTTTTTTAATTATAAAAATACCTTATTAGTTGTCAAACATATTTCTTTCATAGCTTGGGGGGTAGGCTTTTAATATTAACCATATTTGATTTTAATATTATAAGTAATATTTTTTTCTGATATTAATATTTTAGTTAATATATTTTCTCCATTTTCTTTATTTTTTCATCCTTTTATAGAAACCAATGGTAAAAGAGAAATTTCCTTAAAGATAGATAATAAAAAAAGAAAACACTTTCACCCCTTAAAAGTCGTTTGAATCGCACACACTAACAGAAAATATAATGCAATTTGAATGGCCAAAGAAAATGAAAATTGAGGAGGAGATTGTGTAAATAGTTAAAAGTTTGGGGACAAACGTGCACTACCGTTAAAGCATGGCAGTGTTTTGAGTAATTTCCCGTATTTTTTCACAAATCATAGACTAGTGGGTTTGTGATTTATGAAAAATGAATGTGATGCTAATGACAACCTGTACACGACTCCAACAAATTTTGAATGTTTTGCCCTAAGTTTTTGATCATTTGCAATAACACGAATCACGACCTTAATTTGGTATGTCGGTATTTTAGTCCAATACCACGTGACAATACACCCGAATGATTATATTGGGCAAAAGTACAGTACGAGTGTCAAAACTTGGCACGAATGACACTTAAGTATCAAAAGTCACAAAAGGTATATTTAAGTGTCACTTTCTTTGAAAAATGAGATATTTAAGTGGTAACTTCGGCAAAGGGTGCTGGAAATCCGACGTGACTTATTTTTAATGATATAAGTTGCCCCACATGGTTCGTCGAAAGCTGAGTCGGTAAAAAAGAGCCAAAACGATGTTGTTTTGCCTCTTATTTAAATTTTAATATAAATATAAGTATTAATTTAATTAAAATAAAAATATTTTTTAAAACAAAGAAAGAAGAAGCCCTCGACATCACTAGGAAGGGTCGGCGACGGTGAGGAGGCAGCGACGAGGGCTTGCATAGCCCTCACCAATCGCTTTTGCAATCTCCTTCTTCTTCCTTTTTTTAAATTATTATTATTTAGTTTTATGTTTAATTTAATTAATATTAATATTAATATTAAATTTTGAGGCAAAACGACGTTGTTTTCAGTTTATCTAGCCATGTTAGAGTGCAAAATGACGTTGTTTTGCACTTATCTTGTCAGAAAAATACCACATTGGCATTTTGGCTAGAATTTTTTGTCGTTAATACTTAATTGATCCATTTTGTTTTGATTTTTGTACTTAAGTGTATCTTTCCAAACTATTGGTACTTAAATATCTTTCCGTGCCAAGTTTTGACACTTGATGTGCCTAGAACTCAATTACAATGTGTCCAACCAAACAAAGAGATGAAAATGAGTCGGGGCCAACATATGAGTTGTTTTGCCATTGGTTGGGATGTGCATTTACGGTTTGATACATTTGCCCTAGGCATATCATCAAAAGGAGAATCCAAATGCAAGGTCATTAACATGTCTAGTCGATGCTAGATATTTAATCCAATCCATGTCAAATCTCCAATAAGAGAATTCTCTCCGCAACTCATGTATGCACCTCAACAATATCCCTCTCCATGTGTGAGCTTCCTTTGTTAATCATACTCTCCCTTAATTCAGATATTCTTCTATGCTAACGTATTTATAACCGAATCTCCGCTTGCTTGTCGCATGGGAGGACTGCAACAACTACATCACTCACATTTACTCTTGGTCTCTTCTGCAGTATTAAATTATCAAGGTTGCCTTCGGGACTGTGTTATTACACCACAATACTCACATACTCGAAAATTACATCGATCAACAGATTCCTTCTTTGAAATATTCGCCTTTGCAAGGGAAGTATCTAGGGAGGGGCACGGGAGGTGAGGAATCCCTCTAGACTGGGGCAAATTTTCCCCGCAAAAATTGCCTCG
Source organism: Eucalyptus sideroxylon x Eucalyptus melliodora (assembly GCA_016097485.1). Classification (NCBI taxonomy): domain Eukaryota; kingdom Viridiplantae; phylum Streptophyta; class Magnoliopsida; order Myrtales; family Myrtaceae; genus Eucalyptus; species Eucalyptus sideroxylon x Eucalyptus melliodora. The sequence continues at coordinate 28,788,619 of CM027826.1, forward strand.
CGGGGCATTAAGTAGGGCACAAGGCAAGTCAGGAGGCGAGGTGGGGAGGGGATGGCATTAGTCTTGCTCTGCCCCACCCCGGGAATCTACCGCCTTGGTATGGTTTTAGAAAATATTTTTCTTTATTTATTTTGTTTATCTTATGTATTTGAGATAAAATGAATAAAAATATGAAAAAAGGACTCTAGGAGCAACCTTTTCTCATTACAAACCTTGATTTTATAGGGGATACAAGTTTGAAAAGTTCTCTAGGTAAGCAATGTTGGACGACTGTTCTCCATGTATTCCATCTTCAAGTTGTCCCAAATTGACTAGTTTGTGATCTTTGAAGCTTTTTTTTTTTTACTATTAAACCTACCTATAACTTCAATCATCCCAAAACCCACCCACGAGGCCATCCCACCTTCATAAAGACTCCGTTCATTCCCCAGAAAATATGACTTTTGAAAAAAATATTTTTCAAGAAACCATTTTCCAAAAAAATAACCATATTTTCTGTTGTTCAACTGAAACTTGAAAATGTATTGAAAAGTATTTTTGATTGTTTGGTAAGGAAAATATTTTCCTCCATGCACCCCTTTCAATAAATTATTTTTATTATTATTGTTATTATTATTATTATTATTATTATTATTATTATTATTATTATTATTATTATTATTATGTACTTTTAAAAATCGATTTTAATTATTTTTTTTCTTTTTTTCTTTTTCTTTCTCTCCTTTTCTTTTTCTTCTTCATTGGCAGGTCATCGACCACGGCGGCAAGCGCCGATCGCCGCTAGCAAGCTAGAGCCTTGCCATAAGCCGGTGAGGCCAAGCTAACTCGACACCGGCGAGCTCGAGCTCGAGCCGCGATTTGACCACATGGACAAGGCTCGAGCCTCGTTGGAGGTCGCTAGATACTCACCAACATTCGATGACCTCGGCCGAGGCTCGAGCCCTGCCTAGGTGGTTGGATTTGGTTAGGCCCTAGCTCTTTCAAGCCTCACCCAGGTCGTCAGAGCCTTGTTGACATTTGGCGACCTTTGGCAAGGCTCGAGCTCCACCTAAGTTGTGAGATTTGGTAAGGCTTGAGCTCACTGGTGTCAGGCGAGCTTGGCTTCGCCACAAGTCGACTAGGCTTGACCCTGTTGGAATCTAGCGAGGTCAAGCCGTCGGCTTGTGGCGAGGCTCTAACTCGCCCATGGTCAATCCTCAGCTGTTGCCATGGTCGACAACCAAACAATGAAGAAGAAAAGAAAACAAAAAGAAGAAAAAAAAAAGAAAAAAAAAAGAAAAAAATATTAAAAATTGATTTTTCAAAAAAATAAAAGGAAAATGTATTTGATGAATGAAAGTGAGGTGAAAGAAGGTATGGAAAATGTTTTCCTCTTTCTCAAAAATGGAAAACATTTTCTCCAATCTTAGAGGATTCTTTTCCCTTCATGGAATTTTTTTTAACTAATTAATTTTTTGTGAAACAAATGTCAGAAAATCTGAAAAACATTTTCCTAGAGTTATTTTTCGTGAAACAAATGGAGCATAAATGGTAACATAATTTTCACCCTTATGTGATTAAATTAATCTTATTTTTACTAAAAAGGCAAAATTATTCTCGATCATTTAATTGCAATTTATTACGGTGGCCTCCTTCCTTATTTTATTTGTTTATTTTTATTTTTTTTCATTTTGGATCTAATTGCCATAATTAGGCATTTCTTATGTTTTAATTTAGTATATTGTTGGTGCCCCATGTGTAACTATGTCTCCAATACCAAAAAGAAAAAAAAAATACATTAATTTTTCTTTTTTATTTTTAGTATTTACTTCCATAAAAATCAATTTTTTTTTTTTTCAAAAGAGAAATTTCCATGAAAATATGTATCAATTCTCTTAATTTATGTAATATCCTTGATTTCGACCCTAATTTTGGCCGACTAGTAGGCCAAAGCCCGTAACGTTAATGGCGAGACTTGGCTTGGTTATTCAGGGATCGACAACCTAAGGTCCGGTTATAGGGTATTTGACCATGGAACAATTATTCAACTATAAGGATCGGTCGTGGGATGATTGTGTAGCATTATGGATCGGCGAACGGTCATACCTTGATTTCGCTTGGTCAATGATCGGTAACGGATGATTCTACCCAGTCATTATATAGGCCGCGAACGACCATGAGTCGATCCAAGACGACCTTGAGTAAGAATGAATCGAGCGATCTCACATGATTACATGACAATTGATAATTGACCATGGATTGAGTGAACTTAACGCGGTTCAATTTCTAACTGACCAAGACTTATGTTGTAGAACCTTGGACTAGTCACAGAACCGACTATAAGATTGGTTGACTGGCCCAAGGATTGACTACAGGATTGACCAAATAGTATTGACCCATGGACTAGCCCATGAACTGGTCAGAGAATCGACCAACTAGGCTAGAACCTAGCCAGCAAACCTAGTTGCGACCATTTTTTTTCGATAAAAGGGAGTTGGAGCTCAGTTTGGCCAATCAAACCAGGTTGTGTTTGACTTTGTTTTGACATAGCTTATGCATGAATCTCGGGTCAAATAAGGTTGTCGATCGCGGTCAAACTCGATTAATCCCTATCCAATGATAAGGCATTCAAATCTTAGATATTTTCCAAGTCGCATTTAACGTCTTTGTCACGTAGTTATTAAATGTATGTTGACTGAGGGTGGACACTTGACATGATAGGCCCTTGCTTTGGAAAACAAGTTTGAAACTTGGACTTTGGCTTATTAATGAGGGGGATACCTAGGCCTAATTAGGAGGGTTCACACTTAGAGTTGACACTTAGGTCTTAGAAACTTATTGTGAACAAATGTGAACAGTGCGACTACATTCAATGAAGTGTGGGCTACTAACAAATATGTGTCCTTATAGCATAGCCTAGCCATAACACTAAACTAAGTAGGAGATCTTGGACATCAAGAAAAGGACTACACACCCATTGGAAGAAGAAGCAAGCAAGTCAAGCCATATTGGACAAGATAAGAGTGCATCAAATACATTTTGCTTCTAGTTTTTCAATACCAAGATGAAGTGTTCAAGCTAACCTAGGAATTAATTGGAAACTTAGAAGATAAGAATACCCAACAATTAATACTTCTTGACAAGGTGGGATGCCTCCTTTTAACTAAGACTGACACCTTTGATATTCGAAATTACTAGACCTCCGCTATCTGCCAATTTTACATAGCTTCTTGTGCTTTGAATTTGAAGAAACTTCCTTTATGAAAGTTATTTAAAATATCCTAATCTACAACATAATAAAATTCCATATTTTTATAAAGTCAAATGATTGGGACGAATGCCCAATCATTTACCGTTTAGAACTTGTCTCGTGTAGTGAAAACAATCACTAGGTTGCTTTCTCGAATTTGTATAAAATTTTCTCTTTTGAATTTAGACATGCTTTATTCAAGAAATTTTTAAAGGAGTCCATATCCACAACATATAAAAATTTTAAAGAGTTTCGTAAAGATTTGGATTTCTAAATGAGTCATTCTTTGTAGACGTTGGACCTGCTTGATGGGCAGATTATTGGGTTATGTTTAGTGGTTTGGTGCTCTTTTCACAGCACAGATTTGACTTGATTTCCTGCATGAATTTTTTTTTTTTTTTTTTGAGATTTTCTCTATAACATATTAAAATTTCATAATTTTTTGAGTTTGTTTGATAAGGTGAAGACACTGATTTCAGAAATTGCTCAAAACTATTTTTCACTCTAAGATGAGAGAGTCACATGCCCAAGCTTGGAGTTTAGTTCTTAAATGATATGTGGAGGTGTCCCAAGCGACCAAGCTAAAGTCCTGCCCTCCCTTGAGACTTGGTGACCAAGTCACCTTGCATTTAATACTTCTTGGCTTGGAGAGGAAGCCTTGATTTTTAAGGCTTGAAGAATAAGTTAGGATTGCATATAAATAGCGAGGCGGGGGGGGGGGGGCATCCCTCCCTTATTATCACAACATGCCACCTTCTCTCCCTCTCTTCTTATCAAAGTTCGGCCCCTCCTCCCTAGGAATTCTTGTCGTTGCCCTTGTCGACATGCTTGCCATCATCACCAATTCAAGGCCATCGACTTAGAAACCGTAAGTAGAACTTACTACTATTTGGTTACGGTGTTGTGTTACACTAATTCAAGTATGAAGCGAGTCATTGATTGAAATGTTATGATTGTGTTCTTACTTGAGGTTCGATTGTGTTTGCTTGGATTAGTTTAGACCTTGTTCTTTGATTGAGCTTGATTCTTGTTCAATGAGCTTTGGCTTGTGCTTTGGCTTGAGCTACTTTGGAAGAAGTCGGATTGTGTGTTTATTTGATATGCTTTAATTTTTGTTTTGATACAAACTGATTTGAAAAGCGCTTTTGTGAAGACCCGCTATTTCCTTATAAAACTATTTCCAACCTCAAAGTATATGCTCCAGTTCATGCCTTGAGCTCCGATAAGGAGTTTTGTCAGTCTTGAACGTGCGTGGGGTCATGTCGGATTGGTCTTTTCTTGGTCTTGGTGTAATATTGAGGCGTATTGTTCCCGAGCCAAGTTTGGTATTAAGTCGGTGATCATGTCACAATGAGTCGGTCTTTTATTGGTCTCGGTGCGATATTGAGGCATATCATTCTTGAGCCAAGTTTGGCACTAGGTCGGTGAACATGTCACGACGAGTTGGTCCTATCATGGTCTTGGTGCGGTATTGAGGTGAATCGTTTTTTAGCCAAGTTGATATTAGATCGGTGCTCAAACGTGCCGAATCAAGTCGCGATCTTTGATTTGCGCCTGATATGTTTAATGTCTCAATTCCAATAAGTCATTTCACACACCTATGTATGGCACACCTTTGGGCCTTGAACTAAAAGTGAAAATAAGAATCAGATTGTGATGCTTGATGCATGGACACACGAGGGACTAATTTATGCCATTGATCGATGGATTTCGGCAACAATGCCCCCACATCAATGGGATAATAAGAATGGAATGCTTTCATGCCAACGGGATGCCTCATTAGAAGGACGGGATGTTGTGATAATTCTAGTTATCACTCTTCAATTGTGGGACGTTGCCCGATTAAGTTCGGATATCCAGTGGATTCCGGGAGAGTCGATGAATTTCAACTATTAATAAATGAATCTTGTGTGCATGGGTTCCTTATATTATGGAATGAATCTTGGTTATGCTTGCATAACGTTGAGTGAGGCGTGAATTTCTCATTTTGTGGGTGAAACTTGGTTTATGCTTACATATTGTAGATTGAGGATTTCTTATAATTCATCCAAAACAAATATTTTGTTTTGTTATTGACCTACTATCAACTAATGTCTTGGATGAATTATATGCTTGTTGATACACGAAGCATCCTCTTACCCAAGATCTTCGACTGGACAGGATTTTGCAAGTTCTTGAGACCATACGTGGGTTGATGGAATAGCAAGCCCATCAGCAAGTAGCCAATGGTATGGCTGCAATGAATGGAAATGGAAACGGTAACGACGAACATCTAATGCATAGCTTGGTTGAGCAATTCCTAAAGCTTCGACCTCCAAGGTTCGCCGGGAGAGGAGATCTTGAGAAGGTTGCATCCTAGCTTGATGAGCTAGAAAATATCTTTGCACTTTGCAGTGCTCTGATGAACATATGGTGACCTTGGCGACCTACCAACTATGGGGAATTGCTGGTCATTGGTGGAAGGCCACCAAAGGAAGAATCTTCCTTAAAGGTGCTGTGATCACTTGGGATGTCTTTTTTGAGGCATTTAATGAAAAATACTTTTCCAAATGCGCTTGCAATCTAAAAATGGAAGAATTCATGTGACTTCACCAGGACAACATGATAGTCGACCAATATGAAGCCAAGTTCGTGGAACTGTCCAAGTATGCCCTTAGACTAATTGAGAACTCAGTGGATAAGGCAAAATGATTTCGGGACGGCCTAAAGCCTGATATTCGAAGTCAACAGTGTTGCTGAATTAGAAGGACTACAATGAGTTGTACGAGCGAGCCCAATTGATTGAAAAGGATTCGTTGGAATGAGTAGTTGCACCTAAGCCACATTATTCAACCTCTCAACCCAACCAGTGTCATGGTAAGAGGCCAATACAGGATGGAAAACACTCATTTGATCCCAATAAAAAGAACAACCATCGGAAGCTAACCTTCGCCCAAGGTAACATATGCCACATTTGTGAAGGACAACATGGCAACACTCCCTGCTTGGCTTGAAGAGGAGTTTGTTTTGGTTGCGGCCAACAAGGACACATAATAAGAGATTGTTCGCAATGACAACAAGCTATGCATCTGCAACAACCGCAAATGAGGGCACAAAATGGAGTTTCACCACAAAACAATCCCATCGTCCCTAGCTCAAGGACAATTGTATGTTGTCACTCAAGAGGAAGCAGAAAATCCCGAGACCATTATCATAGGGACTTGATGAGTCGAGTGATCAAAATATTCATGGATTGCTTTGTTATAATGTGTAGACGACCTTTTCCCGTACTCAAAAAGTTCAAGTAAGCGTGAGTGATATTTAAGAATGGTACTATAGACACTTCGAGAGCACGTAATATATGCTAAATCTAGTAAGTGTGAATCTTGGCTAAACTGCATGGTATTTTTAGGCGACATAATGACCTACATAGAATAATAATTAGAGTGGCGTAGTGGAAGAATGATGAAGTTGAAGTTAGAAGACATGCTTCGAGCTTGTACCCTGGATTTTAAAGGAAGTTGGGATGAATGACTACCCCTCATAGAATTTGCTTATGACAACAATTATCAGCAAAGTATCGGGATGGTGTCGTTCAAAGTCCTTTATGGTCGAGCTTGCAGAACTCCAATGTGTTAGGATAAAGTCGGAGAAAGGAGGATTATGGTCCCGAGCTAGTCCAACTCATCGTAGAAGTTGAGCAAGTAATCCAAAATAGATTAAGAACAGCCTAGAACTGTCCAAAACTGCTAGAAAAGCTATGTGGATAGATGTTGTAAATCGTTAGAGTTTCAAGTAGGTGACCATGTGTTTCTTAAAGTGTCACTGATAAGAAATGTGTCGCGGTTTAGGAAAAAAGGGAAACTGTGCCTAGATATGTAGGACTTTTTGAAATTCTTGAAAGAATGGGGAATTTAACCTATCAACTAGCTTTACCACTTGCTCAAATACATGATGTATTCCATATATTGATACTAAAGAAGTATGAGCCTGATCTGGCACATGTGCTAAACTTCGAAGAAAACGAAGTAGGCAACCGAGTGTCATATATTGAGTAGCCTATGTGGATTGTGGATTGAAAAGAGCAAGTCTTGCGTAACAAAGTCATTCCCGTAGCTAAGGTCCTATGGCGACACCATGGCATTGAAAAAGAAACTTGGGAAAGTGAAGAAATTATGAAGCGCCAATACCCGCATCATTTTGGATGATTAGGTATGCATTTAAATTTCGAGAATGAAATTTTTAAAGGGAAAAGAGTTGAAACATCCTCAATTTTGACTCTTATTTTGACCCGACTAGTAGGCCAAAGCCCAGAACGTCAATGGCGAGACTTGGCCATGAGTCGGCCCAAGGGCCGGTCATGACTCAATTGGCCATTCAGGGATTGATAACCCAAGGTTTGTTTATAGGGTATTTGACCATGGAATGACTATTCAATTATAAGGATTGGTCGTGGGATGATCATGTACCATCATGAATCGACGGACGGTCATTGCTCAATTCCACCCGGTCGTTGTATCGACCGTGGATGACCATGAGTCAATCCAAGATGACCGTGAGTCGGAACGAATCGATTGATCTTATACATTTACATGACAATTGATAATTGACTATGGATCGAATGAACTTAACGTGATTCAATTTTGGATTGACCAGAACTTATGGTGTAGAAACTTGAACTATTCACAGGATCGGCTATAAGATTGGTCGACTGGCCCAAGGATTGACCACAAGACTGGCTAAGTAGAACTGACCCATAGGATTAGATGGCCAGCCGACTAGGCCAAGACTTAGCCAACAAACCCAGTTGCAATCCATTTTCTCAACAAAGGGGAGCTGGAGCTTGGTTTGGCCAATTAAACTAGGTTGCGTTTGACTTTGTTTGGGCATGGTTATTCATGAATCTAGGGTCAAATAAGGTTGTTGATCACGGTCAAACTCGATTAATCCCTATCCAATGATATTTTCCGAGTTGCATTTAATGCCTTTGTCACGTAGTTATTAAATGTATGTTGACTAAGGATACACACTTGGCATGATAGGCTCTTGCTTTGGAAGACAAGTTTGAAACTTGGATTTTGGCTCATTAATGATGGGGACACCTAGGCCTAATTATGAGGGTTCACACTTAAGTCTTAGAAGCTAAGTGTAAACAAATGTGAACATGCGTAAACATATTTAATGAAGTGTGGGCTACTAAGGAATATGTATCCCTATAGCCTAGCTTAGCTATGTTGGAGAAATCTTTCTGGAATATTTTGAAGCTGACAAAACGTTTCCATCAGTCTAGTCTGAAGATTTGCAAACTCTTCTATTTAAAGTCGAAGACCCTCGGATCGCGACTCAAGACTCAAAGTCTATTCTCATTGATAGTTTCTAATCTGGTGAAGAAAGGCTATCCAGAACTGAGTGCTTCATTAAGGATTCGGCCTTATCGACTGGAGAAGATCTCTTGGCTGGATATGACATAACGGATTCCTTTATTCGAATCAAGATTGATTAAGGATCCGATGATTGGTGAAGTATACTTGGAAGGTTCTACTTATAGAAACTGAGATCCTGATTGTATGGGCGAGCAGGATTGATGGGCTATCGACATGTTCCTTTAATAGCTTGAATGATCTTTCTAATTGATTCTGTCCAACGGGAAGATTGGAAGAATTCCTTTGGTAAGTGCCAACGGGTATGATGGCATAAATGAGTATAAAATGAAGATGTTCCAGTTGTTCAAGTGTGTGCACGATAGAAGAATTCCAAAGTTTGAAGCTCCTTGATTATTAGTCAATTCATTTACTGAGCAAAATCTTGTATGCAAAAGAGAATATATATTTTGAGATACCTTGAGGAAGTGTGGTAGAGTATCTACACTGTGGAATCAAGGGAAAGCATTGCTGTAACATCTCTTTTGTTCATAGTGAAATCCAGCCGGTGGGCTGTCAGTGCAGAAGAGTGTACGTAGGCTTGGAATAAGTCGAACCACTATAAACCTTGTGTTCAATTTTCTCTTCCCTATTCTCTGCTTTACTTTGATCATAGTTCGTTTTGTTAACTAAAGGAGAACTTCCTTTCTATTGTTTGCCTAGCATTGCTTTCATATCTTGAGAAATTATTTTTACACCTATTTACCCCCTCTAGGTGGTTATACTAGCTATATCAAGCTATAACCCTAAACTAAATAGAAAATCTTGGAGGCCAAGAAAGGGACTAGACACCCATTGGAAAAAAAAGATCAAGTAAGTTAAACCTTCTTGAACAAGATAAGAGTGCATTAAATATATTTGGCTTCTAGTTATTCAATGCCAAGATGAAGTATCCAAGCTAACCTAGGACTTAATTGGAAACTTGAAAGATAAGGATACCCAACAATTAATATTTCTTTACTAGTTGTAATGCCTCATTCCAATTAAGATTGCCATATTTGATTTTCGAAATTATTGAACCTCCGCTATTTTCCAATTTTACATGGCTTTTTGAGTTTCGAATTTGAAGGAACTATAAAATTTATTCAAAACATCCTAATATACAACATAGTTAAATTTCATATTAGTCTGAAGTCAAATGGTCAGGACAAAGGCCCAATCATTTACCGTCTGGAACTTGTCCTGTGTAGTGAAAACAGTGATCGGGTTGCTTTTTCGAATTTTATAAAATCTTCTATTTCAAACTTAGACATGCTTTCTTCATGAAAGTTTTAAAGGACATCTATATCTACAACATATAAAATTTTTAAAGAGTTTTGTAAAAACTTGGATTTCTAAATAGGTCCTTCTTTGCAGACGTTGGATTTGCTTGCTTGGTAGATTGTTGGGTTATGTTTAGTGATTTGGTGCTCTTTCCACAATACGAATTTGACTTGACTTCCTTCATGAAAAATGTTTTTTGAGATTTTCTATATAGCATATTAAAATTTCATAATTTTTTGAATCCGTTTGATAAAGTAAATACATTGATTTCGAAAACTGCTCAAAACAATTTTCCACCCAAGGACAAGAGAGTCACACACCCAAGTGTGGAGTTTAGTCCTTAAATGCCATGTTGAGATGTCCCAAGCTACCAAGCTAAAGTTCTACCCTACCTTGAGACTTGGTGACCAAGTTTGCATTTAATGCTTCTTGACTTAGATAGGAAGCCATGACTTTTAAGGCTTAGAAAACAAGTTAGGATTGCCTATAAATAGGGGGCATCCCTCCCTCATTCCCACAACACACCACCTTCTCTCCCTCTCTTCTTATCAAGTTCGGTCCCTCTTCCCTAGGAATTCTTGTTGCCACCCTTGTCGCTATGCTTGCCATCATCACCAATTCAAGGCCGCCGACTTAAAAAGCGTAAGTAGAACTTACTAATATATGGTTAGGGTTTTGTGTTACGTTAATCCAAGCGTGTAGTGAGTCATTGATTGAAATGTTGTGATTGTTTTCTTACTTGAGGTTCGGTCGTTTTTGCTTGGATTAGTTTAGACCTTGTTCTTTGATTGAGTTCGATTCTTGTTCAATGAGTTTTGGCTTGTGCTTTGGCTTGAGTTGCTTTGGAAGAAGCTAGATTGTGTGTTTATTTGATATGCTTTGTTTTTGCTTTAATACAAACTGATTTGAAAAGTGCTTTTGTGAAGGCTTTCTATTTCCTTACAAAACTATTTTCAACCGTTTTCATAAGTGTATAATCCAGTTCATGCCCCGAGCTTCGAAAAGGGGTTTCGTTGGCCTTGAATTTACGTGGGAACACATTAGATTGGTCATTTATTGGTCTCGGTGCAATATTGAGGCGTATCATTCCCGAGCCATGTTTGGTACTTGGTCGATGATCATGTCACAACGAGCCAATTTTTTCTTGGTCTCAGTGCGATACAAATGCATATCATTCCTAAGCCAAGTTTGGCACTATGACAGTGAACATGTCATGACGGGCTGATCCTATCATGGTCTCGGTGCGATATTAAGGTGAATCGTTCTTGAGCCAAGTTAGATGCTAGATTGGTGCTCAAGCTTGTCAAATCAAGTTGCGATCCTTGATTTGCATTTGGCACGTTCAATGTCTCAATTCTGATAAGTTATTTCACATACTTATGCATGGCACGCCTTCGGGGATTTGAACTAAAAGTGAAGATAAAAACCAAATTGTGATACTTGATGCATGGACACACGAGGGACTAATTTATGCTATTGATCGATGGATTTTGGCGACGATGCCCCCACAACAACGGGATGCCCCCATGCCAATTGAATGCATCGTTAGAAGAACGGGATGTTGTGATAATTCTAGCCATCACCCTTTGATTAGGGGACATTGTCCAATTAAGCAAACTTGGTGGATTCCAGAAAAGCCGATGGATTTCAACTATTAATAAATGAATCTTGTGTGTATGAGTTCCTTATATTACAGAATGAATCTTGGTTATGCTTGCATAATGTTGAGTGAGGCGAGAGTTCCTCATGTTGTGGGTGAATCTTGGTTTATGTTTGCATATTGTAGATTGAGGATTTCTCATGTTTCATCCAAGACAAATCTTTTGTTCTACTATTGATCTACCATCAACTAATATCTTGGTTATGCTTGCATAATGTTGAGTGAGGCATGAGTTCCTCATGTTGTGGGTGAATCTTGGTTTATGTTTACATATTGTAGAATGAGGATTTCTCATGTTTCATCCAAGACAAATATGCTTGTTGACACGTAAGGCATCCTCCTACTCAGAAATTAGTAAGTTTTGCTTACTAAGTCCATGACTCACCCCGTTATTTTTCAGAATTGTAAGTATGGAGGACTCACACTAATGCTGAAGTTGCAATCTCATTAGAGGAGCTAAGGTTTACCTAGCTTTTGGAGCATAGAAAATGTAGTGGTTATAAATATAACGGCCCGTGACAAAAGGCCTGTAAATATAACTAATGTAATTGTGTATTTGCAAGTGTTTGTTCTCTTAGCTATTTAGTATTGTCTAAGTGTCATTTGTAATGCTTCCGCATGTGCTTAATGAAAATATAAAAAGGAATGGGATGGCGACGTGCCTGGGATGTCGCAAGAAAACCCCTGTTGCTTGTGACTCTGGAGATGGAATTGGGATTATTACAATTTACTACACCAAAGAGTTTGTCTTTTTTTGTTACTTATGTCGAAATATTTTTACACAGAGCAATTAGGATGTTATATGAGTATCAAGGATCTTATTATTTTCTTGTAAAAATTTCATGGATATTATTAATTTCTGTTTATCCAAAATGATGAGATTTTCACGGGCATTTTTGAAAATTTTCTTATTATGAGCAACGTTTTGATTTAATTTAATCATCCCATTATATGTACATGTGTGTAAAAGACAACTGATAAGAAAATGTTTGACAGAGATAGAAACAACAAAAGTGAAATTTATAAACAAATGTTGTGTTATAAAAAAGTATATGTCAAAATTTTTCTAGATTCCACATGATAGTCGATCTATAGATTTGCTCAACAACATAGAAAAAATTAGAAATTTAAGAATTCTTCTTTTCGACTAAACTAATTCTTATGAAAGTAAACTCTAACAACATTAAGAAGAAAACATAGTGCCTATAGTAAACAAAACTAAAACATGTGATATTCTTTATTATGACCACTAGATTCTACATAGAGTTAGAAAAGCTAAAAAAAAAAAAAAAAAAAAAAAAAAGAGTAAATAAATTAAGGATTACCACTTTAAATTATAATTGAATGATTGAGGGAGATTTTATCTTTCGGTGAAAATTGAATGGAATTAGTTATATAGAGGATGGGAATAGTGCCGCTCTAATAAAAAAATGACAAATAGTTTTCATCAGATATAATGCGGTGAGTGATTTCCATCCCTTCCTTGCCCCATCTCCAAAAAATAATCGTCATTCCCATTGTATGTTGGGACAAGCAGCAGAAGCTAATCACTAAAATCCTAGGCAATTGACAAAAGGAGAACTTTAGTTCAACCTCATCAACATATCGAGTTTAACCTGTCTTTACTCAAAAGTTAAATTCAGGAATTTATAAAACAATTAAGATACACTAATTTCTCTAAACCAAATTAATCTCCGATCGCAGCGTTTCTAATACAAACACATGCGCCCTAAAAAACTATTGAGTGGTCCAAGGGTTTATCATGAGTGGTGAGATGAGGAATGACCTAAATATTTTTTTCCGAAAGCAGATGCAAAGTGATGGATAAGTAAAAATTCCAATCTTGAAAGAAAGGGACTTCAATCCAGACGTAAAAATTGAAGGATAAAATAGAAGATTTTTCCCTAGACGTTATCTTCTAGAGGTTTTTACAATCCCTCTGGAAAGAATTCTCTTGGTCATAACGCAAGGTACCCAAGTATAAGTTCCTAGATAAAAGTATTGTAGCGCACTCTTTCAAATGCATGGTCGAGATTTATCTCGAAAGATAAGTTTCTCGACGAGGGAAGTGAAGGGTCATTTTCTTACCTGGCGAAGCAAAGTTCACAACATCTGGACGAGGCCCCGCCCCTTTTGCTCCGAGCCTTATCCGAAGTTGACATTCCCAAATCCACAACAAGCCTTCCCTTCTGCGCTATCAAGAAAAACATTCTCTTTCAATGCAATTCCGTACTATGCTCATATTCACACATTTTGCACCCTATTGAATTAAAACGCGCTTTCGGCAACTTGTCGTGCCTCTGGCGTCCCACGGATTATCGTCAATTCCATGATTAATCCGGAATAAATGTCGCCATCAGATCGAGGGGTGTTTCTCGGAATCGCATCAAATATCTCAAAAGAACCTTCGCCTTTTTTCATCACCATCACCTTCTTCTTCTCTTCTCTTCTCTCCTCTCCTCCCCTTTTGTTCTCCACTTCGCTTTTTATATTCAATAACAAACCAATATCAAAAGATGCTCTCCTCCTTCGTTATATATACAGGTCCATGACACGTCCATATTATTACATCACAAGGCAATTGCACAACATCAACCCTCCACAAGTTAAAAAGAGAGGTCCCAAACCCAAGCGGATCTTGTTTATAGAGCACTCGCCATTTTTCTTCACTTTTTGATTACATTCGAGAGAAGATCGACCCCAAAACCACCCCCGCCCCCTCTCTCATCTTTGTGAGATCCTGGCTAGATAAAACTAGCTCAACCAAGACTAACCGAAGATACCATCTGGTTGGAGACATGGATAAGGTGGCGAGGCTAGCGTCGCAGAAGGCCGTGGTGATATTCAGCAAGAGCTCGTGCTGCATGTCCCATGCAATCAAGAGGCTGTTCTATGATCAGGGTGTGAGCCCTGCGATCCACGAGCTTGATGAGGACCCGCGCGGCAGGGAGATGGAGCGGGCGCTGATCAGGCTTGGGTGCAACCCTGCGGTCCCCGCGGTATTCATTGGAGGGAGGTTCGTCGGGTCTGCCAATGCCGTCATGACGCTTCAGCTCAATGGCTCACTGAAGAAGATGCTCAAGGACGCCGGAGCTTTGTGGCTCTAGCGAGAGAAGCTGGTGACTTGCTGCCAAAAAATAAAAGTTTGCTTATAGCTGGGAAAATAAACTTCACAGTTATAGCTAAACACTTCAATATCTAATTATCGATGTGTAAGACCCTTGCATGTGCGGCTTTTAGTGGACACTGTAAGGAGAAGATTAGAGCAAATCAATGAAGAGAATGTCGGATAATCTTGCTGATTTTGATTAAGGGTCTTCATTATGATATGGAATGTCTTATTATCTTGCTGATTTTCATTAATGGTCTCCATTATGATATGGACCGTATGATGATGTGTCTACGAAAGTGAACTTCAACAACTTAAACCCTTTCGAACGGCATGCTGCAGAGTGATCTTTATGATGCGACATATAAAATTAGAAAGTTTCATTAATGATGATAGATTAAAAAGGTCCATATAAGAGAAAATATGTAGGACGTGATTTGATCATTTTTCTTTCTTGTAGCATTAATTTGCCTTTTTAATGATAAAAAAAACTAATGTAGACATACATTGTGTCGCAATCCTCATTTTCATTTTGGAAAATGACAGGTTTAGAGTTAATGCAGAGTTGAGATCAATGCTCTTTAATCGGCTTGGATATTCCCAAACTTTTACCTTGACGTTGGGATATTATTCGATTTTAGTTATTGGGGTTGGTTAAAAACTAAATGAGGTATACAAGCTGTCATGATCCTTTTTCGCTAGACGTTGACATTAAAAATTTGCAAAAAGAAAAGGGGAGGCTGCGGCTGAAGATCCATAATTACGTAGTGCATAGATAACGGCTGTCACCTTTGGATTGGTATCCCGTTGAAATTCCGCAGCTATTACGATGCCTTTGCATGACATAAACGCAATAAACAGATCAAATGCAATGTCAAATCAGTGATTGAATATATTCTTTCTTTTGGAAAAACGAGACAAAAGTTATCTTATTCTTCACTTTATGTTGCTCCAGTTTTACGTACAACGGCCCCTCCATATCGGAAGCATTTTCCTCATTTGGTACAATATTAAAATGGGCATTTGCATGAAGAATATTTAGGCTCAGTTTCAGATGAATTTTGCCGAAAAGTATTTGCAAAGGAACTTATTTTCAGGAAAAAAAAATGATTCATTTTATAATTGTTTCGTTGTATTTTGAAGGTCAATTTCTTAAGTATTATAAGTAAATTATGAAATAGACGTTTGGAAAAAAAAATGAATTGCAACCTCAAGTCCTAAATTTGGGCTCTTGGAGACTTAGGCCCGACTGTTAGGGATCCAGGCACAGGCTTCAAGATCCTAGGCTCAACCCTTAGGGACCTGAACCCAACTGTTGTGGTCCCAACCCCAAGCAACCAGATCCAAGCTCGGCCGTTGGGTTCTCGATGCTAGAGTCAGGATCCTAGGCCTAACCACTACAGATTTTGACGCAGAGAAAGCAATGCTTGGATAGAATTCCAAAAGATGGTGTTTATTTTTTAATAAAGAAGTGTCCATTACAATATCTTTGGCGCCTATTTATAAGGAGGTCGCCATCTAGAAAATAACAAAATAACTGAAATCTAGTAACAAAATTGAAAAGATATTGATAAACTAGGAAATCTAAAATCTAATAACAAATTAAGGAAACGATATTGATAAACCATAATATTTCAGATAAACCAGAATATCTAAAATCTAATAATAAATAAAGGGAAACGCGTGAATCAAATATTGTAACCCTTTTTTGCAATCTTGAAGATCACACAATCCTCTTTGATTTGTGGGACCGCCCGCTCGCCTACCCTGCTCATCTCCACGTCATGGCCAACCGTCGCTCCTCCTCATCTCCCTCCTCCGTACGTCCTATCTCTCTCTCTCTCTCTCTCTCTCTCTCTCTCTCTCTCTCTCTCTCTAGCGTACGCCTCTGGTTTGTGGGGAATTGGTGACTTATCAATAGGGATGACAGTTTGATCTTTTTAAGTGACGGTGTTCTGTCCAAGATGCAAAGACGTATTTCTAAAAATAAAGGATGCGAAGTCCTAAAAATGGAAAAAGGTGAGGAAGTTATACTCTATGTTTCAATTTAAAAAGAAAAAAAGAATATCGGTACCATCACGATTAGAAAAGGAAGCGATTAGATGTTATGCTAGAAGAGGCAATTATCTCGAGTGACCTGATGTTATTGTTAATTTAATATATGATAAGATCTTCTTACTTAACCAATTTGACCCCGTGAAATATTGGGCATTTAACCTTGTTAAAGTATTATTTGGTTGCTTGAATAAGGATCTATAATGGGCATTGTATAAATATGTCGAACTTGCTTTAATTAATAGCTAAAAAATTTTGGTCGAATGTTCTAATAACTTAGCATATGAGACATAGTCGGGTTTATTTCATGTGTGTGACTCATCGTTCTTCAAGTCCTCGTGTGCTCTTTATACGGCTTTAAAATGTTTCGTAAGTGAAATGGGTGTTAAAGTTGAATATTAGATGAGAATAATACATAAAGTTGTTGGCTGCATCGACATAGCTAGAAACTCAAACATATTAAAGGAGAAGAAAGAGATTCACGTACCTCATTTAGAATCCATTATTCTTGAAATAGAGCAATGATAATCCAATCCATTGATGCTTAAGATCTTCTCCTTTATCACCCTCTGGACCCTGGCTCGATGAGATTGCCCCTCACGAACGTTCCTTATATGAGGTATATGGGTGTGTATATTTGAAAATGACAATTGAGGGTTAGAGGAGGGACCTTAACCTATTTATAGAGTTTTGGCTAGGTTCTCTTATCATGGGTAGAGCCCAATTCGGTCCACACAAGTCAGGTCCATATTCGACTATTTAAAAACTTTATATCTTACCTTATTAGACCAACTCCACAAAATGGTAAATCATAATCTCAATTATTATAGTTCACATAAAAAAAAAAAAACTCTTACATTCTCCTACTTGGACTACATTAATTGAGATTGTAGTGTATGTGTGCACTTTTACATTGGTCTAGAGATAATTTTCAATAGTCAATCCGATCATATAAAATCTCGAACACTAGATCATAGCGTTAACTACATGTACATACATAGAGCCTTCTATGGTCACAAGTGCTTTTAAATTTATTGGTATGGATTCAATATGGTTGTGTGACAAATGGATAACACATCATAAAGAGTGGTACCTTATGTACTATCCTTTTCGTCGATTAATATTCTCTTACTTTAAGCGTTACAAAAGGTCCTCTTCCTAGGAGTCTTCTGCTCCTAATCACTCATTTTGTAGAATTCTTATAAAACTTGCTTTCCAATTCTACACAAAATTAGAAATTGAGCGACCATACAAACAAGCTACCAAACAACTATCAATCACATGTCTCAGCATAATAAAATGGCATTTCCTACTAACTATCCCGTAACCCAATGCATCTTATCACTCCAACTACCGACCAACTCTGATACCACTTCAAGTGGGGAAGTTACGAGCCGAACCTCGAGCGTGTGCATATTCCTCAATGGTCGATAAAATTTGCGACGTCCTAGGACGCGTCGCCGACCCTTTCATTTTATTGCACATGCGGAAGCATATACTTAATCCCTTGACAATACAGATATGGGATAGAAAAGCATGATACCATTTTCACGAAACACTTTTCATAAACAAGTTGAATTTATATACAATACTAGACTATAAACAAATGTCTACTCCAAATGGAAGAGTCACCCAGCTAACTAGGCACAGGACTCCTCAATCGAGACCTTTGAGACCTTCGGGGGATCTGGGCCTTCCACGGCACCATCAGGGATGTCGGTGTCGAGGGGGCCAACCATTTCCTCACCCTTAACAATGGGTGCGTCAAAACCATTTAGGGGACCGTCTTGTTCTCCATCAGGCCCATGACGATACCATGCTCTGAATCGATGAGGTACAAATTCGAGTAGGCCCTCATCGACCAAGATCGTAGACATCACGAGCTCACGGAGCCAGGAAGTCCTAGGGATAGGGAAAAATGTACTTTGCTCATTAAACCCCCTCGGCTATCCAAAATGTACTAGAGGGACTGCCATCTACGGACTGAAAAGAATTGAGCCCACAACGGGGAGAGACAATGTTTCAGCAAGTTTACCCCCTAAACCTCAATTAGAAAGGAAATACGCCTAGAGATGTCCTAACTACACAGCCACACAACCACACAACCATAGAGACTCACCTTATCTCCAATCCTCCCTGCATGTCAGCACAATTCATATCACAGACATAAGTAGTAATCAAACTCAATCAATTGGAATGCCACATCTCATTTTTCACACAGCCACAAGGGTCCCAATTATAAGGCCAAATCGTTATGACACATCACATTTCATGCCATACAATTTTGTCCCATAATTAGGCGTGATAAACCACTCAATCATGCGTTCTAATTTTATCATGGCCTACTCGACGTTCGGCGGTCTTCTGGCATAACCAAGCATTGTCTCACCCCCATTAAGCACGACAATCCCAAATGAGCATCGGTCTAGAATCTACTACGACCGGCATTCGTTGACAAGAGCATCCCATATAGGGGCAACGTCCACCTAACTCACATCGGGGATGGGTTCTCATAACCATTCATACACCCATCCAATCCCGGTCAAGACATTGTGCTTTGCACTCAAATGTCCCAATTAAAATAATGTACTTGGCCCATTTTCTTCGTATTAAAAACACACGGTAAAATAATCGTGTGTGGGTACACGATCAAATTAAACAAAAAAAATTAATATCATTCCTTTTAAAATCTTACTATTTGATATAGTCTTTAAAAACATTTTTGGTGAAAAAACCCGACACCTGGTAATTTCAAATTAATTACCAAAATTAATTACCACCCAATTTGCACAAATTAACACTTAATTACATAAACTAAGCACTCTGCTACAATCAGCATGAAATTCTGGTCACCAATTATCCCGTTCTAATTTTCGGAAAATTGTAAATAATTAAATAATGAAAATTAAATCTAATAAATGCTAACCTAGGTCGGAAATGCTAATCTAACCACCTAAACGGGTTTAGAAAATTAATGCACCTATCTAGATAAATTATACAATCTAATTAGCCTCTAATCAATCTATTCTAACCACCTAATATGCATAATTAAACAATTAAATTACTAATATAAACTAACTAATCACATAATACATACTTAGTTTAAACTAATTATCTATTAAACGTCATTAACTCTCTAAGTAGAGTTTAGTGAGTAAACTCACCAGTTTAACGGGCCGGTGAGTCCATGGCGATAGCGACTTGGAGGCGAGCAACAAACAAGCCAGTAACGACACAAAGCGAGATTCGGATGGGCCTTAAAACGGGCCTAGAAGCTCTCTCACTGGCCGAGCTTTGACCTCTATCCAAGGGCTGAAGGGTTGGGCCAAGCGGCTAAAACGGCACGAGAGAGGGCTTGGCGGGGTGGCAGGCTGCAGAAGTGAGACCAGGTGGCTTGGGGGCGGTGGATAGTGGCTAGACAACAAGCTAGATGGCTCGGGATGGCAACCTAGGCTTGTGGACGAGTGAGCATGTGAACGGCGATAGTGCGGCGTGCGGGCAGCAACAATGGCTCAAGCGAACGGTGTGCGGGTGATGGATGGCGACAGGGGGCGTCGATGAGTAGGGGGAGTGTTGGGTGGCTTTCGTTTGGTTCTTGAGCTCACTAATAGCTTCAACAATAGATAAAGGAGGCCAAGGGAATGAGAAGAAGACAGCTGCTGAAAAGGGGGACCCAATTGGCCTCAAATGTCACCCAAAAATATCAAAATACTCATTACTTGCCCCCACCACCTTCAGCCTTCATCCTCTGCCCTTTGCTGCACTAAGGCTTCCTCAAGAAGCTTTCCAAATAGCCCAAAATGTTGCAACAACTCCTAGCTACGAATTTTGGACAATTTCCCTCCAATTGGACTCAATTCCTCTTCAATTAAGTTCAATTGGTGCCCGAAAATTCCCAATAAGATGTCCATGTCCATCCCATGATTTTTCCTCATTAATTGAACCAACTTGAACCCCAAAAATTCACCCAAAAATGGCCATCTAATTTTCTAGGTCCAAAATTGGCTAACTTTGAATTTTTGTTGAAATCTCGGGTTTGCAAAAAAAAAATTCGGAGGGTGATTCGACGTTCATAAAATGAATCGTGACATGATAGAACTTTCAATTTCTGAAATCGGATTCAAATTCGCAGTTAGTTTCAACCGGGTGCGATTTAGCCAAGCGCAATTTTAACGTGACCTAATATATCGGGTAGCTTTTATGAATTTTTAGTACAATTGACCTGTGGTCGATTGTTTTCGAGCCACATTGTGCATCTTCGATTTATTTGTAATTCTCGATTGTCATGAAAATATCGAGATTTCAAATATAGGCATATGGTACAGAAATGACAGAAAAATCAATCTAGTACTGTTCGACGAGAATTTTGCAATTAGGTATAATCACCCACACTTCAATCACATACCTCGTCGAATCGACCTATCTCCGACCTACGATTGATTTTGATGGTGTCGTATTGACCCTTATAAATTAGCACAATCGAGTAGTCAATATCTAGTCGAATTCTCAAGTTTATTACGTTAAAATCCCTTAACGGTTCACCAAATAGACTAGTTATCCCATAAGTGATCAGTTCAGGAAAAAGAACTATAGGCACATCGATGAAAAGCCCAACTCATTCAATTGAAAACAGAATCAGAAATCCAGGCTGTCACTCTCGACACTTGAGGGTAGATTAGTACGATCTAGTGGATTCTCAATCATAGGAGTTAGTTTCTTGAATAATCTTTAGCTTGTGTGTGTTCTAAAATGAGTGACAAGTCTTGCCTATGAGTTTTTTAGAAAGTTTTGGATGATAAGCTTGCATGAGGCGCGATCCTAGGAGCTGAAGTAGGTTCTTCCTAGAATCTGTGTTACAAGACCTTCTATGCTTGTTGATTTTGTGGATTGAATGTGCTACAAATTTGTGGTAGCTTCCTTCACAAAAAATTGTTTTAAACATGTTTATCTATAACATATATTTTACTCGAGATTTTTTGAATTTAAAGAACTAAGTCATTAGCTTCGTTGCATGCAAGTCAGTAAGTTGTTTTATGCTGGAATCCGAGACCCTTTGATGTTTCACAAGTTTTTATCAAGTCTTGTGGTTTGATTTTTGAAATGTTTCTTCACAAAATTGTTCAACACATCTTAAAGTATGACACGTCAAATTTCATAGCAAATGAATAAGTTTTGGATGTCAAAGCAGGCTAGTTTTGATAACGTGTATTTTGGATACTAAAACTATTTTGGTGGCTATTTTTGTGTGAACTACTGCTCTCATTCTAGAAGCAATTGGATTAAACTTTTTTCATAAAAATATTGGTTTAAGTGTTAGTTACAACACATTAAAATTTGAGTATTTTTTGAACTTGTTTAGTTAAGTTTCTAGATTTAACCTTAGAGTAACGCCCGCCGAGGGGGGGGGGTGCTCGGTATTGCCAATAAAAGCCATTTGTGGTTTGGCTGATATTATTGGCATTTCTCTTGTTGAAAAATGTATCTTTTTGTGATTGTGAATGATTTTAGCATGTTGTGGACCTTTGTTTGATGGTTGTGCACAAGTGGTGCATGCGTGTGTTCAAAATGATGTGATTTAGGCTTAGATTATTGTGTAGGACATTATGTTATGTGTATGGTGTTACATTGTGATTTTGGCATATGAACACGTGGTGTGGAAGTGTATATGTGTACTGGTAATGATATAAGTGTGCCTTAATGAAAGATTGTGGTGTGGTGAAATGTGTGAATAGATCAAATCAATAAACCATTGGCCAGCATCTTGATGATGCCCTTGGGGAATGAGAGGATGTGCCATGCTATGTGATCTAGGATGCCTTGATTTAAATCATAAGGCCAACAGCCCTTAGAAGTCTGACTAGCGACTCATAAGTGACTCGAACAAACCGGCTAGCGTCTCGGTTTAAATCTATTTCGAGGGTGGAAATGAAATATTCACATATTGAAATTAATTCACAAGGCATGTGGTAATGTGAAAGCATGTACTCATTGCATGAATGAGTTCGTGTGTGCCTTATGATGCATGAATGGCTTCATGTGTGCCTTGTGATGTGTGAATGGGTTTGTGGGTGCTCTATGATGTGGTCTTGCCAATAAAAGCCATTTGTGGTTTGGCTGATATTATTGGCATTTCTCTTGTTGAAAAACGTATCTTTTTGTGATTGTGAATGATTTTAGCATGTTGTGGACCTTTGTTTGATGGTTGTGCACGAGTGGTGCATGCGTGTGTGCAAAATGATGTGATTTAGGCTTAGATTATTGTGTAGGACATTATGTTATGTGTATGGTGTTACATTGTGATTTTGGCATATGAACACGTGGTGTGGAAGTGTATATGTGTACTGGTAATGATATAAGTGTGCCTTAATGAAAGATTGTGGTGTGGTGAAACGTGTGAATAGATTAAATCAATAAACCATTGGCCAGCATCTTGATGATGCCCTTGGGGAATGAGAGGATGCGCCATGCTATGTGATCTAGGATGCCTTGATTTAAATCATAAGGCCAACAGCCCTTAGAAGTCTGACCAGCGACTCATAAGTGACTCGAACAAACCAGCTAGCGTCTCGGTTTAAATCTATTTCGAGGGTAGAAATGAAATATTCACATATTGAAATTAATTCACAAGGCATGTGAGAACATGTGGTAATGTGAAAGCATGTACTCATTGCATGAATGAGTTCGTGTGTGCCTTATGATGCATGAATGGCTTCGTGTGTGCCTTGTGATGTGTGAATGGGTTTGTGGGTGCTCTATGATGTGGTCTTCATGCATTTTATTCACTATAGCATTTTTGGATTGACGTTCTTAATTTCATTACACGCTACCCTCTTTGGTATTATTCATAGTTATGATCTTGTTATTTAATGCCGTGCTTTATCTTTTACCGAGCATTGTTGCTCACCCTTTATTTTCCCTCTTAGATCATCGGTGACGGATGTGTCATCATTGGCGACTTATGGTACGCTAGTACATATGATGCGCACATATAGGAACTTTGAAGGTCAAGAGTCTAGCCTCACTTTAACCCATTATGTTTGCATTGTGTGGATAGATGATGGACATCTTTTTCCTATGCGTTTTGTGTCTGTGTATCTAAACGCGAATGAGAGGTTGTATGACCCCATCCATTGGTGATGTTGTAGGTGTGAAGTCAATAGGCGTGCATATTAGGGAGTGATGGGATGGATGAGGAAGACTACTAGGTAGAGGAGTTAGGTATCTTTTTGGCCTCTTTTAGGTGTTTTGTTCTGCTCATCTTGATATGTATTTTGGCTGTGTAGTTGACTATCAAAATGTTGTTTTCCTCATGTAACCATGCATACGATAAATGAAATAGAAGGAAGTGCTTACGAAACTTGTTTTTAAGTGCAACTCTTTTATTGTGAACAATGTAAATTGATGTATACTCTTTTGCTTGCATGATAAGAATAAAGGATTATGGTCTAGGTTCAGAGAATGATAACCTCAGTCGAAGATGGCATTCCAATTGAGGAGTTTCATTTCGAAATTCATCCATGAACAGCATCTTGTTAACGTAAGGACATCCGAGATCTATTGGACATCATCCCTTGTAATCATACGAGTATGGAACTATTGCGTGATCACACGAGCATATCACCACTCAAGCCAATTTTATCTTTCTAATTAGCCAATACAAGAGTGTTTAATACTCACACATCATACATTAGCAATATTTGCATAAAAGATATGATGAAATAATGCCATGTGATCACCCCTCGATTAACCATTCACCAAAGCAATCATGCATCCACCTCATGATACATAGCATCACACCATGATCTCACTTATCAATTTAGCAACTCCCTTTTCAAAATAGCCATTCATAAGCACTTATCATTTATAAAACATAGAGTGCCAAGAACATTTATCATTTTCAAAATGAGGATTTCATAAGCATACGTTACCTTTAAAATCATAACTGAATAAGCACTTACCATTGTAAAACTTACAATTTAATAAGCACTTATCGCAATTAAGATAACTTATCGCATCCAATTATAACCTATCATGATAGTTTATCGCATCTCATTATCACTTATTGTGATAGCTTATCGCATCTCATTATCACTTATCGCGATAGCTTATCTCATCCAATTACCACTCATCACGATAATTTGTCACATCTAATTATCACCTATCATGATAGCTTATCGCCATTATCACCTATCATGATAGCTTATCGCATCCAATTACCACTTATACGATAACTTGTCACATCTAATTATCATCTATTATGATAGCCTATCACCTCTACTTATTGCTTATTATGATAGCTTATTGCATTAATCCGCTTATCACCCAATCTAACTATCATTAACTTAAATCTAGTCCTAATCTTACTCTTAAACGTAACTACCACCACAAACAAGGGTTAGGAAGTTACTCAAGATCGGATCTAGCTCTGCAGTGTTGACCATGGTGGCAAGTGGTCATAGTGTGGATGGCTTGGCACAGCATGAGGTGAGGCGGCTTGGTGAGGCTCGACAAACAATTGCAACTCATTGGGGCGCGGCAAGAAGGCTCGGTGGCTCATGGCGTGAGACTCACAGTAAGGAGGCGGCGGCTCGCGGCTCATGGCGAATGGCAAGGTGGCACAACATGGCGACATAGGGTGGCCACAATGGAGGGGTGGCAAACCAAGAGAGAAAGAGAGGGGGAAAGAGAGATGAGCCAAGAGAAAGAAATGGATATGGGGGCTTCAGTGGTGAAAAGAAAAGAGAGAGAGAGAGAGAGAGAGAGAGAGAGATGAGGGAATGAGGAGAGAGAAATGAGTCTTCCTTTGCATTCAATGCAACCTTGCATTATTGTCCTTCATCCATTGTTGTCTTAAACCTGGGGTTCAAGAAAAAATCTTGGCCCTTTATTAGACCACATGCTTAATACAAGATCAATGGCTTGGATCACTTCTTTACTGTTCATACGAGTTACTATTCACGTAGATCACTATTATCACACGCTATTCATGCACATAAGGCTTGGGCACAACTCATCAAATTTGGGCCTCAATAGCTTAATAAGCCTTTAATTGAGCTTAACAAACTTGGACTTAACTCATCCAATTTGTGCTTAACAATCTTAATGGGTCTTTAATTGAGCATGATGTCCATCAGGCCTAACTTAGGTTTGTAGCCCATTGGGTTTCCAATGGTTGGCCCACTTTTCCAAGACCAAAGATCGGGGCCACAACTATTCATGGGGTTAAATGTTGACTAAACCGATCATGGATGTTTCCTAATTTCTATAAAGGATACTTGTAACTAGGCAGAGGTTCATGGCTAATTTTGATTGGAAATGGCTTTAATGAGGCCTATATGAATTGGGTGGTGTGATGCCCAAATTTTGTTAGTTAGATTGAGCATATTTGAGACTATTTCAAAAAAAAAAATTTAAATTAAATTAAACTCCAGCGATGATTCACTTCGTACGTGGGGGAAAGAGAATTATCGAGAGAGGAAATTTTTCTTCCTCCCCCACGTAGCATCCAGGTGTAGTTGAAAAAGGGGGGGAGGCTACACGTATTTTATTTTACTTTTCTTTTTCTTTTTCACTTTCTCTCTTTCCTTTTGGGGGAATTGCACGTTCAGCCCCGAAAGAACCCACCCACACCTACGTTTTCTCTCTCCCTCTCTCTACCGAAACACCCACTTCTTTTCTCCCCTGTTGTCACTTTATTCCACCAAAACCGACCCAATCTCCACCCTCATAGCCTAGCGCCTCCGTTCAGCAGCGGAGTCGTCACTGCCTCATCCCATTCGGAGCTCCCGCCACCAGTCGTGAAGACCCGACTTGCCCAATGCTTCCTCCCTCTTCCGTTGGTGAAAGATCCAAGCAAGTGCGACTATAATTAGTGTCCTGGGTCCATGAAATGGTTGTGCCTAGTTGTGCATGTGAAAATCGGGGTAGATTTCAAGTTTGGGTGTGAAAAATTTGGGAACCATAGCTCGGTTTGGGAGCTGGAATGTGAGCGACTCAAGTTCAATTCCTTTGCACTAGACTAAGGAATTCTTTTGGTTACTGGGTGAGGTGCTGTCGCACGCTATCCAGTGGGTCTTCCTCTCTTTCGGTTCTGTTTTGGTTCGGCTTCACCAATGGTGTGCTTTTTGTAAGTTGCCTATCCGATTAATGGCCACCATAGGTGTAGAAACTTTGCAAGGAGACTGTGATACATTGCTTTACTTGGCAAAAAGCCATGCGTATTGTAAACATTTGCTTTGTACTGAGTTGTGGAATATTTCTTGATAAGTAAAGACCCATTATGATTATTCTTAGATGCTGTAGAAGAGTGTCAAGATGCTGTAAAAGAGATTGGTAGAGAAATTAATGGTTTGGTTGAGCTAGAAAAGAAGAAAACGGTTCAAAATGTTTATGTTCTAGAGAAATATCGGTGAAAAGCCTTTTGGTTTGTGTCGCCTTGATTTCTAATGATGAAGATAAGGAAAAGAACATCCATTAGATTGAGTTCAACTTCTAGTTATAGCAATATGGATGCAAAAACGTGTAGGTAGGAGTAGTTTTCTTGAAACAGTAAGCTGTATTGTAGAAAACAGCAAGACCTTTGATGATTCCGTGAATTTTCTGTAATTTTCTAGATAGAATTGGACTTCGAAACCTTTATGGAAGTTGTAGGACACATCCTTAGGAATAACATATTAAAATTTGAGAACAAATGAACAAGGTTTGATTAGTGAAACGATTTTCTTCTATAGGTACTAAATTTGGAAGTTGCTGCAGAATATTAGAAAGAAGACCGAAATTACTGCTCTTAATACATTGAGATATAGACTTAGGTTTCTTCATAAAAAATGTTAATCTATGTCTCTTCTATAACATATTGAAATTTCGTAACATTCTGATAAGGTTAGATATACTTTCCATGTCTGTGATTGAAACTGCTCATTTCAGTCCATAGACTGCTTTGATCCGAGAATGTGTAGTAGTTGTTGTGTCGCCTTTAATGAGAGTTCCTATATACCTTGAAGTATTTAATGATGTGTGTTTAGACCTATTTGTGGTTGTTCACATGCTGAGGTTGTTGATGCTGCAACAAGGGAATTGTGAATGTGTGAAGTTGGCTAAGAGCCAATGTGAGACCCCGGGTGTCGAGATGCCTGGAGAGGGGTGATGAAGAGTAGCGGTATTCTCTCCAGAGGTCTGAGAAGGGATGAATAGCTTTTCAGGGGACCTCGTGATGCTAGGTTGGGTGCGAGAGGAACAGGGTGGAGTGTCATCTCCCCCTAGGTGATCGTGGGCCTCGTGATGATAGGTTGGGTGCGAGGGGTTCAGGGCAAAGTGTCATCTACCCCTAGGTGATTGTTGCAGTTAGATTTCTGTGGATTCAGCAAATTGATAATTTGTTTACCTATTTGTCTTATTATTGGCCAAATCCAAGTTAGGACTAACCGCCCACTTGCTGATTTTTTTATTTTAAAAACTCACACTTGTTTATTATGTTATTTTTTCAGAGTAGAAGATGTCTTCTGCACCGCCTACAGCTTGCTACCACGACGACCATCCTATATGGCTCCCCCACCGATTTAGTATGGCGGCAAGAGGACATCCATGACTGTCACTTCTCGGGCGTAGTCTTCGTTAAATGCACATCCTGTTTGATAGTAGACACAGGGGCACCTACAGAGCTGGCATACATGGCCTTCGTAGCCCTCTATGCGCGGGTGGATGGTCATCTGGTGGGACCCTTGGCGTTGTGCGACGATGGACCGGGGTAGGGTGGTAGTCCCGTAGGGTAGGAGGTGGCCGAGGAGTGCTCGACATATGGGAGAATTTTGTTTTTGATTGTTTGACAGCATGTACATACTCGACGAGAGGCAGGATGTTTAGTATTTGTGGTTCTTGGTGTTGTTTTTTTTTGTAGAAATCTCCCTCTTAACCTCATCTCCTTGCATGTAAAGAAACAAAGTTGGTTTTATGATAAATAAGAACCGAGTGTAGTTCAGTTTCTTATGGTTTAGCTTGACTGCAATTTATTTTATAATTCCTGAAATACAAGCAAGTCAAGTGACTTGCTGTGAGATCCTGGGTGTCACAGGGGGTCTCTTGGGTATTGCTTGCACAACTAATCCATGTTTGAGTCTAATCGATCCATGGATGATCTTTGGTTGTTATGTAACCAAGCGAAAATCGATTTACTTACTTTAATCCATGGTTACTTACAATGATTTAGGGTCATTGAGGATTATTATAATGATTGTGCAAAATCACTCGCAATTTGTCTACATACATACTTAGGCCAAATCGATCTATAATTATCCATTCAATTACCTGTGCCGGTGTAAGGTCGTCTCGCATCAATCCTTATAGTTGAGTTACCGTTTCATGATCGAGTACTCTAGTTGAGTGCATTTCTCGATCCATAATTACCTTTCCCAATTAGATAGTTGACGTATAAATAATACTTAAATCAGTCCATAGTCTATTGTCGTTAAGGGCACATCGAAGCTTTAGACCATTCCTCGAGTTTAGGATATAGTTCAAATTTGAGGATATCACAAAGAGAGGTGTCGTTACCCGACGTAGGAGAGGGTGACCCTTGCTTGACATCGTCGAGGGCAACCCTCACCTGAGTTAGGCGAGGGTTGCCTTTGCCCGATGTCGGTGGGGGCAACCTCCATCAACCATTGATGGCCATATCTTGGGAAGGGAAGAAAAAAAAAGAAAAAAAATGATGAAAAAAATCAAAAAAATTTAAAAATATAGTTACAATCTTTTTACCAAAATATCTCTTTTCCAATGGTTGAAAAGATCACCACCAATGAAAGGCTCCTATTTGAAATGATTTAGCGACTTCAAGCTTTTATTTGAAATAATTTGGTTACTTCATATCTTTATTTAAAACAATGTCTACTTTAGACTTTTATTTGATAAAATTATGACACTTTGTCTTTTTTAGAATTTTTCCCTTTTGTGGTTCATGTATTTATTATACACAATTTACTTAAAGATTATCCTTTTAGTTATGTTTAAATTATTTTTTGAACAATATCATCCTATTATAAAATAAATGTATATAAATACAATTTGTTAACAAAATATTTAATTTTTTTTGTTGGAAACACAATAATTAGGTATCCATCAACCCAAAAAGAAAAAGTAATTTTTGGAAAAGAGGCACATCAATTTTGTTCCAAATAGAGAAAGAAAGGAAAAGAAAATCAAAAAAGGAAGAAAAGAAGGCAACCATTAGTCTTAAATCAAGAATGGACCCCACATTTAACCTTAATAATGTTCTTTTTGCTAAAATAACCTTAATAATTGTTATTTGAGAAGAGTATATCTACGTTCGTCTCGAGTAAAATTAAGAAAAAATAAAAAATATATATAAAATAATTTTAAATCAAAAGTGAGATTCGTGATTAACGTAATTAATTCAACTTAACAAGAGAGTGGAAATATGTCGGTCTCAATTTTTTTCAAGTTCGTACAAGAAAAGTAGAATCTCACGTCAACAACAAGAGCTAATCAGGCACGACTGCGCAAGGCAACGCCACATTTCCGAAAACACCCACACACAAGCACCCAAATCACCATAGTACGACAGAGGCACCCTCGAAAATCCCGCCCAAAACCATGGGCAAATCTGGAATATCGCGAAACAAGCAAGCCCCACCCGTTCCCGTCCATCTCGCGGTCGGACTCCCTCCGTCGTCGCCTTCCGCGAGTCGAAGCGATTCCCCATAAACTCAGCACCGCACGGAAGCTGCCCAGTCGCGAATCGGGCCGTATCGCCGCCGCGCGTCCTCCGAGACCCCGACCGGCCCGTCGCGATCAGCCGATCGCCGGTGGATTTTCCCGCTTCCTTCCTCGATTAGCGCGGCGCGCGTCGGTGGAGCGAATCGGCGGCGATTTCTTGTGTTTACGGTTTGATTTTTCGAGCTGCGGGCGATGGAGAGGGGGAGGCGGTGGTTAGGGCTGGCGGTCTTGTTATGCCTATCCGCTTCTTGCGGGGCGAGAGGTAGCTTGCGATTTTCCCTGTTCTATAGCTCGCGAGGGTGCGTGATTTCACGTGTCTTGGCTTTGATTGCTGGTGCTTTAGTGAATTTTGGGGGCTGTGGAGTATTTTTGGGTGTGGTTTTGTAGTCAATTGAGTTAATGCTCACCGGGTGGAGGTGGATTTTGTGAAGGAATGGAAAGTCTCTGTGGTTGCAGGCATGGTTTGCTTTGTTACGTCTGTGACTTCAACTATAATGTCATTTTAATGGCACTTATGATGAAGTTTCACGGGCAAATATGGGCGACGTATCTGGGGGTTATAGAGTGCTGATACATGTGGAAACTCATGAGTATGTTGGGCGCTAAATTAATGGAGATTGTATGAAGGCTTGTTGCCGATGTGGAACTTAGTTTCGATAAAGTACAAATTTTTATAAGAAATTTTACGTTTTCTTTTTAGTTATTAACTTGGAGATGCTTTTATTGGAAAACCATTTTCCATTTTCGACTAACTTGAAAAATGGGGCTGTCATCTTATGCCATCAAGTTAATTGTCTTGTAGACTAGATTGTGACTAGAATGTTCTCTCTAACCAACTGGATATCATTGTTTGCTTTTAGTAAGTTGGAGTCGTCCCAGGCAATAAATGTTTGGTGCACCTATATTTCTACTCAGGTTGTTTAATTTGGCGCTGACATCTTCTCCTGTTATGTACAGAACTTAAGATCAAGCACGAAGACAGTGGCCCTGCTTATAATCACACCCTTGCCACAATAATGGTGGAATATGCATCTGCAGTAAGCATTACCATATACTTTCTTTCCTCTATTTTTGGCTCATTTTGAAAAGATGTAACTTAGTAAGATTATCGCGAGCCACCTGCCGGTAGAAACAAATTTCTGTTTAAGTTCTCCATATGTTGAGACTTTGATAGTCATTTCTCTAGCCTTAGTTCTTCTTTTCTTCACTTGTAGTTTTAACTGTCTACAAGTTTATTTGTAGATTTACCTTTCAGATATGCAAGAACTTTTCACGTGGACATGTCCCAGATGTGGTGACAAAACTGAGGTAATTGTCTAAAATTAACATGCTTACTAATTCAGGGGCTCATAGGTTAGATATTGAGTATGTTTTAGTAGTTGAGCTGAAAATCTATGCTCTAACATGAAAACAGGGATTTGAGGTCATAGAGCTTGTCGTGGATGTACAGCACTGTTTACAGGTTAATTATGACCTGACACTCTGAACTTGTGTCATTGCTTAAGTTGGTATTCTCAGTTAGTGGTCTTTTTATGCCTTTCCTTTATGATGGATTTCAATATATTTTGTGCAGGCATTTGTGGGGGTAGCACAGGATCTTAATTCTATAGTAATTGCATTCAGAGGGACTCATGGAAACAGGTTTTGACATTCAGATGGCTAATCTGTCTTAGCGTTGCCTCCAAAATTGGAACCATGCTTTTTTACTTGTACTGTGCTATATATATGCAAAGTTATAGGAGTGTCGCTGTGATGGATGGTATTATGGTCTTAGGGGAAGACAAACACTTCTGGATCTTAAGAAGTGAATTTTTATTTCTTTTTCTTTTTTTTTTCATAAATATATCTGAAGTACTTCATTTAACTGTGGAATAACTGGCATATCGAATAAATCTTTGGTGAATGGCCACAACTGTGCTCACAAATTAATAAGAGCACCATTTTCTCCCTATTTTGGAAGGGTATTAGGAAAAATGTTCTAGACTTTGCTAGTGTCAGTGCCATTGACCTGCTTGTTGATGACTGTTCCAGATTTTTTTCTCATCGAAGCCGCTTTTATTTTTATCTCATATATGAGGAAATAATGACTACTTAATTCATTTAATGTTTATACCCATCCAAGTCAGCGTCATCATTTTTTTATCAGAATTTATCAGTTATCGGTTATTTTTTGCATGCCACAATTGTTTGATGCTTGTTCCATTGTTCTCATTTCTGTAATCACCACTTGCATTTATTATGTTTCTTGCACTACATTCATTGGTGTCAGTGTCTTCATGGTGCAGTGATGACTTGATTTTACTATTGCAGCATCCAGAATTGGGTTGAAGACCTTTACTGGAAGCAGCTTGATCTAAATTATCCTGGCATGCCTGATGCAATGGTACATCTTCCAATCTCTTTGTTAAGTCTTTTGGTGCATATTTTTGGTTTAGTTAAGGCATCTTTTGATATGTCAACTGTTTCAGGTGCACCATGGATTTTATTCTGCTTACCACAACACAACCATACGGCCTGGAATTCTAAATGCTGTTAAAAGAGCAAAAGAGTTGTACGGGGATGTCAATATCATGGTGACAGGACATTCCATGGGAGGGGCTATGGCAGCATTTTGTGGACTTGATCTCAGAGTAAGGATTCTTATACCTATGTTAGCAGAAATGGAGTAGCTTCGAGGTTGTTCAAGTCTCTGAGATTAGCTCTGAGAAGAAAATGAGTCTCTTCTGCATAGTCCTACCTGAATGGTACTAGCTTCTTTTAGATGAATTTGAAATTCATGCAAAACTGTTGTTTATCTCACAATTTGCAAATCAATGATAACTTTTTAGCTTTGGTCGAAGCTTGATTTTGTTACGTGCCATTGAGTAGAATTTTGCCTTTTGCCATTTGTTCAGCAGCTTATGTGCAGCACTGGATCCTATCTATAGAGCAATCTTGCAAAATATGTGAATGTGTTTCTGACTAATTGCTACTTATACTCTAGGTAAATTGTCTAGCTCAGAGTGTTCAGGTTATGACGTTTGGACAACCTCGTATTGGCAATGCAGTTTTTGCATCCTACTACAGT
Source organism: Eucalyptus sideroxylon x Eucalyptus melliodora (assembly GCA_016097485.1). Classification (NCBI taxonomy): domain Eukaryota; kingdom Viridiplantae; phylum Streptophyta; class Magnoliopsida; order Myrtales; family Myrtaceae; genus Eucalyptus; species Eucalyptus sideroxylon x Eucalyptus melliodora. The sequence goes on from CM027826.1 coordinate 28,822,132, forward strand.
GAACTTGTGCCAAATTCTTTTCGGGTTACCAATGGGCATGACATAGTACCTCATTTGCCTCCATATTATCATTATTTCCCGCAGAAGACCTACCACCACTTCCCAAGAGAGGTAAATTTACTTCTTGCTGTCTGATGGAGATTATGAGTCATGTCTGCCCTAGGGAATATACTTTCCGTGATTTGCTTCATATGGCACTTCATTGTGTTTTGAGTTTTGTCGAAATTTCTAGAGCATAAATTATCAGTTTCCCTAGAAAATTTGTGGCTTTTATGATCTGTTGTTGAGATTAACTATTTACAGGGATGATGTTTCTATGACAGTAATTGCTCTCTAGGCTTTCTGCCTGCCCTGGCTTTGTAGTTTTTATTATGTTCAGTTGCTGACTTCTTGTTATTCTTACTGGATTGCTCTATAATCATAATCTGGTACTAAGGCCAGCTTTGACTAAATTTGTATTTGTCTGGTAGAAAAACCGATTGACTACATTATGGCACCTCATTGTGTTTTGAGTTTTGTTGAAATTTCTAGAGCATAAATTATCAGTTTCCCAAGAAAATTTGTGGCTTTTCATTTATGATTGGTTGTTGAGATTACCTATTTACAGGGATGATGTTTCTATGACATTAATTGCTCTCTAGGCTTTCTGCCTGCCCTGGCTTTGTAGTTTTTATTATGTTCAGTTGCTGACTTCTTGTTTTTCTTACTGGATTGCTCTATAATCATAATCTGGTAATAAGGCCAGCTGTGACTAAATTTGTATTTGTGTGGTAGAAAAACCGATTGACTACATTATACTGATATCTAAACACATTAAATGCTTTAATTCCAGGTATGGCTTTATAATGTAAACTTGGAGAGTTTGGTCTATACAATTGAGAAAATTTGTGATGATACTGGGGAGGACCCATCATGCAGCAGGTAAACACATCCCAGATGTCGCCTTTTTCTTTGTCTATTGTTTGCACCTGCTTATATTTGAAAATTTTTGTCCCAAAGTTTATGTATATTAAGTTACAATCAAACTTGGTTTGCTAATTTTTAAGACACTGTACTTATAAAAATCGAATCTAAACAATCTTTACAAAATATAAGTATGCAAGGTTTCAGAAGTTCAGCTTTCTGTCTGAAACTTGGACTTTTTAGGGAAAATGCACCCTTCCAGCATTTTGGTTTCGTGTGTTAAGTTCGATCATTTGCCCTCTCCAGTTGAATATATTCACCCACTCAATCTGTCTTGCCACATTAGGTTTAGGTCGATTTTTTTAGGAAGTTTAGTAAGCTTTTAAGGGAAGTGGGGGACACATGATCAAGAGATAGAAAAGTCAGAGAAGTTTGGCCTGTCTAGGACTGCGTCTGTGCACAAGAGCTTTTTCTCACAGTTAACATGGATTAATCCTTGCAGGTCCGTTACAGGGAGCAGCATTTCAGACCATTTAGTTTACTTTGGGGTGGAGTTGATGGGCGACCCATCGGGATCATGCAGAATAGTCACAGACCCTCATATAATGAAATATGGAACTGCAGATCCTGAGGGAAATCTTGTGTTATCCAAGACTCCCGTTGACTCGGTCTTGAGATCTGGTGCAGGATCAAATGACGGGCAAAGCATTCTTTAGGATTATGTTCTCTTGGGGAGATAATTTTCTTCAGCAACGAATATATTAAAGTGGACGGTGCAAGCCTAATTTAGAGCAAGCTTCGTCATTCTTTGTACAGTTCTTATAAAGAAGACACGATGTCGAACAATTCACGTGTTTCAGCTTGGAAAGGGTTGTATATAAAGCAGTGAGTCACGTAGACCATCCTCATCAATACGAATAATAGTTTACTTCCTATAAGTTTCAATTCTTGTGCATTGTGCCTGTCCATGAGAGATCCATGAAGCGCTTTATTATTGTACACTGCTTATGAAGTTCTATCATTAGGTTATAGAAAGTTCAAGCTTTCTGCAGAATGGGACATCTATCACCAATTGCCAAAAAAGCTGGCTTCATTACATCTCTGCGGCATGTTGCGAACTATATACTGTAAGTCATAAGCTGAGCCTGTACTGTAAAGGCGTAATCAACCCTAACCTACCCAGGCTGCTGTTGATTTGATCTTCTTCAGTGGATAAACTACAAGGTGATCGAAAGTAGATCAAGCAGGATTCTCATGCGGAGTAGTAACATGAACCCAATTCGATAAAATTCAATCCAAGATGGTTATGGGTTGCCATTTGCAAAGAAGTTGATGAGACTTTCATTTGCCATTATGAACTCAAATCGTTCCAAGTCCACAATGAACTATCGGGACATTGTTGTAGCATTCAAGTTGTGATAAAATCTGTACCTCAAGAGGTTGTCATAGTAAATTACAATACAGTAGTACGAGAGATAAAGGAACCCTCCAATTGCATTTGGCTCCTACCCAGGTATGCTGAACTCTTTCTTCAGTTTGGCTTCTGGTCGCTAGCTGCTGCATTTGCAGCAGCTCCCTGCACATACGAGAATTTCTGTCGATTTAGTTTTTTTTTTTTTCCTGCATAGTTCTGTTCACACAAAGCTTATACGGGCCTTAGTGATCTGTTTATGCTCAACCGATTTCGCAGGTACAGATCAATGTATAGTTTCTCGTAGAACTCTATAGATTTTCAGTTCTTAGATTTTTGTTTTGCGTTAGCAGTATATCATCTCTTGATCAAACAGCAGGAATAGTATTGTCATAAAAAATTTTCCCTGTTTTCTTGATCTAACCTTAGAGAAAGCACCAGCATCAAAATACCCTGTTTACATGTGTTCTTGGAAATTACAATCCTATTGAATTTACCTCTGCACTTGTTACTTTCGATTCATCAACTGTTTGGGCAGATTCCAGTTCCTTGGTCGAGTTCTCTTCTTTCACAACCTCAGGCTCTCCTGCTCAAAAAATGAATCAAAATTAGACTAACATCGAGTGTTTGCTGTCTACATTAGCTAAAGCCTTTTCTTCTTTACCGTTGTTCGTTTCTTCTTTCTTCTCTTTGACGACATTTTCTGGCGCGACGCTCTCAGCTGACGCAGCACTCTCAGCCGACGCAACATTTGCACTTGAATCCACCTCCTTCGTCGAAGAGGAGTCATTCGGTACGGCCTCCCCATCTTTCCCTTCGCCTGCTGTAACCTCAGTCTCTTGGGTTACGTCCCCAACATCGGCTGCCCCCTTCACATTTTCACCTCCCGAGCCGGTGTTCACCTCGCTTTCCCCTTCTTTTTGTGTGGACACGTTTGTGCCATTGGTGTTGGCCGCTTCAGGGGTGGCGTCGGCATCCTTTTGGATTTCCTTCGGCTCGTCGATGTTCGATTTCTTGCTGAGGCTGATGGTGTTTCCGGCAGCAACATCGTGCTTCGATTCGCCGCAACCCATGATTCCGGATCGAAAGAGGGAGGCGCTGTTCCAATCGACCTCCCTTCGTGTCTCTGGCTTTGTGATTTCTAAGTAGTCTTTTCTTTTTGGATGTTGCAGTCGGTTGGTGTTTTGCCTGCAATTGAGGAAAGAGACCGTTTTTTCTGTTTTCCATTGATGGTGGAAAGAGGTGTACGTCTTCTGTCAGGCAACTAAAATGGTCTTTGCATTGTGAAGAATTGCGCTGGCAAATCATGGGGTGTCATTTGATTGGGTTTGATGTATTGGGAAATTTTGTACATTGTGTCGCACTTCATTGGATTAGGTTTCATGTTTCCGAATTGATCAAATGTCCATGCTTCGATGACATGACTTAAATAATTACAATTACTTCATATTCAATTTTCTTTTACGATAAGTAAATTATGCATTAAGATTATATATTGATACGGTTTCAGTGCACAACTTGTCCGTGATCTCACATTGTTTTTGTTGCAGGAATAATTTGTCAAAGTGAAGACTTGTTAATTCAGTTTTAATTTAATTGAAAAAAAAGCTAAAATACATTGGTTGGTCAAATTAAATATCTTTGAAAAGGCCATTTCATGATAGGATGGAGACACCCATCCAGGGAAAGAAAAAAGAAGAGTCTTGAACCTTAAGACAAGGTAAGGAATGGGTTGAACACAAGGGAAGATGTTGAAGGATTTGATTCTCAAAAGTCAGAATGCAGCATGGTACACGCCACGTCTCTACGTCATAATTCATATACCATGTGAAATTCATGCCACATGCATGTCATGTGCCATTGTTTGCTATACAATATCATCATATCAGATGCCATGATATGGAAATATTAAAAACAAGCCAAACTTTTTGACTTAATGTGATCATTTACATATCTCTAAGCAAATTTCCACATTGACAAGACAAATTTGCCTCCTTATGAATTCATTTTAGTATCTTGCTTATAGTTTGGGTATTTTTTATTTTTAGTAGGCTTTAAGTGTTTTTGTCTGGATAAGAGAATTTATGATTTGGACATAGCATTTTTGGAAAGAAAATGACATTTTCATATATAGTGATAAAGAGATAATTGATGTAAATGTGCAATGTGATCTCTAAAAGTAAAATGTATGTATGTATTTGGTATTTTCAAAAGTAGCATACAGCAAGTGGATCCTAAATGATTAGTAATGATCCCATCTCCTTGTCCCTATCAACTAGTCAAGTCCAAGCTTTTGACCTATACTGATGGTCTTGCCCATTTTGTGGGATTTAGCAATTGAACTCCAGTTCCTGCCGATAATCCTTGATGCCCCAACCAATTGCGCCAACTAATATGGTCTCCTTAAATAAAAATTTTGCTGATACGAGTATTTGAATGTAAGAACGAACAACTTCTATGAAAATAAGCCATACATAGATAGTGTCAACAATAGGACGTCTAAAGCATATAAAAGCTTTGGCTATGCAGAAGGAGAACAAGTTATTGGACCAGATGGACCTTTGTAAAAGGAGAACAAGTTGTAGATGGAGAGTTTGCTAAAACTTGGATGGACCAATAAAAGGCAAACATTCTACGAATCGTAGACGTCAATCTACTCGGGCGAATCATCGTGTCGTATGTGAACAGACCATAAAGCGACATTCGGTAAAAATATTTGAATGTCCGTTTTTGCAGAAGCAGTACATGTTTCTGACGATGGGGAAGGTTCTACGTATGACCCTCTAGGATCCTAGTAGGATTACCCAGCTATTCATCAGTTTGAATTGCTCTCCAGTAGTCAAGCTGGTTATTTTACATCTGTATTCAAGTGCTTGAATCAGCTAAAAGCAACCTGGAATAAATCAAACTTGTTTTGTCACTTTTCGGTAAGCAAAAGAGATGTCAAGCGCACTGGAAAAGTAGGGTGTCTTTCTTTGGAAAATGCCAATTTGCCCATTCATTACAATCCAAGCACGACTGACCATGCAGCACCAACTTCTCCAAGTGTATCCATCTACCGATAGCATCATCAGGTTAATAACAGTCGTCTTATCGACGAGACAGGGGTATCGGCAAAGACCGTGGCTCACAGACAACCTTCACAAGATCGCCCACAATTGGAACTATAATATCGAGAAATCATTTAGTGAAAACTGATCATAAACCATCGATAACAAAGCCGCCCGCATTGACATTAAAGGAGAAATGTATGCGTTCCACGTGAAATCTTTTTCCACGTGAAAAACTCATCATTTTTCGCGATACTTAACTTTTTTATTCGACCAAAAAAAAAAAACAAAAAAACAAAAAAACAAAAAGACCTGTTCTTCTTCCTCCTCCTCATCACCTTTTTGTTGGAAGTTTATTTATAAAACAAACTAAGTGTATGTTTCCTTATCCCACATATGAAAAGTGGGAGAAAGTGGCCAATTAATAAGTGTAAGGTTTATTTAGTGTACCTAAAGAAATGATTGGGTGCGGGCTAGAGCCCACCATACCTGCGTGCGAGTGTGTGAATAATTAACACGATAGAGTCCGCATTTTAATTAGCACTAACCCATTTATTATTTTATTTTATTTTCGTACGATTATCTTATTAACTTTAATCAATTCAAATGTTGTTTTTGTTTACTGAGAATTTTTGGAAATTAAAAAAAATCGAAATTTTATTTATTAAAAGAGAAAAAGCCATCAAAAATCACAAACTTTGCTTCGAGTGATAGATTTACCCGAACTTTGTTTTGTGATATGAAAAATCCCAAAGTTTGCTAACGTGACACATTTACCCTATTAAAGGTATTTTCATTTTATTCTTTCTATTTTTTCTTTTTATTTTTTTCTTCTTTTTCTTCCGTTCGTCGGCCATGGTGGAGCCAACGGAGGAAGCCGGCGTTCGGTGAGGGCTGCCCTCACCGGTGTCTTGCGAGGGTCACCCTCGCCAGCGTTGGGCGAGGGAGGCCCTCGACTGGGTCGGATGAGGGCCTCCCTCGCCCGACGCCGGCAAGGGGTGCCCTTGCCAGATCTGGGGAGGGGTGCGCTCGTCAGTGTCGGGCAAGGGTGCCCTCGCTAGAGGGAGGCCCTCGTCCGACGTCAACAAGGGCTACCCTTGCCTGCATCTGGCGATCTGGCAAGGGAGGCCCTCACCCGACGCCAACGAGGGCCGCCCTCGCCTATGTTGGGCGAGGGGTGCCCTCGCCGGCGTCAACGAGGGCCACCCTCACCGGCGTTAGGGAGGGTACCCTCGTTGGCGTCAACAAGGGCCACCCTTGCCTGCGTCAAGAGAGGGTGCCCTCGCCGGCATTAGGCGAGGGTGCCCTCGCCAGATCGGCGAGGGAGGCCCTAGCCGGACGCCGGTTTCCTTCGCCCGCTCCGCCATGGCCGGCAGAGGGAAGGAAGAAGAAGAAAAAAAAAAGAATTTTTTTTTTTTTAAAGTAAAAAGACCAAAACATCATTATGATTTAGGGTATATGTGTTGCACAAATGAAAGTTTGGGGTTTTTTGTGTCACAAATAAAAGTTTGGGGTAAATGTGTCACAGTTAGCAAACTTCAGGGTTTTTCACGTCACAAAACAAAGTTTGGGGTAAATCTGTCACTTGAGGCAAAGTTTGGGGTTTTTGGTGGCTTTTTCCCTTATTAAAATAATAACATATATTTTTTAATTATTCCGAATTTTTGTTTGTCTTTTTAAGACAGCCTTTAAAAAAAATACTCGTTCAGTTTGCAATCTTTCCCGAAGGGTTGCATTTGTTCATTTTTTCAACTTCTTTTGAATGGACGCCTTCGTTCATCTGGGCAATTTTATTATTTTTTTTTCGAAATGATATATGTGTTCACTTTGCAATTTTTCACAAAGGGTTACCTACGTTTTTAAAATTGATTTATATATACATGTCAGTTTTCTAGAAGAATAGTGTGTAATTATTTTTATCTTTTCGAGCCTTCTTTCGAAAAACTACAGCTATCTTTTTAATTGTTTCCTAAAGACTCTTGAAAAATATTAGAATTGTTATATAGTATTCTCATTTCTAAAACTTTGTTGTATCTTGGAGGATATTTGTCAATGACCATTAGCAAATTTGTGGGGCAAATAAATCTTTAAAGAAAGTGATATCACGCTTCAAAATCCAATTTGATTACTCTAAATATCCAACTTCATTACTCTACCAAATTCAAAGCCATATTTTCCCAACACTTTCTCTTGTCATCGCTTCCCGTTTGTTCCTACTGTTGTTCTCTTCCACCGCCATGATCAAAGTGCTCTGCTCAAATGATGCCCCCATTGAGGGTCTCAAGTTTTTATACAACGAGGAGAAATGGCAACGAATTTGCAACCTGGCTAGCGCTCCAAGAGGGAAAGAAGATGTGTCAAACGACTTTCATTTTGGCCCAAAATAGTAATGAAGGAATAAGAGTGTTTTTAGAAGACTAAGGGAGACAAATAAAGGGTCTAGAAAAATTTGAACTTGAGAGAAACCTCCTACTTTGATACACTTAACTTTTTGTGAGACGGCTCCTAAATGTTTTAAAAAACTGATGTGAATATATACAATGAGGGAGAGAAATAAGATCGGGTTAATAACACAAAAGTTTTAAATTAGTAAACTTGCGACAAATTTACTCTCCATTGATTTCCGTTAAATTTTATCGTCAAATTACAGAGTCGGATAGCCCATGCAATTGACGGATATATCAGTTTGGGATTATATCATCCATTCGTCATAGGTGTATCGGTTTATGATTTTTCATAATATTAATCCAATTTAATGGAAACTAATAATAGATAAATTTATCAAAAAGATATCAATTTGGGGTTTTTAATGATTTGTCGCAAGTATATAATTTAGAGTTTTTCATGATAATGACTAATTGTTGATCATTCTAAAAGTTCATGTTGCTAAATGAAGATGTGATTTTATATCTACACCGTAGAGTTACAAAATTTAAATATTTAGAACAGTTGACATGATTCTTTAAAAATTTTCAACTACATCCTATTGAAATGGAAGATATGGACAAAAAATTCACATAGATTGCAAGTTAAGAAATATAAAGGATACTCAACCATCTGGTCAGATAATGTGATGAGGTGTGACGTCATTGTATGCACAATAAGATATATTAATTAATTTGGTGCCTGGATCTGTCTCTAGAGCCTCCTATTTCAAGATTTAATAATATTCGCCCGTTTTCTTGAAACCAGGAAATGTCGACAACTCCGAAGCCTTCAGATCCACAGGCGTCAGAGCGCGCCGCATCTCCCCATTTCTTTTTCCCATAAATATCATTGTCAAGTTCTTTGTGTCTGACCAAAAAAAAAAAGTTCCTTATATCATGCTTATTTATAGATAACAATAATACGGAAAATAGAATTGAGAATATTATGCATAAATCACGTAATATAACAACAAAAAATACATCGATCTATTTATAAGATTTATTCAATAACTATCTAAAATAACATATCGATCAAGATCTACACAATTAGATAGAGATGAGGGAGATATATGAACAATCTTAAAAGGTATGGATAATTGATATAAATATAATAATTATCTCTAATAGAATGAAATATCTTAGAGAAATATTCTAATTATTTGTAACATCATGAATCCTGAATTCCAGATGTATGAATGCATTTATGCATCGTACGTTTGGACCGGTCTAACCGCAAGTTGATCTGGTCAACAATTTGGAGCTGTTTTGGGCCATGGAATCAATGAAATCAATACACGAGTGCAGTAGATGCACTAAACAAATTATCTTATGTCATCTGTAGTTGTTGAATGATTTAGAAAATATTTTCCTAAACATGATTATCTATATTACTTAAAAAATTAATTAATGGAAGAGAATTGGAGGTAAAGGTAGAACTCTTTCATTTCTTTGTCTGTGGTTAATGATAATTTTTCTTTTGACTAGGTATTAATACCTAAATTTTGATGTCTCATTTAGTAATTCATTGCATAGAAATTTAGAGATCAACCCCGGTCTCTATAAAAAATAATAATTAAATAACATATAATCATTAGGAGTATGTTTTAGTTAATTGCATTTTATCAGAACAGCGGTAGATTGTTTTGAACTTAAATGAATAGAATGAACCCATGAAGTAGCAGAACTCGACCAAGCCCATGGAGATACACACTAGCCGAAAATCACACAGGTGAATGGGAATGAGTTTTGAACTAAATTTAATTAAATGGGCTAAGCCCGTTAGCTTGAGTTTAATGTTAATAGAGCCCATGACATCATATGTGCCACATCATTGCCATGTCGTCTTGCCACGTCATTACATGTGCCATGTCATTGCATGCTGTGTCATCATTCAATGCTATGTCATTGTCACGTCATCAAGCAATGTCATGTCATCATGCTTGGTCATATATATATAAGTCCTTTGGCGGTTGCATGTTTAGGGCCATTTAATTTGAGTTGCATGTCTTGCTAGGGCGGTCACATACTAATTTTGCCCATCATTAGAAATTGCATGTTAGGTCATTTAATTAAATTGCATGTCTTTTCAAAGATTGCACGTATAGGTTCATGTAGTTAGGAAATTGCCTGCCATGTTAGAATTAGTTTATTTAGTTGTCATTAGAATTAGGGCATTTAAATAAATTATGTCGCATTTCATCTTAGATTAATAACATACATTGCAGATGCTTACATTGCTATGAGGTAAGTAAATTCCTTAGTTATCCCTTACAATTTATTTATCATTTTGATTATTGGGCAATTCATTAATGGTTGTGCACCTGCATAATCATCTCACATTTAATAAATAGGTTAAAATCAATTTAAACTACTTGACAAAATATTTATGAAAATAAAAGAGAAAAGGTACTAAAATGGCATTATAGTATTTTAATGTAATCAAGTTCTCGAATCCATAATCTATAGTTTACAGGATTAATCTAATTCTCCCTACTTTATTTGAGTTTTAAATTGACATAAAAAATAGATAAATGACAACTTCTAATTGAAACTCATTCACATATTAAGAACTTATACTTAAGTTGCAAATTGGTTTGAGTTTGGAAGAGCTCAAACTAAATTTAGGCTTAGTAATCTTTAACCACCCCTAGCTATTTCACCGTAGGTCGCAGCACTAGTTTAACTGTCGGTTCTTAGTTTATACAAGGAGGTTATGAAGAATCTGCTAGTTTATAATTCCATCTTTTCCATTTTTTTTCATCGCCATTGGTCTAGGAACTCTCTTTTAAAGTCAAATTTGCAAAACTTCTCTACTAGGGAAATTGTCCATCAAATACTTAACTTATTATACGAATGTTGATTCGGTTTTTAATCTTTCAATCTTTTCAATTTAGTTTTAAGCCTTCGCGGGAAATTTCAATGTCATCCTTTAAGCAAATTTTCACCAAAAATCACTGACGTAAAAGTGTGGCATGTAGGATAGGCAGGCATTGGCTATTGACATGAGCTTAGTTTAAGTTATAAAGTAGGATTCTCAAATAATTTTATTTGATTAAATTCCTAAACTATTATCATTATTGTTCATATAGATATATTGGCATGAACTCAGTCTAATTTTTGGAACCTCAAATTTGATAAAAACCCGAAATAGTCGATTTGTAAAACATTAATTTGCAGTATTACACATGAGCCTAATGCCATGAGCTGTTGTTCTTTTCATGAAGCTGAAAATCACTACTTTCTACTCTAACATGAAACAGTGATAGTAATTTGTTCTATTGTCTATCAAGAAAATTCAGCCGCTCCCTTCTTACAACACAGATAACGCATCATTGCGATTCCACAAACCGACTATGCCTAAACTAACAATGTCATTTCGACCAAACAAATATATCTTTTAGACACTCTATTCCAATAGAAGGATAATAATTAGAGTCACCGCATAACTAGTTCGAAATTCTCTCTTGTGAAGAAGCATGCAATATCGAAAAACATCTGCCTCGTTTTCTGAATTTAAGAAGTTACGACATACACATTAGTTGCTTATTCGACCTTGCCCTGAGCCAAGCTTGTCTTTCTAACATTTGTATGTCTCTCCCCAATGTCAATAGGTCAGAGGGAAGCCTTCCAATTTCTTTAGATTAATACCCCTCCAATTGCTACAAAAAAGGACTAATTGAATTTCAATATCTTCTCCTTTTTTTTTTCTTTTTCTTTTTTAAAAATCTTACTACAATTCTCAATTTTTTATTATTATTATTATTTTTTTTTTATCATCAACCATTCTCGAGCTTGAAAAATTGAATCTCCATGCCCTTTGCTTCTCTAGTAGGCAACCATGATACCTTGGGAGAGGTTAAAGCAAAGAATAATTTTTATCCGAAGTAGTTAATATAATCACCCAATTTCTAAAGTTTGGAGTCTCCATTCTCTTTCAAGTAATTCTTTCCTTCTTTTTTTCCTAATTATCTAATTTCTTTTGTCAATTCTAATTGCCTTCAATCTCGATGTTCGATCACACACTTTTCACTGCATTCTCAGACTATTACTAACAACATTTTTTTTACCATCAATCATTCTTGAGCTTGAAAAATTGAATCTCCATGCCCTTTGCTTCTCTAGTGAGAGGTTAAAGCAAAGAATAACTTTTATAAGAAATAGTTAATAATTATCACCCAATTTCTAAAGTTTGGAATCTCCATTCTCTTTCAAGTAATTCATTTCCTTTTTTTCCCTAATTATCTAATTTCTTTTGTTAATTCTAATTGCCTTCAGTCTTGATGCTTTTCTTTCTTTTTTTTTTTTTTTTTTTTGGAGGGGGATCAGACTTTGATATTGATGTTCGATCACACACTTTTCACTACATTCTTCCATTAATCCGGTCCCTCCGTTCAATGATCTGGCCACTATATCAATGCAATAAGCACCAAAAAATTGGAAAATTTTCCCTATGTCTTGTCAGCCGGATGGGGAACCTGTGATCATGATGATTCATGAATCCGGCCACAATTCAAGAGGAACCATCTGGAAATGGGAGGAGGATGTGATCACTTTTCACTGCTTTCTTCCATTAATTCCGTCCCTCCCTTCAATGATCTGACCACTATATCAATGCAATAAGCACAAAAAAATTGGAAATTTTTCCCTATGTCTTGTCAGCCGGGTGGGGAACCTGTGATCATGATGATTCATGAATCCGGCCACAAATTCAAGAGGAACCATCTAGAAATGGGAGGAGGATGGATCTAGTTGTACTACACAAAATACAGACAAAAGAGTCGCACTTTTCCACAAGTACTATGATGATGAAACATGCTTCCTCTTGATCTTTGGTCCAACCCCCTTTTTTCGTGGAGAAGTTAAAAAGAGTTAAGTTCACTGACTCTTCAACAAGTTCCAACACCCATGACATTCTTTGACCATCGACCATTTTCGGACTTCAAGCAAAGGTGATTGAAAACAAAGGGAGCCAAAAAAAAAAAAAAAATGTTATTGCAGAGCACACTAACTGAATGACCAAACAAAAAGATGTCTTCCGAATTCTATTGCTAATCAAACGTTAAGAAAACAAAATTCTTTACATTAATATAAGCAGCTAAGAATTCTGATAGTTTTTGCACGTTCTCAAAGGAAGAGGAATATGCTTATTTTATAAGTTTTACAGAATGATTATCTAAATAGTAGAATATCAAATATAATCAATCAACACTAATCAAGGAAGAAATATACCAAACCTTCAAAAGACATCTTTAACAAAAGCCATCACAAAATGTTTGTGTAAAACCCTCTGTAAATGGGCGATTTTTATTGGTTAAGATTTACTTAAAGAATAACAAATTAAGACGAGGTGATTTACATAGTAATGTCTGATCATAGGCTTTGATTAATCAATATAAGTGAGGAGGCTGAAGAGTTGAAAATGATGGCATCGCAAGTGGGGGTTGGGAGGATGGATGGGTTAATAATTAATCAGTATAAAGACTGACGGCAGCAGCCCCAAAATAAGACGACGCAGCTTTTCTGGGCGTCCGATGGTTCTTCCCCAATCCGATGCTGGCAACGTGATTGGGCCAGGTTGCGGCTTGCCTGTCGCAGTCGCTTTCCATTCAAGTCATCCCCGCCCACACCTTATCTCTCTCTCTCTCTCTCTCTCTCTAAGTTGGGCTCATGCTATTTCACTACGGATTCATCAATGCAATTGCATCGATTGAAAAAAGTAGAAGTTTTTGTGGTTGATTGCAACCACTTGTGCGTCTCTTTCACGAAAAGAAAAAGAAGATTTGATAAATATTTTTTAAAAATAATTATTGTATGGCTTATAAAAAAGAACGAACTAAAAAAAATTATCATTTGCGAAAATATTTAAATGTTAATTATTGTTGATAATGAAATATTTCTTTAATTAATTATTTTAAGTTATATATGCGATCATAAAATATTTTTTAAATTGTTTAATTTTTGCAAAACAAATTAGAGTCTTAGAGGATATATTCATTTTAATCAAATTGTTGCAAAGAGAATTGAAAATGAAACTCGTGATTTGCGTATTACTTTCTGCAAAAAAAAAATAATAATAAAATGGAAAGGGAATTGAAGACTTACCTTGTTTTGAAACCGAGCGAATCCAAGAAAAATATCTACGCCTCAGAAAAAAAGAGTCATGCTCGTTAATTAATGAAGGGGGAGTTCTTAGAGAGAATGCCTATCTAAGGGAAATTTCAAGTTTAAATACTCAATTTGTTTAGGAAAATCCTTCCTCCTTTACCAAATATTAGAAAGAGGATAACTTTTTTATTTTTTATTTTCCAGTGGAAGTGAATTTAGAACGTCGAAAGAAAATATTTGGTTTAAACTTACATATAATTAATTTAATAAGTAAGATTAGGGAGCTCATTAACGAATTCCTCTTTATTATCGGTTTTATCGACATCTAAATTCTTCGGTTGTGCAAGAAAGGAATGCTTTCTTTTCTATCTTTAAAGTATATTATCATGCCTGTAATAATTGGACCCACCAACATTGATGAAATAAAAAAAGAAAAACCAATCGAATCTATGAGGAAAGGAGTAGGCATGCATATTGTTTATTATCAAAGGCGAATTGTAAAAGAAGATCGTCCACATGATATGTATGTATACATATATATACATATATATATATATATATTTATATATATTGTAAACGAATGGCTTTTGTACTTTGCCCAGCCTTTGGTGTAGATTTGAAGACAAAACAAGGAAGGCCCATATTACCAAATCAGGAAAGTCCTTGTGTCTCCCTCTCTCTTCCTCCCTCCTCTGAGCCTTCCTTTGCCTTCTGGTTTCAGCTTCTCCTCCATCTTCATCCTCAAAAATCATGGAAGGCTCAGCCAACGAACGTCTTGATTTTGGGAAGATGGGCTACGGGTGGGTGTGTCTAGTTTTCACTATTTGTTTTTGCCATGAGCTCGTTGTTGGGTCATCTCTTCTCCTGTTTTTATTGATTTGTTCGTTTCATTTCACGCATCAGATGCCAGCATTATAGGAGGAGGTGCAAGATTCGAGCTCCCTGTTGCAACGAGATCTTCCCCTGTCGCCATTGTCACAACGAGGCCGCGGTATAAAAAAAAAAAAAAACGAAAAGATGACATGAAAAAATGAATCTTGTTAGGTCTTTCTTTGCTTTCTTTTTGATTTTCTGCATGTGGGTATTTGATTTTGTTCTCGTTGGGTAACTTTTGACTGATGCAGAGCATGCTGAGAAACCCCTTTGATCGGCACGAGCTCGTTCGCCAAGACGTCAAACAAGTACGATTTGGGCCTCTCCTCTCTGTTTTGCTAACTTTGGTATTTGCTGATTTATGTGGATTTCTTGATGTTGTCAGGTGGTTTGCTCGGTTTGTGACACGGAGCAGCCGGTATGAAATGCTAGATTTGTAGTGAATAGAACTCTTTTTAATTGAATTTTCTTGTTGGGGATTTGAAACTTATGTAATTTGCATATCTTTCAGGTGGATCAAGTTTGTACAAACTGTGGAGTCAGAATGGGGGAGTACTTCTGCAACATTTGCAAATTCTACGACGATGATGTAATTAACTTTTCTCAAGTGATGTTTACAAAGATCTCTGCTTTTTAAGGATGTAGCTTGGATTATAGAGACACTACTTTGGCCTTTTTCTTTTTGGGGACCTTGATTTGGTTTATCTGTCACGGTTTTAAGTGGATATGTGGCCTCAATACCAATTTTACTTTGTGTGATGTGAGACTTGTGATTAGGAGTGTCATTATTTTTGCAGACTGAGAAGGGGCAGTTTCATTGTGATGATTGTGGCATATGCAGGTGAGTAAGTTCTAGCCAATTCTTCTTACGAGTTCCTTAGCGTTATGTTAAAGCTGAGCTTGTTGATCATCATCTGACTCGTATCATATTACCTGTAACAGAGTTGGTGGACGCGAGAACTTCTTCCATTGCAAAAAGTGTGGTACGTACTTGACAGATATTGATATTTATTTGCGATCATGGTATTTTGATGCCTTTTCAGCTCTAAGACCATATTTGTCTGTATGTTGTATATAGGTATGAATATTGAAGAAGCTTCTTTTTCCTGTAGCTAATTAAAAAAATCTTACATTGGATTTACATTCAATTTCTTGGGAATAGTTGCTATAGACTGGAATTGTCATTACTCTTTACTTGAAAAGACATGGTTGTTTCTTGTTATGTTCATTACCTTGGTACCGTGACCAAGAACTGATTCTTCTGAGATCTGTTTTGTTCTAAAATCTGCAATACATAGTAGGTACACTCTTGATGAACAGTGCTATTTTCAGAATCTTTAGTTCCCAGCAAGGTATATTTTAGGAATTTTATGGACCTGGCTTCTTGCCTTGATTGAGATGTCAAGATGATGGTACTTAACATATTAGCAAACTTTCTCTCCTTATGGAAGGAAATAGATTTGAGAACCCTGAGAAGATTCAGGATAAATTGCCTCAGTAAAAGAAAGTGTTTTCGCAGATGAATTCTCCAATTCCTTGATATCATTCATCACCAAAAAGTTTTGAAACATTATATGATTTTAAGGAGCTAACTATGCCTTCTCCTGTTTGTACCTACTTAGCAGTGAGCATAGTGAAACGTCACTAAATTGAAAAGACGCTAAAGCTTCAACATGGAAAAGGCATTGACAGATTTATACATCTTAACCACTTAATCTGCTTCATGTACTAGAAAGTATTGGCATATTCTTTATTTTATTTTTTTCAAACTATGTACACCTTGAACACCACTTCAATCTGAAATTACATGGTTATGAGTATTTTTCTTACAGGCTCTTGCTATTCCATTGGCCTAAAAGATAACCATTCGTGTGTGGAGGACTCCATGCGTCATCACTGCCCCATATGTTATGAGGTTTGCATTGTAGTTTAGTTGCCTTCAGAAATATTTAAAAGGACACACTTTGAGATATTTTGTCTATCCTTCTACATTGTTCTTGTGCAGTACCTTTTTGATTCTCTGAAAGATACAACTGTCATGAAATGTGGGCACACAATGCATTGTGAATGCTATAGCGAGATGTTAAAGCGTGACAAGTGAGCCATTTCAACCCTTTTTTGCTAATTTGCGTGAAAAAACCTTTTCTTGACTATTTTACATTGGTTTTCTGACTTGGAATCATTATCTTCACCAGATACTGCTGTCCAATATGTTCCAGATCTGTGATTGATATGTCCGGGACCTGGAAGAGAATGGATGAGGAGGTAGGTCACAAATAAAGAACTTAATTTTATTCACCTAAATTAGTATGTGAGGCTATGCATGATGGGGCAAATAGGAGCAATTATCTTTTATAACAATCTCAATTCAATCCTTATGAATCACTTAATTTTGACATTCTGAGCAGATAGAAGCAACTCTGATGCCTGAAGACTACCGCAACAAGAAGGTGAGAGCTCTCTCATCCTCTCTGACCTCTTTTCCTCATGTCACATAGTTTTTCTGGGCGAAATGCTGTATTTCAATCTTGAGTCTATGTTGTTTTGTCCTTGCTCTGATTATTCCAAACTCATAGGTGTCTCCTAAATCAGCCTATGTTTTGGTCTGTCTTAAATCATTATGATTATTTGTGATCTCGCTTGCTATCTGCAGATCACATCTTTGGTTTGTCTGCTTTGTTTGAGAACAATGATACAGTCGCTTTTGAAATGTGAATAAAGTGTCTCCAATGTCTGTCTGTCGTTACCCATATAGAATGCCTTTATCACATGCTCTGCTATGCTAAGCTTATTTTCTCTGGAAGTGATTCTAAAATGGCAAATGGATTTTGCAGGTGTGGATCCTATGCAATGATTGTAATGACACTACTGAAGTTTACTTCCACATTATCGGGCAGAAATGTAGCCACTGCGAATCCTATAACACACGAGCAATTGGCCCTCCGGTTCTTCCTCAATGACTAGGTTCTAAACCAAGGAATTGTACCAGCCAGGGAGTTATCACTGAAGCTTCCACGCTTTGTGTGAAATGGCAAGGATGCTTTGGTTCGTACTGGGTCCCTATTTATCAATTTGATTACTCTACAATGTTTGTGTACCATTGTACTCTTCTTCATTGGATCTTCTTGAATTATACATTCTTCCTCCAAATTCATGGAGTTGAAGCCCAGGTAAGGAGTCTCTGGGATTATGTAAGCAATTCAAATATACCAATACTGGGATTGGGGATTAAATTATTCCTGTTGTGACAACAACATTCTGAGACTAATGATATACCCTTCTTTTCATCGTTTTTCTTCAATACTGATGTACTGTGGCTTGTAGTCTCATTTGTGCATGGAACCACTTGTTTGATGGTGGAATTTTATCCATTTTCAGCCCTATCTAGCATTTTGCTGCCGTATTTCCTGCGAATCTATCTCTGGCCCGGTGTAAATCAAAGCTTAATTGGTGTTCAAGATTGAATAGAAGTGCTACTTATATGATACTTGTTCAGGGATTCTTTTCTTCTTAAGCTGGTTAAATTTTTTATACTTGAAATTAAAACGAGACCCTTTCAAATGCAACTGGATGAACATTTTTACTTGAATTGTCTAGGATGGAATTTCATATACTTGAGTTGAGTAGGAGTTAGTACTTCTTTACTATGATAATAATGCTATTACTGAGAATCACACACATTTCCTTCCTTCCTATTTCCCTATATATATGCGGAAAAACATGAGATGCTAATCTAAGTGTACGAAATCAAGACCCTTACATAGTTCACACCATGAGAATGTCCTGCTTAATCTTCTCAATAGTACCATCGGCCACATCATTCACGGAAGCCGTCACTGTCATACTCATCCACCCTTCCTGAGCCATGACATTAGCAGCAAGAATTTCTGCTCGATGTTGGCCGAAGACACTAATGATGTTGGTCACCAAATTTCGTCGGACAGACGATGTGATTGCAAAGAAAGCAAGGTTGTTGTCGGACAAAGCGACACTAATCGATGAGCTGTTGGCTATTACTCGGGCCGACGACATCTTCAGCTTCTCCAACCTTACCCTCTCCTCTTCAAGGAACTTGATGTAAAGAAACGCTTCCCACAAAAGTTCTGCCCTTGGAGCCTGCAGAAACAAGAAAAGAAACAGACAGGATTGAGAAATCTGAAGTTGGCCCACAAAAATTACACCATTCTTCAGTAATTTGCTCGGCAATGTCATTGACTTGGTGAATTATTAAAAAACAAATGTGCGATGGAGATTTTCCACGGAGAAAACCAATTTGCTGTGCACCAAAGGTCGATATGGCTATTAGGCTGCCAATGCGATTCATGTCGATTCTTGCCAATGCAGAAAGACCGCCTTTTTTACTCAACTGAACAAGCTAAACGATTGACCCTGTTCGTTGGTATCAAAACAGAGTATCACTGGCTCTGTTCGTTGGCATAAACGAGCCTGTGTCTAATGTAAGAGACAGAATGGGAACGCGACGGGACCTTGGGGCACACGCCGGGGACCATAGGACGGAGCTTCAAGTACAGCTCCGCAATATTGTCCCTCCTGCACTTGTCTCTCTTCGGGCCGTCGTGTCTCCCTCGACCATCGCGCTCCGCCCTCCCGCGCTTCCTCAGGCCGGACCCCTCCGCGACATTGGCGGTCTCCCCGCCACCTTCCATGACAAACTCCCCTAAAAGCTCCGCACCAGTCCCGTGCCTAACTAAACAATGTCTGTCTCTGGAGTGTTCACTTCCGCTGCGGAGGAGAGCGGAGGGCATGCCCTTTTTATGCTACTCTGCGAGTGAGTGAGGAGGGGGGAATGACTGCCTTCTCAGGCGGTTGGAAAAGTGCAGCGTACGGAGAGACAAGACGATGCCTTGTCTCAAAACATTCTCTCCCTCTCTCTCTGAGTGGCATGTGCCTTCGATTTTCTCCATAATTACACAAAATCAGGATCAAGATGCATTGGAAAAGCGTGCTAAAACAGGAGTTGAGACGATAAGAAGATGAATGCTTTTCTACCTTTTGGGTTTACACGCTTATCACGTGATCCGTGAAGACTTTCTCGAACGCTGTCGGGTTCATGCGAGTTCAATTCATTCCCGACTTTTGATTTTTTGTAGGCTTCACTTGAGACCTGTACGAACTGACGATCATAATTTAGCCAGCTCCCCTTATCATAGTAGCATTGATGTCTTCTTGAGATTGAAACATGCTGAGTCTGTGCACTCTATTTCCTACAAGAGCAACAAAGTTTTACAAAAGTATATTGGAAAAGCAGGAGGAGACATGCCAAGTGTGCTTGAAATGTTAGTTAAAGTTGGGTTAAAATAAAACCCAACAAAAAATTATGACCATGGTCGGTTGGAACCAACCCAACTCCATATTAAAGCGGAAATCTAAGAGTTTTGGCAGAAAATTAATTAATTGAACGAGTAAATAGAATGCTAATCATAATAGGCCTTAGATCTTTTCATTGATCATGTCATGAAATCCCAAGGGTATTAGCCCCTTAATTTTACCTTATAAATCGAGAGGATCCTCTACATCAATATGCAATGTGGAGGATTTTATTGGGCTATTCGTTAACGTGTTCATTGTGCTATTCATGGGTTTAATCTAATCATGTGAGTTTAGCGTATTACAATCCTTAAGTTTAGTAGATTCATGTGAGATCCGCACAATTTGAATGACCATGACAGATTGAGCTAACCTTGAATTGACGCACCTAGTACTAATACCTGTGATCAATGGGGATGGCAATTTTCAATTTAAAAAAAAAAAAAAATCTTAGTTTGCTTATAAGCAAAAAGAGGGAGGATTTCAACTTGTGCTCATTAAAGGAATAAGTTTTAGAAGATCAATTTATGTCTAAGATCATGACACAGAAACAAATTCAAATGTATTTTCATAGTTGGGTAATTGAAATTCAAATTAACGTCAGCCACCAGTCGTTGCTCACTGTTGGTCACCGGCCACTCACCTTCGATCTGCCGGCCACCTCCCGCTACCACTTAGCATGGAGAAATTGTGTCATTATGAAATAAATTTTTATTTCAATAACAGAAGTTTGGTATCATTATTAAACGCATATTTTTGCTCACAAACTGATTGAAATGTGCTTGAAAAAATGTTAGTTAAAGTTGGGTTAAAATAAAACCCAACAAAAAATTATGACCATGGTCGGTTGGAACCAACCCAACTCCATATTAAAGCGGAAATCTAAGAGTTTTGGCAAAAAAAAAATTAATTAATTGAACGAGTAATTAAAATGCTAATCATAATAGGCCTTAGATCTTTTCATTGATCATGTCATAAAATCCCAAGGGATTAATTAAGCCCCTTAATTTTTCCTTATAAATTGAGAGGATCCTCTACATCAATATGTAAAGTGGAGGATTTTTATTTTATTTTATTACAGTGGAGGATTTTATTGGGTTATTAGCTAACGTGTTTATCGTGCGATTCATGGGTTTAATCTAACCATATGAGTTTAGCATATTACAATCCTTAAATTTAGTAGATTCACATGAGATTCACACAATTTGAATGGTCATGATATATTGACCTCACTTGAAATTGATGCACCTAGTACTAATACTTGTGATCAATGGAGATGGCAACTATATATATAAAATAGTCTATAGTTTGCTTATAAGTAAAAAGAGAAAGAATTTCAACGTGTGCTCATTGAAGGTATACTTTTTGGAAGATCAATTTATATCTAAGATCGTGACAAATAAACAAATTTAAATGAATTTTCACGTTGGGTAATTGAAATTCGAATTAATGTTGACCACCGATTGTTGGCTATCATCAATCACTAGCCATTCACCTCCGATTCGTCACCCATTTCCCACTAGCACTCGAGAGAGAGAAATTTTGCATCATTATCAAATAAATTATTATTCTAAAGATGGAAATTTTGTATCATTATCAAACACATATTTTTGCTTAGAAATTCATCCTGTAAATAAAAATATAAAAAATCAATTTTTAGTTAGAAATTGATTTCTAGAATAGAATAGTTATCATTCGTGCTCTAAATCTTTTCTCTACAAAATTGTCTTGTGACCCTAATGAGAAATTAACCATCACAATTTGCCTTTTAGGTTTTTCATCGATTTTTATTTGGCCCTCAATGTTCTACTTCTACATACACCATCTATAAAGTGATATGTACATTACAAGTCCAAAAACTTATTGTGAAAATGTAATTTGAGTTCTAAAACTTGTCAAATTGATTTAATTGAGTCCTAAATTTTGTCAAATTGATTCTGTCAAGTCCTTTTGTAAACACCATCAATTTGTTTAACAAAAAATATTGACATGGAATTTTTAAATTAATTTTTTTTCCTATGTGGCATATGCTATTATTTTTGCTTTAATTCATATTTAAAAAATAATAAAAAAAGGTAAAATAATTTAAAATATAAATAAAGAAAAAAGGGGTAGGGATTGTGGTTGGGCATTGCCATAGCTGCCATTGTCAAAGAGGCCGATGACCTCCTTTGCCCTAGGCAACGGAGGGGGGGTGGCCCTCGCCGATGCTGAGGAGGCTCACTAGCCACAAGCGAGGGCCGGCATCACCTAGATCTAGGCGAGCCTGGCCTAAGCCTCAACTAGGCTGATGATGGCCTAGCCTAGGCCGGCAAGGGCTAGCCCCCGGCAAGGGTTGGCGACCCCTTAGATGATGAGTGGCAACGGCATGCCCAGCCACGACCCTGTCCCTTTTTTCTTTTTTTTACAATTATGTTTTTTAAAATTATTTTAGCTTTTTTTAAATTTTTTTACTATATTTAAATAATATTTTAAAGAAAAATGTAATAAAATTCCATGTAGGATAAAGAAATAAATTTAGAAATTCCACGTCAACATTTTCTCTTAAACAAATTGACAATGTTATCAGAAAGATTTAATTGCATTAATTTGACAAGTTTTACGATTCAATTGCATTTAAAAAAAAATTAGGACTTAATTGCATTTTCGTGATAAGTTTTAGTTTTTGTAGTGCGAATATCCCTAGATGAAATAATAAGATCTTTGTACTTTTAAGAATTGTAATAATTTTTTTCCTTTTCAATACATTAGAGACTTTTTTATTTCACAAGTATCATTAATAATTTTTATTTTCTCTAACATTTTAAAATAATAGAATTGGAATCTCTCTCTCTCTCTCTCTCTCATGAAATATCTTCTCTTTACGCATATATTTTTATAGAATTTCTTTGTAATGTCTATTGTCATTAATAACTTCTTTCCATTATTTAGGGATTCAAATATTTCTAAATAAGAAGTTTTTGTTTAGTGGAGAACACGTGCTATATTAAAGTAAAGTGAAGGATTTTCTTGGACAATTTCATCAATTTTTTTTTTTTTTTGCATTATCCATTCATGTCACTTTCTTGTATCCTCTCGAACCTATATATAAAGTCTCTTTGAGTAAACCATGTCCATATGCACCATGAGATCTCCATAAATTTCAAATGAAGTGCATGGAATTGATGTGCAAAAGTGTGATTCTCATAAACCATTCCTTATTTATACGTCTTGCATGATTGATTTAACTATAAAACAGGACAATGATTTTGTAGATGGTCAAGACTGAGGCCCACAACGCAGCGAACTTTTTACGGGCCCCACATTTTGGTATGGAATCGAGGCCCAAAAGGACCCATGCTCATCGCACCAGTCGTAAATAGAGACAATCAACGGGTGGGGGCCCAACTTGGCCCGAGAGACCCAAAAGACAAATGAATGGATTTGGCCAAGGGGCTTTGACGAGAAAGCACAACGGCACCCAACTATGGCTAAAGCTCGATCCGAACATTTCAATGCAAAAAACATATATTAGGGGCGGGCTTTTAGCAATACAATTGACCCAACCTTCGCACCTAGCTCTGCTCGGGTCCGCCCAACGATCACCATAGTATGAGATGTCAAGGCCCAAATGAACGGGTTCAGGAAAATTAGGTGCTGCATGTGTACGGTAACATTTATGTTTTTCTAGATTTCTGTTTTTTTGTTTCACAGAACAAAAGAAGAACAAAAATCCGTTTGGTGAAACTTTTGATCTCGATAACAATTTTTCTATTTTTTTGTTCATGAAAACAGATTTGGAACGTAAACAAGACACAAAAAAAGAAGTAAATTCTTGTTCCTGAGAATAATTTTTAGAAATAAGCCAATTTTCTTTTTTATTTTTCTTTTGTTCCTCTCTATTGCTGTGGCCACGTCCAACCACCTGCAGCCACCGCCGGTCGCCGCGCCCGTTGTCGCTTGCCGTTGCCACCACACGACCGTCGCCGCGACCGACGCCGCATGACCATTGCCCACGCCCCCATCGACCACCAATCGCCGGGCCGTTGGCCGCCTCCAACGGACAAGCGGTCATTGCGAGGAGGAGGCGGCCGATGGATTGTGGGCGGCGGTCATGCAGCGTCAGTCGGCGATGACGGTCGACGGCCGGTGGTTGTGCGGCGGTGACAACAGGTGAGCGGTAACAAGCGGTGGACGGCGGTTGTGCAGCGGTGGCGACGGGCAGCGATTGGTGGTAGTGAGTGGTGGGCAGTAGTCGGCAATCCGTAAGCAAGAATAAAAAATAAATAAATACAAAAAATATAAAATCTTACCAAATGTATTTCTATTCTTTTTCTATTTCAAAAATAAAAAATTTATGTAGTTACCAAACACCTAATTTTACTCGAAATTATTTTCCGGAGTAGAAATAGAAAAGAACTATTTCGAAAAGAAACTGTTCTCGCCAAGAAGCGTTAGCATGGGCACGTTAACGGACTTTTCACAGCTTCTATGAATTAATAACAAAGCTGATCGCACAACTTTTCTCTTTTATCGATAGAACACATATACATCCATATCGCACAGGCCATTCTTACCAACGAAAAAGAAGAAGAGGAATATCATCACATAAGCAACATTTACCAAGACATACCTCCACATCTCAATCCCCAGATAAAATTATAAGCAAAAGCACAGAGACAACAGCCTTAAATATCGAAAAGTACAGTAAATAAGAGGATGCTTTTTTTGGAAAGGGCCCCTCAGGCCATGACTGCCAAACCGCCCATTAAAACGAAAGCTAACGACCCAAATAAGGACAAGCCGATGGCGACGGCCACGCGGTCACAGAACTTGTCAAAGACGTTGCACACCTTCCCCACTGCACATGCGAGTTCCCCTCGCGGCCGAGGACCCCGACGGCCGTGGCGGCACCACAGCCGGAGAAGAGGAGCGCCACCATGATGATGTCCAAAATCGCCACCGCTGAGGCCAGGGTTCTGCTCTTGCCGGCCTTGTTGGCGAGGAGGAGGAGCAAGGAGAGCAAGGAGTAGCCGCACGCTATAGCGTTAGCCACCACAAAGTACCTGAAAAAAGAGAGAAAGAAAACAGAAGAAGAAGAGAGATCACAAAAATATATTAGTTTTTTAAATCGAAACAATTCTATTTAAACTCTCTCTTTTTTTTTTTAATTAGTCTTGAAATTTTCAATAACTTGATGCACAATTATGAGCCGAACTATGGAGTACGCTTAGACCAGTGATCAAACCGCCGACTGGCCATGAGGTTTAATATTTATAATCGACCATTTGCTTCCAACCCGAGATATATTCTTTTTTTTTTTTTACGGATTTTATTAATCAATATTTACAAGACACTTATTAGATATATTTAATAATGAATCATTTCGATTCCAAAAGTATTAGTCACGCATAACACGTTAAAATTGTAAATTTTCCTTATTTAATTACTTGACAAGTGTTGTCGGACTTTTTATTTATTTAACAAAGTCCTTACATTTATATAGATATATATTTATATTTATATTTATATTTATCGTTTATGTTGGTCAACCTTTCTATTCTTGCTTGTGCTTCCACAAGAAAAACAATATAGACCGTTGATCCATTTCGATGCGACCAAAGTATTAAATGCTGGGAGGCGATAGTAGAATTTTCTATAAAATCGATACAAAGAAAAACCTAGAGAGGCGTAGGTGGTGTCTTCATCAATTTAAAACCGCCTTAGAGGGTGACAGGCAAGGGCTTTTAATGCACAATCGATATGCCCAAAGTGCTTGGAATAAATATCAAGGAGTGATGCTATTAGTTCACTATGAAGACTTACAAAATAAACTTTATATATAATTTTCTCGACTAATGTTATTCTAGAGATACTAGGGACTTCGCAGTCGATCGAGAAAACTCTACAGCTTCCCAAATGTACCATTGTCGGCATGATGTGCACAATCAATGTTTTGAAAATTGAACTAAGCTTAATATACTTAACAAAGGTCCAATGAGCACTTGTTAACAAAAAACACGTATATTTTTTAGTACTAATGTATCTTAGATGACATACCATGATTTAAAGACTTATACCCAATTGATGGGAGAATTGTCCAAAAAGTCTTAAACCTATTGTAGTTTTGCCAATTCAGTCATAAACCTTTTGTCAGTTTGCCAATTAAGTCCATTCGGCCAATTTTGGCCGGAAAATGCTGACGTGGACGCCGACGGTGCCACGTAGGATTGCAGGCGCTGACGTGGACAATTTTTAATAATCTTTTAATAATATTTTAATATTTTCTGTATTTTCCTCTTTTTTTTTTTCTTTTCTTCTTGGCTTTTCCCTTGCCTTTTTCTGGTGGCGGCCACCGGCCACGTGCGACGGCCGACCATTGGCAATAGCCGTTTAGCCGGGCCCGCCCCGCAACCGGCGAGGCCCAACCGGTGACGCCGCCCGCCGGATCGGCAAGGCCAGCCCTCGCTAGGGCCATGACTGGCCTTGCCTGGCGTCGCCGTCGCCCCACCGGGCCTCGCCTATGGTGGGCGAGGCCAGCCCTGGCCCTGGCGAGGGGAGCCCTCGCGGAGGCTCACCCTTGCCCAGGTGAGCATCGGCCTCACCCATACCAGATTTGGCGAGGTTGGCCCTAGCCCCCGGCCGGCGGGGCCGCCATCGCCCGCCCGGCCAGGGTGAGGCCGACGCCGCCGGGAGAGGGCGAGCCTCGCCCATTCGGGCAAGGCCAGCCGATTGGCTATGGCTGGTGGTTGGTGGCCGGCTACCGGAAAAGGGCAAGGGAAAAGCCAAAAAGGAAAAAAAAAAAAAAAGAGGGAAAAAACAAAAGATATTTAAAATTAAAATATTAAAAAATTAAAAAATTAAAAAAAAAATATTATTAAAAATTGTCCACGTCTGTCAGTCTTGGCATCCTACGTGGCACCGTCGGCGTCCACGTCAGCATTTTCCGGCCAAAATTGGCCGGATTGACTCAATTGGCAAGCTGACAAAAGGTTTATGACTCAATCGGCAAGATTGAAAGGTTTAGGACTAAATTGACAAAACTACAATAGGTTTAGGACTTTTTAGACAATTTTCCCCCCAATCGATGCACACGAGTTTCAATCACTAAAGTAACTTTTTTTTTCTCCTAATATTTAGAGAAGTATCGTAATTAAGGTATTGAATGAACACATGCACATATGTATTTCTTCCGAGTAATTATCAAAGAAGAATTGAACTATGGTGTTATGTCCATCTCAATCATTGATCACATAAATTTTCGAAAGAACCCACATAATTGATGGTTAAGACAGCCCCAGTGCATATGATTTGCAGACGAGGAAACAAGTTTCCTCAAAATCTAGCAGGATAAAGAAATTGAAGGATTAATTAACTTGAAAGGTGAGCTTCCTTATAGCTTTTATAAGTAACTCCCTTATGGTTGGAAAAAAGGGAAAAAAAAAAAAAAAGAATGAGAGGAAGGATAACCTAAAACTGAAAATCAGGACATGAGCTCTAATGCCATTTTAAGAAAATGAGATTCTTGAAAAGAAGCACCCTACAGCAGAAGCATACAATTCAGGTATATGAGGCAATTTCATTCCCTCCCCTCTCGCCCCCGCCCCGCAAATAGCAACGTGCAATTATAAACCTACTTTTTACACGCACGCCAAGGACAAGAACGCCTTAGCCTTACACACACACACACACACACACACATCTATATATATGAGAAGCAAGGCCAAACATTAATGAGATGGTTAGGCGACAAATGAGGTATAAATCGAGACTTGATACCAAGTTAGATATTTCATTCTTATATCTTAAGCTATTGATTCATATTATAAAACGGTAATAACCCACGTTGATGATAGAACATGACAGAACACATATGTTTCCTCCATTATTATTGACACATGCATCATGTCAGATATCTCTAACGTGTATAGTGGATACGATCCTTTTTATCTTCTGTAGTAAAGTCAAGCCCTTTTTGCATAAAATCCATGAAACACTAGAACGAAATATCCATAAGCGATTCACCCAAAAGTGGAAAAGAGAGAGGGCGAGAGACGTACACGAAGGCGGACTGGTAGTGCCACTTGGCGGTGACGGGGACGTTCAGGGCCGGCAAGGCGGGCCTGACCTGGACCAGCACGGTCTTGGTCTGCTTGTCGACCCCGAGGACCACCGCAGCAGCGAGGGTCAGCGCCAGGGCCAGGAGCCTCAGCGCCAGACCGCACGTCCTCGTCCGTCTGTTCTCGCCATATCCCCTCACCGCCTTGTTCGCCTCGCCATCCATATTCAGGCTGCTTCTAGTCCGTTGTTGCTGTAACTCTTCATGCGATACGCGAGAAATCGTGTGTATGTCTGTGAGAGAGAGAGATGAATTGTGGAGATCAAATGGGGGTTCTAATTTATAAAGGGAGGTGTGAAAGGAAGGTTTGGAATCGTGCGTTTTTTTTTTTTTTTTTTTAGGGGAAGCTTAGAAGAGCTCACAAGAAAGAGAGGCATCCGTGAATTTATGGTATGCATGGAAAGGTGGGTGTACACATTCCCCGAATCGATGGTGCACGTTGTCACTTGCATCATTTCATGTACGCGCATTCAAACTTCACTCCCTTTTCCACAAATCTAATTATTTTCACAAAGTTGATGCTAGATAAAACAGCTTCCGACAGGTTTCAATTGAGTATTTCACGTGATCTTATCGCTTAAACAACCCCTTAGAGCGTGTCGCATGTGGCTCGGTATACGAATTATCTGGATCAGTTTTCGTATAGCTGAAATTTGGGTTTTATCCTTGTTGTTTTGGTCGACCCAGTTCACGTACCCGAATTAGGACCGCTTTTTGTCGTCGTGGTCGAAAGATAAACGTTCAAGAGAGATTAACGTCCTGTTACTTTGACTCCTGGAGATTAGGGTTTGAATTTGAGAACTCCCACTGATATTTTGACTTTTACGTGAGGAGTGCAGCTTGTAGAAATTTCCATGGGCGGGCCCCCTTTCCACACCGACGCACTTATTACGTGAAGCATACGAATACTATTCTAACTTATCATAATTAAGCTGCATCTTCGCTGTGGACTACATTAATTTTGTCTGTGAATAACTTTGCTTGCATAATGTACAATGAAGAATATTTTTTACTTCTAATCACAACAAGAGAACCTTTAGTGAGCTTCCATTGACCATTACTGAAGGTGCTGCAATACCTCTCATCATCGAACTTGCCTATAGAAATCAAATTCAAGCAGATATTAGTTATATGTTTAATATTATTCAATACTAATCTTGTGTCATTATTGGTTTCTAGACACACATCACCAATGCCTACAACTTGAGCTAGTCCATTGTTTCCCATCTTCATAGATCCGAAGTCACTTGACCGGTATGATGTAAAAAAATCCCTACAAGACGTAACATGAACAGATGCACCACTATCAATTACCCAACTAGTCTCATGAGATACAAAATTCACCACATCACCATAAAAAATAGTGAGAAAGTTTTATTTAAGTGCAGCGACACGATTGTCATCACTGTCATTATCATTTTTTTCTTCTCTTTACCTTTCTCCTTTTGTTTCTTCCTTTTTAACTGGCAACAAAACCCCTGAATATGTCCCTTCTAATGATAATAATGTCACTCAACATTAGTAAATTTATTATACTTACCTCTGCTTTTGTCTCGACTTTTATCTCTATTTCTCGGGCCTCGAGACTCACTTCTTCCCCTTTTCTCAACAACCAAGGCATCGGAATGTGAATATGACGATCTTTGTGTCTTCCTTCTCATCTCTTCATTCAAAATATTATTCTTGGCCAAATCCATGGTAATCGTACCATCTGGGGCCGAATTAAACAAAGATGTTCGGAATGTCTCCAAAGAGTCCGACAAAGTACCAAGTAACCATAGTGCTTGTATCTCATCATAAAACTTGATTTCCATCACAGCCAACTGATTTATAATTCCTTGAAAAGAATTTAAATGATCAGTCAAACGAGTACTATCATGATATCTCAGAGCCATCATCTGTTTTTATCAAAAATAATTTATTATTCTCAGTCTTCGAGCATATAATTGTTCGAGCTTATCCCATAAACTGCGTGCATGTGTTTTCTCAATAATATGATTCAAAACATTATCATCTACCCACTGCCTGATATAACCACACACTTGACGATGAAATATAGACCATTTAACATCAGTTTTATTCTCCGGTTTCTCCTCGGTAAATACAAGCAAATAAAAATCTTTCACATATAAAAGATCTTCTATTTTCCCTTTCCAAATATGATAATTCGAACTATTCAATGTAACAATTCTACTCGTATTTGTTTCCATTGTTTAACACAATGCAGAAAAATCAAGCAATAACCTATGCTCTGATACCACTCTGATGGGAGAACAGTAACGATTCGAACAATATCGAATCAACGCAGTGGAATAAAATAATCTTCCAACTTGTGTAAACCTAATAGGAATCGATATAGTAGAGTAAAATAAATATTAAGCATGCGAATACAAGACGATTTTTTACATGGAAAACCTCATCGATGTGAGGAAATAAAAAATCATGGGACCGGAGTCCACCCGAAATTCTTCACTATCAACAAAATTGTTCTTCTCTAGCAAATAAGAACATAATTCTTGGCAATACACGTAAACTTCACAAGAGATCAATGATAAATTTGACAAAAAACGTAGGTTTTGATTAATCAACGAAAAACCTGATGTAGGGAGACGAAAATCAAATCGTTCAGATTCAATAAAATTGCGTCACGAACATGCTGACAAAATTTCAGCTCAATCGGACCATGAATCGACCTCCAACGCCAGCTTGATGTAAATCATATATTATCCCAAACCGCAGATTTTATGCTTTATCTTTTTCTCTTGTTACTGTTTCCTTTTTTGCGGTACCTCTTAATATAGATAGTGAGAAATCCTATTTCCTCATATAATTTATTATATGGGCTCAAGCCCCTTTTGGGCTTGTAACTCATTGGACTTTCCTCCACATAGGAGTGAACCCACCTAACAAAAAATTGTAAATGCTACATGGTCCGTTGCCTTAGTGCCACATCAGCTTCAATGGGTGTCATTCTTGCCAACTGGATTGTTTAACAATAAAACACCTCAAATGGAGAGAGAGAGAGAGAGAGAGAGAGAGAGAGAGAGAGAGGCCCCAACAAGGGCCACGAAGTACTCACCAGCCTTTGCCTGACCACGGCACAGTAGGCGCTATGATAGAGGCAGAGACAGAGTTAAGAGAAAAGTGCCACCATCTCTTATCTCCTAGCGTCAACCGACCTTGAACCCGTCATGGCTGGGGTCACACGACCTTAGCTATCCATTATTGCCAGTATCATGCGACCTTGAACAGGCCTTGTCAGTGTCATTGTGACCGTGTCCACTAGGCCCCACAAATGGACCCATGCTCATCGCCCCAGTCATAAATAGAGATAATCAACGGGTGGGGGGCCAACTTGGCCCGAGAGACTCAGAAGGCAAATGAATGGATTTGACCAAGGGGCTTTGACGAGAAAGCACAACGGCACCCAACTATGGCTAAAGTTCAATCCGAACATTTCAATGCAAAAAGCATATTAGGGGCGGGCTTTTAGCAATATAATTGACCCGACCTTCGCACCTAGCTCTGCTCGGGTCCGCCCAACGATCACCATACTATGAGAAGTCAAGGCCCAAATGAACGGGTTCAGGAAAATTAACGGACTTTTTACAGCTTCCATGAATTAATAACAAAGCTGATCGCACAACTTTTCTCTTTTATCGATCGATAGAACGCATATACATCCATATTGCGCAGGCTATTCTTACCAACGAAAAAAGAAGAAGAGGAATATCAAGACACACCTCCACATCTCAATCCCCAAACAAAATTATAGGCAAAAACACAGAAACAAAAGCCTTAAATATCGAAAAATGCAGTAGATAAGAGGATGCTTTTTTCGGAAAGGGCCCCTCAGGCCATGACCGCCAAACCGCCCATTAAAACGAAAGCTAACGACCCAAATAAGGACAAGCCGATGGCGACGGCCACGCGGTCACAGAACTTGTCAAAGACGTTGCACACCTTCCCCCATTGCACATGCGAGTTCCCCTCACGGCCGATGACCCCGACGGCTGTGGCGGCACCGCAGCCGGAGAAGAGGAGCGCCACCATGATGATGTCCAAAATCGCCACCGCTGAGGCCAGGGTTCTGCTCTTGCCGGCCTTGTTGGCGAGGAGGAGGAGCAAGGAGAGCAAGGAGTAGCCGCACGCTATAGCGTTAGCCACCACAAAATACCTGAAAAAAGAGAGAAAGAAAAAAAAAAGAAGAAGAAGAGGGATCATGAAAATATCTTAGTTATGTAAATCGAAACAATTCTATTTAAACTCTTTTTTTTTTAAAAAAAAAAAAAATTAGTTTTGAAATTTTCGATAACTTGATGCACAATTATGAGTTGAACTATGGAGTCCACTAGACCAGCGGTTGAACCACTCGTCTCGTCATGAGGTTTAATATTTATAATTGACCATTTGCTACCAACCCGAAATATATTCTTTTTTTTTTTTACGGATTTTATTAATCAATATTTACGAGACACTTATTAGATATATTTAATAATGAATCATTCGATTACAAAAGTATTAATCACGCATAACACATTAAAATTTCAAATTTTCCTTATTTAATTACTTGACAAGTGTTGTCGGATTATTTTTTAGCAAAGTCCTTATATTTCTATAGATATATATTTATATTTATATTTCTCGTCTATGTTGGTCAACCTTTCAATTCTTTGCTTGTGCGCCCAAAAAAAAAAAAAAAACAATATAGGCCGTTGATCCATTTCGATGCGACCAAAGTATTAAATGTTGGGAGGCGATAGTAGAATTTTCTATAAAAGTCGAAACAAAGAAAAACCTAGAGAGGCGTAGGTGGTGTCTTCATCAATTTTAAACCGCCTTCTCAGGGGGCGATGGGGTGGGGACGCGTAAGTTTCAGGAGTGGGTTTCGACTCCCACGCCCTGCAAGAGGCAGGGCAAAAGTCTGAAAGTGAGTATAGAGTAGGAATAGAGTAGGACTGACAAAAAAAAAAAAAAAAGAGGGTGATAGGCAAGGGCTTTTAATGCACAATCGATATGCCCAAAGTGCTTGGAATAAATATCAAGGAGTGATGCTATTAGTTCACTATGAAGACTTACAAAATAAACTTTATATATAATTTTCTCGACTAATGTTATTCTAGAGATACTAGGTACTTCATAGTCGATCGAGAAAACTCTACAGCTTCCCAAATGTACCATTGTTAGCATGATGTGCACAATCGATGTTTTGAAAATCGAACTAAGTTTAATATACTTAACAAAGGTCCGATGAGCACTTATTAACAAAAAACACGTATATTTTTTAGTACTAATGTATCTTAGATGACATATCATGATTTAAAGACTTATACCCAATCGATGGGAGAATTGTCCAAAAAGTCCTAAACCTATTGCAGTTTTGTCAATTCTGTCATAAACTTTTCAATCTTGCCGATTGAGTCCTAAACCTTTTGGCAGTTTGCCAATTAAGTCCACTCGGCCAATTTTGGCCGAAAAATGCTGACGTAGACGCCGACGGTGCCACGTAGGATTGCCGACGCTGACGTGGACATTTTTTAATAATATTTTTATTTTTTAAATATTTTCCGTTTTTTCCCTTTTTTTTTTTTTTTTTTTCTTTTCTTTTTGGCTTTTCCCTTGCCCTTTTCCGGTGGCCGGCCACCGGCCACAGGCAACGGCCGACCACAAACCACAGCTAGCCGGCTAGCCTCGCCCGCCACCGGTGAGGCCCGGCCGAGCGACGGCAACGTCGAGCGAGGCCAGCCGTCCCCGGCGAGGGGCCGGCCTCACCGAGATCTGGTTTGGGCGAGGCTAACGCCGCTTTGGCTAGATCCGTGAGGCCGGCCCTCACCGGCCGGATCGCCTCGCCGGCGGCCGCCATCGCCCGCCGGCCTCGCCTGTGGCGGGTGAGGCCAGCCCTGGCCCCGGCGAGGGCCGGCCTCGCCAGATCTGGCGAGGGGAGCCCTCGCCGAGGCTCACCCTTGCCCAGGCGAGCGTCGGCCTCGCCTAAACTAGATCTGGTGAGGCCGGCCCTCGCCCCTAGTCGGGCGTGCGTCGGCCTGTGGCCGGTGGCCAGCCGTCGCTCGCCCGGCCAGGGACGAGGCCGACGCTCGCCTGGGAGAGGGCAAGCCTTGCTAGATTTGGCAATGCCGGCCCTCGCCGAGGCTAGCCTTGCTTGGTGTCGCCGTTGCCCGGCCGAGCCTCACCTATGGCGGGCGAGGCCAGCTGGCTAGCTGTGGCTGGTGGTTGGTGGCCGGTGGCTGGCCACCAGAAATGGGCAAAGGAAAAGCCAGAGAGAGAGAGAGAGAGAGAGAGAGGGAAAAAACAGAAAATATTTAAAATCAAAATATTAAAAATTAAAATATTATTAAAAATTGTCCACGTCAGCGTTGGCAGTCCTACATGGCACCACTGGCGTCCACGTCAGCATTTTCCGGCCAAAATTGGCTGGATGGACTCAATTGGCAAACTAACAAAAGGTTTAGGACTCAATCGGTAAGATTGAAAGGTTTATGACTGAATTGGTAAAGCTGCAATAGGTTTAGGATTTTTTAGACAATTTTCCCCCCAATCGATGCACACGACTTTCAATCACTAAAGTAACTTTTTTTTTCTCCTAATATTTAGAGAAGTATCGTAATTAAGGTATTGAATGAACACATGCACATATGTATTTCTTCCGAGTAATTATCAAAGAAGAATTGAACTATGGTGTTATGTCCATCTCAATCATTGATCACATAAATTTTCGAAAGAACCCACATAATTGATGGTTAAGACAGCCCCAGTGCATATGATTTGCAGACGAGGAAACAAGTTTCCTCAAAATCTAGCAGGATAAAGAAATTGAAGGATTAATTAACTTGAAAGGTGAGCTTCCTTATAGCTTTTATAAGTAACTCCCTTATGGTTGGAAAAAAGGGAAAAAAAAAAAAAAAAAAGAATGAGAGGAAGGATAACCTAAAACTGAAAATCAGGACATGAGCTCTAATGCCATTTTAAGAAAATGAGATTCTTGAAAAGAAGCACCCTACAGCAGAAGCATACAATTCAGGTATATGAGGCAATTTCATTCCCTTCCGCCCCCCCCAAAAAAAAAGCAACGTGCAATTATAAACCTACCTTTTACACGCACACCAAGGACAAGAATGCCTTAGCCTTATATATATATGAGAAGCTAGGCCAAGCATTAATGAGATGGTTAGGCGACATATGAGGTATAAATCGAGATCTGACACCAAGTTAGATATTGCATTCTTATATCTTAAGCTATTGATTCATATTATAAAACAGTAATAACCCACGTTGATGATAGAACATGACAGCACACATATGTTTCCTCCATTATAATTGACACATGCATCGTGTCAGATATCTCTAACGTGTATAGTGGATACGATCCTTTTTATCTTCTGAAGTAAAGTCAAGTCCTTTTTGCATAAAATCCATGAAACACTAGAACGAAATATCCATAAGCGATTCACCCAAAAGAGGAAAAGAGAGGGCGAGAGACGTACACGAAGGCGGACTGGTAGTGCCACTTGGCGGTGACGGGGACGTTCAGGGCCGGCAAGGCGGGGCTGACCTGGACCGGCACGGTCTTGGTCTGCTTTTCGACCCCGAGGACCACCGCGGCGGCGAGGGTCAGCGCCAGGGCCAGGAGCCTCAGCGCCAGACCGCACGTCCCCGTCCGTCTGTTCTCGCCATATCCCCTCACCGCCTTGTTCGCCTCGCCATCCATATTCAGGCTGCTTCTAGTCCCGTTGAGAGAGAGAGAGAGAGAGAGAGAGAGAGAGAGAGATGAATTGTGGAGATCAAATGGGGGTTCTAATTTATAAAGGGAGGTGTGAAAGGAAGGTTTGGAATCGTGCGTTTTTTTTTTTTTTTGGGGTGGGGGGGGGGAAGCTTAGAAGAGCTCACAAGAAAGTGAGGCATCCGTGAATTTATGGCATGCATGGAAAGGTGGGTGTACACATTCCCCGAATTGATGGTGCACGTTGTCACTTGCATCATTTCATATACGCGCATTCAAAGTTCACTTCCTTTTCCACAAATCTAATTATTTTCACAAAGTTGATGCTATAAAACAGCTTCCGACAGGTTTCAATTGAGTATTTCACGTGATCTTATCGCTTAAACAACCCATTAGAGCGTGTCGCATGTGGCTCGGTATACGAATTATCTGGATCAGTTTTCGTATAGCTGAAATTTGGGTTTTATCCTTGTTGTTTTGGTCGACCCAGTTCCCGAATTAGTACCGCTTTTTGTCGTCGTGGTCGAAAGATAAACGTTCAAGAGAGATTAACGTCTTGTTACTTTGACTCCTGGAGATTAGGGTTTGAATTTGAGAACTCCCACTGATATTTTGACTTTTACGTGAGAAGGTGCAGCTTGTAGAAATTTCCATGGGCGGGCCCTCTTTCCACACCGACGCACTTATTACGTGAAGCAAACGTATACTATTCTGACTTACATGCTCACTATTAAATGAGAATCGGAAAATCTGCAAATCAATCTTAAATTTATTATATGAATATGAATATGAATTTATTATTATTTAATTTTATCAATTTATTTCTAAGCATTTACGTGAATGTAATCCTTTCGATCAGTATTTGTAAAAGTTATTGAAGTGACAGTCCAGTCATCGATGACTGTCCTAAGTGGCGCATTGTTATGTCAATAATTTTCAATGTAAATTGATCGAAAAGACTATTCAAATTTTACGCAAAAAAACGTATGATTGAATTATTATACTTCGGAAATTCAAAATTGAATTTGCATTAGATAATTTCTCCCTTGAAACCCATGTGTAGATAAGCATTTTCTTGCCTCAAAGCGACAATTATGAATGCAACGACCCATGAATGCAAAACTTATTTAGCCGCTTTCACACTAAAACAAATGAAAGAAGATGGAGTATCGAGAGAAGATCAAGAGAATTCTGGA
Source organism: Eucalyptus sideroxylon x Eucalyptus melliodora (assembly GCA_016097485.1). NCBI lineage: Eukaryota > Viridiplantae > Streptophyta > Magnoliopsida > Myrtales > Myrtaceae > Eucalyptus > Eucalyptus sideroxylon x Eucalyptus melliodora. Next base: position 28,859,257 of record CM027826.1, read on the forward strand.
GAAATTGTATCTTCATTGTATTGTCTCAATGTACAATGTGTTGTAAATATAATACAAGGTTAATGTAATAAAGGCAAGAAAAGGTTTGTATAAACGATTGACATCAATTCCTAACTAATTTATGCACAAATATAATTGAGCGTGATTCCTGCTAAGTATATCTTAGGAATCCATCCGATGCATATCTTCGAACACTCTCCCTCAAGCTAGTGGCTGGTAGATGTCCAAGACGCCAAGCTTGCTTAACAAATATGCATGTTGTCTCTGACATAGGGGTTTGGTAAAAATGTCGGCAGGCTGTTCTACCGTTCCAATCTCTTTTGTTTCAATTATCCCTTGCTGAATTTTTTCATGAGTGAAGTGACAATTCACTTCTATATGAAGTGACAATTTTTTCATGAGTGAACTATGGGATTCGCTGCAAATTTGAGTGCCACATCATTGTTGCAAAACAATTTTGTCGGACCCTTCAATTTGACTTCTAGATCCCGAAGTAATCCTCGTATTCATATGATCTCACAGGTAGTTTTTGCCATAGCTCAATATTCTGCTTCAATTGAAGATAATGATACAGTCGCTTGCTTCTTGGTCTTCCAAGAAAGAAGTGATTCTCCAAGCTTAATGCAAAAGCCTGTGATGGATCTTTGGCTCATAGGACAAGTCACATAGTTTGCATCGCAATATGTTGAGATTTCCATGTTGCATTTTCTAGATAAGAGAATCCCCAGCCCTAGATAGCCTTTTAAGTACTTCACAACCTTCAAGGCAGCATTCATATGAGACAATTTTGGACTATGCATAAATTAATTGAGGGTTTGTACTGCATATGAGATATATGGTCTAGTCATTGTCAGGTATATGAGTTTCCCAACAAGCCTTTGATAACTCGAAGGATCCTTGAGAATAGGGTCATGATTCTCTGATATTCCTGCATCATAGTCTTTGGTGGTCAATTATGTGTTTTGATCAATTGGAATGACTGAAGGTTTACATCCAGATAAACCTGCTTTAGAAATGATTTCCAACACAAATTTCCATTGACTAAGAGAAATCCCCTTATCAAATCGAGCAATTTCAATTCCAAGGAAATATTTCGGTGCTCCTAGATCCTTGATATGAAAAGTGGAATGCAAGTACTTCTTGAATCTTTCTATTGCACTTTTATCATTACCCATGATAAGGATATCATCCACATAAATCATCAGGTAGATCGATGACGTACCTTGGTTCCATGTGAATAAGGCATAATCATGCTTGAATTGTTTGAATCCTGCAGATGTAAGAGCATCGGCAAATTTTGCATACCACTACCTGGAGGCCTGTTTGAGACTATAAAGGGATTTGCGGAGACGACACACTCCATTCTCCCCCTGTCTCCGTAAACCCTGAGGAATGTCCATGTATATCTCCTCATCTAAGTCTCCATGAAGAAAAGCACTATGCACGTCCATTTGATGTAAAGGCCAATCATGGATAGCAGCAACAGAGAGAAATGATCTTACAGTTACATCCTTGGCTATTGGAGAGAAGGTCTCATGGTAATCGAAACCTTCCCGTTGAGTAAATCCCTTAGCCACCAATCGAGTTTTGTAGCACTCTATGGAACCATCAGCTCGGTATTTGATTTTGTAGACCCATTTGCATCTAATCAGCTTTCGGTTTGGAGGCAATTCAATGAAATCCCAGGTCTGATTTGCAATCAAAGCCTTCAATTTTGCTTCCATAGCTCCGTGCCATTTGAGGTCAATAGCTGCTTCTTCATAGTTGGATGGTTCTTTGTCCTTCGATATTCGACTAACACAACATCTATGTTCCGGCGAAAGTCTATGAAACGAAACATAAGATGATATTGGGTAATGAATACCTGGTGAGTTGAATGCCGCGCAAACATAATCTTTTGTCCAGGCTGGTGGACGTACATAACGTCTAGACCGTCGAGATGATCCACTTGTATTGGGATAGGAGATGAAGATTCTTGAGTATCCACTGGTGTTGGGAGAGGATATGGAGATGATGTGTCATCAATCACAACTTCTTCTTCAGTTGGTGATTGATTCTCATGTCCTGGATCTTCAGCATCTTTTGGTGTGGAACTCTCACATGAGTTGTGGTTCATGACTGGAGGTCTTGTCAAAATAAATCCATCAGTTGAATCTTCTATGGAATGAGCTGGATCTCATGAGATCTCCGATGTTTCCTTCAAGGAATCCTGGTCATGAAATGGAAATACATCCTCATGAAAAATGACATCTCTGCTAATAAAGAATTCCCCAGTCGTCTGATCCAGGACACGATATCCTTTCTGCAAATTTAGGTATCCCATGAAGATGTAGCACCTGGCCCGAGGGCCATTTTATCGTGGGGCGACAATACTATTACATAACACAGACACCCAAAAATCCTCAAGTGTTGTAGTTCTGGTTGTCTCTTGAAAAGTAGCTCAAATAGAGTTTTTCCATTGAGTACTCGAGTGTGCATACGATTGATGAGATATGCCATAGTGATGATACATTCACCCCAATAATTTTTTGGAATGGATGCTTGAAACTTTAATGCTCTTCCAACTTCTAAGAGATGGCGATGTTTGCGCTCTACTACCCCATTCTGTTGTGGGGTATATACACATGAACTTTCGTGGAGAATCCCATTGGACAAAAGAAGGGAGTTGCAATCATTGTTGAAGAATTCTTTTCCATTGTCTGTCCTCATGTGCTGAATAGATTTTCCAAATTAATTCTTGGACAAGGCAATAGAATTTTTCAAATTGGAGAAAACCTGTCCCTTGGACTGCATCAAGAACAACCATGTGGCACGGGAATAGCCGTCCACAATTGTTAAGAAATATCGTGACCCACCATGATTTTGTGTATGGTAGGGACCCCAGATATTGACATGGATCAATGAAAAAATATCAAGCGCATGATTTTGACTGGAAGGAAAAGGAATACGAGACTACTTTGAAAGGGGGCATATTTGACATTTGGAGTAGGGAAAGGAAGCACTATGACCCAATCTTGAATGCATAAGAAATTCTTTATCATTGGTATTTGTGTTATATAATGACATTTTATTTAAAAAAAGACAAATCAAGATTACTTGGGAAATTTGTCCAAAGGAATAGTCCTTCGGAGAGACTACCAATGCCCATCACTTTGCTAGTTGAAAGGGCCTAAAAGAACCAAGTGTCAGAATCAAATAGTATACGACATGAATTTTCTTTACAGGCTTTAGAGATAGAGACAAGATTGAATTGAAATTTTGGGACATAAAGCACATTTTGGAGAGTGATTTGGGGACTGAGTTGGACTTTCCCTGTAATTGCAACATAAGTAATATTTCCATTGGGTAATTGCATAGAAATGGGAAAATCCAATTTCGCATTTATTTCAAAAAAAAAAATGCCTTCTCACAAACTATGTGATCACTTGCCCCATAGTCAATTATCCAACTTTTTCTTGAGATATTATTGACTAGACAGCGAGAGATACTTGAAAAATTGCCTCCTTTGTTGGTAATGTCTAATTGTTGCAAAGCCTGCATCGATTGTTGATATTGCTCATATGTTATGGATTTATCAACATTGGACCCACTAACTTGATTGCCCGCAAAAAATTCCTTTTTTCTCCCCTTTTTCTCTAGGTTTGCCGTGTAACTTCCAACAATTCTCTATCGTATGGTATAGGCAATCACAAAATTCGCAATATAATTTACCTTTTCCTTTACAGAAATTTTTTGTGTATGCCAAAAAAACCCCACCGTCGGATCCTTTCTCGCTCACCTCATCTCCACCGTCTGATCCAGCGAAGCGGATTGAACTCTTTTGGCCGTTAGATCGTCGCGGATGATCTGGACCGCCCATCCCTTCATTTTTAAGGGTGCGTCCTTCGTTGATTTGGAACCTTAGCACCTCTTGCATCCCCCCTTTTTCGTGCGTTAGGGTTTTGGCCCTTGGATCCCACGGCGGATCTCGCCGTTCTCCTCGGCTCGTGAGAGCGAAACTCCCTCCTCCCTTTGTTAGCTCTGAGGATGCAAGTCTCTAACTCTCTTCCTAGACGGCGAGTTGGAAGATTCGCCCGAGTGGTGGTGCGGGCTCCATGGCCAAGATTTGAGATCGAAAACTCAGGTACGAATCATTCATTATTAAGAGAAATCAGGTTGCCTTTTCCCTTTTTTTTATGGGATGGTATTGTGCGAGTGTCTCCTCTGGTCCCTCGAGTTTTTCTTCCATGGCTTCTCCATAAGGATGACAATTTGTTGTAATAGGCCGTCACGGTCATGTTCCCTTGTTTTAAATCGCTGAGTTCCTGCAAAAGGGAAAAAATTCATGCTTGATCTAATTTTCCGTACATCTGTTTGATGTTGTCCCACATGGTTTTTGAGTCTTTTGTTGGTGGAAGGCCAGCCACAACCTCTGGAGAAATGCAATTGCCGATCCACATCCTTACAAGCTAGTTGCATTCCCTCCAGAATCGGGTCAACCGCTCATCGGCGGGAATCGAAACCGCCCCATCGAGGAATCCATCTTTGTCCTTCGTCACAAGGGCGAATCGGAAGTCTCGGGCCCACCTGTTGTAATTCTCCGGCCCGATTAATTATAAGTTGATCAATTTTAGTTCAGGGCCTTCGGCCGTTGAGACATGCAGGGGGTCACCCAACTCTGGTCGCCCGATGACGGTAGCAATGAGGAATGGCATGAATCCGGGTGCAAGGTTTGGGTAGGGATTTGTCCCTTGACCCGGTTCGCTCAATCCGAATTGGTAACCCGCATTTGAAAATCCCGGGTAAGGATTCGTTCCCATACCCGGTTCTCCAAACCCGCTTCCAGACCCGCTTACCTGCTCCATTCTATGGTTTTGAGTTTGCCCTATTCATGGCGGGTGGGCTCCCATCGGACTGGATGTGGGCTCCTTGGTGGCCCACATAAACAAGTGATGATGTATTCGGGCTTGGCCGAGATACCATGGGTAAGGTACCCACTAGAAAGGTTGGCCCGTAATGGGTTGCCCCATACCAAACTGAGCATGTGTGGGTCTCCATTGAACGGGCTGAGTCTGGAGTGCTTGATGTTGCGTCATTACAGGGGAACCTTGGATCTGCGCGATGGTGGTGAAATTTCTGTGGTAGATTGGTCATCAGCCATGGAAGGTAAGAAAACTAGAAGCTCTTATCTTCTTTCTCGAGAATGATTCCTATCCTAGATGGTAGATCTATTAAATTATTGAGATCTCCTTTGGCAGGTAATCAGGAGCGGAAGCGAGGAAAAAAGTCAGAAGTCGAAACTCTAATACCATGAAAGAAGATGGAGTATCGAGAGAAGATCAAGAGAATTATGGAGAAATTGTATTTTCATCGTATTGTCTCAATGTACAATGTACTATAAATATGATACATGGTTGATGTAATAAAGGCAAGAAAGGGTTTGCATAAACGATTGACATCAATTCCTAACTAATTTATGCACAAATATAATCGAGTGTGATTCCTTCTAAGTATATCTTCGGAATGCATCCGATGTATATCTTCCAACAAAAAATCAAAAATATTTTTAATAATTATAGTATTTGAACACGTAGATATAGTTGGGAGATAGGTGGAGGTTCGTGAAGGAATGGACAATATTATTTTATTCATTTCGGTAATATATAATGTGCATATGGATGTGAACGTCTCCCATGCTTTCATACAATTCGATATCTGACAAAACGTCACGAATCCCGAAGTTGGACGATCTGATCTTTGCCTTTTCAGACAATTTTGAGCTTCATTCCAAATAGGGTTTGTCTTTTCCCTTTCTATGTCAAAGTTCAAAACCTGTGTCTATACAAAGTCTTTATCTTCATTCGTTGATATGGTAATTCATAGCAATGGCCCTTTGTCAGATTTTTGTAATGTATTAGGAAGTTTGAAAGACTAGTAAGCAATTAGGGTTTACGTCCATGTCATGGACTGCTTACTGCATTACTATATAAGAGATTGTGATTACTCCCGAGCAGTGCGATATTGATTGTGTACTCGCAATTTGTTAAGTTGGTAAGCATAATTAATTAGGTTGGTGATCCACGGTTCAAGGACTATCCTATCTTTAGTTGAGCCTTTATATTGCCATGAAAATGCCAAACAACGTTGCTGCTTCAATAACACCCCAATAATGAAAAATGAGCACTTAATTTAATAGTATCAAAAATAAAAAATAAAAATGTTTAGAGAGAAACAACTTTGAAAAGCATATATTGTTAGGAAATGTGAATGTAAATGCTCGTGGAATACTCCATAGATCCAATAAACTTAAGTAAACGATCCTTATCAAAGAAGTTATAGATGAATTTAAACAAGTCATGTCCAGTTACTAAGCTGAAAATCCTTTGAAACCCCAATCAACTGCCCTTATCTTTTCAATATGAGAAATTGATTCCTTGCATACTTCATCAAGTACCCTTATTTTATAAAAAAAAGTTCTTCAACATTTATAGTCATGAAGTCTCATATGAGATTATGCCAGAGTGGGAAATCTTGTATTTTAATTGTTGGATCTGGGATGGGTTTCAGGCTTCCAGCATCGCTGGGCTTTTACATTGCTGGAAAAAGATATTTGTGAGGGAAACGTGGCCAAAATATATTCATGGCACTGTATTATTCTCTCCTTTGATGGAGAACAACCTACAATTATTACAGGCACGGTTTTAACTATTGGATTTATGCCATAAAGCTACTATGTAATAGTTACATGTTAGAGATTTCAATTATACTATCATTATTCTTATTTAATTAATGGTAATAACATATTCATTCATTTGTCCAATTATTTATTTTTATGAATGATTCCATAAGATCAATTATAACTAGACCTATTCTTGAGACGTTAAGAATATATGTAACGGGTTCATAGTTAGACCGAATCTTTAAATCAATTTTGGTCAATGGATTATTGAGTGAATATTAATAATCCTGTTAAGACCGGTGTGTTCTTAACTTTGACATTAAGTATTGGATACTTAAGGAAATAATGGGTCACCTGTCATTAGGTATTATTTACTTGAGTTAGAACACAAATGTTTGTATTAGACAAGTTCACTGAACGTGATGCATATGAAACGGTTAGTGACATGAAGCTTTTAGCGTGATCAATGTCTAATTGTTCATGCTTTGGTCTTGTGTAAATAATCCTTGGACCTGAAGCACAATGTTAATTTGTGTGTTGAACAGTTATGGTTTACAGGTGCACATAATGCCGGGTCGTTAATCCATCTTTATACCTGATAGTCATAGTTTGTTCATATACGAAGTTACACATGTGCACAATATGGAATATGTCTCCTTATTACATGCAAGGTATAATAATAATATCCTATGCGATTTAATTATGACACTGCATTGAAATCTTCGGCCAGGGTTGTAACCGAGACTAAATTGTTTGTCTCAAATAAAATACATGTAAATTAGATTTGTGCATATTATCAAATTGGTGACTTGACAAATATTCTATGGTCTTTATTTGATTGGGACATAGTAAGACAGAGGGATTGAATTATACTGTAGCCAAAACTGACAGGTACATTATGTTCTTAAAGCATTCATACTATCTGGGTAACTATGACATATTGCTAGATATCAATCATGGCTTGTAGAATCTAAAGATTAATCATGACAATTAATTCTTTTGAGTCTTAATGTGTTAGTATAAATCTTACTACCAGCTTAATGATGAACCTATGAATGTCATACACCATAAACAATTAGAATAATGTGAAACGAGAGAAAAGTATTGTTGCAAATATGTTTGCAAAACTGCAATCGAATTGAGTCGATTTGAAATTAAATTAAATGAGATTTAATCTAATTTGTATTAAAGTCACGAGCCTACTTGTATATGATGCTCACACATGCCCAAAGTGAATACAAGTCATTTTTATTTTTTTATTTTCTTTAAGGGGATTGATTAATTAATTATTTATTCATTTAATTAATTAATTAATCAATTTTTTTTTTTAATTGGAGAAGCTTCATGCATGAAGCATAAGCATCGTGCATGAACGGTTGACCATTCATGCACAATTGTGCTTCAATAGATGGGGATCAGCAACGGTTGCTGATCCCGTGAAAAACTGTTCCAAGAAATGCCGCAAAAAGGGTTGAAAAAATAGAAAGAAGCGGCTATTGTTTTTGTGTCTAAGAGATGTGAAAAAGAAAAGAAATTCTTTCTAGTTCGGGCCGTGACTAAAACATTAAGGATATAGCAGATTGTCTCCAGGAGATTGCTAGCATGATCATAGTGGTGATTATTCGAAGGTTCTCTCTTTCGTTCGATGTCCATTGTTGGTGTGTTTGAACTAGAAGTCCAATGTTTATAAGACTTGAACTGTAGAACATCCGAACCAATTCGTATAAAGCACGCTTCGAGAGGTAATTTGTTTAACTCATTTTTTTTTATTATATATATATATATATATATATATATATATATATATATATATATTCAGATTTTTGATTAAAACGCACGAATAACACTTTCGGAGAATCATGTATAAAATTATCATCTTTGTTTTCACTGCATTCTTTTTGTTAATTTTACATAAATATGATTCATGAAACCCCAACACTTACATGTTCGGCAAATCTGCCAGACTGGACGTTGACCTTGTTCTGGACTACAAACCAAATTGTTGTCATATTTTTTGGAGATGGTGAAATTGCCGAATTTGGATGTTAATTTAGCGGTCACTAAATTATTTGTTTTTCTATTCAGTTTGTCTTTATGTTAAAAATTGTAAATTCTACGTGGTCCGCTGCCTCAGTGCCACGTCAGCTTCAACGGGTGTCATTCTTGCCAACTGGATTATTTAACAATAAAACACCTCAAATGGGGAGAGAGAGAGGCGCCCCAACAAGGGCCACGAAGTACTCACCAGCCTTTGCCTGACAACGGCACAGTAGGCGCTATGATAGAGGCACAAACGGAGTTAAGAGAAAAGTGCCACCATCTCTTACCTCCAAGGGTCAAGCGACCTTGAACCCATCATGGCTGGGGTCACACGACCTCAGCTATCCATTATTGCCGGTATCATGCGACCTTGAACAGCCCTTGTCAGTGTCGTTGTGACCGTGACCACTAGGCCCCGCAAATGGACCCATGCTCATCGCCCCAGTCGTAAATAGAGATAATCAACGGGTGGTGGGCCAACTTGGCCCGAGAGACCCAGAAGACAAATGAATGGATTTGGCCAAGGGGCTTTGACGAGAAAGCACAACGGCACCCAACTATCGCTAAAGCTCAATCCGAACATTTCAATGCAAAAAACATATATTAGGGGCGGGCTTTTAGCAATATAATTGACCCGACCTTCGCGCCTAGCTCTGCTCGGGTCCGCCCAACGATCACCATACTATGAGAAGTCAAGGCCCAAATGAACGGGTTCAGGAAAATTAGCGGACTTTTCACAGCTTCTATGAATTAATAACAAAGCTGATCGCACAACTTTTCTCTTTTATCGATCGATAGAACGCATATACATCCATATCGCGCAGGCTATTCTTACCAACGAAAAAAGAAGAAGAGGAATATCAAGACACACCTCCACATCTCAATCCCCAAACAAAATTATAGGCAAAAACACAGAAACAAAAGCCTTAAATATCGAAAAATGCAGTAGATAAGAGGATGCTTTTTTCGGAAAGGGCCCCTCAGGCCATGACCGCCAAACCGCCCATTAAAACGAACGCTAACGACCCAAATAAGGACAAGCCGATGGCGACGGCCACGCGGTCACAGAACTTGTCAAAGACGTTGCACACCTTTCCCCATTGCACATGCGAGTTCCCCTCGCGGCCGAGGACCCCGACGGCTGTGGCGGCACCGCAGGCGGAGAAGAGGAGCGCCACCATGATGATGTCCAAAATCGCCACCGCTGAGGCCAGGGTTCTGCTCTTGCCGGCCTTGTTGGCGAGGAGGAGGAGTAAGGAGAGCAAGGAGTAGCCGCACGCTATAGCGTTAGCCACCACAAAGTACCTGAAAAAAGAGAGAAAAAGAAAAGAAGAAGAAGAAGAGGGATCACGAAAATATCTTAGTTATTTAAATCGAAACAATTCTATTTAAACTCTTTTTTTTTTTAATTAGTCCTGAAATTTTCGATAACTTGATGCACAATTATGAGTTGAACTATGGAGTCCACTAGACCAGCGGTTGAACCGCTCGTCTCGTCATGAGGTTTAATATTTATAATTGACCATTTACTGTCAACCCAATATATATAAATAAATATATATATATTTATGGATTTTATTAAAATATATTTACGAGACACTTATTAGATATATTTAATAATGAATAATTCGACTATAAAAGTATTAATCACGCATAACACGTCAAAATTTCAATTTTCCTTATTTAATTACTTGACAAGTGTTGTCTGATTATTTTTTAGCAAAGTCCTTATATATATATCTCGTCTATGTTGGTCAACCTTTCTATTCTTTGCTTGTGCGCCAAAAGAAAAACAATATAGGCCGTTGATCCATTTCGATGCGACCAAAGTATTAAATGCTGGGAGGCGATAGTAGAATTTACTACAAAAGTCGATACAAAGAAAAACCTAGAGAGGCGTAGGTGGTGTCTTCATCAATTTTAAACTGCCTAAGAGGGTGACAGGCAAGGGCTTTTAATGCACCATCGATATGCCCAAAGCGCTTGGAATAAATATCAAGGAGTGATGCTCTTAGTTCACTATGAAGACTTACAAAATAAACTTTAGATATAATTTTCTCGACTAATGTTATTCTAGAGATACTGAGTACTCCGCAATCGATCGAGAAAACTCTGCAGCTTCCCAAATGTATCATTGTCCGCGTGCTACGCACAATCAGTGTTTTGAAAATCAAAATAAGTTTAATATACTTAACAAATGTCTGATGAGCACTTATTAACAAAAAAACACGTATATTTTTTAGTACTAAAGTATCTTAGATGACATACCATGATTTAAAGACTTATACCCGATCGATGCACACGAGTTTCAATCACTCAAGCAACTTTTTTTTCCTCCCAATATTTAGAGAAGTATCATAATTAAGGTATTGAATGAACACATGCACACATGTATTTCTTCCAAGTAATCATCAGAGAAGAACTGAAGTGTGGTGTTACGTCCATCTCAATCATCGATCACATAAATTTTCGAAAGAACCCATATAATTGATGGTTAAGACAGCCCCGGTGCATATGATTTGCAGACGGTGAAACAAGTTTCCTCAAAATCCAGCAGGATAAAGAAATTGAAGGATTAATTAACTTAAAAGGTGAGCTTCCTTGTAGCTTTCATAAGTAACTCCCTCATAGTTGGAAAAAAAGGGAAAAAAAGAAAAGAAAAAAAAAGAATGAGAGGAAGGATAACCTAAAACTGAAAATCAGGACATGAGCTCTAATGCCATTTTAAGAAAATGAGATTCTTGAAAAGAAGCACCCTACAGCAGAAGCATACAATTCAGGTATATGAGGCAATTTCATTCCCTCCCCTCTCGCCCCCGCCCCGCAAATAGCAACGTGCAATTATAAACCTACTTTTTACACGCACGCCAAGGACAAGAACGCCTTAGCCTTACACACACACACACACACACACACATCTATATATATGAGAAGCAAGGCCAAACATTAATGAGATGGTTAGGCGACAAATGAGGTATAAATCGAGACTTGATACCAAGTTAGATATTTCATTCTTATATCTTAAGCTATTAATTCATATTATAAAACGGTAATAACCCACGTTGATGATAGAACATGACAGAACACATATGTTTCCTCCATTATTATTGACACATGCATCATGTCAGATATCTCTAACGTGTATAGTGGATAAGATCCTTTTTATCTTCTGTAGTAAAGTCAAGCCCTTTTTGCATAAAATCCATGAAACACTAGAACGAAATATCCATAAGCGATTCACCCAAAAGTGGAAAAGAGAGAGGGCGAGAGACGTACACGAAGGCGGACTGGTAGTGCCACTTGGCGGTGACGGGGACGTTCAGGGCCGGCAAGGCGGGCCTGACCTGGACCAGCACGGTCTTGGTCTGCTTGTCGACCCCGAGGACCACCGCGGCAGCGAGGGTCAGCGCCAGGGCCAGGAGCCTCAGCGCCAGACCGCACGTCCTCGTCCGTCTGTTCTCGCCATATCCCCTCACCGCCTTGTTCGCCTCGCCATCCATATTCAGGCTGCTTCTAGTGCCGTTGTTGCTGTAACTCTTCATGCGATACGCGAGAAATCGTGTGTATGTCTGTGAGAGAGAGAGATGAATTGTGGAGATCAAATGGGGGTTCTAATTTATAAAGGGAGGTGTGAAAGGAAGGTTTGGAATCGTGCGTTTTTTTTTTTTTTTTTTTTTAGGGGAAGCTTAGAAGAGCTCACAAGAAAGTGAGGCATCCGTGAATTTATGGTATGCATGGAAAGGTGGGTGTACACATTCCCCGAATCGATGGTGCACGTTGTCACTTGCATCATTTCATGTACGCGCATTCAAACTTCACTCCCTTTTCCACAAATCTAATTATTTTCACAAAGTTGATGCTAGATAAAACAGCTTCCAACAGGTTTCAATTGAGTATTTCATGTGATCCGATCGCTTAAACAACCCGTTAGAGCGTATCGCATGTGGCTCGGTATACAAATTATCCGGACCAGTTTTCGTATAGCTGAAATTTGGGTTTAATCCTCGTTGTTTTGGTAGACCCAGTTCGCGTACCCGAATTAGTGATGGGAGAACGGTAATAATTCGAACAATATCGAATCAACGCAGCGGAATAAAATAATCTCCCCTCTTGTGTAAACCTAATAGGAATCGATATAGTAGAGAAAAATAAATACCAAGCACGCGAACACAAGACGATTTTTTTACGTGGAAAACCTTCTCGATGTGAGGAGATAAAAAACCACGGGACCGAAGTCCACCTGAAAATCTTCACTATCAATAAAATTGTTCTTCTCTAGCAAATACTAGAGGTACATAGCAGCAAACACCTCAAGAACATAATTCTTGGCAATACATATGAACTTCACAAGAGATCAAGGATAAATCTGACCAAAAACGCAAGTTTTGATCAATCCACGAAAAACCTGATGTAGGGAGCTTCAAACGAAAATCAAACCGTTCAGATTCGATAAAATTGCGCCACGAACATGCTGACAAAATTTCAGCTCAATCGGACCACGAATCGACCTCCAACGCCAGCTTGATGTAAATCGAGATATTGCCTCAAACCCCAGATTTTCTGCTTTCGCTTTTTCTCTTGTTACATTCGTTTCCTTTTCTTTTCTGCTACCTCTCTTTTATATAGACAGTGAGAAACCCTATTTCTTCATATGACTTATCATATGGGCTCAAGCCTCTTTTTGGGCTTGCAACTCATTGGGCTTCCTCCACATAGGAGTGAACCCAGCTAACAAATCTCCCCTCACGACAATGTGGAGGGATTCACCATCCCGCTATCAAACGGCAATGTTCAAGCTTCTCTCTTGGTAGAGTCTTCGTCATCATATCGGAGCCATTATGATCCGTATGAATTTTCTCAAGTTCCAACAACTTTTCATCTAGAACATCCCTTATCCAATGATATCTAACATCAATATGTTTCGATCTAGAATGAAAAGATGAATTCTTACCAAGATGAATTGCGCTTTGATTATCACAAAATAGCACATACCTGTTTTGCTTGAACCCAAGTTCTTCTAAGAACTTCTTCATCCATAACATCTCTTTACTAGCTTCAGTCACTGCAATAAATTCAGCTTCGGTTGTAGAAAGTGCAACACACTTCTGCAATCTTGACTTCCATGACACAGCTCCACCCGCAAAAGAAATCAAATAACCAGAAGTAGATTTACGAGTATCAATATCTCCTGCCAAGTCGGAATCTGTGTATCCAACTAACTCAAGTTTCCTGGTCCCGAAACTGAGTTTCAAATTTGAAATTCTCCGAAGATACCTCATAATTCATTTCACTGCATTCCAATGCTCTCTACCTGGATATGACAAATAGCGACTAACAACACCAACTGCATACGCTAAGTTTGGGTGTGTACATACCATCACATACATTAAGCTTCCTATAATTAAGATATATGGAACACTTTCCATATCTTTCTTTTCTTTATCAGTCGTAGGACTTTGTTTCATATTTAACTTAAAGTGGGCAGCAAGAGGAGTACTAACCACTTTAGCCTTGTCCATGTAAAATTTCTAAGGATCTTCTCGATATATTTCTCTTGCGATAAAAATAACTTCTTAGCATCTCTGTCTCGGGTAATTCTAATGCCAAGAATCTGCTTCGCCGAGCCCAAGTCTTTCATGGCAAAAGACTTGCTCAACTGTTTCTTCAATAACTCAATTCTTGAAGCATTCCTGCCAACAATCAGCATATCATCAACATAAAGCAAGAGAATAATAAAGTCACCATCAGAAAATTTTTGGACAAACACACAGTTATCCGAGGAAGTCTTCTTATAGCCCTGTTCTATCATAACTGACGCAAATTTCTTATACCACTGTCTCGGTGCTTGTTTTAGGCCATAGAGACTTTTCTTCAATTTGCACACATAATCCTCTTTCCCTTTCACTTTGAAACCCTCAGGTTGTTCCATGTATATCTCTTCCTCCAAGTCACCATGTAGGAAGGCTGTTTTAACATCCATTTGCTCAATTTCTAAATCTAGGCTAGCTGCCAAGCCTAGTACCACACGGATAGAAGACATTTTTACTACCGGAGAAAATATATCATCAAAATCAATACCCTTTCTCTGACCGAATCCCTTAACAACCAAACTAGCTTTGTACCGTGGTTGTAAAGTATGTTCATCTTGCTTCAACCTATATACCCACTTGTTCTTCAAAGCTCTTTTACCTTTAGGTAACTTCACCAACTCAAAAGTATGATTATCATAAAGTGACGCATCTCATCTTGCATAGCATCGAACCAATTGTTTTTGTACTCATCTTCTATTGCTTCGCATAGCACTCGGTTCACCCGCATCGAGTCAATAATACATACTCATCTTTAGAATACCTGGTGGAAGGTCGTCGGTCTCTAATGGATCTCCGGACTGGAACATCCAGTGGAACATCTAATTGAGCCTCCGGTTCGGGAATAGTATTATCTATCTCAACATGTTCGGGGAACATGTTCGTTATTTGGAACATTGACTTCCTGTTGCTCTTCATCAACTTTGTGTAGGGATATTTGTAAGAGGAACTGGATCTAAATCAACCAGATTATCACTAACCGTGGTGCTGAAATCATCTCCGCTTTCTCAATATCCTCTATTGTTTGATCTTCCATAAACACAACGTCTCTGCTTCTTACAATTTTCTTTCCAAGTGGATCATAAAATTTGTAGCCAAGCATATCCTGTCCATAACCAATAAATATGCACTGTCGTGTTTTCACATCAAGTTTAGACCTCTCATCTTTGGGAATATGCACAAATGCTTTGCACCCAAATACATGCAAATAATCATAAGAAACTTCTTTGCTTGTCCAAACTCTATTAGGAACATCAAACTCTAAAGGAACGCATGGAGTAAGATTTAATATATGCACAACTGTACTTAAAGCCTCACCCCAAAAGGATCCAGGTAGCTTTGACTGTGAAAGTGAGCATCTTACCCTTTCAACCAATGTTCTGTTCATTCTCTCGCTAAGCCATTTAACCGAGGCGTCTTGGAAGGTGTCTTTTGATGTCGAATACCTTGTTGTCTGCAATATTCATCAAAAGGTCCAATATACTCTCCCCGTTATCGGTTCGATACATTTCAATTTCTTTCCAGTCTGTCTCTCAACTGAAGCTTGAAATTGCTTAAAAGCATCTAACACTTGATTTTTAGTTTTCAAGGTATAAATCCAAATTTTCCTTGAAAAATCATCTATAAAAGTAACAAAATAAAGAGAGCCACCAAGTGATTTTGTTTTCATAGGACCGCAAACATCAGAATGCACTAAATCCAATATACCTGACTTTCTTGAAGGAGGGGTGCTTTTAAATGCAACTCTGTTCTGTTTTCCTGCTAAACAGTGAGCACACTTCTTTAGCGCTGAACTTTTCAATCTTGAAAGGAGCTTCTTCTTGGCCAATATTGACAAACCCTTCTCACTGATGTGACTGAGCCTCTTATGCCATAACTCAGCTACATCTTCGCTATCTACGCATTAATTTTGTCTCGTAGACAACTTTGCATGCATAATGTATAACGAAGAATATTTTTCACCTCTAGCCACAACAAGAGAACCTTTGGTAAGTTTCCATTGACCATTACTGAAGGTGCTGCAATACCCCTCATCATCCAACTTGCTTGTAGAAATCAAATTCAAGCGGATATTAGGTATATGTTTAACATTATTCAATACTAACCTTGTGCCATTGCTGGTTTCTAGGCACACATCACCGATGCCTATAGCTTGAGCTAGTCCATTGTTTCCCATCTTCACAGATCCGAAGTCACCTGACCTGTATGATGTAAAGAAATCTCTACGAGACGTAGCATGAATAGATGCACCACTATCAATTACCCAACTGGTCTCATGAGAAACAAAATTCACCACATCACCATCAAAAATAGTGAGAAAGTCTTCTTTAAGTGCAGCAACACGATTGTCATCACTGTCATTATCACTTATCTTCTCTTTACCTTTCTCCTTTTGTTTCTCCCTTTTTAACTAGCGACAAAACCTCGAATATGTCCTTTCGATGGCAATAATGGCACTCAACATTAGCAAATTTATTATACTTACCTCTGCTTTTTGTCTCGACTTTTATCTCTATTTCTTGGACCTCGAGACTCACTTCTCCCCTTTTTCTCGACAACCAAGGCATCAGAATGTGAAGAGGACGATCATTGTATCTTCCTTCTCATCTCTTCATTAAAAATACTACTCTTGACCAAATCCATGGTAATTGTACTAGCTAAGGCAGAATTAGACAAAAATGTTCAAAACGTCTCCCAAGAGTCCGGCAAAGTACCAAGCAACCATAATGCTTGTATCTCATCATCAAACTTGATTTCCATCGCAGCCAACTAATTTATAATTCATTGAAAAGAATTTAAATGATCAGTCAAACGAGTACTATTATGATATCTCAGAGCCATCATCTGTTTTATCAAAAATAACCTATTATTCTCAGTCTTTTGAGCGTATAACTATTCGAGTTTATCCCATAAACTGCGTGCATGTGTTTCCTCAATAATATGGTTCAAAACATTATCATCTACCCACTGCTTGATATAACCACACACTTGACGATGAAATATAGACCATTCAACATCAGTTTTATTCTCCGGTTTCTCCTCGGCAAATACGGGCAAATAAAAATCTTTCACATATAAAAGATCTTCCATCTTCCCTTTCCAAATATGATAATTCGAACCATTCAGTGTAACCATTCTACTCATATTCGTTTCCATTGTTTAACACAAGGCAGAAAAATCAAGCAATAACCTGATGCTCTGATACCACTCTGATGGGAGAACGGTAATAATTCGAACAATATCGAATCAACGCAGCGGAATAAAATAATCTCCCCTCTTGTGTAAACCTAATAGGAATCGATATAGTAGAGAAAAATAAATACCAAGCACGCGAACACAAGACGATTTTTTACGTGGAAAACCTCCTCGATGTGAGGAGATAAAAAACCACGGGACCGAAGTCCACCCGAAAATCTTCACTATCAATAAAATTGTTCTTCTCTAGCAAATACTAGAGGTACATAGCAGCAAACACCTCAAGAACATAATTCTTGGTAATACACATGAACTTCACAAGAGATCAAGGATAAATCTGACCAAAAACGCAAGTTTTGATCAATCCACGAAAAACCTGATGTAGGGAGCTTCAAACGAAAATCAAACCGTTCAAATTCGAGAAAATTGCGCCACGAACATGCTGACAAAATTTCAGCTCAATCGGACCACGAATTGACCTCCAATGCCAGCTTGATATAAATCAGATATTACCTCAAACCCCGCATTTTTTCGCTTTTTCTCTTGTTAATGCTTGTTTCCTTTTTCGCTGCTACCTCCTTTATATAGATAATAGTGAGAAACCCTATTTCCTCATATAACTTATTATATGGGCTCAAGCCTTTTTTGCCAGAACTTCAACTTTCCTCCACATAGGAGTGAACCCAGCTAACAATTAGTGCCGCTTTTTGTCGTCGTGGTCGAAAGATAAACGTTCAAGAGAGATTAACGTCCTGTTACTTTGACTCCTGGAGATTAGGGTTTGAATTTGAGAACTCCCACTGATATTTTGACTTTTACGTGAGGAGTGCAGCTTGTAGAAATTTCCATGGGCGGGCCCCCTTTCCACACCGACGCACTTATTACGTGAAGCAAACGAATACTATTCTAACTTACATTCTCACTATTAAATGAGAATCGGAAAATCTGCAAATCAATCTTAAATTATTATTATTGTTTAATTTTATCAATTTATTTCTAAGCATTTACATGAATGTAATCCTTTCGATCAATAGTTGTAAAAAATTATTGAAGTGACAGTCCAATCATGAATAATAATAATTTCCAAAGAGATAGGGTAAAAGTCTAAGAGTGAGAGTTAGAATAGGTGTATAATAGAACCGAGCAAAAAACAAAAAACAGTCCAGTATTCGATGACTGTCCTAAGTGGCGCACTGTTATGTCAATAATTTCCAATGTAAATTGATTGAAAAGACTATTAAAATTTTTGGCAAAAATATATGATTGAATTAGTATACTTCGGAAATTTAAAATTAAATTTGCATTAGATAATTTCTCTCTCGAAACCCATGCGCTTGCTTGTGTGTAGATAAGCATTTTCTTGCCTCAAAGCGACAATTATGAACGCAACGACCCATGAATGCAAAACTTATTTAGCCGCATTGACACTAAAACAAATAAAATATTTTAACTATATTTTTAATAATTATAGCATTTGAACACGTAGATATAGTTGGGAGATAGGTGGAGGTTCGTGAAGGAATGGACAATATTATTTTATTCTTTTCGGTAATATATAATGTGCATTTGGATGTGAACGTCTCCCATGCTTTCATACGGTTCGATATCTGACAAAACGTCATGAATTCTGAAGTCGGACGATCTGATCTTTGCCTTTTCAGACAATTTTGAGCTTCATTCCAAATAGAGTTTGTCTTTTCCCTTTTTATGTCAAAATTAAAAACCTTTGTCAGATCTTTGTAATGTATTAGGAAGTTTGAAAGACTAGTAAGCAATTAAGGTTTACGTCCATGTCATGGACTGCTTACTGCGTTACTATAGAAGAGATTGTGATTACTCCCGAGCATTGCGATATTGATTGTGTACTCACAATTTGTTAAGTTGGTAAACATAATTAATTAGGTTGGTGATCCGTGGTTCAAGGACTACCCTATCTTTAGTTGAACTTTTATAATTGCCATGAAAATGCCAAACAACTTGGCTGCTTCAATAACCCCCAATAATGAAAAATCGAGCTCATGTTTTCCAATGACACTTAATTTAATAGTATAAAAAATAAAAATAGAAAGTGTTTAGAGAGAAACAACTTTGAAAAGCATATATTTTAGGAAATGCGAATGTAAATGCTCATGGAATACTCCATAGATCCAATGAACTTAAGTACACGATCCTTACCAGAGAAGTTAATGATGAATTTAAACAAGTCATGTCTAGTTACTGAGCTGAAAATCCTTAGAAACCCCAATCAATTGCCCTTATATTTTCAATACAAGAAATCGATTCCTTGCGCACTTCATCAAATACCCTTGTTTTATAAAAAAAAAAAAAAAAGGTTCTTCAACATTTATAGTCATGAAGTCTCATATGAGATTATGCCAGAGTGGGAAATCTTGTATTTTAATTGTTGGGTCTAGGATAGGTTTCAGGCTTCCAGCATCCAGGCTGGCCTTTTAGGGCGTGCATGGAAACGTTCCAAAAAAACGTTTTTGGAACATTTCTGTACTTTTTTTGTTCTCGTGAACAAAAAAAGAACAGAAACGCGTTTGGTTGCGTTTTTGTTCTTTTTTTTGTTTTTTTGTTCCTGGAACAAAATTGGAGCAAAAAAAAGAAACACAAAAAAATTGCTTTTTGTTCCAGAAACAATTTTGAAGAAATGCTTCTTCTCTCTCTTCTCTTCTCTTTTCTTCTTCTTTTCTTCTTATTTTTTTCTTCTTTTTTCTTTGGCTGGTCGCCGGCCTTGGCCATGGCCGGCGACCGGCCGTCGAGGGCCGATGACGCCGTCGAGGGTCGGCGACCTCGTCGGAGCGTCACCAACCCCCGGCGAGGCCAAGCCTCGCCTTGGCTGGGCGAGCTCGGGCTCGCCCACATCCGGCGAGGCCGAGCCTCACCATGGCTGGGCGAGCTCGAGCTCGCCCAGATTCAACGAGGCCGAGCTCGCGCAGCCAAGGCGAGGTCGAGCCTCGCCCAACCACGGTGAGGCTCGGCCTCGGCTGGGGGCCGGCGAGCCTTGCCGTGGTTGGGCGAGGGCTGCCGCCCCGTCGGCCAATCGCCGGAGGACGGGGATCGGCCGAAAAAAGAAAAAATAAAAATAAAAGGAAAAAATGAAAAATAAAATAAAGATGTTTAAAAAATTAAAAGAAATAAAATAATAATAAAATTTACCAAACGTATTCCTATTCATTTTTTATTCCCAGAACAAACGTTACCAAACGCGTTCTTTTGTTCGAAAATTGTTCCCCGGAACAGAAACACTTTTATTTATTTATTTCTGTTCCATGGAACAAAAAAAGAACAGAAACGTTACCATTCGCACCCTTAGGCTCTACATGAGAACATTTCTGTTCCTCTGGATTTTTATTCTTTTGTTCTCCGGAACAAAAAAAAGAACAAAAATCCGTTTAGTAATGTCAAGTTGTTTTTCTATTTCCCGAAATAGAAAGTTAGTCCGGGAATAGATTTGGAATAGAAATGAGAAATAAAAAAAAGTTACTTCTTGCTCTCGGGGATAATTTCTAGAAATAAGCCAATTTTTTTTCTTTTATTCCTCTCTTTTGCCGCGGCCACCTCCAACCTCATGGAGCCACCGTTGACTACCGGCCGCCGCCGTACGTTGCCAACCACCATCGTCGGTCGTCACCCGCTGCCCACCGCCTGCCGCTCGCCGCCACTTTTGCACGATTGTTGGCCTATGTAGCACGGACACTCTTCGGAAGCTTTCGTGTCGTGTCCGACACGTCCCGACACGCTCTAACATGCGGTCAACGAGTGTCGAAAAATCCGACACGTGGTCAACTCTCTCCGACATGCGAGTCGCATTCGACACATGATTCTAACACGGATGAGGTCAATTTTTAAAATTTCTAATATTTGAGGGGTCAAAATATAAATATACACAAAAGAAGTAATAAAATTGCTATAAATATACACGTACGGGTCGATTTTTATTTTTTTTCAGTTTTGTTTTTGTTTTTTTCTTTTGTTTTTGTTTTTTTTTTTTAGGTTTTTTAAAAGTCTTTTACTATGAAAGAAGTAATAAAAAATGATATATATGATAAATAAATAAATTTAAAAATATCATTTCAGCATTTTTCTTTAAACAATGTTTTTTTCCTCTAAGTTTTATGTATTATTGTAACAAATTAAAATAATGAATGATATTATTTAATATTTTTCGTGTAAATTAATTCTAGGCTATTTTTATTATTATTTATTTATGTATTTATTTATAAAAATATATTTAATATATAACGTGTCGGAATGTGTTGAAATTCTCTATTTTTAAGAAATGACTTGGCGGCGTGTTGTGTCACATGTCGCGTGTCCGTGTCGTTGGCCGCCAACCATCACCGCTGACCGCCACCGCACAGCCCATCGGCCGTTGACGACCGCCGGCCACCGTCTGTCAAAGGCCAACTTGGCCCGAGAGACCCAGAAGACAAATGAATGGATTAGGCCAAAGGGCTTTGACGAGAAAGCACAATGGCACCCAACTATGGCTAAAGCTCGATCCGGACATTTCAATGCAAAAAACATATATTAGGGCGCGGGCTTTTAGCAATACAATTGACCTGACCTTCGCACCTAGCTCTGCTCGGGTCCGCCCAACGATCACCGATTCACCATAATATGAGAAGTCGAGGCCCAAATTAACGGGTTCAGGAAAATTAACGGACTTTTCACAGCTTCTACGAATTAATAACAAAGCTGATCCCACAACTTTTCTCTTTTATCGATCGATAGAACCCATATACATCCATATCGCGCAGGCCATTCTTACCAACGTAAAATAAGAAGAGGAATATCATCACATAAGCAACATTTACCAAGACACACCTCCACATCTCAATCCCCAAATAAAATTATAAGCAAAAGCACAGAGACGACAGCCTTAAATATCGAAAAGTACAGTAAATAAGAGGATGCTTTTTCGGAAAGGGCCCCTCAGGCCATGACTGCCAAACCGCCCATTAAAACGAAAGCTAACGACCCAAATAGGGACAAGCCGATGGCGACAGCCACGCGGTCACAGAACTTGTCAAAGACGTTGCACACCTTCCCCCATTGCACATGCGAGTTCCCCTCGCGGCCGAGGACCCCGACCGCGGTGGCGGCACCACAGCCGGAGAAGAGGAGCGCCACCATGATGATGTCCAAAATCGCCACCGCTGAGGCCAGGGTTCTGCTCTTGCCGGCCTTGTTGGCGAGGAGGAGGAGCAAGGAGAGCAAGGAGTAGCCGCACGCTATAGCGTTAGCCACCACAAAGTACCTGAAAAAAGAGAGAAAGAAAACAGAAGAAGAAGAGAGATCACGAAATTATCTTAGTTTTTAAAATCGAAATAATTCTATTTAAACTCTTTTTTTTTAATTAGTCTTGAAATTTTCGATAACTTGATGCACAATTATGAGCCGAACTATGGAGTCCGCTAGACCAGCGGTCAAACCGCTTGACTCGTCAAGAGGTTTAATCTTTATAATTGATCATTTGCTGCCAACCCGAGATATATTCTTTTCTCTCTTTTTTTAATGAATTTTATTAATCAATATTTACGAGACACTTATTAGATATATTTAATAATGAATAATTTGATTACAAAAGTATTAATCACGCATAACACTTTACAATTTTAAATTTTCCTTATTTAATTACTTGACAAGTGTTGTCGGATTATTATTATTATTTTTAACAAAGTCCTTATATTTATATAGATATATATTTATATTTATATTTATATTTATATTTCTCGTTCATGTTGGTCAACCTTTCTATTCTTTGCTTGTGCGCCCACAAGAAAAACAATCTAGGCCGTCGATCCATTTCGATGCGACCAACGTATTAAATGCTGGAAGGCGATAGTATAATTTTGTACGAAAGTCGATAAAAAAAAAAAACCTAGAGAGGCGTAGGTGGTGTCTTCATCAACTTTAAACTGCCTGAGAGGGTGGCAGGCAAGGGCTTTTAATGCACAATCGATATGCCCAAAGTACTGGGAATAAATATTAAGGAGCGATGCTATTAGTTCACTATGAATGCATACAAAGTAAACTTTATATATAATTTTCTCGACTATTGTTATTCTAGAGATATTGGATATTCAGCAACCGATCGAGAAAACTCCGTAGCTTCTCAAATGTACCATTGTCCGCATGCTATGCACAATCGGTGTTTTGAAAATCGAACTAATTTCAATATACTTAACAAATTTCCAATGAGCACTTGTTAACAAAAAAACACATATATTTTTTAGTACTAATGTATCTTAGATGACAAACCATGATTTAAAGACTTATACCCAATCGATGCACACGAGTTTCAATCACTAAAGAAACATTTTTTTCCTAATATTTAGAGAAGTATCGTAATTGAGGTATTGAATGAACACATGCACATATGTATTTCTTCAGTAATCATTAGAGAAGAACTAAAGTGTGGTGTTACGTCCATCTCAGTCATTGATCACATAAGCTTTCGAAAGAACCTATATAACTGATGGTTAAGACAGTGCTGGTGCATATGATTTGCAGACAATGAAACAAGTTTCCTCAAAATCTAACAGGATAAAGAAATTGAAGGATTAATTAACTTGAAAGGTGAGCTTCCTTATAGCTTTTAGAAGTAACTCCCTTATAGTTGGAAAAAAGGGGGAAAAAAAAAAAGAATGAGAGGAAGGATAACCTAAAACTGAAAATCAGGACATGAGCTCTAATGCCATTTTAAGAAAATGAGATTCTTGAAAAGAAGCACCCTACAGCAGAAGCATGCAATTCAGGTATATGAGGCAATTTCATTCCCTCCCCTCCGCCGCCCCCATATGTTTCCTCCTTTATAATTGACACATGCATCGTGTCAGATATCTCTAACGTGTATAGTGGATACGATCCTTTTTGTCTTCTATAGTAAAGTCAAGCCCTTTTTGCATAAAATCCATGAAACCCTAGAACGGAATATCCATAAGCGATTCACCCGCAAGAGCAAATGAGAGAGGGCGAGAGACGTACACGAAGGCGGACAGGTAGTGCCACTTGGCGGTGACGGGGACGTTCAGGGCCGGCAAGGCGGGGCTGACCTGGACCGGCACGGTCTTGGTCTGCTTGTCGACCCCGAGCACCACCGCGGCGGCGAGGGTCAGCGCCAGGGCCAGGAGCCTCAGCGCCAGACCGCACATCCCCTTCCGTCTGTTCTCGCCATATCCCCTCACCGCCTTGTTCGCCTCGCCATCCATGTTCAGGCTGCTCCTAGTCCCGCTGTTGCTGTAACTCTCCATGCGATACGCGAGAAGTCGTCTGTATGTCTCTGAGAGAGCGAGAGAGAGAGAGAGAGAGAGAGAGAGAGATGAATCCTGGTGATCAAAGGGGCATTCTAATTTATAAAGGGAGGTGCGAAAGGAAGGTTTGGAATCGTGCGCTGTTTTCCGGGGTATATGGAATTTATGGCATGCACGGAAGGTGGGTGTACACATTCCCCAAATCAATGGTGCACGCTGTCACTCCCATCATGCATTCACACTTGCACTCCCTTTCCCACAATCTAACAATTTTCACAAAATTTGATGATAGATAATACGGCTTCCGGCTGGCTCCAATCGCGTATTTCATGTGACCCGATCGCTTAAATAATCTGTTAGAGCACGCCTCACGTGGCTCGGTATATGAATTACTCGGACCGATTTTCATATAGCTAAAGTTTGGCTTTTATCCTCGTTGTTTTGGTCGACCCAGTTCGCGTACCCGAATTAGTACCGCTCTTTGTCGTCGTGGTGGAAAGATAAACGTCCAAGAGAGATTAACGTCATGTTACTTTGACTCCGGGAGATTAGGGTTTGAATTTGAGGACTCCCACTAATATTTTGACTTTTACGTGCATGCGAGAAGGTATAGCTTGTAGAAATTTCCGTGGGCAGGCCCCCTTTTCCACACCTGACGCACTTATTACGTGAAGCAAACGAATACTATCCTGACTTATATGCTCACTATTAAACGAGAATAAGAAAATCTGCAAATCAATCTCAAATTTATTATACAAACGTCGATTTATTTTAATTTCTTAAAAATTTTATCAATTTATTTCTAAGCATTTACATGAAATTTTAATGTAATCTTTTCGATTAGTATTTGTTGGAAATTATTGACGTGACGGTCCAGTTATTAATGGCCATCTTAGATGGTATACTGTTATGTTATCAATTTTTAATGAAAATTAGCTGACCATTTTGTATTAATTTTTTTTGCAAAGATATATAATGGAATTAGCACACTTCAGAAATTTAAAATTGAATTTGCATTTGACAATTTCTCCCTGGAAATCCATGCGCTTGCTTGCATGTAGGTAAGCATTTTCTTGCCTCAAAGCGACAATTACGAACGCACCGACCCATGAATGCAAAATTTATTTAGCCGCATTCACACAAAAACAAATAAAAATAATTTTAATATATCTAATGATTATAGCATTTGAACACGTAGATATAGTTGGTACATAGGTGGAGGTTCGTGAAGGAATGGACAATATTATTTTATTCTTTTCGGTAATATATAATGTGCATTTGGATGTGAACGTCTCCCATACTTTCATACGGTCCGACATCTGACAAAACGTCGTGAATGCCGAAGTTGGACGATATGATCTTTGCCTTTTCAGACAATTTTGAGCTTCACTCCAGATGGGGTTTGTCTTTTCCCTTTCTATGTCAAAATTTAAAACCATAGTCTATGCAAAGTCTTCATCTTCATTCATTGATATGGTAAATTCATAGCAATGGCCTTTTGTCAGCAATTAGGGTTTACGTTCATGTCATGTTACGTCCATGTCATGGAGTGCTCGCTGCTTTTCTATATGAGAGATTATGATTACTCCATAGCAGTGCAAAGTCAATTGTGTACTTACAATTTGTCAAGTTAGTACGCATAATTAAATAGGTTGGTGATCCGTGGTTCAAGGACTATCCTATCTTTAGTTGTCCAATGACATTTTATTTAATAGGACGAAAAATTTAAAAAGAAATGTTTAGAGGGAAACAACTTTGAAAAGCATATATTGTTAGGTAACGCGAATGTAAATGCTATTGGAATACTTGACAGACCCAATGAACTTTTAGTATACGATCATTGTCACAGTAGGTATAGATAGATTCAAACAAGTCATGTCTAATTACCGAGCTAAAAATCCTTCGAAACCCCAATCAACTGCCCTTATCTTTTCAATACAAGAAATGGATTCCTTGCACCCTTCATCAAGTACCCTTATTTAATAAAAAAGTTCTTCAACATTTATAGTCATGAAGTCTCATATGAGATTATGCCAGAGTGGGAAATCTTGTATTTTAATATTTGGGTCTGGGATGGGTTGCAGACTTCCAGCATACAGGGTGGCCTTTTAAATGCGGCCAAGAAAAAAAAAATTGTGAGGGAAACGTGGCCAAAATATATCCATGGCACTGTATTATTCTCTCCTTCGATGGAGAACAACCAACAATTATTACTGGCGTGGTTCTGACGTGTTCGGTAAATCTGACAGACAGGACTCTGACCTTGATCTGGACTGCAAACCAATTGTAGTCATATTTTCAGGAGATGGTGAAACTGCCGGACCTGGATGTTAATTTAGGAGTCCTTAAATTATTTGTTTTTCTGATCAATTGGTCTTTGTGTTAAAAATTGTAAATGCTACGTGGCCCGCTGCCTCGGTGCCACGTCAACTTCGACGAATATCATTCATGCTGACTGGATTGCTTAACACTAAAACACCTCAAATAATGGAGATGGGGAGAGAAAGAGGTGCCTCAATAAGGGCCACGAAGTGCTTGCCAGCCTTTGCCCAACCAGGGCACAGTTGGTGCCGCGATCGAGGGAGAGACAGAGTTAAGAGAAAAGTACCACCACCTCTTGTCTTCTAGAGTCGAGCGACCTTGAACTCATCATGAATGGATTCGCACGACCTTAGCTATCCATTATCGTCGGTACCATGTGATCTTGACCACCCCTTGCCATTGTCATTGTGACCGTGGCCACGAGGCCCCACAAATGGCACCAGCACATGTTGAGGCGGACACTATTGTATTTTCTTTTTTGTACATTTTATATATACTCATTCATTTAAAAAAAAAAATTCAAGGTACATAAGATACCATGTCTTTGCCACGTCACCATTCCGTTTACAATTTTTTTAACACCGTGACTTCCTCGCTATTATTCAACTTAAAAGAAGTTTCCACTGAACAAAGGATTTGATCCATGTCATTCTTCAGCACTTAGAAAACACGCTATGACACTATGATCTTCACTAGGAAGTCATAGCCGTAACAATTTCAAGAGCATTGAGTCAACACATACTGATGGAATGGTCATATTGAGGACTCGAAAATGTCAATGAACTCCTCGCCAGATTGGTTCAACATGGTCATCAATGTTACTTGTAGGAGGAACTTAAAAGTTACTGCACCAAACATGCATGTCCAAAAGATTAAGCATATCAAATCAATATGGAGAACTTAAATCTTTTAATTTTACCAACTGAGTCATAAACTTTTAACATTTTACCAATTGAGTCAATTTGATCAATTTTGACTAGAATTCATTAACGTGGACACCTACTATGCTACATAACAAAGCTAGCGCTGATGTGGATAGAATTTATTATTTTTAATATTTTTTTGAATTTTGAATTTTTTATATATTTAATTTTTTTTCTTCTTTTCTTCCTCTTGTTGGCAACCAACTAGAGGCCAGGACCGATGAGAGCGACCTCGCCTAAGGCCTGCGAGGCCGACCCTTGCTGGCCTTTGGCAAGGCTTGACCTTGTTGAACTTGGCGAGGGCAAGCCTCGCCCAAGGTCGGCGAGGTCGACCCTCGAGATCCCAACAAGGGTGACCTCGCCTAAGCCCGGCGAGGTTGACCCTTGCCAATCGTTGCCTTGAGCCGGTCATCAGAGGTCGGGCAATTGGCCAAAGGAAAAAAGGGAAAGAAACTAAAAAAAAAAAAAAAAGAAAAAAAAAAAAAAGAAATTAAAATGTAAACAAATAATTTAAAATTTGAAAAAAATATAAAATTAATAAAATTTGTTCACGTTAGCGCTGGCGTCCACGTCAATGAATTCTAGCCAAAATTGGCTGGATAAACTAAATTAATAAAAAGTGAAAAATTTTAGAACTTAATTGATAAAAATTGAAAGATTTATGACTGAATTGGTAAAAACGCGATAAATTTAGGATCTTTTGTAAAATTTTCCCAATCGATTTGACTTTATGTGCCATCGCGTGTAAATATTTCTATGCAATAACCACCGAATCTCAACTTTGATTCTCATCTTGTTTGATTTACGAGATTGTCGACACACCATTTCAAATGTCCGGTCTATTCTACGTATCTTGAGAAACTTTGGTTTTTGTTTCAGTTGTGGTATCCGGATGCATCATGCCAGCTTGCCTTCATGCAAAGTTACAGATTCCCAAGTTCTGTCCACGTGCAATTAGCACAGCTAATGATAGTTAATGCGCCAAACATGCGTGTGCAAGAATCTTTTGTTCATCTTCAGTCGATTATATGACACACTGCGGATCTTCTGCTTGAATAAGAAATCAATATGAGGAGATAAAACGTTCCTATAATGATAAAAGACTATTGTTTAAATCATTCTATTTGTTATAATAAAGGGTAAGTAGCTGTGGTTCTCAATTTGAATGGATCACTGTTTTCAATACGCCGAAAACATCTGCACATGGAAATTTTTAACATAAGCATCGCAGAGAAATTTTTGGATATTTGGACAATATCTTCGTACTTTACCTGTTAGAAGTATACTTATATCTCTTTACCCAAAAAAAAAAAAAAATTACTTTACCAAAAAAAGTATACTTATATCTCGTCTTTCCTTAACTTGAGAAAATTTAAGAATCTCAAACTTGTGCGTCAATATGAGACGAAGAAGAAGATTCGCCTCCTCTCTTTTCCACATAATAATAGATGGCTTTAGGGTTCGTGAATCACTAATCTCTAGGATGATCTAGGAGGAGTGAATCAACCTCTTGTAAAGACTATAAATAGGCAAGTGCTCTCATTTAACAATTAAATTTCGATGAAATTTTATTTAGGTTTTACAAAATTATGAATTAATCTATTTATGATTGTGTACATTTTGAATGATTTTGGGTGTTTCATGTGAAGTGAAAGTCACAATACACCAGCGATAAATTCAATAAATTAATGTAAAAGTGTAGGTAACTTAGACAAGAAAATTGTCCAAAAAGTCCTAAACCTATTGTACTTTTTGTCAATTTAGTCATAAACCTTTTAAGTTTACCAATTCAATCTTAAACATTTTCACTTCTTGCCAATTGAGTTCATCAAACCAATTTTGGCTAGAAAATGCTGACGTGGACACGGCGGTGCCACGTAGAACTGCCAAATGCCGACGTGAATAATTTTTTAATACTATTTTTATATTTTTTCGAATTTTTAATATTTTTCTTCCCCCCCCCCCCCTTTTTTTCTTTCTTTTCTTTTTGGGTTTCTTCTTTGCCTTTTCGGTGGTCGGCCAACCACAAGCGACGGTTAGCCACCCTCGGCCGAGCAAGGGTTAGACTCGGTGAGGGGAGCCCTCACCCAAGCGTAGCTTGGCAAGGGTTGCCTGGGCAAGGCTGCCCTAACGTGGGCGAGGGCCAGCCTCGCCAAATCTGGCAAGGGGAGCCGTCGTTGGGGCTCATCCTCGTTGGGCATCGGCATGGTGACGACAACGCCACCTTGGCCTCAGCACAAGTCGGCCTTGCCTAGGCGACCTTGGTCAAGTAGTGCCTAGGTGAGGGCTCCCTTCACTGGGGCTAACCCTCACTCGGCCAGGCCTCACTTATGGCGAGTGAGGCTAGTAGGTTGGCTGTGGTCGATGGCTAGCCATCGCTGATGGCCGGCCGTTGCCTGTGGTGAGCCGGCCACTGGAAAAAGGCAAAGAAGAAAGCCAAAAAGATGATAAGAAAGATGAAAAAGGGGGAAAATAGAAAAAATAATAAAAATTCAAAAAAATTAAAATATTATTAAGAATTATCTATGTTAGCGACAACGGTCCTACATGGCACTGCCACTTTCCCCGTCAATATTGATAAATTCAATTGGCAAGAGATAAAAATGTTTAGGATTGAATTAGCAAAAGTGCAATAAGTTTATGACTTTTTGGACAATTTTCCCTAATTTAAACCATAAATTGCAATGACGACATTATTTAAACAACATGTAATTTCAAGAAGCACTATTGAGTCACAAAAAAAACAAAGGGCATTCTTGAATTGAATCTCCCATGACGTGGATAGCCTGTTTTTGCCCCAATCCAAAGATGGCTAAAAATTAAATTGGCAATTTTGCCCGAAAACTTACGTGAAAATTTTTCTTCTCAACACAAGCATAAACAAGTTCCTTTAGAACACTTAAGTATATTACACGAGCAATAATTAACTTTTCCAAACAAAAGTTACACATAATTCTCTAGGGGCATTAGCTAATAAAATCCAAGAAAATTACCCAATCAATGCTAAACCTATTGTATGGAATTGGAAAGTTTAGAACTAAATAAGTATATGTGTAATAAGTTTATGATTGATTGAAAAATCTTCCTTCCAAAATCCTTAGGTATGCAACGAATCCTTGAGAATTTGCACAAAGATAGTGTTGACTACATGTTCTAAATTTAAAAACACATAGCACCGCCGATGATTTCCTTGTTTATGAATAATAATTAGGAATTTAGGAACAAAAGATTCATAATTCTCGTGGTGAATAACAAAATTAAAGAAAGTTCATACTAAGTAATACGGCTTGTAATTCTTGTGTCGGTGTGATACTAAGTTAGGCTATAAATTTTCATCAAAATTTAATTCTAACTATTTTACAAAGTTGATATTGAGAAATATGGCTTATGTGAGGCTCGAATTGAGTGTTTCATATGACCCATATGTTTGACTAATTAGACCGTGTCACACATGCTTAGCTTACGAATTCTAGGTATTAGTTTTCTTACAACCAAAATTAGGTTTTCATCCACTTTTTTCAATCAACTAAGGGTGTGTTTGGTAACTATTTTGTTTCAGGGAACAATTTCTGATCAAATTTGATTATTTTTTTTTATTATGTTTGTGAGAACAATTTCTAATCATTTTAAAACATTTGGTAACTATCAGAAATTTTTACTCCCAAAATAAAATTGCATTTGGTATCGTTCTCAAAATTTCTAATCCAAATTATTTTCTTTTACTTTTTAATAATTTTACTAATTTTTTTCTATTTTCTTTTCTTTCTCTACTCTTTCAAGTTTTGGCCAATCAACAACCTCGAGATGATTGGTGATCGGCCGATAAGGGACCGCAACCTCGTCGGAGCGGGCGTCATCAGCCCTTGGGGAGGCCACGCTCCGTTATTCAAGCCTCATTAGTAGTTGGGCAAGACTCAGCCTAGCAAGGCTCGGCCAAGCCTTGGTTGGGTGAGGAGCCTCACCAAAATTTGGCAAGGTCAAGTCTTGCCATAGTTGGGTAAGCTTGGCCTCACCAGATCTAGGCGAGGTTGAGCCTCGCCCAACCATGGCTTGGTCAAGCCTCCCCAAATAGGGGAGGCTTGTCAATGGTCAAGGGAGGCTTGGGCAAGCCCACCTAGCCACCAATGGTTGGGCGAGCCTTTGGCGAGCTTGTCGAGCCTCACCTAACCGATTACCAGCGACCGAAGGTGGTGGCTAACGGCGACAGTCATAGAAGAAGAAGAGAAATAAGAAATAAGAAATTTGGGTTTGCTTGATTTTGGAATTCTTCTTAGGAATAAAGAAGCCATTTTTTTTTTTACTCCTTGATTCTGTTCCAAATCTATTCTCAAGAACAAAATAACAAAATCAAACACTACTTGGCAAGTTGCTAAACACGCCCTAAATTCACGTATCAAAATTAGGACCGGTGTTCTGCAATATGGTCAAAAGATAAATCATTCACAAGAAATTAATTTCTTTTTATGGTATGTTTGGTTGAGTAAAAGAATTTCATTTGAATTAGTTTTTTGAAGTTTCACATGTTTGGTTCTTACTAAAAATGATCATCTACAGTAAAAGAAAAATTCTATGCTTAAAATAAGAAAAATAAATTCACTAATCTAAAAAATAGAAAACATTTTTCTTAAAAATGATTTTTTTATGAAAAATATTCATTTTTATCATAATGTTTTTTTCTTGGAACAAATGCACCTTTACTTTAATTCCTAGAGATTATGACTAAATTTGGGGATAAGTATAGTAGATGTGCCACAACTTTCGTATGACACTCGCTTGATTGAGTGCTATAATTTTTTTTTTCGCTCACTTAAGTGCCATATTGGAGTAAATTTGATCATTTGAATACCATTTTTGGTTATTAAAATAAGACATAAGACAACTGGCGTCAATGTTGGATTTCTGACGAGGCAAATCGTAGATGGCACTTAAGTAATCTATTTTTCAAATTTGTGGCATTTAAGTGAATGCCATACAAAAGTTATGGCACTTCTAATGTACTTTTCCGAAAATTGCTTATACATGTGTCCATTGAAGGAGTAATTATTTAAATATTGTACGGATATCAATTTTGTTTTAACTTTTTAATTTTGTCAATGTAATCTTCCTATTAATTGCCGTCACAAATTGCGACATGGAAATCAACAAATTGCCCACCTAGACACCATGTCAGCGATTTTTGGTGGCAAATGCAGAAAAGATTACATTGAAGTATCGCCCAAAAATTTAGAACTATAATGACAAAACTAAAAAATAGGTTGATTAAATGGAATAATTAGTTGTTGGCAAGAAAATTATGACATTTCTAATTGCATTATAAGACAATCCAACCAAACTAGTGGCAAATACATATATTTTGTCAATTCTAAATGCATCAAATCCAAAGAAAGAGAAGAAAGTGAGTAATAAATAATCTTAAATCGGAGACTTGCAAGAGATACCTTAGTCAATTTAATGTAATAGGGGCATCAAAAGTCAAAAGATAGATGGAAAAAGTGTGACTCTTTATGCGTTTATCCTTTTTCATATAATTGCTCATTTAAATGTCAAACTTAACCTACTTATTTATATTTGCGTTGATGTGAGTAAAGTAAGGAGAGAGCATGGCTGTTTTCTAGAGTCAAGGACCGTACGGTGATTGGGAAAAAGAAGAGAAATAGGAGGTAATTTATAATTAATACTAATTATGTTTTAATACATAATAATTGTTTTGATAATATTTTAATTTTAATTTGTTGAAAAATAAATTTAAAATAGTTGAGATTTTATATCCAATGGGCTTCATTCATGAGAAGTACCGGGTTTTATATATATGGTAGCCCCTTCTATTATATGTCTTATAAATAATTAATTAATGCAAGGCATTAGTCTATGTGGGACTCTTATGGTAAAATTCAAAGGGTTAGCTACAATGATTGGCCCTGCCAACCTTTTCACTTATAAATAAAAATGCTTGGGATGATGATAACAACTTTCATATGGCATTTACTTGAGTGTCATAATCTTTGTTCACTCACTTTACTATTACATCAAAATAAAATTAATCATTTGAGTATCATTCCTAGCAAATCATACTACATGAAATTTTTTTAATTAATTTTACATTTTGATTTGGATTTTTTTAAAATTTTGTTACTGATCCACATTAGCACCAACGATGCCACATAGGACAACTAGTGTTCATGTTGGAATTTCCAATAAGGCAAATTGCCAATGACAACTTAAGTGATGGATTTTTTAAATTTATAACACTCGAATGAACAAGAAAATAGTTATGATACTCAACCAAGCATCGTATAAAGATTATAACATTTTTTTGGTGTAGTTACCCCTTAAATTTGATAACCTCCCACTCCGTACTTGACTTTTATGTATGTGCTTGACTTTTATGTATGTACGGGAAGGCACCACTTAGAGAAATTTTATCGGCAGGCCTCACCCCTATTTTGTGGAGGTTGATGAAGGAAATCCATATTTTAGTTGATTTATTGTTGTTATTTTTGAAATAAATTTAATGGGCTTAATCGCAGTTCACATGTCTTCGGGTGTGAAAACTTTTCATACTTTCATACGGTTTGATTTCCGCCTTTCATACGTTATGAATACCAAAGGTGGAAAATATTTTATTGCCTTTTCGAATAGTTATGGGCTCCACTCTGAATGGGTTTTTTTTTTTTTTTGGTCGGTACTCTGGATAGGGTTTGCCTTATCCTTCCTTTGTCAAAATTCAAACCCTTGTCTTGCCATTGACTTCATCTTCTTTTATAATAAAAAAAGTATGGCACCGTTCTTACGGTACTAGTGAGCTAGGGAGTTGGAAACTAGAAGCAAGTAGGCTACGTTTGGTGTGGAATTCAACTCTATCCAGTGTTTAGAGTAATGCCAAATTCTTGCCGATAGGATTGGCGTCCAAGTAGGAAGCCTGGACCGACAAAACCAAAAAAAAAAAAAAAAAGAGTACGAAGCCTGGAATCAAGGAGATGCAGTTGTAACTGCATTTAGAGCATTTATTGCTTGTTTGCAATTGCGTTTAATAGACTATAAAAGGTGCGGTGTAATCTTTAGAAATGGATCTATCATCAAGAATAAATATTTTCGATATACCATTATCAGTTTATTAAGCTTAATGTCTTTTCAATTTCCATCGTTTACAGGTTTTTACCTTTAAATTCACTGTCCTTCTTCTTCATTATCCCAATTGAAATCCTATTTGAAATCACCACTAAACTCATATTACAAAAATTCAAAAATTAACGTTTTTATGAAAGATTTTTCTCTATGTGGGTCAATGCCCATTTTTTGGTGAAACACATACTCATTGCCATGAAAAAAAAACTTGACAAATTTGGCAATTTGATAACACCCAATAATGAAAAACCATGAGAATGGCTTTGCTAAGCTAAAATTACTGTGCGAAAATACGTCTTCATGATATTAAAAAATACATCTGTGAAAAAGGAAAGCTGGATTTAGGGACATGTCACTAATGTCGTAATACAACCACCATAGCACTTGCTCATATGGGAATAAGGCACTCAAATGAACATTGTCAAGTGGTAGGATGAATTTATTTTGGGGTGCACCATGCATTGGGTTGCCTTATGAAAAGAAGCTCTTATATTGATTTGAGAATAATAATACAAAAGACAAGAACGTTGAATTTTTGTGTATATTTGATATATTGATCAAAAGCACATAAGCCCAATTATAAGCTTTATCGGATAATTCTTTAAGGAAACCAAAGAAATTAAATCCGATTAACTATTGAATGCTCATAAAATATCTTAGAATTCCAATGAACCAATTAAGTTTAATCATTTTCTTTCTGATGCATTGTTGTCCTTATCAGAGTAGTTTGGATATAGTTGATGAGATTCAATTTCCGAAACGATGTTTATCTACCCAAGATTCCCCACTGTTGCCCACCGTGGGAGTCTGGGAGATAGGAAGCAAGGACGGCCTGTCGAATAGAGCGGGACAATGATGATGTCCACTCCTGGCTTGATGTGCCCCTCTCAAGCGAGGAATAATGGCTACATTTCCGTCCAGGACCCGAATTAGTAGGATTGATTCTCATAATAATAAAAGTGAAATATATTGAATTTTTTTTGTAAAAATTTTCGAATTAAAAAAAAAAGTTCGATAGAAAGTTTGATCAGTTAATTCAATGTTTATCTAACACATTCTGAAAATCTGTATCTCAAGTGGGAAAAGGGAAAAAAATGGGTTTATTAGAGGAGACTCAATGTGAATTTAATAGATTCTTCATATGGATAGTCGAGAAGTTTGATATGAGATATGAGATATGATAGAGTAAGCAAGTTTATTTTTAAAATTTCGATCTGGATAGGTTCCAAGATTATCCAGGGAAAAAAAGTTGTCAGGGACACGTGGCGAAAATATATCCATGCATTATATTTTTTTTAAATTTCTATAAATTTCTATAAATTGTCAGGAAACTCGTTCTAGCATTCTTCCCTTCAATGGAAGACACCTTATGATATTTACGGCGCGATTCTTACGCATTCCGCAAACCCGCCAAACACGAACACGTTACCTCGAACTGGACTACAAAACAAGTGCGGTCATAATTTCAGGATATTGTGGCACTGCTAGGCTCGGTACAATTTTCAATTTGTATAATTTCATGCCTGTTCTTTTTTTTTTTTTTTTTTTTTTGCCAAATGGTCCTTTCTGTTCTATTAGTCCTGTTAAAATTGCAAACGAAGATGCTACGTGGACCGCCAACACGGCGCCACATCAGCCTTGCCTGATGTGAGCGGGGTCGACCAGTTCTGATGCGGCCTCATCGGGTCGTGCGACCTCAACTAAACATCATCGTTGTTGGCATGGTCAATTTTTGATTGTGGCTGTTGGGCCCTGCAAGTGGCGCCTGCACTTGCTGGGACAACTGTTTTATTCTCTTCTCTACAATTAAATATATCTATTATATTATATATTTTTTTTAAAAATCATAAGCCACGAAGGATGCCACATACAATTTGATGACCACGTAGCCGCATCACCATTTCCCTTTGAGATGTGGGAGAAAAAAACATATATGGTTTACTGACCACACTGGCCAAAGAAGTAATAATAAAAAAAATAGTCCAAACTTATTGTATTTTTTTTTTTTTTAATGCCGGGGATCCGTCCTAACTCACCTTACGAGAGCACAGTACCAACTATACATCTAGGAAGACTGGCTAGCAACCTACCGTTGGGCCCCCCCACTTAAATCATGAAATTACTCTAGGAGTCGAACCCCTGACCTGGATCCCAGATTCAGGGGGCACGCCTCAACTAACGTAGCCATGCATTAGTTGGTAACTTATTGTATTTATGTCAATTCAATCCTAAATTTTTCAATTTGATCAAATTAATCTTAAATCTTTTGAGTATTTACCATTGTAGTATATTTAGATAATTTTTGCCAGAAATCGTTAACGTAGACATCAACTGTCTTATGACGATCGATGTAGATGTAAACAATTTTTAAATTTTTTGTTTTCTTTTTTTCCTTCCTTAGCTAGTCATCGAGCCTCCATGATGGCCGACAAGACTTGACAGAGGTTGCCCCTCACTAGCCTTGGGCAACCATGCTCTTGTGAGGTCAAACCTCAATCGGTGAGCGAGTGCACCAAAGTTAGTCCTCGCTAGATTCGATAAGGATGAGCTTTGATGGCCATCAAGAAGGCCTAGTGACCAGCAGAAGGAGGAGAAAAAAAATTAGAAGAAAAGAAACAAAAGAAAAAACAAAAAAAAATTATAAAAAAAAAAAGTATTCATATTTGTGCTGATTGTGTCACATAAAAAATTTTGTGTTGATGACATTCACATAGCGATTTGGCCAAGATTGATCGCATAGACTATATTAACAAATTCTCAAAAGGTTTAGGACTAGCTTGGTTGAAATATTTAGATCTGAATTGATATCGGTGCAATAGATTTAAATTTTTTTAATAGAATTGTCCCACCGGCAGGGACTAAATTTAAGAAGTTGAGAAAATACTGGGATTGGCTGTGACCATATCTCTATTATTCGGTGCTAGTGTGAGGTGTCATTCTAGTTTCGCATTTGAGATCATATTTCGATTCTATTATAAGCCAATTATTCCCATTATAATTAGTGGTTGACTTCCCCGTGATTAATGTAACTTAAAAGAGATTTCATCTGAAACAAAGGATTAGATCCACGTCATATCTGACTATTTAAAATTCATTATAGAACTATGATCATGATCATCCATATCTTCATTCATATAAGTCTTCAATAACAAGTCATAGCTGTACTGATCTTTAAAGAATTAGAATATATTATTCATTATAGAACTATGATCACGATCATCCATGTCTTCATTCATATAAGTCTTCAGTAACAAGTCATAGCTGTACTGATCTTTAAAGAATTAGAAGAGAGAGAGAGAGAGAGAGAGAATGGTCAAACCGACCAAGGAAACGAAGAAGACAGTGAACTCATCCTCCGAGTCGACCCGGTCATCAATATCACTTAAAAGTTAGGATGGGCTCGACAGCCAATGCACCAAGCATACCTGTACAGAAGATGAAGCGTATCAAATGGATTTGATTTTGTACGCCGTTGCTCGTCTGGTCCTGCGTTCACGTTATCCATAGGGATGTTTTTTTATAAATTTTCCTATCAATTGTTGCAATAAGGACGAATAATTGCCATGTGTTGACTAGGTGGGATGGGATCGTGTCGGATAACGTTACAAATTTACTGAGCTGTCTGATGCAGAATGATTGAGTGGCAGCTCTTATTGCCACTGAGAGAGTCCTTTGACTTTGCCTTACATTTAATAAATAGGACTACGCTAATTGCAGCAAAAGAAGACATTTTAAAAGGTAGATTGACCATTGACAGGTTCGATTTGAATCTAGCAAGCCCTTCATTTCCCATGTACTTTCCAAGTGTCTCTTGTAATTATCCGTGCTTTCCGATCATTCTGACTGATGTGGTTAGTCACTTAAGTGTCCACAGCCTGCATTTCTAGTGTAAAACCTTTTATTTCCATGACCCGGAGGGAAATTACATGTACTTGTTGCTGGTCGATTGTCATGAGTCACAACCCCTTGGGAAATGTAACCGTGCACCCGTCACCACACCTAAGCAACAAATGAAAGGTTCGAACTCGACACTCGTAGGTGGGATGAAAGCAGCACCATCACTCATGTGTTGCACTATTGGACTACATGTAAAACATGAATTACAAACCTACGGGATTAGTTTAGTTGTTAAGGAGCAAACTTGTGCCTGGTTTACGCTGACAATACGGGTTTGATTCCCAAAGTCATCGGGTGCACATAAATTGGGCCAGTCATCCAGGTTTTTTTCTCATGGATAATGTAGCCTATGAGATAGTGGGGTACCTCACGGGCCCAATATGTTTTAGACGAATCTAGGAGAGACAGATGATGATGGAGAGACAACAACGACAGGGATTGTGTGTATCGGAGCTGAAGTTGCTATTGCACAGGGTAAATGAGAGAGGAGACAGACGAGGGTACGTGCATTCTTGAGCGGGTGAAGATGGCTCGATGCTGTGTCTCCATTTTGCTTTATAACTTAGTATATATGCTGATGTCTCACGTACCAAGAGCATTGATAACGGTACTTGGAGGTGACCGAAGTGAGGGCAAAAATAGAACGAGATTCTCTTAATGCTATTAGATGCTTAGGCGGGAGAAGAAATAAATCGAAATATACACACACTAGTATCGATGAGAAGAAAGCCATTTATGATGTCAGAAATGAACCTTTCAGATAATGCTCTAGTCGTCGACACATCCATCACTCTTGATTCCTCAAACTCATTATGTGGAACCAATGCTTCGATGATTGCCTATCTTTATGAGGTGTCTTACCTCAATGAAGATGACAAAATCTCCAACACTCACTTTCCCCTTGTCGATCCATATTCAGCCTTTGCTAAACCTGCATCCTTCTCACCAATCCGTTCTATAAAGAAACTCATCCAACATACTCGAAAGGAAGTCTGAAGAGTATGTCCAATCAACACAGTTGGATCAGCATTGTATTCTAGCCACCAAACAAGAACACTTTGTAGCTTGCAAATGCCTCATGATTTCTTGTGCTAGTGGCTTACTCAAGGCTATACTCACATGCACTTCGGTGCTATTCGCCTAGCTTTATCTTTCCATGGTCAAAAAGGACTTCCAATAGGAGGCCGAATGATGTTACTTGACACTCGGTTTCTTGACTACTAATATGCCTGTATTGGGACAGTCAAAACCACATTAAAGGCTGAAACTATGTTTGCCTACATATTCTCTAATTTCAACATGGCTCCTTCGGATACTCGTATGCTTAATGCCTGGAAAAGGCAGCTACAAATTACTAGAGCACCTCAGACTCCAGACTTTGTTGTGGCAATGCTTCACTCTAGACTTTGGATCTAACTTTGCCTAGAGCAAATGATGCACTTTTGATCTCGATTGACAACAATCAAACACTGTCATGTGTCCGTGTACAATGGCAGATCCATCGAGCAGAGTTAGTCAAACTTCTCCTAGACACCTAGGTGACCAACTATGAAAAGTCTCACCAAAATTCCCCATCCATTCAAGTGACAAGATCCAAATTCACCAAGAAGAAGGATGGCTTAGTGGTTATCAAGTTTGACCACTTCCAAAGGAAGGTGAAGGAGAAAGGCTAGAGTTAGAAGCCTTTAATTCTAAAGGACACCCCTTGTCTACTTCGAAGATCCTTTGACAAGCCATTATCCATGGGATCTAGACTGCCAATGCTAGTATTGTTTAGCTCCGATTGACAAAGAGGATGACAGACCTTCCAGGAGAAAGAAGTATCGTTCTGGGTGTGAGATTTTCAAAAGATGGGAAAATGATAATCAGTCTATTGGAACCCATGGAGAAGATGGAGAACATCGGTGTCCTATAGACCAACAAGACATGATATATCTCCTGAAATTTTTCCACCATCTTCGCCTAAATACAAACCCTCTCCTCTAAAGGCCAACCCTTTTATAACCAAGCCTGTGTCCCCATTCTATAAACTCATCGTCAAATGGGTAAAGAAAAAACCTGGTTTTGATAAGAGTACTACACAGTTCTGTAGGTAAGATGCACGGCCACCTCCTCCACCTGTTTTGCCTAGTATTTGCATGTTTCAGCCTTTAGATATCCCTGCCTTGGCCAAATTTACAAGCTCAAATGGATATGAGCATTGCCTAAAGATTGGAAACCCAACTGGAGTTGATTTAGTAGGAAATCCAGAAAAGTCAACCCTGCAAAGTTTGTTCTAAATTGGCGGACAAAAAATGCTCTGGCCTAGAATAAGGTACTCAAAACGTTAAACACCAAAGTGTCTAATATTCAGTCTGAAGTCTGTGAAGTAAAGACTGAAGTAGGAGAAATAAAAACTGATATAGACCATGTCCATCAGCAAGTAGACCAGACGGTAGTAGCACATAAGCTGCCACAACTCCTCCAAGATAAGCTCTGAAAGATGGAAATGGGAGCTTTGCCTTCTCGACACTATCTTGATGACCAGAGTGTTGAAATTGAAAAGTTAAAACATATTAAGACTCTTCAAGAAGGAATACATCCCCCGAGAACCTCATCCTTTGATCCACCATTCATTTCCTCATGAAAAAGATCGAGGTTATCACACTCTTCTTCAACTTCCTCAGATGTTTTTTCAAGCCTCAATATCCAAAGCCCAAGCTCTCGCAAATCTGATATCTTGGCCATCCTAGACAGGATCCTTGCAGAAAAGTAAAAAGAAAAGTCAGGACAACAACTTGATTCTTCCTCTATACCTTCTTTTTCTTTTATGATTTAGAAACTTATCAAATCGTTCTTGAGAAATTACTACTGAAGCACCATGCCAGAAATCACAATAGTAGCTCAAGAAGAAACAGGTAAAACCCTCCATCTGACACAAAGGGCTCAAAATCCCTTGAGCCTTCACAAGAAAGCCCATCAGACTCAGAAGCAGAAGCTATCCTCCCAATCAGTTTCATGATGAGGGAAGAAGATGAAGATCTGCAAGGAAGAAATGATCCAGAACCAGCATAGTCCAATTTCGATGGCCCCATCACCTCTATGCTTTCATTGGCCCTTGATGTCTTCCATATCCCTAATGGAATGGATCATTGCAAGAGTTCGGTGCCTGGATGAATGCCTTATTGTTAAATCTAGAAATCAATCACTTTGACATACTTTTGGAATTTGTTAGCAGATTTATGGGTAGTCTACTAGATTGATGGATGAACCTTCTACTAGTTGACCAGAATACTTTTCTGGCCTAGGATTTTAACCAAGTTATGCAGATTCTTTATCTATATTTCATGGGCAGCTCAGAAGACCTCCTAGAACTAAAGAGAACGTAGTTCTTCGAAAGAAAATGCTGCTCTAATTAAAAGGAAGGACTTTGACAGGCACTTTAAAGAAATGAAGCTTTACTATGCTCTAGGCGGAGATATAGGTTTGAAACCCATTTTCTTGTCTTCCTATCAAAGCAAATTGCTACTTTGGTAGACAAATTCTTCCAGAACTAAATTAGAAGAACCCTTGAAGCCTCCCTTGGGGAAATCCAACAAGGTGTTCACGCTTCTCTTGATGAGCAACACCTACGTAAGAAGGCATTAAAAGAATTTATAGAAAACAACAAAGAGAGATTTGAAATCATATGTGGTCATAAGAATTTGTCTTGTGATTGCTTAAATAAGAAAGAGAGATTTGAAGAAGTACTCTTCTAAATGGAGAAAAAGAGGCAAATGAAAATTTCTCAGGAAGAGTAAGTAAGAAAGAAGTAGCAGCAACAGGGTAAAAAAAGAAGAAGACAAATCCCTTATTTGTTGACGCAAAGGGCATTTTGCCAAAAATTGCCATTAGGCAAAGAAGAGCAGAATGAATCTTGTGAATGCTGTTGAAAAAAGGACGGTCATCTCTCTTGAAGAAGGCGACCTTGAATCTAATTTCTCTCTTGAAGATGGACCATTGATAAAACCATCTGCATCATCAAAACATTCTCCGAAATAATGATGTTGAGTCTAATGAACCCGATGATTTAGAAGAACCAAGTGATGGTCCCAGAATATCCAAGAATCCCAAAAAGATCCAAACACCCAGAGTATCCGAAGTGCTAGCTCAAGAAACGTCTTGATCAAGCCATACGTTCCAAATATGATAAACTCATTTCTGTAATAGCCCTCGTAGACACAGGTGTAGTGCTTCTATTCTTGACCCAAGAATCTTTCCTGAAGATTACTGAGAATTACACACAAGGTATTCTACAGTTGCTTCAAAAACATTCTCTGGCTGGCGCTTGCTTGTTATGATTTTAAGCAACCATCTTTTGTTTAAAAATGGTACGTGGGAGGGTACCTTTTTCTTGTCAAGACAATGAATTATTTATGTTGACCTCGGGTCTCTAACTTTGGCTGCATCTACCAAGTGTATTCTAGTAGACTACAACTAGAAATTCTCCGCCTCCACCTGATTTATAAATCTTGATTTTTTCGCTCGAACTGATTTTCCACAAATTTTGAAAATGACAAAAATATTTTGAAACAATCAAATTTTCCTCTTCGGTGGATATAACCAACAAAATTGGTGAAAAATCATCAATAAACACCACATAATACCAAAACTCTTGTGACAAAGAAACTGAGTCGGTCCCCATATATTACAATGTATCTTGTCCAAAATATGGGAACAT
This sequence comes from Eucalyptus sideroxylon x Eucalyptus melliodora, assembly GCA_016097485.1. Taxonomy (NCBI): domain Eukaryota; kingdom Viridiplantae; phylum Streptophyta; class Magnoliopsida; order Myrtales; family Myrtaceae; genus Eucalyptus; species Eucalyptus sideroxylon x Eucalyptus melliodora. The sequence goes on from CM027826.1 coordinate 28,902,966, forward strand.
TGAAAATCAGAGGAATGAAATGACAATATAGCACTTTTTCTAATTTGACAGGAATGAAATGACAATATGTCCAATAGGAAGACCTCGTCTGTCATGCATCTGTTTTTACGTTGCTCATAGCTTTGAAGCTTTGGAACAATTTTTGCATATGACGGAAGGGGTGGTCGAAGCACGGTGGTCTTGAAAGGCGCGTGGTTGTTTCCAAGGCCTTTCGAGCAACCTGAAAACTTCATTTGCATCTAAAATAGGTTGACCAACAGCACTTAAACTGATTACAAATGGTCTTGAATCCTCTAAGATAGACAGCTAAGGATTTAGTCCCTCTTTCAATAAGTTGCAATTCTGCAAGGAGGTCAAATTCCAGAGCGATAGAGCCTTGAGTGCAATGCTCCGCTAGAGCCTTCCGTACCTGTGAAGCTGTCTCAAGCCCTACCACAAGTCCAAGAACTTCTTCACAGAGGCTAATGATGACCTAAGATTCGGCAAGATCAGCCGTTTTCTTGATCAAGTTTTGGTGGAGCAGCAGCTCTTTAATAGTAGGAAACCTTGAATATGTTGAGTTTCAACTAGGGACAAGACTTGAGTCTCCCAGAGAAGATAGTTGTTGTCATTTAGCTTTAATATGACAAACTTTACCCGTTGAGATATGAGGGAAAAGGATATTTGGGAGCAGCAACCATTGGTGTAGCCTGTAGGGAAGAATTCTGCGTGCTCTTATCGAGTTTGATACTACAAAGACAAATGAAAGCAGAAAAGAATTTGCGAATTTCCCCTTTGATGACATTCATTGGTAGAGGTCCAGATATATATACAAAAGAAATAATGATCCATGATTCTTCAAAAAAATTCCAAATAAGAGCTTGGAGTGCTCTCATTTCTCAAATAAAGATATAAAGTGGATATTATTTCAAATAATGATTCAAAGTGTTTTCGTTTCTCAAACAAGAGTATAAAGTATAACTTGTTTTAAATAAGAGCTTAAAATAATTATATAAATCTCAAAAAAAGGCCTAACCTTACTAGCCAAAGGGCATTCTCGTCTTTTCTTTTTAATTTTTTTTTTCTTTTTCCCTCTTTCCTTCACCAACTATGGCAGAGGTCATTAAACTCAAGCAAGGGTTGCCCTCGTCGGCATGGGCAAGGGCAGCCCTCACCGAGGCTGGTGACTCGCCGGCCATTGACAAGGTGTGGTGATGGCTACAAGAGGGAAGAGGAAAAAGGAAAAAAAGAAAAACAAAGGAAAAAAATAGCATAATTTTTTTTATTGAAATACCACTTCTTTGATAGTCAGAATAGTCACTAGCTAGCCAAAAGTTCTCATTTGAGATGATTTGACCATTTAGACCCTTATTTGAAATAATGTTTAAAATGAGGGTGAAATTTTTTCCAGAATCTTTAAATAAACAAAGTTTAAAAACAATTTAATTAACTTATATTATAGGATCAAGTAAAAAATAAAAGCAAGTCGGCATCAAATCTATCATGTGCTGTTGTTATCGAAATCATTCTGATTTGGTTTAGGTCTAGCACGTGTTGAATGTGTGGATCAATATTCACGTTATCAGAAAATGAGTTATGAAATAGATTTTTAAACATGTAGTTTTTTTTTTTTTTTTTTTTTTTTTTTTTTTTTTTTTTTTTGGTCGAAAATAACATTCATATATATATCAACTGAAATTACATCCATCGGCTATAGCGTCCGCAGTCAAAATAGCAAGAAAAATAGCAGGAGGTTGATATAACCAGTGTTGGGCCGAATCAGTTGTGCGATGGGCCTTTGCAGCCCAGTCAGCGGCCCGGTTTGCTTCTCTCAGGCAGTGTTGCAGGGTTAGGTCAGCGAAGCAGGAGAGCAGGTGGAGCGCCTCCTCAACGATCGGTCGAAGCTCCCACATGGGTGATCTGCCATGGCGCACAGCTTCAACAAGGGGAAAGCAGTCCATTTCAATCACCAGAGTGGTGTTATGGAGTTGTCGTCGCAGCAGATGGTGCAGGGTACAGGTTAGGGCGTTGAGTTCAGTTTCCAGCGCCGAGTGCAACCGAAACGTGCTAGAAAATCCGTCCATAAGCCTCCCACGATGATCTCTGCAGACACAGGCCATTGTGCCCTCGGTGCTGCCCGGTTGAAAAGCTCTGTCGATGTTATATTTCAGAGTGCCAGAGTCTGGAGGACGCCACAGATGCGCGGGATTGAGGTGCGGAATCCTGGATCTCGATCCAGCAACAGCAGGGGAGAGGAGGGACTGGGTCTGAGTGATGGCCATGTCAACCACCTGTCGCAGATCAGGTGTCTGGTTGCGGAAGACTGCATCGTTGCGCATTCTCCAAATCTGCCAGAGTGTATTGGCAGTGAGCTCGAGTCCGGGTAGGTTCTTCGGTGTCTTTGCTATGGCTGAGATCCATTGATCAATTCGCTGGTTGCTCCAAGGGGGTAGTGTTCTATTAAACACGTAGTTTGTTTGTACTCTTATTGACTAATTTTGATATTTTAAGTAGCCATGTTTTGGTTAAGAATGTTATGAGGCACCTCCATCGCGCCTCACGGTGGCTCCTCATTTTCGTTCGAAATTCAAGATCAAACCTCTGTTGTTAATAACTCCAACCGACAAAATCACAAATCTTTATTTTAGGTTTGTATGCTTTCTTCCATTTTCGTATCATCATCACAGTGGCTGGATAGCGTCCTAGTGAGCCATCGTGAAAATAAAATAATAATCAAAAAGAGCTCACCTCCAATGCCATCGGAGTTATGTTTCTCCTATAATGGAATTCGTACCCTCTATCATTGACGTAATTTTGGGTCCCAACTCATCTTAATCTAAACGTCAATGACGGGGAAAAAAGGAAAGTCCAGTCTTGGGACCAAAATAAAGTAGCAAATATAAAATTTCGTTAATGTATGATACCCAATGCTGAATCACAATTCCGCAAACGATTTTCATGGACATGAGAGTTAATGTACCAAATTTTTTGTCAGAATTAATTGTGAGGTCCAATTGATCATTCCTATCAATTGTAGATAACCGATTTGTCATCATTAAAAGTGCTCTTTAACTAAAAGGGAAATTTTTGACCCCAAAAAAAAAAAAAAAAAAAAAAACTTAAAAGGGAAACGACTCACACAACTTGTTAAGTAGTGTCAATAGTTCAGTTCGGGTTTTCATGTTACCCAAACCAAAGTATGGGATGTGTGCATGTTTTGACCCAAATCAAAAGCATGGTTCGGCTCGGCTTGGGAGTCAAAGGAGCAAAACTTGTAGGAGAAAACATGTAAACATTTGGGGTTTGGCCATATGTTGTTCAGACTCTTGAATTTTTTGGGCATTTGGCACTAGATCAATAGGAGGATGGGTTTCTCCTGGCTTGAGTGGTTCTAAATTATAGGAGGAATTTTTCTCAATCCACTTGTAAATAGGTTTTAGGCATTTGGCACTAGATCAATAGGAGGATAGGTTTCTCCAAGCTTTTTTTTTTTTTTTTTTTTTTGGTTGAAAGGAAACATTATATTCATATAATCGGAATACTACATCCTGCCACAAGGGCATCAGCATACACAAGATCCATCAAAAGGTAGGGTGGGAAGATATTCCAATTTTGGGCCAAAGTTTCTACTTGTTAGGCCTTAGCGGCCCAGTCGGCTACTGCATTGGCTTCTCTTCGACACAACTACGTTGTCAAATTAGAGAAAAGGGACATCGAATCGACAGCTTTCGCGAGCAAGGAATGGAGTTTCCATGGTGGCGATCTCCCACCTGTGATGGCGTCGACAACGGTGCTACAGTCGGATTCAATCACGAGTCGTGCCTGATGCAGACCTTGTCATAGCAAATGCTGAATCGTGAAAGAGAAGGCCTGGAACTCCGCAACCAGAGCTGATGCGGCTGGAAATCTGCTGGTATAGATATTGGTGAGTCTTCCTTGATGATCTCTAGATATTGAAGCCATCGCTCCTTCTGTACTCCCTGGTTGATAGGATGCATCAATATTACATTTTAAGGTGCTTGGATAGGGTGGTTGCCAGAGTTGGGCAGGAATCTGGTTTGCAATAGCTTGTCTCAAAGAGGAAGGAGAAGAGATCTGGTAAAGTTGAGTCTCTGTCAAAATAGCCTCGACTACAAGGGATGGATCCATCCGTTCATTGCGGAATATGAAGCCATTCCGCATTTTCCAGATCTGCCAACAAACGTTGGCTATTACTTCCAAAGAAGGTGAGTTGTTTGTTGATACAATTTTTGTTGCTAACCATGCATCTATTTGATGGATTTGGTGAGGTTGTATGTCAATGTTGTTCTGTGGATGAGAACATTTTGGTCAAGTCCATGAACAAAGTAGGAACAGATGCTCTAAAGTTTCTAGGGTTTACTGGTGACATAGTTGATAGTAGGGATTGGTTATGATTTGTTGGTGAAACGAATTTTCTCTGGAAGCTACTGCATTGTGACAGGTCGACCAGAGAAAAGTCCTTATTTTGGGAGCTGTTCGCATTGACCAGATTTTTCTCCATAGTATTCTAGGGTTCTAATAAGAGGATGATGCCATGTGATTACTGTTGTTGCTGGAGATTGCTATTAAAATATGATAATTGCTCTTCACTGTGTGTTGACCATCCTTTGTTGCTAGCCAAATTAATTTATCTTCTGTATAGTGAGTCTAACTGGATGGTTAGAATCTCTTGAATAGTATGCTCATCCAGAAAACGATTGAGCAAAGATGTGTTCCTGTTGTTGTGGATTGAATCTATTAGATCAGCCACCAGCTGTGGTTCCTCTCTGGTCACGGGTCCACCAAGAATTCCTCTTGGTAACCATGGATCCTCTCGGATTCTAATTTTACTCCCATTGCTGACGGACCATCTAAGATGTGGGAGAATAGCATCTCTAACGTAAGAATGCTTTGCCAAACCTAGGACGGTCGAGTTCCTTTGTTCGCTAACTTAAATTCTGTAGAATGATAATACAGACCCTTGAGTAGCTGACTCCATAAAGCTTGAGGATGTTGTAGTAAACGCCATGCTTGCTTTCCAAGCATGGCTCTATTAAATTCAATAAGATCACGAAATCCGAGCCTACCTTTATCCTTACTACCTTTGATGATATCCCATTTCTTCCAATGTATTCCTGCTCTATTCAAATCATTTTTCCACCAAAATCTTGCGATACTCTTTTCTATAGTTTTACAAAGAGACAAAGGTAGCTTGAAGACGACATAGCATAATGTGGAATCGCCTGAATCACAGACTTGATAAGAATTTCCTTATCTCCCTTTGAAATGAACTTTTCTTTCCATCCTTTTAGTTTGGAATGAACTCGCACTAGAATCCAAGAAAACATGTCCTTTTTGGAGCGACCCCAGTCAGATGGGATTCCCAGATAATTCCCATACCTTTGAAGCACAGGTATCCATAACTCTATAGACATATTTTCCTGTAGTTTGATAGGGCAATGCCTACTGAAAATAAGTCAGTATTTGTTGCGATTCAAAGCCTACCCCGTGGCCACACAATACTGATTTAAAATGTTAGCAAGGTTTTGGCATTCCCAAATGTTGCCGTCTAGGAAAAAGATTGCATCATCAGTAAAAAACAGATGGGAAAGGGTAGGACACCATCTATTCAATCTTATACCTTTTATATGTCCCATATTGACTTCTTGGCTGATCAAAGTTGACAGAACATTCGCTAAAAGAATAAATATATATGGAGATAGAGGGTCACCTTGTCTTAGGCCACGAGTTGGGTAGATAAAAGGAAGTTGCTCTCCATTAAACCTGATGCTATAAGAAGTGGTGGTAATGCATTGCATTATCCCTTGTACCCACAATGGATGGAAGCCCATTTTTAGAAGATAGTCCCTAAGGAAATCCCATTCAACTCTATCATATGCCTTTTGCATGTCGATCTTGAGAATTGCATTGAATTTCCTAGTCTGCTTTTGGGTTTTAAATTGATGAAGAACTTCTTGAAAGATTAAGATATTGTCTTGGATCTGTCAGTCCACTGACAAAGGCGATTTGTTCCATAAAAATCAGCTTAGGTAACCAAAGTTTTAGGCGATTGGCAATTACCTTCGAAATGACTTTATATGCAAAGTTACAGAGATTGATTGGTATGTATTGCTCCATTCTCTCTGGATGAGGAGTCTTGGGAATCAAAGCTATAATAGTGCGGTCCAGATTGGCCGGCATCCGTCCTGTCTAAAAAAAAATTTGAACTAGAAGAACAAGATCGTCTTTTATAACCTCCCAATGTGTTTGATAAAAATATTCCATTGAAACCATCAGGGCTTAGTGCCTTAGTAGATCCCAGCTGAAAGGTAGCCCGACGAATCTCCTCTAGAAGTAACCACTTCCAGCAATTGGTCATTCATTTCGTTGGTAACTACCTGTGGGCATTGTTGAATTATTGGACTATAATCTCGATGAACCACTATTGTATATAAACCTGAAAAGAAATTGCGTGCCATAACCTGTAAAGTATGAGGATCTCGAATCCATTGTTGGCGATCATCTTGAAGCATGCTAATTCTATTTTTTTGCCGTCTTTGAAAAGTGGTCTCATGAAAGAATTTAGTGTTCTTATCGCCCTACCTTAACCATTGAATTCTTGACCACATAGCCTAGTATTGCTCTTCAAACTACCAAGTCCGCCTTATTTCCTCTTTGATCTTAGTTACTTCCTCTCTATTATAATGAGCATGTTGCTGGTTTATGATTTGTCGAAGATGTTGCTATAGAGAAGTTACTTTAAGATCACCTCTTGAGAATTTTAATCGGCTCCACTTAGTCAGGGCTTCAAAAACATGCTTTAACTTTGAAATTAGTCCAGATCCTTGAACCCTCACTGAGTTCCATGCTGCAGATATAATTTCTCGGCATTCTTCATCTCCATTACAGAAAACTTTAAAATTAAAAGATTTCCTTTGTGCTTTATAGGTTGCTGAAGAGTTGACAATTAATGGGCTGTGGTCAGACCCAACAACAAGCAGCGCAAAGACCTCAGCTGCAAGGAATAATAATCGCCAATCCATCGTACACATCGCCCAATCCAAACGTTCCTTCATGAGCTCATCTCCCTTGCGGTTCTTCATCCAAGTAAACTTATAGCCTTTGCTTGGTAATTCCATGAGGGAACAATCATTGAGGACAACTTGAAAGGATAACATTCGATAGGAATCTGTTTGTCTCTTTCGTATCTTTTCCCAGGGGTAGAGTATTTCATTGAAATCCCCCACACATACCCAAGGTAATGTGTTAGCATAGCTGATCTCTCTAAGTTCATCTCACAGAATTTGTCTATTGTGGTACACAAAAGGAGCATGAATACAAGTTAGACGCGTAGTCCGATCATCTTGGAAATCTGTGTAGAGCATATCAAAATAATCCAACGTTGAGCGAATCACATTTAAACTTACCTTACTGTTCCAAAATACCACCATACCTCCCGCCAGACTTGTAGGGTTGATTATATGAGAGTTATTGAAGTGAAGGCGGCGCTGAATACTTCGAAGCTTCACCTCAGTATTCTTTGTTTCCATAAAAAAAAAAAAAAAAACTATAGTGGGCTTTTCCTTGGCCGTCATGGCCTTAAGAGCTTGAATTGTTAGGGAGTTGCCCAATCCCTAACAATTCCAGCATATTATCTTCATTTGTGAGTTGGTGGCTATTGAGGGTCAGCCACTGAAACCCAATTTCTAGCTTCGCCTGCTACAAACACAGGTGTCTCCATGAGATTGGAGTCGTCCAGGTTCTCCAATATTAAGCCTATAGTGTCATAGAAAGTGTCTTTTCTGTTTTTTGGTGACACCCACTGTCGGTGTCAATCTGGAACATCTCAGCTTCTTATTTAGTTGAATGTCTGTAGATGGAGTCTGAATACCCTTCATTTTAGCTGCTGCGGGAATGAGCGTAGTGTAGAGGGATGTCTCTTGCATAATTGCCTCCTTAGCATGTCATTGATCAGGGACCATTACCTGGAGAGCTGCCATAGTGACGGGAGTGGTAAAAGTGTTTGTTGCCGTGTGTCTTGGAGGGGTCAAAAGGGGGATATTCTGAATTTGTGATGGAGGCGTTTCAGGTATGCTGTATTCAGTGTGCTCTTTTTTTTTTTTTTTGGTGGTGAGTAAAAGGTGCACCAGTAAGGACTGTATTGTTCTACTTCAACCCTAAGCCATTGTCCATAGGTCATTTTGTCCCATCCTTCTAATTTAGCATCATCGTATGGAATATTCTTACAATACATAGCATAATGTCCCAATTTGCCACAATAGTAACAGAAATGGGATAGACGCTCATAACAGAAATCAAGCCATAGAATTTTTCCATCTAGACGGATCAATTTCCATGTTCTTAAAGGTGCTTGCGGGTTTAGCTCAACTCTAGCTCGACCAACCCGTAATGTAGCCCCTTCTTTAGTGTCAATTCTAACTTCTACTACCTATCCCATGTCCTACACAGCTTTTGTAATCATTTTTTCTGTAGTCCATTCTAATGGCAGACCAAAAATCTGTACCTAGAAAGCATAGGTTGAAAAATCATAATAGTGTAAGGGGGTATTGGGCTGCCATGACTTAAGAATGATGAGATGGCCTAAAAAAAGCCAATGACATCCTTCAAGGACCCTCTATTTGTCAATATGTGAGTTAAATTTTGCCACATATATGCCTGTTTCTCTCTGGGATATATCGACTTGTTCAGTCTGCCAAGCCTTCTTCAAAGTACTTTGGAAAGCTTGGAAGTTTATTGACGGGTTGGAAAGGATTTTGCCTACTAATGTTAGTTGGCATTCTTCCAATCTTTTTGGGGAAGGATCGTTGTCCTAGACTTCAATCTGTTGCTCAGTATTAAGGTGACTCAGTCTGGAACAAAGAGCAGCTAGACACATAGATTCATCCGGCTCACTAAAATCCATTCCAATGCAAAAAGCAGCAGCACACAACAAAAAAATGAGGGAAAACCATAATCTAAACAAAAACAGTCCAATTGCACCACAGAGTTGTTTGAAGATAGAAGAACCTCACGAGATCAACAGATACATAGGGGCAAGGAAACATGCAAAGAGCGAACTAGTTGGAGAAGGTGTTCCGCCTAATTTTTGGTCCCGCAACCGAAACTCAAAGATGACGGAGATGGCCGATCGGAAAGGCTAACGGGGGTGAAAGGTAATTGACGACGACTAGGGTTGAGAGGGGGAATCGAGAAATGGAAGGAGGGTGTTGGTGGAATTGGGGATAGGGTTTCGGTGAAATTTCACTACCCAGAGGTAGATAAAAACTCTACATTGTCGAGAGAGAGGGTTTTAGTGAATCATCGGGCGAGCTATGGTTTCTCCAAGCTTGAGTGGTTCTAAATTACGGGAGGAATTTTTCTCAATCCACTTGTAAATAGGTTTGTAGAATGGGGAAATGGGTTGCTATTTTGGCTTTATCTTCTGGGGCTCAGGTTTTGGTAGTTCATAAGGCTTATGTTCTAGGTCACAAACTCCTCTTATCTTTTCTTTTTGGGATAAGTGTAATGGAAGTCCTAAAATTTGTCATGGAAGCCTAATTGAGTCTTCGAGCTTTCAAAGTACAATTAAGTCTTAAAATTTATCATTAAAATGCAACTGAGCAAACTTTCAAAAAGTGCTGGGATAAGTACACTAATAGTGCCATAAGTTGTGTACAGCGCTCACTTTGGTGCCAAAAGTTTCTGCCGGATCACTTAAGTGCCAAATCGGAGAAAAAACGCTCACTTTGGTGCCACCGGCGAGAAATTCCGGCCAAAATGATTACGTGGCATTTATATTCTTAATATTGTCCATAGTGGACAACTCTATCAATGTGAGTTCTCTCCCTTTCATCCCCGACCTGATTACTCACTTGAATAGGATCCCTCACTTCTCCTCTTTCAGTGGTGGTCTGCTCATCCCCATCCTCATCCTCACCATCCTCATCATAGTAAGAAATTCCTTTTCTTCGTAAGAAACGACGTCGTTTTACCATTCCATGTGGATTACCTACAAAACAATCATTGTATAGTGGATTCAATACGGTGAAAAATGATGTGGGCCAAAAACAGTGTTCGTATAGGGTTCTCGCTCAACGCCACCGGCCGTAGCTCGCTGACCCACCGTTGTTCACTCGCCCGCCGTCACTTGACCACTGCTGTAGTTGCGCCGTCATTCACATTCGTTCACTGGCTGCGTCCTCAACTCTCACTCACTCAAGTTTGTCATGTTTTGTATGTGGGTCAATTTACTGAAAAATTTAGGGTTCCGATGGGCAAGTTAGGGCGTGGAGGGCAAATTGAGGACTTGGTTCAAGGGGAAAGTGGTGGGGAAAGTTGTGGAGACTGAATTGAGGGTTTCGTCGTTCGTTCCCTTTCTTTTGTGGGGACCGAATAGAAAAATAGGGCGCGGAGGGGAAAATGGGCTTGACTTGGAGGGAAACAGTGGTGTGATTGAATTGAAAAATGGGTGGTGGGACCTCACTTTGTTTATTCAACTCGGTTTCTTTTGTTTCTGTAAAAGCACTGAATTGGGGAGATTAGTTGCATTTGTTTCTTGACAACAAAATGACAAGGACCTCCATGTGAAGTTGCTGATTCTATCATGTGGTCCCAACAAGTAATGACATTTGTTTTTTTTTTTTTTTTTCATTGGGTGCAGCATCGACATGGACGCGAATCAGGTAGGCATCATTGTTTGCTATGGTGGAGAGTTTCTTATCGGCACCGATGATTGGGAATATACTGGTGGAAATGAAGGTACTATTTATGTCAATGTTCAGAAGCCATCATATATTGATTTTGTGAGGGATTTTGTGTATTTTTTACAATGCAAAGTTCCTGGGAAGGAAATGAAGGATGGTTTGAGATTTTTTTAATGATGATACTTGTATTAAGAATATCATTTACTATTATCTTCATAGCGAAGAAGCTAAGGTATATGTTGAGTATTATAGTGATGATGAGGATGGTGAGGATGAGGATGGGGATGGGGATGAGCAGACCACCACTGAAAGAGGAGAAGTGAGGGATCCTATTCAAGTGAGTAATCAGGTCGGGGATGAAAGGGAGAGAACTCACATTGATAGAGATGAACAAACAGTGACATGTCCTGAAAGCTTGGATGAAGATTTGGGTGAAGATTTGGGCGATGAGGACTTCATTGGATTAAAATGGGAAATTGCTTTATCCAGTGAATCGGAAGATAAATATTTTGCTTCAGTAAATTTCTTAAGTGACGAAGATGATGATGAAGTCGCACAATCAAGACAAAAGCAAAGGGAATTTCTGAGAAAAAAACTTGCACCTTCAGCAAAAAGGCCCGAGCCAGTAAATGGGGATGGAGTTCCAGCTGAAGGTAATAGAAGTGAAGATGAAGAAAGCTGCGGCGATGAAGTTGCTGGTTCGGAGAATGAGCTTGACAATGATGATGAAGAACCTGCTCGTCCAAGAAAAAGTAAGTACCCTTGCTATGATTCGACTGTTGATAAACCTATTTTGTCTGTGGGCATGAGATTTGACGATGCCAAACAGTTCAAGGAAGCTGTTGTGAAGAACTCCATTGGTGAACAGAGGAGTGTTAAATTCATTAGAAACACGAAGGAATTTGTGAGAGCTAAGTGCTCACAACTCAATTGTCCATGGAAGCTCTATGGCGCTCTGAGTAAGAATGGGTCATTCCAGATTAGGTCCTTGCAGGAGGAACATACTTGTCCAATTATTTTTAAAAATAAAAGGATAACGAGTGTGTGGTTATCGAAGCATTTTTTTCAACACTATCAAAGCAATGCCCGGGATCAAGAGTCATCAATTTTAACAGTTAGTGAAAGAACAAGTAGGGGTTAATGTGTCAAGGAATCAATGCAAGAGAGCTAAGATGAGGGTGATGAAAATATTGATGGGTGGGTATAAGGAAGAATATGCGCAGGTATGGGACTATGCTGGTGAGTGCATGTTTCAAAACCCATCTAGTAGGGTGTATGTAGAGGTTGTGGAGAGGCCACTCTCTGATCTTGGGCCTAGATTTGATAGATTTTATGTCTGTTTTGATGCATGCAAACGGGGCTTCTTGGCTGGTTGTAGAAGAGTTATAGGATTGGATGGATGCTTTCTAAAGGGTTTGTGTAAGGGGGAGTTGTTGGCTGCTGTGGGGAGAGATGCCAATAATCAAATGTTTCCGATAGCTTGGGCGGTGGTGAAGATAGAGAACAAGGATATTTGGTCCTGGTTTCTCAAAAATTTAATGGCTAACCTTGAGATAACCAATGGGGGATGATGGGCATTCATGAGCGACCAACAGAAGGTAATTTTATTGTCAATTAATTCACTCCTTTTTAATATTAATCATTTGCATATTTTTCCTGACTTGTATTTATTGGTTTGAATTTTTGTAGGGACTTATTCCTGCATTGGTTGAGTTGATGCCACATGCTTAGCATAGAATGTGCGTGAGGCACGTATATGCAAACTAGTCAAGGAACTTCAAAGGAGATAGGCTCTAGAAGCAGTTCTGGCAGATAGCAAAGAATACAAACATGGCTGATTTCAGATTAGCCAAACAAGGATTGTTATAGCTGACAAAGGAAGGCTTTGATGCACTCTTCCAAACAGAAGCTAAGCACTGGTGTCGGGTCTTCTTCAGTGAAGAGTTCAAATGCGATATCATTGATAACAACCTTAGCAAAGCTTTCAATGGCAGAATTTTAGAGGCCAAGTGCAAACCAATCATCAGCATGCTTGATGATATTCGAGTAATGGTGATGACTAAATTGCATAGGCAAAGAGATGAGGCTACGAAATGGACTAGAGACTGTGGCCCTAGGATTATGAAGAGATTGGATGCAAACATTGCTGCTAGTAGGTTCTGCCATCCAGTTTGGAATGGAGATAATGGATATGAGATTATTCAAAATCAAGATAAGTATGTTGTCAACCCGGATAGAAGAAAATGTTCATGCCGAGCCTGACAACTGAATGGAATTCCTTGTGCCCATGCAATTTGTGCTATTCAGATGAAGTAAGAAAACCCAGATGATTACCTACATGATTGGTACAAAAAAAGCTTATACATTGCTTCATACCAATTCATGATGCAGCCTATCAGAAGCAGCAAATTTTGGGAGCCAACAAATCATGAAAGCCCTCTACCTTTGCCGCTGAAGAAGCAAATTGGAAGGCCAAAAAAGAAAAGAAGAATGCAGCAGGAAGAGGCATCAAGTCAGATGATGAGTAGGACTGGCTCAAAGATGAAATGCTCATATTGCTGTAAGGAATGGCACAATAAGAAAGGTTGTGAGCTGAAAAGGCAGCATCAATAGCAAGATGTAATGGCTAAAGGTAGGACAGAAGGCTCTACTGAAGAGCTTCTTGTTGAGCCTAGTGAAGGTAGGACAGAAGGCCCTGTAGTAGTGCCTACTGAAGGGCAAACAGAAAGCCCTACTGTAAGGTAAGTATCCTCTTTATCTCAATAACTTTACATTTCCTATTCGATAGAGTTTGATAGTTGACCATGTGCACTGGCTTCTCTGGTGCTTTTCCTCTATTATGCATTTGTAATTTGATAAGTTTTCTCCATTTGTTTCGACCATGAAAATGAGTAGATGTCTAATTATTCATTGTAATTTGTCATGATCCTGATATAGTACATTGTTGTAAGGCCTTCTAAAGGGCCAGAAAAAGGCCTTGTTGTAGGCTCAAGTGTAGGGACAGGGACTAGAATAGGCAGGACAGCAACAACAACTGAGTCCACCGTTGAGCAAACGAGAAGAAAAAAAGTTCATGTAAGTTGTACATCGCTATGTTTGTCTTTTATGGGCTGAATTTTAAATTTGTTATGTATTTCGCAGGTGAGAAGACACGAGCAATTGCACAAGTTGCAGAGGTTGCTCCCTCATCTGTTGCTGCTGAAAATGATGCACCATAGCGAACAAGAGGGGCTATTGGAAAAAAAATTAAGGCAATATGATTATGGGATTTACACATATGAACGGACTGGAATGACTATTTTAGATGTAAGATTTGTAGGCCTCATGCATTTAATTTGTTGTACTTCAATTCATTTGGTTGACAATATCGCTATGTTCTTGTAGCCTGGGAGAACTTCGGAGGTACTTCTCTCTCAAGGTGAGCCAACTCAAGAATCAAGGGCATAGCCAAAGAAGAGTGCTCCAAAGAAGAAGATAGTGGGAATAGCTGCAAAACAGCCATCCAAACAGAACCCAGCACCAGTTCCATCTCAACCAATGAATGGGCGCGATAATGATGATATGGACCAACACATGACCCGTGCTAGAACAAGAATAACCACCATCAAAAACAAGGAAAAGAAGGTGGCAGAACGCCTAGTTAAAGAACCTACACATCCAGTTCGAAAGAGTGCTCGGATTATGAATCAATTCAAAGCCCCAAGACGAAAAGGAGATCAGGGTGTTGTCCATATTGATTGATGGGAGGGTGCTGGACTTGGTCTCTTTTTATGTGGTGCTGCTGATGGGAGGGTGCTGGACTTGGTCTCTTTTTATGTGGTGCTGCTGATGGGAGGGTGCTGGACATAGTTTATGTTTATTTTTATGTGGTGCTGGACATGGTCGCATCTTTTTATGTTTTTTTTTTTTTTAGGAAGGTGCTGGATATTATATAACTGATGGTAGTTGTTGCCTCAATATTGGCATTGGTTTTTTTTAAAGAGGATGCCGAACCTTCAGTGATTGGGGAGTGAAGTTCATGTTTTTCTTTTCTTTTGTAAACAATCAATCAATATCAATGACAATAGCTGTTTCTGTATATTTTGCTGTTGGTGCAATGTTCTTATGAGGTTGCTATTATTTTTAGATTTAAATGTGTGCATATAGTGTTGCTGGTTGAAGTTGTTGATGCGTTGATGCTATCTGTCGGGTTCTGGTTGTATGTACTGGAATAGGATGCGGTTGATGCGTTGATGCTGTATGTGGGGTTCTGGTTGTATGTGCTGGAATAAGATGCAGTTTTGGGTGCTGATGCATCTCGTTGCAGGGTTGTTGTGTTACAAGAAGATGCACCAGCAAGCCAACTGGTGCAAGAACAAGATGCAGGATGCACCACGACTGGTGCAAGTTTGAAATTAGCACTCAAGCGATCACTAATTACAACTTGTGCAACAGAAGTGATCACTTTGTAATTGCGACTGACACTTAAATGATCACTTTTATAAAAACTTAGCACTCAAGCGATCACTATTTACGACTTTTGGCACTGAAATGGTCAATCGTTAATTTGCCTCCATTCTTTAATTTTGCCATGGTTTGCAGTTGTAGCAAACCAGCAAACCATTACAACGATAAAAATGCAGCAACCATTCTATTTGAAGCAAAAACTAACCAAAACAAACATTGCTAATACACAACTAAACAATAAAAAGTGCTCAGAACTAATGCATTCCAACTCCAACCTTCCATTTCGCCATAGTTTGCAGTTGCAGCAAACCAACAAACCAGCTTGAAGAGATTTGATGAACAGAACAGAAAATGGAAATGAGAGGGAGAAAAATGAAAAACGATGCAGAGAGAAAAAGTGTATTCTTATTCAATGAGAGCTCGCTTACATCAAAGAACTTTTCTAATTGTTTACTCTTGGCTAATCAGTTTTTATATCGATCTGGAGGATAACAATAGAATGAAAACCAACTAACTAACTGAAAACGAAAATAGAAAGTTTGACTTTACACGCTTAAAACTGAATACTGATTCCTCAATGTAAACATGCTACATTTGCTATAATCTCTATTGTTGCTTTCTTCATTTTCGTCAGCTTCTTTCCTTCCTCTGTTCTCGACACTTTCTTTCCTTGCTCTGTTCTTGACATCACTAGTACTTTGTATAGTTCTCTTAACACAAATCGGGAGGGCAAATAAAAAATGCAGCAAGCAAACATTGCATTTCCGAAGTGCTCACAATTAATGCATTCCAACTCCAACCTTGCATTTCTACCATGGATTACAACAAAACCTTCTGCTTCATACAAAAATAGTAGACATACAAACTTTGACTATGGTAGACATACAAACTTCTTCTCATTACTTAACTTCACATTTGAATAAACTACACAAGAGAATAAAAACACAATTAACGCTCGATAAAAGTTTCTTTCAATTTTCAGCCCTGAAATCTCCCTCTTCAAATGGTCGACCAGAGATGTTAAACCCTTCATTTGAGTTTGTATTGAGTCGACATCTTCCAACTCATCCATTAATGTAGGTGGAGGTTGATTTCGGCCTTCAAGTAACTCCAGGATTACTTCTGTCACTCGATCAGAGAATTTCCTATCAACCCATTTGAAATATTTGCACTTCGAGCCTTCTCTATATCTACCGCACCCATGGAATCTTCTCCCAGGATTCAACCGAGTCCAAGATGTTCTTCTCGGACTCGGTAACCCACAATAACAGTAACACTCACCATCTAATTCGCTTTTTTTTTATAGGAATGTGAGCCGCTGTTGAAGCTTATGCCCTCCATTCGCAAGAGCGAGCTGATAACTTTGAGAAAAAATCGAAGTATGCACTCGAATTGGTCGAATTGAGGATTTAGGATTTTCAATTTCCGATTCTACTCGAATTTGGGAATTTGGGGTTTCTTACTTGGGGAAAAAGACGCTAAACAGCGTCGTTTTGTTGTTTGCATGCTAATTGTATTCTTCGGCGATCCACGTCGGCCTCAAATATTAATAAAAAAAATGCCACGTCAGATTTCCGGCCAATCAGATCGGAGTTGACACCAAAGTGAGCGTTTTTCAAAATTTTTGGCACTTAAGTGATCCGGCGGAAACTTTTGACACCAAAGTGAGCGCCGTACACAACTTATGGCACCATTAATGTACTTTTCCCAAAAGTGCAATGAAATCATTCCATTAACTCCATCTAACTTAACAAATAAAAAATGCTAACGAGTTTTATAGCTTGATTGCAATATTTGAAAATTTTTTTGACAATTGTGCTGTAGCTAGTATAATCACCTAGAGGGGCTGAATAGGTGTAAAAATAATTTCTCGAGATACCACAGCAATACTAAGCAGACGATAGAAATGAAGTATTCTTTTGTTTAACCAAAATGAATTATGATCAAAGTAAAGTAAAGAGTAGGGAAGAGAAGATTAAACACAAGGTTTATAGTGGTTCGGCTTATTCCAAGCCTACGTCCACTCTTCCGCACTGACAGGCTATCGGCTGGATTCCACTATGAATAAAAGAGATGTTACAGCACAGTTCTTCCTTGATTCCACAGTGTAGACGTACTATCACACTTCCTCAAGGTTTCTCATAAATATAAACTCTCTTTTGCGTACAAGTTTTCGCTCAAATGAATTGACTAAACAATAAGAAGCTTCAGACTTTGGAATTATTCTATCGTGCACTTCTTGAATAACTTAGAACGTCTTCCTTATATACTCCTTTACGCCATCATACCCGTTGGCACTTACCAAAGGAATTCCTCCAATCTACCCGTTGGACAGAATCAATTAGGAAGATCATTCGAGCTATTAAAGGAACATGTCGATAGCCCATCAATCATGTTCGCCCATACAATCAAGATCTCGGTTTCCATAAGTAGAACCTTCCACGAATATTTCGCCAATTATCGGATCCTTAATCTTCGAATCAATCTCGATCCATTAAAAATGATTCCGTTATGTCATATCCAGCCAAGAGATCTTCTCCAGTCGATAAGGTCATATCCTTAATAAATCATCCAGATCTGGATAGCCTTTCTTCAACGAATTAGAAACTGTCAATGAGGATAGACTTTGAATCTTGAGTCTGGCTGTCCGGAGGTTTTCAAACTTTAAACAGCAGAGTCTACAAGCATTCAGACTAGACTGATGGAAACGTTTTGTCAGCTTCAAAACATTTCAAAAGGATTTCTCCAATAATCTCCCCATTTTTGATGGTGACAAAACTTTCCTGTAGATTTGGATAACTTTGACCTACAAAACATTTCTCAAACAAATATACATATCTTATAAAGATAAATGGCTAAATAAATAACACTAGAATCTGCAACCACAGAAAATAGGTTAGTCTTGAATATGATAAAGCCAACCATAAGATATCAATAGCAGACAATACCAGTCAAATCCAAATTCAAATCCAGACACAAAATTAAAGTCAAACATCAATCCAAATCAAACAATCCAAACGATTAAAAATTCAAAGATTGATTCAAATCTTGCACTTCTCGCCCTTTTTGTCAGCATTAAAAAGGTTAAGATGAAAATGGCATAGAGTCAAGATTGCTTGGGAACGCGGACAAGCTGGAAATCTCCCATGGACTGAACAATCCCTTCCAACCTTTTCAAGTCTTCCTTCAGTTGTGCAACCTCTTCACTCTTAGCATTAACCCGAATCTAAATAGAGAGGGCTTGGATCTGATATTTTAAGGAACTTGAAGAAACTTGACCTGCATTCTGCAAGCTTTGAACCTCGCATCCCAGAGCATAGATTTGACCGCGCATCTCCAAGAGAATATCCATAATTCTGCGAAAATCTGCTGAGCTGTCTAGTAGCAGTCGCTTCAAAGACACGCTCTGCAGACGATGGCATATCAGAATAATCACGCAGATTTGGCAATGAAGCATCATGTTCTTCTTTAGGAAAATGAGAGGCATGAATGTCTTCTGGGTCGGCTGGAGACTGGCTGACTCCCTCACTGGTAGCAGCTGATATCTCTCTTTTCTCATTATCTCCCCCTATTTCTATGCCTTCAGGTGGAGAAGAGTGTTTTTCAGGCTCTCCTTCCTCTTGATTCATTCTCTCTTCTTCTTCTTCTTCAAGTCTTTCCTTCTCTACTTCTTTTTCGCCAGCTGCTCTTTCTTCTTCTTCTCTCTCTTCTTTTTCTTTCTCTTGTCCTTCTCTTTCCTCTTCTTCTGTCTCATGATGTTCCATCGACTCTGGAACAGTACGACTTAGCTTCTTCAAAGCTATGGCCAAAATGGTAAGGTCGTCATCCTCTTCATCTTCCACGATGAGAACTCTTCTTTTCTTGGGTAGAGCAACCATGGGCTCCTTCCCTTTCCTTTTTGATGCAGAAGAGATTTGATGAGACTTTACAGGAGTCTTCTCCTTAAATTTCTCCAACGCCTTGCTTAGCTCCTTCAGACGCATCTTGGTCATCATTTTTAGCCCTACCACCATATGATCAGACGATCGAGCACAAAGAATTTGTGGAGGCTGAATGTTCAGATGTCTGAATAACTTCGTGACAAGACTTGGATAAGGGAGTTGACCTCTGTCCTTCACTACTGCTCTATACATGTGGAACATAACAGTGTGAGGAAGAGAAAACTTTTTTCTAGTGAGAATGGCATACATCAGCTTTGCCTTTGAACTTGATACATCAGTCTTGGAAGTTGATTTTGGTCTGAGGCAATTGATCACAATCTTGTGAAGCAAAATGTTGAACGCACCCATCCTTAGGTAGGAAATCTTTTCCTCTGTTCTCCTGTCCTTAACAAGTTCCAATGTAGCACGAGCAATGGAAACTTTGATCGGTTGATATCTTCCTCTCTCAACCTCTAACACATCTGTCAGCATATCCATATCCACAACAAAATCTTGATCTTTGACACTGAAAGAGAATCTATTCGCATCCAGGAAACTAAGATTCGAATAGAAATAGGCAGTTAATTCAGCGTAACCTTCTGTGGCGTCAGAACAGAATTTCTCAAGTTGAAGAAAACTAAACTTTTCCCTCAAGTTCACACTCACAGCATCCAGAAAATGAAAATCCACACTCCTAGGGTTTATCACTTCACGCTTAAGCAATTTTGAGTATAGATCCTTATGTTCTTTCAATCTAAACATCTCTCCCCTTTTTCCTCAATTTTCCGCCGCAATACCCATCCTAGGTTGAAATTGGCTGTACAATTTGTCGTCATCATTCCCATCTTTCGGATTGAATCCCCAATCACGAGGATCACTTGGGATATTTGCAAGGGATTCCTCTGCCACCCCTTTACGAGCAATTCCCAAACTTTCCATTTTCCGCAAAAAGATATATTCATTCCCGTATCCTTTGTCTTTAAGAAAATCATCGACGTAGTTCAATGAAGTACCGGTCCCTTTTAAAGCACAATAAAGCTTATAAATAAAAGAGGGCCTTTGAACTCTTACAGGATTTGCGTCTTCAATGATTTCTTCTTCTTGTTGATGACCAACATTTTGAGGACTAGACGGTGGAGAATGGCGCTGCTGAGAATGTTGTGGGCTCTGTTGTTGATTTGGAGACACTTCTTCCTCGGTGAGATCGAAGTGAGTAGGCCCCTCACTCATTCGCCGTGGTCCCCTGCTTGCGATCCTCGAAGACTTTCTTGAAGACGACATCTTTCTCACTCTTTGAAAGATTCCTTGCTTGACTTTCCCAAGAAAGATGACAACTTTTTCGAAGATTAGGCAAGAGAAAAAAACGGGAATGAAGGATCGGTGCTTTTTAGGGTTTTTGGAGAGTAACGCAAAGAAGAAGCAACAATGCATAATCGGTTAAAAAGGAGGCATACGGATCGTCATAAAAGTAAATAAAAAGATGCCTTTTCAAAAATAACTGCCTTTTTTCCGAGAAAATAGTCATTTCAAAAATAACTTCTTTTTCAAAAGGAAACGATGCAATAATTACGCCGATTAAAGATAGCAATAATAAGACACGGTTCATGATCGTAACTTTTCCAGATGAGATACGAGAGAGAGAATAACTTACAATCAAGATCTTGTTTTGCTTGAGTCTGAGAGTCTCTAGACTTTAACTTCTTCAAACCTCAAAATGTTGAGTCTGGAGCGAATAATTTCAAATTGATTTTTCTCTAAAGGCTTTGTGAATATATCCGCCAGTTGGTTCTTTGAATCAACATACTGAATTGAAACTTCTCCATTTTGAACATGATCTCTAATGAAGTGATGTCGAATCTCTATATGCTTTGCTCTTGAGTGAAGAATTGGATTTTTGGTAAGATTGATTGCGCTGGTGTTGTCGCAGTTAATCTCCGTGCATGAATCTTCAATTCCAAAGTCTCTTAGCTGTTGTTTTATCCATAGAATTTGTGAACAGCAACTTCCAAGAGCTACATACTCTGCTTCTGCTGTAGAGAGAGCTACTGTACTTTGCTTTCTTGAAAACCAAGATTGTCCTGCCTCCAAGTAGTTGACAGGTACCCGAGGTGCTCTTTCTATCAACTCTGCAACCGGCTAGATCTGCGTCTGAGTATCCAAGAAGAGTAAAGTCTCCCTTTTTAGGATACCATAGGTCGATGTTTGAAGTTGAAGCAATGTATTTGATAATACGCTTTGTAGCACTTAAATGAGATTCTTGAGGGTCTGCTTGAAATCTGGCACAAATGCAAACACTAAACAAAATGTCAGGTCTAGAAGCAGTAAGATAAAGAAGTGAGCCAATGATACTCTGTATAGCTTCTGGTCGACTTTCTTTCCTTCTTCATCTTTGTCTATCTTCAAGACACTTGACATTGGAATGTCAGTCTTTTTGCAATTGTCCAGTCCAAACTTTTTGACAAGATCATTAGCATATTTTTCTTGACGACTAAAGGTTCCTTCCTTTAGTTGTTTCACTTGAAGCCCGAGAAAGAAGGTTAACTCACCCATCATGCTCATTTCAAATTCATCCTGCATAGTCTTAGAGAATTTCTTGCACAGACTTTCATTAGGAGATCCGAATATAATATCATCGACATATATTTGAACTAGCACAAAACTTTTGCTTTCTTTTTTGATAAATAGAGTAGTGTCTACTTTACCTTTCACAAAACCATTTTGAATTAAAAACTTACTCAGCCTGTCATACCAAGCTCGATGTGCTTGTTTTAAGCCATATAAGGCCTTTTTGAGTATGAATACTGAGTCTGGTTTCCTTTGGTCTTCAAACCCAGGTGGTTGTTCCACATAGACTTCCTCATGGATGAATCCATTTAGGAAAGCACTTTTGATGTCCATTTGGAATAACCTGAAATTTTTATGACAAACAAATGCAAGTAATAAACGAATTGCTTCTAACCTTGCTACTGGTGCATAAGTCTCGTCATAGTCTATTCCTTCTTCTTGCATGTACCCCTTGGCCACGAGTCTTGCTTTGTTTCTTACGACCTTGCCTTTTTCGTTCATCTTGTTTCTGAAAATCCATTTAGCTCCAATAACAGATTTACCTTTTGGTTTAGGAGTCAATTCCCAGACATCATTGATACTAAATTGCCTGAGCTCTTCTTGCATGGCTTCAATCCAGCTTTCATCAAATAAAGCTTCATCTATGCTTTTGGGTTCTATTTCAGAAATAAGAGCCACAGCACTAGACTCTTCGCGCCTTTTGGATCTTGTGCGAATTCCTTCATTGATGTCACCAATGATAAGATCCTTGGGATGATTTGGACTTATGCTTCCGATTCTTTGGTTAATTTGTCGATTGATGGTCACTTCCTTCACTTGAATCTTCAATAATCACTTCTTCTTTGGTCCTTCAAAGTACGAGCGCTTCTTGGGATTTAGACTTTGTAGAGTCTGGAGCAGGTTCAGGTTCTTCAAGATGAGTCTGAATAGATTCATTTTGTATAGAATCCTGGAATTTGACATTCATTGATTCTTCCACAGTTTGAATCTTCCTGTTGTAGACTCGTACGCTTTGCTTGTGGTTGAATATCCAAGGAAGATGCCTTCATCGACTTTTCTTCAAACTTTCCAACGCGATCATTTGCAATTTTTAATATAAAACATTTACATCCAAACACATGAAAATATGAAACAACGAGGCTTCTTTTCTTTGAATAATTTATAGGGGTTTTTTTTTTTTTTTCTAGAATAGGCCTTAAAAAAACTCTATTAATAATGTAACATGCTGTAAAAATTGCTTCAGCCCAAAAACGTGAGCAGATGTTACTTTCAATTAGAAGAGTTCTAGCAATTTCTTGAAGCGATCTATTCTTTCTTTCCACAACTCCATTTTGTTCTGGAGTATATGGAGAGGAGAACAAATGCTAAAAACCAGATTCATCATAACATTTTGTAAAATCTTGATTTTCAAATTCACCTCCATGATCTGTTCTTATACTTGAAATAACATATCCTTTTTCGTTTTGATTTTGAACCTTTTTAGCAAATTTTTCAAAGTAAGAGAAAGTTTCAGACTTACTTGCCATGAAATACACCCAAGTAAATCGTGAGTAATCATCCACGATTACTAGGCAATATTTCTTACCTCCAATGCTCTGTATTATGGTTGGTCCAAAGAGATCCATATGCATAAGCTGCAGTACACGGTTAGTGGAAACTTGATTTATTGGTTTAAAATAATTTCTTACCTGTTTTCCTAATATGCATGGTGTACATAGATCAGGCTTTTGGTATGATAAATTTGGTAGACCACGAACAAGCTTCTTTGTTGAAATCTTGGCTATCTACTTCATATTGATGTGTCCAAGCTTTCCGTGCCATAAACTTGCTTCATCTTGTATTGAGATTAAACATTGCGATTCATCTGGTTTCACATCCAAGAGGTAGATGTTTCTATGTCTTCGACCCATAAATGACTGAGTAGAGTCTTTACTGGTTCCTGAACATATTCCCTCTTGAAAGTAGATTTTGAAACCGGTATCACATAGCTGACTAACACTGAGCTGATTGTAGTTAAGTTCTTCAACTAAAGAAACATTGCTTATTGTGAGGTTTCCAATCTTCACAGATCCAAATCCCACAATTTTTCCTTTGCTGTTTCCTCCAAATGAGACTTTTCCACCATTTACTTGAACAGGTTTTATGAAGCAATTTGAATCTCTGTCATATGTCTTGAGCATCCACTATCCAAATACCATTTTACCATTTTCTTGATAGTGATCTACATTTAAAAAAGAAACTCAAACTTTCTTTGGTACCCATATTTTCTTGGGTCCATTCGTGTTAGTATGATATGCGGTTTTTGCCTATACTTTATTGACAGGTTTCCAAACCATAGGATATTCTTTTTCAAAATGATCTGCTCTATTGCATTTTGAACATCTGAGAGCATTACGACCTACTAGTTTTACAAAAGTCCTTTTAAAATGATTTTTGTAAGCATCTCTTGAGGGTCTTTGTTTGATTCTTTCCTTCACTTTAGGAAAATCAATTAAAGGAATGGTTTCAGCAGTCATTCCCAAACCAGATTTGTTGAAATAAGGTCTTTGAACAGAAAGTATTTTTTCTAGTTTCTCAGATCCTATAGAAAATCTTTTGAAAATATTTGAGATATCATTTTTCAAGAATGCATTTTCTTTTGAAAGATTATCTTCACTTTCTCTAAGAGAAGAAACATTCATATCTAAAAATTTCACCTTTTCTTTCAAAACATTTTCTTGTTATTTTAAGGTAGAATTTTCCTTCTTGAGTTCGGAAATCCTTTTAAGAAAAGTCTTAAGACTAAAACACAACTCATCAATGTATTTAGAAACTTTAATAGGGATTTTGAAGTTACTCACCTCAAATTCCTTTGTATCGAGTCTGTTTCGGAGTTTGAATCTAAATACGATTGTGCCATCGAGACATATGTTGGCATAATCATCATCACTTTCTTCACATTACGTATCACTTGATTTCTGCTTTAAAAGCCTTTCGATACTTTTCAGCTTTTCCTTTCTTCTTCCTCGGTTGGGTCGATGTGTCCCTTTTTCTTACATTCAAAGCGAGACTACATCTTTGTTTGATTCATCATCTTCAACAAACTTAGTCTCTTTGCTTTTGAAAACTTTGTTTCCTTGAATTGAATCTTCTTCCTTTTACATTCAGCTTTGAATCTTCTTATCATGAGAGCAAGCACCTCATTGTCCATATTGTTTTCAGAATCTGCAACATCAGAATCATCATTGGATTTTAATGCAATGGATTTCCTACCTTTAGGGTCTTCATCTTCATTGATTCGTTCCACTTCATAAGACTGAAGAGTTCCAACTAACTCATCAACAGATAGAGGCATGATTCTTTGGGTCTCTCTGATTGAGGTCTTTATGTGATTCCAATCCTTGGAGAGTCCATGCAATAGCTTGTTTACCTTCATGGGATCAGAAATTGGTTAACCTTGATTTTCAAGACCATTCACAATATCTATAAAACGACTAAACATGTCAGTTATAGATTCTCCCGATTTCATTCTGAAGGCTTCGTATTGACCGAGAAGAATATTGATTCTTGTCTCCTTCACTCGATTAGTTCCTTCATAAGTAATATGTAATCTATCACAAACTTCTTTAACTGTAACACAAGAAGATATTCTGTTATATTCAGTAGGAGATAAAGCACAATATAAAGAATAAATTGCTTTTGCATCAAGAGCTTGTCTCTTTATTATCTCTTCCTGAGTCATTTGATTAGACTCCACAGTATCTTTTCCTCTTTCTGAGACAGGTGCAGTTTTAGGAGTGATTCCTTTTTCTACAACATCCCATTCCAGAGGATCCTTTGATCTTAGAAACGCCTTCATTTTGTTTTTCCATATGTTGTAATCCTTTCCATCAAAGTAAGGTGGTCTGGTATTGCTTTGTCCTTCTACCAGCCTTGGAGCCAACATACTAGCCATGGATCTTTAACTCTGAAGTAAAACACTTCAAACAAAGTGAGTACAAAGGCTCTGATACCAATTGATGTAGCTAGTATAATCACCTAGAGGGGGTGAATAGGTGTAAAAACAATTTCTCGAGATACCACAGCAATACTAAGCAGACGATAGAAAGGAAGTATTCTTTTGTTTAACCAAAATGAATTATGATCAAAGTAAAGTAAAGAGTAGGGAAGAGAAGATTAAACACAAGGTTTATAGTGGTTCGGCTTATTCCAAGCCTACGTCCACTCTTCCGCACTGACAGCCTATCGGCTGGATTCCACTATGAACAAAAGAGATGTTATAGCACAGTTCTTCCTTGATTCCACAGTGTAGACGTACTATCACACTTCCTCAAGGTTTCTCATAAATATAAACTCTCTTTTGCGTACAAGTTTTTGCTCAAATGAATTGACTAAACAATAAGAAGCTTCAGATTTTGGAATTCTTCTATCGTGCACTTCTTGAATAACTTAGAACGTCTTCCTTATATACTCATTTACGCCATCATACCCGTTGGCACTTACCAAAGGAATTCCTCCAATCTACCAATTGGATGGAATCAATTAGGAAGATCATTCGAGCTATTAAAGGAACATGTCAATAGCCCATCAATCCCGTTCGCCCATACAATTAGGATCTCGGTTTCCATAAGTGGAACCTTCCACGAATATTTCGCCAATCATCGGACCCTTAATCTTCGAATCAATCTCGATCAATTAAAAAGGATTCCGTTATGTCATATCCAGCCAAGAGATCTTCTCCAGTCGATAAGGTCATATCCTTAATAAATCATCCAGATCTGGATAGCCTTTCTTCAACGAATTAGAAACTGTCAATGAGGATAGACTTTGAATCTTGAGTCTGGCTGTCCGGAGGTCTTCAGACTTTAAACAGCAGAGTCTGCAAGCCTTCAGACTAGACTGATGGAAACGTTTTGTCAACTTCAAAACATTTCAAGAGGATTTCTCCAACAAATTGCACTTTTATGATAAACACTTATCTCTTTATTTTTTTTTCCCTCCTCCTTCTTCTTCCCTTCCCACCTTTCGTCATAGCAGCAACAACTCCAAGAAAAAAAAAACATCTTTGGCGATATTTCCTCATTCTTGACATAGAAGGTTTGCTTTTGAACAAGCACCACTCCAGATTTAGTTTTTCAAGCCTTCCCAAATCACTCAAATGCGGGCATAAAATCCGACTCTTCTACACAAACATACATTAGCCCAGTAGCAAAGCGCCAAAATCGAATCATTAACCAGCAAAGAAACGCAAACAAAAGATCGACCTCGACAACCATTCAAAAACTAATACGAGCAAAAAGGAAAATCAATGGAGCAGTCGAAGTTCCAAACTTACATGATGGGGTCGCAGCTTCTCTCCACGTAGTTGGACCCCTCCAGTGAGGCCGCCTTGCCGGCAGACTTCCCCTTGTTCCTGAAGTTGAACCAAATGGCGCAGAGGGCCGAGAACGCTGTGAACGTGAACCAGAGCTGCTGGGCGCCAAAGCAGGGAGGGGCGGTCCAGAGGAACCGGAACTTGCTACGGAGGCCGAGGTAGACAAGGCCATTCCAGCGGGGGAGCCAGTGCCAACTGATGAGGAGGCCGATCAAGACAGCGAGCCAAATTAAGACTACGCATAGCAAGATGCTGACGAATGTCTTGGTCATATACGGCTTCCTCATGAAATCGACGAGATTGAAGAACGAGGTGTCCTCCATGATCCCTTGTGGATGATTAGGCAATGATGACGTTTTGAGCAATTGTTGGCGTTAATGGAGGGAGCTACATACAATCATCTGTGTCCCAAGTAAAAAAGTAAGAGGAAACCGAAATCAAATCGAACCATCAAACTATCTAATTCCTTTACTTATTACCTAAATCGTATAATACCATAATCCAAAAGACCCAAAAAAATTTATTCGATTCGATTTAGACCTATGACGCCTATTGCCTCTTGTTGCTTATGCATCTCTAAAACATAATTATTGTGGTTCACAATCTTGAAATTCTACCATCCAAAATGAGGGCTATATTGTGTTAGAGAAAACTTCCGTATTTATTTTGAAGTTGACAAAACGTTTCCATCAGTCTAGTCTAAAGACTTGTAGACTCTTTCGTCAAAGTTTAAAGACCTCCAAACTCAAGATTTAAAGTCTGCCCTCATTGATAGTTTCCAGACCGACGAAGAAAGATTTTATTCGTTGAAGAAGACTTATCCAAATGCAAGTATATCGTTAAGGATTTGATTCGTTCGATTAAAGAAGATCTCATGGCTGGAGATAGCATCTCGTGATCATTTTTTCGTATTGAAATTAATTCGAGTAATTAGATCTGTTGATTGGTGAAGTATACTTAGAAGGTTCTACTTATGGAAACCTAGATCCTGATTGTATGGGCGAGCAGGATTGGTGGGCTATCATCACATTCCTTAAATAACTCGAGATCTCCCTAATTGATTCTGTCCAACAGGTAGATTGGAAGAACTCATTTGGAAGGTGCCAACGGTTATAAAGGCATAGATGAGTATATAAGGAAGACGCTAAAGTTATTCAAGGTGGTGTGTGAAAAAAAAAAAAAATTCAAAGTTTGAAGCTCCTAGTTCTTTGTTATTTTATTTGTGGAGCTTAAATTGTACTAAAAAGAGAGTTTGAATTCTTGTGAGACCTTGAGGAAGTGTGGGAGAGGTTCTACATTATGAAATCAAGGACGTGAAGCTGTAAAATCTCTTTTGATTCTTAGTAAAATCCAACCAGTGGGCTGTCAGTGCGGGAGAGTGGACGTAGGCTTGGTCTAAGCCGAACTATTATAAACCTTGTGTTTTAATTCTCTTTCCCTAATCCCTTTACTTTAACTCGTGGCTTTATATAACTGGTTATAGTCTTTCACACCTTCAATCTATTATTCTTAGAAGTTGATTTATTCTGTTAAGTTTTGTAAAATCTTCTTTGATCGCCTATTCACCCCCTCTAGGTGCTCGTACTAGCCCTATTAATTGGTATAAGAGCTTGTGTACTAATTTAATTAAAGTGTTTTTACTTTTGAGTTAAAGATCCATGATTAGTATGTTGGCTCCAAGATTGATTGAAGGACAAAGTAATACCAGACCTCCCTATTTTGATGGAAATGAATACAACATATAGAAAAACAAGATGAATGCATTCTTAAGATCAAAAGATCCTCTGAAATTGGATGTGGTAGAAAAATGAATCCTTCCTAAAGCTGCATTAGTTTCAGAGAAAGGAAAAGAAGTTGTAGAAACTAGCGAAATGACTCAAGAAGAAATAACCAAGAGATAAGCTCTTGATGCTAAAGCAATTTACTCTTTATATTGTGCTTTATCTCCTACTGAGTATGACAGAATATCTTCTTGTAAAATAGCCAAAGAAGTCTGGGATAAGCTATACATTATTTATGAAGGAAGCGATCGAGTGAAAGAAACTAGGATCAATATTCTACTCGTAAAGTATGAAGCCTTCAAGATGAAGTCGGGAGAATCTAATATTGATATGTTTAGTCGTTTTACAGAAATTATAAATGGTCTAGAGTATTAGGGACAACCAATTTCAAAACCCATAAAGGTTAACAAATTACTGCATGGACTCTCCAAAAAGCTGGAATCATGTAAAGACTTCAATAAGGGAACACAAAAGATCATGCCGCTCTCCGTAGACGAATCGGTTGGCACATTTCAGTCCTATGAAGTGGAGCAAATCAACGAAGAAGAAGATCCCAAAGGTAAGAAGTCTATTGCCTTAAAATCTAACGATGATTCTGATGTTACAGACTCTAAAGAAGATATGGACGATGAAGAGCTAGCACTTAAAATAAGAAGGTTCAAGAAACTAAACAAAAAGGGAAGAAGATTCAATTGGAAGAAATAAAGCACTAAAAAGTTTCAAAACAAATCAACTGAGGATGATGAATCCAATAAAAATGTGATTTGTTTTGAATGTAAGAAAAATGGACACATCGACCCAACTGTCCTCTCGTTGAAGAAAAAGAAGGAAAAAACTGAGAAATACAAAAAGGCTCTCAAAGCATAAACATTGAGTGATACTAAATGCGAAGAAAGTGATGATGATTATGCTAATATTTGTTTAATGGCAAAATATGAATCAGACTAAGATTCTGAGACAGACTCAAACTTAGACAATGAAATCGAGGTAAGTAATTTAAAAATTCCTACTAAAGTCGCGAAATATATTGATGAACTTTGTCTTAGTCTCAAAACTTCTCTTAAGAGGAATTCCGAGCTGAAAAAGGGAGAATTCTACATTGAAGCAACATAAAAACTCTTGAAAATAAAAGTTTGAAAATTTAGACAAAATTTTTGCCGTTTTAAAAGAAAATGCATATTCTCTTTCAAAAGAAAGTACATTTTTGAAAAATGATATCTCAAATATTTCAAAAAGGTTTTTAATAAGGTTTGAGAAGCTGGAAAAGATTCTTTTTGTACAAAGACCTTAATTCAACAAATCAGGCTTGGGAATGACCTCTGAAACCATTCCTCTAATTGATTTTCCAAAAGTAAAGGAAAGAATCAAACAAAGACCTACAAAAGCATTTTATAGAAATCATTTTCAAAAAGTCTTTGTAAAACCTATTAGCCAAAGTGCTCTCAATTGTTCTAAGTGTAACAGCCTAGAACATTTTGAGAAAGAATGTCATATGGTTTGGAGACATGTTAAGAAGGTTTGGATAAAGACCGTATATTACACTAACTCCACTAGACCTAAAAAAGTATGGGTATCAAAGAAAGCTTGAGTTTTTCTTTTAATTGTAAGTCACTATCAAGAAAAAAAAAAGGTTAAATGTTATTTGGATAATGGTTGTTCAAGACACATGACAGAAGATTTAAGTTGTTTTATAAAACTTGTTCAAACAAATTATGAAAAAGTTTCTTTTGGTGGAAATAGCAAAGGGAAAATTGTTAGATGTGGAACAGTAAAGATTGGAAGTCTTACAATCAACAATGTCTCCTTGGTGGAAGGTCTAAATTACAATCTTCTCAGCATTAGTCAACTGTATGACACTGGATTCAAAATCAATTTCCAAGAAGGAATATGTTCGGGAACTAATAAAGATCTTTCTCAATTTTTTACTAGATGAAGACATGGGAACATCTATCTTTTGGATATCAAACCAAAAAGATCTCAATGTCTAATATCAATCCAAGATGAAGTGAATTTTTGGCATTAAAAGCTTGGCCACATCAACATGAAGCAAATTGCCAAAATCTCTTCCAAGAAACTTGTTCAAGGACTGCCCAACCTGAAGTTTTAAAAATCTGACTTATGCACACCATGTGTGTTGGGAAAATAGGTAAGAAGCTCTTTTAAACCAATAAATCAAGTTTCCACTAATCGTGTTTTGCAGCTTCTACATATGGATCTCTTTGGACCAACCAAAACTCAAAGTATCGGTGGAAAGAGATATTGCCTAGTAATCGTGGATGATTATTCTCGATTTACTTGGGTTTACTTTCTGGCAAGTAAGTTTAAAACCTTCTCTCACTTTTCAAAGTTTGCCAAGAAAGAACAGAATGAGAAAGGATATGCTATTTCAAGCATACGGACAGACCATGGAGGTGAGTTTGAAAATCAAGACTTTGCAAAATTTTGTGATGAATCAGGTTTTTAGCATGTTTTCTTATCTCCTCCATACACTCTAGAACATAATGGAGTTATGGAAAAAAAGAATAGATCTTTACAAGAAATGGCTAGAACTCCTTTAATTGAAAGTAATATTTCTTTTCGTTTTTGGGCTAAAGCAGTTTCTACAGCATGTTATATTATTAACAAAGTATTCTTAAGGCATATTTTAGAGAAAACTCCCTATCAGTTATTCAAAGAAAAGAAGCCAATTGTTTCTTATTTCTATGTGTTTGGATGCAAATGTTTTGTTTTGAAAAATGCAAATGATCGAATGGTAAGTTTGAAGAAAAATCGACGAAGGAATTTTCCTTAGCTACTCAACTTCAAGCAAAGCCTACAAAATATTTAATAAGAAGACCCAGTTTGTGGAAGAATCTATGAATGTCAAATTTCAAGAATCCTTGCAGAATCAATTGATTCAGACTCAACCTGAAAAATCCGAACCTGCTCCAGACCTTACAAAGTCTACCTCCCCTAAAGCAGCTCAGACTTCAGAAAAACAACAACGAACAAATGTTGGAGAATCAATTGAAGTAGAAGATCAACAATCTGTTAGATCGACCAGCAAGCTGGAAGCACAAGTCAAGTTATTCCAGAGAACTCATCATCGGTGACATTGATGAATGAATTCATACCAGATTCAAAAAGCAAGAAGAGTCTAGTGCCGTGGCACTTATTTCTGAAATAGAACCCAAAAGCATAGAATAAGCTTTAACTGGTGAAAATTGGATTGAAGCTATGCAAAAAGAACTCAGACAATTCAGCATTAATGATGTTTGGGAATTAACTCCTAAACCAAAAGGTAAATCTATTATTAGAGCTAAATGGGTTTTCAAGAACAAGATGGACGAAAAATGAAAAGTGGTCAGGAACAAAGCAAGACTCGTGGCCAAAGGATATACACAAGAAGAAGGGATAGACTATGATGAGACCTATGCACTAGTAATAAGATTAGAAGTAATTAGATTATTACTTGCTTTTGCCTGTTATAGAAATTTCAGGTTATTCTAAATGGACGTCAAAAGTGTATTTCTAAATGGATTTATCCAAGAAGAAGTCTATGTGGAACAACTTTCTAGATTTGAAAACCCAAGAAAAATAGACTCAGTTTTCAAACTAAAAAAGGCTCTATATGAGTTAAAGTGAGCACCTCAAGCATGGTACGATAGGTTAAGTAAGTTTTTAATTCAAAATGATTTTGTCAAAGGAAAAGTGAACACTACTTTGTTTATTAAAAGGGAAGATAAAAACTTTTTACTTGTTTAAATCTATGTTGATGATATCATATTTGGATCACCTAACGAAAGCCTATGCAAGAAGTTTTCTAAGTCTATGCAGGATGAATTTGAGATGAACATGATTGGTGAACTATCATTCTTTCTCAGATTGCAAGTGAAGCAATTGAAAGAAAGAATTTTCATTTACCAAGAAAAATATGTAAAAGAACTTGTTAAAAAGTTCGGATTAGAGAATTGCAAAAAGACTGAAATACCAATATCTAGTTCTTCGAAGCTGGATAAAGATGAAGGAGGAAAGAAAGTTGACCAGAAGCTCTACAAGAGTATTATTGGCTCACTTCTTTATCTTATTACTTCTAGACTTGATATTTTGTTTAGTATTTGCATTTATGCTAAATTTCAATCTGATCCCAAAGAATCTTATCTATGTGCTACAAAATGCATTATCAAATACGTTGCAACTACCTCAAAATTAGGTCCGTGGTATCCTAAAGAATTAGACTTTACTCTCCTTGGATATTTAGACACAGATCTAGCAGGTTGTAAAGTCGATAGAAAGAATACTTCCGGCACTTGTCAATTGCTTGGTAACAGGATAGTATCATGGTTTTCAACGAAGTAAAGTACTGTAACTCTTTCAACAACAGAAACAGAGTATGTGGCCCTTGGAAGTTGCTATTCTCAAATTATATAGATAGAACAACAAGCGAGAGACTTTGGAATCGAAAACTCATGCACCGAGATCAAATGTGACAACACCAGCGCAATTAATTTCACAAAGAATCCAATTCTTCATTCAAGAGCAAAACACATAGAGATTCAACACCACTTTATTAGAGATCATGTTCAAAATGGAGAAGTTATGATTCATTTCATTGAATCAAAGAATCAACTAGCGGACATATTTACAAAGCCACTAGAGAAAAGCCTATTTGAGTCTATTCGTACCAGATTGAACATCACATCTTTTAGTTAAAGTCGAAGAAGCTCGAGACTTAGAGATAAAAGTCTGAAAGTGTTTAGACTCAAAAGACCAAGAGTTACAACTATAAGTAATTTCAGTTCTAATAATTTAACTTTTGGAAAAAGACTTGAAAATGTACAATTGCTTATTAATCACTAATTGATTGATCTTTCCAAGTTTTTGAAGTTGTGGCATTTATTTTTCAAAAAGGCAGTTATCATTTTTGAAAAGACAGTTATTTATTTTCGAAAAGGCATTTTTTTTTTATTTCTCTTTTTATGACGACCCATATACCTCGTTTTGACTGCCTTATATATATTTTTTCTTCTTCGTTTTCACTCACAAACCCTAGAGCACAAAACTTCACTTTTTACACTCTAGTTTAATCTATAAAGTTTTCATCTTTCTCTCGCGAATCGAGTTCGAGAAATCTCTCAAAGATTGTGACAATGTCTTCTCAAAGAAAGTCTCTAGGATTGCAAGCAGGAGACCACAGCATATGCGTGAGGGTCATACGCACTTTGATCTTACCGAGGAAGAAGACTCTCCAAGGCAGCAGGAAAGTCAACAACAACATTCTCAATCGCACCATTCTTCTCAAGCTAGACCTCAAGCGCCTCCGCAACAACAAACAAAGGAAGAAATTATTGAGGATGTAGAACCTGTAAGGACTTTGAAGCCCGCATTTACTTTTAAACTCTACACTGCTTTGAAGATAGATGGTTCTACAATGACTTTTATTGATGAATTTTTTAGAGAAAAGGGGTACCAAAATGAATCTGACTTATTAAGAACGATGGAGAGTTTGGGTATTGCTCCTACTGGTTCATCAGAAAGGGCTTTTGCAAATTTCCCAAGTGATCCGCGTGTTGGAGGATTTAATCAACCCGAGGGAAAAGATGACGATGAAAGGATGTTCTCTCACTTTACACCTAGGATGGGTGTTGCTGCAAATATTCAAGGAGGAAGAGCGGATCTGTTTTGCTCTAAGGAACACGAGCGAGTTTATTCTAAATTGCTGAAGCAAGGAGTGATGAACCCTAGGAGTGTAGATTTTGGCTTTTTTGATTCATTGAATGTAAAGTAGCGGGAGAACTTTACATTGCTTCAACTCGAACGCTTTTGCTCTGAAACAAATGTTGCTCATCCGGAACTTACAACTTATTTCTATTCCAATCTATCCTTTTTTGATGCAAACAGATTTTTCTTCAGTATTAGAGACCGGGATTATGTGGTAGGTATGGACACTCTGGCTAACGTGATTGGTGTGGAGAGAGGGCATTTCCAATCAATCAACATGTTTATTGCTCATGCTACCATGGAGCTTGTTCGAGATAGGATTGCAGAAGGTCAGATTTCGTACTCAAGGATGAGTGCCTCTACATCTTGCTCCACAAGATCGTCATTAACTATCTCAGACCTAAGTCCACATCAAAGACTGATGTCTCAAATGCTGAAGCAAAGTTGATGCATGCCATCAACATTGGTTTTAAGTTATCTCTACTTCACATTATTATGTTTCACATGTATAGAACAGTAATAAAGGACAAGGGACAGCTCCCTTATTCTTCTCTTGTTACTTGCTTGTTTAGACATCTTAACATTCAACCTCTCAAAATTCTGTGTGTTCGAACCATTGATCCAATGGTGGTGGGACTAAAGATGGTTTCAAAGATGTGCCTAAAGGAGCTGAACAAGGCTTTAGAGAGATTTAAGGTGAAGACCCCTGTCAAGGCACGATAAGACTTTGCAGCTGCAAAAAGGAAAGGCAAAGAGCCCATAACAGCACCATCTAAGAGGAGAAGAGAACTCATCTTGCAGGAAGAAGAAGATGAAGATGACATTCCAATCTCTATTTTTGCCTTGAAGAATTTACAAAGTGTTGTTCCAGAGACAGAGGATCGAGAGAATCGAGACAGAGAGGGAACAGAGCAGAGAAATGAAGAGAGAGAAGAAGGAAGAAAAGAAGAAAAAGAAGGAAGAATAGAAGAAGAAGAGGGAAGAAGAGAACAAGCAGAAGGAGAGGGTCATGATGATTCTCATGCAGAGGAAGAAGGACAAGATCATCGTGCTATTGAAGAGGAAGAGCAAGAGGAGTATTTTTCTCCACCTGAAGGCACTGAAACAGGGGGAGCTGCTGATAAAAGAGGTACTCCTTCCCTTGCTTTTACCAGTGATGATGTTAGTCGTTCTCCTGCTGATCCAAAAGATGTATATGCCTCTCAATTTCCTGAAGATGGTATTAAGGCTTCCTCTCCAAGTCTGGATGTTCATGTTGAAATTCCATCATCTGCAAACACTCCACCATCTGATCATGCTAAAGCAAGTACTCAAACTGATAATTCAACAGACTTTAGAAGACTGCTTGAACTTCTTGTGGAGATCAAAGGTCAGGTTTATGGATTGGGATGTGAAATTCAGACCCTGTAGAATGCTCATCAAGTCACTTCCGTTTCTTTGCACGATCAAGTTCAAACCCTTAATCTTCAAGTTTAAGCAAATGCGAAGGGTGAAGATTTAATGAAACTGAAGGAGGATCTAAGGAAGCTGGAGGAGATTGTCAAGTCTGTGGAGGATTTCCAGCTCATTCGCATCCCCAAGCAATCTTAATTTTGTCCATTTCTCTTACTGTTTTCCATTTTTTTGTTGTCAACAAAAAGGGGGAGAAGTTGATGAAGATTTGACTTTGACTTTGATTTTGATTGGTGGACTTATCTTTTGATTTTGAACTAGTTTGGACTAATTGGTGTGATTTTTTTGGCTTGCAATGACTTAAGCTATGATTATGGTAAAAATAGTTGTCTATACAGGACTAACACATTTGATGTGGTTGTAGAATCATTACTATCATTATCCTAATCTACTTATCTTTTATGAGATATCTTGGTTTGTTTAAGTATTGTTTTGTAGGTCAAAAGTATCCAAATCTACGGGAAAGTTTTGTCACCATCAAAAATGGGGAGATTATTAGAGAAAATTCCTTATATATTTTGAAGTTGACAAAACGTTTCCATCAATCTAATTTGAAGACTTGCAAACTCTTTCGTCAAAGTCTGAAGACCTCCAAATTCAAGATTTAAAGTCTATCATCACTGATAGTTTCCAAACCGACGAAGAAATGTTTTATTCGTTTAAGAAAACTTATCCAAATGCAAGTATATTGTTAAGGATTTGATTCGTTCGGTTAAAGAAGATCTCATGGTTGGATATAGCATCTCGTGATTAATTATTCATATTGAAATTAATTTGAGTAATTAGATCTGTTGATTGGTGAAGTATACTTGGAAGGTTCTATTTAGGGAAACCTAGATCCTAATTGTATAGGCGAACAGGATTGGTGGGCTATCATCACATTCCTTAAATAACTCGAGATCTCCCTAATTGATTCTGTTCAACGGATAGATTGGAAGAACTCTTTTGGAATGTGCCAACAGTAATGAAGGCATGGAAGAGTATATAAGGAAGACGCTCAAGTTATTCAAGGTGGTGTGTGAAAGAAAAATTCCAAAGTCTAAAGCTTCTAGTTCTTTGTTATTTCATTTGTCAAGCTTAAATTGTATTCAAAAGAGAGTTTAAATTCTTGTGAGACCTTGAGGAAGTGTGGGAGAGGTTCTATATTGTGGAATCAATGACGTGAAGCTGTAAAATCTCTTTTGATTCTTACTGAAATTTAGCTAGTGGGCTGTCAGTGCGGGAGAGTGGACGTAGACTTGATCTAAGCCGAACCACTATAAATCTTGCGTTTTAATTCTCTTTCCCTAATCTCTTTACTTTAACTCATGGCTTTATATAACTGGTTATGGTCTTTCACACCTTCAATCTATTATTCTTAGAAGTTGATTTATTCTGTTAAGTTTTGTAAAAACTTCTTTGATCACCTATTCACCCCCTCTAGGTGCTCATACTAGCCCTATCATATTGTCTCTAATTATATTCTTTCGTGGCTTGACTTGCATGATGAGACATTCATTTTGTTGAAAATAGGATTTGTTGGTTTGACGCACGAACAAGCAAAAAATTATCAATGTACATTCCTAGTTTGCGTCTAATTTCTAGCTTGGGTAAGGTAATTCCAAATCTAAATATGGAGTGTGTAGAGCAAATGTGCTTTCAACCATAACAATCGATTTTGCATTAAAAAAAAAAGTGCTGAAGATGGGGTAGTTTGAGGTTGACCCATATAACTCATGACTATAGGTTTTGTTTCTGCCATGTGGCCATGGCAGGCGAATTTGTTAAAGGATACGCTACATCCGCATAATTCCTTTTGAAAATACCAAGATGCTATTGTGAGCCAGTATTGTAATCTGACAAAGTTAATTCATGATTGAGAATTTTTTGTGAAATCAGTCTGTCGTGGAAGCAAAGAGCCAGGCCAAACTCGCTAAGGGGTGCGTGGGGATTTCACCGCACCAGACAGACTTGTGTAATTCTGCAGTTTTTTCTTTTCAGTATTTTCTTGAGTTGTCTTTTGGCTCCTATTTCTAAGGCCTTTTGAGAGCGCAGGTATTTGAGATACTCAGTTTGGGTGATGGTTGTATGTCGGAAAGTTCGAATTGCTATTTGTACTTTGTTAACATTGAAGAAAATTATTTGATGAAATAGCAAGTTGTTGCTAACCACTGGTTCGCACGTCCGTTTTCTTATGCCTCATGTCATGGGGTTATTATGTTGACATTAATATTTTATTACCTCGAGCAAAACATGACTCATCTCTGTTCTGTCTCGGCACTTACCACATATCACGTCAATAAATAATTGATATGTTATTCTAACAACCCCAGATGGGTGCCAGCTTCTCTGCTGTCCTATAAAGATCAGTTTCTATCGTAAATGATTATGTTATTCTACAGCTACTTTTAGGCCCTATTTGGTAACCATCCAAATAGGGCCAAATTCTGATTTTTTGTTCCCAGAATCAGTTTGGGCCTAGAATCGCACTTGGTAAAATTTTTGTTCTCGGGAACAGATTAGGAATAGAATCAAGAACAAAAAAAAAAAAAAGTTGATTCTTGTTCCGGGAACGAATTTGAGAATCAAAATTAAGAACTCTTCTTCTTCCCTTCGGCCATCTCGCGACCGCCGTCTACCACCGCCCGCCACCGTCCGCCGTCCGCTGCCGCCATCCGCCGCCGGCCGTCATCTGCCGCCGCCAGCTACCAGCCCAGCCGAGCTCGCCGGAGGCTCGCCAGACTAGGGCGAGGTCCGGCAAGCTCGCCGGGGCTAGGCAAGGGTTGGGCAAGCCTCACGACGCCCAGCCCCACCGGTGGCCAGGCGAGGCTCGCCCAGCCCCGCCGGTGGCCTGGCAAGCCTCGCCCAGCCCCGATGAGGCCGGTCGACCATCGAGGCCGAGCCTCGCCCGGCTACGGTGAGGCTCGGCCGACGAGGGCCGCGACACTCTAATGAGGTTGCCACGGCGACCGGCCACAAGAAGAAGAAGAAGAAGAATATAAGAAAATAGAAAAAAAAAATAAGGAAAAAAAGGAAAAAAAAAAGAAAAAAAAGGAAAAGGAAAAAAAGGAAAAAGAAAAGGAAAAATGAAAAGAAAAAAATGAAAAAATAAATGAAAAAATAAAAGAAAAAAAGTAAAAAATTTATTTAAAAATTAAAAGAAATTGATTTGGAACAAAATTAATTGGCACGGTACCAAACGCAATTCTATTTCAGAATCAGAAATTTTGGACAATTACCAAATGGTTTAAAATGCTTAGAATCAGTTCTAGGAACAGAATAAAAAAGAATCAGTTCGATCAGAATCTACTCCGGAACAGAATCGTTACCAAACGCGCCTTTAGTAATTCCATATAAATATATGAACGCATACAACACTAGACACCATCGTGTCTGTTCACGAGACATGAAATAAATGTTTAAATAAGTTTTTGAATCTTTGGTCTTATCATTTACTCAAGAACTTAAGCTTTGAGCTGAATCACGTAATCTTCATGTGTTGTGTCTTAGCTTCTGTTTTTAAGGCCTTTTGATAGCGCAAGGTTTTAGTTGAGAGACTCCGTTTGGAGATGATTGTATGTTGGGAAGTTCGAATTGCTACTTGTCCTTACTTAACATTCTTACATTGAAGAAAAATTATTAATGAAGTCTTGTGCTAGCTTTTCCCTAGGTATAGTCAATGCGTTGGGTGGTCGGCTGTCGCCGGTCGATAGCCGAGCGGCGCCAAGTGGTTGGCGAAGTCGATAGCCTGGAGTGCCACAGTGGTCAACACTGTCGATAGCTTGGTAGATGGAGTCTTGGGTACCCAAAAAAAAAAAAGTATTAATGGAATAACAACTAGCACGTGGTTGGTACCTTCGTTTTCTTATGCCTCGAGTCATGGGGTTGTTACGTTGACTTCAACATTTTTTATTCCTTGCTCGTCGCCGTGGCAGGTGGCTCGTGTTCACAGTGAGCATGAGCATGGTGATCGATGATCCCTGGACATAAACAATAACAAAGACTATTTTCTGTATTGATTACTCTATGGCTAGAGACCTCGCTTGACTTGACCTTGATTCCACATGCACATGATATCGAAAGGCTACCAAATAGGGTTGAACATAGTATGAGTTGGGCTGGTACAATACCTAATTTAGAGACCAATTTGCATAATGTCAGTCCCAATTTTTCGAATTGGAGATTGACCCTGTTGAGCCTAGGACCACGAACTGAACCGACCCTATGGGTCTAGTCCCATTCTAAAGCCAACTTAAGACAAACCAATTTTTTTATTGCTTCAATTTTGTATTCATTGAAAGGACATATGTATTCTTTGAAATCACATATTCATTGACAATGTGATATGTAGTAACCAAACAATGAACACTAGTACAAATCAAATAGAAATCTAACATAAGGCAACAACATAAATCTCCAACTTGCCAAAAACAACTTTAGAAGACAAACACATAAAATTATTTAAACAATAAAAAATAGAGAATCGCAAATGGGAGGGAAAGGCAATCGGAGGCAAAAGCGCAAAAGAAAGGTGAGTAGAGAGATGATGAAAGAACTACCTCCAAAGAGATAGATGCGGATGATTTCGACAATAATTTGAGATTTAGGGAGAGAGTGAGATTGTGAGAGAGGAAAACAACACAAGAAGAGGAGGTGCATTTATAGTTATATATTTAGGGTTTAGACCCAAAAAAAAACAAAAAAAGAAAGATAATTATTAGTTTGATTCAGGTTGGACCAACCCTACAGCTTCAGGACTAGGGACTAACCTGCACGGTTTATGTTTTAACCACCTTAGGACCAGGGACCAATCAATTCCCCAGGAACCGGACTAGATCGGTTGGGCTGGTCCAACGTTGTTCCAAGATCAACTCTAAACTAATGCTCACCCCTACTACCAACCAATACTTAACCTGTATTATAGTACATCATAAGCGCACCAATACAGAAGAGTCATTCACATCATATGCTTAATTTCTATGATGTTCTTAGGCGACTGTCAAAGGGGAGACTGCGAAAACATTTGATTGAATGCGTCTGTCTCCTCAACCTAATTTTAACGAGTTTCATTCTAATATTTTATCTTCTATGGATGGCATTTATTCATTCACATGTTGGTCTTAACTTATGAGGAATCTTTTTAGTAGCCAAGAATCTGTTATGATCTTATGTGTATTCAACTCATCGTGTTCACAAAAAATGAGTGATGAAATAGATTTTTAAATGCTTGTCCCCATTGACTGATTTTGATATTTTAATTAGGCATCTTTTGGTTAAGAATAATACAACTTAGCATGTGCGTAATGAATTGTTTTTGTCTAAATGTGAATTATTTATTCCTCGTGTCTCCTCGTCCGTCGGTACAAATGAAAGACGTTCCGTCTTTAATTTTTAAATATGACATCTCCAGCTGGAGCCTAGGCTCCGTCTCCAAGTCGATGTATAAATAGATAAGATCCATGAGACCAGAAAATAATTTCCGTTTCAATCACGTAAAAATTACTTCTCTGCTTTCTTATTTACATGCTCGGGAGACAGCACGGCGAAGAATCCTCCATGGATACCCAACGCAGTTCGACATCGCCAGGTATTTCCGTTCTTTCCTTCTTTGTTCTGATTTGATCCCATGTATGTGTCGCCACCAAATACCACTCATTGATGCATTTTCTCGGGCCCAAGGACATGACTATTCCTCTCAAGTAAACAGTAAACACTCTTATTGCTCAAAGTCACGTCTCCTATTCGACCAAAAAAAAAAAAAAAAAACAAAAGGTCACATCTCCTGATTTTGTATGACTTAGCTCCACACGTTCTCTGTCCCTTAATGGGTGCATTTGGGAGTGGCTTTGAGAAGCCACTTTGAACTCCCAAAGATCCTTGGGTTAATGTAGGGGTGTTTGGTAAAAAAATTTCAAACCCCATTTGGAAAATGCCAGCCTTCTCGGCATGCTGAGCTGAGGGGTAAATAAAAAAAATTTCTTCCCAAATTATCCTCATTGGTTTTTCATTTTTTCGGTTTTGCCCTCACTATTCATATTCTTCTTCTTCTTTGTGAGCTACTGTTGGCGAAGGGTAAGCATGGTCATAGTGGCCTAGACGACCGTCGCCAGGGGGTGGCGCGACCGCCACGCCATCTAGGTCGCAACGAGGTTTGGGTCGCTGACCTCGCCGCCACCTAGATCTAGGGCGGTGGGGTCATGGGAGGACCTCGCCACCCCGATCTAGGTCACGCGAGTCGCACGACCTCGTCGCCCTTAGATTTGGGTCACCGCGGGGTCACACAACCCTCTGATCTAGGGCCGGCAAGGTCGCAGGAGGTCACACGACCCCACCGTGACTCAAATCCGGGGGTGGCGAGGTCCTCCTGCGACCTCAACCAGACCTCGCCGCCCTAGATCTGGGTTGCGGTGAGGTCGCCCGACCCTGGGCGGCCTTTGCCGGTGGTCTTTGGGGGTCGCTCGACCCCGAGCAGCTCTCCCCAGTTGTCTCCGGGGTTGCCTAAGTTAGATGTCAACCGCCGGCAACAGATTTCAATCACTGGCGGCCGCTACCCTTGCCGGCCAATTTTTTTATTTTTCTTTTGAGAATTTTTTTAATCACAAAAGTCCTTTGTAAATATCATCTGTCCAAACACTATTTTGCTCAAAGGTACTTCATAATGGACTTTCATATTACAATTTAACAAACACAATTTACAATATGAAAAACCTCTTCAACTTAAAAGTCATTTGCATTTTTCCAAAGGTTTTCCCCAAAAGTCCAACCAAACGCATTCATAGTTATAAATGATGATGCAATTGCTTTTTGTCAATCCTGCTTCATTACTTACAAGCATTCAACGACCAACTTCTTTTTGGCAGTCCGAGTTTCGTTTCTTAAAAGCATCCCAGAAAGTTTCCTCTTACCAGAAATTTTTGTCCGAACAATCACACTGTGAGGACTAATTATTTGCTACGCTTAGTTAATATGCAATTATGCAAAGGGAATTTGCGGCTGATTACCCTACAAAGTAATTTTATTAAGAGCAAAGGGCAAAACAAATGGGTTCTGAATGGTCGATTACTTATCATTACGAGACTACACGAGACTAATTCTTTGAACACATGATCCTCAAACTAGTCAGTTCAATTGTAGTCATCCCCAAAAAGAAACCATGTAATGTTGTTCTAAGCTAAAAATAACCTGTCAATAGATATGTTTGTCTTATTATAAGAAGTGTAAAGATTACATTAAAGAAGAAAACCCACTATCAAACCCATTGACCAGGATAAATGGATGGCGAAATGTTTTTGCAACAAAGAAAAGAAAAATATGGATACTGTATGAAAAATTACATCAGTTCCTTCTTGCAACTTTCAAGTCTATCAATAAGTATAATCAATATACTTTATTGAAGAAAAAATTCCATGAAATAACGTGGCACGATGAATGTTATTAAGCTTTGTATTCTATATGAATTGTAACTTACAAATATATAGCATTGATCCATGAATTCAATATCATTAAGTTGATTCATTCATTTTAAAAATTCCAAGTACGAGGCCACAAACAAACCATGTGGCTATTTTCTGCTCGAATATATGGATTTCGGAACCAAAAGTGTCGAGCCAAGTAACATACTATACAGTATAGACTGTAGCATCGGGTGCCACTAGTGAATTTGTTCACTTCATTTTTTGCCTCAAATCGCTGGGCGGTGTATGGCGCCAAATGATAAAACTGCTCTAATTTGTATTCGTGGTATCCGGTAACTTCCTTCAATTATTATTAATCTTTAATTTGCAGAACGACAAGAAAGACGCAACGGCAAAGAATCATCCATGTCGCAAGACAGTTCGGTTTCGGAACCATTGACAGGTTTAATCCCTCCTTTCCTTTGGTGTTCTGATTTGATCCCACAGATGGAGAATTTTCCAAATTCTCCATTTGTCTGTTAATTTCGAAGCAATATAAGTAATACTGTAACCGAAACTATGGATAGATCATGAATTGAAACTTGCACATTTCTTTATTCATTGCTTAACAAGTTTCCAGACACTCTTTACAAAATCCTTATAAGAAGGGAGGGTGTCATAACATAA
Source organism: Eucalyptus sideroxylon x Eucalyptus melliodora (assembly GCA_016097485.1). Lineage (NCBI taxonomy): Eukaryota > Viridiplantae > Streptophyta > Magnoliopsida > Myrtales > Myrtaceae > Eucalyptus > Eucalyptus sideroxylon x Eucalyptus melliodora. The sequence goes on from CM027826.1 coordinate 28,946,925, forward strand.
TAATTTGTGTAGAAAGCAAGGGCATGTTCAATAAAAGAAATTCTCCAATATCCTATTTTCCTTTCCAAAATTCTTAATGAAAATACTTTTTAGTAGATATTGTGGCTGCCAAGTTTTCAAAATTTGAATTGTAAACCTGAAAATTGACTAAAATTGAAAACCAAATAATATTCAAAGTCCAACTAAATCATTAGAAATTAAAATTATTCTTTTTGAAAAAAACTTGCTTTAAGTTTTATTCAGGCATATAACACTTTTTGTCATTCTTTCTCAGAGCGACATGAGAGACGCAACGGCAAAGAATCATCCATGGATACCCAAGACAGTTCGTTTTCGGAACCATTGGCAGGTAAGTCCCTCCTTTCCATTGTTGTTCTGATTTGATCCCACAGATGGAGATTTGGAAATTTTCCCTTCGTGTGTTAAGTTTGAAGTAATATAATTAATACCATAACCAATACTATGGATAGATCATCAATTGAAAGTTGCACATTTCTTTATTTATAGCTTAACGAGTTTAAGACACTCTCTACAAAATTCTTATAAAAAGGGGAGATTGTGATAACGGAATAATTTGTGTAGAACGCAAGGGCATATTTAATAAGAGAAAATTTTCCAATTTACTATTTTCCTTTCCAAAATTCTTAATGAAAATACTTTTTAGTAGATATTCTGGTTGCCAAGTTATCAAAATTTGAATCTTAATATGAAAATTGACCAGAATAGAAAACTAAATAATATTTAGATTCCAACTAAATTATTAGAAATTGAAATTATTCATTTTGTAAAAAACTTGCTTTAAGTTTATTCAGGTATATATCACTTTTTGTTGTTCTTTTACAGAGCGACATGAAAGACGCAACGGCAAAGAATCATCCATGGATTCCCAAGACAGTTCGATTGTGGCACCATTGGCAGGTACAGTCCCTCCTTTCCCTTTTCTTTTCCTGATTTGATCCCGCAGATGGAGAATGTGAAAAATTTTCCCGTTGTGTGTTAGTTTCGAAGTAATAGAAGTAATATCACAGCCAATACTATCGATAGATCATGAATTGTAAGTTGCACATTTCTTTGTATATTGCTTAACAAGTTTCTAGACACTCTTTACAAAATCCTTATTAAAAAGGGAGAGTGTGATAACAGAATAATTTGTGTAGAATGAGAGGGCATGTTTGGTAAAAGAAAATTTTCCAATTTCCTATTTTTCTTACCAAAATTTTTAATGAAAATACTTTTTAGTAGATATTCCGGTTGCCAAGTTTTCAAAATTTAAACCTTAAAACTGAAAATTGACCAAAATTGAAAACTTAATAATATTCAAAGTCCAACTAAATCATTAGAAGTTAAAATTTTTCTTTTTGAAAAAAAAAATTGCTTTAAGTTTATCCAGGCAAATAATACTTTTTGTCATTCTTTTGCAGAACGACATGAAAGACGCAACGAATCATCCATGGATACCCAAGACAGTTTGGTTTTGGAACCGCTGGAAGGTACGGTCCCTCCTTTCCTTTGTTGTTCTGATTTGATCCCTCAAATGAGTCAAATGGAGAATTTGGAATGTTTTCCCTTTTGTGTATCAATTTCGAAATAATATAAGTAATACCATCACCGATGCTATGGATAGATAATGAATTGAAAATTGCAGATTTCTTTATCTATTGCTTCACAAGTTTCCAGACACTCTTCACAAAATCCTTATAAAAAAGGGAGAGCTTGATCACAGGATTATTTGTGTAGAACATGAGGGCATGTTTGGTAAAAAAAAATTCCAATTTCCTACTTTCCTTTCCAAAATTCTTAATGAAAATACTTTTTAGTAGACATTCTGGTTGCCGTGTTTTCAAAATTTGAACTTTAGAAAAGAAAATTGACCAAAATTGAAAACTAAATAATATTCAAAGTCCAACTAAATCATTAGAAATTAAATTTATTCTTTTTGAAAAAAAAAACTTGCTTTATATTTATTTAGGCAAATAACACTTTTTGTTCCTGTATTTACGACAAAGTGACTTAATTGTCACCACATAGCAGTATGAGGACTGGAATTATAATCAAACAAAATAGTGATTAAAGTGAGTTTTGCCAACCTACTGCCAACTGGGACCGAAAATTCTAATTTCCCCGAACTGAAAATGCAAAAGCAACGTGTGGCCCCCCAAGTACAGCTAATTGATTTATTTTCGAGTAAACAGTAAACACGCACAATGAATTACAGCTTTTGTCGGTCCTAATACCATTACGTACAAGCACTCAATGACCACTTAGTTAAAATTAACTACCAGAAAATTTCCTCTTATCAGAGAGTATTGACCAAACAATCACCTCGTGAGGACTAATCATTTTATATATTTACTTAATATCCTATTTAAATTTTAGCCAATTCTCCTACAAAGTAGTTTCATCAAGAGCAAAGGGCAAACCAATTGGGCTCTGAATAGTTAATTACTTCTTATTAAGAGAATGCATGAGACTAATCCTTCAGTAACGCATGATCCACGAACTAGTCAATTCACTATAGTCATCTGCATAAAAGAAATAATGTAATGTTATAACGAGCCCAAAAATAACTTGTCTAGATAAATGGCTGTTACTATTATACAAAGTGTAAATAAAACATTAAAGAAGAAAATTCACTAACAAACACATTCTCCAAGATACATGGATGGGGGAATGTTCTTGCCACAAAAGAAAAGAAAATAATATGTATTTTCTAAGAAATGTCGGATGAATTCTTTTTTTCCAACCGGTAAGGCAATCTATGAAGTTGAATCGATACACTTTTATGCAACAAAAAATCCATGCAATGCATCGATACGATAGCAGCAATAAATGCCATAAACTTGTATCCTATACCTATAAATTAATCGTACTAAGTGATGAAATCAATGTGATTAATTTAATTTATATTTTTTTTTTTGTGTTGCGTTTTTTTTTATAGATAATTGTGTGTAGAAGTACTTTATAATTATTTCATTAATTTAACGTCAATTTTTTTTGTTTGAAATTTACCATCTATGTTTATTACAGAAAATTCCATGCGATGAATGGGCCTCATGCTAGTCATTTATAGATCATCTAAAGCATACAAAGTGTACTTCATTTATCTAAGTTTATTTATGTTCATTTCTCTTTTTGATAACAAAGAGATTCGCGTAGACTCGAGGTTAGAAGGCACATCAACTGATAAAGCTTCCCAAAACGGTCACATTTCAACTCCATTTCAAGACAACAAGAGCACCACGGATCAATCAAAAACTGAAGGTTTGTCACTTCGAACTTTTAATTTACGTTTTTTATATATCAATGTGTTCCATGCATTTTGGTTTTTTTCACTTTGAAACATTTTAAGATGGTTATTTATGTTCTTTTCTCTTTTCAAAGCGATTCACGTAGAAGTAAGTTCAGAAGGCACGGCAACTGAAAAAGCTTCCTAAGATGGTCGCAAACCAACTTTGTTTGAAGTGTGCATGACAATCAAAAATCAATAAATAATTTAAAAAAAAAAACTAAAGGTTAATGTTGAAAATTCCTTTTTTTAAAGAGTTTACCATCTAAGAATATTTAAAAAATATACTATGAAATGATTGATCCCGATACTAGTCATGTCTAGATGATCTAAAGGATACAAAGTGTAATAAATGTTTCTAAGGTTATTTATGTTCATTTCTGTTTTTGCTAACAAAGAGGTTCATGTAATTACGAGTTCAGAAGGCACAACATCTGATAAAGCTTCCCAAGGCAGTTTCACGCCAACTGAAGGTTTGTCATTTTGTAACTTATAATTTCCATTTTTCATGTATCTTGCGTTTCATGCATATTGACATTATTTAATCTGAAATACTTTGAACTTCACCACATACAAAAGCTGGCATTTAAATTCAAATATCATCTTTTAAAACTTTTAAAATATAAATAATATATTGAACTATTATCGAGAAAGCCAAAAAGGTAGTTTTTACTTCCAAAGTGTAAACGAAGGCACTCATACAAGAAGGTATGTTGAGCAAACAACACCCCTTTGCTTGCATCCACCTTTCATTGGAACATTGAATAGGTGCAGTGGTTACACTTGACCTAAAAAACAAAAAGTGCGAAAGTTTGAGGACTTCTAATGTGTAATTTTTTCAGATTTGCCAGCACCAGAGATCAATGAAAAGCATCGATCATGGTTTCAAGACGTAGTGAAAGGTCAGTGGAAAGCTGCTGAGGAAATCCTTGGTAAAAATCCCGAAGAGATGAAGGAAAATGTCATGACTGTAGGAAATACATCCGTTAGTGTGCTTGAATTTGCCGTCATGGCCGCACAAGATGACTATCAATTGGTCGAGAAGCTCGTCGACTCGGTCAAGTCGGTCGACTCGGTCAAAGAATCCATTTTGAGGAGTGCCCTCTACGATGCTGCCCGAAGAGGAAGAATAAAGATGGTAAAGAAACTAGTAAAAGCTGGTTCCGTATATAATATTGTACCCAATGCCCTGTCGTATGCTATTTCAAATGCTCCTATGCAAAAGGAGGTCATCTGGCACCTCGCCAGAAAAATGACATCCGCCCCAGATTTTAACACCATGAGCTGCCTTATTCTAGCCGGCCATTTGGGTATGATTTCACACTCACTCATCTTAGAAGAAACTGTATATCAATCCTAAACTTATTGTACATATGCTAATTCGGTTCTTAAATTTTATTTTGCCAATTTAATTATAAACTTTTGCCGAACTTTCAATATAGTCCTTCCATCCAATTTTTGCCTAAAGCTGAAGTGGCACTGTGGCACTTAACATTGACAATTTCTAGCAAAAATTTACTTGGAGGACTTATTGGAAATTCGTGTAAAGGTTTAAACTAAATTGATAAAATTAAAAAGTTTAGGATTAAATTAGCATCTGTATAAAATGTTTAAGAGTGATTGGTTAATTTTTCCCTTATCTTATCTCACTTCCTTGACTGTTTAATTAAATTAATTATTTCATTCTTGTGTCTCAATAGACATAGGCTTGTCTTTAGTTCGCAAATGCCCTGCAGTGACATCCAAAGATAACATAAACCGTAGCTTGTTGCGAGACTTGGCGAAGATGAAGTCTTACTTCCGTAGTGGAGATAGACTCAATTTTTGGGAAAATTGGATTTACAAATGTAGGTACTTCTTCCACATATAGATATGTAGAATTCGGCAATTCTATTCCCATGGTGTTCACTCTATCTATTATCATTTTTAGGTATCCCTCTATGTCTGGTCGATACATCATTTGACAAACCCGAAGATACAAAGATGGCTCAAGGTATTTATATTAATCTATGTAATATCTAAATTAAGAAATAATGATTACATCTATGTATACAAATTATTATCTAAACCATGATGTATGCCACGACTAGTATCTACTATAACATTTGTGAAGTTAGTTGAGAAGTCTTACTCAATGTCAAATTGCCAAGTAGAATTATCAAGAATTGTAGATTTTGATTTAAGGTCATAGAGGTGGATTGATCCAAGTTGTTCTCTAACAAATTTAAGCCTTATTATATCTAGTTACACGTGAAATCTTCATTCATGTGTCATATGTATCTTTTTGTTCGCCGTCAGTTTCTAATTTCCTGATAAGATTCTTCTCTCCTCTTCGTGGTTGTCCAACCAGCACATAAGTGGCTCAAGACATCACTCTGGAATCATGCCACTAAATCAGGTACTCAAACCTGCCATGGTTTCTATATAAAAGGCGCCTTATTTATCCATAGCTAGAGATCTCGAAACTTAAAGTTTAAAATTTACATTTTCAGAATATTACTATGAGATCATGATTTTACTAATATCGACCGGCTCTTGATTCTTATATTATCATACAACTTGATTTAATTCAAAGTCTAAACAATAAGTATTCACTAGGTGAATCTGTAAAAATTATCAATCGAAAACAGATTTATTGATCAACCGCTGAATCTACCCATTTTTCATAAAGAAAGAAAGGAAATCTTTTTTTCTCATGACATTGGGTGCATTCGTTTGGATAGATCCATCTATCCGACAATGCATGCATTTTGATTTTTAAGCCGCATGTAGTTTGCTTTCTTGAATCCACCATTTTATTCTCAACTACTATATATACATGAGAACCTGGCTGAAATGTGATAGACCTTTTGATTCCTCATTGTGGGAAAAATATTTATCTGATGTTACATGCAGTACCTTTCATCAAAAGGATTGGAGAATCAAAGTTCAGACACAAATGCTCACTAGAGCTTGCAGAAGAACTTGTTCGAAAAAAAGAAAAAATGAAATCCTCGGAAAGAGTCAAGTTTTTATTGACTTCAGGCATTATCCTTGACTCTGCATCTCGCGGAACCCATGAAATTGTCAAATTATGTCTTGACCATTTTCCAGAGTTAATGTGGGACAACAATTTCCCAAAAGAATTGATGAGAGAAGTTGTGAACGGACGACAAGTTGAGTTATTTAGACAAGTGAATGAATACAACAGAATCCCAAAACTGAGTGATGACATTTTTACGAACCGCGAACTAATGGAAGCAATAGTAGAATGGTCACCAAGATGTGTATCAGCAGATGTTCCTGGAGCAGCTTTTCTTTTGCAGGACGAACTTCAGTGGTTCAAGGTTTGATCATTTTTTTGTTTGTCACCCTTTCGTGCTCTTTTTATCTGAAATTAAATTGACAGGTGTTGGTTATTTTTCTTAAGGCACTGGAAAAAAGGAGTGATCCTTCCTTTAGAACTCTGAAATTTAAGGTCGGTTCACCTTATTTAATTGCCGTACTTTTGTTCTTTTTAATTTACGTTTACATTGATAGGCATCCTTTATTTTTCTGAAGGTACCTGAAGATAGGGATCCTTCTTTTAGAAGTATGAAATTGGTAGAAATGAAAGAAAGGGGAGGGAAAACATACTGGGAAATTTTTGTAGAGCAGCGTCAAGATTTGCTTAAAGAGGCAGGAGAGTGGATGAAGAATACATCATCATCTTGTAGCCTCATTGCAACTCTCATTATTGCAGTAGCAATCGCTGCAGCTTTTACAGTTCCTGGGGGCTACGACAACAGTACGGGGATCCCAATTTTTCTAAAGAAGGACTCATTCATGATATTCGCATGTGCAGACGCTCTCGCTCTCTTCTCCTCTGTCACTGCCACTGTGATGTTCTTGGCCATTGTTACTCCATGCTACACATTCGAAGATGTTCTCCACTCGCTTCCAAGAAAGATGGTAATGGGCATCACTTCTCTCTTCCTCTCTTTGGCCTTTACGTTGGTGGCGTTCAGCTCTGCTCTTACGATCATCCTCAGCGAAAGATTTAAATGGATTTACATCCTAATGACCTCGCTGGCTGCCATCACTGTTTGTTTTTTCTTATACGTACAGTTTCCCTTGTACGTTAAAATGGTCAAATCCATCTATTGGCCTCGCCTCTCCCATCCACTGAAGCCTAGGAAGTAAAGAGGGTGGGACTTCTTCAATTTCAGTCCAAAATTCTTTCGGACCAAAGCGTCATGAGGATTATACAATGATGACTCTTTAATTTGGAATCATGTTGCTGATGCTTAGTTTGATAAATATATTTGGATATTAATAGTTGTTTCTTTCATAATAATATGATTCTTAAATTCTGATGCATGTTACTTTCATGCTTAGTTTGAAAAATATATATTTGGATAGTAATAGTTGTGTTCCTTTACGTGTGAGGATATGAGTAAGAGTTCTGTTGTTTCATATGTAAAGGACTTGAACTTTGATTGATATATTTGAACTAAGAGAGACTTTCTATCATGATATTAAAGGACTCAATCTTCGGGATATCAAAGGGTGCAAATGGCGAAGGGCAAAATTGGAACAGGAAAGTTCCGAAACACCCTCTTGAGCTTCACATTTTTAATTAATGTTTAGATTTATCAACTAAACAAAATTAAAGCAATAAGATCTCAACCAACATTATGCTGATGGTTTTGATATTCCTCCACTTAGTTTCATCTAAAACCACTAGTGTTAAACTTGTACTAAAGAGCTAGCCTCAGACTCATTTTGAATAAGGAGGCGAACATTTGTTATAAACTACTGATTTTTTCTAGGAAAAATATCATCATATATCTTAAGTTTAAGAGTGGTATTATTAGCATGACAAGATGAACTAGTTATGTGAGTATCTTCTCCACTTGCCACTTTATGGAATAGAAAATTTCTAATACCATGAAGGAACCACGGATCCCAAAGACGGGGAAATCACCAAAAAAATAGTAAATCTATTGCATTTGTATTAATTCAATTCTAAATTTTCAATTGTGTCATTTAAGTCCCTAACCTTTTGCATTTTTTTAATGGAATTTATATGGCCAATTTTGGTCAAAAATCATTAACATGGCCACTAGCCCTCTTATGTGGCATAACTATTATTTAATAATTTTTTTATTTGTTCTTTCCTTTTCTTTTCTTTACTTTCTTTTTATGGACTAAGGGCCAAACAAAGGTCATTGGCCAACTTTTGCCAACCACAAGAGAGGGGCCACATGCCCTCGCCGTGGCTAGAGAGGGCATCAAGCGAGGGCCACCACACCCTCGCCGGCCATAGTGAGGGCCCACGAGCCCTCACCTAGAGCAACCTATGAAGGCATTGCGATCCTCAACCAATACTAGTGGGTCCTCACTCCAAAAAAAAAAAGAGTAAAGAAAAGAGAACAACAAAATCATTTAAAAATACCCGTGTCAATTTGGACCGGATAACATAGCATGGCCATTGTCTATTTTAGTAATTTTCATCCAAAATTGGCCTAATAGACTCAATTAGCAAAATGTAAAAAGGTTTAGTATTCAATTAATACAATTGAAATATTCAGAATTAAATTAGTACGAGTGTAATGTGTTTAAGACTTTTTTCATAATTGTCCCCTTGAGACAGATTTGCTATCCCATAAATATATGGCTACCTAAGCCTTATATAAGGGATTGCCTTTTAGCCTTCAAACACCATAAATCCAGTTCATAAAACTTTGGAATTTAGATTATTTTTGTTTGTTGACGAGTAGTTACTTCCATGAAACCATCACATCCTCAAAATAACTACCAACTTTCTTCTCACGGAGAAAAACAAAACTATACACTTTCTTTTCATGCATAACCACCAAACGTACACGCTACTGCCTGTAGCATATGTAGAATCGAGATCCTCTACATTAAGGGCGCAAATTTATGTCTTATTTACCAAAATAACAAAGACATAATGCCATTGCCGAAAACTCAAATTACAACCTATTCTAAGCCTATTCTAAGCAATACAGCGGGAGCCTCCTCCCTGATGGTCTCAGAAACAGTTTCAGGCAAACAAACCGGGCAAAAATCAAGAAAAGGGCAGTGAAGAAGTTCATGAGCAGCTTTGTTCCTATCTCTCGGTATCCACTCCAACTTCCAGGAGCTAAACGACGGCTGAAGAAACTCTGTAGTGCGGGAATTATATTGTGGTTCGTCACGTTGAACAACGTCAAACTGGTTTTAGAAGAACTCTTGAATCTTTTAAAAGCATATAACTTGTTCACATGGCTGAGATTCATCATCTTATTTTCTTTTCCTCGTCCTTCCCAAGTTCCCACACATCCGTGGTGTAACTGCCGTACTTCTTCTTCTTCCTCCTCCCCGACCCAAATGTTCCGCTCGTCTGTCACCACCACAAGCTGTCGTGGTCGCCCACATCCTGGCCACTCGATCTCCTCCACTCCGCTCATCTCTCTCTCTCTCTCTCTCTCTCTCTCTCTCTCTCTCTCTCTTATGCCCAAGGCCATGGAGATCAAGGTGGTCGTTCGTGTCCATGAAGGTCTCTGCAGTAGCGCGAGGCCAACGGCCTCCATGGCCGTAATTTGGATTGACATTAGAATGTAATTTTAGGCGTGTTTGAGCGAAAGTGCTACCAAAGATGGATTATCTCCAGATCTTATTTGGGCCACGCTTGCATAAAATGACCAACTTCAATCTTGCTTGGGCCATACATATTTTACGTGAAAAGGACCAACATCTGTGGCCCATACAATGGACCAAAGTAGGAAATTCAACGAGTTCTGCCGTGTCAAATGTATCATTTTCGGGGTGGATTTCCAAACTTTTCTTTTTCCATGCTTAATCAGATCTTTTTCCATTTGTATGATCTCATCATTTCATTGCACATACGTGGACTGATCAACAAATTAGCACCAACCACCATGACATAAGAGAGGTGTCGTTGTTCAAGATCATTTTCTCTTTTTCTTTTATTGCCTTCTTGAACGAGCGATTAGGACTCCAATAACTATTTAGCAGATTCAATATTACAATAAGCACTATAGAGAGAATTCACTAAACAGTTAAGAATATAATTTCGACATAAGAAGTCCCCATGCTTCCAAGCCTCCAATGCATCGAGCATCATGACATCGTGCTCATCTGGACTAATTATTGGGCAGACCTCCGATAAATACTTCGTCAAATTTAGCATGGTCAGATAGAAGAACATCTTCTACTGCCACTATTTAAAGCCCACTCCGGTAAATTTCTCATGTTTCTCATTAGCTATAACTGAAGGTGCTGCCATCATAATAGGCAAGATTCGTTGAACTATCCCTCTAGAAATAGAGACAAAAGCCATTTGGTCCGTACTATTATGAAAAATAGTCCCGGGCATACCAGTCGTCTGACTTATACCCACAACACCAAAATTGGTGTTGGCCCAAGGGCCTGTAGCATTGGTTGCTACAAATTCAGACCTTGAGGGCTGAACATCTTCCATAGCAACGATTGAATCGACCATAGGAACGTCTCCTGAAGCATTCTGGACATTAAAGGGCACTTGATTGTTTTCAGCCATCTCAATAATCTGACAAGAACAACAAACAATGAGTGAACTAATCGCCTTAAGACTATTAGAATATAATCCAGAGAAAGCAAACTATTTGTTGTAATCAAAACATCAATGTAAAGAAGACGAAAACAGTTTTATAAGATCCTTCTTTTTATGTAAACTTACAAATCTTTGAGAAGAAGAAAATAAAATGTCACTAGAAAAATAACATAAAATTAGTGATGATGAATGGATATTTGAATCTCCTTAAGGGGATTAGTTCCTACCAATGGTGCTTCGCAGATTTACAAACTATGCCCCTCAAAATACAACATCCCGAACCTATTTGGATTAGCACTATGCAAACATGACTCAGTCAAATTGTTCAATTGAACCAGCACATCTAAAAAAATCAGAAGAGTAGAGTAGTATTTCAAATCTCTTTTGGAATCGTAGTCTCGAATTGTTCTAACAAAAAAACCTTTTGATGAAGCTCTATGCTCTTATCTATTTATAGAGTTTTAAAGTTCATGAACAAAAGAGATACATGAATAGACGCATGTATCCAAAAAATTCATGAATCAAGAGATACGTGAACCAAGAGATTCATGAATCTAGAGACACATGAATTCAATAAATATATTAATTAAAAGATAGGTGAATCTAGGAAATTCATGAATTTAATAGATACGTGAACAGAAAAGACGTATCTCAATTTGTTGGTTTTTGTTGATCCATTAACCATAACTATAACACTTAGAAGCAGAAGCTATCCTCCCAATCAGTTTCATGATGAGGGAAGAAGATGAAGATCTGCAAGGAAGAAATGATCCAGAACCAGCATAGTCCAATTTCGGTGGCCCCATCACCTCTATGCTTTCATTGGCCCTTGATGTCTTCCATATCACTAATAGCTTGGATCATTGCAAGAGTTCTGTGCCCGGATGAATGCCTTATTGTTAAATCTAGAAATCAATCACTTTGACATACTTTTGGAATTTGTTAGCAGATTTATGGGTAGTCTACTAGATTCATGGATGAACCTTCCACTAGTTGACCAGAATACTTTTCTGGCCTAGGATTTTAACCAAGTTATACAGATTCTTTATCTATATTTCATGGGCAGCTCAGAAGACCTCCTAGAACAAAAGAGAACGTAGTCCGTCGAAAGAAATTGCTGCTCGAATTAAAAGGAAGGACTTTCACAGGCACTTTAAAGAAATGAAGCTTTACTATGCTCTAGGCGGAGATATAGCTTTGAAACCCATTTTCTTGTCTTCCTATCAAAGCAAATTGCTACTTTGGTAGACAAATTCTTCCAGAGCTAAATTAGAAGAACCCTTGAAGCCTCACTTAGGGAAATCCAACAAGGTGTTCATGCTGCTCTTGATGAGCAACACCTACGTAAGAAGGCATTAAAAGAATTTATAGAAAACAACAAAGCTCTTGATAAAGCTTGCAAAAAGTTGGGCTTGAAATCATATGTGGTCATAAGAATTTGTCTTGTGATTGCTTAAATAAGAAAGAGAGATTTGAAGAAGTACTCTTCTAAATGGAGAAAGAGGCAAATGAAAATTTCTCAGGAAGAGTAAGTAAGAAAGAAGTAGCAGCAACAGGGAAAAAAAAGAAGACAAATCTCTTATTTGTTGACGCAAAGGGCATTTCGCCAAAAATTGCCATTAGGGAAAGAAGAGCAGAATGAATCTTGTGAATGCTGTTGAAAAAAGGACGGTCATCTCTTCTGAAGAAGGCGACCTTGAATCTATTTTCTCTCTTGAAGATGGACCATTGATAAAACCATCTGCATCATCGAAACATTCTCCGAAACAATGATGTTGAGTCTAATGAACCCGATGATTTAGAAGAACCAAGTGATGGTCTCTATTTCTTCTCTCACGAATCCCAGAATATCCATGATCCCAAAAAGATCCAAACACCCAGAGTATCCGAAATGCAAGTTCGAGAAACGTCTTGATCAAGCCATACGTTCCAAATATGATAAACTCATTTCTGTAATAGCCCTCATAGACACAGGTGTAGTGCTTCTATTCTTGACCCTAGAATCTTTCCTGAACATTACTGAGAATTACACACAAGGTATTCTACAGTTGCTTCAAAAACATTCTCTGACTGGCGCTTGCTTGTTATGATTTTAAGCGACCATCTTTTGTTTAAAAATGGTACGTGGGAGGGTACCTTTTTCTTGTCAAGACAGTGAATTATTTATGTTGACCTCGGGTCTCTAACTTTGGCTGCATCTACCAAGTGTATTCAAGTAGACTACAACTAGAAATTCTCCGCCTCCACCTGATTTATAAATCTTGATTTTTTTCGCTCGAACTGATTTTCCACAAATTTTGGAAATGACAAAAATATTTTGAAACAATCAAATTTTCCTCTTCAGTGGATATAACCAACAAAATTGGTGAAAAATCATCAATAAACGCCACATAATACCAAAACTCTTGTGACAAAGAAACTGAGTCGGTCCCCATATATTACAATGTATCTTGTCCAAAAAATGGGAACATTGAAAATCAGAGGAATGAAATGACAATATAGCACTTTTTCTAATTTGACAGGAATGAAATGACAATATATCCAATAGGAAGACCTCTTCTGTCATGCATCTGTTTTTACGTTGCTCATAGCTTTGAAGCTGTGGAACAATTTTTGCATATGACGGAAGGGGTGGTTGAAGCATGGTGGTCTTGAAAGGCGCGTGGTTGTTTCCAAGGCCTTTCGAGCAACCTGAAAACTTCATTTGCATCTGAAATAGGTTGACCAACAGCACTTAAACTGATTACAGATGGTCTTGAATCCTCTAAGATAGACAGCTAAGGATTTAGTCCCTCTTTCAATAAGTTGCAATTCTGCAAGGAGGTCAAATTCCAGAGCGATAGAGCACTGAGTGTAATGCTCCGTTAGAGCCTTCCATACCTGTGAAGCTGTCTTAAGCCCTACCACAAGTCCAAGAACTTCTTCACAGAGGCTAATAATGACCTAAGATTTGGCAAGATCAGCCGTTTTCTTGATCAAGTTTTGGTGGAGGAGCGGCTCTTTGCTAGTAGGAAACCTTGAATATGTTGAGTTTCAACTAGGGACAAGACTTGAGTCTCCCAGAGAAGATAGTTGTTGCCATTTAGCTTTAATATGACAAACTTTACCCGTTGAGATTTGAGGGAAAAGGATATCTGGGAGCAGCAACCATTGGTGTAGCCTGTAGGGAAGAGTTCTGCGTGGTCTTATCGAGTTTTGATACTATAAAGACAAATGAAAGCAGAAAAGAATTTGCGAATTTCCCCTTTGATGACATTCATTGGTAGAGGTCCAGATATATATACAAGAGAAATAATGATCCATGGTTCTTTGAAAAAATTTCAAATAAGGGCTTCGAGATCATTTCTTAAATAAGGAATAAAGTGGACATTATTTCAAATAATGATCTAAAGTGTTATCATTTTTTTCAAATAAGGGTATAAGGTAGAACTTTTTTAAATAAGAGCTTGAAATAGTCATATAAATCTCAGAGAAAGGCCTAACCTTGCTGACCAAAGGGCATTTTCGTCTTTCCATTGTAATTCATTTTATTTTTTTTCTCTCTCTTTTTCCCTCTTTCCTTCGCCAACTATGGCAAAAGTCATCAAACTCAAGTAAGGGTTGCCCTCGTCGGTGTTAGGCAAGGGCAGCCCTCACCTAAGGCTAGTGACTCACCAGCCATTGACGAGTCTTGGTGATGGCCGATGGAGCGAAGAAGAAAAAAAAAAAACAAACAAAGGAAAAAAAATAACATAATTTTTTTGACTAAAATACCACTTCTCTTATGGTCGGAATAGTAATTGGCTAGCCAAAAGTTCTCATTTGAGTTGATTTGACCACTTTAGATTCTTATTTGAAATAATGTTTACTTTAGTCTTTTATTTGAAAAAATGAGGGTGAAATTTTTCCTGATTATTTTAATAAACAAAGTTTAAAATCAATTCAATTAACTTATATTATAGGTTCAAGTAAAAAAAAATAAAAGCAACTCGGCATCAAATCTATCATCTGCTGTTGTAATCGAAATCATTCTGATTTGGTTTAGGTTTAGCATGTGTTGAATGTGTGGATCGATATTCACGTTATCAGAAAATGAGTTATGAAATAGATTTTTAAACACGTAGTTTGTTTGTACTCTTATTGACTAATTTTGATATTTTAAGTAGCCATGTTTTGGTTAAGAATGTTATGAGGCGCCTCCATCGCGCCTCACGGTGGCTCCTCATTTTTGTTCGAAATTCAAGATCAAACCTCTGTTATTAATAACTCCAACTGACAAAATCACAAATCTTTATTTTAGGCTTGTATGCTTTCTTCCATATTCGTATCATCATCACAGTGGCTGGATAGCGTCCTAAGTGAGCCATCGTGAAAATAAAATAATAATCACAAAGAGCTCAACTCCATTGCCATCGGAGTTATGTTTCTCCTATAATGGAACTCGTACCCTCTATCATCGACGTAATTTTGGGTCCCAACTCATCTTAATCTAAACGTCAATGACGGGGGAAAAAGGAAAGGCCCCTATGCTCGTAGTCCTGGGACCAAAATAAAGTAGCAAATATAAGCATGGACTGATAAATTGTGAAGTGGAATTAACGATGATAAATTGCAATTCCTATAATATTTTTCCTGAACTTGACACCACGTTAATGTATGATACATTGATACCCAATGCTGAATCACAATTCCGCAAACGAGAGTTAATGTAGTCAGAATTAACCGTGAGGTCCAATTGATCATTTCTATCAATTGTAGATAACCGATTTGTCATCATTAAAAGTGCTCATTAACTAAAAGGGAAATTTTCGACCAATAAATAAATAAAAGGGAAATGACATACATGAGTTGTTAAGTGGTGTCACCAATTTGGTTCAGGTTTTCAGAATACTGAAACTGAAGTGAACCAAATGATGTGTGCATGTTTTGATAACGGAGGTCCTACAATTTGTCATGAAAGCGTATTTGAGTCTTTAAGCCTTCAAAAAGTGCAATTAAGTCTTAAAATTTATCACGAAAATGTAACTGAGCAAACTTTCAAAAAATGCAATGAAATACTTCCATTAACTCCATCCAACTTAACAAATAAAAAATGCTAACGAGTTTTATGGTTTGATTGCAATATTTGAAAATTTTTGCGACAATTGGACTTTTATGATAAATTTTAGGACTTTTAATACACTTATCTCTCTTTTTTTCCCCTCCTCCTTCTTCCCTTCCCACCTTTTGTCACAGCAGCAACAGCTCCAAAAAAAAAAAAAAACCACATCTTTGGCGATATTTCCTCATTCCTGACATAGAGGGTTCGCTTTTGAACAAGCAACACTCCGATTCAGCTTTTCGAGCCTTCCCAAGGTGCTCAAATGCGGGCATAAAATCCAACTCTTCTACACAAACATACATTAGCCCAGTACCAAAGCGGCAAAGCAGGGAGGGGCGGTCCGGAGGAACCGGAACTTGCTGCGGAGGCCGAGGTAGACAAGGCCATTCCAGCGGGGGAACCAGCACCAGCTGATGAGGAGGCCGATCAAGACGGCGAGCCAAGTCAGGACTGCGCATGGCAAGACGCCGACGAATGTCTTGGTCATATACGGCTTCCTCATGAAATCGACGAGACTGAAGAACGAGGTGTCCTCCATGATCCCTTGTGGATGATTAGGCAACGATGACGTTTTGAGCAATTGTTGGCGTCAATGGAGGGAGATACATGTGGGTTCCAATCGTCCGTATCCCAAGTAAAAAAATAAGAGGAAACCGAGACCTGACCCGAACCGAACCAAATCCAATCCATCAAACTATCTAATTCCTTTACTTATTACCTAAATTGTATGATACCAGAATCCAAAAGACCCAAAAAAATTTATTCAATTCGAATCAGATATTTTTGACACCCTTTGTTAGACCTATGACGCCTATGGCCTCTTGTTGCTTATGCACGTCTAAAACATAATTATTGCGCTTCACAGTCTTGAAATTCTGCCACCCAAAAGGAGGGCTATATTGTCTCTAATTGTATTCTTTCATGGCTTGGCTTGCATGATGAGACATTCATTTTGTTGAAAATAGATTTGTTGGTTTGACTGTCGAGACCAATTTTTCGGGGGTGAGCCACCTAGATTTGGCTAATGGATTGCTAAACCTAAACTTAGCTCAGACTCTCCCAAGCTCATACCAATTCGCAACCTAGGTTCACATTCATAACGTGCAATTGATTTTTAATTAGGAGTCGCCACTAATCAGTTTATGGTAGGTCGATTAGACACCTAATTAAAATAATGGGAGAATTATTTTACTCCTACGAACTTGAGATTGTGAGTTTGGGGACTTTGTCACGCTAAATTTCTTTAACGCCATTTCAGTACCTTTCTTTTTTATTTTGAAAAAAATGTTTGGCAAGCAGCTTAAATTAATTTTAAACTATTTTCCTAACATGTGAGATGATCATACGAGTGCGCAAACCACTAATTTAACACTCAAGAAAGCAAATGAATAAATTGCAAGACTTACCTCATAGCAACGAAAGCACCTGCATTGTTAGATTAGAATTCACATCAACGGTCCTAGATATGATTTCTAATTAACACGCAATTTCTTTTCTTTTTTGTTTTGTTTTCACTTATTTAATGAAAATCATGTAATATGCAATGCAATATAATTAAATGACCTAATTCTAATGTCATGCAATTTCTAATTAAATGGACCTAATAAAAACCTCTAAATGACGTGCATTTCATGAATCTAATCCTATATGACATTTACATTACATTTTTTATTTTTCGAAAAAATGCAATCTATCCTAGAGAATGGAACTAAGTTATTCTAAGATGTTTTATTTTTATTTTTTGTATTTTTTCATGTAATTCGGAATTAAATAAAATGTGAAAATTATCTAATTAGATTAAGATTCTATTCAATTTGTATTAGGAATTAGGTTAAGCCAAATCCTAATTTGAACTTAAATATTATCTTAACCCAAATAATCCTAAAATGCAATCTATCTAATATCTGAACTTATAAAAAAAAACAAAAAACACGCAATCTTATCCTAACATGCAATGATGTGCAAAAGAATGCCCTAATTCTACATGACAAGTGCATGATATTTTTTATGTTTTTGTTTTCTTTCTTTTTTAAATTCGAAATTTAAAATTGCCAGATAATTAAACATGCAACTTATAAAAAAAAACTAACATCCTAAATGAATGCATTTTTTTGAATTTTTTATTTAACAAAATAAAATTGATTCAACCAACATGACAGCAAATCAACCAAGATAAGATTAATATCCAAATTGACGAACCATATCTTGTGCATAAGATCGGGTTGGCCAATTTTACATAAATTGCGAACCGTATCTCAAGCGTGAGATCGGGTTGGTGATTTTTCCGTGTGATTGCCAGTCATATTTCAAGCGTAAAATTGGACTGTCATACGCACGTTGTGAAATTAGGAAAATTTCACAATTCATGAGTGATCAAGAGATCTCTTGGACATGACAATATCGATCAAACATTCAAAGAAAGATTGCGATATTACGAATTAGGCAGTGTCATATATGAAAATCAGATTAATCGAGATTTTTACTTAATTCACGACGTCACACGGGTGACGTTTCCAAAATCAAATGGATGATGAGTCACGGGAATCACAGTGAGGAAGACTGACGATCCATAGCATGCAAGGGTGCACGGTAATCGCTGGACGTGTTCCACAAGTCTGAGTACTTTGGAATTCTATCCAAGAACTTCAGCTTATCTACGGGCGATGGAATGTTCTTGGAATTCTTTATTTTAATCTTCAATCCCCCACTTAGCTTTTGTCTTCTTCTCTTCTACCAAATCTCGGCAATTGATGGTGCCACTGTGTGGGATGGACGCTTTGATGTCCACCAGAGAAGACAGTGAGCTTGCTGGCCGTGAGAGAGATCTTCAACAAACCTGCAAAAACGTCAAAGATGCAGGAGTGCGCCGGGACTCCTTTAAGGTTTGCTGG
The DNA here is from genome assembly GCA_016097485.1 of Eucalyptus sideroxylon x Eucalyptus melliodora. Classification (NCBI taxonomy): domain Eukaryota; kingdom Viridiplantae; phylum Streptophyta; class Magnoliopsida; order Myrtales; family Myrtaceae; genus Eucalyptus; species Eucalyptus sideroxylon x Eucalyptus melliodora. Next base: position 28,965,761 of record CM027826.1, read on the forward strand.
ATTCGCTGGTCGTCTTGGTTGAGCAGCTCTCGGTGGCAGGCCCAGCAGCAATTGGTCGTCACAGAAAGTTTGGCAACGGTGCAAGAAGGTAGCAGCGAATCACCAAGGACTTGCGGTGCAGCAGGGACGTTTCTTTCAATGTGTTCTCCCTAAAATTGCCGACGATGGTCGCGCATTGATAATTGCAAGAACAACGTGGGGCACGGCTGCTCAGTGTTGGCCTGCAATGGAAAAGCAAAGGAACTCTCTCTTCCCCTCTTGTGTGGGGCACGGCTGCTCAGTGTTGGCCTGCAATGGAAAAGCAAAGGAACTCTCTCTTCCCCTCTCGTGTGTTCTCTGTATAATTCGGAATCCCCCTCAATGTGGCCGAATGTCTCAATTGTGTGGCCTCCTCCGAGTCTAAACCCTACGCCTCTAATCTATTTATAGGCCATGAGTTAGGGTTTTAATTTTTTTCCAAATTCATATCCACGAAAATTCTTTTTTCCGAACGCAATATCACTTTTTATTTTCCACACCTCTTCTAGATTTCCTTTGCAAAAAATGAATATTCTCTATTGATTTTTCAAAAATTGCAATAGGATTTTTTCAAATACGGGCATGGGCTAAATTGCTCTCTTCATGGGCTTAGTCCGACTTGTCAACTTAAAGCTCAAAACCATTAATTCTAACCCATCCGCCACCGGTCCAATAAATGCAAAAAATGCAAATGCATCTAAATCTATATGCTATGCAATTAATTAATTAACTAATATTTTTTTTAGGGGTTAAAATTAATCCCTAATTTTTTAATGCGATAAATGAATAAACGGATCGCCAAAATTTAGGTGTCAACATTAAAGCACGAACAAGCAAAAGATTATCGATGTACATTCCTAGTTTGCATCTAATTTCTAGCTTGGGTCAGGTAATTCCAAATCTAAATATGGGAGTGTGTAGAGCAAATGTGCTTTCAACCGTAACAATCGATTTTGCATAAAAAAAAGTGCTGAAGATGGTGTAGTTTGAGGTTGACCCACATAACTCATGTGACTATAGGTTTTGTTTCTGCCAGGTGGCCATGGCAGGCGAAGTTGTTAAAGGATAGGCTACATCCGCATAATTCCTTTTGAGAATTCCAAGATGCTATTGTGATCTAGTATTGTAATCTGACAAAATTAATTCATGATTGAGAATTATTTGTGAAATCAGTCTATGGTGGAAGCAAAGAGCCAGGCCAACCTCGCTGAGGGGTGCGCGGGGATTTCACCGCACCAGACGGACTAGTGTAATTCTGCAGTTTTTTCTTTTCAGTATTTTCTTGAGTTGTCTTTTGGCTCCTGTTTCTAAAAACTTTTGAGAGCGCAGGTATTTGAGATACTCAGTTCGGGCCATGGTCCTATGTCGGAAAGTTCGAATTGCTATTTGTATCTTGTTAAGAATGTTATTTGATGAAATAGCAAGTTGTTGCTAACCACTGGTTTTTTTTTTTTTTTTTTTTTTTTTTTTTTTTTTTGACGAGAAACAAAGCTGATTATATTAGATAGTAGGTAAAAGTAATACAGCAAAAGCATCAGTACAAAGAAGATCCAGGAGATCAGAAGGGGGACTAGTCGCCCAGTTACTAGGAAGAAAATCAAAACGCCGGGCTTTTGCAACCCAGTCAGCAACCCGATTAGAATTTCTACTGCAGTGAGCAAAAGAAAGGCCAGACATAGTCTTCAATTTGTGCTTGGCCCGGTCCACGAGGGGTTGCACTGACCAATTTAAGGTAGATGACGACAATAGACTGTCCACCATCAACCGACAATCAGATAAAAGAAGTATTTCTTTTTCTGGGGAATTGGGGATTAGGTTTTCAGAGATAAAATTTAGGGTTTCAACCAAAGCGACGGCCTCCGCTTGTTCAGGCGAACTAACCTCGATATGCTTTGCAAACCCATCGCGAATTTTACCAAAGGAATCTCTGCGGACGCAAGCAATAGCCGCCCGAGGTCTTTTTCTTGGATGCTGAGGACCAAAAGAAGAAGGTCTTGTCTGGTAGCCGAAGACAGCTTCATTCGTCTCTGTGGATTGATTGTGGCCAAATGCTAAAGAATAAGCCGGCTGATGGATGCGATCATATCTGGGAAGAGAGGCTTCTCTTTCTTCACCAGCACAGGTGCATGGGTTGTTAATATCCTCTTCCCTCTCTTCAAAATCGCAATGCCTTCCCTGGTGGGCGTCGGTGATGATGTTGAGTTGCTGCTGTTGATTTGGGTAATCAGATCTGGTAGATCCGATGCTTCTTTCTTCGGTTTTAGGGGCCGAAGTCATAGCTATGTCGTTGCCAATGCTGGAGCTGAGAGGAAGGTCTTCTACCTCTTCCGAACCGCAGAGCTTGCCATGGTGGGCGTTATTTGTGGGTCTTGCGATCTTCAATGTTTCTGGAATTATAGATCCGGTGAAACTGAGACTCTGTTCGTCAGTTGCAGGGGTATCTTCTTCGCCGGCGGTGATTTCGCAGGTCATGGGAGCGCGATTGGTGAGATCTGGTCGGGATTTCGGGCCTTCTTCCACAGCACAGGTACGTTGGTTCCTCGTTTCTTCGTCTCTTTCTTCCAGGTCGCAATGCGTACTGCGTTGAGCAGCGATTATGACTCTGAGGTTCTGATGTATTCCTGGGAAATCAGATCTGGTAGATCTGAGGGTTCTTTCCTCCGTTTCAGAGGCAAAAGATCTTCGTTCTCTATGATCCGAGGCGCGAGGATTGCCATGGTGAGCGGCTTTGGCTGGTCTATTGTGCTGCAATGTTGCACGGTATAGATGTCCGGTTGATCTGAGGTCTCTGGATTCGGCTGCAGATGTTGGAAGATGGATGTGTTGATCTTCTGATGTAGAGGAAGAGGGTGCAGCAGCGTTGATTCGTCGGGTCGGGTGAAGGCAACCATTTTGCACATTCTCTACAGTGTGAAGCGTTGATTCCTCTAGATGTGTTGGACTTCTTGACTCACGACCTGGTGAGATAGGTCTATGTTCTTTCTGTGGATAGCGTTCCGACGGCATGTTGTTATCACAACTAATTTCAAATGAGGCATCTATATTAACAATGAGAGTTCCAGTGCTGGAGGATGCCATTTTTCAACTTCTCTTCGGCTGTCATTCTTTTTGGGGCTTTTCTATTCCAAGGCGAGAAAGAGTCTGTGAAGCCGTGGCTTTGAGCGGGGTTCGGTGTGGGTTTAAGGGCTAATGACGAAGATGAATTGATTCCGATCCTTCCAAATGCACCAAAGAACTGTGGCAACCAGTTCAAACTTATGTGAGTCTCCTTGCGTCATAAAATATTTAGATAACCAGTCATCAAACCTTGTTAAGCCAACGCGATTTGTACATGTTTTCAGGTTTGGGTCTTTCCAAATGTGGGTTGTCCAAGGGCAGAGCAATAAAGTATGCTCAATCGTCTTAGGTTCCAACTTGCATAATGGGCATATCGATTCAGGTGCTATCTTTCTCCTATAAAGATTATCTAGGGTAGGAAGCGCATTTTGGCACGCACTCCATAGGAAGAATTTTATTTTCGGTTGTAGCACAGAGTTCCAGATAAGCTTCCAAATGAGTGGGTCGAACTGGTGTGATGTTGTTGGCGTAGATTGTCTATGCATATCTAGTTTCCTGTTTGAAAAGTAACCACTCTTTACCGTATATTTTCCCGATTTGTTATCTGTCCAAACCAACATATCTTCACTAGTTGGGAGTCCGAAAGGTGTTTCCTTAATTTCTGATGTTAGGGATTCATCAAATAGGGATAGCAATAGATCTTCCTTCCAAATACCAGCTTCAAAGTCAATCAAATCAGCAACTTTTGTTTGTTCATTGGACGTTGGTCTTCCTCCAATCCGTCCTGATTTAAGCCACTTATCCTCTCTAATGGAAATTTTTTGTCCATTACCCACTGCCCATATCATCTGAGGAGCAATCGCATTTCTGCCAGCCAATAAACTTTGCCATCCCCACGATGGGCGAGAGCCTTTCCCTGCTTGCCAGAAGTTACAGTTTGGGAAGTAAAGTCCTTTCATGAATTTGTTTAAGAGTGTGTTCGGACATTGAGAAATCCTCCAGGCTTGTTTCCCTAACATAGCCGTGTTAAAAGCTTGTAGATCCTTGAAGCCAAGCCCGCCTTCATTCTTACGTAGTTTTAACGTATCCCATTTACGCCAGTGTAGAGCAGAATTCTTGTTAGAACTTCGCCACCAGAAGGTAGCGATTTTCCTCTCAATTGCTTTAATAATGGAGATCGGGATTCTGAAGATTGACATAGCATATTGAGGTATTGATTGAACTACTGCTTTGAGAAGAATCTCTTTTCCAGCTCGTGAAAGCAAATTATCCTTCCAACTTTCCAACTTTGAGTTGACCGCCCAATATCCAAGCGAACATATCTTTTTTGAGGACCGATCTGAAGGGATACCTAAATATTTCCCAGTTTTCGCAATTTCGGGAATTCGCAACACCGAGACCATATCTCTTCTAAGACTATTTGGACACCCTTTGCTGAAAAATAGTCCGGATTTGTTGAGATTTACGACTTGACCAGATGCGTAGCAGTAGTGATTAAGAATAGTTGACAAGTTTTGACATTCCTGTACTGAGCAATCTAGGAAGAAAGTAGAATCATCAGCAAATAGTATGTGGGAAAGGGTTGGGCAAGTACGGTTCAGCTTGATGCCATGAATTGTATCCTCTGCTATTGCTTTCTTCATCATGTAGGATAGAACGTTAGCTACGATAATGAACAAATAAGGCGATAATGGATCCCCCTGGCGAATACCCCGAGATGGCTTGAAATAAGGTAGAGATTCACCGTTGAGATTGATGCTATATGATACTGTGGTAATACACTGCATAATCCACTTCACCCAATCGGCATTAAATCCCATTTTATGTAAACATTCCTGTAAGAAATCCCATTCGATTTTGTCATAGGCTTTTTGCATGTCGAGTTTAAGAATAGCCTGAAATTTCTTCCTCCTGTCTCGAGTCCGTAATCGGTGGATAACCTCTTGAACAATTAGAATGTTGTCTTGTATTTGCCGATTCCCGACAAAAGCACTCTGCTCTTCAGCAATAATGGCTGGTAAGAAAGGTTTAAGTCTATTTGCAAGGATTTTAGAAATGATTTTGTAACTAAAGTTACACAGACTTATGGGCCGAAATTGTTCTAACCTTTCTGGGTTTGTTGTTTTAGGGATAAGAGTGATTCGGGTTCTATTCATGGCTGGGTTGATGGTTCCAGAGTCAAAGAAACGCTGTACTTCCCTGAATATATCCCCACCTATGTCTTGCCAGTGCTGATGGAAAAATAGGCCATTCAGACCATCCGGTCCAGGAGCTTTGGTAGCCCCCATTTGGTGAGTAGCTGTATAAACTTCTTCCATAGTCACCGCTTCTGTTAGTTTTGTGTTCATAGCTGCATTAACTGATACTGGGATTTGTTCAAGAATAGGCTGAAAATTTCGTGGTCCTACCGAAGTGTATAAGTTGTTGAAGTAATCCACCGTCATATGTTGAAGATTCTCATGATTTCTCACCCAATCGCCTTCGGCATTCATTAGCATCAAGATACGATTCCTGTTTCTCCGTTGTATTGTGGCTGCATGAAAAAATTTGGTATTTCTATCCCCCCATTTCAGCCATTTGACTCGAGATCTGATCGCCCAAAACATTTCTTCCCGACGCCACAGAGAGTCGATTTCTTTATGTATATTCTGAATTTTGCTCTGATTAGACTTCAATATAGGGTTGTTCATGTGAGTGACAAGCTCATTTTTCAGTCCCTCAATTTGTTTCGAAGCATTGGGGAACCGATTTTTGCTCCAGGCCGTCAATTGCATGACAACAATAGATAGTTTATTCACCATGTTCTTCCCGTGAGACGTCTCCCATGCCCTCTTGACAATTATCCTACATTCATCATCCTCCGTCCAAAATGGTTCATATCTAAAATGTCGCCTTTTACGTGATAGAACAGGTAATGTTGACAAGAGAAGAGGACTGTGATCTGAACCAATGGCTGGTAAGGCTGTAACTTCGGCATTCGGGTACGCTATCCTCCATTCCATCGTGCATAATGCTCTGTCCAGCCTTTCTTTGACATTTTCATCACCCTATCTTCTATTTGTCCAGGTAAATGCGCACCCTTTGGCTTCTAGATCCATTAGTGAACTAGCATATAAGAAATCTCTGAATGCGATCAGGCGACAGTGTTCAGCCATCCTCTTTCCTACCTTTTCCCAATGATATAATATTTCATTAAAATCTCCGATGCATATCCAAGGGCTGTGATTGGAGATATTAATTCTTTGTATTTCATCCCAGAGTATAAGACGTTCATGAAATGCATTAGGAGCATGTAGGAAAGTGATTTGCATATTCCGTCTATTTTCATGCAAAAAGCAATGCACATTAATATAGGAAGTAGAATGAGAATTGATTGAAAGAGAAACCTGATCATCCCAAAAGAGAGTCAAACCTCCCGATAAACCTTCTGGATTCACAACGAAACTATGAGGATACTTAAGCCTTCTTCTCAACCGTATAACTTTCTGCTCTTGGTTCTTTGTTTCCATAAGAAATATAATATTAGGTCTTTCCTGAGTCGCAAGGACCCTAAGTGCCTGAATTGTCAGGGGAGACCCCAATCCCTGACAATTCCAACTCAGGAGTTTCATTGATGCACCGATGGCTTATTAGGGCCAGCCACCAAAGCCCATTGAGTAGATTTCTCTTCCTCGGTAATCGGGATTTCTATGAGTTGTAAATTTTCAGCATCGATTGCTTTTGTGGATTGAGCTCCATACGGGCAGAATCTTTTTCCTTTCTTGGATGCATGAAGTTTGGTAGCCTTAGCTTTACCTTTAGCTGAACATTTTACTGATGCTCCACAGGGCTGCTTCTCTTTTCCAACTGCTTTGAGGTTTTCATTATGGAGAGTTAGCATAGATTCAGCATCCAAGCAGCTGCTATTACGCTTTTGTGGAGACCTGCCCTCCATAATAGTCAAAGCTCGAGAAGATACGAGTTGGCCAACTTGTTGTTCTTCCTCATAAAGAGGCTGTGATTGGGGATGCAGAATGGCCAGCTTTCCTGCGTTTGATGGTTGCTGAGTTTCTTGGTTTTCCACTTGAAGTGGAGTTTCTGGCACCATTTCCTCTTCTTCAATGAGTTGGGATTGTTTGCCATAGAAGATTTTGCCATACGGGCTTAGAGTTCGTGCTTCAGCTCGCAGCCAATTCCCAAAATTACCCGGTAGGTCTTCATCCAATCTGGTAGATTAATAAGGAATTTCCTTGCAAGCAGTGGCGTAGTGGCCAATCCTACCGCAAGAATAGCAATAGTGTGGTAGCCTCTCATACTTGAACTCGATCCATAATTTTTTGCATCCTAAGTTAACAACTACTCCTGTTTTGAGGGGTGTAGCTAGGTTGAGCTTAATCCTTGCCTTTCCAGTCTTATAAATGCCGTTTCCTTTTGCTTCCAGCTTAACCTGTAGAACTTCTCCGATCTTTGATGCAATTTCTCTAACTACCTCCATCGTAACTCTGCCAAAAGGAAGGCCAAACAGATGCACCCAAAATGGGCAGTGGGAGAAATCATAGCAAATATCAGGGATATCCGGGTCACACTTTGTTGCAAAAGCACAAGGAGGTTGCTAGAAAAGGACCACGGCCCGGCATCAAGGATTCTCGTTTCTCGGCTTCAGAGTTAAATGTGAATGAGAAAGAACCTGGTTCTAACACGGTGCAGGACACATTTTCTGTCTTCCAAGCCCATTTCATAGTCTTAAGGAATGATGGGAAGTTAACATTAGGACGGGAATAAAGCTTGCCTAATAAGGTACGTCTGCATTCCGCAAGTTTTTCAGTCGAGATTCCTTGAGTAACGTTTATTACATCATCCTCAGACCATAAGTTGCCAAGACTCTTACATAGCGCCTCAAAACGACTCGACTCTGTACTAGGGTCTACCATTAGTTCAACTGTAATAATCCAAGGAGAGATGCAAACTGAAAACCTGTTCTGGTCTAGGTGCGCTCGGACTTTTACCAGCACATAGGCGTGAACAGAGCAGCAGAGGAAACCAAGCTCACAGCAGGGGTTGAGAGGCGCCAATCACAATGGCCGCGAGGAAGATAAAGGAGCAGAAGGAAAAACCCCTCGAAGGAAACTAAGAAATCGAGGGGCCCAGACGATAAGCGTATGTGGACCCAAAATTAGGGTTATCGGATAAAGCTCAGAGGTTAGTGGGTGGACAGGTCAGTCCGTTGATGGCGATCTTGTGAACGGAAGAGATGGAATTTCAACTCCATGAAATTAGGTGGAGCAAACAGAAGAGACACCGGGACTGGCCTCCAATCAGAGAACGCGTAGCTACTGGAAATCAGAGGAAAATCCAAAGAGGATTGGAGCCGAGATGACCGCTTAACTACATTCGGTATCCGAACCTGCTAAGGGAGGCTTAATCAGGTGGAAATAGTCTAGAATCAGCCATGGGAAAAGATTTTTAGGGTTCAAGCGAGTGAGATTTTGGGGAAAGAGGGATAACTATCACGTACTGGATAGAGAGAAAACTCAACATACGTTGAGAGCGCCCCGATAATTTATTTTTTTTTTTTTTTTTTTTTTGGTTGCTAACCACTGGTTGGCACGTTCGTTTTCTTATGCCTCATGTCATGGGGTTATTATGTTGACTTCAATGTTTTATTACCTGCTGGGTCGAGTTGGCTGGTGATTCGTGTTCACAATGAACATGGTGATTGATGATCCCTGGAAATAAACAACAACAAAAGAATTCTACTCTAGGCGCTAGGTATTTCTAATTTTTGACCGTATTTTACTGTTCATCTATAAATTAATTTTCATATATGCGATTATCCGAGAGTAGGGTTAACATACCGACATGAATACTTCATACAAACCATTTATCTTCTAAATCTTCTTAATTATATTAGGATTTCGCAAATTTCAAGATGTCACTCTTCTACTGGCAACAGAGGGGGGGAAAACATTGCTGATGACAATGCACATATTTTGTTAAATGTACACCATAACTAATGGAGAATTTCAGACGCATGAATTGAACAGGGGTGGATTCTTGGTTGACTTCCCTCCTCTCTTACAATCAAAGACTTGAAAGCAAACACTTGCGAATTGGAATAGCCTCTCAGACTCTCTCAACAAAAGCACACGAAAAATGGAGTAGCTTTTCTAGAAAGAGGAATATGTTTATATTAGAACGACAAAGTAATGTGTCTCGTGAATTGACACAACCGTTAGATTAGACAGAATGGTTAATCTTCCAACAGATACATTTGTCTAAAAAGTTAATCTTTATTAAAATGAAATTCCGAAATGGTTTAATCGTGACTTTTCAAGTGCTCGAGTGCCCAATCAAGATTGGATATATTCATGTCTATCCAGTCCTTTATGCCCACTTGAGAGATCATGCCTTCAAGCAACACCGACATGGGTCTTCTCATATTTAAGCCAAATAGTTTCCTTCTACTTTTCCTATGTATAACTCTTTTTCCCACATTCATATTATAATCTTCTAACAACCCCAGATGGGAGCCAGCTTCTCTGCTGTCCTATAAAGATCAGTTTCTAACGTAAATGATTATGTTATTCTACAGCTACTTTTCATAATTCCATCGAAATATATGAACGCATACAACACTAGACACCATCGTGTCTGTTCACGAGACATGAAATAAATGTTTAAATAAAATTTTGAATCTTTGGTCTTATCATTTACTAAAGAACGTAAGCTTTGAGCTGAATCACGTAATCTTCTTGTGTTGTATCTTAGCTTCTGTTTTTTAGGCCTTTTGATAGCGCAAGGTTTTAGTTGAGAGACTTAGTTTGGAGATGATTGTATGTCGGGAAGTTCGAATTGCTACTTGTCCTTAGTTAACATTCTTACATTGAAGAAAAATTATTAATGGAATAAAAACTAGCACGTGGTTGGTCTTGGTACCTTCGTTTTCTTATGCCTCAAGTCATAGGGTTGTTATGTTGACTTCAACATTTTTTATTCCTTGCTCGTCGCCGTGGCGGGTGGTTCGTGTTCACAATGAGCATAAGCATGGTGATTGATGATCCCTGGACATAAACAATAACAAAAACTATTTTCTGTATTGATTGCTCTATGGCTAGAGACTTCGCTTGATTTTACCTTGATTCCACATGCAAATTATAACGAAAGGCTACCAAATAGGGTTGAACAGGGTGTGAGTTGGGTCGATACAATACCTAATCTAAAGACCAACTTACATAATGTCAGTCCCCAGTTTTACTGGGGATTGACCCTATTGAGTTTAGGACCATAGACTGAACCGACCCTATGGGTCTAGTCCCGTTCTAAGGTTAACTTAGGACAAACCAATTCTTTTTTTTTTCTTTTTTGCTTCAATTTTGTATTCCTTGAAAGGACATATGTATTCTTTGAAATCACATATTCATTGACAATGTGATATGTAGTAACCAATCGATGAACACTAGTACAAATCAAATAGAAATCTAACATAAGGCAACAACATAAATCTCCACTTGCCAAAAATAACAAACTTTAGAAGACAAATGTAAAATTATTTAAACAATAAAAAATAGAGAATCGCAAATGGGAGGGAAAGGTAATCGGAGGCAAAAGCACAAAAGAAAGGGGAAGAGAATCGATTGCTGAGTTCAAACAAGTAGAGAGATGACGAAAAAACTACCACCAAAAAGATAGATGCCGAGGATTTTGACAATAATTTGAGATTGAGGGAGAGAGTGAGATTGTGAGAGAGGAAAACAACACAAGAAGAGGAGGCGCATTTATAGTTGTATATTTAGGGTTTGGACCCCAAAAAAAAAAAAAAAAGATAATTATCAGGTTGATTTGGGTTGAACCAACCCTAAAGCTTGAGGACTAGGGATTAATTTGCACAGTATGTGTTTTAATCTAAGTATCATCGACACTCAACACAGACATGCGACATGACACGTCGACACGTCATTTCTCAAAAATAGAAAATTCTAACACGTTAAGACACGTTGTATATTAAATGAGTATTTTTATTTTTAATTAATTTGATTCAAATTTACATAATTAAAAAAAGAGCCTATAATAAATTTACATTAATAATATTAATAAATTGACAAAATTTATTAATGAAACTAAGAAATTAGAATCAACTTATTTAAATAAATTCATAATCTTTTATAATAACCAAAATTTATCATTCAAATTTAGTATTTTTATTTTTTGAAATTGCTTTTTAATCTTATTTATTTTTTTTCAATTTAAAAAAGTCCCATCCACCCCAACCCCCGCCCTAACTCCCTTCTCACCCCAGCCCCAGCCCCAGATTTATTTCTCTTTTATTTCCCTCCCCCGCCACCTGACCCCCAAATTTATTTCCACCTAACACGCTGTCAACCCCAAATTTATTTCTCTTTTATTTCCCTCCCCCACCACCTGACACACTGTCACTTCTCTCTCTCTCTCCAAAATTAAAAATCAACCCACCACCCCCACCCCCACCCCCACCCCCTTCACTCCCTTCTTTCCCTCCCCTACCAAGTACCACCTGACAAGCTGTCCTCTCTCTAAAATTAAAAATCACGCCAAGTCTATAGAATCCCCCTTTTTTATTCTTTTTTAGTTTCCTTTTCAAAAATCCTAGCCAACACTCTCATTCTTCTCCTCTTCCTCCTGATATCTGCTTGCTCTCGGTCTTCGTCACAATCATTCACTGCCTCTCGCCTCGGGCTCTTTCTCCCTCGCAGCTGCGGCCTTGTCGTCGGTCCATCACAGCATCACAGTGGCAGCCCTCGCCTTAGTCTCTCACCGTCGCAGGCTCGCCATCACTCGAGGCCTCATCTATGCTCCCTCACCCTCGCCTCCACCCTCTATCGTCTTCTGAACACGTGTGTCAAAATGTGTCAAGAAAAGTTGACCATGTATCGAAAAATTCGACATGCATTACCCGCGTGTCCGAGCATGTCAACGTGTCCGACACGCTTTGACACGTGTCAAACACGACACGAAAGCACGTGCAACATATCCATGCTTCATAGATTTTAACCATCTTAGGACTAGGGACCATCAATTCCCCAAGAATCGGATTGGACCAGGCTAGTCCAAGGTTGTTCCAAGATCAACTCCAAATCGATGCTCATCCTACTACCAACCAATACTTAACCTATATTATAGTACATCATAAGTGCACCAATACAGAAGAGTCATTCACATCATATGCTACATTTCTATGATGTTCTTAGGCGATTGCGAAAGGGGAGATTGCGAAAACATTTGATTGAATGCATCTGTCTCATTCTCAATCTAATTTTAACGTGTTTCATTCCAATATTTTATATTTTATGGATGGCATTTTCTCATTCACACGTTGGTCTTAACTTACGAGGAATCCTTTTAGTAGCCAAGAATATGTTATGATTACATGCTTATTCAAATCATCATGTTCACAGAAAATGAGTGATGAAACAAATTTTTAAATGCTCGTCCCCGTTGACTGATTTTGATATTTTAATTAGGCATCTTTTGGTTAAGAATAATACAACTTAGCACCACCGGCCGCGGTGGCTCGCTGAATAAGGCCCTCCTGATCCTCAGCCCAGAGGTGAAGGGTTTAAAACCCATGAAATGCGCTAGGTGTCTTAAATGTGACTCCAGGGGTGGTAGGTCCTCCTGCTTACGTGTCACCTGGGGGTTTACGGAGTGGCTGTCGGCTGCAAATCGATTCCTCCGGCACCATAAAAAAGAAAAAAAATAATAATAATACAACTTAGCATGTGCATAATGAATTGTTTTTGTCTAAATGTGAATTATTTATTCCTCGTGCCTCCTCGTCCGTCCGTACAAATGAAAGACGTTCCGTCTTTAATTTTTAGATATGAAATCTCCAGCTGGAGCCTTGGCTCCACCTCCAAGTCGATGTATAAATGGAGAAGATCCATGAGACCAGAAAATAATTTCCGTTTCAACCACGTAAAAATTACTTCTCTGCTTTCATATTTACATGCTCGGGAGACGGCAAGGCGAAGAATCCTCCATGGCTACCCAACGCAGTTCGACATCGCCAGGTATTTCCGTTTTTTCCTTCTTTGTTCTGATTTGATCCCATGTATGTGTCACCACCAAATACCGCTCATTGATGTATTTTCTCGGGCGCAAGGACATGACTATTCCTCTCAAGTAAACAGTAAACACTCTTATTACTCAAAGTCCCGTTATCTATTCGACCAAAAAAGAAGAAAGGTCACATCTCCTAATTTTGTATGGCTTGGCTCCACAAGTTCCCTGTCCCTTATAGTTATGGATGATGATGGAATTGCTTTTTGTCAATCCTGGTTCATTTCTTACAAGCATTCAATGACCAACTTCTTTTTGGCAGTCCGAGTTTCCTATAAGTATTCCAGAAAGTTTCCTCTTACCAGAGATTTTTGTCCAAACAATCACACTGTGAGGACTAATTATTTGCTATGTTTAGTTAATATGCAAATATGCAGAGGGAATTTGCGGCTAATTGCCCTGCAAAGTAATTTCATTAAGAGCAAAGGGCAAAACAAATGGGTTCTGAATGGTCGATTACTTATCATTACGAGACTACACGAGACTAATTCTCTGAACTCATGATCCTCGAACTAGTCAGTTCACTGTAGTTAGTCATCCCCAAAAAAGAAACCATGTAATGTTGTTCTGAGCCAAAAATAACCTGTCAATAGATATGTTTGTCATATTATAACAAGTGTAAAGATTACATTAAAGAAGAAAACCCACCATCAAACCCATTGACCAAGATACATGGATGGCGAAATGTTTTTGCAACAAAGAAAAGAAAAATATGGATACTGTATGAAAAATTACATCAGTTCCTTCTTGCAACTTTCAAGTCTATCAATAAGTATAATCAATATACTTCATTGAAGAAAAAAAATTCCATGGATTCCCAAGACAGTTCGATTGTGGCACCATCGGCAGGTACAGTCCCTCCTTTCCTTTTTATTTTCCTGATTTGATCCCACGGATGGACAATGTGGAAAATTTTCCCTCTGTTAGTTTTGAAGTAATATAAGCAATACCACCACCAATACTATCGATAGATCATGAATTGAAAGTTGCACATTTCTTTATATATTGCTTAACAAGTTTCTGGACACTCTAGCACGTGTGCCCTCAGGGTTTTACTCTCATTGCCGCCGTACGGGTGTTTCCTGGGTCACCAAAAAAAAAAAAAAAAGTTTCTAGACACTCTTTAGCAAATCCTTATTTAAAAAGGGAAAGTATGATAACAGAATAATTTATGTAGAACGAGAGGGCATGTTTGGTAAAATAAAATTTTCTAATTTCCTATTTTTCTTACCAAAATTTTTAATGAAAATACTTTTTAGTAGATATTCCGGTTGCCAAGTTTTCAAACTTTAAACCTTGACACTGAAAATTGACCAAAATTGAAAACTTAATAATATTCAAAGTCCAACTAAATCATTAGAAATTAAAAAATTTCTTTTTGAAAAAAAAAATTGCTTTAAGTTTATTCAGGCAAATAATACTTTTTGTCATTCTTTTGCAGAAAAGTGAAAGACGCAACGGCAAAAAATCATCCATGGATTCCCAAGACAGTTCGGTTGTGGAACCGCTGGAAGGTACGGTCCCTCCTTTCCTTTGTTGTTCTGATTTGATCCCTCAAATGTAGAATTTGGAATGTTTTCCCTTTTGTGTGTCAATTTCGAAATAATATAAGTAATACCATCACCGATACTATGGATATAGGTAATGAATTGAAAATTGCAGATTTCTTTATTTATTGCTTCAAAAGTTTCCAGACACTCTTCACAAAATCCTTATAAAAAAGGGAGAGCTTGATCATAGAATTATTTGTGCAGAACACGAGGGCATGTTTGGTAAAAAAATATATAAAAATTCCAATTTCCTACTTTCCTTTCCAAAATTCTTAATAAAAATACTTTTTAGTAGATATTCTGGTTGCCGTGTTTTCAAAATTTGAACTTTAAAAAAGAAAATTGACCAAAATTGAAAACTAAATAATATTGAAAGTCCAACTAAATCATTAGAAATTAAATTTATTCTTTTGAAAAAAAAACTTGCTTTATATTTATTTAGGCAAATAACACTTTTTGTTCCTGTATTTACGATAAAGTGACTTAATTGTCACCACATAGCATATGAGGACTGGAATTATAATCAAACAAAATAGTGATTAAAGTGAGTTTTGCCAACCTACTGGGACCGAAAATTCTAATTTCCCCAAACTGAAAATGCAAAGGCAACGTGTGGCCCCCCAAGTACAGCTACTTCATTTATTTTCGAGTAAACAGTAAACACGCACAATGAATTACAGCCTTTGTCGGTCCTAATACCATTACGTACAAGCACTCAATGACCAGTTAATTAAAATTAACTACCAGAAAATTTCCTCTTATCAGAGAGTTTTGACCAAACAATCACCTCGTGAGGACTAATCATTTTCTATATTTACTTAATATCCTATTTAAATTTCGGCCGATTGTCCTACAAAGTAGTTTCATCAAGAGCAAAGGGCAAACCAATTGGGTACTAAATAGTTAATTACTTCTTATTAAGAGAATGCATGAGACTAATCCTTCATGATCCACGAACTAGTCAATTCACTATAGTCATCCGCATAAAAGAAATCATGTAATGTTATGATGAGCCCAAAAATAACTTGTCTAGATAAATGGCTGTTACTATTATACAAAGTGTAACTATAACATTAAAGAAGAAAATTCACTAACAAACACATTCTCCAAGATACATGGATGGTGGAATGTTCTTGCCACAAAAGAAAAGAAAATAATATGTATTTTCTAAGAAACGTCGGATGAAATCTTTTTTCCAACCGGTAAGGCAATCTATGAAGTTGAATCGATACACTTTTATGCAACAAAAAATCCATGCAATGCATCGATACGATAGCAGCAATAAATGTCATAAACTTGTATCCTATATGAATTATGACTTTTAAATTAATCGTACTAATTGATGAAATCAATGTGATTAATTTAATTTTTTTTTTTTTTGTGTTGGGTTTTTTTATAGATAATTGTGTGTAGAAGTACTTTATAATTATTTCATTAATTTAACGTCAATTTTTTTTTTTTTAAATTTACCATCTATGTTTGTTACAGAAAATTCCATGCGATGAATGAGCCTCATGCTAGTCAGTTATAGATCATCTAAAGCATGCAGAGTGTAATTCATTTATCTAAGTTTATTTATGTTCATTTTTCTTTTTGATAACAAAGAGATTCGCATAGACTCGAGGTTAGAAGGCACATCAACTGATAAGGCTTCCCAAAACGGTCACATTTCAATTCCATTTCAAGACAACAAGAGCACCACGGATCAATCAAAAACTAAAGGTTTGTCACTTCGAACTTTTAATTTACGCTTTTTATAAATCAATGTGCTCCATGCATTTTGGTTTTTTTCACTTTGAAACATTTTAATATGGTTATTTATGCTCTTTTCTCTTTTTGTTAACAAAGAGATTCATGTAGAAGTAAGTTAAGAAGGTAGTACTTTATAATTATTTCATTAATTTAACGTCAATTTTGTTTGTTTGAAATTTACCATCTATGTTTATTACAGAAAATTCCATGCGATGAATGAGCCTCATGCTAGTCATTTATAGATCATCTAAAGCATACAAAGTGTAATTCGTTTATCTAAGTTTATTTATGTTCATTTCTCTTTTTGATAACAAAGAGATGCGCATAGACGTGAGGCTAGAAGGCACATCAACTGATAAAGCTTCCCGAAACAATCACATTTCAATTTTATTTCAAGACAACACGAGCAGCACGGATCAATCAGAAACTAAAGGTTTGTCACTTCAAACTTCTAATTTACGTTTTTTTATAAATCAATGTGCTCCATGCATTTTGGCTTTTTTCACTTCGAAACATTTTAAGATGGTTATTTATGTTCTTTTCTCTTTTTGTTAACAAAGAGATTCACGTAGAAGTAAGTTCAGAAGGCACGGCAACTGAAAAAGCTTCCTAAGATGGTTGCAAACCAACTTTGATTGAAGTGTGCATGACGATCACAAATCGATCAAAAACTAAAGGTTAATGTTAAAAATTCTTTTTTTTAAGAGTTTACAATCTAAGTATATTTAAAAAATGTTTTATGAAATGATTGATCCCGATACTAGTCATGTATAGATGATCGAAAGGATACAAAGTGTAATAAATGTTTCTAAGGTTATTTATGTTCATTTCTGTTTTTGGTAACAAAGAGATGCATGTCAATATGAGTTCAGAAATCACAACATCTGATAAAGCTTCCCAAGGCAGTTTCACGCCAATTGAAGGTTTGTCATTTTGAACTTATAATTTTCATTTTTCATATAACTTGCGTTTCATGCATTTTGACATTATTTAATCTGAAATACTTTGAACTTCACCACATACAAAAGCTGCCATTTAAATTCAAATATCATCTTTTTAAACTTTTAAAATCTAAATAATATATTGAATTATAATCGAGAAAGCCAAAAAGGTAGTTTTTACTTCCAAAGTGTAAACGAAGGCACTCATAGAAGAAGGTATGTTGAGCAAACAACACCCCTTTGCTTGCATCCACCTTTCATTGGAACATTGAATAGGTGCAGTGGTTACACTTGACCTAAAAAACAAGAAGTGCGAAAGTTTGAGGACTTTTAATGTGTAATTTTTTCAGTTAGTCCAACACCAAAGATCAATGAAAAGCATCGATCATTGTTTCAAGCCGTAGTGAAAGGTCAATGGAAAGCTGCTGAGGAAATCCTTGGTAAAGATCTCGAAGAGATGATGGAAAATGTCATGACTGTAGGAAATAAATCCGTTAGTGTGCTTGAATTTGCCGTTATGGCCGCACGAGACAACTATCTATTGGTCGAGAAGCTCATCGACTCGGTCGACTCGGTCGACTTGGTCGACTTGGTCGACTTGGTCCACTCTGATCCAACATACTTAGAATCCATTTTGAGGAATGCATACAAAGAATCCATTTTGAGGAGTGCCCTCTACGATGCTGCCCGAAGAGGAAGCATAACGATGGTAAAGGCACTAGTAAACAAAGCTGGTTCCGAATATAATATTGTACCCAATGCCCTGTCGTATGCTATTTCAAATGCTCCTATGCAAAAGGAGGTTATCTGGTACCTCGCCAGACAAACAAAATCCGCCCCAGATTTTAACACCATGAGCTGCCTTATTCTAGCCGGCCATTTGGGTATGATTTCACACTCACTCATCTTAGAAGAAACTTTATATCAACCCTAAACTTATTGTACATATGCTAATTCAGTTCTTAAATTTTAATTTTGCCAATTTAATTATAAACTTTTGCCGAAATTTCAATATAGTCCTTCCATTCAATTTTTGCCTGAAGCTGAAGTGGCAGTGTGGCACTTAGGATAGTCATCGTAACATTGACAATTTCTAGCAAAAATTAACTTGAAGGACTTATTGGAAATTTGTGTAAAGGTTTAAACTAAATTGATAAAATTAAAAAGTTTAGGATTAAATTAGCATCCATATAAAAGGTTTAAGAGTGATTGGGTAATTTTTCCCTTATCTTATCTCACTTCCTTGACTGTTTAATTAAATTAATTTTTTCATTCTTGTGTCTCAATAGACATAGGCTTGTCTTTAGCTCGCAAATACCCCAAAGAAGTGACATCCAAAGATAACATAAACCGTAGCTTGTTGGGAGACTTGGCGAAGATGAAGTCTTACTTCCGTAGTGGAGATAGACTCAATTTTTGGGAAAAATGTATTTACAAATGTAGGTACTTCTTCCACATATAGATATGTAGAATTCGGCAATTCTATTCACATGGTGTTCACTCTATCTATTCTCATTTTTAGGTATCCCTCTACGTTCGGTCGATACATCATTTGACAACCCCAGAGATACAAAGATGGCTCAAGGTGTTTCTATTAATCTACGGAATATCTAAATTAAGAGACAATGATTACATCTATGTATACAAATTATTATCTAAACCATGATGTATGCCACGACTAATATCTACTATAACATTTGTGAAGTTAGTTGAGAAGTCTTACTCAATGTCAAATTGCCAAGTAGAATTATCAAGAATTGTAGATTTGGATTTAAGGTCATAGAGGTGGATTGATCCAAGTTGTTCTCTAACAAATTTAAGCATTATTACATCTAGTTACACGTGAAATCTTCATTCATGAGTGTCATATGTATCTTTTTGTTCGCCGTCAATTCCTAATTTCCTAATATGATTCTTCTCTCCTCTTCATGGTGGTCCAACCAGCATATAAGTGGTTCAAGACATCACTCTGGAATCATGCCACTAAACCAGGTATTCAAACCTGCCATGGTTTCTACATAAAAGGCACCTTTTTTTATCCATAGCTAGAGATCTCGAAACTCAAAGTTTAAAATTGACATTTTCAGAATATTACTATGAGATCATTGTTTTACCAATATCGACCGGCTCTTGATTCATATATTATGATACAACTTGATTCAATTCAAAGTCTAAACAATAAGTATTCATTAGGTGAATCTGTAAAAATTATCAATCGAAAACAGATTTATTGATCAATCGTTGAATCTACCCATTTTTCATAAAGAAAGAATGGAACTCTTTTTTTCTACAATGCATGCATTTTGATTTTTAAGCCGCATGTAGTTTGCTTTCTTGAATCCTCGATTTTCTTCTCAACTACTATATATACATGAGAACCTGGCCGAAATGTGATAGCCTCTTTAACCTTTTGATTCCTCATTGTGGGAAAAATGTTTATCTGATGTTACATGCAGTACCTTTCATCAAAAGGATTGGAGAATCAAAGTTGAGACACAAACGCTCACTAGAGTTTGCAGAAGAACTTGTTCTGAAGAATAAAAATATGAAATCCTCGGAAATAGTCAAGTTTTTATTGACTTCAGGCATTATCCTTGACTCTGCATCTCGCGGAACCCATGAAATTGTCAAATTATGTCTTGACCATTATCCAGAGTTAATGTGGGACAACGATTTCCCAAAAGAATTGATGAGAGAAGTTGTGAACGGACGACAAGTTGAGTTATTTAGACTAGTGAACGCATACAACAGAATTCCAAAACTGAGTGATGACATTTTTACGAACCGCGAACTGATGGAGGCAGTAGTAGAATGGTCACCTAGATGCGTATCAGCAGATGTTCCTGGAGCAGCTTTTCTTTTGCAGAACGAACTTCAGTGGTTCAAGGTTTGATCATTTTTTTTGTTTGTCACCCTTTTGTGCTCTTTTTATCTGAAATTAAATTGACAGGTGTTGGTTATTTTTCTTAAGGCACTGCAAGATAGGAGTGATCCTTCCTTTAAAACTCTGAAATTTAAGGTCGGTTCACCTTATTTAATTGCCGTACTTTTGTTCTTTTTAATTTACGTTTACATTGATAGGCATCCTTTATTTTTCTGAAGGTACTGAAAAATAGGGGTGATCCTTCTTTTAGAAGTCTGAAATTGGAGGAAACGAAAGAAAGGGGAGGGAAAACATACTGGGAAATTTTTGTAGAGCAGCGTCAAGATTTGCTTAAAGAGGCAGGAGAGTGGATGAAGAATACATCATCATCTTGTAGCCTCATTGCAACTCTCATTATTACAGTAGCAATCACTGCAGCTTTTACAGTTCCTGGGGGCTATGACAACAGTAAGGGGATCCCAATTTTTCTAAAGAAGGACTCATTCATGATATTCGCAATTACAGATGCTCTCGCTTTCTTCTCCTCTGTCACTGCCACTGTGATGTTCTTGGCCATTGTTATTCCATGCTACACATTCGAAGATATTCTCCACTCGCTTCCAGGAAAGATGATAATGGGCATCACGTCTCTCTTCCTCTCTTTGGTCTTTACGTTGGTGGCGTTCGGCTCTGGTCTTACGATCATCCTCAGCGAAAGATTTAAATGGATTTGCATCCTAATAACCTTGCTGGCTACCATCCCTGTTTGTTTTTTATTATACGTACAGTTTCCCTTGTACTTGGAAATGGTCGAATCCATTTATCGGCCTCGCCTCTACCATCCGCTGAAGCCTAGGAAGAAAAGAGGGTGGGACTTCTTCAATTTCAGTCCAAAATTCTTTCGTACCAAAGCGTCATGAGGATTATACAATGATGACTCTTTAATTATGAATCATGTTACTGATGCTTAGTTTGAAAAATATATTTGGATAGTAATAGTTGTGTTCCTTTACGCGTGAGGATATGAGCAAGAGTTGTGTTGTTTCACATGTAAAGGACTTGAATTTTGATTGATATATTTGAACTAAGAGAGACTTTCTATCATGATATTAAAGGACGCAATCTTCGGGATATCAAAGGGTGCAAATGGCGAAGGGCATAATTGGAACAGGAAAGTTCCGAAACACCCTCTTGAGCTTCACATTTTTAATTAGTGTTTAGATCTATCGACTAAACAAAATTAAAGCAATAAGATAAAGCAATAAGATCTCAACCAATATTATGCTGATGGTTTTGATACTCCTC
The DNA here is from genome assembly GCA_016097485.1 of Eucalyptus sideroxylon x Eucalyptus melliodora. Taxonomy (NCBI): domain Eukaryota; kingdom Viridiplantae; phylum Streptophyta; class Magnoliopsida; order Myrtales; family Myrtaceae; genus Eucalyptus; species Eucalyptus sideroxylon x Eucalyptus melliodora. The sequence goes on from CM027826.1 coordinate 28,987,321, forward strand.
CACTTAGTTTGGTCTAAAACCACTAGTGTTAAACTCATACTAAAGAGCTAGCCTCAGACTCATTCTGAAGAAGGAGGCGAACATTCGTTATAAACTACTGAATTTTTCTTGGAAAAACATCATCATATATCTGAAGTTTAAGAGTGGTATTATTAGCTTGACAAGATGAACTAGTTATGTGAGTATCTTCTCCACTTGCCACTTTATGGATTAGAAAATTTCTAATATTCAGAACTAAATTGATACAATTGAAATATTCAGAACTAAATTAGTACAAGCGTAATGTGTTTCGGACTTTTTTCATAATTATCCCCTTGAGACAGATTTGCTATCCCATAAATATACGGCTACCTAAGCCTTATATAAGGGATTGCCTTTTAGCCTTCAAACACCATAAATCCAGTTCATAAAACTTTGGAATTTAGATTATTTTTGTTTGTTGACGAGTAGTTACTTCCATGAAACCATCACATCCTCGAAATAACTACCAACTTTCTTCTCACGGAGAAAAACAAAACTATACACTTTCTTTTCATGCATAACCACCAAACGTACACGCTACTGCCTGTAGCATATGTAGAATCGAGATCCTCTACATTAAGGGCGCAAATTTACGTCTTATCTACCAAAATAGCAAAGGCATAATGCCATTGCCGAAAACTCAAATTACAACCTATTCTAAGCAATACAGCGGGAGCCTCCTCCCCGATGGTCTCAGAAACAGTTTCAGGCAAACAAACCGGGCAAGAATCAAGAAAAGGGCAGTGAAGAAGTTCATGAGCAGCTTTGTTCCTATCTCTCGGTATCCACTCCAACTTCCAGGAGCTAAACGACGGCTGAAGAAACTCTGTAGTGCGGGAATTATATTGTGGTTCGTCACGTTGAACAACGTCAAACTGGTTTTAGAAGAGCTCCTGAATCTTTTAAAAGCATATAACTTGTTCACATGGCTGAGATTCATCATCTTATTTTCTTTTCCTCGTCCTTCCCAAGTTCCCACACATCCGTGGTGAAACTGCCGTACTTCTTCTTCCTCCTCCTCCCCGACCCAAACGTCCCGGCCATTAGAGTTGTTCTGCTCGTCTGTCACCACCACAAGCTGTCGTGGTCGCCGACATCCTGGCCACTCGATCTCCTCCAATCCGCTCATCTCTCTCTCTCTCTCTCTCTCTCTCTCTCTCTCTCTCTCTCTCTCATGCCCGAGGCCATGGAGATCAAGGTGGCCGTTCGTGTCCATGAAGGTCTCTGCGGTCCACGGCCGTAATTTGGATTGACATTAGAACATAATTTTAGGCGTGTTTGAGAGAAAGTGCTACCAAAGATGGATTGTCTGCGGATCTTATTTGGGCCACGCTTACATAAAATGACCAACTTCAATCTTGCTTGGGCCATACATTTTTTACGTGAAAAGGACCAACATCTGTGGCCCATACAATGGACCAAAGTAGGAAATTCAACGAGTTCTGCCGTGTCAAATGTATCATTTTCGGGGTGGATTTCCAAACTTTTCTTTTTCCATGCTTAATCAGATCTCTTTCCATTTGTATGATCTCATCATTTCATTGCACATACGTGGACTGATCAACAAATTATCACCAACCACCATGACAAAAGAGAGGTGTCGTTGTTCAATATCATTTTCTCTTTTTCTTTTATTGCCTTCTTGAACAAGCGATTGGGAATATATGTGCAGATATTAAGCCAAGATTGAACGAATGGCAACAAACTAATACTATTCTGAATACTCTCAATTTAATATAATCTGGATTTAAAAGCCTTTTCTTGCTGAGCAATCATTTTGATTTCCAGCCCACCAAGAAAATCTGTTCACCAATTAAACTTTCCTCCCCTTGTTTCTTGCGTTCAAGCTTCTTCGAAATGATGGTTATGCCCCTCGGGCGTACCCTTACAGTGGGTTTGGCGCATGGGCATTCATGTAAATAAGACCTGATTGAGAATATTTTTTGTTTTAATTAGCGTGGATTTGACCGCAGCCTCTATTGGATAAGCTCGGCGAGAGCTTTTTCACTAGCATGACGTATTAATGTCCCAAAATTTCTGAGCCAACCTTCACCACCCAATAGACAACAAGTGTATGTGATATCTTGAACATTCGACGCTCGACGATGGAAAAGGGGCTCATGGAATATGTCGAAAATGGGCAAGAAATCGATTAGCAGAATCAGATGATTCCTCCTTTTAAGAAGGGTTCATCTACCGTATACTATAGATTCATGGAAAGGTAGGTCGCATATCGTCCAAAAAAGTTGGCCATCTAATTGACATGTGTGCAATGAATTTGTCCAATCATTGGGGTTGGATGAACCACAAGAAGAATCCAAGGATAAGTTCAGACATCTCATGCTCCATTTTTGTCTTTCACGCCCATAGAATTGGTAACCCTGAAGAACAGAAAGCAAGCTGGATATGCGTGCCAACCGGTTTTTGTTTGGCGTTTATTTTATTTTTCACTTGTTGAAAAATTTTAGCACGCCCATAAAGAAAGAAAGAATACGTGCCATTTTTTCTTAACAACTAATAAAGGTGGAAATGGGCGATGATTATAATTACTCATTTTGGGTGTTATTATAAGGTCTCACATCCATCATGGATATTGGGTAAGAGTTATAGCTACTCTATCCAAAATCCTAAAGGTTCCAAGTTGAGCTTATTACAGTAGTCTCATTAATATGCTGTAAATCAAGAACTTTCTTCACATAAAATAGTAGATCCCAGGGCAAATTAATCAGAAAATCACTCCCAATCCATTTCAAACTCAAAACCTTAGGAAAAAGGATGTGACTCATTTATCACTGGATCGCTACACTTGGTGATTAACTATTTACTTCTATCATAAGAAGTCTATTCTATCATAAAGCAGTGAAATTCCCCCCGCTATTATAGGATGGAATACTATGCAGGGCACAAAATCCCTCTCAGCTCGACTTCCCACGGATGCATCCATCGTCCGCATGCATCGGATAAGGTTTCGCCCATAGAATAACAAGCATGACATCCAAGACTATCGTGAGCAAAGCTATTGTGATTGGAACACGCAATCACATTTGAACTGATATGGTTTACTTCCGGTGGGGTAGAGAGTCTAATCGAATCATGAGCGTAAATGGGACATGGAACATACATCACATCAATGCATTTTTTAAAACCCTAAATTAAGCCATTTGTTCAAATGGTCACTAAGATCTCGCGGAGTGTGTTGACAAGAAACCTCATTCCAATGATGCAGATTTTGCGCACTTAGATAACCCTCGTAGCTCTTACCCTCCACATGCGTTAGGGTTTCGTAGAATTCTTCATCCATTGGGTTTCGAGCTGTTTACTTCTATGAATCACTTTCGTGACTCAAACCACAAGATCAGTTGTCCCTTTATTAAGCATATATTCTCAAAGGCAATTGGTGTGTCGACATACCAAACAATTCATTGTCTGTACTATGAACAGCTAATGACTTCTCATTGCAGATATACGATACTTTAGATTTAATGGAGGATGCACTTTTTTAATTTCGACATTGATAGCTTCTGCGTTGCCCAAACCTCTCAATTGTATCGGAAACAATCGTTGAAGGATTGCTCCAATTCCAAAGGAAAAAAGGCATATGGACATATTGAATTGTCTCGACTCTTTTAGAATCATTTTTCCAGCTAGATCAAGCCAATCAAATTCACGTTTGAATCTTGAGAAAGGTCATTTCTTCCTACATATTTAATTATTGTGACTAAGTAATTGTATCAAACACGCCATTTGTATAGATTTAAATTATGTGTGCTTAGTAAGGTCTTGTTAATCAATGATCAGTGTACTTTCTAAACATATTTGATCAAAAAGTAATTGCTTTTGAGAATATAGTTACATCATAAGGACAATCGATTTGTTTGACATTGTAATTTTTTTATTTGATTGCTTAACAAGTGCCTCGGAACACTCTTCAACATATACTTTCACTTTGTTTTGCATATTTATGCTTGTACAACAACATCTTTAATTGGTTGATCATAATTCGTAACATTTATAATTTTTTGTTAACAATGAGTAACTCTAAACTCCTAGATTGAGCAAACATATTTGTAAAGTAGTTATGAGAGTATTACTTATACTTGACGTTGTGAGATACTCATGATCGTATCATATGTCCACTAGAGGATATAGATTTTCCTAGATGGAGCCCCTTTCTTAGAAGTAGGGAAAAATAAAAAACTATCATGTTGACTTAAACCCATATTGTAAAAAATACAAGACTCAAAATCCAATCTTACACGTATGTGTGCATACATATATATATTGTGTGTGTGTATGTGTATGTTCGCAAATTATAACAATCTTTTCAAGAATCAAGATCCCAGAAAACCATCTCTTCAATATATGTCAATGTCAATGTCCTACGCACATCGAACAGCACTGCCGCGTACACAAGAAGCTCCCCAGCTACAGATTTACCTACAATTAAGAAATGCAACCCGAAAAGACAGGTCTCCATTTCTTCCTTCACATTCCCACTCATGAAAATGAAATATATAATCAACAAATGCCTGAGTTGGGCTGAAGTAACCCCGTTTCAACGATTCCAACTCAGAGAGAGAGAGAGAGGCACTAATTTTTGGCTGCTCAACAAAGGAAGCAACTTTATTCAAATCCATTTTGCTTTAGCGTGCCCGTAATTCCAACCAAACATATCCTCAAAGCCCTAATATATACTCCCCAAGCGCACCACGTTTCCTACACACAAGTACCAAGCGTCAACTTCTTCTTCGCTAAACTCGTCTCACACACACTCGCTTGTCCCTCAGTCCACACTTTAGCTTTAGCCACAGCAACTATGGCTGAGACAGCGGAACCCCAGAAGCTGGTCGAGCTCGAGAAGGTGCCCGACCCCGAGGCCGGCGTGCCCCCGAAAGGAGAGGAGGCGCCCCCAGAACCCCCACTTCCGCCCCCAGTGCCGGCGCCGCCGGTGGGAACTTGCGTCTTGGTTGACGTGGCGCTTAGGGTTTTGCTCTTCGCAGCGACACTGACCGCTGTGGTGGTGATCGTCACGGGCAACCAAACAAAGGTGGTGCCGGTGCCGGGGGTGGGGAGTCAGGCTCCGGTCGAGGCCAAGTTCCAGAACTCGCCGGCTCTTGTGTAAGATCATATTCATTCCATGCACAGCAAAACTTATTTTCTTTTTCCACTTTCAGTTTTTTTTTTTGGTTGATTTTTTTCAATCATGTTCTGCTCATCGACTTTTCCAGAAAAAATGGTGGATTTTATCATTATTCTTCTCCGTACCAGAGAATTCTCTTGCCAATAAAGATGACATGACTCGTACATAGACAAGAATAATGGGCTTTATAATTTTTATCTTTTGGCGGGGGACTCTTAAGGAAAAAGTTGTAAATTGTTTATAATAAATGTCATGTAACAAGGATTCGACCTGATAAGGATCCGCTGACTAGGATGATTTGAGTTGAAATTCTGTCACCCGCGCTCCATACTTATCAACAACATCAAATGATTATAGAGAAGAATATAGATTATTGGCGTTTGGCATAAAGATAAATCATCTACATATTACTATACCACACAAAATGCAGTTTCTCAGGGTAGAGATGGTTTCTTGAACAGGGCTTTTCCTAGTTAAACATTAAAACTTATGTTGGTTCATAAACATGGACCAAGCCCATACGAACCCGATTCAAATTCAAGTGGGATATATGTAAATCTCACTTCTCATAAATTGACTTGAGATTTGGTACACACTGTTTTATAACTCATAATATATTGTTATTCTCACAATAACTCAAAAATTGTTATACTAGTAAGGCTCAAGAAAAAATTAGGTTGTTATCGATATACAAGTTTCTTGAAAACATCCTTTTTGATTCACTTACAAAATGAAAATCCTACAAATTTCCTACCAACGTCTATTAGTTTATTCTGCAATAGAAGGTTTCTCAAATTAAGCACAAAGGACCGATTCTTCCACCTAAATGGTGTTCTCTCCATTTGGGTGGGACCTGTACTCTTACTAAATAATAGGAAAGTTGAAATCTTGCCTATATTAAATTTGGTTGATCATGGGACCCTTATATTCGACGATTCAAATGACTCAACACGTCCATGATGAATTGAATCTAGATAAATAAATGTTTGTCCAAGTAGACGAAGTCTTTCCCCAAAAATACAAAATATATATTTATTTTATACTGATTTTTTGTGAATATGGAATAATATCAATTGTGCAAAAGATGTCTAATAATAGTAATTTATATATCGACATACCATATTTTCACTTGCGAATGTCAGTACATGACCAGCTTCCATTTAGATAACAATTTATCTTTTAAAGATATGCTGATCCAAGTAGATCGAGTCTTTCCCATGAAAAATGAGATGTTTTGTGCCAGTTTGTCATCAAGAAAGAGTAATACCAGTTATGCAAGATATTTCTATTAAAATTAATTTATAAAATAATATATCATATCATATTTTTGTTTATGAATGTTTGAATACGATCAGCTTCTATTCATACTTTGTTAAAAAACTTGGTAAACCAATATCATTCGTTCCTTTTGGGCTTGGCTCATCTTAAGCTCAATGATTGCATGTTTTACATATAACCGTGTGGGACAAATGCTTATGCATATAATAATGGTATGGACCACAATCAAATTAAATACTTAAAAACACAAAGTTTGATGCATATCTTATGATAATCCAAGTTGGTGGAACCGCCTTTTCTTTACTCCACTGGTGGATTTCTTTACCTAATATTAATTAAACAATCAATGATTACAATCAAAAGTTCAAAGATGTGTCTTGATGGTACATAATTACAATTTTTATTTATTTATGTATTTATTTGTTTATCTTTTACTCAAATTTGCAGATACTTTGTGACAGCCTTATCAGTGGCTGGCCTTTATAGCATCATCGCCGCACTCGCATCAATTTCTGTGATCTTGACGCCTATTTTCGCAGCAAGTTTCCAGCTCTTCTTCCTGATCTCTGATGTGGTGAGCTTTCATTTTCCTAGCCATCTTATCATGATTTACTCGTTTACTGAATTCACGGAAGGAACTCGATCAATTGGATTGGCCAGGATAAAAATACATTTAATCATATTAATCGAGATATAAAGTGATGAGGTCATAAAATCCACTGGAAAATGTGAATGAATTTAGTGTTATGAACATATAATATTGATTTTATGTTTGAACTTGTCAATAGCTAATTCAGTTTGTATTAAGCATATACTATCACCGGGAGTTTATTTTATTAAATGATTATACTTTTTGCATCAATTTGATTGAATCAGGGCTCAATAAAGTTGGACAAAAATCCGATCATAATTACAGCGCTCTCGTCTTGTTCACTTTGACACCTGCTAAAGAAAAGCAAATAATAACGATTTATAACGGAAAAAATGCATTAGAAGTGCATTGTGTATATAATGAAATCATGTCTTAAAATTTTTAAATTGATTCGATTGAGTTAAAAGCATTTTTTGAATAAGTTTAATATGTCCTTTTGATGAACAGTGCCTAATATTACATCTTGTTATCCTTAAATTGCAAGTTTCGATGTTAATTTGTGGAATTAATCAAACCAACAGAAAGGTTTAGGGTTCTTTTGTACTTTTCTGCTTATGTTTAGGATTTGATTGTGGCAATTAAGGTCAGAATTCAACTATATTCGGTATATGAGATTAAGACTGGCGGTGCAATTCTTCCAACTTCAATAATGATGCCGGAGTTAAAGTCAATAGCATTAAAAAAAATGCAGTAACCGATAATTACGAACTAACGTGAGGAACACTCGTTAAAATTAGATTTCTATATCCCTAACATGACTAATCCCCCCTTACCGCATTCTCGCAAACATCACCGATTTTCTCTCATTTTTTTATTGCCGTTCTCTTGGACATTTACGCGTATGCTTGGTGCACGAACAGGTGGTGCTCGGCCTCGTCGCGTCAGCCACGGGCACTGCCGGCACGGTCGGCTACATCGGCCTGAAGGGCGACACCCACGCGAATTGGGGAAAAGTTTGCAATGTTTACGACAAGTTCTGCCAGCACATCGGAAGCGCCACCGCCGTCTCACTCTTCGCCGCCGTCGTCCTCGTCTTCCTCATCGCCCTCTCCGTCTTATCTATGCACAAGAAGATCCCCCAGTGCCAGTAGAGGGGCTTTTCTTGTCTGTAAATTGCTCTATTGGGATGTGCTTTGCGTGCAATGTGGTCGATCCTGTACCGGCTGGAACAGCGGTCTAGTTCGTGTAAATTTGTATGTATGGGTTTTTTGGGTCATCATGTCTTGTTCTGGGAGATGCGTACATTGTGTTTCCCATCTTGTGCTTGTATTTGGGCCACTCAATGATTATGGGTATTGATGTCGTTTCACGTGGTTCCAATCCTCTCTAACTCATATTATACCAGTGACACAAGCATCTTTATCGTGAAGTAAAAACCTCGATATAACTTAGGTTATTAAAGATAATTTCAACAAGTCGAATTAGAGTGCCCACGAGGACCCATTAATAAATTTTATTGGAAAAGCACTATATGTGAAACTCGGTAAATTTTTAATTGATGAATGTAGCGGTTGTGACGGCACTATTACTAATTTGTCTGTAGTTGCAACTTTGCGCACTAGTTCATTTCTGGCCGGTAATTTACATATGATCAGCACCAATAAGTGCCTCATCACAGATATACAGTAGAAAACCAATCAATTGGCCATAAAGTCAAACTCTATTGTAGACGATAGTAGCTATTTCCGTTTTGAACGATTCTATTGGGGCAAAAGAAATTTCCTACAGGCTTGATTAGAGAAACCTCCCTCCAACTATACCTTCGATTGGTAGGTCACAAGTTATAAACATCACATATATGCAAACTTAATGAATAAAATACATGTGATGTCTATGATTGTAACCCACTAATCAAAAAGACGATGAAAGGGAACTCCCTTCAACTAGGATTGTAAGAAAATATGATGGTTTCTATTAATCTAAATAATTGAATTGGGTTTCTTTTTGAAAGTTTACTAATTGTACTTTAGGAGGAAATATTTTTTATAGCCCCTTTTCAATCTTTCTTTCGAAAGGTTTGGACACAATTTGGTTCTTCCTTTCAAAACCTACCTAACTAAACACTCCTTGAATCGCCATCCAAAGCTAACTGCATTTGCACCTACCCTTCATGCCATGCCTCAAATCTTCATCGCAACTGTCAACAAACCGCCACATCTTTGTCATTTGAGTCTTCATACGTGTTCCTTTTCAGTTTTAAGACAAGATACGTTTGAGAAACTCATGCAGTGTATTGGAGGCTAGAGCTCCAATAAGAGCACCACTTTGACAATTTTCAGTATGTTCCAACTTCAATGCTGCTGTCTTTTATCGATTCAGTCTGCTGGTTTCGGTCCTTTATACTTGCTGTTAAGGTGCATGTTTAAGGATGTCAAGCGAACGAAGTTACACAGCGGTGATATGGTGTAACATGGAGAAATTAATATATCTTAATCGACACATGCTCATTTGGTTTACACTTTTGAGTAAAAGTGAATCTAAATTGATATGTTGATGGGTTGGTGAAAGTATCAAGCTTCTGTTATGACCTATGAACATTTTGGCCTCGTTTGATAACATTACTGAGAAAAACAAATTCTATTCTTTTGTTCTCTTGAATAAGAAGAAAAACATAAATATTTTTGGTAAATTTTTTGCTCCTGAGAACAAAAATCCGTTTTTTTTTTTTTAAGAAATAGATCTGAAACAAAATCAAAAAGTCAAAAAAAAAAAAAAAAAAGTAACCTCTTATTCCTAAAAATAAATTCATAATCAAGTCCAACTACTTCTTTCTTTCTCTCTCTTTTTTTTTTTTTTTTTTCCTTCTTTTATCCTTCAAATCTTCCTCCACCGCCGCCGTCGTGGTCGCGAACGACCAATTGGGTGAGGTCTAGCGAGTTTTGCCAACGCCTTGCCAAGCCAAGGCAAGGTCCGCCAGCCTGTCAAAGGCTCACTTGGCCACCGCAAGCCTCAGTCTTGCAAATATGGGTGAGGCCAAGCCTCTCCCTCACGCCACCTGGGGGAGGCTAAGGCTCACGGTGGCTAGGCGAGTTCGCCAAACCTCACCTAGTGGCTAGCGACTTACCACAAAGAAGGAGGAAAAAGAAGAGAAAAGGAAAAAGAAAAAAATAAGAAAAAATATAAGAAAAGTATTAAATAAGAATCCTACTAAATGCCTTCAAAAACTGAAAAATTGTTCTCGAGAATAAAATAAAATAAATCATTTATGAGTAAAAATTGTCTCGAGAACAAAATGGTTACCGCCTTTTGTGTTCTTTTACATGATGAAGTAACGAGCTATGGTGTCTTAAATTGCTAAAGTTGTAACAATTGCAAGCTGTCGCAACTCAATTAGTATAGTGACCTACATGCAGAAAGCTCATGGTTCATTCGGTTCATTCATCTGAAAATCATATTGCACGGAATCAACACTCTGGATTTAGTTTGGGACAAAAAAGAATCAAGCGCTTTGATAGATTGATGATTTTTTATCCATATCTGCTAGATACCGTCGGTAGGCAAGAAGAAAGGCAAAACCGTTTAGCCAGTCGAAAGCAATAGCATGTACCGGGAGAATTATATTGACGTTTTATCAGATTTTTCAAAGATTGAATACCCTGACATCTTCGCGTATCCTTCATAGCCGAAATCCTTGAAGTTTTAGAGACGAACATAAGTACGAACTTCAGGAGTATCCATGCAAGAAGCGGAAAACAATTACCGGGAACTGAATAGCAGCAGGACAATTAACAGCTAATTATAATCATGTAGAACTCATCTCTCGCTACATGGAATCAACGTAACTTTCATATAATACAAACGCTTAAGGAACAGAAAATTCATAGTTCAAATGGCCCATGAAACCTAAATTATTCATAAAGGAACTGGACTGCGAAATCCAGTGTTTATCAGAGTACCAAAGCACAAGAGTGACAGAAACTAGCAAGGTTACATGGAAATGTTTGAACCCAAACTTTGGTAGGATCGGGTCAATAGCAATGAGTCCTGCAGCCATATCTTGGTGGTCTGCGCTGCCCGAAGATGTACATGAGCGCCACATACACGACCACCCCGATGATGATCCAAGTTAAATCGAAGCCGCCGCCACCATTTTCTTCTTCTTCTTCCGATGAGCAACACAACTTACCCATCTCCGACGGAGGCTCTGGAGAGGAACTGATGAATTGGCTCTTTATGCGTGAGCGTTCGCGAAGTATTATTAAAGGGATGGGAGGGAGAAGAAGAGTGAAGATGCCGAACTCTTGGCTCAGCAGAATCAAGTTGGCTTGAGAATGAGAAGTTTCCTCGAGGCTTCCCTCAAGCCTCCACTAAATATGCCCTTGTTACCTCTTGGGGTTTAACTAAGAATCAATTGTTTTCAATATCTATTTGTGATGCAACCACCGATTGAGATTGGTTCAACCATCAAGACTAAAAACAGGATGAACTAATAATTAGTTATGTCTGGTGGCACCAACTGATAATAAAATTCAATTAATCTGCGGTTGAAAGTTGCATTGCTTCAGAGAGGACACCGAGAGTAGTTAGAGGAGGGATTTTTATTGACGTCTGCTCGGTGGTTTACAAGCATGGCGGATGCTCTCAGCAAGTAGCAAAGTAGGCAGGTGGAATGAGGACAAGAGAGAACAAGAAGGAAAAGTTTGGTTTGCTTTTGTCAGTTTATGTGACTAGCAACTTGTTTAGGTAGTCCATCCAAAGGAGAGGCAAGTGAGAGGAACAACCAAATGCTACTGTCAACTCCCTGTTTGATTAAGAATGGAAAAATGGTTGCAGGAAGTAGCACAAAGCAGGGGAAAGATTAGAACAGAGGTTATAATTTAAACCCAAGCATGTTTCCGAAGAAATTCAATTGTGTAAAATGGCCTGATCTCGAGTAACTTCTTTGTCGAATGTACAAAAACACACCGATTCTGGGGGACAACTGTAGCTGGTTCTTCCGACATTTAGGACTATATGTTCCGTTACAGGATGAATGGTGTACTTCGAGTTTGAAAGCTCTTTTCATATTAGTTCAGGCGGCAATGGCCTGCAACTTCCTCAATTAGGAAATTTTGAAAGAGCGAACAAGTGGGAACATTTCAGTTCTCAAGCAGCATTGCCTCTGCGTTTTCTTTGCTCACTAGGTCATGGTCTGCCATTATTCCTATACCAAATGCCTTAACCATTCACCATCTGCAGGATCATACCCTGTTATTTTTCATTTTTCATTTTTTTTTTTTTTTTTGAACAACATGAAGTAACAGCAACTAATGGCCAATTTCATACCTAAAAGCAAGTATTGTAGGATGAGCCATTCATTTGCAGAATATCGAGTAGGCATATCTTCCGTTAACTTTGAAGAATCAATTGGTTGTTAACTTTTCATGAGGCGTTTGAATTTGACTTAGATCCTCCACAAAAATGAGCCATAAGCCAGTTGACGAAGAAATGGAGATGTTTCGACCGCAAAAACCAAATGGAGATGGATTCTTCCGACAGAGAACACTCTCAAACTCAGCATCACACTAGACAATCCTGTAAGACGACCAGATTGCGGGAAACAGAAACTGACTTACCTCATAGATACCCAAATTGACATTGTACTGCATGAACTAAGATAAAATTTCAGCTGTTTTGTCTACTGGTAAGCATAAAGTTCCGCATAATCAGAGCAAGCCCAAGCTGACTCTTAAATGAAAAGGAATTGTATACATGAACATGAGCTCCATCAGCTTCTTATTGAGCATATTTTCTTGATAGTATGTACACGTTTTCAATCACTGGGACACAGGTAACGAATCGAAATAAATTGGTCATAAAATTGCCTTCAGTCTTAAGAGCAGGCATTTTTCTCCCACCATGTCTGTGGGTCAATTACTGTCATCGCATGGGGCAGCACTTACTCAGCTACTCCAAGAAAATGTGAGAAGCTTGGATACTTGGGTTCCCATCCTATTTCTGCACGAGTTTTCGAGTTGTTCAATTTCTTACCCAGCGGATCATTAGTTCCTGAAACAAGGTAAGCGAGTGAAGTTCTGTTCTAGTGGAATGGTTTCTGTGAATCCAATACTTTTGAAAAATGATCAGTACTTGATCTAAGTAACCGGTGATTCATTTTAAATGTCAAAGGGGAAATTACCAGTGAAACCCACAAACTTTTTACTAAATTTGCCACTTTTCTCCACAATGTCCATCACTTCCTGCCTGCATTCAAAAATATCGGATGTTCATAATATGGCTCATACACTCAGTAAGATTAACTAAAATCTAGGAATGACGAATTGAATGCCTCATAACATTATATAAACAACACCAGAATATCATTTTGTCTACCCACAAAAATCTCATTCCCTACCTGGATAAAGGGTGATTGTCACATCCCAAGAAGATCCTGCTACGAAATTTCTTTTTCATAATTGCAACTGAGAGGGAAGCAGCATCCTGTCCAAATTCAGACCATTATGTAAGTGCACTACATCCTTCCCAAAAATGACTAGAGGCAAAGGAGCTATCTATATAACAAGAATCCAGTTAGGTCATTTGTGCACACACACACACATTGAAATCTGTGGAGGAAACAATGAAATACAATGCAAAGCAAGATCAAGTTTTGGCATGCAAGCACCCTCATAGTGTATACTGCTAACTTTACTCGCATGAACCTAGAAAAAAACTAAAAAAAGAGCAGACATAATGCAGGACTCCCATTTTCCTTCATATCCTTTACCCTTTTGAGTTTCTCGCAGTGTACATTCCAAAATTGGTCAAACTATGAGAGAAGAACGAACAAATAAGATACGAACCTCATAGTGTATGAGATTGAGGATGTGATCTGGACGAACTTCAACAGTTCCCTTCTGTAGCCAATAAGAATGTGCACCCCTATCTGCTTGGTAAGTAATGTTAAGGTTAGCAGAGGTGGTAGTTTCCCATTACAAACTCTAGGTGTTTTCCCTCCCAATATACCAGTTATCAATTCATAGAACTTTAAAAGGATATGTAAAGTCCAGCCAATCGAATAACAGAGCCACCGAATTCCATCACCACTGCTTCTGCTTTCAGAAGAACATCTGTCCTAGGGCTCCTACCAATAGGGACAACAGGACTATCCTGCAAAGCAAGACCAAGAGAGCAACACCAATAGTTAGGAAGACAGTGAACTACTTCACAAAAGTACAAAAGATACAGGCACAAGAGTAACAGCAGAAAAATGACTAAGAAACCTAAGTTTCCAACAAACATGCACTAAGTGGAGATCCCAATAATCCCGCATAAATTGCGACACATGCCGATGTGTGCTACATATTTATGAACAACCACTAACACGGTATTCTCAACAAATTGTTAGTTAAAGCAGTAGAGCAAAGTTCAGGTTTCCCTTAAGCCATGGGAAAAACATGAAACACCATAGACATTGGGGAAAGTTAATCAATATGTTGGATTAGCACCTCATCACAGTTTCCATTGTCGTTGCAGTCATATGGAGCAGAGCTTGATGTGAATAAGAAAGAACCTTCCCCATTCCAGCTCAGGGCAGCCAATCTGAGTAAAGTTAGATGAACAGTTCAAATTTATTATCTTGCAGAGCACAAGCACCAAAATATTCAAAAGTGTGATATGCAGGCGTAACCACCCAAAGTTTTGCCATATAGCGACATTTTCATCCTGTGCAATTGAAAGCAATTAGAAAATTGTGCAACAGCTTAGTGCTTTTTAGTCTCACCTGACATCACCAGGATAGTCAGAAGTTCGTGATGGTGGAGCACAAAAAATCACATAAGGAAACCGCTGATCTGTCTTTGTTCCTTTCAAGGATGGTATAATCCCCAATTTGACCAACTCGTCGTGATGATCAGAAGTCACTGTCTGCCCATAAATTTGGCAGCCTGAATGCTCCTGCTCAGAAAAATACATACTTTCAGTATCATATATATAGGTTGTCCTGACGTCTTCAGATAGCAACATAAACCCCCCAGAATAACACAAAGGGGATATCTGGCAAAGCAATCAGTAAGTACGTCAGAACAGTTACAAAACAACAGAAAGTTGTCAATCAAATTGAAACAACTCTAAGCAGAATCAGAATGAGCCACACATTAGCCAGGTGTAAGAGGCAAAATCCAGCTGAGACAAGCAATACATATATTAGAGAGACACATGTGAATTAATTAAGGAGAGTTAGCGACAAAGGCAGTATCAAGCAAGAGGCTTAGACAAGAACATAGTTGGATTTTCATGCTATGCAATCTTTTCTCTTGGTTTTACCCTGCAATAGTTTCAGAGATTGAGTAAATTTTGTATCCATACCTCACGCCATCTTTCTGCCACCAAGCGCCCAAGAACGCCAGGTCCGACAATCAGCAAATCGTTCTGTCCAACCGCCCCAGTAGATGAAACCGCCATTTCTTCACCTCGTGCTCCTTCGCCCACCAAAATAAAACCATCAATAAACCAAGAACAACTTCTTTTCCATCTTCCAAAGCAAACAAAACAGACTGTACACAGTCAACATGCGAGTCAACATCCGCCATTGCAGAAGCACTTGAAAAAGAGACAGCCTAAACATTGCCACTTCATTTTCTTTTGGGTCAACGCTTCCTCATGTATCAAGACATTTGCGCAGCTAAAAATTCAATCTTCAAGCCGCAACTCACCTCATCCAGCTCACACCTGTACCTAAACTCAAATGGGTGATCAAAAGAAAAGCAATTCGTGATAAATGTCTAATCCAATTCACCTTTATTACCTCAATTACGCAGCCAGCAAACAGCGATAGCCACCCAAACCGACAAATTCCTTAAAAGAACTAAGTCCAATCACAATTTTCTTATTAATAGACCCAGTCAAAGACATTTCAAGTAAACCCACAACAACAAGAAAAAAGAACAGTTCTTTATCCGGGTCTCCTCAATCCGGCGACAATCGAGAAGCGCCAAAAACAGAGCACGCGCCCGACATTTCGTGAATCGCGAAAAGGGCGGGCGGATGAGGAAGCGAGGGGGGACGGTGGGGGGGACCAACCCGCGACAGAGAGGGCGCGTACTCGGAGGCTCCGCGGCGTCGACGGTGGCGATTTGAGCCGCGGATCGAGATGGGAGATCCCGGAGACCGATGGGGCCCGGCTGGTGCCGCTCGAGGGGAGGCGTACGGAGCTCGGGAAGCGAGGAGAAGAGGGTCCAGCGAGACGAGGCGGAGCGAAGTACGAAGAAGAAGAAGCTATGATGATGGTGGTGGTGGTGGCGGCATCCATTGCTGCATGCTTTCGAATAAAAAGAGGCAGTGGAGATAAAACTGGGGCAAGTGATTTGCAGTCCGATTGCTGATTGGCTACTCCACGCCAGCAAGGGAGAGAGACAAAAGGGGGAATTTGGATGATTTTTAGGAAAGGATTTCCAAATGAGGGGAGAAATCCTATTTATCCAAAAGCGATGGTTGCAATCGTTGATATGCAACTCTATCTAACAAGACATTGTATTTGGATAAAATTTAGGATATGATAAAATTCATCTTATTTTGATATCATCTATTACTACATATTTTCAAATAAAAAGAGACAGTGGAGATAAAAATTAGGACATGTGACTTGAAGTCTTGATTTTTGATTGGCTCCTCAACATAGAGAGGTAGAGAGAGATAAAAGGGGAAATTTGCATAATTTTTTGGAAAGGAAGCTTTCCAAATAAGGGAAGAAATCCTATCTATTCAAGAGCCCGATTACAGTTCGACCAAAAATAAGAAAAGAGCCCGATTACAGTCATTGATCTTTAAATCAATATAATGATAGAGATTGATGAGAAGCTTCTAGAATACAAGTATGTTTTTCATTTTGCACTCAAAGAATACTTTAAGGCAATATTTGACAATCAAGATAAAATTTATCATGTCATGCCGTTTGATACTTGCTCAAAACAAAATAAAGTCAAATATAAAGAGATATAGGTTGAATAAAATTATTTCATGAGAGATGATATAAAAGTAAATATGATTTCTAATATTTATAATAGGAAAGTTATTTTTCTCGAATAACAAACTTTTAAATTAATAAAATTAAAATTATATTTCAATATAAATTATATTTGAATTCGAATATAAGAAATTCAAATAACTAAAATAAAAAAATTATTAAATATTATTTTTATTTATAAATTCTTATTTAATTCTATTTTATAATATAAATTTAACATAGATTGATATTTAGTACATATTTAGGTATATTAGAACAATTTACTATTTAATAAAATTTTATTAGAGAATGATGGAAGGGGAAGAAAGAATAAAAAAGAAATTAATTAAAAAAGAGAGGAATATAAAATTAAAAAAGCAAGTACAAATAAAGTAGGCAAGAGTCTCGCAAACAATTTTTACCATCTTCATTTGTAAAAATTTTGATTCATTTATATTGATATGCCATTTTACAAAATAATGTACATAATATGATGTAAATATATTTGATTTTATTATTGTAGTCACCAAATAATTGATAATATATCAAAATCTCTAGATTTCTATCATATCATATCTATACTAGCAAAATGACAAAATTGTAGATAAATACTATTTAATAATTGACCAAACGTAATCTAAAATGCCCTAATGTACATCTTTCATGGGGTTGCATTATGTCCACCCATATATGACTAAATCCACCCAATTTTCAGTAAAATGACAAAATTGCCCTATATCATGAAATTGCAATTTATATGGGTGGTCCCAAATTTTATTTACTTTCCTTTCTTTTTTTAGTATTTATATATCTATGTAGGATATACTTATCATAGTTGATAATTTCTTGTGTTTAATTTTTTTTTTTTTTTTTTTATTGTAGATTTTTTGTGTATGTTAAAGGCATTTTTTTTTATTGTTTGATATTACTTCCATAAGAATTTCATTTGTCGAAAAGAGAAAATTCAAAGAAATCCAATTCTTTTTCTATATTGTCGATCAAATTTATAGATAAAATGTTAAGTAGATGAAATTTAATTAAATAAAACATTGCATAAAGTAAAGACTTTTTTTTTAAATGTAATTGAAATATCATTATTTTGGATTGACATAAATTAATTATCTATGAACTATATAAGAAAAATAATAAAGATACATCACTGTACACAATATTTTTAGTGTATTCCTATATATTCCTCTAACATCTTAGTTGTATAAAAGCATCTCGTTAATATAATAAGTAGAAATTAATAAATTCTTTGACACAACAAATAAAGAGGCTTGATATATATTTTAGACCAACAAAATTAATTAAAGTTTCACTAAAAAAAGTGAGCTTTGAGAAAAGAGGAACAAAATAAATAAATAAGTAGCTATAAGATCAATGACGAAGAAGGGACTTTTCGGTTTTATACAATATGAAAAATGTCTTTTTTACTTACTATTAGCAAGATTATTTTACACCGAGTATGTAAAATGTTATAAGAATATTTGATGCACTTTTTTTTATGCTAAAAAAATATGTGAAATACTTAATCATGGTGACTATCCTAACTAGAAAAGTAAAGATAGAAAAAAGGAGTGGGGCCATTGTTTTAAACTGCAATTGAAATATTGATGGCAGTTTTGTCTTTTTAGTGTAAATATGAGTGGATATAATTATTTAGGGGCTAAAAATAACACATCCCTTTTCATATTGCCCTAAAAAATTGTTATAGAGTACTCAAGAAAGGTCTTTAAAATTTTCAAGGCTCAATCAGTTATTTTGAATTATTCTTCACAACATTTCACCTTAAACACATATGTACTGTTACAAATACAAGTGGTCATGCCAGAATTTATTAAAAGGTATTTCACATGAAGGTCGCACCAATTGGCAATAACATGTGGTGAGACAACTTAACAAAAAGTTAGTGTTTTTAGAATCTAGGCATAACATATCATGCGGATAATGTGATTGGTTGGTTGCACCACATTGATCATGTATTAGGGTTTTTAGTGAAATGAATTTGTTTATAAGAGATGTGTCATCCTCCACGGTTATGAAAACACCTGACAAGTACCGATTACCATGGAACGGGAGCTTCAAGTGTCTAATTCAAAAAACACTACAATCGCTAACTTATTAACTATTCTAATGAAGTGTATAATCATTACAAAAAAAAAAGTACACTCAATTAGTTCTCTAAGACATTCCTTAAAATTGTACTTAATTAGTTTTCTAAGACATTCATTAACAAGATTCCTATTTAAAAATATTGTTAATTCCAGAGAGAGAGAGAGAGAAAATCTTGGAAAGTGGAGGTGACAAAACGAGTGCATCAGGTTGGCATCCCTACCACATCAAAGCAGCGTTCCATTTGAGGGCAAGCATCCAAAAAGGGTGTTTAAAGCATACCAAGTTGGTGACTCCTATTTAACTATTCTAATGAAGTGTATAAATCACTCAATATGGTCTCTCCCAATTACTATGGGATTTGGGATGTCACAAACTTCCTTACTAAAAAAAAAGGACATCCTCATTAGCATTGGCATAGCTTAGCAATAATCCCCTATTTCGATATATGGTCCAATTTAATCTTGTCTCTCTTGAATCCTAAAAATCAGAATTCGCCCAATGAGCCCCTCGTCAGACTCGATATGAATGTAGTCTATCCACAAACCACCCACTTAGTGGAGGGATAGCATTTGTAACAACATTGCCCATTCAAGGAGGGCCAAATCCTCAAACGGAGTACTTTAAATAACCATACAAGGTGGTGGCTGTTTGAGGCAGGTGTTGATTTATAGATATCTCACCAAAGCATCCCTCGATTGATGTGGGAGTTAAGACATTTATTTAGAGATATCTTGTAAGATTGGAACATATTGGACCACATATTAAATAGGGGAAGTATCACTAAATGAAATGACGTCAGTTTTTTTAAGTGGAAGAGTTTGTAACATCTCAAATTCCACATTAGATAGAATAGGCCTTGTTATGTGATATTTAAACTAGCACGGTAGCACCCACCGCATATATTCACTACCTTATATAGCTACTTAGAATACTCTTTTTTTGTAACTTGACTTACATTGAACCGATTGTATCGTCACATTTACACAGGCGTGTTTCGACTTTTCAAATAGATTTTGCACTCGACTCTTTCGGAGTTCTACCTTCTCGGATACAGGTCAAAGGTTCACGTCGAATGAGGAAAACCATAGCGGTTGGCAACCAAGCAACCAAATCGGTTGCGTATTTGACGGTTCTCCTGAACCTAGCCCAAGTGACGTGAGGCGAAGATTATGAGGGCCATGAGTAGGCCACTGCCATCAATTATATAGAAGAGAAGAAACAATTTTGGTAAGTTGCCTTCAACATCAAAGTTGAAAATTGAACTCGTTGAATGGGAATTCTTTAGTTTTTACTTTGCTCAGCTATAAAGCTTCAATGAAATTACCTAGATGGTCACTCGAATCGATTAAGACCGCAATTTGTGCAAGTGCATTTCGAGCCTTGACCTCGGATCACCGGTTTGATTATGAGCCTTAGCCGGCCAAATGTTTTGTCCCTAGGAAAAAAAAAGTCCGTTCTAATAAAGTGAAATGGTTTAAATTGAAAGAGAAATATGAAATGATTTTCCAAAAGTACATGGTCGATGGCTCCGAAAAACCCGTGTCGTCACTTTTGAGCCTCCCCATCCCTAAAGTGAAAATGATTTCCTTTTCTTAAAAGTCTAGAGAGGAAATTGTCCAAAAATCTTGAACATATTGTACAACGTTCAATTTAGTCATAATCTTTCAATTATACCTATTTAATCCACAATTTTTGCATGATTTGCCAATTTTGTCCTAAATCTTTTAATAATTTGTCAATTTTGTTCTAAACATTTTGATCATTTGTAAATGTGAACATTCCAATCAAATATTTGTATGTATGTGTTTATAACTAAATTGACAATTCTTCAAAAATTTTAGGATTAAATTGACACAATTAAAAAATTTATAAATAACTAGGCTATCGTATATAGGTTTAGGATTTTTTGGACAATTATCCCAAATTTTAAACGTTGCCAATGTTACATGTTTTCCACTAAGACCATTCCGATCCATAAAATGACATGGTGAAAATGAACATGATGATCCTTAGGTGGAACCTAGTACACTACAATTTGAGCTTTATTGATCCTATCCCGATGGATTCCCTTGCATTTAATGACCAAAGTATTTCACAATATGGATTTTGAATCCTCTCAAGAATTTTGAATATGAATAATAGGGATAGCCCCATTTTTTATTAAATCATTCTTAAAATATTCCTCATGATTAGCGTGCAATTGAGACACATGTCAAATTACCGTTTTAAAAAGATTTCTAATCAACTTATACATGAGATGCATGTTCGATCCCTCATTTCTTTAAGAAAAAAAAAACACCTTTGTTGTTGTCATTGTGCACTTGAGACGCGTGTCTGATCATTCACTTCAAATGACTGACTCACATATTTAATCTTAGATTTAAGCAAAAAAAGAAAGGACCGATCAACTTATGCTCGGCACATAAATTTGATTGCTCTTTTTAAAAATCTTCATCATTGTTAGCGTGCGCTTGAAATGCGCATTTGATCACTCATTTCAAATCTATAACCAAGGACATATGCTTGATCACCAATTTTTATTTAAAATAAAAAAGAAGAAGTTTTCGATAATCAAGTTGTACCAGAGTCACATGTTTGATCACATTTGCTTTGTTAACTTGCACGACCATTTATGTAAATGACATGATTTACGCTTGTCTTGTCATTCAATAAATTTTAAATTTTAAATAGCAAGCAAAAACATTAGCAGAGCCAGGATTTTTTTCCTTTTCACAAACAGGGACAGTTATTATAACCTAAATTTTGCCCTCATTTAGTTTGACCTATGCTCGATCAAGAGTGGAGCAAAGGTTGACCAAACTGAGGTAGAAGGCACAAGATGCACTTTCAACATCAAAATGAGTCTTTTTACACTTGCCCATGAATTCGAGAGTCAAATTTTATCCCTTCGGGATTTCAGGATTGGTCTCAAATTATCATAAACATTTCAATAAATCAGTCGCAAAACAATTTCATATATATTTCTCCACAAACTTTGTATAATATGCTTTTTAAACACCCACGATCAACCAAAAAGTAGTAATAGCTTGATCCGACTTTTATGCAATAAAAATACTCTTCTCGATTCAATATATATATATATACTCCAAGACATGATTTTATAAAACCAAAAAAGATATAGTACCACTCACTTCGTTGTCTACGACCAAACGACGAACAATACTCGTATCATCGAACTCAAGGCCCTATCAAATAACCAAGAAATAATGTTAAAATCTAATAAAACTCTATCTTAACTACGAAACGACTAAATTAGGCCTTAACTCTAACGAAAAGGACTTCTACACGCTAACAAATCGCATAATCAAAACAATTGTTCAAGCCATTCGTGATGCGGAGTTTAAGCACAAAACTTAGTTACGCAATAACTTCCTCCTCCGAACCCCGTTCCGAACGTATTTATAGTCAATAGAGAGCCCTCAACACATATTACAAGAATCTCAACTTGACCATCCCAAAATCAAGCCAAAAAATGACAAAATATGGGCCCAAATTGCCGGACGCGTACTGTTCCTTTGCGCGTTAAAACTTTAAAATTTTGTTTCAGACAAACCATAAGCTCAAATCATGATCTGTAAAATCCCATGACTCCACAACACCCTAAACTACCATTCCTACAACAATACACGGCTCAACGACTTCAAAATTGGACTTTGCTGCTCGATTTTCCAAAAATTCCTAATTTGAACCTTAAACCCATAAATTACTTCAAGGTGATGTTTGATAACCATCTCAATAGTGATTGATTTTGATTTTTTATTCTTAAGAGCAGTTTGGAAACAAAATCGCGTTTGGTAAAATTTTTGTTCTTAATAATAGATTTGGAGTAGAATCAAAAATAATAAAAAAAAAAAATTGATTTTTGTTCCAGGAACAAATTTGAGAATCAAGTCTTCTTCCATTTTCTCTTCTTTTTCTTCTCTTTTCTTCTTGTTCATCTACCGCCATCCTGTGATTGCCGTCCACCACCGCCATCGCTATCCGCCGTTGCCGGCAATTGGTTTAGCGAGCTCGTTGGAGGCTCGCTAGGCTAAGGCGAGGTCTGGCGAGCTCACCGGAGGCAAGCCCAGCCACCGGCGAGGCTCGGCCTCACCAAATCTGGTGAGGTCGAGCCTCGCCGATGGCCAAGCAAGCCTCGCCCAGCCCCGGCGAGGCCGGCCTGGCCACTAGCGAGGCCTGGCCGATGAGGGCCAATGACACTCCAGTGAGGTCGCCAACCCTCATTTGGCTAGTCGCCGGTCCGTGACCGGCCCGAAGAAAAAGAAGAATAGGAGAAAAAAGAAAAAAAAAAAGGAAAAAAGGAAATAAAGAAAAGTAGAAAGGGAAAAAGTATACAAAATATTTAAAAATTAAAAGAAATTAATTTGGAATAGAATCAATAAGCATGGTAACAAACGCAATTCTATTCTAGAATCGAAATTTTGAACAGTTACCAAACAGCTTAAAATGTTTAGAATTTGTTTCTAAGAACATAACAAAAAAGAATCATTTCTAATCAGAATCTACTCTCGGAAACAGAATCGTTGTCCCAATTGGACAAACGAGGGGCCTAATCTTTTATTGGATGCTGCATTATGGAGTTGAGTCGGCTTGGCGAGACCTTCGAGGCGTGCATGTGCCAAAACCCCTTTCATTTCTTCCCATTTTCTTTCTTCCCCTTTCTCTTCTTCATCTTCTTCTTCTTCTTTTCTTTCTTTTCTTTCTAGTCGAGGGACCTCTCAGCTTCTATTTAGCCAAGCCCTCTCCCCTCTCTTTTTTGCTTTATTGACTTTTCAACTTCATTTTCTTTTTCTTCTTTTGGGCCCCATTAGCCAAACATTACACTTGGGGCATTCCAAATTCAACATACACGTTTAATAAAGGTTTATCTTTCACCTCGCATATCTTGGGGATGTAGCTCTGATGGTAGAGCACTCGCTTAGCATGCGAGAGGTATGGCACCCCGCATCTCCGATGCCCGGTGGCACCTAACTGTTAAGCAGGTACAATTTCTTGAAAATAGATTTCAAGGAACTGTACCCGCTCAACAATTAGGCGCCTTGTTTTCTCAAGGAAGTTGGAACCTGTGTTGATTTCCTTTTCTTTAGGTTTTGTTCTCTTGGGGATTCCTTCAGTGGGATCGTCTGTTTTCTGAGTAAACTAAATAAAGAAACCTTGTTTATCAATACAATGTCGAGCATGTTACCTCTTTGCTAGATAGAAATGGAGTTTTTACTGTGATCTGTAAATTCATCCTGGAACTATAAATTCATCCTGGAGCTAGAGGGTCATTGGATAAATTTCGAAATTAGGAATTGCAAACATCCCAAAGCAACAAAAATCGGGTCAAATGGATGTACAAGGGAGTAACAACTAGTCAAACTTCAGTCAAATCTTTCAATACTTGAAATAAAACCTAGAGCCCAAAGCCGCACCTAGAGGTCTCATAATTGAACAAAAATTTCCACACCTCTATTTTATAGTAAATAATAAACTTGTAAATGATGAGTGACCGAAACAACGTTTGATTAGACTCGAGCGCTATTCCCCGGTATTGGTTGAAATTTCTGGTTGGTGATACTGCAAAATTCACCTAATAAAATTTGAGCTCATTGGAAATCTCTTGATGCGAACGTTCTAACGTCATAAAAATTCTTCAAATTGGACTCGGGACAAAGGAGACATGTGCTTGGAAAAAGGGAGCCTCATCTCAAAATGCACCTTAAGGTGAGGCACACATGCCTTGAATTGAGTTCAATTTTAACATTTCTCTTATTTATGCATGTTTTTCTATCTGTGTAGATACTAAAACTATTGCGTTTTTAAGATATATCTTGATTCCTCTCTTTCTTTTAAATTCATATCGAAATGCATATCATGATGTAATATATGCTTTTATCCACCTACTACTTTTTCCTCAAATTTTGAAAATGAAAACAAAAAAAAAAGATATTTAGTCTTAAAAAATTACATACGATTTTATATTAGCTACTTTAAAAAAAAAAGGATTTATTTGGTTCATTAAAAAAAAGTCAAAATGCATGAGTTACAATATTTACAAAGACTAATTTTTTAAAGACTTTAGAACTTTGGTTTCACCTTAATTTCACATTCAATATCTAATTATCCTATTACACACAATAATGACACCAATAATTTCACAAAATCCACGTTTGTCTCGCTCTTTGGATATTTCACTATTACCTTTACATCAAAACATATGATTTTAAAGCTGTCAATTGCCATATTTTCATGAAACCATTTGATTAACACATGTTTAACAACTACATACCGTGTCCATCAATGATCATCCAATTCCTTCCAAAACAAGGCTCCTTTCTCTCCCTCCATAATTAACTACGACTATGCACGTAGCACATAGCTCAACACTTTTCTTGTGAAATTGAATTATCTACTTAGAAAACAAACTGAATTGTCAATTACTTTAATCTTGAATGTGAATGATGGGGACGAAGTCCGAGTTTTTGTGATCAAATCATTCTTAGAACATTGCTCATGATCAATGTGCACTTAAGACGCATCTGATCACTACTTTAAAAAGATTTCCGATCAATTTATCTTTGAATACATGTTTTTTTTTTTTAGTCAGAAGTAATAATTTTGAATGCATGTTTGATCCCTCACTTTACAAAAAAAGAAAAGAAAAAGAAAATAAGAAGAAGTCCTTTGTTGTTGTCTATGTACACTTAGACACCTGTTTCTTAAAACGTGTGTTTGATTATTCATTTCAAATCTCTGACCCACTTGTAATGAAAACGCAATGTTTCATTGCTCTTTTTGAAAATCTTCATTGTAGTTAGCATGCACTTGAAATGTGCATTTGATTCACTCATTTTAGATCTATCATCATCTTATATTGGGGATATATGCTTGATCACTGATTTAAAAAAGGAAAAAGAATTTTCATTGATCAAGTTGTCCTCAAGTCATGTGTTTGACCACATTTGCATTATTAAGTTGCATGACCATTATGGATGATCAATTCCTGGTCTGGTCTGGTGTGGTCCTGTTCGATCTAGTAGAGCCAACAACTTTTTTTTTCCACTACTTATGCTATATGTTATGAAGAAATAAATAAAAAAGTTTATTACCTTTTTTTCAAAAATGTATATATAGTCAGTATGGTTTTATTCCCCTTTGAAATTGAAAATAGGATCGTCCAAACATCAATTCCACTTTTATGAACCAGGAACTGGACTGATACTTCTGAGAACCAAATCAAACTGGCTAATTTGGTCCGGTCAAGTCGGTTACCGATTCGGGTGGTCCATTTTGCACATCCCTAATGATCATCTATGCGTGTCTTGTCATTAAATAAATTTTAAATTTTAAGTAGCAGCAAAAACAACAGTAGAGTTTCTTACCTTAAAAAACAAAAAAAAACAACAACAACAACAGTAGTGCTAAAAATCTTTTTTCTTTTCACCAAAAAGGATAGTTGTTGTGACCTAAATTTTTCCCTCTTTATCGTAACATATTAAGTTTGACCTAGGCTCAATCAAGAGTTGCTCAAAGGTTGACCAAACTGAGATAGAAGGTGCAAGACTGGAGAAAATACTAGCTGGAGCTGGGATTCCATCGTGTCAAATTACGAGTCCACTCATCGGGCAACACGTGTCGCCCAAGCTCCATTGAATCAAAATCCTCTGACACCCATACCTCCCCCTCTATCGCCTCTCTCCTTTTTTCCTTTATTTCTTTTTCTTCTTCCCTGTGGTCTTCCCTTTCACTCCACTGAAGAACACACAAACCTTGGACTCGGCCCCGGTGAGGTCTAAGGGCATCGAGACCTTCCCGAGCAGCCTGCCAAAACTCACCTCGCAAGTAGCCCCATGCCGGCTCGTGTAGATGGGGACCTTCAGGCAGACCTTGGAAGATGGACTTCTCAGCAAGCCTCTCGAGGTCGGACTTATTGATGTGGAAAGTGGTGCTGCCGTTGCTGCCCCGTCCCCTGGGAGGGGAGGCGATGCCCCGGGCAGGGGGGTAGCGTCGGGATGAAGGTAGGAGACGAGGGCGGTCTAGAGGGGGAAGCTCTTGAGCTTGATCTTGACAGGGGGAGGAGGAGGGGTGGAAGGCGAAGCGAGCGAGCTTGGCGGCGACGGGGATCGTGAAGGCGAGGCTCCCAACCGTGAGCAGAGGCAAAAAGAAGAAGAAATAAAGGAAAAAAAGAAGAGAGGGAAGATAGAGAGGCGATAGAGGGGAAAGGTATGGGTGTCAAAGGTATGGGCGTCAGAGGTTTTGACGCGGTGGCGTCGCCTGGTGAGTGGACTCGTAGTTTGACGTGATGAAATCCCAACTGTAGCCAATATTTTCTCACAAAATGGACTTTAAACATCAAAATGAGTCTTTTGACACTTGCCCATGAATCCAAGAGTCGATTTTTATCCCTTTGGGATTTCAAGACTGGTCATTGCATTTTCACATTGTCTAGAAATTTGCGAGTTATGTTGCATATTTTGAAACTAGGAAATTGCAAGCATCCTAAAGCAACAAAAATCTGGTCAAATAGACGTATGAGGGAGTAATAAGCAGTCAAACTTCAGCTAAATCTTTCAAAACTCGAAATAAAGACCTAGAGCCTAAAGTCACACTCAAAGGTCTCATAATTGAATGAAAGTTCCTAGACCTCTAAATTATGGTAAATAATAATTTTGTAAAAGATGATTGACTGAAACAATGTTTGATACATAGACCCAAGCTTTAGTCCTCAGCATTAGTTGAAATTTCAAGTTGATGATATCTCGAAATTCACCTAACAATATTGAGCTCATTGACAATCTCTTGATGCAATCATTCTAACGTTGCAAAAATATTATGAATTGGACTCGGAGTGAAGGAGATATGTGCTTGGAAAGAGGGAACCTTGACTTAGAATGCACAGTAAGACTAGGCGCGCATGCCTTGAATTCAGTCCAATTTTAACATTTACTATTTTTTTTTTCATTCGTGTAGATACTGAAACTCTCGAGCTTACAATGTATATCTCGACTCCTCTCTTACTTTCAAATTCATATAGAAATGTATCTTATGAGAAAATATTTGCTTTGACAAGCAGAAAAGGTGCTTGATTATTCGCCCACTACTTTTCCCTCAAATTTTGAAAATGAAAAAAAAAAGATGTTTAATCTTAAAAAATCACATACGATTTTATATGTCACTACTTTTTTTTTTAAAATAGGTCTAGTTTCTTCATAAAAAAAAGTCAAAATGTATGAGTTCGATATTTATGAAGGCTCATTTTTTAAAGACTTTAAGACTTTAGTTTCACCTTATTTACACATTCGGTATCTAATCATCCTATTATATGTAATGATGACACCAATATTTTCACAAAATCTGTGTTTGTCTCGCTCTTTGGATATTCCACTATTACCCTTACATCAAGACATACGATTTCAAAGCCGTCAATTGCCATCTTTTCATCATGCAACCATCCAATTAACACGTGTTTAGCAACTACATACTGTGTCCATCAATGATTACTCGATTCCTTTCAAAACAAGACTCCTTTCTCTCCCATCATAATTAACCTACGACCATGCGCGCGACACGTAGATCAACACTTTTCTTGTGAATTGAATTATCTACTTAGAAAGCAAAAATTACTTTAATGTTTTTAAAGTGATTTAAACAAGCCACCAAGCGATTTTACTACCATAAAGCCCAGACCAATGAGGATTATAGAATGTTGAATTTTTTTATTAATTTCTTTTGAAATAACTAAAAGAAACTTCATAAAATCCAAAAAGGAAAAAAGAAAAGAAAAAAAAGGACAACAAGATCTCCTTTTTTTTTAAACCCAAATATCAAAGTTTCAGAGATTCGGTACGGTGCGGCGAGGATCACGATAACGAGCTAACGCACAAAACAATATAAACGCCAGCGACATTCATCTCTCCCTGAACAAAAACCTTCGCAATCTCTCTCTCTCTCTTCATCTCCCTCCCTCTCTCTCTCTACGATTCTAGAGAGAGAGAGCGACCCGCGATCCTCCGCCGCACCGGAGACGAATCGGGATGCCGTGACGCGGCGGCGGCGGCGGCAGCGATTCCAGTTCCCCTCTCTTCCCCTAGGGTTCCGTCGCCGGCGACGCTTTCCCCCGGCCTCGTTCCGACGTGCATTGCTTCGGTTATCGGTTCTTCGCACTTGGCTGGTTTGGTGTTCGATCGGGGTCTGTCTCGTTCGGCTTCGCGGGGTCGCGGTTTTGATGCGGTCGGTGGGAGCTGGAGTTCGTGCGGATTGAGGTATTTTCCGTTCTGTTCTGTGGAGCTGATTCGGTTGGGTGGATGGGCATCTCTGGCGCGGTGGTTATGATTTGCGGGTTGAATTGTGGAAAATGTTCGTTTGTTTTGGCCGCGATGATTCTCGGGAGGAATGGTGTGATCAAAAAGTTGCATGCTTGTCTGTTGGAACTAGTTGTTTTGTTTAATATGTGCATTCTGTGCTGCCGCGTGCTTTGATTTTCCGAATCGCGGGCTTTTAGATGTCGAGTTTTGTAATTTCTCGCCGGATAAATGATGGTGGTCGTGTTTTTCGGCCTAATCACGGGTCAACGCATTCATGTCGTTGTTATTGGATGAGACTTCCATAATTTAAATTGGTTTTAGCGCAATGAACGCAGCTTTATGCCATAAGCATTGTGAATTTCTCATTCGTACATTTTTAAGGTGATTTGCATATACAGCGCCTTGAATGTGTAGATTAGTGAAATGAACTGAACTATTAATTTTGACGTGCAGATATATGTTAGACCATCCCTCCAGTCTCAATGGTTTGCCCAGTCGGGAGTGGGAAAATGGCCGTTTTGGCTCGTGTTCTTGCGGGAGGCGGTTTCTCCAGTACAGCAGGTACATATTGGCTGCATAGAGCATGGCCCCTGTCCTCAGCACCGTTTGATAATTCCATGGCACTAACAAGGAGTTTCATTAAGCTGTCAATCATCATGTATGCTTTTGAATGGTTATTCTGATTGGCCTGGGGCAAAAAGATCTGGAGGGATTATGTCAATTAACTTTTTGATGTATGAAGGACAGTATATAGGCCTGTGTTGAAGTTTGATCAATTGCATGGGGCTGAAATTCCTTTCCTTTTGTTGGCTTAGAGGTCTGCTATTACAACTGTGTCTATCCAGACTAACAGACTTCTCTGAGATGAATATGCAATTTGTACTGCACCGTTTCATAATAAGTGTGATTGATACATGGGAATAGAATTGCCGTGTATCTCCATAGGCATGGTTTCATGCTATTTTGTCATAATTGTCATGAGCGGGAAATAATTACAAGCAACTTGACAAATGTGTAAATGGGAGCACTATATGTACAGAGCATTTTGTCCAAGTAGGAATGTATATATTATGGCTTGCTGTTAGATGTTAGCAGCACTTAGAAGTTTTGTTGAAATGCTGCTTGTAATTACAAGTAAACAATCAGTTGTTCTCTTGTCAAATTGTTCTATTATCTATTAGGAAGAACAAAAAGCTTCCATTCAAATGGCGTCAAGGTGTGCTTCCCCATATAAAGTGTTATCTATGAAAGATTGAGTCCACTTAATCTGATATGTCATTTATTTCAAGACCTGACTGTTGGTGAAATGAATACAATTTTACTGTAGATAACTACTAAAAACCCTCTTGTTCGGTTCTCTCCAAATAAATCAAAGCTAGAGGAATTATATTAATCAACTTCCTCTTTCTTTTGCACACTTGTATAGCGGTGCATGCTTTTAACTGTTCTTCAACTGTCTTTGCAATTGTCTGCTGTATACTCAGAATTGCCCTCATGGACCACAAGCGCCTAGACCATTGGCAATGGAGTAATAGATAATCAACTCAATCATCTCTTTAGCTACTTTGGACAAACAACATATGTTTAGCATGTTTTCACCATTCTTTTGCAAGTTGTCAATGGTTAAATGTTCACCTATGGTGCCTCCTAGGCTGAAATGAGAGCGTTCATTGGCGCTTTGTTCTCAAACTATTTTACTCTTATTTTCTGCTATCGTATCTCAAGAAAATTGACATGTAGCTCTAGACCCCATTTGGTGCTACTTTGTTTTTCATATAGTCTGATATTGGTGCCTTTTCTTTTAGTTGTTGACTGTTTGTGAATTCTTTTGCCCAACTTCAGAAGAGGAAGTTAGCCATCAGAAATTATTGGCTCAGCACATTTTTAAGGAATTTCGTGAGGCTGATGAAGCAAATTTGCTCGATGAGGAAGGTAATTCTTCTAGTATACACAGTGCTGCAATGGAACGTTTGCATTGTTGGCTATTATTTTCATCGCAATAATGGGGTATTGGAGTGGCAGTGAGCTAATTAGGAAGGCCATTCTTATATAAACTTATGCCATCAGGTGGTTTATGTTGCCTGCTCAATAGTTGATATTTCTTTTCGTCAGAAACAAGGTCATCGTTTTCTTCTTTTTCTTATTCAATTTTTGGTTGACCTACTCAATTGGGAATACTATATGAATTGCGGCTTTCTTCTTTTTAGTTTGATTTTTGGGTTACCTTATTGCTGAACAACGATAGGTAGTGTGGATATAACTTCCACAATAGAATCACAATGATGAAAATGTAAGGAACCCGAGTACCATCCAACAGTGTGCGAGATTGATTTTATAGGGTAAAATTGGAAGACATTAAAAAAAGTGATTTCTTGACCAGCAGCATCTCGACTTGGCCCATAGAACAGCTGAGTCTCTTCATCTTTTTGTTTTGTTCTTCTTGATCTTGGCAAATATTGTTCAAGCAACAAGCAGCTTAATCAGGAGAAAGAGTTTGGTATGGATATTAAGTCATTATATGTTGGATGCTCATAACTGCTATATAAGAATATGGAGTTATTAGATAATCACTTTCTAACTTTTTAAAGTTGTAATATATAGTATCTAGCGAAGTCTTCTTTCTTGCCCCTTGCAGGAATTATGCATACATTGTCTTGAATCACCTGGTTTGCCATAAGAGACACTGTATCCATGTGTCCTTGTAGCATATTTTTATCTCTTGTTCGAGTTATTCATGCATCGAAGATGTTTTCTTTCCTTTTTTTTTTCAAACACAAGTTACATTAGAGGTTTTTTTGTTTAGCATTAGGCATTAGGAAAAAGTTACCTTATCGTCTTTATGCCAAATTTTAAAACATTATCCAATTTTCAAAAATTTATATGCTAATTTTGTCAATTTTTATATTTTGAAAGTTTTAGATGTTTCGGGTCAAAAGAAGTTAAATCTGTGTGCGTTATAAGATTTACGTTAAGTAAAGAGTAAAAAATAAAAGACAATCCAGATGTACCATTAGTTAACACGTCATGGGTTATATAGTGTATGGATCAAGGCTGGTACAAGAACAGAATCTAAGCTTTTCAGAGCATGGACAACCTTTGCTGCCAAAGCCTGTTGAGAAAGTGGAAGGAGAAAGTTTTAGCATGCAGCTGTTCACATTAGAACTTTCATGTTCTCTGCATTTGTTCAGCTATTTATTGGGTAGATTGTGTGTACGTCATTCTCTCTCTCCCCCCTCTTCCCAACTCTCAATCCCCTGAGCTAGGGTTTGAAAGAAGCTCCCAAAGCCACCACTCACCAGGCTGGACGATGGATTAATATATCTTAAAAAATGAAGAAAACATATAGAGAACATATTCTGTAGCATCTAATTGTGCAAGTGCTGTGACTTGTTAAGTGCTATTTTGTTTTGATTTTTTGTTCTTGATAATCTGATTGCCTCGTGGTTTCTGCTTTGTTGATGCAGACATGTATGTATATGGTTTGAAGCCTATGGCTGATCAACTGCATTTGGTAAGGTTTGGAAATGCATATTCTCTTTGTACTTTATTAGGACTTACCTGTGCATTTCTTGCTTTTTCCTGGGTTTATGTACATCACTGCAACTACCCTTATTGATGAGGAGAGCTGCACTTTGCCTTTGGTTCCTCTTGCTTGGGTTTGATATGAGGCACAGTGGTGAAATATGTTAAAATAAAGACTTCAGATTGAGCAGATTATGACAATATTTGCCTTCAGATTCTAGTTTATGTTTTGAATTGGCTTCATAATCTTTATCTCAATATTTCTTTACAGTAGGTTTTTCCTTAAATAATTTTGCTTTATTGCTGCTTTCTCAATTGTGTGATTGTACTTTCCATCCACTTTCTGTCAATTTTTTTGAACATAACAGTGAGGATTGTTTTTGCTTGATGATGATCACGAGATATGGATTTTCATCTTAAGGCAATATTTTTTCTGCAGGTATGTTGCAATGCATGTAAGAAGCCAATCAAGGCCAGTCAATATATGGCTCATGCAGGTTTGAACCTGACTTTTTGTGAAGCATTGAGGGATTCTGTTAATTTATTTTGCTTATCTGTCATATAAAGAGAAAATTTTGGCAAAAGGGTTCTGCTAAATTGAGGATTCTAGGTGTGCCATGCTGTCTATGACTCTTAATCAATCTAAATATCTTGTCTGGTTTTATCTTGTTCAATCATCTTCTCCTTGATTTTATCTGATGATTAATCTGAGTGGACTGGATTTACTCTACTGTTGCCATGGTGAGAAGATCAGAAAATCTCTTTGTTTTCTTCCTTGTAGAATTCTCACCTCTTCTGGTGGTACAAACTCCCTTGTCATTAGATTTTTTCTCAATGCCATCTCGAGTCGCCATATCACTTGTCTTGATATTTCTTAGAATTGTGAATCCCATTCTCCTTATTCTTATTACTCTTTTAGCAAGTCTCTACGATCCACTGGCTAATGGAATACATGGGCTGACACTTCTAGATAGCCTTAGTGCACTCCCTACCATTTAATTGATAAGCTTAAGCTGCTGGCTGTAGCTGTTTATTTTTCTTCACACCAAGGTTTTTTCTTTAAATTTTTCAGAATTATGGGGGTTTTTAAATTATACAGAAAAGGCTTTTACTGATTATCCTAACCTGTTGGGTCTTGTTATACTTTTTGGTTCACTCCTCCGTTGTTTTTTCAGATACCTGTAGGTTATTGAATTCTACACAAGAAGCTGTTTTGGAGCCTAATGGCACTGGAAGGGGCAAAAGACCACCTAGGAAGGAGAAGAAAAAGTCCACCACTCCCAGTATCCTCTCTCTCTCTCTCTCTCTGTGCATGCATGCTTCTATGCTTAAAGCTTAGAATGAATCTGTTCTTTGTTAGAAATTTGCTTCTCTTTAATGGAAATGAAATGATTTAGTAATTAGTATTAGATGATCCTTGGCTTTTTATTTCGCCTTGATGCTCTTGGTTTTGTTAAGATTACAATGATGAATCTAATTTTATCATGACAATAATGATGGTTAATCATCCAACTTTCCTTAGGGGTGACAATTTTCATTTGCATCCTTATCTGCTATTAGAGCAGGGATTCACTGTTGGAGAGCAAGGAAATTATGAATTTGCGAAGAATACCATCACTGTTGAATCACAGTTTCGTTATAATGGAAACCAGCAATCACCTTCTTTATGTTTGGAGGTCAAAGGTAGTCTACTGTTGTTCCTAGTAGTTCTTGATCATGTACATGCTCATCTTTGACTAACTGCATCTTAACCGAAGTTTGGTTTTATTCAGCTAATATATTTAATTATGCGGTATAAGTGAGCTGCATTAAGGCAATTCAAGTGCATTTTCTAACTCTACTTGACTCATTGGCTTCTTGAAGATCAACTTGAGCTGGAAATGTTTTCCAATGTTTATCCTGCTCAACTCAACGTGAAATGTTTTCCAATGTTTTCAAGATTGTCTCGACTTGACTGAGCTTGATTTTGCCCAGCAAAAAATGAGCTTGGGCTTGAACTTGAATTGCTTGATATTTATGAGAAAAAATCACCATTTCATCATAGGATATTACGTATTAGATTAAATATGAGATGCATATGGTTAATCATGTCTAAATCAATTCAAAAAATGACAAGATCATAACTTTCTTTGAATGGGAGTACTTCCTTTAGAATGAAGTTGTGGCCCTCAAACTTGTGCTATAAACTTTGCCAAGGACTAATAGAAGGAATCGGAAATCTTCATGGTGAATTTAAGTGAACTAGCCAAATGCGACCAAAAAATACCTCCTGCATCCATCTTTGCAGAACAAAACTTCTAGAATTGTATGTTAAATTAGGACCTTTGTTCAACAGTATGTTCTCAGTATCAGAAACTCAAATGAACTCAATCTTAGGAATCATGGTCATAGGAGCGTGACCCTTGAGGACAATGGTCCTGAAGGGGGAGGAATTTGATGTATGTTAAAATAGCTTCATTCTTTGTCCCATGTCAAAGTAGAAGTACCAGTAATTAAAGCAGAGAAAACTTGGACTTGAATTTTTGTCCCACATTGATGGCTTAATGACTCAGAATGAATAAATAGGAATTCTCAAAGAAGAAAAAGAAGTGGCTTTGCATGATGAAGTTCAGGCTTTTAAATGCACAAGATGCACACGAGGTAGCTATTTGAACAACGTGAAGGGTGAACTGGATTAATTAGTTGTAGGCATTACTGGATCTGTATAAACTTGTAACTCCTTTCTAGTCTGCGCTTAGATGATCAACAATGAAAATGTTGTGTTTCTCTCTCTAATTCTATTTGGAACTGTCTCTCTCTTCTGGTTAATCATTTCCTTAATAAATTTTCCACACACATCATCCTTTAAGCTAAATCTAAGAGTTGCATGTTGATTGGCCTAAAGTGTGATGCATCTACACAAAATTCTCAGCGTAATCTACATGGGCTTTTAGTATCAGATAGATTAACATTGCATATCCTTAGGTGTTTGTTCACATATCATACCGTTGGATAATCTCTTGTTCTTCAGAGGGTAGTGAATATATTCACTATAAATGGAAGCACATCAAAGCAAGAACTCAAATATGAATCTGGTTTCATTGATATAATTATCCACAAGCTGCACTAGAATGGTCAAACAATGGGTGAAGATTCTCGGTGACACGGATTGGAATAAGAGTGGGTGGGAGAGGAAATGAGTTACAGGTGACTTAAATCTGGGTTGAAATAATTCTCTTGCCAACTATGCTATCAAAGAATGTGAGCGCCTTCCTATTGCATTGTTTGAAAGAGAGAAACATTATAGAACACTTTGGAAACATCACTTTCTATGTTTCTCTAGGGTTTATTTATCTAGTTGTTTATGTGTCAAAAAATGCTGTAAGGGTCATCACACAGCCTGTCTGCATGGATCCTTTTGTAACTGCTGTCTCCTCTTGATATGGGGACTTAAAATTCATTAAAATTGTCTATTTATTTGTTCATGATGCATTATCAATATATGAACATTTTACAGATTGAATTGTTAATGTGAGTTTATTTACTTCAGGAAATTCAGCTAGTCAAGTTGTTTCAAGAAGTGAAGATGATCCAGGAGTTATCCCTAAAAATGCTGATGAGTCAGCAAGTCAAATGCATCCTCCTGTGAAACGTTCTAGATTGTATGATTCCATTCTTGTTTCATCTCTTCATTCACATGTTAACTTGTTAATCTAAGCAGTATTCACCAGCCAACAAAACAATTGGTGCAATCTTCATTTCAGTAAAGGTCATCTGGTGCTCGTGTTGTGTGTGAAGGTGTAGGCAGATGAAACATGTCTTTCTTAATATGTGCTACTTGAATAAGAGTTTAAATGAGTAAAATGTATACTTATTTGTAGAATGTTTTGACATACTTGTCAGTGTCTCATCCTTCTTTTCTTTGTTGTAATATCTGAATTATATTTTGTTCTTGTAGGATAGCAGGGGAGACTATGTCAGAAACAGATGATCAAGAAACAGATTCTGGTATCACTAGAAGTACATGTTCATAGCTTGAATTTGCTAGCTAGTCTTGAATTTAGGAATTTCTTTCCTGTCATCTGGCATGCATAACTTTTGGATTGACCATCTTCTGCCAAGAAATGATTCTTTCCTTTCCTTGACAGTGGTGAAATTTCATTATCTTCTAGTGTTTGAATGCTTGATTAATTGACTGCTTTTCTACCCTGGAAAATACATGAGGAGTTCAAAAAGGAGTTCTTTAGCTTTAGAAACTAGAAGAGAAGCATCTACCTATTAATTGTTTTAGCCAGCATCACTCTGCTGAGCTCTATCTAATTTTGAATGCCTTTAATTTTCTATTATTTATTGGATATGATTACATCTGATCGCAAAACTGATTGTTATTTGGGTCCATAATTCAACTTCTTATGCCTCTTCTTTTTCTTTGTTATGATCTTTTGATCTTATGCATGTGATAGGCTGTGTTTGGGTTATGTGATAGCTGTTTTTCCTCACATTTGTCAGATATATGTCATTTGCTTTGACAATAATATTCAAGTTCCATTATGTGAAGCTGAGGAGATTCTTGTAACATTTGGGTCCTGTTCTTTGAAGTGGTTTTTACAAATAAATAGGGGTTGTGGATGATTTCTAACCTGAGAGTATATTAGATATAACGTTCTATGACTTGGCCTTTTCATATTTTAATCTCCTTGGGAAGGAAAACCATTCTCTAATTTACTCTTATATTTTGTCTTTCAAATGCAAAATGCAGATAGATTTTACCAGAGTTAAATGTTGCCAACAAGCATAAAAAATTGTGATAAATTATTCAAAGCAGAAAATTCAAAAAAGAAAAACATCACCGAAATATCATAATTCCTTGTTCGCCTGAAACTTCAGTTAGTAGAATGGCAAAAAAATCAAGAGTTAATACCCTGAAAAACCCCAAACTGGTACACTTGTGACAAATTTACCCAAAACTATTTTTTTGACCACCAAAAACCCCAAACTGGTATACCTTTGATAAATTTATCCCAAACTGGTACACTTGTGACAAATTTACCCTCCGTTAGTTTTCGTTAAATTTTACTATCAAATTATTAAGTTAAATTTACCAATTTGGGGTTTTTCTGGGTATTAACCCAAAAATCAATAAGTTACCTAATAACAACAAAGCTTCATCATCCAATAGACCAGTAATAAAACCAAATTGACGCTAATACCTTAAACTTCCTAGTTTTCCTCAAGAGCAGGTCTATTGATTTGCAATGAGTCATTATGTGAAATATGCCAAAAGAAGCTATAAGTTTACAAAACAAAAATGGATGAACTTTAGGTGGGTGAAATAACCCATCTATCTTGTGTATTGTGCAAGACAAGTCGAAACCTGAGTTGGTGGACCAATCACGAAACTATTTTGCTTTTGATGTCCTGGGGAATTGCAATTGTGCAACTAAATCACACACATAAGTTCGTTCCTGTACCAATAAGTGAACTTTCGGGGGTTGATTTCAAATTAAGGCCTTTGAGCTTAGAAATTGAAAACTCTAAAAAACATTTGCTGTAGCTAAATTATGGCATGGGTAAAAATGTTGCATTAATTTCGGAGTATGCTTCTTGTTGGAGCACCCGTAGGGTGAAAGATGTGAAGGTCAAGTAAATAAAAATCATAAGACTGCAAATGTGGAAGGAACTCATGTGACATATTAGATGAATTAGAGTGTGTAATGAATGAGTATGAAGGAAGTAACGAACTACCGAATGTTAAGTAGCATATACCAGTCTAGTATTGACTACCATATCCACTTTGTAATAAGGCCATCGTGGCAGCCTAGTTCTCTTCTTTAGAAATGGGACTTCAAACCAAGCACATGCATCGTTGTTCTGTGGCTCACTTTATTTGTACGGTTACAGTCTTTAGATCACAAAAATTCTAGAAAGGGAGTAACATATAACTGGCCATAAAGATGAAAGAGAGTAGAAGAGAGGGAGGCTTTACTTCGGGTTTGGATAAGAGGGGATGGATGGAAATGGAGGAATACTTGGAAGTTGATGTGGCGTTAAAGGGCTAAACTGCCAAATACTGGGAGGTGCATGATGTGGCCTTTGCTTGCATGAAGTAATGCAAAAGACTCCTGCAAAATAATTAATGGATTTTTAAAGGATCTTTTGCATTTTAATCGGCAAAACCTTTTGCAGCATTTAATAAGGAACCCAAGTTCCTCAATTTATACATAATTGGATGAGAGAGCGAAATGATTTGCCTTCCAAATTTAGTGAAGTATACATGAGTAGAAAATGGAAGTCTTCCAAATAAAGTTGGATTACTTATTCGAGTATGTTATGTTCCATTAAAACTGGTGAGAGGATGGGTAAGAAATCTGAGAAATTTAGAATTTTCAGTATCAAAAGTGCATGAATCTTTGAGGACATGCTACAAGATCGAGTGATTTCTTAAAGATGATCCACGCGACCAACCACATATAGCAGGACAGCAATTGCAATTTGAAGGCTTAATCTTTGTCATTTTGAAAAGGCCTATTTGGATTGACTTTTGCCTTTTGCTTTTGACCTAAGTTAAATCTTGCTGCTCACACTTTGACTTTTTTGAAATCAGAAACTCTTGAAACTTTCACAACACTCAAATGATATGTAGATTCACATATCTTTTTCATATTTTTCTGAAATTTTAATAATATTGTAAATTCTGACAAGAAAGCAACAAAATACTTATTTGCTAATATTAAAGTTTATCACACAGGCCCTTGTCCATTTTTTTTATTTTTTTTAATACTATCACATGTTTGAGAAAAATATGTGCTTGGTCATTTGGACTACTATGCAATATGTCTAAAGCTGATATAGGGTGCATGATTCAACAGTATATTCAATGGTATAATAATTAAGGTTTCGTTGCATGTTGCCAGGTAGGGATCTCCAAAAAGAATCACTTCCGGAACAAGAAGCAAAGAGTGGTTGTGCTAGCGGCTATAAGAATCCCTTGAAAAGTTATACAAATAGCCAATTGACACAAGGTATGATAGTCTGGCTGTGCTGTAATTTGCTAACTTCTGTGGGGGAGTACACTGTAATTGTTCATTTCATGAGGTAAGATGTGATATAAAGCCAAAGTTGCTTCTCTAGAGGAGTTTTGAGGATTTTCATGCAATATACTGTTTCAGTTTCCTATTGTAAATATTTTTGGTTTTGTTAGACTAACTAATGGTGGTGGTGATTTTAGGTACTCCTTCGCCACTGGCTACCAAAATATATTACTCTCAGAGAAACAATCGTCTCCGATCAGCTATCAGCCATCTTTATTACATGACATCAACTGATGGGCTTCTTGATGACTTGGTGAGTATAAGAAGATGTGAATGCAGGCTTGACCTCAAAAGAGTTCTTTACTCATGGGAAATAGGTTGTGTAATTATTATTTCCTTGTTTGTTCTTAGAACCTGAGCAAGTGTCTGATGACATGTGGCTTGTTTTGCTTAATGTTATGATGGTGCTTGATTTCCTAATGCCTCTGCTATGTTAATAGCCTGTTGTGTTATCCTCTGTTTTGCATATACTAGTCATGTGATATATGTAGTATTTGTAAAGGCATACTTGATGCTATGAGGCAGATCCTTTATAATGCAAATTGTTGCAGTCCGCACATAGACATAAAACCTTGTTGATCACTCTGGCTTTATGAATTCTGCTCTTGGCTAGTTTGACTTTGAAAATGTGAGAAGTACAATATTCAAATTTCTGGGTATTGAGGAAGTGTATTATTTAATGGTGATATCACCGAAATGTGGGGAATTTGGTATCCCCCAACCAATTAAGTGTTCTGTTCAGAAGATGTGTAATTTTAACTAGCAAAGAAAATCCCTTTTTCATTTGCCTTTGCTAGTTAAGAACTATGTATGGTATTGTAAGATCAAACTCCACCAGTCCACATGGTGCCGGTGTTAAATGATATAATGTTACCTTATTGCTCTGATTTTGCATTCTCAAATAGCTAACATGTCATTGTTTGTGAGGCGGTGGCATTAACTTGCAAAAATTACTATGAGAAAGTAGCTATGCTCATTCTATTCTCAGGAACTGAGAGATGCACAGCCATCGCCTTTACTGCAAGAACCTGACCCTGTTCTCCCGAAAAGTTCATCATTACATTCAGATATGTCTGCAGTATCTTTGCCACCGTCAAAAGTATCAAATTATCTATCTGCTGATGCTGCTTTGAGGCCTCAGGATGCTCCAATTCAGTTAATGAAAGGCAGAACTTTTCCCAATGGTTATTCTTTTGCTGGTGACTCAGGTAAACTTGTAAAAGTCATACTATGAATATGTAATTTTTTGTCCTTTGGTGTTTGCCTCTTATATATGATTGAATATAGCTCTTATCGTAACTAATTTTCTTATGGGACAGTGGACACCTCAATTCCTTGCAATTTAATTATGATCTTGCTATATATATAATTTTTTTTTTTCTCAATTCATTACAACCTTTTTAGTGGAAATCCTTAAACCATAAGCCAGACGCTGGGCTGATAACCCAGCTTCTGTCTTTGGCAGAACCATAAGGTGGGGAGCTAAAGTCCCCCCAAAACATATTGCTGGAGCATTAGAAGATATGAATCTCGTGCATATCATCCAGTAACATTTTTCTATCGATTGTCAGAATAGATTTGTTTCCTATATAAATGATAATCTCACTTATTGGACTATGTCACGACTTACAAGCTATGCCATATTGTACTTTTCAAGGTGTTAGAGAGAGAACAATAGCTTGCATTTGCGTGCAATGTCTTGAGAGGTCCAATATGTAACAACAATTCAGGGAGATAGAAATGGAATATATGCATGTCTTCTCAAGGGTGCTATTCAGTGCTTGCTTTTGGAAGGCTCGAAAACCTTGCCTGTGTTCCTGATATGCATATATATATCCAGACATGTGCATGCACCCGCACGCTCACATGCACTTGCCTGTGAAAACACTGCAAGTCTAGGATCAGGTCCATTACCATTGTTGTGGAATAAATCCATGCTCAGAAGTTCACGATATTGTAACGTGTTTATATCCTTTCATTGTACTTAGTCTGGTGCATCTTACCTGTGTTGAATTGAATGATATTCTTTTGTTTGTAGGAAAACCTCTGAGCGTACAGCAGCCCGATGGAAGCGTTTCAGTTTCATAGAATCGCTACTTGGATTTTTTTGTTAGGTGTCGGTGTAAGTAGCCCCATACATGAGGTTAGAATCAGTTTTTGAGAATCAATTGTAACCTTCATTAAATTGTTCATTCCTGTCTCCTATACTGCCAATGCTCAAATTGTTCTTTTTGGGCAAGTGGCGTGAATTGTTCATATTCGGTAAATATAATGTCAAAT
This sequence comes from Eucalyptus sideroxylon x Eucalyptus melliodora, assembly GCA_016097485.1. Taxonomy (NCBI): domain Eukaryota; kingdom Viridiplantae; phylum Streptophyta; class Magnoliopsida; order Myrtales; family Myrtaceae; genus Eucalyptus; species Eucalyptus sideroxylon x Eucalyptus melliodora. The sequence continues at coordinate 29,029,631 of CM027826.1, forward strand.
CCTTTGCTGGCCATACTGCTCTATTTTCGGACATCAAACATGCTTGTGGCTCCAAATGTATAGCATTGACATCCATAACGCGACTTAGAAATTATGAAGTTGGTATATATATGACAGACTTATTTATAAACATAGACATGAATCTCTCTTAGCATGAGAAAAGGGAGAGGGTTCGACACAAGCTTGGTTGATGCAATTCAATCATTAGATCAAATTCACTCTCACATAGGAGAAGTTGAGAGCAGATCAATCTGAATAAAGCAATCAGCTTCTGACGCATTGATGTAGGGTAGTTGATGTTGACAGAGAGTAGTGGATCTTATAAAACGAGCACGTTTGACGGGAAGTCATGCTGCATCTGTGTAGCATTCCAGCTGTGAGATCTCTCATGCATTGTGAAACTACTTAGATTCATGTCACTTGCTTTCTTATGGTTGAATGGTGGGGATTGATTTGTGCATACGCAAGTCCCACTTGATCATGTTACGCGCCATGAGGTCGACTCTGGGTCATTTTCAAAGGCATAATTCGAGTCATTTGTGTGCTTGCATCGAGTTGTTACGTTCAATCAATTACTCATAATCGCCGGTCAATGCATGAACCCGAGACCCAATGGATGCACTCTTCCTTTTCGATTGATTCCCCACTTTTATATTTTGCATCTCTAGTCCTGTGCACCTTTGGACCCACACCTACCTTTAGTTATGATTTGTCATTGTAAAACTCTTTTACTTTTGCAAAAGAAGAGATTCGATGGAACACGTATTATATTTTGCATGTCCTAACGAATGGCGGGATTGCTCTCTGTTGTTGACAAGTCGAAGCATTTGATTATGCAAGAAAAAGCGTAACGGCACACGCAAGATCTTGACCGATTTTGTTATCTTGTCACTGACCTTGTGCTTCCATTGTCCCATTGCAAGTAGGTCTGCGGCCCCCACGCATTGGAAGATACCATGTTATGCTTCTATAATCATTCCGTGTTAAGTTTCTTTTCGTTTCTTTTTTTCCAAAAGGTCATTACATTCTCTTAGGAAAAAGGGAAAATGAGATGAACGGCCTTTTTGGGGTCCAAGGATGTCATGATGATGCAACCCAAAAGTGGGATTAATTAAACCTTAAACACGACCAACGCTGAGTGAAGATTAAAGTAAAGAGCGACCGGATCGAATGATGATCCACGAGAACGTCTTTTTGTAAAATAAAGCCCACGTCGTGTACCCCCCCTGGCGATGCAATCGATTCCCCTCGAGAGCAAAAAGTTCAAATTCGTTAGGAGTTGTGTGGGATTGGAGTTGTCCATTGAGTGCCAGATAAAGTTTGATTTCTAGCATTTGAAAATTGATCAATGTGAAGGACTTTAGCTTGGTGGAAACATCGATTTGGAGTTGTCAGCCACCATGGACATCGGATGTGATCTCATCCACGGCTTCCATGACCTCGACCCGAGGTCGGGGACGGGCGAGCTCGGCAACCTTGGCTTGAGGTCACCTCACCCATGTCGAGCAACCTCTATTTGGGGGGTGCCTAGTCTTTCAATGGCTTTGGCAGCCCCGGCGAGAGAGGGTGAAGGAGATGAGGGGTTGTGCCGAATAGGGTAGCGGGAGGCCGTGACATGCGGTGGGGGGCGGGGGTAGCTTACTGATGTATAGTACCATCGGACCTTCCTAGTCCCCAACGAATGATGCGGACGCCATCCGACGATCGTCCGATTCGTTCTCCCTCCTTTGTCCAATTGCGCGACCACGTTACCCCACCCACCACTTATGGTAACCTCCAACGATAGCCATCACAGCCCCCATGCAAGGACTGCCTCCATCACCATCCCGACCTCCGCTTTCGCACCAACCCCTCGCGACGGACCTCCACCACCAACCCTGGTCTTCACTCACCTTCCTCTCCACTCATGGAGATCGAAAACACTCATAATTCCTCGTAAACCGCAGATGTCATATACTCACATTTAATTTTGTCGTAATTACAAAAGCACGACCAACATTTTAAAACTATATTCTTCTCTATCTACACATACACATGACTTTGTGGGATACGGCCAATCGCAATACAGAAGCGGTACGAGGATTTGGTATATTCTGACATGTACTAACGCGAAATTTCTTAATATGCGATGATGGGATGCTGGGCATGGCCCTCCCGCGGACGGGGACAATCGGCACACGCCGGCAGGGCCTCCGTACAATGGGGCGGCACTAAAATAAGGTCGCCACCAGCCGGATCCTGTGGACTTCATCATCTCCGCCGTACAAAAAAGGAGGGATAAAATAACGAAGTTAAATTTTAAAAAATTGCCCGCCGTCCGGTGCGGGAAGCACATTCAAGTGTGCTCTGGCTTTTGAAGAATGGGAGGCACGGTGGGCCCCACACCACACTAGCTCTCTTCCCAAAGGGGTTGTATTTTAAAAACGGTGCCCTTCCCCCCCTTCCGTAGATTCGGGCTTTGGCGCTCGCACGCTTTGACATCGGATTTTACTATAATTAACCCGTTTTGGAGTTAATCATAAGATCCGCTAAGGTGTCTCATGTCACCTTATTGTTTTGAGTTTGAGAAAAAATGATACAAATGATCCATGAATTATGATTTGACGTGTAATTGTCGCATTTGAATTTTTAATTTGTTCACTGAGATTTTTGAATTTTCGATATATATTCAATTTAGTCTCTAAATTAGATGACCTAATGACTAAATTGAAACTAGTGATATAATAATCCAGGGTGTAGATTTAGTATTTATCATAAGTTTAATGATTACATTGAACAAATTAAAAGATTGAGAATGATATTATATATTGGGCAATTTAGAAATTATATTGAACAAATTAAAAGTTCAAGAGATGATACGTATTAAGTTATTGTTCAAGGATCATTTGTATTCATCCTTTTCAATTTTTTTTTTTTTGGTTATCTATATTGGGCAATATTTTTTATTTCTCATTTTTATTCTGGAAATAGAAAAGTATGAAGTTTTCACTTTTCATTTGTGTTTCAAATTTATTTATGGACTAAAAATTTATTCTGAAAATAAAAAAATATAATTATGTTACTAAACGGATTTTTGTTCCATTCTCGGGAACAAAAAAAAAAAAGAATAATTATCATGCGTGCCTTTAGTCTATTTTCTCCTATGTCGTTTTACTAATTTGTGTTTAGATTTATCAGTCACGTGACCATGAATTTTGCAATATAATTTCATTACGTAATTCACTTGAATTTTACTATTAAAACACCACACCAACTACATAAATTCGAGAACGCCAGTGCATTTGCACTTTGAGATTTTCTTATTTTCATATTTAAATTTCATAGTGAGTCATCGTGCTCTCTTCTCTCTCCTTTATGCTCTTTTTTTTTCTCCTTTATCTTCCTTTTACTTTTGCTTTTTTGACTTTCTTGATCGAGTTCATGCATGGAGTCTTTCTTCATGCATGTCCGTTAACTTAGTAATCCTCTGCGCTCATGCTTATCCATTGCTGAATACTACTTAATCTACGGCACGTTCAATATCATTTTATGGACAAAGACCCCACTTTTAAAACTAGTCTATAATAATTGATTTTAGATGCGACATGGATAAAATGCAGCAAATTTGTTAGCAATTTTGGAATTTTTTTGGATCATTTAAGCTTCGCAATATGTGCTAGTAATTGGCAAATAAGTTACTGTTTAATGTAGCAAACTAATAAATGGCGAAATACAAGAAGGGAGAAATAATAAAGATACTCGATAGATGGCAGAGGTGCCACGTCCCAGCACCTCGAGAACTGTCTCTGAACCTCGACTTTGCTATTATCTATATATGTATTAATGAAGAATAATATCAGATTAGCTGGACTACAGAAATTAAATTAAATTTATGGCAGGCTAGTAGATTTATTTTATTTTATTTTATTCTCTCGTGTAAAACAGCTGGGAGGGGAGACCAATGCTATCAACCCCTTGGGGACATTATCATAAAATTTCGACACCTGGTACGGAATGTTGGCATGAATTATACTTACATATCGAGTGAATTTAGAATTTAATTGAATCTTTTCGGTCAATACTAAACAAACCCAGTTGAATAAGTTCTTTTGCTATAATTTGAGACTTCATTGGGGTGGTCAGGAAGGTGGATATTTTTATTGTTTGGCTGCCACTATAGAAACAGCTGATTAGCAAGAGCACTAGCAACACCTGATCATGATTCACGTTCTGTCATGTCAGTGAAAATTGTTCTAGGAATATTCTTTTGTAAAATCACAAGATCAATCACAAGATCGATGGGAACATGCCATTTGAAGTTGGCACGAATCATGTTCTTGACAAATTAACGCTAAGAAGCATCTAGTTCCCTCTCACCTTCTTGAGGTATGGTGGTAGGCTTCGTGTCCATATAATATATATACAAACACACATGTACATATACACGCGTGGATAGAAAAGTATGTACTTTTATGACGATATCTTAGAAAATATTGATTTTTATATTGGTAATTCTAGTGTTAATTGATAAGATATAAATTCTTGTATTAGATCAATTTGACTAAGATTACTATCATTATTATTATACTTTGTGCATATTACTAACCGATAGTTTATCATTAATCGATGAATTGCAAATCACAAATGAAATTTCACTATACAAAAAAAATTTAATGCTTAAGTTATGATTTTTAATTTAGAGTAAATTCATCATTTTAGTTTACTGTTATATACGATCAAGATACAAATGATCTATTTATGAATATTATTAGTAATCTCTATAGCAGTTATAACTAGAAGTTAGTATAGCAAAAATACAAAATACTATTATAAGATTAAAAAGCATATCACATGTTATTTACAATTGAGAAGGTTTCAGAATTATGTTTGATAAATTATTATATGTTTTAATTGTCACTGAAATTGAACTATTATAACGTCGTAGATTGAAATAGTGCAACATATTGTAATTCCAAGTTGAAATTTATTGGGGTGCTAAATTCATTTTATTCCGTAATATTTTATCACAAAATCCACCAAAAGAACTACTTTTTCATGAATGATTTTAATTGTCACTTATATGATTTTGAGCCGGGCCAATTTAACCTAACAAGTGATGTGAGTTGAACTCACATGAATCACGTGCAACAAGTTAATTCCTTTGGAAAAGACATGTCTCGACCATGTTAGACTAATGGAGGTGGGGTTTAAATTTAAAGATTGGCCAAAAGAAATTTCGAGATTTACGCCATCAATTTCTTATGACTCCATCGATTAGATGCATGAACAAATTTATTTCATGTCTCTACTTTTCTTTAGTTGACTTTTTTTTGTGTGGCATGGAGCATAACTTTTGACTTTGTTTTGGAAAAAAGCACGTAGAAAAGTAAAAAAAGATCGGAGAAGGTCACAGGAGTGTCGCCTACGTGTTAGCTTATGAAGCACGCCTTGCATCGACATAATTGATGCCCCTGGTTTAATTGCCACTTCATCTGTCGGTGACAAAATTATTTCCCAATTACAGCGAATCATAGTAGCATGTTAAGGGTCTAATAATGTTCTTCTAGGTGGTTCGACTCGTCATCTTAAGTACTCGATGAGCCAACCTTTTCTTGTTCGTTTGATTGTGAGAATCACATTCAAGGTCTTAGAAAAAATTACCCAATTAATTCGGTCTTAAATATTTCAATTTTGTTAATTTAGTTCTAAACTTTTGTATGAAATTTCAACATAATCATTTCCGTGTGAAATGAACGTAAAGAATCAAATGCTAAAAGACAAAAAAAATATAAAAAATAAAAGACCGAAGTCACCCTTAACAAACCTTTAATGTCCCTTTTACATTTCATGGTGTAGAATTTCCAAAAGAGCGGCTGATTGGTGTATTATTTCATTTGAATGTTAAATTTTCTATGTTCAATCAGGGTAACTTTTATGGCCGCATTTGACACTCTATAAGAGGAGTCGGGAGAGTAATTAATTAAAACTCAAACCTATTGTACAAATGTCAATTAAGTCATAAATTTTTAGTTTTACCAATGTAGTTTTAAATACTGCAGATTTTGATATAGCTCTTTTAGTTAATTGCCATAGAAAATTGCTAATTTGACAATGGTTTGCATAACTGGACACCATGTTAGCAAATTTGGATAACAATTGGTTGGAAGGATTATATTGGAATTTCACGCAAAGGCTTATGACTATATTGATAAAATTAAAAAGTTTAAGATTGAATTGACATTTATAAAATGTCTGAGATTGATTTTAGAAATTATCTTGAGGTCCAACATGCGCTATGTGCGAGCTACTAATTTTGAGATGATATCGTAAATTCTATTTGCTAAATTTATATAGTGGTGTTATTCTAGAGATAAGATGAGAATCCTCGAACCTAAAAGTACAGGTAGAAACTTCTATACTAATGAAAATGCCCATAAATCATGTTGGCACTTAAAAAGAATAGGATGAAAAGACTGTCACTCATATATGCGTAGAATAAAAATGAATGGTTCCTTGCTTAATATCAAACAAGCTTGATAAAAAGTGTTTTGACTTAACTATATACAGAACCCATGTCTCACGCATTTCATAAATAAATTCGTGTAAGTCATCCTTTTTAGGTATTTGATATGGGAAGTTTAATGCTCTTTTTGACCCTTTTACCATTTTAATCTTCGAAAAAGTTCTTTGACGAGAAGAATAAACTAACGAAAAAGAGTTAATTCTTTTTAAAAAATGATACATAATGCAATGAGAAATTTAGAAAGTCAAAAGTGAGATAAACCTTATTTTTGATCTAAATATATAGATGTAGACATACAGGCGAGAAAATATATTCCATTATCGGTTACATGCTTGGCTTAAATATATGGACTAATAAAATTCTTCTGAAGAACTTCCATTAATGTCTTTGTGTCTAAGTTCATAAATTCATCTTCACAGTCCATTATTGCTTTTGAACCAATTGTCCCTATCGCCAAAAGATTCTGTAAATAAGAAAATGAAAAAAGCCTCCCCCATTTCGTTGGTGTGTGTACAGTGAGTCCTTTAGATTCCATAAGCGACATAATCATACAAGTGGAACTTTCCTCTCTTCTCTCTCTCTCTCTCTCTCTCTCTCTCTCTCCATTAGCTTCCAAAACTCAAGAGACTCACTCGCTCTCATTCTTTTAATGCAACCGTATATATACCTCCCATTTGGCAACCTCTATCTTCCCAGCCCTTGGCCTTCTGTCTTCTAACTGAAAAACTCTCTCTCTCTATAGAATTTATGCTTGTTGAAGTTTTTCATGAGTTCAGGCAAAGATCTGAGGTGGGTCTGTTGGGTTTGCTAAGTTTCTTGGAGAGGCTCAAGCTTTGTGGCGAGCGACTCGAATCGCTGACTCATGTGGCGTTGGTCCGAGGCTTCTTGAAGCTTGAAGCTGTTTTGAGGGTCTTTGTAAACATTCCTGTTTTTCTTTCTTCTGGGTAGCTGAAGGAGACACGCTGAGGAAGCTTCACGGCCGGTTTCTTCAGTTCTTGTGCATGTAAGTCGTACTCGTTTGAAATTAAAGCATAAAGTTGGCTCCAAAAAAGTAAAAAAAGTGAGTGCTATGTGAGAAACAGCGAAGCCAAATTCATCCTGTTCCGTCTCTTGTTATACTAAATTTGGAAATAGTGAGATTTTGTTGTCTACTATAATTTCACCATATTTCCCATGTTTTGGCGTATCCTGAGTTTCTACTGTTATTTTCTCTTATTTTTTCCACGGCTGGAATATGAGAAATGAAAACCATCATTTTCCTTTTTCTTAACTCATAAAAATCTGTGTTTTATGCTCTCTTTTTTTTTTGGTTGCAGCACATAAGGTTTTGGTGGGCAGAACTTGGAAGTGCAATTATGCATCAGTTAGCCGTTTTGTTTCGCTCACAAAGATTGAGGATTTGAATTGAACCTGAGTATTTTCTTTCATTATTCAGTTCTATATTCTAAGAGTTCGTGTGGCAATGGAGACAAGCTTCCTGTTGGCTAAAATCAACATGTTGATGACCTCTGATCATTCCTCGGTGGTGTCCATGAACCTCTTTGTGGCACTTCTTTGTGCCTGTATTGTGGTAGGCCACTTGTTGGAGGAGTACAGGTGGATGAATGAATCCATCACAGCCCTTGCCATTGTAAGTTCAATAGACAGATTTTTTTGGGGAATATTTATATCTTGATTTGATTGTTTAAGTGATCATTGGGCTCTAATATGTAGGGTCTGTGCACTGGAGTTGTAATTTTGCTTACTACTCAAGGAAAGAGCTCTCGTCTTATGGTTTTCAGTGAAGATCTTTTCTTCATTTATCTTCTTCCACCTATTATATTCAATGCTGGGTGAGTTGAGACAAATTATCACACTATCTTTTATTGTAAACTACGCCATATTTGATTATGCGAGAGATTGGAGTTTGCTGTATCTTCTTTTGCTAAATTATTGGATGGAGTTTAGTTCATCCTCAATATATTATTGTTTATCTTATCCCCAGGTTCCAAGTGAAGAAGAAGCAATTTTTTCGCAACTTTATGACGATCATGCTCTTTGGTGCAATTGGTACTCTAATATCCTTTGGTATCATATCGCTAGGTATATATCTGCAATCTGTTCTCATCTCAAGGAAAAATAATCATTTCAATCTGATTGTTCATCTGCACCTTCATCGATTCTCAGATATAGTTCTGACTGACTCTTATAGTTTCATGGCCTCTTATTCAATTTAGGTGCCGTACACATCTTTCAGAAAATGAATATTGGTCCACTTGAAATGAGAGATTATCTGGGTATATACATCTTATTTAAGTTATTTTTTTCCTTTGACTTGGGACTCAACATTTAAGTGCCTTATTGTGTATTTGAACTAACACTCCCTTGGTGAATGCAGCAATTGGAGCAATACTTTCCGCGACAGATTCTGTCTGCACCTTGCAGGTACTAATGTGGTACGAAGCTGGAGTCCAATTTCCCCATCACCTGGTCAGAACAATAAAAGGAGAAAACATAACCGATGTTCAATTACTTGGTGCAGGTGCTTAATCAGGACGAGACACCTCTATTGTACAGTCTGGTCTTTGGTGAAGGCGTTGTGAATGATGCCACATCAGTTGTTCTGTTCAATGCGATTAAGAGCTTTGACATTACTCACATCAACTCGAGGATCGCTCTGGAGTTCATGGGCAACTTCTTATACTTGTTTATATTGAGCACTATGCTCGGAGTTTTGGTGAGACTTCCTCCTCCTTCCACCCAACTTAAAAAGGCTGTTCTTGATCTGTTTTGATATGTTTGGTTTGCATCCCTACAGGCGGGGCTGCTCAGTGCTTACATTGTCAAGAAACTCTACTTTGGCAGGTTGACAAATTGATCCTTAGCACTGATGTCTGGTTTAATTGTGTATAAAATGAAACCAGTTAACACTATCTGTTCAGTGCTCACATTTTATTTTGGGTATTTTCTTTTTTGTGCTCTTATAGTTTATTTTACAATTGCAGGCACTCTACAGACCGCGAGGTTGCGTTGATGATACTCATGGCATACCTTTCATATATGTTGGCCGAAGTAAGATAATCTTTAGTACTCATATGCTTGTAGAACTATTCTTCACCGATAATTCTTTTCTCGCCTCTCTTCGGACTGTTAAGAGTGGATTGTTTTGGCAGTTTTTCTACTTAAGTGCCATCCTCACCGTGTTCTTCTGTGGAATTGTCATGTCGCACTATACATGGCATAACGTGACAGAGAGTTCAAGAGTGACCACTAAGTAAGTCAAATTTACTCATTTTCAATCTTTTTGTTGGACATGATCTCTGTTATTCTTATGCCGCTAATGTTCACATATACTTGCGAATGATTGCAGGCATGTTTTTGCCACTCTGTCATTTGTTGCCGAGATCTTCATCTTCCTTTATGTTGGGATGGATGCGTTAGATATCGAGAAGTGGGGAGTTGTCAGCAATAGGTAATGATAAGTCCATGTTACATTCAACATTATTCTACATTCGCTAAGCAATGTTGAATAGGGGAAATCACATTTCCATTTTCCTAATGTTTCTTTCTTCTTCTTTGTTCATTTACAGTCCTGGAAAATCGATCAAGGTCAGCTCGATATTGTTGGGACTCGTTCTGATTGGAAGAGCCGCCTTTGTTTTTCCCCTGTCGTTCTTATCCAACTTGACTAGGAAGTCTAAGTACGAAAAGATCGATTTAAAGCAGCAGGTTAGAGATACAGAATCTTCTTGTGGATTTTTCCTGCACATGAAGTAGTCAGCATGATGGAGTTCCCTAATTTAACTCCGATATGTTCAGGTCACAATTTGGTGGGCAGGGCTTATGCGTGGTGCTGTCTCCATGGCACTCGCTTATAACCAGGTAAAATGATGGGATAATGCGCTTTTTTGGGAAGACTTTTCACGGGTGATACCGTGAGATTCTTTCTATTCCTTGCAATAAGATGAACGTGGTTGCCCGATGTTTTTATTATGTTTCCTCGTCTTAATCCGACAGATATGCTTGCTCTGAAGTTTATTTTCTGTGAGTGCAGTTCACTCGGTCCGATGCCAAATTGCGGGGCAATGCATTTATGATCACGAGTACCATCACGGTCGTTTTCAGCACTGTGGTAAGACGGCGTTTCATATGCTGAGTCTAACTGGTGGCAGCAAATGTAGATTGTGCCTCAATCGTACAGGTGTTTGGACTGTTGTCGAAGCCGCCAGTAATCTTGCTTCCTTCGACCAAATAATTTGCCAGCATGACATCTTCCGAGCCATCAAGTCCCAAATTCTTCACTCAGCCACTGCTCAGCAATGAACACGACCTCGAGTCTCACCAGAATGGCAAAAGCATACTCCAACCGAGCAGTTTGTGCAAGCCTCTTGAGCACGCCTTCTCACATGGTGCACCATTAGTGGCGAAAATTCGACGATGCCTTCATGAGGCCCATGTTTGGCAGGCGAGGTTTTGTGCCTTTCATTCCATGCTCCCCTACCGATCAAGATGATCATCAGTGGCTCTAATGATAACCGAAGATGAGATCAAGAACTAATGATTTTGTTAGGTGGTTTGTAATGTTTTTGTTAGGGGGTTTGTAAATAGGATACATTGATATGCAGGATTTTCTGAGTGTGAAGTTTTGACGACTTTGACAAGATTGATGGCCTATACAGAGAGCAGCGGCATTTTATAAACACAGCTACTTTGCAGTTTTTGTGACAGAGAGATCTGATTTCTTCCCCTTATTTTTCTTTCTTGTTGTTTCTTTCTTTGTCTTGGGCTTGTATTAAGAGCGTGATGGCTTTTGTAATCTCCTCCTCACTGAATGATATCTGTATGAAATTCATTGCTTCACCAACCGTGTCTGATTTCCTTTAGAACAGTGAGCTTCTGAAGCTGTCAGTGTTTGCGTGCATTAACTTCCTCCGGCCCGATTTCGCATTTAGGCATCATTGTGAATATGCACTGCACCATTAACTTGAGTTCCATCATTGCAGGGGCACATTGCAACTGTCCAGCAGTGAAGTACTTCCCTCTACTTCCCATCACCGTCAACTTTCTCTCTTACCAGTTGTCCAGAGAAAAGTCTCCACCAAATCACTGTCATCATCTTATGTCCCTCCTAATGCTAAAAATTAGGAGTTACCGTATAGAAGGTTTGCCTCCCAATTTGTGGGAGCTTAGAATTTCAGGGTGCGAGAATTTGAAGCAGCTAGTGAGGGAATGGGGCTTATGCTTATGTCCCTCGAGCATCTGGAAATTGATGGCAGCATTGGAGCGATGGAGAGAAGGTGCAGTTTCCTTCAGAGGACGAGGATGCATGGAGTCTTCTGTTTCCTTCCTCTCTAACCTCTCTTGAGATGACAAAAGAGAGGAACCTGGAAAGATTATCAAGTGATCTTCGGAACCATCTCTCTCCTCTCTCAAACAGTTACGGTTTGCAGATTGTCCAAAGATTGAGATACTTGCCAGAAGATGGCCTCCCTCCCTCCTTTCAAGTATTGGAGATAAATTAGAAGTGAGATTCTGGAAGATCGATGCTTGAAACTCACTGGCGACTCTTGGCCCCTCATCCAAGAAATCCCTTTCATCCTCATTGGGTATATTTGGATGCAATGAATTGAAATCGATCACGCCTGACCCGCTGTTCACTACTTTTTCTAGGATATGGTTTAAGTTTTTGGTTCTGAAGGTATAAATTTCCATTCTGTATTCCAATGGAGATGCTTACATGCTCTGGAGTTTGTGGGCAACTTCTAATACTCGTTTATCTTGTGTATGATGCTTAGAGTTTTGGTGAGACTCCATGCCTGCCATCTGAAGACGGCATTCTTGATCTGTTTTTGACATGTTTGGTTTTCATTCCTGCAGGCGGGGCTGCTCGATGCTTACACTACTAAGAAACTCTACTTTGGCAGATTGACAAATCAATCCTTAGCACAGATGTTGGGCTTAATTGTGTATCGAAAGAAACTACCAGTTAACAGTATCCGTTCAGTGCACAAATTTTATTTTGGGTCCTTTCTTTATTATTGTCTTAATCTAATGCATAAGCTTGTTCTGAAGTTCATTTTCTGCACGTGCAGTTTACAAGATCAAACGTGAAATTGCAGGGTAGCGTGTTAATGATCACGAGTACCATCACGGTCATTCTGTTCAGCACTGTGGTAGGGTGGTGTTTCCTGTGCCAAGTTTAATTGGTGGCATAACATGTAGCTTGTACCATCACGGTTTTTCTGTTCAGCACTGTCGTAAGACGGCATTGCATATGCTGATTCCAACCGATGGCAAAATATGAAGTGTGTGCCTCAAGATATCATTCGTCGGTACTGGTGTTTGGACTGTTGACGAAGCCTCTAGAGAGGATCTTGCGTCCTTTGACCAAATTCTTTGCCAGCACAACATCATCCGATCCATCTTGTCCCAAATCCTTCACTCAGCCACCGCTTAGCAACGGACATGACTCAGAGTTTCATCAGAAGGGCAGAAGCATACTTTGACCGAGCAGTTTGTGCAAGCTTCTGAGCACAACTTCTCACAAGGTGCACCATTACTGGTGAAAATTTGGCGATGCCTTCACGAGGCCCGTGTTCAGTGGGTAAGGTTTTGTCTGGGCTTGTATTAAGAGAGTTAATGGCTTTTGTGAGCTCCTCCTCACTTGCTGGTATCTGAATGTCTGGAAATTCAAATTCATTGCTTCATCAACTGCTTCTGATTTCCTTGCCTACAGCTGAGCTTCTGAAGCTGACCAGAGTTTATATGCACTAATGTTGGAAATAGTGATCCATTTTCATGAACTATCCAGACTTCTCCAGCTGCTGTCCAAGATTGAAGAAGAGCAGTCAAAGAATTAAGATTGGGATATCTTGAAGAACAAGTTAAAAGAAGTAGCCAAGTTGAAGAAGCTTTCTTACTCAAAACAATTGTCAACTGAAAACAAGTTATCTTAAGGTCTAGTAAATGTCTAGCTGTCTTCGGCGGTGGAGTCCTATATATAGGTTTGTAATTCAACCATGTGTGGGGTTTAGCCCTCCACCACATAGGTGTGGGGAGCTAAAATGTATATCCCTTGGCTCCCTCAGCATTCCCACCACACCATATGTACTCCATATAAAATCTATGAAACCATCTCTCCATATCCCATCGCCTACTATCCCTTGAATACTCATCTATATGCCTTGCCTCTTGTTCATCCCTACATCAGTGCCCAAGGCACATTTTTCCTTGGTAACCTTTCAGGACAAAATTGCAAGCAATTGGCATTTATGGGGGCTTCGCCAATAAATGAAAAATTGGGCTATTGATCTTAACTCTTGTCTTTGCCAAATTCACACTTATGAATTCACATTTGGACTTATCTTAATTTAGAGTCTACGAGAAACTCTGAAAAAGGGATGGGGCTAGACTTAACCCTGTTTTAAGCAGAATTGTGGCATCTCAAATTACATTCAAGAACATGGAAGAACAATGCAACTTCTTGAATGCTCCACAAGTTAAAAAAGGCACTATATTGTTCTTTTTTTATTTTTTATTTTGGGTGAGGATGCCCGCATTTTGATTAGGACACTCTTTTGTTTTGTTTTGTTTTTTTTTTTTTTTTATAATTAAATTAGCTGACTGAAATACCCGCTCTCTCTTTGATCTATTGTTTCTTTTTTATCATGTTAACCAAGAAAACTAACCTTATTTCTTCGATGCCTCTTATCAATTTCACAGTATAAATGACACCATTACTGCCAACAAGGTATTATGTTATCCTTCATCCTCTTGACACTTGCCTGAAGAAGGATTTTTACTCATGGTCTCATCTTTTTAATTAGAATATATATATGTTGCCTGAAGAAGGATTTTTACTCATGGTCTCACCTTTCGAATTAGAAATATATATAAGATGAGAACTATTTATTTATGACAGCTTATGAATACACAAGTAACTGCAATTTTTTTATTCAAATAGTTTGAACGAAACTATATTTCAAAGTGTTTTTTGGTCAAACTATATTTCAAAGTGTTTTTTGGTCAAACTATATTTCAAAATTGAAAAATTAAATTTTGATATAACAAATCTTGACCTTGTGGGATTTTTGCCAAAATATATTTACAGGTTTCTATAGTTAAAGATTGCTTAATTTTGCTTTCCTTTGAGGTTTTTCACTATTTTTTTAATTGCAAAATGGGAGTTGAAACTCAAAACTCTAATTACACTTTCGTTACTTTCAAACTCACATCACATTATTTCAAAGGAAACTTTTAGCATTTCATAAAGTTTTGATGTAATTGTAATGAAATTAAATCTATGATGGATATTAATTATGTTTTCATTGATAAGTAAAATAGCAAGAAGCATCCTTTTTCTTTACCTTTTTGTGTTTATTTTTCGTTAATATATAGACGTGACCTGAAGATAAGTATGTTTACTTTTTGACCATGCTCCTAGCAAAATAATGTTCTTTTTTTTTTTTTTTTTTTTTTTTTTTTCCATGTTGGCGAAAAGAAACAAGTTCTCTTATTCCGTACGAAAAAGAAACAAAGAAGGAAATATTATAGAATATATTTTAATAGAAAAAATGATTGGTCATAAATTAGGGATGAGAGGAAAAGTCTTGTCAATAACGTTAGATCAAATCTGACAATACAAGGATATATGCTAACCTCAAAAAATTTGCTTTTTGTAATTAAAAAAGAACAAGAAGAGTATTGATATAACATCTTCCAAATCTTTTCATACTTTACAAAAAGAAAAATTATAACCTTCCATGACCCATTTTTCAATTTGCTAACTCTCCAAACTGTACACTACGTAAAATATACAGCCAAATGAAGGCTATTTTGCCTAGTGGTGTGCATGGTTTGGGCGGGCGGTTTCCGACCTAGAACCGGGAATTGCTTGCTAAGAACCGGTTCCAAAAAATTGGAACTGGGAACCGCCCGCTAGTTGCATGGATCCACCTGGGAATTGGACTGCCGGTCCGGTCCGGTTCTCGGGTGGATCCATAGAATTGGTCCAACCTCCACACCTTCCCCTTTTTGCCTTCAACCGGTTGCAACCCTCGCTCTGCTTCCGTCTTAGCCACCACCACCATCTTGGCCACCGCCTCCGTCGTCTCCCACTCCTCCCTTGAGACCGACAATGAGGAGAACAACGGGAACAATGAGCCGTTCTTAGACCTAGAGTTTGCCCATCCCCGAAGATGAGGATGATGGGGAGAAGCCTAAGGAGGGGGAGGAGGAAGAGGGGAGGTAAAAGCTAGATAAGCCCAACAATGAAGAGGACGATAGTGACAGTGAATGTGAAGGTGGCGACGACGTGGAGAGAGTTCAAGTTCGAGGAGGAAAAGAGAATTAACTCACTGTTTTGCCGAGTTTGGACTAGGACTTAAAGGGAGATGAGTAGATCCGAAGGTGAATCGAAGAGAAAGAGGAAGCTCGGGGAGATTTTGAACTGAGAGAGACGAGATAGGGTATGAGAGTAGTGAATTGAGACAAGATGGTGATTGGAGCCCTAAATTTTAGATTTGCTAATTTCGATTTTTTTAATATTAAAAATTAATATATTATTATAATATAACTGGTTTGGTTCGGGTGGGTGAGTGGGTGGATCCGCCCATGGAACTAGGAACTGGACCGCACTCCACCGGTTTCCATAAATTGGAAATAGGAACTAGACTGGTTCCCTTAAGAACCACCGGTTTCGAGCGGTCTAAGTGAATTTCAGTTCTTTTGCACACCCCTAGTTTTGCCGAAATTGACTCTCAAGACGAAATATCTCTTTTTGAAAGTGGTCCTTCTGTTTTAAAGAGAGTAGACAAGTCCTATGGTGATTCTAGACAAGAAAGTATGATAGGTACACAAGGAAATTACTGTTTTATTCCGAACAAACTAGATAGTGAAATCCTATGGTGATTTTGGACAAGGATCAATGCTAGTCATTTATAACTTTTCAAGCAAATTGTTAGTGAAATCTAGCTTGTCTTGCGGTTGTTAGTGTTACGCCCTGAACCTTGAGCATGCGCACATCTCTCGGTGGTCGATAAAATTTGCGATGTTCCTAGAACGCGTTGCTAACCCAATCCATTATGCACACGCGAAAGCAAATTAAACAACCCCCTGACAACAACAAACAATATCAGCCTTCAATGGTAGATACAGAAGTCAAGGCCCCTAAAAGGACTACCTAGCTAATCCTATCCCGGACTCTCCTATTTGGGATCCAGGTCCACTATGACACTGTTAGGAATGTTGATGTCTAGCGGATCAGCTACCTCCTCTATTGCAGGCTCCTCCACCTCAGGCCCCTAGTTTGCCGCATTATTAGCTATAATGTCAGCGTACACGACAGAGTTGAGTACCACCTCACCCTCACCCTTAATGACGGGTTCGTTGAAACCATCCACGAGACCTTCCTGTTCCCCGTTAGGCTCGTGATGAAACTACGCCTTGAATCAATGAGGTACCAACTGTGGTAGGCCCTTATCGACCAAGATTGTGGGCACGACGAGCTCACGGGTCCAAGGATTCCCGAGGACAGGGAAGACGGTACTCTGTCCACTATACCCTCATGGCTGCCCAAAATGAACTGGACGAACTTTTATCTAGGGACCTGTAAAAATTGTAAATCACGATGGGGTGAGACAATGTCTTAGTGAGTCCACGCCCTAAACCCCGATTAGAAAGGTAATACGCCTAAAGGCAGCCTAACCACACATCAGATGAGACTTACCTCGCCTCTACACCTTCCTGTACGTCAGTATAGCTCATATAATAGATATTTGCAGTAAATGCACTCAACAATTGGAATGCCTCACATTTAAATTAGTCAATAACAGGTGTCCCGATTATAAGGCCAAATCGTTATGACATGTCCCATTCCGTGCTACACAATTTTGTCCCATAATCAGGTACATCTATTTCAATCACTCATGCCTTCCAATTGATTACGACTTAATGGCCACGGCCGACTCAACAGTTAGTGGTCATCCGGCCTAGTCGGGCATCGTCTTGCCTCATTGAGCACATCAACGTCTACCTCTAGATGGCATTCCCGAAGGAGCATCGATCCAGCCTCCACTGCAATCGGCATCCGTTGATGTGGGGCATTCCCAAAGGAGCATTGTCCGACATAAAAGCTTGTGACAGGTTCTCATAACGATCATAGGAAATTGTGCTTTGCGCTCAAATGCTTCAATTAAAATAACATACTTGGCTTATTTTCTTCGTATTACAAACACCCGGTAAAATAAATGTGTATGGGTACACGATCAGATCGAACCATAAAATGTGATATCCTCTCTTTTAAAAATCCCATTATTTGATATAATACTTAAAAACATTTTTGGCGTTAAAAACCGACACCCGGTATATTTCTAATTAAATACCAAAAAATCCATAATTTTGGAATAATAACTCAAAATCATCAATCATCATTTAATTGCACAAATTAGCAATCAATTGCACAAATTAACCACACCATGATGATTAGTATGAAATTTTAGCAACTGGCTATCCCGGTATAATTTCTAGAAAATAATAAATAATTAAATAAATTACAAAATAATTAAATAAATGCAAAATAATTAAAATGCTATATACACTAATCTAACCACCTAATTAGACTTAGACAAATAATGTACTATACTAACTAAATCACCTAATCTAATTAACCTTTAACTAAACTAATCTAACCACCTAATTGATCTAATTAACCAACTAAATAACTAATTACACTAACTAATCCTCCTAATCCAATCTTAGCCTAAACTAATCCTATTCTAAGCATAATTAACCTCCTAAGTAAGGTTTAGCAAGTAAACTCACCAGTTTGACGAGCCGATGAGTTCACAGCGACGGCGATGTAGAGGTGAGCGAGACTCAGGCCTATGACGTTGCCAACAAAGACCGCGAAAGGGTCGAAAATAGCCCACGAAGCTCATAGCCCAAGCTATGAGTTTCGATTTTGCTTTGACTGGACCGAACCCCTATGACGGCTGGAACAGGTTGGATTGGCACGAGTAGAGGAGGTGAGAAGACTGGACGGACGGCAGTGGTTGCAACGGTGCTCGGGGACGGCGACGGTGGCCTGGTTGACGGTTGGCTTCAGTGGCAACGGCTTGGGATGCAAGGGATGCACAAGGCTAGAGGCACGGTTGCGCGGCTTGGGCTAGCCTCACGGGTGACTAGTGGCGTGCGGCTGTTGCGGCTTTGGTGGGCTCGGGCGGTCAACGATAGCGGGGATGGAGAGATGGCTGATCTTGGCTGGTTTTCTGCTCTTGTTTCAGCAACAATGGAGGAGAAATGCTGAAGAAGAAGAAGAAGAAGAAGAAGATGGGCTGCAACTGGAAAAGGAGGGGGACAAGGCCTTCAATGCTCCCCCAAAATATCCAAAAACACTTGAGTTTAATGCCCCAAAAGTCCACAGCCATGATCCAACAGCAATTTCCCTCCTCAAGCTTCCTCAACAAGCCAAGATTGAAGCTGAAATGTTGTAGCCCCTCATGGCATACGAATTTTATGTGTTCCTCTTCAATTTCACTTCAATTTCACACCAGTTGACCTCAAATCAATGGCCAAAATGCTGAGGAGGAAGCCTACACTCAATTCCACAATTTTCCTCACCAATTGAACCAACTTGGAGGCCAAAAATTCACACAAAAATGGCCCTCCGAATTTGCCAATTTTAAATCATCCAATTTTGATTTTTCATTCAAAATCTGGGCTTGCCGAAATCTTTTTGAAAGATGAGTCGACGTTCTTAAAATAAATCATGACATACCAGAACTTTCAATTCCTAAAACTGGGTTCAATTTCGTAATTAATTTTAATAGGACGCGATTTTAGCGTGACCTAACCTACCGGGTAGCTTTTAAGAATTTTTAATGCAATTGACCTATGGTCGATTATTTTTGATCCACATTGTGCATCTTCGACTCATAAGCGACTCTTGATTGTCGTAAAAATCTTGAGGTTTCAAATACAGGTACAGGGTATGGAAACGACAGAAAAACCGGTTTAGTGCCGTTCAACATAAATTTTGCAATTAGGTGGAATCACTCACACTTTGATTGCATGCCTCTGTTAAATTGACCTATCTCCGGTCTTTAATCAATTTTGACGGTGCCATATTGATCCTTGCAGATTAGTACGGTTGAGCAGTCGATTTTTGGTCAAATTCTCAAGTTGGTTGCATTTAGATTCCTTAACGGCTTCACCCGATAGACTAGTTATCTCGTGAGTGGCCAACTCAGAAAAAAAGGCCATAGGCGCGTCAATAAAAAGCCCATTTTATTTCATCGAAAACATGGTTGAAAATCAAGATGTCACAACTCTTCCCCTCTTATAAAAATTTCGTCCTTGAAATTTAAACAATTACAAATCTTAATAAAAAAGGTGGGAGTATTGTCGTCTCATTGAGTCTTCACTTTCCCGAGTTGCTCCTTCTGTCCCGTGGTGTTACTAGACCACTTTGACTAACGAGATCATCTTGGTGCATAGATCTGCTCTTTCCGATCTACAATTTTAATTGGTCTCTCCATGTACGATACTCTATCATCCACGTCTAATTCTTCAAAGTTTAGCACGTGGGTCAGGTCAGGCTTATACTTTCTCAACATCGACATGTGGAAGATGTCATACACTTGTGCCAGTCGCGACGGCAATGCAAGACGATACGCCAAAGTCCCAATTCTCTCCAGAATCTTAAAGGAACCAACGTACCTCGGACTCAGCTTTCCTTTTTTACCGAAGTGCAAAGTACCCCTCATCGATGACACCTTTAGAAAGATGTGCTCACCAACTTGGGATTCAAATGGTCTTCGACGCTTGTCTGCATAGCTTTTCTGACAACTCTGAGCGGTCTTAAGTCTTTCTCGGATAATTGCAACTGCATCCATTGACCGTTGAACTAACTCTGGGTCGGTAATATTCCTTTCTCTGACTTCATCCCAACAAACTGGAGTTTTGCATGCTCTGCCATACAAAGCTTCAAACGGTGCCATCTAAATGCTTTGCTGATAATTGTTGTTGTAGGCAAGCTCAACTAGATGAAGCCGTTCTTCCCAGTTTCCTTTGAAGTCCAGTTACAAGCTCTTAGCATGTCCTTGAGGGTTTGAATCATCTTCTTAGACTAGCCATCCGTCTGAGGATGATAAGCTGTACTGTACTGCAGCTTCGTTCCCAAGGCAGTTTGTAAACTTTTTTAGAAGGCTGCTATGAACTTTGGCTCTATCAGATGTAATCGTCACTAGTACTCCATGTAGACGAACTATCTGGTGCACGTACAACTCAGCATATCTGTCCAATGCAAAGTCCTTTTGTATGGCGATGAAGTGAGTAGACTTCATCAATCTGTCAACCACGACCCATATGGAATTATTACCTCTCTGATTCCTTGGTAAGTCCATCACAAAATCCATGGCGATGTGTTCCCACTTCCACTCGGGAATCTCGAGAGGTTGTAGAAGTCCTCTTGGCTTATAGTGCTATGCTTTCACTTGCTGAAATGTTAGACACTTGGTGACATGCTTGACGATGTCGCCTTCATACCGGTCCACCAATAGTGTTGACGTAGATTCTAATACATCTTTGTACTGCTTGGATGAATGTTGTAACTGCTACAATGAGCTTTTGACAAAATCTCTTCCTTAAGCTCTGCATCGTCAGGTACATACAATCGTCCACGAAACTTCAATGTTCCGTCCTTAGAAACCTGAAAGTCAGCATTTCTCTTTTCTGCATCTTCTTGGAGAATCTCCTAGATCTAATCATCTATCAACTGCAGCGTCTTGATCCTTATCTGCACTTTTGGTTCAATTTTGAGAGTGGCCATAAGATTTGAAAGGTGGCCTGTGACATCCTGATTTTCAAGTCTGTTTTCGATGAGATGAAATGGGCTTTTCATCGACGCGCCTATGGCCTTTTTCCCTGAGTTGGCCACTCACAGGATAACTAGTTTATTAGGTGAAGCCGTTAAGGAATCTCAACGCAATAGACTTGAGAATTCAACCAATATCAACTGCTCAACATGCTAATTTGCAAGGGTCATTACAGCACTGTCAAAATCGACCAGAGATTGGAGATAGGTCGATTCAATAGAGGCATGTGATTAGTGTGTGGGTGATTTCACCTAATTGCAAAATTCATGTTGAACAACACTAGACTGACTTTTTGTCAATTTTGTACCTTATGGCCATATTTGAGATCTTGAGATTTTTACGACAACCGAGAGTTGCCTATGAGTCGAAGATGCACATTGTTGATCGAAAATGATCGACCATAGGTCAAATGTGTTAAAATTCCTAAAAACTACCCGGTAGGTTAGGTCACGCTAAAATTGCTTTCCGTTGAAATTAACCATGAAATTGAACTCGATTTCAGAAATCAAAAGTTGGGTAGTGTCACAATTTATTTTAGGAACGTCGACTCATTTTCCGAAGATTTTTTCGCAAGTTCGGATTTTCGGTGAAAAATCAAGAATTGACGGAATTGGATCGAAAAATTCAAATAGCCAAATTGATGTGTTTTTGGCCATCAAGATGGATTATTTAGCAAGGAAAAATGTGGATTTGATGTGGGTACATTGGCTGGAATTTTTAGACACCAATTGAGCTCAATTGAAGGGGGATTTAAATGAATTGAAGAAGCAAATGTGCAAATTCGAAGGCCATGGTGGGGTGCAACATTTGGGACACTTAGAAGGCTTCTTGAGGAAGCTTTGGGAGAGAGAAAGTGGCTGAAGACAAGGGTTGACATGGTGGGGGCTTGTGATGAGTGAATGGGGATAAGAGAGAAGACTTTGGAGGCCAAATGGTGGAACCCCTTCAACAGCTGTCTTCTCCTTCTTCCTTAGCCTTCCTCTCTCATTTCTTGTTGCGTTGAGAGTTAAGGAAACCACGAAGCCCAAGGAAGCCAGCTAGCCACTATCGTTTGCCCCTTGCCATTCGAGCACGCCCGCGAGTCGCGCTCGTCGTCCCCCGCTCGTGTGCTGTCCACACAACTTCACCGCTTGCGCTTGTCACCCGCGCCTTGCTTGCCGTCTGCCGTAGTTGATCTAGTCTCCTACCGTCACCGTCGAGCTCCCCTACCACCAGTCAAACCGCCCGGTCCCATCTCGTTTTTTCCAGCCATTAGAGTTCCTTGATTCTGCTCCCCCAACAAGCAAGCATAAGTGAAAGTTCCAGCAAGATCTAGAACTTCGTGGCCTATTTTAGGTCACTTCTGGACCTCGCTTGGTGTCACCTTTGCAAGCTTGTTTGTTGCCCGCCTTAGCGTTGCTTTGTCACCGTAGACTCACTGGCTCGCAAATCTAGTAAGTTTACTCACTAAACATTGCTTAGGAGGTTAATTATGCTTAAGGAGTGTTTAGATTAGGCTAAGCATGTTTAGGTGGTTAGATTAGTCAATTAGAAGTTAATTAGATTATGAGATTTGATTAATTTAGTGGTTAATTAACTAAGGCTGATTAGGCAATTAGATTAGTGTAAGCTTAATTAGGCAGTTAATTAATTATTTGCATTATTTCATTATTTCGAATTTATTTATATTAAATTAATTAATATTTATTTAATTAAATTTTGAAAATTATTTTAATTATTTATTATTTTTCAAAAATTATATGGGGATAAGTTAGTCGTTAGAATTTCGTACTAACTACCGTGGTGTGGTTAGTTTATGCAATTAATTATTGGATTGTACAATTGATTGATAATTTGTGCAATTGTGTGGTGATTGAAAAAGTTGGTATTTAATTAGAAAATACCGAGTGTTGGGTTTTGACATCAAAAATGTTTTTAGATACTATATCAAATAGTGAGATTTTAAAGTGGAAGGATATCACTTTTCAAGGTTTGCTCTGACGTGTACCCACACACGACTATTTTCTTGGATGTTTTTAATACGAAGAAAATGGGCCAAGTGCATTATCTTAATTGAGACATTTGAGTGCAATGCATGATATCTTGGCCGTAATTGAATGGTCGTGTGTTGGTTGTGAAAACCCGTCGTGAGCATTTACACAGGACATTGCTTCTATATGGGATGCTAACACAATGGATGCCGGTCGCAGTAGATTCTAGATCGATGCTCCTTCGGGAACACCGTTGATGTACTAACGAAGCTATGCTCAATGGGGTGAGACGATGCCTGGCTATGCCAGTAGATCGTCGAACATGGAGTAGGCCGTGCCCTAGAGGGGCGAGATTAACAATTGGAATGCATGATTGATTGAGTTAGATGCGTATGATTATGAGAAAAAAACTGTGTGGCATGGTATGGGAAGTGTTTTAACGGTTTGGTCTTATAATCGGGACCTCTGTGATCTATTGAGTTGAGTGAGGTGTTTCAATAGTTGTGTGCATCGATTATATGTAATGTGTATATGAACTGTGCTGACGTGTAGGAGGGAATTGATAGGTAAGTCCTCTGTATTGTGTGGCTAGACCACCCTTGGGTGTATTTCCTTCCTAATAGGGGTTTAGGGAATGTCTCATCTCGTCGTGGGCTTAATTTTTCAAGTCCTTAGATGGTGGTTGTGGAGGAACCAAAGCCCCGGAGTCTATAGAGGTAGAGTTCGAAGGATCGGCGTATGTGTCCAACTAGTATGTTGTAGGACAGCTTCTTTTCGAGAGCCGATTTTTTGTATACTTTTGACTAGACTCGCTTTGTATCTAAACCTAGTGTGTTTATAAAAGGTATTTTGTGGAAAATTGTGTCTTACTTTTCTATCCCATGTTGAGTGTTGTTTGGGGATTGTTTATTTTACGCTTCCGCATGTGTATAGATGAATTGGGTTGGTGATGTGTCCTGGGAATGTCGCATTTATATCGACCACCAAGGGATGTGTGCTCGAGGATCGGGGTGTGACATGACCTACCTCAAATTTGAAAATCGAATCTCGAGCTTTTTCGAGTAAGATCCACTCCTTAATCACCATTTGCGCAATCGATGACTTTCGACTCAACGCATCTGCGACCTTATTAGCCTTTCTAGGATGGTACAGAATGTCGCAATCATAGTCTTTGAGAAGTTCCATCCAGCGATGCTGTCTCATATTCAACTCCTTCTGAGAGAATAAGTACTTGAGACTCTGATAGTCTGTAAAGATCTGGAACCTTTCTCCACACAAGTAATGTCTCCAAACCTTCAGAGCGAAGATAATCATTGCGAGTTCTAAGTTATGCGTCAGATAATTCAACACATGAGGTCTCAACTGACAGGACGCGTATGTAATGACTTTGCCATGCTACATTAACACGTAACCCAGTCCTTTGAATGACGCATCACTATAGATCTCGTATCCTTCAGGTCCAGATGGAATTATCAGCACTGATATAGTAGTCAACTTCTGCTTAAGCTCTCAGAAACTGCGCTTGCACTTATCTGTCCATACAAACTTTTCTTCCTTCTTTAGCGATCGAGTCAAAGGCGAGGCTAATGTTAAGAATCCTTCCACAAACCGTCTGCAGTAACCTGCCAATCCTAAAAAACTTATCATCTCTGTCACTATTGTCGATCTTGGTCAGTTGATTACTGCTTCAATCTTGGTCGGGTCCACTGAGATTCCTTCACCTGAAATTACGTGACCTAAGAACGGTACACGAGTCAACCAAAACTCGCACTTATTGAATTTAGCGTACAGTCCATGGTTTCGCAGCATTTAAAGCATTGTCCTCAACTATCTTTTGTGCTCCTCTGGATTTCTCGAGTACACCAGGATGTCATTGATGAACATGATCACAAACTGATCCAGATACTCATTGAACACCCGGTTCATCAGATCCATGAAAGCAGCTGGAGCATTAGTCAAACCAAACGGCATTACGATAAACTCATAATGTGACATCTTGAATTTCAAGTTATGCTTTCGATTGAATAAGTTGGGCTTTTCATTGACGCGCCTATAGTTCTTTTCTCTGAGTTGGTCACTCATAAAATAACTAGCTTATCAGGGGAAGCCGTTGAGGAATTAAAACGCAATAAACTCGAGAATTCGACCAGGAATCGACCGTTCAACCGTGCTAATCTGTAAGGGTCATTATGGCACTGTCAAAATTGACCAGAGACTAGAGATAGGTTGGTTTGATAGAGGTATATGATTAGTGTATGGGTGATTCCACCTAATTGTAAAATTCTTGTCAAACGGCACTAGACCGATTTTTTTTTCTGTCATTTTTGTAGCTTATATCCATATTTGAAACCTCGAGATTTTTACGACAACCGAGAGTCACCAATGTATCGAAGATGTACAATGTGGCTTGAAAATAATTGACCACGGGTCAATTGCACCAAAAATTCTTAAAAGCTACCCGGTAGGCTAGATCACGCTAAAATCACGTCAGATTAAAATTAACTGCGAATTTAAACCCAATTTCAGAAATTGAAAGTTTTGTCATGTCACGGTTCATTTTAGGAATGTCGACTCATCCTCCGAAGATTTTTCTGCAAACCGAGATTTTTGGCGAAAATTCAAAGTAGGGTTGTTTTTGACCGGGAGAATCAGAGGACCGTTTTTTACCGCATTTTTGGGATTCAAGTTGGACAAATTGATGATGAAAAAACCTAAGGGGGATGATGGCACCTTGGCTGAATTTATAGGCCTTTAATTTGAGCTCAATTGGAGAAAGAATTGAATTGAATTGAATGCCAAATGTACAAAATTCGTAGGCCAAGGGGGAAGCAGCCTTTTGGACTATTTGGGAGACTTCTTGAGGAAGATTGGGAGTGGATAATGGTTGAGGATGATGGCTGAGTAAGTGGGGCATTTGTGATGAGTGAAATGAATAGGGTTGTGGACTTTGGAGGCCAAATGGTGGTCCCCCTTCAGCTGAGCAACCATCTTCTTCCTCCTTGTTCCTCCTTTATCCATTGTTAAGGCATTTGAGAGCTTGAGAGAACTAGAGAAACCAGCCTCACATCTCTCTCTCTCCCCTTTTCAGCCCCAATCAAATTCGTAGCCTTTTCTCCCCTGTTTCCTTTCTCTCCCTGTTGTTGCTCCAGCTGACCTTTCTCCAAAAAATTGAGTTAATAGTTGCCTTCCCGTGAGAATCAGCCTTCATGCCACCCACCATCACACTCAAAAGATCCAAACTGTTTAGGAGGATTTGGCCGCTCACCGAATGGAGCCGCCAGCCTGCTGAAAGAAACTACTCATCGGTCCGTTGGTCCGCCTAGTAGCTTGCACTGCTTCGCCTGTTTCACTCGTTTTAGCCATTTTTCTCCCATCTCGACCCAGGCTCCACCCATCCTAGCCACCAACAAGTCCCCCTCTACCTCCAGGGGCTGCCGGTTGCTGGCCAACCCCTCGTCGGAGCTCCGGCCAAGCCCGTTCAGCTCTGTTCCTTCTTTGGCATTCCAGTTTTTGGTATTTCAGTGGGAGTCCGAGTCTGTGGCTATTGTTCTAGCCCCGAGACTGCCTTGGATCGTCGTGGTAGAGGTTCTTAAGCGTAGCCTCCGTTGCCGCCGCCGCGTTCGTGTCTCCGGCCCATTTAATGGGTGAGTTTAGCTCATAATCCTTTGATTAGTGCCTAAACTTGCTTAGGTTTGCTTTAATTAGTGTTAATTCTAGTTTAGGAGATTTAATTAAGTTATATTAGTCCTAAGGTGGTTAGATGGATAGTTAAGATTAGTTTAATTTAATCTTGCTTTATTTGCTTAATTGTGGCTTATGTGCTTAATTAAGGTTGGTTAACTTTAATTGATTAATTGCTTGCTTTAATTAGTGTTTTTAATGAATTTTGGATTTAATTTATTAGTTATTTAATTCTGAAAATTCACTGTTCATGCGCACTGTTCACCGAGAATGAAAAGTTGTCTAAATTTATGTATTTTAATCTTATGAAGTGAATAGACGTGTAAATGCATAGGCATCCGCATGAATCGAGTGATTTTCACGAAAAAAAGGAATAATGGATTGTCCGAGGGACATTGGAGATAGGCCGCTTTTATGAGAGAAGGATTTGTAGAGGTATGTTTGCGTGATCGCTAAGTTGAACCGTCACCCAACGGAAGTTTGGGGGCGATACCTAGTAGGAGTTAGAAGTTGGTCGCAGTAGATTCACGGATTGACGTCCCTTTTTGGGATATCGTCTATATGGAAGTTTTAGATGAAGCCATGCTTGACGGGCGGGACGAAGCGTGCCCGATGGGGCGGGATGAAGCCTGATTTTTATCGGTAGCCCGACGGAAGTTGGATCATAAATTGAAAGTTTTGTCATGTCATAAGTCATTTTAGACACGACAACTCACCCTCCGAAATTTTTTTGCAAATCGAGATTTTCGGCGAAAATTTCAAAGCAAGGTTATTTTGGATCGAGAAAATTAGAGGACCACTTTTGGTTGCATTATTGGCATTCAAGTTGGACTATTTGATGAGGAAAAATGTTGATTGGGATGATGGCACATTGGTTGGATTTATAGACATCAAATTGAGTCCAATTAGAGAAAAATTTAAGGGGAATTGAATGAAATTGATGAAGCAAATGCGCAAATTCATAGCCCCTCATGGTGTGCAACATTTGGGACACTTGGGAAGCTTCCTAAGGAAGATTTAGGAGAGAGAAAGTGGTTGTGGATAGGGTTGAGCAAGTGGGGGCAAGTGCATGAGTGAATATGGATAAGAATGAAGACTTCGAAGGCATTTTTGGGTCCCCCTCTTTAGCAACCTTTTTCTTCCTCTTTCCCCCTCATTTCTCCATTATTAGTGTGCCTTGAGAGCTCTAAGAACCAGAGAAAACCCTAGCTCCCTCCCCCTTGCCATTGAGCAGCCCGCCAAGCTTCGGAACCGCCGCTCGCTCACCGTTGCGTGCCCGCTTGCCAACTGCACGCCATGCTGCTCCAGCCTGTGCGTTCTTGGCTGTCCGTGCATCCACGCCCCGTCCATCGAAGCCAAGCTGTGTCATAGCTCTGCTGGACCTCCTCCGTCTTCGTCTAGCCTTCCCCGACCCCTCCTGGACTGCCATTGCCCCCTAGCCGGCCGTTGAGCTCCTTTCCCCGAGCTGAGTAGCCTTTCTCAGCCTTGTGCAATAGCCGAAAGCTAGCAAGGGCTTTGAGGCTTCGTGGCCCGTTTTCAGGCCTTTCCTGACCTTTGTTGGTGTCGCTTTAGGCTTGGTTGTCGCCCGCCTCCACGTCACCATCACCGTGGACTCATTAGAACGCTAATCCAGTTAGTTTACTCACTAAACTTTGCTTAGGGAGTTAATTATGCTTAAGGGGTGTTTAGATTAGGCTAATGATGGTTTAGGTGGTTAGATTAGCTTAGTTAAATGTTAATTAAATTAGATGCATAATTAGTTTAGTGGATTGATTAATTGCCTAATTATGCAATTAGATTAGTGTAAGCATGATTAGACTTTTAATTAATTATTTCATTTTAATTAATTAATTATTTAAATTAAATATTATTGTAATTATATTTTTTATATTTAAATTAATTTAATTTTCAGAATTTAATTAATTAATTAATTAATATTTTTTGAAAATCATATCGGAGAGCAATTCGTTAGAATTTCGTGCGATCGCAATGATATGTTTGGTTTATGTAATCGAATGCTATTTTGTACAAATTGAGTGAAAGTTGGAATTTTGGGTATTTATCCCAAAATTGAGTAATTTCGGTATTTAATCAGAAAATACCGGGGCGTCGTTTACATCGCCAAATTTTTTTATGGACTATATTAAATGGTGAAATTTTCTAAAGAAAGATATTATATTTTTGGCTCAGGCCGATTGTGTATCCACACGATTATTTTTATCGGGTATATTTTAACACGATGAAATTAGGCCAAGTTGTTATTTAATTAAGGGAATGGGTGTGCAAAGCACAAGATCCTTGGCCAGGATTAATTTATCGTAGTTCAAATTGGGTGAGCGATGGAATATGTCAGTTGTGAGAGTAGTATACTATATCAGCCTATGAGCCTGATATGTCAGTTTGCGTAAGCAGTATACTTATTCAGCTTCGGTGAGCAAGATTATTTAGCAACTTTGGTGAGCAATTTTAGATATTAGCTTCGGTGAGCTATACCATCTAGTTCAACTTGGGTGAGCATTGATTGAATCAATCGAATTTATAGATGGTATTGATTGTATCGAACTGAGTGGATCGATTGATCGATGATTTGAATTGAATTAATTGAGTATATGATTTATACTGACGTGCAGGAAGGAACTGAGACAAGGTAAGTCCTCTATCTTGTGTGTGCATAGACAACCTTTAGACGTATTTCATTCATAGTCGGAGTTTAGGGGGTGAACTTGCTGAGACATTGTCTTACCCCGTCGTGGGCTCAACTTTTCAAGTCCCTAGTGTGAATAACTTGGAGCTTGAGGCGGAAGGGTCAGGAGCTTGGGTGTCTCAGATGTTCTTTTGGAGATAGACCTCTTGTACTTAGACCCTAGAGTTGGGCCTGTTTGTAAACCAGATTGTAGAATAATGTGTTGATTTGAAAATTGTTGTCATACTTTTCTATCCCATGTATGTTTCTGTCAGGGGATTAGTAATTCACTTTTGCATTTGCATTAAAATATATGGGTTGGTACATGTCCGGGACGTTGCAAATTTTATCGACCACCGAGGGATGGGCACGCGCTCGAGGTTCGAGGTGTGACACATAATGGCCGTATCGCATACAAAACGCCGTCTTCGGTATGTCTTCTTTTCTAATCCTCAACTAATGGTACCCTGTCCTTAGGTCGATCTTGGAAAATATTGACGCTCCCTACAACTGGTCAACAAGTCGTCAATCCTCCGCAGCGGATACTTGTTCTCGATCGTCACTTGATTGAGTTGCCGCTAATTGATGCAAAGGCACAACAAACCATCTTTGTTCTTCACAAACAAAACTAGTGCTCCCCAAGGTGATGCACTCGGATGTATGAATCTCTTATCCAACAACTCTTGCACCCGCACCTTCGTTCTTTTTGAAAGGGCTAGTTAAACACCTAGAGGGGGTGAATAGGTGTGAAAACAGATTTTTGCGAAATGCAGTAAAAATACTTTTATTTTAAACTGAGTCTGATTGACTATAGACTTTGCAGAAGATTCAGACTTCGACAATTATCTCAAAGCACAGAAGTAAATCATAGCAAATAAAGTAAAGGAGTTTAGGGAAGAGAAAAATGAATGCAATGTTTATAGTGGTTTGGCTTAGATCAAGCATACGTCCGCTCTCCCACGCTGATAGCCTTCTGGCTGGTTTCTATTATGAATCAAAAGAGAATGTACAGTGATCTCAAATTTTCAGTGAGGTATCTCTGCTGTTCTCACAAGATTAATCTCTAGAGTTTCTCATGTTCAAATACAAGCTTAAGCACTAAAAGATGAAGGACAAGAGAATTGGAAGCTTCAGACTTTGGAATTCTTCTTTCACACTCTCTTCGAATGACTTGAAAAATCCCCTTAAATACTCCTCCATGCCTTGTCGACCGTTGGCACTTTCCAGAGGAATTCTTCCAATCAACCCGTTGGACAAAATCAATCAAGGAGATCTCAAGCCATTTGAAGATTGAGATGAAAGCCTGTCAATCTTGTTCGCCCATACAATCAAGATCTTGATTTCCATAAGTAGATTCTTTCCAAATAAGCTTGCATTCCAAAAATGATTTGCTTCTTCAAAATTGATTCCAATTAATATAACCAATATGGTAAATGATATTTCCAACTAGAAGGCTTGATATATCTTGTACGTACTAAAACCTTGAAGAATATAATCCTGAGTTTGATTAAGTCTTCATTCTTGCGTTTAATTTGGAACTTGTCAGAGTGGATAGACTTTTGATGTAAGATAGACTTTGACATAGAAGTCTGACAATCTTCAGAATAGAACTTAGATAAGTTTTGTTAGCTTCAAAACAACATAGGAGTTTTCTCCAACAATCTCCCCCTTTTTGATGTTGACATAACTTTCCTGCACATTTAAAAACTTATATCTTGCAAAACAACACTTTAGCAGTACATGATAACTTATAAAAAAAAATTGTTATCGATCTGGATAACATTGATTCTGCAACCATACAAAACACATTATCTTGACCAATTAGACAAAGATTCAATCCAAATCCATAATCACAACCACAAAAGGTTATTGTAGAATATAAAAGTTCTAACAGTTCAAACAAATCAAATTTGTAAACAGTTCAAATCTGCACTCATTCTCCCCATTTTTGTCAACAACAAAAAGAAAAAGAAATTCAAAAGAGAATTAAAAAGATAAATGCAATGAGGGTTGTTTAAGAACTCGAATGAGTCGGAAATCCCCCATCGATTGCACTGCCTCCTCAAGTTTCTGGCACTGATGATAAACATTCTTGACCTTGGCTACAGTTTGTGAAACTTGTTGATTCAAGGTCTAAACTTGAGTGTCTAGAGATTATACCTTGCCAGTGAGAAAATCTGAAGTAGATCTCAAGGTAGTGTGAAGCTTCTGGATCTCAACCTCCATCGCATATTGCTGAGCTTTAACCTCCAAAAGGAGCTCTACTATCCTTGGATAGTCTGCATTAGGTTTAGTCTGAGCACTAGCTTCAGCAAATTGAATTCGTGGAGAATTGAGAGATGAGGGAACATTAACTTGATCGAGGGCAGCTTTTGCACCCTGACTTGGAGTAGTTTCTTCAATCTCAGTTTTAGGAAACTGTGATGCAAAAACATCCTCGGGGTTTGCATGAGATCTGCTTATGCCATCACTCGCAATATGCGGAGAAGAAGTCCCTGTTTTCTCATGAGCTCCCCTGTTTCTATGCCTATAGGTGGAGAAGAAACTCCTTCTTCTTGTGCCTTTTTGTTTCCAGAACGAGAGTGATGTTCTGTTTCAATTCGTACTCTTTTAGGGTCATCCTTGGTTGCTTCAGAGTCCTTTGATATTGTTATTGCAACAGTCTCTCCATCAGAGTCATCCTCACCCTTCTCTTATTCTTCTTCATCTTCAGCTCGTGCTTCTTCTTGCTTTGCTTCTTCTTCCTCTTCTTCTACTTCTCTGTCTCTTCCTTCTCTTTCCTTTGATTTCTCAAAACTAGCTTGAAGATTCCTTAGGGCAATGACAAAGATGGTCAGATCATCCTCATCCTCTTCATCCTGCAAGATAAGTGATCTCTTTTTCTTTGCAGTTTCTTGCACAACTTCCTTGCCTTTGCTCTTTCTTGCAGTAGCAGGGTCTTCCTTGGTTTTGCTTAAGGATTCCTTCTTCAAAAGCTCAATGGCCTTAGTCAGATCCTTCAGCCTCATTTTTGATATCATTTTTATTCCTATTTCCATAGGAGCAACAGTTCGTGAACAAAGAGAAGCGGGAAACTGGATTTGAAAATGGCGGAATAGCTTTGTAACCAAGGCAGAGTAGGGCAATTGGCCTTTATCTTTCATGACTATCCTATACATGTGAAGTAGGATAGTATGAGGAACTGAGAAATGCATCCCATTGCATATTGCCCACATGATTCTTACCTCAAATCTTGAAACATTAGTTTTGGAGGCTGCCTTGGGTCTGATGCAATTGATGACAAGTTTGTGCAACAAAATGTTGGAGGTTGGCAATCGAGAGTAAGTGATACCTCCACTTAGCAGTCTATCTTTTACCAAGAATCTGGTGGCTTGACCAATGGAGATGTTGATTGGTAGAAAACCACTTCTTTCCACTCCTAGAATATTAGCCAGAATGTCAGCATCCATAACAAAGGCTTTATCACAAATAGTAAACTGAATGCGATTCTGATCAAGGAAAGACAGATTTGAGTAAAAGTATGCTGTCAATTCTGGATAAGCCACAGTCGTCTTAGCATAGAATTTCTCAAGTTGAAGAAAGGCCAACTTTTTCCTCAAGTTAACCTTTATCGAGTCCAAAAAGTTAAAATCTACTGTTCAAGGTTTATCACCCCTCTGTTCAGCATTTGGGCATAAACCCTTTTAGCTCAGAACAAAATAGTTTCGTTTTTTCACCAGGCACATCAACAGCCACACCCATCCTGGGTTGAAAATTCGAAAACATCCACTCATCATCATCCTTATTTTCAAGTTGATTCTTAGAACTAAATCTAGGATTAGAAGGAAAATGAAGAAAAGCTTTTTCTGCCGATCCTTTTGGCGCCACTCCTATTCTTTCCATGGCTCTTAAGAACAGAGTTTCATTCCCATGCCCATGGCTTTTCAGAAAACTAGTGATAAAGGACATTGGAGTACCACCCTATTTCAAGTAACCATAATGCTTGTAAAGAACCTGGGGTGTCAAGACTCTGAGAGGAACAACATCTTGTTCAACTTTTTCCTTCAAAGGTTGACGAGGAGAGTCCTAAGGAGAGTCTTCACCAGTGAGATCAAAATGAGTAGGCCCTTTTGGCACATTTCGATGCCCTTGACTTGTGATATGAGAAGATTTCCTTTGGTGTGACATGGATGTAGACTTGAAAGATTTTGAAGACATGTTTGAGTGAAGAAAAGATTGAAACTTGCAGAGGAGTTTGAGAGTAAAAATTGAGAGAGAGAGAGAGAGAGAGAGAGAGAGAGAGAGAGAGAGAGAGAGAGAGAGAGAGAATCGGTATTCTAGGGTTTTGAAAATATGTGCTTGAAAGAAATACTAGAAAGTATTTAAAGAAAATGAAACGTCACAACAAAAGGGGTATACGAAGCATCATAAAGAAAAATGCATTTCCAAAACAAATTTTAAAAAGCTAATTGCTAAAAATTTAAAATCCAAAAATTACCAATAAAATATCAATTTCTAAAAATAAAATAGGCAAGCGACGATTTAGATAATCATACATTTTCATACCAAAAATAAAATACCTGGATTCGAGAGATTCTAAACTTAAGTAGCTTCTTGAAGTTCTGAGTTTGACCAATTTCAAACTTTAATCGATAGGAGAGATAATATTTAGCTTGCTGCAAATAGACTCAAATAAGTTTTTCTCCAACGGTTTTGTGAAGATGTCTGCCAGCTGATTCATCGAGTCAATAAATTGAACCATAATCTCGACATTCTGGACATGATTTCTTATAAAATGATGGTGAATCTCTATATGCTTCGCCCTTGAATGAAGAATGGGGTTTCTGGTGAGATTAATAGCACTTGTGTTGTCGCATCTTATCTCTGTGCATGATTCTTCTATTCCAAAGTCTCTTAGTTGTTGTCTTATCTAATGAATTTGATAACAACAATTTTCAAGAGCAACATATTCTGCTTCTGCTATTGATAAAGCCACCGTACTTTGTTTCCTTGAGAACCAAGAGACCAGCATTTGTCCCAACAGTTGGCAAGTGCCAGATGTGCTCTTTCCGTCGATTCTACAACCGGCTAGATCGACGTTAGAATAACCAAGAAGAGTAAAGTCTCATTCTTTTGAATACCATAGACCTAGCTTTGGAAAAGTCGCAACATATTTTATGATGCGTTTGACAACACTAAGATGAGATTCCTTTGGATCAGAGTGAAATCTAGCACATATGCACACACTAAATAAAATATTAGGTTTAGAGGCGGTGATGTGACATCTTGATTTTCAACTTTGTTTTCGATGAGATGAATTGGGCTTTTCATCGACGTGCCTATAGTCCTATTCTCTGAGCTGATCACTCACGAGATAACTAGTCTATCTGGTTAAGCCATTAAGGGATTTTAATGCAATATACTTGAGAATTTGACTAGGAATCGACTGCTCGACCGTGCTAGTTTGCAAGGGTCATTACGGCACCGTTAAAATCGATCAGAGACTGGAGATAAGTCAATTCGATAGAGGTATGTGATTAGTGTGTGGGTGATTCCATCTAATTGCAAAATTTCCGTCGAACGGCACTAGACCGATTTTTCTATCATTTTCGTACCCTATGTCCGTATTTGAAACCTCGAGATTTTCACGACAATTGAGAATCACTAATGTGTCAAAGATGTACAATGTGGCTTGAAAATAATCAACCATAGGTCAATTGCATCAAAAATTCTTAAAAGTTACTTGGTAGGTTAGGTCATGCTAAAATCGTGCTAGATCGAAATTAACCGCGAAATTGAATCCGATTTCAAAAATTGAAAGTTTTTTCATGTCATGAGTCATTTCAAGATCGTCGACTAACTTCTGAAGATTTTTCTGCAAAACGAGATTTTCAGCAAATTTTCAAAATAAGGGTATTTTGGATCGGAAAAATCCGAGGGCTGTTTTTGGCCGCGTTTTTTGGATTCAAGTTGGACGGATTGACGAGGAAAAATGTGAATTGGAGTGTGGACATCTTGGTTGAATTTATGGGGACCGGATTGAATTCAATTGAAGGAGAATTGGAGGGGAATTGAATCTAATTTGGGGGAAAATGTTCCAAATTCGTAGCCCCCATGGTCCTCAACCTTTTGGACCACTTGGGAATTGTTTTAGGTGTATTTGAGTGAACAATATTGGCTAAGGATGATAGCCAATTGGTGGGACCAAGCCAATGAGTATATGGGATATTTTTGCTTGACTTTGGAGGCAAATGGGACACCCCCCTTGACCGGTAGCCACCTTCTTCCTCCCTTGCTCTACCTTTCTCCATTGTTGGTCCAACTTTGGAGCTCCAAGAACTAGAGGAAACCGAGCAATAGCCCCCTCCTCCATCGCACGCTCATCTAAGCTTGCTGCCATTGTCCAGCGTTGTCGCACCCCCGTTCGCTAGCCGCTCAATCGTGCCGCTTTAGCTATGCGTCCCTGGCTGTTCGCATGTCCCGAGCCCTGTCCAGCTCTGCTGCCACCGTGAGTCACCGTCCGAGCCGCCAGAACCACTGCTTGCCTTCGCCTAGGTTGTTGTAGCCTTCATTGGTCCTATCTTGCCGAACTAGCCGTTGGTTCAGCCCCTTCCGTCAAGACCAGAATCGAAGCTTCGGCAAGGGCCGTGAGCTTTGGGAGGTTTTTTACGAGCCTTTCCTAGCCTCGCTTGGCCTCGCCCGGCCTCACCGCTTCGGAGTTTGTCGCCCGTCTCTGCCTCGCCGTCGCCGTGGACTCATTGGCTCACAAATCTAGTGAGTTTACTCACTAAACCTTGCTTAGGAGGTTAATTATGCTTAGGGGGTGATTATTTTAAGTTAATTAAGGATTATGTGGTTAGTTAGATTAGATTAGTGATTTAATTATCCAATTTTGCATGTTAGGTGGTTAGATTAGATTAATTAGAGACTAGATAGGTTGTACTAATTATCTAGATTGGTTCGGAAATTTTCTGGGCTCGTCTCGGTATTTAATTAGGCTTTTTTGGCCGAAGTTCCTATTTATAGCATTTAATTGTCTTTATTTAATTAATTTTGGTAATTATTTAATTATTTATTATTTTTCGAAGATTAGATCAGGATAGTCGGTGATTGGAATTTCGTGCTGATTTTAATGGTGTGTTCATTTTAGGCAATTGAATGTTAATTTGTGCAAATTGAATGCTGATTGGATTTTTGGTCATTTATTCCAAAATTTGATAAATTTCAATATTTATTCAAAAAATTCCGAGTGTTGGATTTTAACACCGAAAGTGGTTTTATATACTATATAAACAGTTGGATTTTAAATTGGAGGATGTCAATTTTTAAGGATCGACCTAATCGTGTACTCACACGTGACTATTTTCATCGGGTATTTTTAATATGAAAAAAATAGGCCAGGATTACTATTTTAATTGAGGCATTTGAGTGCAAAGCACGGTGTCCTGGCCGAGATTGAGTGGTCGTGTGCTGGTTAAGAGAACCCATCCCAAGCGTTTACGTCGGACGTTACCCATTCATTGGGTCTTGGGTTGCAATAGATTCTGGACCTACGCTCCTTCGAGAAAGTTGTCTTTGAGAGACGTAGCCATGCTCAATGGGGTGAGATGATGCCTGGCTACGCCAATAGACTGCCAAACTTAGAGTTCGCCGTACCCTTGAGGGGTGTAATTAACAATTGGAACGCATGAATGAATGAGTTAGATGCGCCTAATTACGAGACAAACTTTGTGGCATGGTATGTGACGTGTCATAATGCTTTGGCCTGATAATCGGGACCCCTTATGATGGGTTGATTTGAGTGAGGCGTTTCAATTGTTGTGTGCCTTGATTATATGCAATTGTGTGTATATGAATTGTGCTGACGTGTAGGAGGGAACTGAGGCGAGGTAAGTTCTTTGCATTGTGTGGCTAGGCCACCCTTGGGTGTATTTTCTTCCTAATAGGGGTTAGGGTGAACTTGTTGAGACAATATCTCACTCCATTGTGGGCTTATCTTTTCAGGTCCTTAGATGGTGTTAGTGGAGGACCTGAAGCCCGGAGTCTAAAGAGGTGGAGTCTAAAGGATCGGCGTATGTGTCCGACTAGTTTGTCATAGGATAGTTTCTTTTTGAGAGCTGATATTTTGTTGACTTTTGACTAGACTCTTTTGTAACTAAACCCAGTTGTTTATAAAAGTTTGGCTTGGTGAAATGTTGCCTTGTTTTGCTATCCCATGCTATTTGTTGTAAGGGGTTTATTGTTTCGCTTCTGCATGTGCTTACAAATGAATTGGGTCGGCAATGAAACTTGAGAATGTTGCATTTCTATCGACCATTGAGGGATGGGCGCGCGCTTGAGGGTCAAGGCGTGATATCCCCGTTTAAGTGGTTTCAGAGCGGGTTAGTGTTTGGAGTGATAATGTGTGATGGGTCAAGGGATAGTTAGTAGGAAATACTGTTTTAATATGCTGATGCATGTAATTCATAGCTGATTGGTAGCTTGTTTGTGTGGTCACTCAATATATAATTCATTGTGGAATTGGAAAGCAGGTTTTTGTAAAGAATCTATGAGATGAGTGACCAGGAGTAGAGGACTCCTAGGAAGAGGGCAGTAGGCCCAACGACTCAGGGTAGGATAATGACAAGAGTCGGTACTCGAGGTGCCTAGGGTAGAGTGCATGCTGAGGCTAGCGCAAGTGGAGTAGCACTGCCCCCGATTGGTGCTGGGTAGCAGCCCCTGGTGATCCCAGAATTGATGGGATCATGCAGGCGCTTTAGATGATTGGAGTCTTATTGGGGTAGCAAGCCCAAAATCAAGTTGCAGCCATTGCCGCACTTGCTGAAGTTCCACCGGGGAACTTAGTTGCCGAGAGACCAATGCACAAGCTAGTAGTACAATTTTTGAAGTTGAATCCGTTGAGGTTCACTGGAGTAGGAGATCTCGAGGCTGCAAGCCTCTGGATACAAGACTTGGGGAAAGTGTTTTCACTGTTGAGGTGCACTGAAGAGGAGAAGGTTGTCCTTGAAGTATATCAACTGCAGGGTAATGCAGGTATTTGGTGGAGGGCCACCGGAGAAAGTGTATTTCCAGAATGTGTGGATTCGGGGTGGAACACCTTCGTCGGAGCGTTCAATAGCAAGTATTACTCCAGCTGTGCCAAGGAACAGAAGATGGCGGAATTTTAATGCCTTCGTCAAGGTTTAATGACTGTGGACCAGTACGAGATGAAGTTCGCCGAGTTATCGTAGTACGCTCCTAGGTTGATCGAGGATCTCGAGGAGAAAGCAAGGAGGTTAGGGATGGCCTTTGACCGGAGTTGAAAAATCCGCTCGTACCGCTCGACCTAAAGAACTATAATGAGCTGTACGGATGAGCCCAACTGATAGAGAGGAATCTAAATGAACAAGCCACCGCATTTGAGTCGCAGTTTAGGTCTAACCGAGATAGGAATCGGTTTGGGAAGAGACCGATGACTGGAGGAAGGTATCTTGTTCCACCCAACAGGAAGGGTGGGATATGAAAGTCAGCGTTGAACTAGAATAGAATGTGTCGTTCTGTGGAGGACAACATGGATCAGCCTCGTGTCTAGCTAGGATGGGTGCTTACTTTGTATGTGGCCATCAGACACACATAGCTAGGAATTGTTCCAAAAGACAAGTGGGACAATAGTTATCGCCGCCGCCACGGATGGGTCAGAACCAAGAATCACACCACCGAATGCACCACAGGGTGGTTTGAATAGGCTGCCAGCTTCAGGAAGGGTGTATGCCATCACCCGAGGGTAGGCTGAGGACTCACCTAATGTGGTCACAAGTACGGTTTCGCTAAACAACCACATTGCTTATGCTTTATTTGACCTCGATAGTTAAGCAATTCGTTAAGTTGATAGGATTAAGTCCTGTATTGTTGGAGTCAGTAGTTAGTATATCGACACCATTAAAGGATAAGGTGTTGTCTACGATAGGTTGTCATGGTTGCAAGTTAGTGATTGGTGAGCGAGAGGGGGAAATAGACTTGATAGTCCTAGTCATGTATGATTTCGATGAGATAATTAGCATGGACTGGCTCACCAAGCAATGAGCTAAGATGGACTGCTATTGTAAAGCGATTCAGTTTAATCCATTAGCGTGTGAAAGTTTCGAGTTTATTGGGAGTTGAGGAGGACCCTCGATTGTCTTAATCTCGTTGTTTGAGGCAACCTGTTTGTTAGAATGGGGTTGCCAAGGTTACTTGGCGACTGTCGTGGATACGACAATCGAGGAGCATAAGATAGAAGATATTGCAGTGGTCTGAGAGTTTTAAGATGTGTTTCCAAAGGAATTGCTAGGTTTGTTGCCATAGAGGGAGATCGAGTTCGTGATTGAGTTAGCCCCCGGGACAGAGCCAATCGCTAAGGCTATTTATCAGATGGCGTTGTTGGAGTTAAAGAAATGAAGGTGAAGATGTAGGAAGTGTTGGATAAGGGATTCATACGTCCCAATGCGTCACCTTGGGGAGCACCAGTTCTGTTCGTGAAGAAGAAAAACGGTTTGTTGTGCCTGTGTATCGACTATCATCAACTCAATCAGGTGATGATCAAGAATGAGTATCCACTGCCGAGGATTGATGACTTGTTTGATCAGTTGCAAGGAGCGTCGATATTTTCTGAAATCGACTTGAGGACGGGATATTATCAGCTGAGGATTAGGAAGGAAGATATATCAAAGTTGGCGTTTCGCACTCGATACGGCCATTATGAATTTACTATAATGTTGTTTGGTTTGACGAACGCCCCAGCTACTTTCATGGATTTGATGAACCGAGTGTTCAAGGAATATCTGGATCAGTTTGTGATCGTGTTCATCGACGATATCCTAGTGTACTCGAGAAGTCCAAAGGAGCATGAGAGGCATTTGAGGATGATATTTCAGACCTTGAGGATTCGTGAACTGTACACTAAGTTTAGCAAGTACAAGTTTTGGTTAACTCGTGTTACTTTTCTAGGTCATGTGATTTTAGGTGAAGGAATCTCCGTGGACCCCCCTAAGATTGAAGTAGTGATCAACTAGCCAAGACCGATTACCATGACAGAGATCAGAAGTTTCTTAGGTTTAGCAAGTTACTACAGAATGTTTGTGGAAGGGTTTTTAGCTTTAACATCGCCTTTGACTCGACTGTTGAAGAAAGAAGAGAAATTTATATGGACATATAAGTGTGAGCATAGTTTCTAAGAGCTTAAGTAGAAACTGACTACCACACCAGTGTTGACCACTCCATCTGGTCCTGGAGGATACGAGATCTATAGTGATGCGTCATTGAGAGGACTGGGTTGCGTGTTGATGCAACACGGTAGGGTTGTTGCCTACACATCTCGTCAGTTGAGACCTCATGAGCAGAATTACCCGATGCATGACTTAGAACTCGCAGCAATTATTTTCGCTCTGAAGATTTGGAGACATTATCTATGCGAAGAAAGATTCCAGATCTTCACAGACCATCAAAGTCTTAAGTATCTATTCTCTCAGAAGGAGTTGAATATGAGATAGCGTCGCTGGATGGAACTCCTAAAGGACTATAATTACGACATCTTGTATCACTTTGGGAAGGCGAATAAGGTTGCAGATGTGCTAAGTCAGAAGTCTTTAGTAGCGCATATAATACTTAAAGAATGGATCTTATTCGAGAGAGCTCGAGATTCGGTTTTCAAATTTGAGGTAGGCCACCTTTCAAATCTTATGGCCACCTTCAGAATTGAGCCGGAAGTATAGATCAAGATCAAGACGCTTGAGCTAACAGATCCGGATGTTTAGAAAATCCTACAAGAAGATATCGAGAAGAGAAAGACTGACTTTCAGATTTTTGAATATGGAATGCTAAGGTTTTGAGGACGATTATGTGTACCTAACGATGCAGAGCTTAAGGAGGAGATCTTGTCGAAAGCTCATCGTAGCAGTTAATGCATTCACCCTGGTAGTATGAAGATGTATCATGATTTGCGTCAACATTATTGGTGGTCCGGTATGAAGGTGAATATCGTCAAGCATGTCACCAAGTGTCTGACGTATCAGCAAGTGAAGACATAACATTGTAAGCCGGGAGGACTTCTGCGATTCCCGAGTGGAAATGGGAACACGTCACAATGGATTTTGTGATGGGCTTATCAAGGAGTCAGAGGGGTAATGATTCTATTTGGGTAGTGGTCGACAGACTGACAAAGTCGGCTCACTTTATTGCAGTTCGAAAGGATCTTGATTTGGACAGGCATGCAGAGTTGTACATGCGTCAAATTGTTCGTCTACATGGAGTGCCGGTAACAATTACTTCAAACCAAGACCCGAGGTTTATAGTTTCCTTTTGGAAAAGTTTGCAGGTTGCTTTAGGAATGAAGCTACAGTACAGTACGGCCTGTCATCCTCAAACGGATGGCCAGTTTGAGAGGATGATTCAAACCCCCGAAGATATGTTGCGAGCTTGCGTGTTGGATTTCAAGGAAAGCTGGGAGGAGCAGCTTCATTTGGTTGAGTTTGCCTACAACAACGGCTATCAGCGGAGCATTTAGATAGCTCCTTTCAAAGCATTGTATGGCCGAGCATGCAAAACGCTGATATATTGGGATGAAGTTAGGGAAAGAAAGATCACAGGCCCGGAGTTGGTTCAGCAATCGGTGCAATTATGTTATCAAAAACAAATTAAGACCACTTAGAGCTGCCGGAAAAGCTACGTTGATAAGCGTCGGAGACCTTTGGAATTCCAAGTTGGTGATCACGTTTTTCTGAATGTGTCACCAATGAGAGGTACTTCGCACTTTGCAAGAAGGGAAAATTGAGTCTGAGGTACGTAAGTCCCTTTGAGATTTTGGAAAGAGTCTGGACTCTAGCGTATCGTCTTGTATTGCCGCCGAGCTTGGCACAAGTGCATGACGTCTTTCACGTGTCGATGTTAAGAAAGTATGAGTCTGACCCGACCCACATGCTAAATTTTGAGGAGTTAGAGATGGATGACAAAGTGTCGTACATTGAAAACCAGGTTCAGATTGTGGATCGTAAAGAGTAGATTCTATGCACCAAGAGAATTCCATTAGTCAAAGTGGTCTGGCAACACCACGACACTGAAGGAGCAACTTGGGAAAGTGAAGACTCGATGAGACGACTGTAGGCCCACCTTTTTGTTTAAGATTTGTAATAGGTTTAAATTTTGAGGACTTAATTTTTATAAGAGGGGAAGAGTTGTGATATCCTGATTTTCAACTCTGTTTTTGATGAGATGAAATGGGCTTTTCATTGACGTGCCTGTAGTGCTATTATCTGATTTGATCACTTATAAAATAATTAGACTATCTGGGGAAGCCATTAAGGGATTTTAACACAATAGACTTGAGAATTTGACTAGGAATCAACTACTTGACCGTGCTAGTCTACAAGGGTCATTGTGGCACCGTTAAAATCAATTAGAGACCGAAGATAGGTCGATTCGATAGAGGTATGTGATTAGTGTATAGGTGATTTCACATAATTGCAAAATTTCTATCGAGCGGCACTAAATTGATTTTTTTGTCATTTTCGTACCATGCGTTTGTATTTGAAATCTCGAGATTTTCATGACAACCAAGGGTCGCTAATGTGTCAAAGATGTACAATGTGGCTTGAAAATAATCAACAACGGGTCAATTGCACCAAAAATTCTTAAAAGCTATCCGATAAGTTAGGACACGCTAAAATCGTGCCAGATCGAAATTAATCGTGAAATTGAAAGTTCTATTATGTCACGAGTCATTTG
This sequence comes from Eucalyptus sideroxylon x Eucalyptus melliodora, assembly GCA_016097485.1. Lineage (NCBI taxonomy): Eukaryota > Viridiplantae > Streptophyta > Magnoliopsida > Myrtales > Myrtaceae > Eucalyptus > Eucalyptus sideroxylon x Eucalyptus melliodora. The sequence goes on from CM027826.1 coordinate 29,073,035, forward strand.
AGGACAATCGACTCACCTTCCGAAGATTTTTTTGCAAACCGAGATTTTCGGCAAATTTTCAAAGTAAGGGTAATTTGGACCGGAAAAATCCAAGGACCATTGTTGGTTGCGTTTTTGGGATTCGAGTTGGAAGGATTGACGAGAAAAAATGTGAATTGGAGTGTGGACATCTTGGTGGAATTTATGGGGACTGGATTGAGTTCAATTGAAGGAGAAGTGGAGGGGAATTGAATCTAATTTGGGGGAAAATACTTCAAAATTCGTAGGTCCCATGGTCCTCAACCTTTTGGACCACTTGGGACTTGTTCTAGGGGGATTTGAGTGCACAAAATTGGCTGAGGATGATAGCCCATTGGTGGGACCAAGCCAATGAGTATATGGGATATTTTTGCTTGACTTTGGAGGCAAATGGGACCCCCCTTGATCGGCAGCCACCTTCTTCCTCCCTTGCTCTGTCTTTCTCCATTGTTGGTCCAATTTTGGAGCTGCAAGAACAAGAGGAAACCGAGCAGTAGCCCCCTCCTCCGTCGCATGCCCATTCGAGTTCGCTGCCGCTGTCCGGTGTCGTCGCGCGCTCGTTTGCTAGTTGCTCGATCGTGTTGCTCCAGCCGTGCGTCCCTTGTGTTCGCACATCTCGAGCCCCGCCTAGCTCGCCAACCGTTGTGAGTTGCCGTCCAAGCTGTTGGAACCATAGCTTGCCTCCACCTAGGTCGCTATAGCCTTCACCATTCCTATTTTGTCGAACCAGCCGCCGGTTCGTCCCCGCCATCTTGAAGGGCGCTAAGCTTTGGGAGGCTTCTCTAAGCCTTTCCCGACCTCGCTTGGCTTCGCTGCTTTGGAGTTTGTTGCTCGTCTTCGGTTGTCGTCCTCGTTCCTGTGGACTCACCGGTTTGCAAATTCCGTGAGTTTACTCACTAAACCTTGCTTAGGAGGTTAATTATGCTTAGGGGGTGATTAGTTTAAGTTAATTAAGGATTAGGTGGTTAGTTAGATTAGATTAGTCATTTAATTATCCAATTTTGTATGTTAGGTGGTTAGATTAGATTAATTAGAGACTAGACAGGTTGTATTGATTATCTAGATTGGTTCGGAAATTTTTTGGGTCCGTCTCGGTATTTAATTAGGCTTTTCCGGCCTAAGTTCCTATTTATAACATTCAATCGTATTTATTTAATTACTTTTTGTAATTATTTAATTATTTATTATTTTCCGGAAATTAAACTGGTATAGTCGGTGATTAGAATTTTGTGCTGATTTCAATGGTGTGTTCAGTTTATGCAATTGGATGTTAATTTATGCAAATTGAGTGTTAATTGGATTTTTGGTCAATTATTCCAAAATTTGGGAAATTTCAATATTCATTCAGAAAATTCCGTGTGTTGGATTTTAACACGGAAAATGGTTTTATATATTTCATAAAACAGTGAGATTTTAAATTGGAGGATATCAATTTTTAAGGATTGATCTAATTGTGTACCCACACACAACTATTTTCACCGGGTATTTTTAATATGAAGAAAATATGCCAGGATCACTATTTTAATTGAGGCATTTGAGTGCAAAGCACGGTGTCCTGGATCGAGATTGAGTGGTAATGTGCTAGTTAAGAGAACCCATCCCAAGCATCTATGCCAGACGTTACCCATTCATTAGGTCTCGGGTCGTAGCAGATTCTGGACTTACACTCCTTCGGGAAAGCCATCTTTGAAAGACGTAGCCATGCTCAATGGGGTGAGACGCTATGTAGCACCGACACGCGACACGCGACACGTGACACGACACGACACGACACGCGACACATCATTTCTCAAAAAGTAGAGAATTTCGACACGTTCCGACACATTAAATATTAAATAAATATTTTTATTTTTAATTAATTTGATTTAAATTCATATTAATTAAAAAAAGAACCTACAATGAATTTACACTAATAATATTAATAAATTAATTCATTGGAAATTCAAAAGACATTCATAATTAATACGTATCTATGTTTGGAAATTAGAATCAACTTATTTAAATAAATCTATGATTTTTTACAATGATCAAATTTTATTATCATTTAAAATTCAGTATTTTTATTTTTTAAAATTATTTATTTATTTTTTTCCAATTAAAACAAAGTTTCCCACCACTCCCAAATTTATTTCAATTTTTTCCCTCCCTCCCCCACGAGAGACCATTCCCCCCTCCTAAATTTATTTCAATTTTTTTTCCCTACTTTCCCAGTCGAGACTATTTCCCCCACCCCAAATTTATTTCACCTTTTTCCCCTTCCCCACCCACGTGACAGACTGTCACTTTCACCCCCATTGAGTTTCCAAAACCCTAGCTATCGGAACACATTTTTCCCCTCGCCGCACGACCTCGCAACCCCGTCCTCTCCTCACTTTTTCCCCTCGCCGCACGGTCTTCCTCTCGATCCATCTCCATCTCCTCGCCGGACGACCTCCATACGACCCCCTTCCTCTCCTCTTCCTCTCGATCCTTCTCCTCGTCCTCCGCCTCACCTTCGGCCCTTCCTCACTTGCAGTTGCAGCCTCGTCGCCGATCCCGCAGCATCACGTGGCCGCCCTCACCTCAGTCTCTACGGCCGCCCTTGCCTCGGACCTCGGTCTCTACTCTTTCTCTGGCGCATCAGTCTCTACTCTTTCTCTGGCGGTTTCTCGCCGTCGCGGGCTCGCCGTTGCTCGCGGCCTTGTCTCTCCTCCCTCGCCCTCGCTTTCGTCCGACACGCGTGTCGAGACGAGTCGAAAAAAATTGACCGCGTGTCGGAAAACTCGACACGCGTTGACCGCGTGTCCGAGCGTGTCGACGTGTCCGACACACTCCGACACGTGTCGGACACGACACGGAAGCACGGACAACGTGTCCGTGCTTCATAGGTGAGACGATGCTTGGCTACGCTAGTAGACCACCAAACTTTGAGTTGACCGTACCCTTGAGGAGTGTAATTAATAATTGGAACGCATGAATGAATGAGTTAGATGTGCCTGATTATGAGACAAAACTATATGACATGCTATGAGACGTGTCATAACGGTTTGGCTTTATAATTGAGACCCCTTATGTTGGGTTGAGTTGAGTGAGATGTTTCAATTGTTGTGTGCCTTGATTTTATGCAATTTGTGTATATGAACTGTGCTGACGTGCAGGAGGGAAATGAGACGAGGTAAGTTCTCTGCATTGTGTGGCTAGGCCACCCTTGGGCGTATTTTCTTCCTAATAGGGGTTTAGGGGGTGAACTTGTTGATACTATGTCTCACCCTGTCGTGGGTTTAACTTTTCAGGTCCTTAGATACTGTTGGTGGAGGACCTAAAGCGCGGAGTCTGAGGAGGTGGAGTCTGAAAAATTAGCGTATGTGTTCGACTAATTTGTTGTAGGACAGTTTCTTTTGAGAGCCAATATTTTGTTGACCTTTGTCTAGACTCTTTTGTAACTAAACCCAGTCGTTTATAAAAGTTTGGCTTGGTGAAATGTTGCCCTGCTTTGCTATCCTATGCTATTTGTTGTCAGGGGTTTATTGTTTCGCTTCTGCATGTGCTTAAAAATGAATTTGTTCGGTGATGAGACCAGGGAACGTCGCATTTCTATCGACCATTGAGGGATGGGCACGCGCTCGAGGGTCGGGGCGTGACAAGTGAGGTAAAGAAGAGAGCCGATCATGCTTCTGTATAGTTTCTAATATACTTTCTTTCCTCCTTCATCCTTGTCCAGTTTTGATGAACTCCACATAGGAATTTCTGTCCTCTTGCAATTTTCCAGTTCAAATTTTTTGATGAGATCTTTGGCATATTTCTCCTGATGAATGAATGTACCTTTATTTGATTGTCTTACTTGCAATCCAGAAAGAAGGTCAATTCACCCATCATACTCATTTCTAATTCATCCTGCATAGATCTTGAAAATTTCATGCATAGATTTTTGTTAAGAGAACCAAGGATCATCTATATAAATTTGAACAAGTAGAAAATCTTTTCATTTCCTTTTTATAAACAGAGTAGTATCAACCTTTTCTTTTTCAAAATCATTATGAGTTAGAAACTTACTCAACCTTTCATACCAGGCTTGTAAAGTCTGCTTTAGACCATACAATGCTTTTTTCAGTCTATAGACTGAATTTGGTTTTCTTGGATCTTCAAATCCTAGTGGTTGTTCCACATAGATTTCTTCTTGAATGAATCCATTGAAGAAGGCACTTTTGATATCCACTAAGATTTGGAAACAAGCAAAAGCAAGTAATAATCTAATTGCTTCTAATCTTGCTACATGTGCATAGGTCTTGTCATAGTCATTCCCTTCTTCCTGTGAGTATCCTTTCACCACGAGTCTTGTTTTATTTCCGACCACTTTTCCTTTCTCATCCACCTTGTTTCTGAAAACCCACTTCGTTCCAATAACAGATTTCCTTTTGGGTTTTGGAATCAGCTCCCATACATCATTGATGCTGAATTGTTTGAGTTCTTCTTGCATAACTTATATCCAGCTTTCATTAGACAATGCTTCTTCTACTCCTTTTGGTTCTATTTTAGAAATAAGTGCTAAAGCACTAGAGTCTTCTCTTGCTTTGTATCTGGTTCGAACTCCTTCATCAATGTTGCTAATGATGAGTTCTTTGGGATGACTTGATTTGTGCTTCCAATTGCTATTTGGCCTGAGAGTCTGTTGATCCTCTGTTCCATTTGAATATTCTTGTTTTGCTTGTTACTACAGAAGTCTGAACTTTGCTAGGGGAGATAGACTTTGTTAAGTTTGGAACTGGTTCAGACTCTTCAAGTTGAACCTGTTCAGTTGAAGCTACATATTTTCCTAAAATATGACATTCATAAATTCTTCCACAGATTAAGTCTTCTTGTTAAAGAGCCTGTAAGCTTTGTTTGAAGTTGAATAGCCAAGAAAAATTTTCTTCGTCTAATTTTCCTTCAAACTTTCTAGATCGATCATTTGCATTCTTCAAAATAAAGCATTTATAGCCAAAGACATGAAAGTACGAAACTTTGGCTTCTTCCCTTTATATACTTCATAGGGAGTCTTTATGTTTCCTAGCAGAATTCCAACAGTCGAGGTTTTTCAGCCAAAAAATGGTTGGAAAGGGATTTTTTTTTTTATGGAAAAACAGGGAATTTTTTTTGTGGAGTCTTCGTTCTCTTGTTTCGCCTAGCCTTCAGGGCACTATGATCTCCAAAATGATGGGTCGGACGGAATTAAACCGTTTGGAAGCCATGTTTCGAGTAGATTTCCAACGGTAGAGGTTTTTTCAGCCAAAAAATTGCCGGAAAGGGAATTTTCTATGGAAAAACTGGGAATTTTCTCTGTGGAGTCTTCGTTCTCTTGTTTCGAAGGGCCTTCGGGCACCGTGATCTTCAAAATGACGGGTCGGATGGAACTAAAGCATTTGGAAGCCATGTTTCTTCGTAGATTTCCAACGGTAGAGGTTTTTTAGCCAAAAAATTGTTGTATAGGGAATTTACTATGGAAAAACAGGAAATTTTCTCTGTGGAGTCTTCGTTCTCTTCTTTCGCTGAGCCTTCAGGGCACTGTGATCTCCAAAATGATGGGTCGGACGGAACTAAACCATTTGGAAGCCATGTTTCTTAGCAGATTTCCAACGGTCGAGCTTTTTTAGCCAAAAAATGGCCCCAAAGGGAATTTTTTTATGGAAAAACAGGGAATTTTCTTTGTGGAGTCTTCGTTCTCTTGTTTCGCCGGGCCTTCAGGGCACTGTGATCTCCAAAGTGATGGGTCGGACGGAACTAAAGCATTTGGAAGCTATGTTTCTGAGTAGATTTCCAACGGTAGAGGTTTTTCAACCAAAAAATTGCCGGAAAGGGAATTTTCTATGGAAAAACAGGGAATTTTCTCTGTGGAGTCTTTGTTCTTTTGTTTCGAAGGGCCTTCAGGGCACTGTGATCTCCAAAATGATGGGTCGGACGGAACTAAACCATTTGGAAGCCATGTTTCTTAGCAAAAATTTCTAACGGTCGAGGTTTTTCAGCCAAAAAATGGTCGGAAATGGAATTTTCTGTGGAAAAACAGGAAATTTTCTCTGTGGAGTCTTCGTTCTCTTGTTTCGCCGGGCCTTCAGGGCACTGTGATCTCCAAAATGATGGGTCGGACAGAACTAAACCATTTGGAAGCCATGTTTCCTAGCAGATTTCCAATGGTCGAGCTTTTTCATCCAAAAAATGGCCGGAAATGGAATTTTCTTTGGAAAAACAGGGAATTTTCTTTGTGGAGGCTTCGTTCTCTTGTTTCATCGGGCCTTCAGGGCACTGTGATCTGCAAAATGATGGGTCGGACGGAACTAAAGCATTTGGTAGCCATGTTTCTTCGCAGATTTCCAATGGTAGAGGTTTTTCAACCAAAAAATTGCCGGAAATGGAATTTTCTATGGAAAAACAGGGAATTTTCTCTGTGGAGTCTTCATTCTCTTGTTTCGAAGGGCCTTCAGGGCACTGTGATCTCCAAAATGATGGGCTGGACGGAACTAAAGCATCTGGAAGCCATGTTTCTTCGTAGATTTCCAACGGTAGAGGTTTTTCAGCCAAAAAATTGCCGGACTGGGAATTTACTATGGAAAAACAGGGAATTTTTTCTGTGGAGTCTTCGTTCTCTTCTTTCGCCGGGCCAGTTCTTTATCATTCATATCATCTTCCAAATCCATATCATCAGAATCAATATTAGATTTTAAAGCAATTGACTTTTTACCTTTTGGATCTTCCTCATCATTGATCTGCTCCACTTCGTACGACTGAAGTGTGCCTATTAGTTCATCTACTGATAGAGGCATAATCTTTTGAGTCTCTTTGATTGAGGTCTTCACATGATTCAAGTCATTTGAAAGTTCACGTAGTAGTTTGTTGACTTTCATTGGTCCAGAAATCGGTTGACCTTGATAAGCCAAGCCATTCACAATTTCTGCAAAGTGACTAAACATATCAGAGATAGATTCTCCAGACTTCATTTTGAATGCTTCGTATTGTCCAAGCAGAATGTTTATTTTTGTTTCCTTCACACAGTCAGTCCCTTCATAGGTAACATGAAGTTTGTCCCAAACTTTTTTTTACTGTTTCACAAGAAGAAATTCGGTTATATTTTGTGGGAGACAAAGCACAGTATAAAGAGTAAATTTCTTTTGCATCAAGAGCTTGTCTCTTGGTAATTTCAGCTTGAGTTGGTTCATCAGCATCGATCACTCCTTTCCTTTTGTTTGAAGTTGATGTTGCTTTAGGATTAATTCATTTTTTAATAACATCCCACTCCAGGGGATCTCTGGATCTGAGAAATGCCTTCAACTTGTTTTTCCACACGTAATTCTTTCCATCAAAATAAGGTGGTCTGGTGTTGCTTTGTCCCTCAACCAATCCTGGAGCCAGAATACTAACCATAGAAGATCTTTAGCTTTAGAAGTAAGAACACTTTAACAAAGTAAGCACATGAGCTCTGATACTAATTGAAAGGGCTAGTAGAACACCTAGAGTGGGGTGAATAGGTGTGAAAATAGATTTTTGCGAAATGCAGTAAAAATACTTTTCTTTTAAATTGAGTTTGATTGACTACAAACTTTGTAGAAGGAATCAGACTTTGAAAATTATCTCAAAGCACATAAGTAAATCGTAGCAAATAAAGTAAATGAGTTCAGGGAAGGGAAAAATGAATGTAAGGTTTATAGTGGTTTGGCTTAGATTAAGCCTACGTCCACTCTTCCATGCTGATAGCCTTCTAGCTGGTTTCCACTATGAATCGAAAAAAAATGTTATAGCACTGTGATCTCGAATTTTCAGTGAGGTATCTGTTTTGTTCTCACAAGATTACTCTCTAGAGTTTCTCAGTTTTGAATACAAGCTTAAGCACTAAAAGATGAAGGACAAGAGAATTAGAAGCTTCAGACTTTGGAATTTCTCTTTCACGCTCTCTTCTAATGACTTGAAAAATCCTCTTAAATACTCCTCCATGCCTTGTCAATAGTTGGTACTTTCCAGAGGAGTTCTTCCAATCAACCCGTTGGACAGAATCAATCAAGGAGATCTCGAGCCGTTTGAAGATTGAGATGAAAGCCCGTCAATCCTATTCGCCCATACAATCAGGATCTTAGTTTCCATAAGTAGATTCTTTCCAAATAAGCTTGCATTCCAAAAATGATTTGCTTCTTCGAAATTGATTCCAATTAATATAACTAATATGGTAAATGATATTTCCAACCATAAGGCCTAATATATCTTGTACGTACTGAAACCTTGAAGAAAATAATACTTAGTTTGATTAAGTCTTCATTCTTGCATTTAGTCTGAAACTTGTTAGAGTGGGCAGACTTCTGATGTAATATAGACTTTGACACAGAAGTTTGGCAATCTTTAGAATAGAACTTAGATAAATTTTGTCAGCTTCAAAACAACATAGGAGTTTTCTCCAAACTTTCAACTCTGACAACGCCATACGGTAAGGAGCCTTAGAGATTGGCTCCGTCCCAGGGGTCAATTCGATTACAAACTTGATCTCCCTTTCTAGGGGTAGACCAGGTAACTCCTTCGCAAACATGTCTAGAAATTCTTGAACCACTGCAATATCCTCGATCTTTGGCTCCTCAACTATCGTATCCACGACAGTCGCCAAGTAACCTTGACAACCCCCGTCTAACAAACGAGTTGCCTCAAGTGACGAGATTAAGGAAATCGAGAGTCCTCTTCGACTACCAATAAACTTGAAACTTTCACCCACTAATGGATTAAACGGAATCGCTTTACAATATCAGTCCATTTTAGCTCTTTGCTTGGTGAGCTAGTCCATGCCAATTATCACATCAAAATCATACATGGCTTGGACTATCAAATCTATCATTTCCTCTTGCCCACCAATAACCAACTTGCAACTAAAACCACCTACCATAGACAACACCTTATCCTTTAACGGTGTAGAAATACTAACAATTGACCCAAATGATTCAGGACTCAACCCTACCAGCTTAATGAACTGCTCAGCTATAAAAGAATGAGTAGCTCCAAGATCAAATAAAGCATAAGTAGCATGGTCATTCAATGAGACCGTACTTGTGATCACGTCAGGTGAGTCCTTGGCCTGTCATCAGGTGATGGTGTACACCCTTCCCTGAGCTAGAGGCTAGTACAGACCACCCTGCAGTGTATTCTGCGACACGTATCCCCTGTTCTGACCCATCAGAGGTGGCGGTGACAGCTGTGATGCCATCTGTCTTCTGGGACAATCTTTGACTTGGTGGCCTTGTTGGCTAAATCCATAGCAAGCACCCGTCATAGAACGGCACGGGGTTGATCCATGTTGCCTTCTGCAAAAGCGACGCATGCCATTTTGCTCTGAGCTAACTTTTCTATCCCACCCTTCCTGTTGGGCGGAATAGGGTACCTTCCTCTAGTCATAGGCTTCTTTCCAAACCGACTTCCATCCCTGTTTGAACCGAACTGCGACCTAGATGCGGTGACTTGTTCATTCGGGTTCCTTTCTCTATCAGTTGGGCTCGTTCATACAAATCTTTGTAGTCTTTTAGATTGAATGGTACCAGTGGATTCTTCAGCTTTGGTCTAAGGCCATTCCTAAACCTCCTAGCTCTGTCTTCTGGATCTTCTACCAGTCTCGGGGCATACTACGATAGCTTAGCAAACTTTGCCTCATACTGGTCTATAGACATTAGACCTTGATGAAGGTGTTGGAATTCCTCCATCTTCTATTCCCTCACACTGTTAGAGAAGTACTTGCCATTAAAAGTTCCAACGAAGTTGTTCCATCTGGAACCACATCTTCGGGGAACACTTTACCTGTGGTGGCCCTCCACCAATTTCTTGCATTGCCCTGCTGCAAGGACAACCTTCTCTTACTCTGTGCACCTTAGCAATGCAAATGCCTTCTCCAACTCTTGGATCCAGAGGGTTGCAGCCTCGGGATCACTTGCACTTGTGAACCTCGGCAAGTTCAGCTTCAAGAATTGCTTAACAAGCTTATGCATCCGCCTCTCAACAATTACGTTCCTAGGTTGAACCTCAGCAGGTGCGGCAACAGCTGCAGCATTAGCGACAACATTGGCAATAGTAGTGGTGGTTGCAGTTGCGGTGGCGGTGGCGGCTTGATTCTAGGCTTGTTGCCCTACCACGTTTCCTAGCGTCTCTAGTGCCTGCATGATCCCCTCGATTCTCGGATCACTAGGGGCTGCTATACCAGCACCGATCTGCGGTGGTGCTACCCTACTCGCGCTAGCTTGTGCCTATGCTCTTCCTTAGGTATCAACCTTTGTCGACGTTGTACCCCAAGTAACTGAAGTCACTGACCTCTTCCTAGGAGTTCTATGCTTCCGATCACTCATCTTGCAGACTCTCAATAGAACCTGCTTTCCAATTTCATACAGAATTAGAAATTGAGCGACCCACACAAAATAAGCTGCCAATCAGCTATCAATTACATGCATCAGCATAAGAAAAATGTATTTCCTACTAACTATTCCAAAATCCATCGCACCTTATCACTCCATACACTGACCATCTCTGATACCACTTCGGGCGGGGATGTCACGCCTCGAAGCTTGAGTGCACGCACATCCCTCGGTGGTCGATAAAATTTTCCTCAGACACATCGCTGACGTAATCGATTATACACATGCAAAAGCGAATTAAACAATCCTCTAACAACAACAAACATGGGATAGAAAAGCAGGACAACCAATTTAAACAAACACACTTTATAACAAACCGGATTAGCCTACAAGGGTATATACAGAAGTGAAGGCCCCAAAAAGGACTACTTAGCTAATCCTACCCTAAACTCTCCTATTTGGGATCTGGGTCCATTACAACATCGTTAGGAACGTCGATGTCTAGCGGATCAGCTAACTCCTCTACTGCAGGCTCCTCCACCTCGGGCCCTTGGTTCGCCGCATTATCAGCTATAATGTCGGCGTGCACGACAAGGTCGAGTACCACCTCACCCTCACCCTCAATGGCGGGTCCATCGAAACCATCCACGGGACCTTCCTATTCCCCGTTAGGCCCGTGAAGAAACCATGCCTTGAATCGATGAGGTACCAACTGTGGTAGGCCCTCATCGACCAAGATCGTGGTCACGATGAGCTCATGGGTCCAGGGATTCCCGGGGACAGGGAAGATAGTACTCTGTTCGCTATACCCTCGCGGCTGCCCAAAACGAACTGGATGAGCTTCCATCTAGGGACCTATAAAAATTGTAAACCACAACGGGGTAAGAAAATGTCTTAGCGAGTCCATGCCTTAAATCCCGATTGGGAAGGTAATACCCTTAAAAGCAGCATAACCACACATTAGATGAGACTTACCTCTCCTCTGCACCTTCCTGCACGTCAGTACATCTCATATAACAGATATTTGCAGTAAATGAACTCAACAATTGGAATGCCTCACATTTAAATTAGTCAATCACAAGGGTCCCGATTATAAGGTCAAATCGTTATGAAATGTCCCATTCCGTTCCACACAATTTTTTTCCCATAATAAGGTGTGTCTATTTCAATCACTCATGCCTTCCAATTGATTATGACCCAACGACCACGACCGTCTCAATAGTCAGCGGTCATTCGGCATAGCCGGACGTCATCTCATCCCATCGAGCATGGCAACATCTACCTTTAGATGGGATTCCCAAAGGAGCATCGATCCAGCCTCCATTGTGACTGGCATTCGTTGACGTGGGGCATTCCCGAAAGAGCATCATCCGGTATAAAAGCTCGTGATGGCTTCTCATAATGATCACATGCACATCCAATCCCGGCCAAGGACATTGTGCTTTGCACTCAAATGCCTTAGATAAAAGAACATGCTTGGTCTATTTTCTTCATATTAAAAACACCCGGTAAAATAAATGTGCGTGGGTACACGATCAGATCGAATCATAAAATGTGATATCCTCTCTTTTAAAAATCTCACTATTTGATATAGTACTTAAAAATATTTTTGGCGTAAAAAACCGACACCCGGTATTTTTCTAATTAAATACCAAAAATCCATAATTTTGGAATAATAACTCAAAATCATCAATCATCATTCAATTTCACAAATTAGCAATCAATTACATAAATTAACCACACCACGATGATCAACACGAAATTCTAGCGATGGCTATCCCGATATAATTCCCCGGAAAATAATAAATAATTAAATAAATTACAAATAATTAAATTAATAACTAATTAAGCTATATATACTAATCTAACCACCTAATTAGACTTAAACAAATAATGTACTATACTAACTAAATCACCTAATCTAATTAACCTCTATCTAAACTAATCTAACCACCTAATTGATCTAATTAACTAACTAAATCGCTAATTACACTAAGGCTGCGCATGATAAAATTTTTATTTCTTGATTTCTCTGTTTCTTTGTTCCCCGGAACAGGTCTGGAATAGAAATCCGTTTGGTAACACAATTTGATTTCTCTATTTCTGAAACAGATTTCTATTCCAGAAATAGATTTGAAGAAGAAATCAGAAGCTAAAATTTTTAGCTTCTCAGTTTCTGAAATAGAAATTGAGAAATCAATTTCTGGCCAGAAATCAATTTTTGTTCCAGAAATTTTGTCATGCGCACCCTAACTAATCATCCTAATCCAATCTTAGCCTAAACTAATCCTCCTTTAAGCATAATTAACCTTCTAAGTAAGGTTTAGCAAGTAAACTCACCGGTTTGATGAGTCGATGAGTTCACGGTGACGGCGATGCTGAGGCGAGTGAGACTCGGGCCTAGAATGGCATTAAGGGATGCTGGGAAAGGGCTGGAAAAAGCCCATGAAGCTCACAACCCAAGCTATGAGTTTCGGTTCTACTTTGGTTGGACCTAATAGCTACGACAATTGGAATGGGTTGGACTGGCACGAGTAGAGGCAGTGAGGAGACTAGATGGATGGTGGTGGTTGCGACGGTGGCTCGAGGACGGCGATGGTGGCCTAGTCGACGGTTGGCTTCGATGGATGACGGCTTGGGACGCAGGGGACGTGTGGGGCTGGAGGCATGGGCTGGCCTGACGGGCGATTGGTGGTGTGTGGCAGCTATGGCTTCGATGGGCATGGGCGGTCGATGATAGTAGGGATGGAGAGTTGGTTGATCTTGGCTGGTTTTCTGCTCTTGTTTCAGCAACAATGGAGGAGAAATGTTGAAGAAGAAGAAGAAGATGGGGCTGTAGTTGGAAAGGAGGGGGACAAGGCCTTCAATGCTCCCCCAAAATATCCCAAAACACTTGAGTTTATGCCCCAAAAGTCTACAGCCATGATCCAGCAGCAATTTCCCTCCTCAAGCTTCCCCAACAAGCCAAGATTGAAGCTGAAATGTTGTAGCCCCTAATGGCATACGAATTTCATGTGTTCCTCTTCAATTTTACTTCAATTTCACACCAATTGACCTCAAATCAATGGCCGAAATGCTGAGGAGGAAGCCCACACTCAATTCCACAATTTTCCTCACAAATTGAACAAACTTGAAGGCAAAAAATTCACACAAAAACGGCCCTCCAAATTTCCCAGTTTTAAATCGTCCAATTTTGAATTTTCGCCGAAAATCCGAGCTTAACGAGAATTCTTCGAAGGATGAGTCAATATTTCTAAAATAAATCGTGACATGCTAAAACTTTTGATTCCTGAAACCGGGTTCAATTTTGTGGTTAATTTCAACCGGACGCGATTTTAGCGTGACCTAACCTACTGGGTAGCTTTTAGGAATTTTTAATGCATTTGACTCGTGGTCGATTATTTTTGATCCACATTGTGCATCTCTGGCTCATAGGTGACTCTCGGTTGTCGTAAAAATTTCGAGGTTTCAAATACGAGCATAGGGTATAGAAATGATAGAAAAATTGGTTTAGTGCCGTTCGACATAAATTTTGCAATCAGGTGGAATCACCCACACTTTAATTACATGCCTTTGTCGAACCGACCTATCTTCGGTCTCTAATCGATTTTGATAGTGCCATAGTGACCTTTGCAGATTAGCATGGTTGAGTAGTCGATTCTTGGCTGAATTCTCAAGTCGGTTGCGTTTAGATTTCTTAATAGCTTCACCTGATAGATTAGTTATCTCATGAGTGGCCAACTCAGAACAAAAGGCCATAGGCGCGTCGATTAAAAGCCCATTTCTTTTCATTGAAAACAGGGTTGAAAATCAGGATGTCACAATTAGTATGAATAGTAGACGTAGGCTTGTGGATAAAGTTGAACCACTATAATTCTCTATGTTCCACTGTTCACATCCTCTTTATGCACATTGGCATACAGTTAGTTAGTAATTACCTAAAGATTAAATTGAGCTGATCTTTATTTAGCAATTAGCTAATTTTCGCAAAAAATCATACAAGTTCGAAAATAATCTATTCACTCCCCTCTAGGTTGTATTGTTAGCCCAAAAATTGGTATCGGATCTTTATTGCTCGTTGTTTGAAGTACATTTCTTAAGAGTATAAAGATCATTTATATGATTAACCTTGGCAACTTCTTTACCAATGATGCTCAAGCTTCCCAACAAGCAACCGTATTTTGACGGAAGCAACTATGGCCATTGGAAGTAAAGAATAAAGTCATACATTGAAGTCATAGACTTGGATATGTGGGATGTAATTGCTAATGGTCTAGAAGTACTAGCTCTTGCGCAAGCTCCTACTTAACAAGATGGTCAAGAAGTAGCAGTTGTCAACAACACAGAAGAAGGTTGAAAAAGAGCTGCTCTTAATGCTAAAGCTAAACACCTCATGTATTGTGCATTATCACCATTTGAGTTTAACAGAATTTCTTCCTATGATACAGCAAAGGAAATCTGGGTTCGCATCATGCTAACATTTGAAGAAATAGAAAGAGTTAAAGATATAAAGCTAAACATGCTGCTTGGAAACTATGAGCCGTTTAAGGAGAAGTATGATGAAACAATAACATAGATATTCACACGATTCACTAAAATAGTGAATGGGTTTGCTCTTTAAGGAAAAATCTACATAAATGCTGAGGAAGTGAACAAGCTACTATGTCCTCTTCCTAAAGAATGGAGTATCGTGAAGACTTCACAGACCTTGAGTATTCAACCAATCACAATGGACGAGCTGATAGAAACATTCATGTCCTATGAAGTTAAACTCTAAAATGAAGAAAGCAACTCCAAAGGTGTTTAAAGGTAACCATGATGATACAGGTGGAAAAATATCCTCTGATAATGAAGGTAGTGAAGAAGACATGGCATTATTAACGGAGAAGTTTAAGAACTTCATCAAGAAAGGAGGAAACTACAAAGGGCAAAGATCATCTAAACATCTTGACGAGAAAAGCCTTACAGGAACAAAGAAGAATTCAAAGATAAGGATATCATGTGCTATGAATGTAGGACACCAGGACACATAAAACCAGAATGTCCATCAATCAAGAAAAAGAAAGGGAAACTCGAAAAGAAGAAGAAGGCGCTAAAAGTTGAAACATGGAATGAGACTGAATGTGAGTCAAGTGATGAAGAAGAATCAAATCTTTGTCTCATAGCTGACTTAGAACTAGAATAAGATGAGGTAAAAGATTCTGTACTATCTTTCTATTGAAAACCTCATCGGCAAAACTCTCATTGATGATCTTAAGAAAGAGCTCGACCTTCAAATAAATTAGGCAAAGCTCCTGCACGTTGAAAAAGAGAATGTCAAGGATGAAATTTCAAAAATTAGCACCAAATTTTCTCTTGGTTCAAAAACTTTACAACATATTCTCTCAATTCAAATCCCTCACCACAACAAAAGTGGTCTAGGACATGAAAGAAATGAAAATGAGATGAATCCTTTTCCAAATAAACAAGGTAGATTCAAACATATACCTCCTATACACTATTACAAGTCTCACTTTCATAAGTAGTTCACTAGAGTCATTAGCAAGAAATTTCCGAGTGCTCAAACCGTGAAGGATATGGTCATTTCAAAATGGACTGTCCAAAATAGTAGAAGAGATTCAGGAATACTAGTTGGTCTCTTAATCCTGAATCAAGACCTAACCAAAAGGGACCTTAGACAGTGGGTGTTCCAGACATATGACTAGAGACAACAGCACGTTTGTAACACTCACAACCATAGATGGAGGCATAGTTACATTTGGAGGAAAAGATAAAGGAAGAATCATTGGGAAAGGAAATATCAGGTTGGGAAATTTAGTTGTTGAAAATGTTTCACTTGTCCAAGGGCTAAAGCATAATCTCCTAGGCATCGGCCAACTCTGTGATAAAGGATACAAGATAAAATTCAAAAGAGGTAAGTGTATTGACATCAATAAGGACAAGTCACAAACTTTCACTAGGAACAGATATGGTAACATCTACTTTCTTGATGTCAACTTTGAGGAATCATACTGTTTAATGTCTGTCAAGAAAGAATGTGATCTATGGCACAATAAATTAGATCATATCAACACAAAGCAGATCTATAAGATATCCTCTAAAGATCTGGTTTGTGGTTTAGCAGAAATCAACTATAGTAAGACTCATGTAATGCATGCACACTAGGAAAATAGGCAAGAAATTCTTTCAAATCTACAAAAGCTATTGCAACTAATAGATCTCCGCAGCTATTGTACATGGATTTGTTTAGACCAACTCGAACAACAAGTCTAAGAGGAAGAAAATATTGCCTCATAATTGTCACGACCTCGACTCCATCTCTAGGGTCATGAGCGACGAGCTATTTTTACGACGTCCCAAGCTTGTCGTTGTCCCAATTCTTTTTATCTTGTTATCATGCATATGCAGAAATGTGAATAAACAACTTCCCAGACAAACAACAGCTGAAAGACTGGGACATACATCACACAGAGCACACTAATTAATATTATAATAAGACTTTTACAAGCCCTTTCTCTATGGGCCTCCTTTTCTTTTTACATCACAGTATAAGTTTTCACATAGGCCAAGGGAAATCCTATCTCCTTTAGCGTGACTATTGCTTCCAAAATTGATGTGAGACTTCCACGCCTACAAGACTGAATGATGAAGGGTGAGTTTTGGGGAAACTCAGTCAGTAAAATTCCTAATTCTTTACTAGGAAAGTACCTCATCATTAAAACCTAACAAGTACAACACTCGCAAATAGTGTCGATGGCAGATCAATCGCAAAATCATTGCCACCTCTCAACTATCTATATGCGATCCACTTTCAACCTACAAAATAAGTTATTTCACCAAACAAGCTTATCAACATCACATAGTAACATATTCAATAAGTTCATTATCGTATAAACATTTCTTCCCATACTTTTAGGGGCTTCCAGCTACAAGCTGGGCATTCGTCTTTAGGCCAGGCATCCCATACTCTCAGGGGATTTCCATACTTTTAGGGGCTTCTTGGCTCAACCGGGCATCCGGCCATCAAGTGAGACATCCCATAATTTCAGGGGCTTCCTAGCTTAACCGGGGCATCTAGACATCAAGTCAAGCATCCCATACTTTTAGGGGCTTCCCATACTTTCAGGGGTTTCCTAGCTCAACCAAGGCATCCGGCCATCAAGCTAGGCATCCCATACTTTTAGGGGCATCCTGTGTGGCACCCCGAACCCCCCTTAGGTTGCCACAGGCACCAACGTTACACCTAATTACATCTCTTAGAAGAAGCGTCGTAAATCATAAACATTTTTTTTTTAAAACGGTCCTAGCACGACTCATTAGCGGAAGCAAAATATAATATCGCCATCTCACCCTCCATCAACCATGATACAATTGCACACCACTAAACATCATAATAAAAGACAAAGCCTCGACACTTTATTTACATATTTTCAAGATGGGTTTCCTTGGGTCGGTACATCAAAAGAAAGGCCAGGACATGAAGCCACACTCAGCCTAAACCCCAAAAAGAAACACTCGGCCCACTACGACTAACATGCAAGATCCCCCATCACTAGTGTCGGCTAATCATCCCAAAAAGTTTTAGCTCCTACTTGTCATGCATGGGCCCTCACACCCATCCTGGTGTATCAGGTGGTGGCAGCGGCAACATCTCACGCATCACTCTGTCGCGACGAACTTGGATGGATATGAACTCCTGGATAACAGGGCCCCTAGCCAGGCCCACATCATACATAACTAAGGCGCGCACTCGAATATACGTAAGACCAAGAACAGAGGGACAGTCAAACTCCTCACACTCAACCTCTACATTCGAAGGTAGGCTGTAAAATACGCCCCGCGTGACAGTAGGGAGCAGCATGCTACTAATCTGAAATGTTGGTCCCTGAAGGGGTGAGTACAACCACTCAGCAGGTAAAGGACCAATAAACCATACAATGCATCATGCCACACAATCATCACAATCATAGCATCACATGTCATACAGGCATCCATGCACAACATACCATGGCATCATACATATGTCATCATACCTCATATACCACCATCATCATATAGACATCACCATCATATCATATACTTACCATCATCATGTCACATATGGCATCATCCTTACCATGCATCCATGCATATAACATCATCATCATATCACATATACCATCATCATTGCCATGCATCCATGCATGTAACATCATCATCATATCACATATACCATCATCATTGCCATGCATCCATGCATCATATCATGCATATATCATCATGCATCATGTCATGCATATATCATCATGCATGATTTGATTTCAATTTCATCTTGGACCACCACATTTCTCATTCTCGGGACCAATGTTTGCATCCCACATGTATCCAAGATACAATTCAGACCATCCGGCTCCCCCACTCTCCGGGCATCTCGTACCTCAATTGGCATCATGAGGACCCTCCGGCATTCAGCCATTCAAGGCCACCGGGCAACCGGCCGTACCCTTTTAGCCAGGCATCTCGCACCCAAACCGGCATCGCGAGGTATCCCTTGGCATAATTACCATGCCGAGCTTTCGGCTCCCCCACTCTCCGGGCATCTTGACACCTCTTGGTACTCCTGAGGCCCTTCGGTATCTGGCCATTCATGACCACCGGGCAACCGGCCGTACCCTTCTAGCCAGGCATCTCACACCCAAACCGGCATTGCGAGGTATCCCTCGGCATAATTACCATGCCGAGCTTCCGGCTCCCCCACTCTCCGGGCATCTCGACACCTCTCGGTACTCCGGAGGCCCTCCGGTATCCGGCCATTCAAGACCACCGGGCAACCGGCCGTACCCTTCTAGCCAGGCATCCCGACACTCCCGGGGCATCGTCGGCTCACACCTCCGACGGCCTTCTCATTTATCTCAATTCTCATCTTCAATTATAGTTCAATTTTAACATGGCATGTGATGTGATGGAAATCAAGATCATATTCATCGTTGAATTCATACATGCATCACAATTCATTATCATGCATGCATCAAGACACTATCATCCAATCAATACAATTCATGGAGTCCATGCAATTTAAAATGATCCATATTTCATGCCCTTTTACAAAATTCCAGCATGTACCATTTTTAGAAAATATTTAAATTAAATATCCATATGCTTTTCAAAAATCATGAAATCAAGGCATGTGATAGATAAGACAATAAGATAGCAATTTCATGAAAAGCACATGCCCAATAGAGTTCCACACAAGAAGATACACTTCACACAAAAACAACATGCAATTTCCGATAGATACAGGATGTACAGTTTCCGAAATAATTCGATTAAAATACCCGAACGACCTCCGAAAATTATGAAATTTTACCAGGTTATAGTTAAGACACTAAAGTAGGTTTTTCATGAAGACTTCTAGGCCAGATTATTTTTATATAATTTTCTATAGTCATCCGAAGCTTCTGGTTCTAGCACCGAAACGTCCATTGTATGTATCTCCGAAATATCGAGTTTTCACCCCTTTATTCTTCTTTGTTTCCTCTGAAATTTGGATATGTTTTACTTCAAGAGGTCCCCTACAACTTTCTTTAAGGGATCTAAGTCCAATTTCCAGAGTATAGTCATCATATGGGTCCATGAAGTCTCGGGTGTCCTGTACCGCGTCTCCAGATTTACCGTCTTCAAGAGTAAGTCGATTCACTAGGCTACACTTGCTCATTTTACTTCAAATTTGAGTATGTTAGTCTTTAGGATGTTCTATATAAGTTTCATGAAGAAGTCGAAGAGAAATTATTAGTATAAATCGACATGCAACCACAGATCCACCGAAAGGTCAGCGAAATCGTTCCAGATCTAGTGTCTTCGTAGGATGAGGGTTTGACCCCTTAAATATCCATAATTTTGTCCCAAATTTTAGTATGTTGTATTTTAAGATGTTGGCTACAACTTTCATGAAGGAATCAAGGTCAAAATAAAACTCAAAACATACATGCAAGCTCTCACAAGATTCTGGTTCAGGCGGTTCATACAAAAACAGCAAGCATCTCAAGAACAAAACATGTACTTCGATTTTAGCCTTCCCTAAACATCGAAAGAATTCAACAAATCATACATGCAAGGCACACATGCAAGAGTGGAAATCAGTCCCAACTTGCCTCAAAGACCAAATGGATGACAACAAAAGGGACGGCACACTGGCGACGGACGGACGGCGTGCGGGCGGCGACGGGCGACTCCTTCTCCCTCTCGGTTCCTCTCTCTCTCTCTTTGGCCGAATTCCAACCGGCCACTCTCTCTCTCTTTCCTTTTTATTCCCCAAATCTTCATCATTTGCAATCATCACTTGCCTCTCCACAAGCCAATGCATGCAAGCCTCTTTTTGCCACTTGGCAAGGCTCATGCATAATGGGCTTGGGAGCAATTGGGCCAGCAAATGGGCCGGCCACTCCTCCCCCTTTCATGGTCGACGGCAGCCCACTTGTGGGCTTCAATGGGCCGGCCAACTTGGCCCATTAAAGGTCCACTCTTGGGCCTAAGGCCCTTCCTAAATAAAAATCAAATTTTACCCCTTTCTTATTCTTTCTTTTAAGAATTTAATTACTAAATTCCACATGGCCAAAATCTTGTAATATTTTATTTATAGAAACTTAGTCTATAAAGTGCATAGCCAAGCATAGATTATTCTCATTAATTTATCTAATTTAAAATCTCATGAACACAAGCATATATCACTTAGTCTTAAGAGAAAACTAATGACTAAAACATATACCATAGGTAATTTCATTACCTAATTATGGGCTTTAACACACCTTAGAGCTTATCTTAAATTTTTGGGATGCCACATCCTGTCATCCCTTGAACCTTGAGTGCGCACACATCCCTCGGTGGTCGATAAAATTGCGAGGTTTCGAGGACGTGTCGTCAACCGAAATGATTATGCACATATGGAAGCGAAATGAAACAATCCTCAGACAACACTCAACATGGGATAGGAAAGCAGGACAACCATATAAAACAAACCACACTTATATAAACAAATAGGTTTAAGTACACAGCTTAGTCTATATACAAACATCCACTCCAAAAAGAAGAGTTACTAAGCCATCTAGGCACTAGAGTCCTCGTCCATGGGCTCAAGGGGCTTCGGGTCTATCACGACACCATCAGGGGTATCTAGATCCATCGGATGTGCTACCTCCCACTCCCGGTCCCAATGGGAGGCCCATTGAAATCCTGTAAGGGACCCTCCTGACCCCTTTGACGAAAGCCAATGAACCATGCTATGAATCGGTGACGCACCAATTGAGGCAGGCTCTCATCGACCCATACCATGGACTCAACTAACTCCCGAGTTAGGGTAGTCTCGGGAATAGGAATGAAAGTATGCTCAAAATCCATCGTCTACGGAACCCTATACCACACGTGACGCTCCTCCATCTAAGGACCTGTAAAAATTTAAACCACGATGGGGTGAGACAATGTCTCAGCGAGTTCACGCCCTAAACCCCAATTAGGAAGGTAATACGCCTAGAGGCAGTCTAACCACACATCACAGAAGACTCACCTCGCCTCAGCACCTCCCTGCACGTCAATACAATTCATATAACATATGCGTAATATTTAATGCACTCAGCAATTGGAATGATTCAACCTATATCTCAACAATCATAGGAATCCCAATTATAAGGCCAAATCATTATGACACGTCCCATACCGTGCTACACAATTTTATCCCATAATCAGGCACAGTCATATCACTCATTCACACATTCCAATTGATTATGACCTAACGGCCATGATCGACTCAATAGTCAGCGGTCATCCGGCACAACTGGGCGTTGTCTTGCACCATCGAGCATGGTAATGTCTACATCTAGATGGCATTCCCGAAGGAGCATCGGCCCAACTTCCATTGTGACCGGCATTCGTTGACGTGGGGCATTTCCAAAGGAGCATCGTCTGGCATAAAAGCTCATGACGGGTTCTCATAGTCATCACATGACCATCCAATCTCGACCAAGGACATCGTGCATTGCACTCAAATGCCTTAATTAAAATAATGTGCTCAGCCTATTTTCTTCTTATTAAAAACACCTGGTAAAATAATCATGTGTGGGTACACGGTCATATCGAACCATAAAATTTGATATCATTCCATTTAAAATCCTACTATTTGATATAATACTTAAAACATTTTCGGTGTCAAAACTTGACACTCGGTATTTTCTAATTAAATACCAAAATTTCAAAATTTTGAAATAATAACTGAAAATCAACAATCGTCACTCAATTGCACATATCAGCACTCAATTACATAAACTAATTACACCATGACAATCAGCACGAAATTTTGACGACCCGCTATTCTGGTATAATTTCCGGAAAATAATAAATAATTAAATAAATTACAAATTTAATTAAATAAATGTAAAATAATTCAATAAATCACTAATTAAGCTTTAAACACTAATCTAACCACCTAATTGCACCTAATTAAATAATGCACTAAGCTAGATAATTCATACAATCTAATTAACCCTTAACTAAACTAATCTAACCACCTAATTAGCCTAATTAACCAACTAACCACTAATTAAACTAAACTAACCACCTAAACCAATCTTAAGCTAATCTAATCCCCTATTAAGTATAATTAACCCCCTAAGCAAGGTTTAACAAGTAAACTCACTGGATTTGCGAGCCGATGAGTTCATGGCAACAGCAACTCGAAGGTGAGTGAGACTCGAGCCTAGAGTGACACCAAGGTAGGTCCGAAAGGGCCTAGAAAAGGCCCACGAAGCCTCATGGCTCTAACTGGCCTTCGGTTCTATTGAGGGCTGGAAGGGGTTGGACCAAAGGGTAGAACAGTGACTGGTCGAGGCAAGCAGGAGGCGGACGGTAACGGGGACAGCTACGGGTGACCAAGTGGCAGCGACGGGGTGGAGAAGCTCAGGTGGAGCTGTGACAATGGTTAGTGCATGGATGGGGACAGCTCGAGGTGGGACGGTGAGAGGGGCTATGTTGTGGCGACTGGTGGGCTCAAGCGGTGCTCGGGTAGGCGAACGGTGACACCGGCGGCTTGGTTGGTCGACGGCAAGGCTGGCTCGGCTTTCTTTGGTTTATGTACTCCTTTTTTAGCCACAATGGAGCATAAGGAAGCAAGAAGGACGAAGAAGGGCTGTTCAGCTGGTAGAGGGGACCAAGTCTTCAATGCTTCTATAAAATATCCCAAAACCACTTGAGTTCTTGCCTCAAAAGTCCACAGCCTTATCATCATCCAATTTCCCCTCCAAGACTTCTCTAACAAGCTTCAAAGGTGGCCCAAATGTTGCACCCCACAAGGCATACGAATTTTGTGGCATTCCTCTTCAATTTCAACTCAAATCCACTTCAATTCAATCCAATTGGCTTCAATTTAAATGGCCATAATGCCAAGGAGGAAGTCCAAACTAAATTCCACCATTTTCATCATCAATTGATCCATCACGAAAGCCAAAATTTCACACAAAAATGGGCCTCCAATTTTCCCGGTCTAAAATCGCCTAACTTTTATTTTTCGTCGAAAATCCAGACTTGTCGAAAATTCTTCGAAAGATGAGTCGACGTTCCTAAAATAAATCGTGACATGACAAAACTTTCAATTTCTGAAATCGGGTTCAATTTCGTGGTTAATTTCAACCGGACGCGATTTTAGCGTAACCTAACCTACCGGGTAGCTTTTGGGAATTTTTAGCGCATTTGCACATGGTCGTTTATTTTCAATCCACATTGTGCATCTTCGACTCATAGGTGGCTTTCAATTGCCGTGAAAATCTTGAGGTTTCAAATACGGGCACAGGGTATAGAAACGACAAAAAAATCGGTTTAATGCTGTTTGACTCGAATTTTGCAATTAGGTGGAATCACCCACACTTTAATTACATTCCTCTGTCGAAACAACCTATCTCTGGTCTCTAATCGATTTTAATTGTGCCGTATTGACCTTTGTAGATTAACACGGTTGAGTAGTTGATTTCTGGTTGAATTCTCAAGTTTGTCACGTTTAGATTTCTTAACGGCTTCACCTGATAGATTAGTTATCTCGTGAGTGATTAGCTCAGAGAACAAGACTATAGGTGCGTTGATGGAAAGCCCAATTCATTTCATTGAAAACAAGGTTGAAAATCAGGATGTCACACATCCCATACTTTCAGGGGCTTCATGGCTCAACCAGGGCATCCCGTTGAATGAACGAGGCATCGCCAGCAATGCTATGTGATGACAGACACTTTTTCCTCTTTAAGTGTACACACACAAGTGCATCACACAAGTCAGTTTTTATCTTTTTTCCTAGCTGACACATGCATGGCTTGAAGGCGTGCTCATTTGTTTGTATGCCATGAGTTCTTGCGCTACACTATTTATGCCAATTCAAGGCCTCATGATTTGGACGGCCTTGCCTTGTGATGAACTCAATCTGAG
Source organism: Eucalyptus sideroxylon x Eucalyptus melliodora (assembly GCA_016097485.1). Taxonomy (NCBI): domain Eukaryota; kingdom Viridiplantae; phylum Streptophyta; class Magnoliopsida; order Myrtales; family Myrtaceae; genus Eucalyptus; species Eucalyptus sideroxylon x Eucalyptus melliodora. Next base: position 29,097,808 of record CM027826.1, read on the forward strand.
CGAACCTCGGCTTCATTTCCGAACATACATGACACAAGCATATGGCCAAACACAATTGCAAGTAAAACCAAACAAAAGACATCACACACCACCCACGGCTTGATAGGTGAGCATTTAGTTAGCCTCAACAACGAAATCTACATTCCAAGGAGAGAAAAAGGAACCTTACTTACCTCGGCAAAATTGAGAGCCAACCTAGATAGCTTGGTGGGTTGAGGATGCAAGGCCGAGAGAAAGGAAAATGCATGCAAGAAAGGAGGGGGAGGAGAAGTGAGCCAATGGTCGGAGCAAATGGATGGGGGTAGTTCCCTATTTATAGGCCAAACTTCATTTAATGGCCCTAACAAGTGGTCCAATGAGCTTTCTTGGAATGGCACGGCTAGTTTGACAGTGTGGTGCCCTAAGGTTCTAGGGGAATGATTAAGAACAAAAGGCATTCTTCTCATTGGTCCATTTGTACTAATGGGTCATCTAACATTTATGAATTGGCTAACTTGCCTTCCAAGGCTCATATAAAGGTCATGATAACCTAAGTTTATAGGGACACCTAAGATGTTGAGTCAACCTCTTTCATTAATGACTAGCCTCCAAGAAACACATGCTACTTATTCTCCAAGCCACTCCTAATTGGCCCACCTAAGCTTATGAGTCACCATTTCATCATTACTTAGCATAACTTAATCTCCAATGAAAATGTTATGCAATAATGATCAAATCCTCAAATGGCCACCTAAACTAGTGATTTCCCTTCATTTAATGCTTAAGATATGACCATCATAAGTCTTGGATTTTTGGCTCATGGTTTTTCTTGCTCATGAAGCCAAGCATTCTAGAACCTTCCATGGTATGGCTTACTTAAGCCAACTTGCTATCTAAGTTTCTTCTCTTCAATACACCAAGGTTCAAAAGCATTTAATGCATTCCTATCTTCAAGCCAAGAAGCCTCTAGATTAGCTTGCTCCTCAAGTTGGCGGTGCAGCCCCTTCCCTTCCAAGTTGGGCGTGTGACCCTCTTATCCTAGGGTGAAAGACAGTTTCGAGCAATTTTGGAAATCGGCATTGTTACCTTATCAAACAAGCTCGAAAAATTATAAAATCTTGATATGTTGTAGAGAAGACCTCAAAAAACATTTTTCGTGAAGGAAACTTAGCCAAATTCGTGCTGTGAAAAGAGTAGCAATTCAATGAACACAACCCAAAAATTCGTCCATCGAGCATATTCAATAATCAAAGAGAGAGAGAGAGAGACTCATTTTGAAATCCAAATATTCACAAAAATCTTTAAAAATATTAATATGTTGTCTATATGGATGTCATTTAAAACTTTTGTGAAGGAAGAATGTTCAAATTTGAAAGGGAAGATTTTATAAAAATTCGAGAAAGTGACTTGGTTATCGTTTTCACTATACTGGACAGATTCTATACGGTAATTGATGGGGCCTTTGTCTCAATTATTTCACTTCAGAAAAATCTGAAATTTGACCATATTATAGATTAAGGTGTTCTGAACAACTTTGATGAAGGAAGTTTCTCCAAATTCAAAGTACAGGAAGCTCCATAAAATTGAAAAGTAGGAAAGGTCCAGTAGTTTCGAAAAATTGGGAATTCAAAACCTATGAAACTCAAGGTGGCAAGTCTATGAGGGAGAGGAGGCCCTCTACTTGGCTTGCAAGATCACTTGCTATAATTTCCTTAGGTCATGAGTCATCCCCTTTCATAATTACTTGGGATACATAAGCCTCCACACTAATCACATTCATAATTCTCATTTAATGCATTTGACTCTTGTTCTTTGAGAAGATTGGCCTATCTAGCTTAACCTCCTAGTTGGAACCAAAATAAGGGTCAAAATCGAGGATATTATAGTAATAGTTGATTATTACTCAAGATTTACATGGTAATGTTCTTATCACATAACAACGAGACATTTCATTCTTTTGAGAAATTTGCTCCACAAGTTTAGAATGAGAAGGGATATGACATCACCACCATAAGAACTAATCATGGATGAGAATTTGTCAATCAAAGTTTTGCTAAGTATTGTGATGAAAATGGGGTAGAACACAACTTCTCTACTACTTACACTCCTCAATAGGAATGGTTAGAACAATGATGATCGAAAGTGGTGTATCTACTTTTTTCTAGGTTGAAAATGTTGCCACCGCATACTACACACTCAATAGAGTACTTGTCACGCCTTGAACCTCGAGCACGCGCACATCCCTCAGTGGTCGGCTAAATTGCGACGTTTCCAGGATGCGTCGCCGACCCAATCAAATCATGCACAAGCGGATGTGAAAAATACAATCCCCAGATGACAAAAAACTTGGGATAGAAAAGCAGGATAACAATTTCACAAAAACCACACTTTCATAAACAAACTAGTCTGTCTATAAAAAGATTGACTTTCAAAAAGAAGCTGTCCTACGACCTACTAGTTGGACACATTCGCCGATCCTTCGGACTCCACCTCCATAGGCTCCGGGGGCTTTGGGTCCTCTAAAACCTCATCAGGAGGCTTAGCTACACCCTCGCTTGGAGCGGTGTTGACCGCAACGGCATGGATATCAAAACCCTGAAGGGGACCTTCCCTATACCTATTGAGCCCATGGCGAAACCATGTTCTGAATCGATGAGGTACCCTTTGAGGTAGGTCCTCATTGACCTAGATAGTGGCACAACAAGTTCATGGATCCAGTGACTTCCGGGGATAGGGACGTTTATACTCCACCCAGTAACTCCTCGAGATTGTCCAAAACGAACTGGAGGGACCGCCATTTAAGGACCTGAAAAGGTTAAGCCCACGATGGGGTGAGACAACGTCTTAGCAAGTCTACTCCCTAAACCTCGATTAGGAGGGAAATACGCCTAGAGGCAATTTAACCAAACATCACAAAAGACTCGCCTCGCTTCATTTCCTCACTGCACGTTAGTACAGTTCTTATAATCAATTCATATAACAGGTGCACATATCAATCAGAATGCCTCACCCATATCTCAAATAAATACAGAGGTCCCGATTATAAGGCTAAGCTATTATGACACCCATACTATGCTACACAATTTCGTCTCATAATCAGGCACATCTAACTCAATTAATCATGCGTTCCAATTTTTAATCACGGCCCCACGGGCATGGCCTACTCGACGTTCGGCGATCTTCTGGCATAGCCAGGCATTGTCTCATCCCTTGAGCATGGCATCGTCACTCCGTCGATGGCATTCCTGAAGGAGCATCGTCCAATCTCTACCGTGATTCGGCATCCGTTGAAAGGGGCATCCCATATAGGGGCATTGCCCGGCGTAAATGCTCGTGACAGGGTCTCATAACCAACACACGACCAATCAATCCCGACTAAGGACATTGTGCTTTGCACTCAAATACCGCAATTAAGTTAACGTGCTTGACCTATTTTCTTCGTATTAAAAACATCTGGTAAAATAGTCATGTATGGGTACACGGTTAGATCGAACTAGCAAAAGTGATATCCTTCTCTTTTTTCTTTTTTTAAATCCCTCTGTTTGATGTAGTACTTAAAAACATTTTCGGTGTCAAAACCCAACACCCGGTATTTTCTAATTAAATATCAAAATTTCACAATTTTGAAATAAATACTCAAAATTTTAAATCATCACTAAATTGCACAATTTAACAATCAATTGTATAAACTAAGTATACCACTGCAATCAACACGAAATTCTAGCTATGGGCTATCCCGGTATAATTTTTGGAAAATAATAAATAATTAAATAAATTGCAAAATAATTAAATAAATACAAATTAATTCAATAAATACATACTTATGCCTAATAATGCTAATCTAACCACCTATTGGACTAATTAAATTACCATAACCATTCTAACTACAAGACTACAGATTAAACTAACTAACTATAATCACTAACTACGCTAATCCAATCTTAACTTAATCTAAATACCCCTTAAGCATCATTGACCTCCTATGAAAGGTTTAGTGAGTAAACTCACCGGATTAGTGGGCCGGTGAGTTCACGGTGATGGCAATGCAAAGGCGGGCGGAAAACAAGCCTGTGGCGACACCAATCGTGTGATATCCGGATTTCGCCGGACCTTGAGTATGTAACAGAGTGTGACGGGGCGACGGAAGTGTTGTCGGACTGCATCATTGGCACCAATTGTAGATGCCGTTTTATCATCATCATCGCCAGACCAAGAAGTACGTTTAATAATGGTCTGATTATAGAATAAATTATAGTCTCGTCAAAGATCTTTCCTATGTAACATTACTAGTGAGATCGAGGTTCATTCCAAATGGTGTGTCGACAAGTTACTTATCACACCAACTTCAGCCGTCTCTCCCATTAGGCCACCATATTTTTTCGACTTTGCTAACTCAAGTACGCCAAGGGAGGAACATCGAAATTGACCACCATGTAGTCATGTTGGCCGCCCCTCTTCCACTTGCTGGACTCCTCTCCTGTTGACTGCTCCGAAGGCTAGCATGGTTGATCCATGCAGCCAACCAAGGGAGGACACCTATAAGCTTGGGCAAGGAACACTTGGCAGCTAAAAGTTCTTAAGAGTAGCCACGCACTGCTCGAGCTTGCTTCGCTTACTACTGCCAACGAAAGAGGCTGTTCATCAACTAAGTTAGTCGATTGCAAGGGAAACAAAATGGCTAAGGAAGAGAGAGATGGATGGAACTTTCGAGGAGAAGCTAGTAGAGAGAGAGAGAGAGAGAGAGAGAGAGAGAGAGAGAGAGAGAAGGAGAGAGAAGCAACTTTTCCTCCTCACTGCCGGTTTTGCTCCTCGAGTGCGCGCCACAGCTGCCATTGGTCGCACCTCCGTCTACTGCTGAGCCAATTCAATCGCCTCAGCCATGCTGTAGCCGACTTGTACTGCAGCGTTCCAATCCTCTCGTTGCCTTGTAGCTAGCCACGTTGCATCAGCCGTTGCATCGTTCCACAACCCGCGTTACTCATAGCTCGTCATTTGCGGTCAGCTCGCCGTTGACGCCGATTGGACCTAAGGCAAGTTGGAGTCTACTATTCTATATAGTGTAGTGCTATTGTTGCTTGAGGAAGTGCGTTGTTAGATTGAATTTTCTGAATTTGGTGTGGAATAGAAGATGATTGAGTGGGTTGAGGTTAGGAAGTTGAGGAAATCTTTATATTTCCTATGAATGATTTCAGTTTTTGGACTCTGAATGTACCCCAATTTTGTGACTACAAAGCTTTGGAAATCTTAACCATAAATTGATTGAGAAAACCTCCCGATTGTATTAGAATTTCTATGTACCATGGCATCGATCTCAAATGGTTTAAGAAAACATGTGGTGCTTTCAAAATTCTGAATTTTATATCAACTATTCTAAACCATTAAAGTCGGGACTGAGATTTGGATTTACCAATGTGAGGTTTTCAAGTTTATTCATAGTTTTGATAAATTGTTTTGTTCCAAGCCGTGAAAGGTGAAAACCATTCAAGTTGTTACATATGGATTCAAAATTATTGGTTGATGTGTTATTGCTGCAGTCGAACCCTCGGGACGATGATGTCTCGGGAGACAGGTTGCCTGAAGGATCGTAGTGTCGATGCCTCTAGATGCCTAGGGATTGGTGAGCCCTAGAGGTTCCTCGGGAGAGTTGGGATGCCCGGATGTATGATGACACACGTTCTGGAGGTAGGGGACTCTAGTAACATGGTGAGCCCCGAGGCTGAGGTAGAGCGCAGGTTGAAGCTAGCGCGAGTGGAGTAGCACCGCCTCTAGTTGGTGTTGGGGTAGCAGCCCCTGGTGATCCCAGAATGGAAGGGATCATGCAGGCACTCGAAGCTATGAGGGATTTGATAGGGAAGCAGGCCCAGAAACCACCGAGGTTCCTGGTACTGGAGACGCAGAGGCTGCATCTCTTTGGGTTCAGGAGTTAGATAAAGCTTTTACACTTACGAGGTGTAATGAAGAAGAGAAGGAAGTCCTGGCAGTGTATCAACTGCAAGGTAATGCTAATACCTGGTGGAGAGCCACCAGAGATGTTGTGTTCCCGGAAGGAGTAGTACCATTGTGTGACGTTTTCCTTAGAGCGTTTAATGAGCAGTACTTCTCGGGAAGCGCTCGAGAACAGAAAATGGAAGAATTCCAGCATCTCCGTCAAGGGACAATGACTGTTGACTAGTATGAGGTCAAGTTTGTGAAGCTTTCCTAGTATGCTCCGAGGCTGATAGAAGATCCAGAGGAAAAAAACTCAAAGGTTTAGGAGTGGCCTTTGACTAGAGTTGAAACAATCGCTGGTGCCATTGGATCTGAAGGACTATCGAGAAGTTCACCGTCGAGCCCAGCTATTAAAGAGAAGCCTGAACGAACATGCAGCCTTGTTTGGATTGAGGTTTAGTTCGCACAGAGAACAGATCTGACAGAGCAACTCATTCGTTTATAGCTGAGCAGTATGTTAAACTGGTAGGATTGATTCCTAAGTTGTTGGAGTCAGTAGTTAGCATATCTACACCATTAAAGGATAAGGTGTTAGTTATAATAGGTTGTCTTGGTTGCAAGTTAGTGATTGGTGAGCGAGAGGGGAGCATAGATTTGATAGTCCTAACTATGTATGATTTCGATGTGATTATTGTCATGGACTAGCTCACCAAGCAAAGAGCTAAGATGGACTGCTATCGCAAAGCGATTCAATTTGACCTGTTAGCGGGTGATAGTTTCGAATTTATTGGGAGTCGAGGAGAACCCTCGATTACCTTAATCTCGTCGCTTGAGGCAACCCGTTTATTCAACGGGGGTTGCCAAGGTTACTTGGTGACTATCGTGAATACAACAGTTGAGGAGCAAAAGATAGAAGATATCGCAGTGGTTCAAGAGTTTCTAGACATGTTCCCGAAAGAATTATCGGGTTTGCCGCCAGAAAGAGAGATTGAGTTTGTGATTGAATTAGCTTCCGGGACAGAGCCAATTTTTAAGGCTCCTTACTGGGTGGCATTGTCGGAGTTGAAAGAACTGAAGGTGCAGATGCAGGTGTTGTTGGATAAAGGATTCATACGTCCCAGTGCATCACTTTGGGGAGCGCCAGTTCTGTTTGTGAAGAAGAAAGATGGTTCGTTGCGTCTATGCATAGACTATCGCCAACTCAATCAGGTGACGATCAAGAACAAGTATCCATTGCCTAAGATTGATGACTTATTTGACCAGTTGCAAGGAGCTTCGATATTTTCTAAGATCGATTTAAGGACAGGGTATCATCAATTGAGGATCAGGAAGGAGGACATATTGAAGACGGCATTTCGTACTCGATACAGCTATTAGGAGTTCATTGTAATGCCGTTTGGTTTGACAAACGCCCCAGCTACTTTCATGGATTCGATGAACCGAGTGTTTAAGGAGTATCTAAATCAGTTTGTGATCGTATTCATCGATGATATCCTAGTGTACATTAGAAACCTGAAGAGCACGAAAGGCACTTAAGGATGGTGCTTAAGACTCTGAGGAATCAAGAGTTGTACACCAAGTTTAGTAAGTGCAAGTTTTGGTTGACTTGTGTGGTGTTCCTAGGTCATGTGATTTTAGGCGAAGGAATTTCCGTGGACCCGTCCAAAATTGAAGCAATGTTCAACTGGCCAAGACCGACTATAGTGACAGAGATCAGAACTTTCTTGGGTTTAACGGGGTATTATAGACGGTTGGTGGAAGGATTTTCAGTGTAAGCGTCACCGTTGACTCAACTACTAAAGAAGGAAGAGAAGTTCGTGGGGACATACAAATGCAAGCGTAGTTTCCAATAGCTTAAGCAGAAGCTGACTACCGCACTTGTGTCGACCATTCCATCTGCTCCTGGAGGATACGAAATCTATAGTGATGCGTCGTTTAGGGGACTGGGTTGTGTGTTGATGCAACATGGTAGGGTTGTTGCATACGTGTCCCATCAGTTGAGGCCTCATTTGTTGAATTACCCAACGCATGACTTAGAACTCGCAGTAATCATTTTCACTCTGAAGATTTGGAGACATTATTTATGTGGAGAAAGATTCCAGATCTTTACTGACCATCAAAGTCTCAAGTATTTATTGTGGCACCCCTCGACACGGCCCCCGATCCGCTAGGGTCACCGCAATTCGCTTACCTTTCACTTGTCCTAATGACATGTCACTTTGATACCATTTGAATTGTAGTGGGTCCATAAATCCTGGGGGTTCGTATGATCTCAATCGGTCCCAGCGCAGTTCATATAACGGAAGCATACTCGACATCTCCCTAACCCATACTCGAACTAAGTAATACAATACAATACACACCAACTACACTTTTCATATATATAGAAGCTAATGCTGAACCTTTTTTATTTACATACTTTGATGGACATCACAAGTCAGTACAACAAAAGGCCAAGGCTTTAACTAAGCTCGGCTATAACCCAAAAGAACTCGACTCTCACATCAGACATGTACATCAAATCCATCATCTAGTGTCGGCCATCCCAAAAAGTGTCATCCTCTACCAGTCACACACTCTAATCACACCCAGCCCAGTTCGTCGGCCGGTGGTGGCGGCAGCATCCTCATCATCATCCCATCGCGTCGAACATGTACAGACAAGAACTCCTGAACTACAGGGCCATCAGGTAAGCCCACATCATACATGACCAAAACATGGACTCGGATAAACACTAGACCATTAACACCAATACAGGGGTCTTCCGAGAACTCGACCTCAACATCGGATGGTAAGCCATAGAATGTACCACGTGTGACATGTGCTAGAGGCATCTCTCAATCTGAAATGTTAGTCCCCAAAAGGGGTGAGTACAACCACTCAGCAGTAAAGATTCATCAAACTACACAATGCGACAAGCAAGACAACCACAATTTCAAATGAAATGCACATATCATCCATGCTATCGTACATATGTCTCCATGAGATCTATTCATAGCCTTAATAATCACATTTCCCATGCCAAGCAATACCAATTCAAGTTCATGGACAATTATATCTCATGCCATATGCACACACACATACACATGATTCATGTCATCCACACAATCATGTATATATCTTCATGAGATCCATTATATGCCTTCATGATCGCATTCTCAATGCCAAATAGTATTAATTCAATTGCATAGGCAATTCGTGCACCATGCCATATGCACACACACACGCATGATCCAATTCCCAATTTTAATTCTAAAAAAGGATCTCATTTTCTTCCAGGGACCAGTGTTTGCATCCTGGATATATCGCTCGCACCCAACCTGGCATCGCGAGGAACCTTCGGCACACACCTCTGGGCATCCGGCACACACACTCTCGGCATCTCGAAACTCTCGAGGACATCCGGCACACACACTTCGGGCATCCCGACACTCCCGGGGCATTGTTGGCTCACACCTCCGATGGTATCATCATCATCATAGTGCATATTCACATATATATATATATATATATATATATATATATCTCATTTTCAAATTAACATTTGATGTAATAATGTCAGAGGTTTAAACTAGCCTTTTTGATGTCATGTGATATGCCAAATGTCACCATATATGCAATACAAATAACACCCAAGATATCACACTTCATAAAGCAATTCATTTGTTCTTGAAAATGGAGCCAATTTTCGGATAAAGCAGAATGCACTCCTTAAATTAAAATTCTGGAAAAATTAGTAAACGGTCTCAATAAATTCTGAAAATTTAACATGTTATAAAAAAGATCTAGAGAAAAAGGTTTCATGAAGAACACCATGTCAAAAGAGCTTTGTACAGGTCACTACAGTCCATGCATCACAACTTAAAGTTTCGGAACATCACCATTACACAGTTTTATTCATAAATTCGGTATAAACCATAAATCAACTCAGAAAATTTTGAAATTTTGATATGTTATATTCAAGACCTAGTGGTAAAAGTTTTGTGAAGAAATCGAAATCAAACTCGTTCTGGATTAAGAGCTATAGTCGATTTAATTCTTCCTACTCTCGGTACAGTTTTCCAGACTAATCCCTTTCAAATAAATATCATTTCCCCAATTAATACTGGTCCGTTTCATCTCAAATTTTAGTATGTTACTCCTCAAGATGTCATCTACAACTTTCATCAAGGAGTTAAAGTGAGATTCCAATTAGAAAATTGCATGCAGCTCACGAAATCACCAAAGGTCGGACTGTTTTTCTAGAAAACAGATTACTAGGCTAAGGTACTACTCCCATAACTTCGAAAATTCTTACCTCCCCGACATCCGAAATTCACCATACTTCACACACAATTACAGTAAGCAAAGTGTAGATCAATGGACTCTACTTGCCTTGAATCCAATGAAAATCATAGCAAGCACAACGGCGAGGCTAGGCGGGCTTGATCGACGGTGGCAGCTAGGCGGATGCACGGCGGGCCGGTCTTCTTTCTCCTCTCTCAACTTCACTCTCTCTCTCTCTCTCTCTCTCTCTCTCTCTCTCTCTCTCTCTCTCTCTCGGTGCCTTGCTCAATCCGCCCCCTCCCCTTTTCCTTTTTGGTTGATTAATTGCTTGCCTTTGATTTAATTTTGCATGCTAGGACACTTGGCTCCAAGAGGGAGACAAGTGTCTTCTTGTTGAAGACACATGGAGGAGGTGGCGTGGGGCTTCCATCCGGTTCCCCCCCCCCATGGCCAACGGTCCTCTTGTGGGCCTCTTGGCCCATTTTGGGCCCAACAATTTTGGGCCTAAAGTCCAAATTTAAATGGCCCAAAAAGTAATACTAAATGAGCCCATATTTGCTCTTAACAATTTAATTTAATCTCCACTTAATTTCATAATCTCAAATACTCACATAGCCAAATAAAAATGCAACATTAATCGATGAAAATCCAATCTATAGAATACACGGCCAAGGACAGAAAATTCCTTGTCAATTTATCCTTTAGTACAATCCTTGATCACACTTAGATATAGGATACATTTCCAAATCAAAACAATAGTCCATCCAATGTTCGGCCTTGTTTAATTGGAATCCGTCGGTCTAATGACTACAATATAGTTCGATGGTGCTTCCGATACCTCCTCAAGGGTTGCAGTGTATCTAGGGATCGTTATGAAATTTTAGGATGCCACATTTATTCTCTTAGAAGGAGTTGAATATGAGACAGCGTTGCTAGATGGTACTCCTGAAGGACTATGATTGTGATATTATGTATCACCCTAGAGAGGCGAACAAGGTCGCTGATACACTGAGTCGAAAGTCTGCAGTTGTGCAGATGGTACTCAAGGAATGGATTTTACTCGAGAGAGCTCGAGATTCGGTTTTCAAGTCTTATGGCCACCCTCAGAATTGAACAAGAAGTGCAAATTAGAATCAAGACGCTTCAGTTGACATACCCCGATGTTTAGAAAATACTGCAAGAGAATACCGATAAGAGGAAAGCTAATTTTCAGATTTCTAAAGACAAAACACTAAGGTTCCGAGGACGACTGTGTGCACCTGATGATGCATCACTTAAAGAAGAGATTTTATCAGAAGCTCATTGTAGCAGTTACAGCATTCATCTTGGTAGTACAAAGATGTATTAGAATCTGCGTCAACATTATTAGTAGTTCGGTATGAAGGCAAACATCGCCAAGTATGTCGCCAAGTGTCTAACATGTCAGCAAATGAAGGCACAACACTGTAAGCTGGTAGGATTTATGCAACCTCTCGAGATCCCCGAGTGGAAATGGGAGCGCATTACAATGGATCTTCTAACAGGCTTACCAAGGAGTCAGAGGGGTAATGATTCTATTTAGGTAGTGGTTGATAGACTAACAAAGTCAACCCTTTTCATCACAGTACAAAAGGACCTTGATTTAGACAGGCACGTAGAGTTGTACGTGCATTAGATCATTCGTCTGCATGGAGTGTTGGTGACGATTACATTAGACAGAGATCCGAGGTTTACAACTGCTTTTTAGAAGAGTTTACAGACCGCCTTAGGAATGAAGCTGCAGTATAGTACGGCTTATCATACATAGACAGATGGCCAATATGAGAGGACGATTCAAACCCTCAAAGATATGCCGCGAGCTTGCGTGTTGGATTTCAAAGGAAGCTAGGAGGAACGGCTTCATCTTGCTAAGTTTGCCTACAGCAATAGCTACCAGCAAAGCATTCAAATGGCTCCTTTTGAAGCATTGTATGGCAGAGCGTGCATAATGCTAGTGTGTTGGGATGAGGTCGGAGAACAGAAGATCATTGGCCTAGAGTTGGTTCAGCAGTCAATGGACGCAGTTGTCATTATCAGGGACAGATTAAAGACCGCTCAGAGCCCCCAGAAAAGCTATGTTGATAAGCATTGAAGGCCTTTGGAATTCTAAGTTAGTGATCATGTCTTTCTGAAGGTGTCACCAATGATGGGTACTTCGTGCTTTAGTAAAAAGGAAAAGCTAAGTTCGACGTACGTAGGTCCCAGTGAGATTCTAGAAAGAATCGGGATTCGAGCGTATCGTCTTGCATTGCTATTGAGGTTGGTGCAAGTGCATGACGTCTTTCACGTATCGATATTGAGGAAGTATGAACCTAACCCGACCCACATACTGAATTTTGAGAATTTAGACGTGGATGATAGAATGTTGTACGTGGCAAACCCGGTTCAGATTGTGGATCGCAAAGAGCAGATTCTGTGCTCCAAGACCATCTAGTTGGTCAAAGTGATTTGGTAACACCACGGCACTGAAAGAGCAACCTGGGAGAGTGAAGAGTCAATGAAACGATTGTACCTACACCTGTTTGTTTAAAGAGTTGTAATGGCTTAAATTTCAAGGACGAAATTTTTGTAAGAGGGGAAGAATTGTGACATCCTGCATTTTAGGTTTTGGTTTCGATTGAATAAGTTGGGCTTTTCATCGACATGCTTATAGTTCTTTTTCCTGAGTTAATTACTCACGGGATAACTAGCCTATCGGGTGAAGCCGTTAAGGAATCTAAACGCAATAGACTTGAGAATTCGACCAAGAATCGATTGCTCGACCGTGCTAATCTGCAAGGGCCATTACGGCACAAAACGATTAGAGACTGGAGATAGGTCGATTCGATAGAGCCATGTGATTAAATGTGGGTGATTCCATCTAATTGCATAATTCTTGTCGATCAGCACTAGACCGATTTCTCCATCATTTATGTACCCTATGTCCGTATTTGAAATCTCGAGATTTTCACGACAACCGAGAGCTGCCGATGTGTCGAAGAAGTACGTGTGGCTCAAAAATAATCGACCATGGGTCGATTGAACTAAAAATTCCTAAAAGCTACCCGGTAGGTTAGGATAGCGCTAAAATTGTGCCATGTTGAAATGAACCTCGAAATTGAACCCGAATTCAGAAATTAAAAGTTTTGACATGTCACTAATCATTTTAGGAATGTTGACTCACCCTTCGAAGATTTTTCTGCAAACTAAGATTTTCGGCGATAAATTCAAAGTAAGGTTATTTGGATCGGGAAAATTAGAGGACCGCTTATGGTTGCATTTTTGGCATTCAAGTTGGACTATTTGATGAAGAAAAATGTTGATTGGGATGATGGCACCTTGGTTGGATTTATGGACATCAAATTGGATCCAATTGGAAGTGAATTGAAGGGGAATTGAATGAAATTGAGAAGCAAATGTGTAAATTCGTAGCCCCCCATGGTGTGCAACATTTGGGACACTTAAGAAGCTTCCTAAGGAAGATTGAGGTGAGAGAAAGTGGCTATGGATAGGGTTGAGCAAGTGGGGGCCTTGTGATGAGTGAATATGGATAGAATTGAAGACATTGGAGGCCATTTGGTAGTCCCCCTCTACAACAACCTTCTTTTTCCTCTTTCCCCCTCCTTTCCCCATTGGTGTGCCATTTTTTAACTCCAAAAACTAGAGAGAAACCAGCAGAACTAGTAGCCCTTTCCCCTTTGCCTGTCCGAGCGCCACGTGCCCACTGGATTGTAGTTGCTCGCCCGTCGTGCCCGTTGTTCGCTCGTCCATCGCCTATGTGTTGCCGTTCTAGCAAGCCCTGGTTACCATCGGAGCCTCCACCACTGCCGTGAGTCATCATCCAAGTCGCTATAGCCCCGCCGTAGCTTTGCCTGGTTACCGTTGTTCGGGCCCGTCCGGACTTCGCTTGGTGTCACCATGGGCTACTTTATCACTTGCCTTCGCGTCCTCGTCGTGGTGAATTCATTGGATTGTAAAACTAGTGAGTTTACTCACTAAATCTTGCTTAGGAGGTTAATGATGCTTAATGATTGTTTAGATTAGGTTAAGCATGATTTTGGTGGTTAGATTAGTCTAATTAGAAAGTAATTAGATTATGTGGTTTGATTAGCTTAATAGATTATTAATTAAGGCTAATTAGGCAATTAGACTAGTGTAAGCTTAATTAGGCACTTAATTAATTATTTGCATTATTTAATTATCAAATTATTTCGAATTTATATTAATTTATATCAATTTATATTAATTTATATCAATTTAATTAATTTAGTAATTTATTTAATTATTAATTATTTTCCTAAAATTATACCAAGAGAGCCGATTGTTAGAATGCCGGGCCGATTGCTGTGATGTGGTTGGATTATGCAATTGATTGTTGGATTGTGAAATTGAGTGGTGATTGTGAAAATATGGTATTTATTTAAAAAATACCGGGTGTCGGTTTTGATACCAAAAATGGTTTTAAAAGCTTTATATCAAATAGTGGGGTTTGAAAATGAAATATATTAGTTTTTCCGATTCGAATTGACCTTGGACCTACACATGACTATTTTCCCAGAGTATGTTTAATACGAAGAAAACAAGCCAAGGTTGTTATCTTAATTGAGGTATGTGAGTGCAAAGCAAAATGACCTTGTCCGGAATTGATTGATCGTGTGTTGGTTAAGAGAACCCCTCCCCGATGTGTGTCGATGGATGTTACCCTTATATGGAATGCCCTATCAATGGATGTTGATCGTAGTAAATTCTAGATCGAAGCTCCTTCGTGAAGGCTGTGAGGAATGCCGTCCTTGATATGTGTCGGAGGATGTAGCTGTGCTCAAAGGAGTGAGACGAGACCTGGCTATGCCAAAGGACCGTTGTGTGTCAGATAAAACTTCCTGTGTGGGTAGTATTAATCAATTAGAAGGCATGATTGACCAAGATAGATGCGCCGGATTATGTGACAAAATTGTGTGGTATGGAATGGGACATGTCATAATGATTTGACCCTATAATCGGGACCCTTGTGGTTGTTTGAGAATTGTATTTTGGCATTCCAATTGACTGAGTATGAATACTACTTATGATTGTGATATGAACTGTGCTTACGTGCAGGAAGGAACTAAGGCGAGGTAAATCCTTTATTCTAATTGTGTGGCTATGTGGCTAGAACGCCCTTAGGCATATTTCCTTCCTAATAAGGGTTTAGGTAGTGAACTTGTTGAGACAATGTCTCACCCCGTCGTGAGCTCAACATTTTTCAGGACCTTTGATGGTGGTTCCATAGGAACGTTTTGGGCAACCTAGGAGGATTTTCGAGTTGGTTACTCATTTTCCTATTCCTAGGGGCCTTGGGGTTAGGGTCTATGAGCTCGTGATGACCACCATCTGGGTTGATGAGGGTTTACCTCAAAGGGTACCCCATCAATTTAGGGCGTGGTATCATCGCGGGCTCAATGGATTCCGAGAGGGTCCCCTACAGGATTTTGATGTCCCAGCTGCGGTAATAGACACCGCTCATGGCGAGGGTACTAGTTGACCCTCTTAGTGGTGTAGTGCTGGACCTAAGTCCTAGGAGGACTCAGAGATTTCAGTGGGGGATTCCTGTGCCTAGAGGAGTTGCAAGCTTTTGTGTTTGAGCTAGACCCCTATTGTTAGACTCGCTTGTAAATAAACTTTGTGTGTTTATAAAAGCGTATTTAGTTTGAAATTGTTATCCTGCTTTCTATTCCATGTTGTTTGTCATCAGGGGTATTAATTATTCGCTTCCGCATGCATACTAAAACGAATGGAGCACAAAAGGCATTTGAGAACGATACTTCATACACTGAGGAATCATGAACTATACGCTAAGTTCAGCAAGTGCAAGTTTTGGTTGACTTGTGTTGTGTTCCTAGATCACGTGATTTCAGGCGAAGGAATCTCCATGGACTCGACCAAGATCGAATTAGTTATCAATTGGCCAAGACCAACAACCGTGATAGAAATCATAGGCTTTTTGGGTTTGGCAAATTACTACAGAAGGTTCGTGGAAGGATTTTCAGCGTTAGTGTTGTCGTTGACTCGACTATTGAAGAAGGAAGAGAAGTTCGTGTGGACAGACAAGTGCAAGTGTAGTTTCTAAGAGCTTAAGTAGAAGCTGAATACCGCATTTGTGCTGACCATACCATATAGTCCTAGAGGATACGAGATCTACAGTAATGCATCATTTAGAGGACTGGGTTGCGTGCTAATGCAACATGGTAGATTGTTGCGTACGCGTCCCATCAGTTGAGACCTCACGAGTTGAATTATCCAACACATGACTTAGAGCTCGCAGCGATTATTTTCGCTCTGAAGATTTTGAAATGTTATTTGTGTGGAGAAAGATTCCAAATCTTTATGGACCATCAAAGTCTCAAGTATCTATTCTCTCAAAAGGAGTTGAACATGAGACAGCGTTGATGGATGGAACTTCTAAAGGACTATGATTGTGATATCTTGTATCACCTTGGAAAAGCGAATAGAGTTACAAACACTTTGAGTCGGAAGTCTTCAGTTGCATAGATGATGGTCAAGGAATGGATTTTACTCGAGAAAGCTCGAGATTCGGTTTTCAAATTTGAGATAAGCCACCTTTCAAATCTTATGGCCACCTTTAGAATTGAGTCGGAAGTGCAGATTAGAATCAAGACGCTTTAGTTGATTGACCCGGAGATTCAAAAAATCCTGCAAGAGGATAGCTGAGAAGAGAAAAGCTGACTTTCAAAATTTTGAAGACAGAACACTAAGGTTCCGAGGACAATTGTGTGTACATGAAGGTTCGAGCTTAAGGAAGAGATCTATCGAAGCTCATCATAGCAGTTACAACATTAATCCAAATAGTATGAAGATTTATTAGAATCTACGTCGATACAATTGATGGTCCAATATGAAGGCGAGATATCGCCAAGCATGTTGTCAAGTGTCTGACGTGTCAGCAAATAAAGGCACAGCATTGTAAGCTGATAGGACTTTTACAACCTCTCAAGATTCCCGAGTGGAAATAGGAACACTTCACAATGGATTTTGTGATGGGCTTACCAAGGAGTCAAAAGGGTAATGATTCCATTTGGATAGTGGTCGACAGATTGACGAAGTCGGCTCACTTCATCGCCGTACGAAAGGACCTTGATTTGGACATGCATGCAGAATTATATGTGCATTAGATAGTTCGTCTGGATGGAGTGCCGATGACGATTACATCAGACTCGAGGTTCACAACAACCTTTTGGAAAAGCTTATAGATTGCCTTAGGAACAAAGCTGCAATATAGTACGGCCTATCATCCTTAGACAGATGGCCAATCTAAGAGGATGATTCAAACCCTCGAAGACATGCTGCGAGCTTGCGTGTTAGATTTCAAAGGAAGTTGGGAGGAACAGCTTCATCTCGTCGAGTTTGCCTACAACAATAGTTACTAGTAGAGTATTCAAATGGCTCCTTTTGAAGCATTGTATGACAAAGCGTGTAGAACACCAGTGTGTTGGGATGAAGTTGGAGAATGGAAGATCACAGGTCCAGAGTTGGTTCAACAGTCAGTGGATGCAGTTGTAGTCATCAAAGACAGATTAAAGACCTCTCAGAGCCGCCAGAAAAGCTACGCTAATAAGTGTCGAAGGCCTTTGGAATTCCAAGTTGGTGAGTACATCTTCCTAAAGGTGTCACCAATAAGGGGTACTTCACGCTTCGGCAAAAAAGGGAAAGCTGAGTCCAAGGTACGTAGGTTTCTTTGAGATTCTGGAAAGTATAGGGACTAGCATATCATCTTGCATTACTGCCGAGGTTGGCACAAGTGCATGATGTCTTTCACATGTCGATTTTGAGGAAGTATAAACCTAACCTGATCCACATGCTGAATTTTGAAGAATTAGACGTAGACGACAAGGTATCGTATGTGAAAAGACTGGTTTAGATTGTAGATCGGAAGGAGCAGCAACTTCGCACCAAGACAATGCCGTTGATTAAAGTAGTCTGGCAGCACCACGGCACATAAGGAGCAACTTGGGAGAGTAAAGATTTGATGAGGTGACATCCTAATTTTCCAATTCTGGTTTCAATTGAATGAGTCGGGCTTTTCATCGACGAGCCTAAAGTTTCATTTTCTAAGCTGATCACTCACGAGATAACTAGTTTATCTAGTGAAGCCATAAAAGGGATTTTAATACAATAGATTTAAGAATTTGACTAGGAATCAACTGGTCAACCGTGCTAGTTTGCAAGGGTCATTACGACATATTTAAAAATTGATTAGAAACTAGAGATAGGTCGATTTAGTTGAGCCATGTGATTTAGTGTGGGTGATTTCACCTAATTGCAAAATTCTCATCGATTGGCACTATACTAATTTTTCAGTCATTTTGGTACCCTTTGTCCATATTTAAAATCTTGAAATTTTCGAGACAACTGAGAGTCGCCAATGTGTCCAAGATGTACTATGTGGCTCGAACATAATTGACCATGGGTCAATTGCACTAAAAATTCCTAAAAGCTATCCGATAGGTTAGGTCACGTTAAAATCGCACCATATTGAAATTAACCGCGAATTTAAACCCGATTTCAGAAATTGAAAGTTCTGCCATGTCACAATCCATTTTAGGAATGTTGACAAATCCTCCGAAGATTTTTCTGCAAATCGAGATTTTTGGCAAAATTTCATAGTAGGATCATTTTTGATAGGGAAAATTTGAGGAACATTTTTTTTTTTGCAATTTTGGGATTCCAATTGGACAAATTGACAAGGAAAAATATGAATTCAAGTGTGGGCACCTTGGTTGTCTTTATGGGCATCAATTTAGGATCAATTGATGGGGATTTGGTTCAATTTGAGGGAAAATGTTCCAAAATTCGTAGGTCCTTGGGGGTGCAACATTTAGACCACTTGGAGACTTGTTGAGGAAACTTTGGCTACTACAAATTGGCTTGGAAGATAGCCATGCATGGTGGGACCTTGCTAAGGGTGAAATGGATAGAAGGTGAAGACTTTTGAGGTAATGGGACCCCCTATCTTCAGCAGTCTTCTTCTCCTTCATCTAGCCCACCTTTCTCCATTGTTGTCAATTTTGAGCTTAGAAAACTAGAGGAAAATAGAGCAAGCCCCCTAACCTGTCGACCACCACTTGGAGCCACCAGAGCCACCGCATGCCGCCTATAAGCCTGTCACATCGCCCATCCCCCGCATGCGTCGTCTTGCTCGCCCACGCCTCGTCACGCATCTAGGCCATCATCCCTTGCCATCCTAAGCTCGTCCGGATGCGTACGTCATCGTCTAAGCGCCCGTTGCCACTCTCGTTGCCCCTGCTCACTCGCTGCAGCCACCGGTCCACCTCCTCGCCATTTCTAACCCAACCAGCTACTCAAGCAGCCTCTCGGGCCTAAGAGTGTAAGTCAAAGCCAGCAAGGGTCTTTAGGCTTTGTGGCCGGTTTTCAGGCTTGTCCAGTCTCCGTTTGGTGTCGTTACAGGCTTGGTTGTTGCCCGCCTCTGCGTCGCCGTTGTCATGGACTCACCAGATCGCACAACCAGTGAGTTTACTTGCTAAACTTTACTCAAGGAGTTAATGATACTTAGGGGGTGATTAATTTAGGCTAATTAGGGTTTATGTGGTTAGTTAGAACGGATTAGCGATTTAAATATTCAATTGTGCATATTAGGTGGTTAGATTAGATTAATTAAGGACTAAATAAGTTGTGCTATTTATCTAGATAGGTTCAAAAATTTTCTAGGCCTGTTTAGGTGGTTAATTTTGCATTTCCAGCCTAAATTGGTATTTAATTGCATTTATTTAATTATTTTTTGTATTTATTTAATTATTTAATATTTTCTGAAAATTAGAATGAGATAATTGATGACCAGAATTTCGTGTTGATTGCAATTGAATGCTAAATTGTGCAATTTTAGTGATAATTGTGATTTCGGTTATTTATTCCAAAATTATGAAATTTTGATATTTAATTAGAAAAATCCCGGGTGTTAGGTTTTGACACCAAAAATGGTTTTGAGGATTATATCGAATCATGGGATTTTAAAAGTGTGGATATCAATTTTTCTGGTTCAAATTGATCGTGTACCCATACACGATTATTTTTATCAAGTGTTTTTAACACGAAGAAATTAGGCTAAGTTCATTATTTTAATTGAGGAAATTGTGTGCAAAGCACAAAGTCCTTGGCTGGTAGTGATTGATTGTGTGAGGGTTATGTGAACCCATCCCCAATATGAGTCAATGTGTCAGCTTGTGTGAGCAAGGATCTATGTTAGATTGTGTGAGCATTAATCTGTATTAGCTTGTGTGAGCACAATCCATGTCAGCTTGTGCGAGCAGCAGTTCATATCAGCTTGTGTGAGCAGTAATCCCTAACTATGCTAGCGGAGCGATGTGTGTCGGTAGTGCATGGTTGTGCGAGTAATAATCGAATTTGAATCGATTGAATTGATTGAATGGATTCATTGATTGAGTATATGAATTGTGCTAATGTGCAGGAAGGAACTGAGGCAAGGTAAGTCCTTTGTCTTGTGTGCATAGACTGCCTTTAGGCATATTTCCTTTATAGTCGGAGTTTAGGGGGTGAACTTGCTGAGACATTGTCTCACCCCGTCGTGGGCTCAATCTTTTCAGGTCCTTAGATTACGGTTCCTTTGGAACATTTTGGTCAGCCCAGGAGGGTTACCGAGCAGGTTATTGACATCCCCGTTCCCGGGGGCCACGGGATCTGGGTCTATGAACTCGTGAGGACCATCGTCTGGGTCGATGAGGGCCTACCTCAGAGGGTACCCCATTGATTCAGAGCGTGGTATCGTTGCAGGCTCAATGGATACAGAGTGGGTCCCTTGCAAGATTGTGAGGTCCCAACTTCGGTGATAGACATCGCTCATGGCAAGGGTACAATTGACTCTCCTGGAGGTGCAGTGGTGGACCCAAATACCCAGGACACCTCAGAGTTTTCAGTTGGGGATTCGTTGGCCTAGTGGGCTTATAGGCTTTTCTGTTTGAGTAGGCTTTTAGCTAGGCTAATGTTGTATATAAACCAGGGTGTTTATAAAAGTGTTTTGGTTGTGAATATGTTTTTTTTCTTTTCTATCCCGTGTTGGTTGTTGTTAGGGGTATTGTTTTGCTTTCGCATGTGCATTTAAATAAATGGGTCGGCGATGAGTCTTGGAACGTTGCAAAATTTATCGACCATCGAGGGATGGGCATGCGCTCGAGGTTCGGGGCGTGACAATTTATATGATAGCGATTAATTATTCTCAAATCTTTTTCTTCTTTTCCTAAAAATCGCCTTGGGTGATGATCCATTTAGAGGGAAAGATAATGGTGGGCCAAATCTTACATGCACTTGCTGGGGACGTTAATCCAATTCGTATGGGGTGTTAAATGAGGTGGCACCCATTTAAGACACGTGATCTGACTGTGCATATTACTCGGGCTCACATATACATCAGCCCCTCCACGGTCCTCTATTGTCGCCACTTACAGAACCGACGGGATGATCGAGTCGTTTTCGCCAGATAAATCGTGAACATACATATCCAAAAGAATCTGAAATTTGGGGGGGACCAAATAGAGGGACCAGCCAACGACTCGGCTAAACATGGTCCACAATCATTTTGCACGTTGTTGACACCTAAATTTTGGCGACCCAGTTATTGATTTTTTTACATAAAAATTAGGGATTAATTTTAACCCCTAAAAAAAAAAGCATCAGAACTAATAAAATGAAAAAAAATGAAAAGATGGGGGAAATTGATTTGATTAATTATGCATGGAAATTTGAAATTCTGATGAATATTTAGATTTTGACAAATGCAGAAGCAATTAAAGATCAGGTGAACAAGGGGCAAGGATTTTGATAAAATGGAAGGAATCGGTGCAAGATGAAGCTGATTGCGTAATCATGCTTTGATTTGCAGCCATGATTTAATGCGACAGAAGATGGAAACTCGAAAGTTGCCATGGAGAGTGGCCATCTAGAAATCACTATAAAATAAGTCGATCCGTATGGATGCGAGGGGGCGAATTCCGAAGCAAAAAATTTTTGTGAGAAAACTTGTGTAAAAGAAAAATTAGAAGGTTTCGTCCATCTTGGTCAAAAGAGAAAATCGTTTCTCTTTTCTCTATCTGATAAGAAAAGAGAAAAGAAAGAAACAGTCAGAGAGAAGAGACGGAGAAAGGAGACATAAGAAGTGACATGAGGGAGCAGAGGAAAAGGGGGGAGAAATTGCTACTGTTCATCTTCCTCGGAAGATCACTCCGACCGCGCTAGCCGTGCTCGAGCCGTCCGCTTCATTGGCGCCGCTCCCCATGTCGCTCCACCGATCCTACCTTCGAACGCCACGCCACCGAAGCTCGGCGCCTTCACCATTGCGACCCGCCTTGACAGCAACTCGGTGGTCCACCCCCACTCGGCCGATGCCGCTACACCAGCATTTCAATCAGCTCATTGCTGTCGCCGTGCCTTTGAGTGCCCGACGCCGCATCGCAGCTGCGCATCTTTGCCACACCTCGACTCGCCGTCCTCTGCTCGGTCATTGATCCTCGTGCCGGCCCACGACTCGCCCGCCGCTTGAGATCCCGTCGTCGACGCTTGCGCCTCGTGCCGAAATGTGACACCCCGAACCCTTCGCAGGTCGTCACCAGCGCCGGTGTTACACTTAATTCTCCTATTTGCCTATCTTGTACTTAAAACAAGCGCTGTTAATCACGGGCATTTTTTTTTTTTAACGATCGGTCCCAACGCGACTCATAGCGGAAGCAAATTAAACATCTCCATCTCTCCCCTTACTAACCATGATACCAATACACACCAGCTAAACATCAGGATTTTAGGATGGGACTCCTCCTTTCTCGGGTCGATACAAAACAAGAAAAGCGAGGACTCTGCCATGTCCTGCCTAAAATCTCAAAAAGAAACTATCAACCCTCTACATCAAGCGCACAACCCCCATCAAAAGTGTCGATTATCTACACCAAAAGATTCAGCCCCTACACATCGCGCGTGAATCTCACACCCAACCCGGTGCATCAGGCGGTGGCGGCGGCAACATCCCTCGCATAGCACCATCTCGACGAACGTGCATAGAAATGAACTCCTGAATGATAGGGCCCCCAGCCAGGCCTATATCATACATCACTAGACATCACACTCGGATGTAAGTCAGTCCGGGAATAGAGGGACAATCTATCTCCGCACACTCGACCTCTACATCAGACGGTAGACCATAAAACGTACCACGCGTGACGGCAAGTAGCGGCATACTTGCTAATCTGAAATGTTATCCCCAAAAGGGGTGAGTACAACCACTCAGCAGATAGGGAAATCCAATAACATTCCAATGCATCATGCATATCATCACACGTTGCAAGCATCACTTACCTTGTAACCATGCATATCATGCATCATCACATCATATATATCATCATCATCATGGCGTATCATATATATCATCATCATCATGGCGTATCATATATCATTATCATCATCATGGCATATCATATATCATTATCATCATCATGACATATCATATAATTATTATCATCATCATGGCATATCATCATGCATATCATACCATGGATGATCATCATGTCACATCACACATCACCCTCATGCATCATCATGCATATACTATCATAGGTGATCATCATATCGCATCACATGCCATCATCATCATGCATCATCATGCATATATTATCATAGGTGATCATCATATCACATGACATGCCATCATCATCATGCATTATCATGCATATATTATCATAGGTGATCATTATATCACATCACATGCCATCATCATCATGCATCATCATGTCATGAGTTAATTATCATCTTTATCTTTCAATTTTGATCACCACATCACCCATTTCTCAAATCATCAATCTCATCATCAACCCTTCGGGCAGAAACCTCCGACAGGGTTCCCGGCAAACTCAGCCATCCCATGGCCACCGGCTTCCGGCCCCCCACATTCCGGGCATCTCGCATCTCAACTAGCATAACGAGGCATTCCCTTCGGGCAGAAACCTCCGACAGGGCTTCCGGCCTTTACCCTTCTAGCTAGGCATCTCGCACCCAAATCCGGTGTCGCGAGGCATTCCCTTCGGGCGAAACCTCCGACAGGGCTTCCGGCCCCCACATTCCGGCATCCCGAAACTCCCGGGGAATCTGGAATTACGCCACCAGGCCACCAGACAACATCCTCCACCACAACCTCTTTCTCATCCACATTTATCCTTTTATCTCAATTTAACATGGCAATTGGCATGGCATCAAACAAATCACACTTGCATTTCAATTCACATGTCATACACATGCCAAAGCTTAATCACATATGCATTTCAACTTAATACATGTACAAAGACCTCATCACACAAGTGCCACACAAATGAAGTTGAATCCATGGCCAAATAAAAATATATTTTATTTTATTTTATTATTTTATTATTATTTTATTATTATATTATTATTTATTTCCATAAATATTAAATTTAATATCTATGATTTTCCCAAAATCATGATACTCAAAAATCATTAAACAAACAAATATAATCACAATTTCATACAAAATTCGTGGCCAAATTGAATTTCTCATAATTTCACAATTTCCATGAAATAGCACCTTATATTCGGATAATGGCCAGACTTGCACAGTTTCCAAATAAATTCTATTAAAATACCCATATGGCCTTCAAAAATTACGAAATTTTACAGGGAGATAGCCAACACATTTTCGTGCATTTCTCATGAAGAACTCTAAGCCAAATTATTTTTAGATTAATTTCTACAACCCTACGAAGCTTCTGGAACCACGACCGCGTCGTCCAGAACACACTCCTCCGTATTTCTTAATTTTCACCCACCAATTCTCTTTCGTTTCTTCTGAAATTTGAGTATGTTATGTACCAAGGTGTCCTTTACAAATTTCATGAAGAGATCTAGGCCAAATAACCAGATTATGGTCACCATTTTAGTCCATGAAGTCTCGGGTGTCTCGAGATACTTCACCAGAATCAATCATCTCCAAGATCTAGCCGATTTACTAGGCTACACTCATTCATTCCTCTTCAAATTTGAGTATGTTGTAGATTAATGTGTTTCCTACAACTTTCAAGAAGACAACAAAGTGATATCTCCAACAGAAATCAACATGCAACCAAGAAATCAACAAGAGGTCAGTGAAACTTTCGCAGATCTAAGGTCTCCGTACAATAGAACTTTTTACCCCACAAATCTCCATCGTTTTCTACGAATTTTTAGTATGTCATAGTACAAGACGTTAGCTTCAACTTTCATGAAGACACCGAAGCCAAAATCGAACCTCAAACACACATGCAAACTCGAACAAGCTACTGACTTCAACAAACCGAACGAGAACAGTCACACGGTTTACAAATAACCAACTCTTACCTCGGTTTTTCGCACAAATCACACCTAAAATCTAACATGCAAACACCACAACAAACATGCAAGAGAAGTTATGGACTCCACTTGCCTCTAAGATGAGCAAACGGCGATGAACGACGGCGTACGGTGGTCGGACAAGGCGGTCGAACGGCGAGCACACGGCGGCACCTCCCTCTCGGCTCCGCCTCCTCTCTCTCCCTCTCGGTCTCTCCTCCCTTTCTCTCGAACACCCTCTCTCTCTCTCACCCTTTCTCGGCCAAATGATCAAGAAGAACCGGCCACTCCTCTTCTCTCTCTCTTTTTATATCCCCTAAAGCCCATGATTAGTAATGATTGATTCACCTAATGTCCAACCAATGCATGCTCTCCTTTGTGCCACATGTAATTTTTATTTTTGAATTTGAATGGGCTTGGGCTTAGGCCCATCCGGCCACTCCCTTGGGCTGGTCGAATTCTCTCCTCTTGGGCTCTAATGGGCCGACAAGCTTGGCCCACCAAGCTTTAGGCCAATGGGTCCAAGGCCCATTCCAAAAATAACCCTCTTTTTCCCTTTTTTTTGAATTCCTTTATATAAATATTTCTAAATTCAAATTTCATCTTGGCCAAAGTCTTGGGATACTTTGTTTATTAAGATTTAAATTTATAAATCTCATGGCCAATTATTAATCTATAGATTTAAATACACAAATCATCAAATTAAAAGACAAATTGGCTAAGGCATAAGCCAAAAGAAATTCTATCACCTAATTAGGAATTTCAATGCACCTTACGGCTTGCCATTAAATTTGGGATGCCACACGAAAGCTCGACGTTGTTGCCGCCCGGCAGTCCTCGACGCCCTGACACCCGCTAGTCCTTGTGCTGTACCTTTGCAACGCCATCACGCCTCGCCTCAGCGCCAACGCTCGCCACTTTGCCTCGCCGTTCCGTGCCTGCACCGGTCCTGATGCAGCCGCCTATGCTTCGGTGCCGGTGAGCCCGAATCGGACTACAGCCCTCCGCCGGCGCTCACTTTAGTTTGTCGTTCCTCCTTCGGTGATCCACGCCTCCGCCCGTCACCAACGCTTAGCTGCCACCCCAATTTTGAAGAAAGGGAAAAAAAAAAAAAAAAAAACACATTAGGTAGTTTTTTTTTTGTTTATTTATTTTATTATTTTTATTTTACTTTATCTTTTTTTTTTTAGTATAATTAGTCCTTAGTATATGATTGGAAATTCTAACATATTACTTGATTCGCAACCGTGCCTGGGTTTTTTATTTCATCTATAAGGATTTAGATGAAATAATTAATCAAGCGGGAATAAAATTGATACTTTGATCTTTAAGGCTTAAGGTCAATTTATCGATTTTACCAGTGAAATATTATCCCTTGAACCGAATGATATGTGATATTTTTTGAATGGTTTTTTTTTTTGTCTTGATTGCTTAATTTATTTTGAAATATATTTGAGTTAGAATATTGCATGCTTTAGGGTTATTTGCATATCTAGACTGAGCATTTTATTTAACATGAATTGTCGAAATAAAAAAAGACAAAAAAATAAATTTAGGTTGTTAGATTTTTGTTTCATTAGCTTAAATCGCATGTTTAATTATCTATTTTTTTTAAAATTTCGAAATTAATTAAAAAATAAAAAAATAATCATGCATATGTCATGTAGAGTAAGGGCATCTTTTTGCACGTCATTGCATATTAGGGTAAATTTGCAATTAATTTAATTATAGATAATATTTTTCTTAATTTATTATAAGTTTAGATATTTTAAATTTTAAGATTATCTGGGTTAAGATAATATTTTAGTTTAAATTAGGATTTGGCTTAACCTAATTCCTAATGCAAATTAAATAGAATCTTAACCTAGTTAGATAATTTTCGCATTTTTCCTAATTCCGAATTTCAATAAAAAATACAAAAATATTAGGTGCATGTTAATTAGTCTACATAATAGGTGCATTTGGTTATGATTTATTCATTAGTTGAGTCAAGTCATTTAGTTAGAATGCATGTTTTATGATAAACTTCTGTTTTCAAGAAAACTGAAAAAATTTGATTGTTTGCTTTGTGTGATGCAATTTATTTATTTATTTATTTTATTTGACTGTTTAATAGTGGATGAGCATCTGTGTGGTCACCATATTTGCATGATAGTAATTTAGGTTAAAATAAATCAGCTGCCTGCAAAAAACATTTTTGAAAATTAAAAAAAAAATGGTACCAAAAGGGCATGATAGCAATTTAGTGTAACCAGGTCCCCTTACCCTTAGTCTCTTGTTCGTAAGAGTAAACTAATTATCCCATTATTTTACTTAGGTATCTAATCGACCTACCGTAAACTGATTAGTGGCGACTTCTGGATAAAAATCGTTTTCATGTTAAGAAATTTGAACTTAAGTTGCGAATTGGTATGGGCTTGGGAGAGCTCGAGTTAAGTCTAGGCTTAACAATCCATTAGCCTAATTTTAGGTGGTTCACCCAAAAATTAGGTCGCGACAACTTGGCGACTCCACTGGGGACTTGAGTTAAAACTCTTAGTAGACTTAGGCCAATTTTTCTTTTCTTTTGAAAAATGTTTTTGTTTGGCAGCGAGGATTCCAGGTACGTCCCTAACATTTAGGTGTTAAATGTTCTTATAGATTAGGAGGTATAAGGGGAGTAGTGATTGCTAACCTTTATTTTGCAGGGAGGTGTGTAAGAATGTATGGTGTATTTTCATGTTGAAGTGTTGCTTGATATAAACTATTGTTCATGTCTTGCATTTACATTACACTCTTGCACACATAACCTACCGCTGGACTTGGGCCGCACTAGGATACCTAGGATGGTATTGAGTTGGATACGACTTCAACCGCGAGGCCGCGTAGTAGAGGTTGCCCAAATCAATCTCGAAAGTTTCTTTCTTGGTGTCAAGAATGTTTACCTCTGCCCGCGAGACTGCGTCGCATTGGGGTATCATTCTTGATTGAGCCGGAGTTAAGAGGACTTGACTTAGTACGTGAGGCTGCGACTAGTCATCCCACCCTTTAAACTCTACTTTGCTAAGCCTGTCTAGAGTAGAAATCGAGCCTCACATCTCATATGCATGTCTATGTGATTGCCGTCGATTCATCTTGGTGAAGTAAGTCTTGTATCCTTATACCATGCAATTTACTTTGTCATACTTTTGGTCCGTCCATGACAATCTAGGTTAGTCATTTGATCTAATTCATTTGTCAATTAGAAATGAAATGAGGAAATTGCATGTAATGAATCATTTGCAAAAAACTTTGGAGAATTTGTTTTTAATTCATGTCTAGAAAATTTGATCTTGTTAAGGTATCTATTTTTCTAGCTCTCTTTAGGAAATTCTCTTCTTGTAAGAACTTTTCATAAAAAAATGAAAAAAAGTTGATAGATCATTGTCATGGATTGATTCGTTATTTGCACCTCATACTTATGCATTTTCATCCATTTAATTTAGGTGATAACGGATCCTCCACGCTCTCCCATCATTACGCGATCAAGGGCTAAAATGGCCGACCAAAACGAGATGCGCGATCGCATGTCCTCCATGGAAGATCAACTCAAACAGTTAGCCGCCTCCATGCAGCTTATAACAGCTCAACTTCAATCCCTCCAAGTGAACCCGAGTCCTCCAACCGCTCTCCCGAGATAGTATGTGGCATCCTGAAATTCTTTCCTAGCCATTAGGGGTGCTCCAATTAATGTCTTGTATTGAAATCTATGGCCGAGTTTAAATGGATAGATCTTAGAAGAGGATGACTTATCTTTGGCCATATGTATCATGAATTAGAATCTATGGATTTGTAATTTTAAGTGTTTAGTTATTTAATATTACCCTATAGTTTAATAAGATTTAATTAGTATTTAAAAAGGAGATTAAAAATGATTTTTAATTAGGTTGGGCCTTAGGCCCAATAGCTTGAGCTCTTGGTGGGCCGAATGGCCGGCCCATTGAAGCCCAAGGAAGTGTGACCATCGACCAAGGGGGGTGGAGTGGCCGGCCCACTTCTTCCAAGCCCACCTAGCATGAGCTTTGCCAAGTGGCAAAAAGAGGATTACATGCATTGGCTTGAGGAGAGGCACATCACGATTGCCAATGATGGAGTTTTGGGGAAACAAAAGGGGGAGAGAGAGAGTGGCTGGTTGAGAATTCGGCCAAGCCAAAGAGAGAGAGAGAGAGAGAGAGAGAGAGAGAGAGAGAGAGAGAGAGAGAGAGAGAGAGAGAGGAACCAAGAGGGAGGAGAGGAAGGAGCTCGCCATTCATCCGCCCGCACGCCGTCCATCCGTCTGTTGCCAGTGTGCCGTCCATCATGTGTTCTTCATGAAATTGTTATCTTATTGACTTGTCTATCACGTGTCTTGATTTCATGATTTTTGAGAATCATATGGATATTTAATTTAAATATTTTCTAAAATGGTACAAGCTGGAATTTAGTAAACTTCAAAAAGGCATGAAAAATGGACTATTCTAAATTGTATGGACTCCATGAATTGTATTGCTATGGATGATTGTGTCTTGCTGCATGTATGATGATGATTGGAGATGCATGTATGAATTCAAAGGATGAAAATGATCTTGATTGCCATCACATCACATGCCATGTTAAAATTGAACTATAATTGAAGATGTGAATTGAGATAAATGAGAAGGCCGCTGGAGGTGTGAGCCAACGGTGCCCCGAGAGTGTCGGGATGCCTGGCTAGAAGGGTACGGCCAGTTGCCCGGTGGCCCTGAATGGCCGAATGCCGGAGGGTCCTCGGGAGTATCGAGATGCTCGGCAGGTATTGTGCCGAGGGATGCCTCGTGATGCCAGTTGGGGTGCGAGATGCTTGGCTAGAAGGGTACGACCGGTTGCCCGGTGGCCTTAAATGGCTGAATGCCGGAGGGTCCTCGTGATGCCAGTTGGGGTATGAGATGCCCGGAGAGTGGGGGAGCCGGATGCTTGGTTGTATCTAGGATACATGTGGGATGCAAACATTGGTCCCGGGAAAGAGAAATGTGGCGGTCCAAAATGAAAGGATGAAATTGAGAAATTGAAATTGAATTATGCATGATGATGATATGTGCATGGATGCATGTGACATGATAATGATGAGTGCATGGATGCATGGTAATGACGATGGTACATATGATATGATGATGAGTGCATGGATGCATGGTAATGATGATGGTACATGTGATATGATGATGATGAGTGCATGGATGCATGGTAATGACGATGGTACATGTGATATGATGATAATGGTACATGTGACATGATGATGGTAAGTGTATGTCATGATGGTGATGACTATATGATGATGTATGTACATGAGGTATGATGACATGTGCATGATACTAAGGTAAGTTGTGCATGGATGCCTTAATGACATGTGATGCTATGATCGTGTGGATTGTGTGGCATGATGTATTGAGTGGTTTATTGGTCCTTTACCTGCTGAGTGGTTGTACTCACCCCTTCGGGGACCAACATTTCAGATTAGCAGGATGCCGCTCCCTGCTGTCACGTGGGGCGTCTTTTACGGCCTTCCTTCGGATGTAGAGGTCGAGTGTGTGGAGATCGACTGTCCCACCATTCCTGGTCTGGCATTTATTTGAGTTCACGCCTTAGTGATGTATGACGTGGGCTTGGCTGAGGGCCCTGTTATTCAGGAGTTCATATCCATCCATGTTCGTCGAAACGAAGGATGCGTGGGATGTTGCTGCCGCCACCACCTAATGCACCGGGATGGGTGTGAGGGCCCGTGCGTGAGAAGTAGGAGCCGCAACTTTTTGGGATGATAGCCGACACTAGTTGATGGGGGATCTTGCACGATAAACGTAGTGGGTCGAGTGTCTCTTTTTAGGGTTGTGGCCGAGTGTAGCTACAAGTCTTGACCTTTCTTTTAATGTACCGACCCAAGGAAACCCATCAGGGAAAATATGTAAATAAAAGTGTTGTGGTTTTATCTTTTCTTATGATGTTTAATGGTGTGCAATTGTATCATGGTTGTTGGAGGGAGAGATGGCAATATTATATTTTGCTTTCGCTAATGAGTCGCGCTGGGACCGTTTTCAAAAAAAAAATGTCTATGATTTATGACGCTTCTTCTAAGAGATGTAACTAGTGTTCCATTAGGTGTAGCATTAGGTGCCTGTGGGGACCTAGGGTGGTTTGGGGTGCCACATAGTAGTCTCGAGGCAGGCAAACAAGGCCTAAATGAGTGATGACGAAATGCTTGGGCTGGAAGATGACATGGTTCTTGTTGGAAAGGCCAAGCTTGACAGTGTTCCCAAGACAAATCAGGATGAGCGAGTTGCAAAGCTAGAAGAGAAAGTGAGATAGCTGCAGGAGTCACAAAACTCACTCCCGTTTGACCTCTCAGTCTATGAGAAGGTCAAAATGCTGAGCAAGTTCAAAATGCTAGAATTGAAGAAGTACGACGGGACATCTTATCCGAAATCTCATTTGCAGATGTACCTTTTGTGCATGGCCCAGCATGTCAAAAATGAGTCTCTTATGATCCAATCGTTTCATGCGAGTTTGATCGGACCCGCATTAAACTGGTACGTGATGAAGAACGTAAACTTCCTTGAAACCTGGAACGAAGTGGCAAATGCGTTCCTCAAACAATACAAGTTCAACATGGACATTGCGCCTTCCCGAGAAGACCTAGAGTAGATGGAAAACAAAAGGAGTGAGTCATTTAAAGAGTATGCCGTGAGATGGAGAAACCTGGCCACTCAAATTACTCCTGAGCTTACCAATAAGGAGTTGATGAAGTTGTTTGTGAAGACCTTTCCATCTGAGTTCCGTAACCGAATGACTAGTACGTATGTCGAAAGCTTCAATTAGCTTATTCCTGTAGGAGAACAGATCGAGATGGGGATAAGGGAATGATGGTTTTCTGAGCCATCTACTAAAAGATTCTCTGCCAAGAAAGAGAATGAAGTTGTTGAGGATGTAAATGTGACCTATAGCCCAGAAGGTACTATCGCACCCCAGCTATCCAAATGAATCAAAGACAACAACAAACTACTGGTCGTCAATCATTTTCCCAAGCAAATAATATAAGGCAATTCACTCCCCTGCCTGGATCTCCATACCAAGTGTTGGCAATCCTTTGAAAGAAAGGCTTGCTTTATAGTGAACCGAAGCGTCCTAACCATGAAAGCAATTGAGGTTACGACCCGATGAAGAAGTGTGATTACCATAGCAGTGAACTGGGGTATTCAACTAATGAATGTTTCACCCTCAAGCACAAGATCCAAAACCTCTTGGACACAAAGGCCTTTTTGTTTCAAACTGCTCGGCCGAACGTTCCGAAAAAATCCGCTACCAGAGCATGAGGGTACAGTGAATGCTATCTTGGAACATGATGCCGGTTGAATGAAGAGCTTGGAGGTGCATGTGATGGACACCCTAGGGTAGCCAAAGGATGGACGGGGTGGCATGGATGAGCCGACACCCCCGGAGACAGAGAACCCTGATGATGTGCTGGAAGGGATTATGAACTTGTTCAATGACCTCATCATAGGAGCTATTGATGAAGGACCCTCTAAAGAGATGGGTCTTGGCCCACAAGAGTAACGTTTTTTTTACCGCTTTTGCACATTCCCTTGCGTGGGAATTTCTATCGTTTTCGAGAGATGTTTTCAGTGATTAAGTGTTGTATTTTTTCCATCCAATTAATGTAATTGATTGATGAATTTCAATGAAATTACAAGTTTTAGTTTGAGGGCATGATGAGGTACACCAAACCAGCCTAGTGATGATATCCAACCGATAAAAGAAAAGAAAAATCCGAGAAGAATTCTGAGACCTGGGCTTCATCATGCTTTCTCGTATCAAAATGTTTCAAAAAATGCTTTTCCAAATGCTTTTCAAGAAAAGTTTCAAAAAAAATAAAACTTGATTTACTCTGTTTGTCTTTTTGACCCATCTACTTTTTGTTTTAGAGACGGTCTTATAGCATGTAAAGGTGTGGAAATGGTCCAATCCAATTTCGAATCCTGGGGGCAAGTTCACTCCGAATTACAGTGGCCCGTATGTGGTAAAGAAGATACTTCCTGAAGGTGCCTTGATCTTGGCAGAAATGCATGGTCATGAGTTTTCCACTCCAGTTAATTCTGATGTTGTCAAGAAGTATTATCCGTGATAGAATTTGCCATGTCATGTTTTGAACTGCAAGCATTTCTATGATGAGTAAATAGCTTCAATGAGTTGAATTGTTCAAAGTTGTTGCAAATTTTGCATATTTTCCCTGTGAATTGTGTGAGATGAATTGAATGTGTCAAATGGGGTACTTTAGAATGACGAAAGGCAAGCCTTGTTCCATACACTGTTTCATACACTAACCCCCAGTGAGTTGTGTTAAAAATTCCATGCCCGCAAGGAAGAGAGCTATATCGCAAAGGGTACGTCAACCAAGGTGATGAGAGGCATTCTTTTCTCTATCCCAAACACTACAGGTGATCCATTGCTCAACCCCTTTGAGTCCCAAACACTTATGGAGATTCATTTAAAATTACCCCTGTCAAGGATCATCCCATACTTGGGCAAATTTAAAATGAATGGTAGAAATTCTTTTGCTTACACTTGCATCAATCTTCGAGTATCGCTTTTGCAGTGTAAGTTACGCAGTAATTCAAGTGCCTTAGGATGACGAAGAGCAGTTCTTTCTTTATCCTACACACTTTTTGACTATTGCATAGCCCACTCGAGCCTATAAATTCATTTCATGTCAAACTAGTTGGTGATCATCCCCCACACTGGGGCAAGATGAAAGACAATCATTCAAGTAGCATGATCTAAAATGCTTATAAAAGAAGACCGTGTAAGTCCAAAGAGAAGAAGTACAAACTAGGGGCATGAAAAAGCAGTGTGCCTGGTAAAAGTAAGGCCAATGCCCATAAAAGAAAAAAAATCAAACTCTTGATATGGTGAGTTGTATCCCCAACAAGGTGATACTAAAAAAACTCAAATGCTGTTACAATTAATGGAGTAGTGATATCAAAAAATCTTCGACAATGAAGAAGGAAAGTGGTGGAAATGTTAAGATGATCACCAACTTTGACCCTCCCCTAAACACTTTTTGAGCCTAATGATCCTTTCATTTCTCAACCCATGATCCAAGCCTACGTTACGTCCTTTGCAAAGTCTCTTCAGATTAGATCACTTGAATTAACCTAGGGGTTCACATGTTTTAAGCATCGCTTGAAGGACTATGAGCAAGATTATTTCTTTCTCATTTTGCAGGGTTCTTGACTTGTAAACCCAGAGATGATTACATAACATCACTTATTCTTTCAAAATCCTCGACTCAAAGAGTCCCTTTTGTTAAGCCGTTGACCAAGCCCACATTATGGTCCCTGTTAAAGATCTCTCAGATTGGTAAGGTCATACCAGTTGCGAGATTTCACAGAACCTTGTTTGGCATGATGACAGTGAGATAGAGTGATTGTCAAAATCCTGCATCAAAGGTCAGCATGAAACGACCCTTTTTAATGAGGATGAGTGCAAAGTCCTTTTAGACCGAAAGATCCTTCATTTGACACATTCATAACATTCATGTGTTTAGATTGGAATATCTTTTGGAAATTCTTCCCAATGGAAATTAGGTAATGCAAGAATGATAAAAATCATCACGCATGAACCTTACTTGAATTAATGCATGTCTGTGAATGCATATTGCCTTTCCTCCAACTGTGTTTTGTAGGAAACATATCCCCAAGGAATAGAGATGTCACCAGGTAAGTCTATCTCTATCCATACCTTAAATACTTGTCATTGTACAGGTATTCCTTTTCAAGCACCGGCGCTCGATGGAGTCCCCTCCCCCTCCCCCCGGAAAGATTTTTCCCGCATTCATTCTAATCAAAGGACCGTAGAATGGTACGGGTCATGGAAAATGAATCCCAGTTTAGGCGATTGTAGAATGGTACGGGTCTTAGACAACACCTATTCAGGCGACCGTAGAATGGTACGGGTCCTAGAAAATAAATCCCCGTTTAGGCGACCGTAGAATGATACGGGTCCTAGACAACCTCAATTTAGGCGACCGTAGAATGGTACAGTCCTAGACAACCTCAGTTTAGGCGACTGTAGAATGGTACGGGTCCTGCAAAATCATTTTTCGTCAAGGCGACCGTAGAATGGTACGGGTCCTAGACAACCTCAGTTCATGTGACCGTAGAATGGTACGGGTCCTGGAAAGTAAATCCTCGTTTAGGCGACCGTAGAATGATACGGGTCCTAGACAACCTCAGTTCAAGCGACCGTAGAATGGTACGGGTCCTAGACAACCTCAGTTCAGGCGACCGTAGAATGGTATGGGTCCTGGAAAATCATTTTTTCGTCAAGGCGACCGTAGAATGGTACAGTCCTAGACAGCACCTATTCAGGCGACCGTAGAATGGTACGGGTCCTAAAAAATCATTTTCTTCGTTTAGGCGACTGTAGAATGTTATGGGTCCTCGACACAACCAAGCAATGCCATACTGGGCGACCGTAGAATGGTATGGGTTCTGGGAAAGTAGTCTCTTTGCGAAGTCATAATACTAATCTGGGCGACCGTAGCATGGTACGAGTCCCAGACATGTAATGCAAATCTATCTTGAGTTACTCTACCATCCTCGAAGGTAAGTAATTCCAGAAAAGTTCCTTTATCACTTGCATTAGTATTTTCATGCATTACATATATTGCATTTCAAAATGGGATTCATTTAAAAAAAATAAAAAATAAAAATCACTCAGTACATGTGCGTGATCAAAATTTAGGTCTTAATTTGTCTTTGAAGGCAACCTCTACGAGCTCACCTTCAAAGAGGGGCAGCTGTCGACACCTAAACTTTGGCAACCCAGTTATTGATTTTTTTAACATAAAAATTAGGGATTAATTTTAACCCCTAAAAAAAAAAAGCATCAGAACAAATAAAATGAAAAAAATGGAAAAATGTGAAATTGATTTGATTGATTATGCATGGAAATTTGAAATTCTGATGAATATTTAGATTTTGATAAATGCAGAAGCAATTAAAGATCAGGTGAACAAAGGGAAAGGATTTTGATAAAATGGAAGGAATCGGTGCAAGATTGAGTTAATTGCGTAATCATGCTCCGATTTGCGACGTGATTTAATGCGAGAAGATGGAAACTCGAAAGTTGCCATGGAGAGTGTCGTTTAGAAATCACTATAAAATAAGTCGATCCATACAGATGCGAGGGGGCGAATTCCGAAGCAAAAAATTTTCGTGAGAAAAATCGTGCAAAAAAAAAAATTCAGAAGCTTTCGTCCATCTTGGTCAAAAGAGAAAATCGTTTCTCTTTTCTCTCTCTGACAAGAAAAGAGAAAAGAAAGAAACAGTCAGAGAGAAGTGACGGAGAAAGGAGACGTAAGAAGTGACGTGAGGGAGCAGAGGAAAAGGGGGGAGAAACTGCTACTATTCATCTTCCTCGGAAGAGCCCTTCGACACGCGCCAGCCGTGCTTGAGCCGTCCGCTTCACTGGCGCCGCTCCCACAGTCGCTCAACTGATCCGCCTCCGAACGTTGTTGCCATCAAGCCCGCCGCCTTCACCACCGTTACCGCCTCGACAACAACTTGGTGGTCCACCCCCACTCAGCTGACGCCACTGCACCAGCATTTCTATCTACTCATCGTTGTCACTATGCCTCTGAGTGCTCGACGCCTACATCAGCAACCCGCGCAGGTCTCGCGCACCTCGACTCGCCGTCCTTTGCTCGGTCACCGATCCTCGCGCCGGCCCGTGACTCACCCGCGCTTGAGATCCCGCCGCCGATGCCCGCGCCTCGTGCCGAAAGCTTGACGCTGTCGCCACCCAGCCCTCGATGCCCCGACGCTCGCTAGTCTAGTCTGCCGTGCCGAACCTCTCGCAACGCCATCATCGCTTTCTCGCCTTAGCGCGACGCCCACCGCTTCCGCTCGGCCGTTTCGCGCCGCACCGGTCTCGATGTCGCTGTCTCTACTTCGGCGCCCAGTAGCCCGAATCGGACTACAGCCCTCCGCCTGGCGCTCACTTTAGTCCGTCGTTCCTCCTTCAGTGATCCACGCCTCTGCCCGTCACCAACGCTCGGCTGCCACCCCAATTTTGAAGAAAGGGAAAAAAAAAAACACATTAGGTAGTTTTTTTAGTTTATTTATTTTATTATTTTTATTTTACTTTATCTTTTTTTAGTACAATTAGTCCTTAGTATATGATTGGAAATTCCAACATATTACCCGATTCGCAATTGTGCCTGGGTTTTTTTATTTCATCTATAAGGCTTTAGATGAAATAATTAATCAAGCGGGAATAAAATTAATACTTTGATCTTTAAGGCTTAAGATCAATTTATCGATTTTAGTAGCGAAATATTATCCCTTGAACCGAATGATATGTGATATTTTTTGAATGGTTTGTTTTGTCTTGATTGCTTAATTTATTTTGAAATATATTTGAGTTAGAATATTGCATGCTTTAGGGTTATTTGCATATCTAGACTGAGCATTTTATTTAACATGAATTGTTGAAATAAAAAAAAAACAAAAAAAAAACATAAATTTAGGTTGTTAGATTTTTGTTTCATTAGCTTAAATCGCATGTTTAATTATCTGTTTTTTTTTTTTAAATTTCGAAATTAATTACAAAATAAAAAAAAAAATCATGCATATGTGATGTAGAGTTAGGGCATCTTTTTGCACATCATTGCATATTATGGTAAAATTGTAATTAATTTAGTTCTAGATAATATTTTTCTTAATTTATTATAGGCTTAGATATTTTAAATTTTAGGATTATCTGGGTTAAGATAATATTTTAGTTTAAATTAGGATTTGGCTTAACCTAATTCCTAATGCAAATTAAATAGAATCTTAACCTAGTTAGATAATTTTCACATTTTTTCTAATTCCGAATTTCTATAAAAAAATACAAAAATATTAGGTGCATGTTAATTAGTCTACATAATAGGTGCATTTGGTTAGAATTTATTCGTCAGTTGAGTCAGGTCATTTGGTTAGAATGCATTTTTTATGATAAAATTCTGTTTTCAAGAAAACTCAAAAAAATTGATTGTTTGCTTTGTGTGATGCAATTTATTTATTTATTTATTTTGAATGTTTAATAGTGGATGAACATTTGTATGGTCACCATATTTGCATGATAGTAATTTAGGTTAAAATAAATCAGCTGCCTACAAAAAACATTTTTAAAAATTAAAAAAGAAAGGGTACCGAAAGGGCATTAGAGCATTGTAGTGTAACCAAGTCTCTGTATCCTTAGTCTTTGGTTTGTAGGAGTAAAATAATTCTCCAATTATTTTACTTAGGTGTCTAATCGATCTACCGTAAACTGATTAGTGGCAACTTCTACATAATAATCATTTGCATGTTAAGAAATTTGAACTTAAGTCACGAATTAGTATGGGCCTGGGAGAGCCCGAGTTAAGTCTAGGCTTAACAATCCATTAGCCTAATTTTAGGTGGTTCACCCAAAAATTAGGTCGCGACACACGTACTTGGACAATCCTGTATTTTACGATGTCAGCCTCTTTTATCTGGGTGGTAAATTTTATAATGATGGTATGAAATTTATCATCTTTTCTCTTTTTGCACCCCCCAACAGTTGAGAGAAATCAACGTCACAAGGAATTGTACAACCAATACGATTCTAGTGGTGAACGACAGTCTTCCCGGACCAACCATTCGAGCTCGAAAGGGCGATCTTATGTATGTGAAGGTTCACAATCAAGGACTGTACGGGGTCACTCTTCATTGGTAATTTTATTCTGCCCACCTTCTTCTTACTTTTTTATTGCTCTCCTTTTGTTAGCTTGTGATGCCATAGACAGTTAAAAGGAAGCAAAATTGTACCTGAAATTATACTACAGGATATATTCTCAAGAACCTCTAGTTTTTTCTAGTGGTGCTCATTAGTAGGTTTAGGGTCGATTTGTTTGATGAAATATTTTTCATAAGACTTCCCCTTCTGACAAAAAGAAAATCATTTTCTTTAATTTTTTACTTCGTGTCTAAGTGAGAAGAATCGGTCTGTCTATGTCTAGTTCCTATCACTCATGAAATAGTTTTTTTTTTTTGATAATTTTCATTTTTTTCCCATAAATCTCTTCTAATATCTCCTAAGTATACTCATTTGGACTTGGGCAAGTCCTTAAAAGGCTCGAGGGATAAGAAACAGGCAAGAAATCTACCCTGAGGTGAGAGATCCTGCAATGTCACCTCCTGTGTTCCTTAGTTGGTGGGGAAGAAAAACATTCACTTACCAACGGGAGGTATGAGACGTGTGAGTATCGGCATGTTAAAATAAGGAACGCGGTCTAATTGGACGTCCCATTTGGGGACTATTACAGTCGGCCCTCACAGGTGGGTAACTACCCGAGTTTGGGGTGAAGATAAAAAGGCATCATCAACAAATCCCTTTCTATCTAGTGATCCTCAGGCATGCCCCGAGTTGATTATTAATATGCATCTTCTCCTACTTTTATGGAAAGCACAATCATACACAGCATTTTAAAAATGTGACTTCATAATTTCATAAATAATTTCTTTGTAATTCATGTCATTTTGATAGATTATAAAATAACTAAAACAACGTTGATTCTAGTTTATTAGTTCTTAATGTCATTTTTAACTATACAAGCTGCCTTTAGTAGGTTCACTTATTATCAAATACTTATTTACTTAGGCTCTGTTTATTTTGCAAAACATAAATGATTTGGAAAATATATTTCTAAAAACAATTACATAATGCTTGAAATAATTAGTCGATAGACAATAATTCAATATTGATAACAATTTATGTCTAACATTATCGAGGACAATGAAATTTCTTTCGTTCATTCATTTTCATAAGCGACACAAATGATCATTTTTAGGAAAATATTTTCCAAATCGTTCACTTTTCGCAAAACAAATGGAGCTTCAATGATGGAAAAATATTTTATCTAAAAGATGTGCAAGAAAGACATTGAATTTTGATTATTAAATGCAAACAAAACATTGTCTAGCTCCTCGAGTACTTTTTTATGTGATCAAAATCACTTATTTGTAGGCACGGTGTGAAGTAACTGCGAAATCCATGGTCAGATGGTCCGGAGTATATTACAGCATGCGCTATTCCTCCAGGAACAGATTTTACTTATTGATGAAGAAGGAACTATTTGGTGGCATGCCCATAATGAGTGGACAAGATCTACTGTGTATGGTGCTATTGTCATTCTACCACGTGAAGGATCAAATTTCCCATTCACTACGCCAGATGGAGAACATTTAATCTTGCTCGGTATGTGCTCTTAAGATTTCTTATGGGTCCTTTTAGACATAAAACTGGAGGCTAAGGGCAGGAAGTGGATCAAGAGTTAAAAAAGTAGAATTCATCAGAGCATGCCTCTTCCTAAAAGCATACAAAGTAACTAATGATCGTGGGCTGCTATCTATTTGAAAACCTTGCAAAAGTGTATATTATAGTGAAGATCAAACTCCCTCACTAGAATATTGAGATTATTTGAATGTTTCATTTGGACATTGAAGTTTAATGATCAGAACTTTCTACGATGGAACTCCTCCATCGCTATCTCTGTTTTCCAACTATGCATTTCTTTGCGGTTGCATGGTAAAGGCAAAGGTTGATGTAATTCAGTTTCCCATTTTCCTTTCATGATTTGCAGGTTCTTGGTTTAATGAAGGAACTTCTCTAAATAAAGCTTTAGAGATGGAATTGTCTGCAGGCAGTTATAACGTACCTCGTGCAACTGGTTACATGATCAATGGACAATATGGAGATTTTGTTCCCTGCTCCAACGGTACATTTATACTCCCCCCATCTTCTTTTCTCTTTTTCTTTTTTTCCTTTCTGTTTGGACATTATGCTTATGAGGGTAGAGATGCAGACCATGAGGTAAAGGCTACTTCCTTGAAATGTTTGCATTTCAAGTTATTGTAGATATATGATTCTCTTTGATAAAAATATACTGCAATGTTGATACTTATTGTGTATCTAAAAGTAAAACTAACACTTTCAGTA
The DNA here is from genome assembly GCA_016097485.1 of Eucalyptus sideroxylon x Eucalyptus melliodora. Taxonomy (NCBI): domain Eukaryota; kingdom Viridiplantae; phylum Streptophyta; class Magnoliopsida; order Myrtales; family Myrtaceae; genus Eucalyptus; species Eucalyptus sideroxylon x Eucalyptus melliodora. The sequence goes on from CM027826.1 coordinate 29,139,397, forward strand.
GCGCTTGTCTGTAGTAAATCTAACTTGCATTGAATTACATAGATGTGTATGATTAAGCATTGAATTGTCTGGATCATGGATAATGGTTTGTCCACATGTTTGTTATGTACAATGTCTAATATATTGTTTTTTCGTGCTATTAATTTTACAAAAACCACGCCTCACTTTTATGTCGATTACGACAAGACCTATCTCTTTCGTATAGTCAATGCAGAGGTTGGTTCAGAAATGTTCGTCTGCATTGCCGATCATAACATGATATTATTTGGGATGGACGGAGTGTACACAAAACCAATTGTTGTTTCGTATCTAATGATTGAATCTGGACAAACGATGGATGTATTAGTTAAGGCAAATCAATCTCTAGGAAGGTATTACCTAGCCATTCAAGAATTTTCAACTGAAGACATCGATTTTGTGACATCCTGAATTTCGACCCCATCTCGATTTTATGAAATGGGCATTTCGTCGACGTGCCGATGGTCATTGTTCTCTGAGTTGGCCACTCACGAGTTCACTGACCTATTATGTGAAGTTCTTAAGGGATATAAACGCGACAGACTTGAGAATTCGATCAGAAATCGACTACTTAGCCATGATGATCAGCAAGGGTCAATACGGCACCGTTATAATCGATTAGTGATCGGATTAGGTCAATTCAGCGGAATCACGTAATTAGATTGTGGGTGATTCCACCTAATTGTAAAATTCGTGTCGAATGACACTAAACCGATTTTTCTGTCAATTATGTACCTAGTGCTCGTAATTGAAACATTGAGATTTTTACGATAACCGAGAGTCACCAACAAGTGAGAGATGCACAAATGTGAATCGAAATCATCGACCACGGGTCAAACACGCTAAAATCCCTAAAAGCTACCCAGTAGGTTAGGTCACGCTAAAATTGTGTTCGGTCGATTTTAACCACGAAATTGAATTCGGTTTTGGGAATCGAACGTTCGAGCGTGTCGCGATTTATTTTTAAGACCTAATCTCATCTTTTGGGAAATTTCTGTCGAGTCCGGGATTTTTACAGAAAATCAGTTTCGCCAACTGAGAAAAAAAAAAATTGGATGGGAGAAGTGATGGCCTATTTTGCTGCCCAAAAATCCTTATTTGTGGGAAATTATATTCAAGAAAGTATTGGGAGACAAAGGGATAAAGCTTGAAGACTTTTGTGGCTTGTGATGAGTGTTTTGGATTTTTTTCCCCTTGACTTCATGGCTTTCTCTCTCCCTCTCTCCCACGTTCAGCCCCCTTCTCTCTGCCTATTCTTTCTTTCCCCTCAGCCCCATCTTCTTCTCCCTTTTGCCGCACGTTCACCCCCATACTTCAGTTGCCCATCTTCTTCTCCCTATTTCTTCCCACTGGTTTCGTTTCTTTCCATCATCACCGCCACCCACCATTCCACATCCAACACCCAGCCACCATCAGCCACATGCCAACCTTCATCCCATCACCAACGAACCCATCCCAAGTCACCAAGTCCAGCAGGCACCGTAACTCCTCAGCTCCACCCCATCACAGCCACCATCATCCACATGCCAACCTTCATCCCATCACCAACGAACCCATCCCTAGTCACCAAGTCCAGCAGGCACCGTAACTCCTCAGCTCCACCCCATCACAGCCACCGCAACTCTTCACCACCACCCGCAAACACCACCCAACAACCAGCAGCACTCTACCACATGTCCAGCCACTTCAGCCGCGCCAACAGCCAGCTCAACCAAGATCGACCAGCAGCAAACAAAACCAGAACCGCCCCTCAAGCCATGAGCTTGTTGGACCGTTTTCAGCCCAGTGGGCCCTCCATTGGAGATGCCGTAGGCTCGGGTCTTGGTCGCCTTCGCGCCGCCATCACCATGGACCCATTGGCTTGCTAATATGGTGAGTTAACTCCCTAATCCTTGATTAGGTTGTTAATTGTACTTAGTTAGGTAGATTAGTGTTAATTAACTTAGTTAAATTAGTATTAAGTTAGATTACCTTAAGATGGATTAGTGCTAATCTAGATTGGTTAGATTAGCCTTATATGGATTGGTGTTAATCTAATTGGTGAGATTAGCACTAATGAGGGTGGTTTAGTCTAGTGTCGTGGATTTCTCTCGGATCAGTTCACTGAACCCTCGTCATTTGCCATTTTTGTGGATCGAAATGCGCTACGATTTTGAGGTTGATTCCTTCTTAAGAAATGTTGTAGACATTTTCAGCTATAGCATACATTTTACTCAAGATTTTAAGGATTTAAAAGAATGAGATTTTAGCTTCGTCATTTCAAACTCGAATCTCGGATTGTGCTGGAATGTGTGACCTTTTGATTTGCAAGGATTTTTATCAACTTTTAGGGTTTGATTTTCAAAAGAGTTTCTTAATAAAAGTTATTTTTCACATATTTTAGTTTAACATACTCAATTTCAGATCAAAAGACATGTTTTGGACCTCAAACTAAACCGATTTCGGAGAACGTGAAATGGACCCAGTTTTTGTACTGGATTAAATGATTTATTGAGCTTAATCTAGAAAGATTTGGGTTAAGGTGTCTCATAAAAAATATTATTTTATGTGTCATTTACAACATATTCAAATTTGGGAATTTTCCGAACTCGTTTGATTAGGTTTCTGGATTTAAATTTGGAGACGCGCAAGTGGCCCGGTTTCCAATTATGGTTTTGTGGTTGTTCTTGATGTTGTGCTTGCTGAATAATGTGTATTTAGTGATGTGGTGGACTTGTGACATGCTGAGAACTTATGTGTGAGATCATGAGGTGGATTGCTCTTTGTTAGTTGTTTATTGTTATTGCAAAACATGACCTTTTGGACTATTAAATAGAAAATAAATGAGGTGTCGCGTCCGGACACCAAAACTTATTTGCCCAATAAGACAACGAGGTTTTAAACTAGGTGCATGCAAATTTTGACGGATTAATTTTGAGTACGTGAGCACTTATGAATTTATTTCTAAACGTTTTGAAACAAAAAAAAAGATTACTATGGTTTGTTTTCAAAAGAGAGTGATTGGAGAAGAAATTAGAAAAGAAATATGGTGTCGGGTTTGGACGCCAAGTTTTATGAGCTCAATAAAACTGTGAGGTTTCAATCTAGGTGCATGCAAATTTTGGCGGGTTAATTTTAAATACGGGACCCTGTACGAATTTTTTTTGAAAGGTTTGAACAAAAAATAAATGGTTACTAAATTTATTTTTAAAAGGGGATTTTGGTGTTTTGACTATATGGTGGAAGCTAAGAGTTGATTGGGTGGATGATGTGCCTACATGGTTAGGTTACTTAAGTAGTTCGGTTTAATTAATCGCAATTTATTTATTTAATTGCAATTTATTTAATTAATTTTAATTAGCATAATTGTGACGGAATAGCCGTTTTACAGAATTTTACGTTAATTCTCGTGGTTGACTTTATACGTGAAATTAATTGCTTATTTGTACAATTGAGTGCTTGATTGCCGTTATGGATTATTATTCCAAAAATTGAATTTTATGGTATTTAAATAGAAAAATACCGAGTATTAGGTTTTGACGCTAAAAATATTTTAAGTACTATATAAAATTGTGGAATTTTCAAATGGGAGAGTATCACGTTTTGTGGATCGATTTGACTATGTAACCACACACAATTATTTTACTGGGTGTTTTTAATATGAAGAAAATTGACCAAGTCCATTATTTGAAATGAGAGTATTTGAGTGCAAAGCACGATATTCTAGGTCGAACATGGATGTGCGTGTGATTGCTATCTGAACACATCACCTAGCGAGAGTTTGGGGACGATGCTCGATTTATTGGATGCCCGACGAGAGTCTGGAAGCTGGTCACGGTAGAGGCCGGACCGCTATCCCTTTTTGGGATGCCGTCTATGTGGGAGTTTTAGACGTTGCCGTGTCCGACAAGGCGGGACGATGCCCGATTTTTATTGAATGCTCGGTGGGAGTCCGGATGACCGCCGACTAGGGAGTTGGCCATGACCGATAGGTCATAATAACTAGAACATGCATGAGTGGATGAGATAGCCATTCTTGATTATGGGGCAAAATTGTGTGGCATGATATGGGATGTGTTATAACGGTTTTATCCTATAATCAGGACCCCTGTGAATATGATGGATGAAATGAGGTTAAGCATGCTTGTGATATTTATAATGCATATATGGTGCATTAATGTGCAGGGATGGACCCAAGGGAGGTAAGTTTTGGATGGTGCATGTTTAGGAGGCTTTTGAGTGAATTCTTGTCCTAATTGGGGTTTAGGGTGTTACCTCGCTAAGACTTTGTTTCAGCCTGCGTAGTTTAAATTTTTTGGGTCCTTAGTACGAAGATACCGGAGGGTATCGTGGAGGGTCCCTGAGCCAAAGTCGAAGGGATCCGTAGTATAGGTTGTCTGGTAGTTCTTTTTGGGATAGATCTTATTATATTTTGTGAAGATTGGTTGTCCTGCTATTCTATGACATGTTTGTTGTTGTCTGGGTATATGTTTATTTCATTTCCACATATGCATAAAAAGAAAAGGGTTGGCAACGTGTCATGAGAATGTCGCAATTTAATCGACCGAGAGATGTGCGCGTGCCCAGGGTTCAGGGCATGATAGATTTCACCAATTTTGTCCACGAAGTTGCTACTGCTATCATCCAGTATAAAGGGCATTTTAGTCTGACGTCACCACCGAGTTACCCAAATGACACACTACCACTTTATCATGACTACAGTGCTGCAGCGAGTTTCATACAACAGCTGAGAAGCTTGGCATCTGAAGAACATCCCGTGGACGTCCCTCGCAACGTGACGACGAGGATGTTCATCACAGTTTCCGCGAATCACGTGGCATGCCCAGATGATTCGTGTTATTTGGGTGATTACAAAGTTGCCGAAGCCTTAAATAACATAAGTTGGGAGGACCCATCTGTCGATGTGCTACAAGCTTATTACAGGTTCATCTCTCTCCCTTCTGATTTGAATAGTTGTTCACCTTAATGGTAGATGAAGACCATGAGAAGCGCATCCTTTTGCCATTAATATGCAGAAACATCAGCGGAGTTTACACCATGGATTTTCCCGATCTTCCTCCCGTTATGTATAATTTCACGGGAGATGATTTGTCGACCAGTCTTGCCGACGCTGCCCAAGGGACATCCGTGAAAGTTCTGAACTACAACGAAACTGTAGAGATGGTGTTTCAGGGGACTAATCTGTTGGACCAATCAGAATATCATCCAATGCACATGCATGGATATAGCTTTTATGTTATTGGGGTCGGCTTAGGAAATTTCGACAACGAGACCGATCCTCAAATGTACAATTTGGTTGACCCGCCTAAAGTCAATACATTTGGAGTTCCTAAAAGAGGGTGGGCTGCGATTAGATTCAGGGCAAATAATCCAGGTATTCCTCATGCCCTTTTCTTTCCTTTTTGCATTTGGACAAAAATACCATTTTTGCATTAGGAAAAGAATTCCACGACTAACATTCGAACATCGTACGTGGCAGGTGTATGGTATTGGCATTGTCATATAAATCGACATATGAGCTGGGGAATGAGCACCGCTTTCATAGTGAAAAATGGGGACACAGAAGAGACGAGTATGAGGCCACCTCCTTCCTATATGCCTCCTTGCATCGCCTCCAAGGACAAACCATACGGCGAAATAGATCAGACTTTAAAAAGTGACATCTAAGTACTAACATCGGGTACAATCACTTAGCCATGAAAAGTCAAATGCATCATATGAGTACAAGTTTGGTGCTTTTGGGATCACAAAATTTTTTTTTTTGGAATAAATGAATAAATGTGTCATATAAGTACAAGTTTGAGGTTTTTTGTGTCACAATAAAAAAAAGGTTTGGGACAAATGTATTATCATGGGCATAATTGTGGCACCCCTCGACAGCCCCCGATCCGCTAGAGTCACCACAATTCGCTTTTCCTTTTTCTTTCCCAAATAACAAGTCACTCTGATACCATTTTTTTGTTGCAGCGGGTCCATACAACCATGGGGGTTTACGTCTTTTATTAACGGTCCCTTGCGCAATTTACATAACGGAAGCATATACAACAATTCCCTTCCCTACATTCAAAAATCGATGCACACCTACTAAACATCTTATATAAGTTAAAGCCGGATACGTTTATTTACATAAAGCATATGGACATCATTCATCGGTACATCAAAATGCCATAGTCTTTCTATACTAGGCTATACTTTAAAAGATGACCGACATCTCCTCCCACAATCGTATGCTTAAGGTCCATCAACCAGTGTCGGCGTCCAAAGGTTCCCTCCTTCGCTATCTTTCTCCCCGCGGTCGTATCCAACCGCTCAAACCATCTACTAATATGAAATGTTGGTCTCCAAAAGGGGTGAGTACAACTACTCAGCAGATAGGGAAATCCAATAACATTCTAATGCATCATGCAATTTCACATACATTGCAGGCATTGCTTACCCTTGATGTCATGCGCATTCATGCATCATCATATCATACATGTCATTATCATGGCATCTCATATATCATATATCATGGATGATCATCATATCACATCACGCATCATTATCATCATCATCGTCACCATGCATATCATCATGCATATCATATATCATGGATGATCATCATATCACATCACGCATCATTATCATCATCATCGTCACCACGCATATCATCATGCATATCATATATCATCATCATCACATCAGCATGCATATCATCATGCACATCATATATCATGGGTGATCATCATATCATATCATATATCATTATCATCATGCATCATCATGCATATATTATCATAGGTGATCATCATATCACATTACATGCCATCATCATCATCATGCATCATCCATCATCATCATCATGTCATGAATTAATTATCATCTTTATCTTTCAATTTTGATCACCACATCACCCATTTCTCAAATCATCAATCTCATCATCAACCCTTCGGGCAGAAACCTCCGACAGGGTACCATTATCAACCCTTCGGGCAGAAACCTCCGACAGGGTTCCCGGCCAACTCAGCCATCCCATGGCCACCGGGCTTCCGGCCCCCCACATTCCGGGCATCTCGCATCTCAACTAGCATCATGAGGCATTCTCTTCGGGCAGAAACCTCCGACAGGGCTTCCGGCCTTTACCCTTCTAGCCAGGCATCCCGCACCCAAATCCTGGTGTCGCGAGGCATTCCCTTCGGGCAGAGACCTCCGACAGGGCTTCCGGCCCCCCACATTCCGGGCATCCTCAAACTCCCAGGGAATCTCTGGAATTACGCCACCAGGCCACTAGACAACATCCTCCACCACAACCTCTTTCTCATCCACATTTATCCTTTTATCTCAATTTAACATGGCAATTGGCATGGCATCAAAGAAATCACACTTGCATTTCAATTCACATGTCATACACATGCCAAAACTTAATCAATATGCATTTCAACTTAATGCATGTACAAAGACCTCATCACACAAGTGCCACACATTTATTATTATTTTATTATTTTATTATTTTATTATATTTATTTATTTTCATAAATATTAAATTTAATATCTATGATTTTCCCAAAATCATGATACTCAAAAATCATTAAACAAACAAATAGAATCACAATTTCATACAAAATTCATGGCCAAATTTAATTTCTCATAATTTCACAATTTTCACAAAATAGCACCTTATATTCGGATAATGGCCAGACTTGCACAGTTTCCAAATAAATTCGATTAAAATACTCATACGGCCTTCAAAAATTACGAAATTTTACAGGGTGATAGCCAACACATTTTCGTACCTTTTTTTTATATTAAGAACTCTAAGCCAAATTATTTCTTGATTTATTTCTATAACCCTACGAAGCTTCTGGAACCACGACCGTGACGTGCAGAACACTCATCTCCGAATTTCTTAGTTTTCACCCATCAATTCTCTTTCGTTTCTTCTGAAATTTGAGGATGTTATGTAACAAGTTGTCCTTTACAAGTTTCATGAAGGGATCTAGGTCAAATAATCAGATTTTGGTCACCATTTTAGTCCATGAAGTCTCGGGTGTCTCAGTACACCTCACCAGAATCAACCATCTCCAAGATCTAGCCGATTTACTAGGCTACACTCATTCATTTCTCTTAAAATTTTAGTATGTTGTAGCTTAATGTGTTTCCTACAACTTTCAAGAAGACAACAAAGTGAGATCTCCAACAGAAATCAACATGCAACCAAGAAATCAACAAGAGGTCAGTGAAAATTTCGCAGATCTAAGTCTCCGTATAATAGAACTTTTGACCCCTCAAATCTCCATCGTTTTCTACGAATTTTTAGTATGTCATAGTAAAAGACGTTAGCTTCAACTTTCATGAAGACATCGAAGCCAAAATCGAACCCCAAACACACATGCAAACTCGAACAAGCTACTGACTTCAACAAACCGAACAAGAACAGTCACACGGTTTACAAATAACCAACTCTTACCTCGGTTTTTTGCACAAATCACACCTAAAATCTAACATGCAAACACCACAACAAACATGCAAGAGAAGTTACGGACTCCACTTGCCTTAAAGATGAACAAACGACGACGAACGGCGACGATCGGACGGCGAACGAACGGCACACCCCTCCGGCTCCGCCTCCTTCCCTCTCGGCCTCACCCTCTCTCTCGCATCTCACTCTCTCGGCTCACTCTCTTGGCCGAATGCCACTCTCTCTCTCTCCCTTTCTCTCTCTCTTTCTTTTTAGTGGCTTTTATATTGCATGTGGCCGCCCAAGATGGCCAATGGGGGCAGCCACACCTTGCACAGCCTCCACGCCACTTGGCAGCTCGGAGGAAACACATGGCCTCCTTCATGCAAGATGGGCCGGCCACCTCTTCCTTTGGGCCTTAATGGGCCGGTCGAATCCCCCCCTTGGGCCGACTAGCTTGGCCCATCAAGCTTAGGCCAAATGGGTCCAAGGCCCATTCGAAAATTAACCCCATTTCCCCCCCTTTTTTTTTTTTTTTGAAATTCCTTCTATAAATATTTTTAAATTTCCATTTTCATCTTGGCCAAAGTCTTTGGGCATTTTTGTTCATTGAAATTTAATTTATAAATCTTATGGCGAAGCATAGATTATTAATCTATTAAATTTAAATTTCCACAATCACAAGCACAAATCATCAAATTTAAAAGACTAATGGCTAAAACATAAGCCATGAAAATTCTACCACCTAATTAAAGACTTTAACACACCTTATGGCTTGGCTTTGAATTTCTGGGATGCCACATAATTGAGGATTCGTAGTGGCTTTTTTTATTTTATTTTTATCAATTTGTTGTTATTCTTGTCATCATCGTCGTCGTCGTGGTTGTTATTTATTGTTATTGTTTTTTGTCCTTTTGTCCTCATATGTCTACAAATTTACCCTTTCTTCCTCTCTTTCCTTTCTTTCATTCCTTCTAGGTATTTCCTTTTTATTTCACCTAAAAAATCGAAGCTCCCTAAATTTCTCGGTGCTTGTTGGGATGGACCCCCATTGGTAATTTTATGGGTTCCTAACATTTTCCCTGATGTGGCTTTAGAATTCATAAGGAGAAGTGCGGGATTGTTCAAGGTCCTGCGGTTAGGATTCTGAAAGTAAAGGAGGATACAAATTATAATTGAAGGAAAGGATAGCTGAGGGTGATTTCATAATTTGACCTTTCGTTTGATTGGTTTGAACGACAATAGCCGTCTTCAATCATAAATGTTCCACCTAACATATAACTTTTTGACATGTGGCGAAGTTGTGGTACTAGCATTGCCACATAGATCTACATCTGAGTTGGGGTATGAATTTACGGTTTCCTTAGTCAAAGATGGGGATACTGAGGAGACAAGAACGACGCCACAAAGCCTCCTTGCACAAGTGCACCCAACATTGCCACGAAGGACAAGTCCTTTGCTGAAATGGATCGAATTTAAAAGGTCTTACAAGCGCCTTCACGAGTGGTGGTGGTATTGAGTTAAGAGTTTATATTATCCCACAGAACAATTGAATTATAAAATCACTCGCATAATATCTTTGGCATCAAACATTGCCTCCAAGGAATCTAGCATGGTATTAGCTTTTGACACATATTTGTATGTTTTGGGTATAGTGGGTACGTGACGAGATTGGTTTGAAGCACCATCCTTTTCTTGAAAGATGGCAATGTCACTCCCTTTTTCTTGTGTAGAAATTAGAGAGAGACAATTATACTATGCGATAAAGGAGAAGGACCAACACGATGAATGAGATTGATGGTCATGATTTGGTCTCAGAATACCCAAAACTTTTTACCGAGATGATATTTTCTTCGGTTGCTGAAGCCCATCTATTGATCTTTACAATTTTTGTATCATCATACTGGAATTGGTTAAAAGAAAGCTTTCATGTGTAGGATGTGGAAACAAACAGAGCATCAGGGAATTGGTGATTTGACTTTTCAGGTCGTAGACTTAGCAGCAAGTCCATTTACATTTGTTGGCATCGTATCTGGTGTCGAATTTATGAGCCCATGGAAAAAGAGACTTCTTGCTTATATTCCTAACTTTTTGGGCAATTTTTCTTGCAAAACTTACTTCAACCATCCATCCAAAAAACAAAATGGGCATGAATCTTAACTCAAAAACACTCAATGTAATGAATCGTGACTGGTCGCAAAAAATCTAGTATCATATCACATAATAACAACAAAATTGCCCGTATTGGTTGTAGGGAGGGAGGGAGGGAGGGAGGGAGGGGGGAGGGGGAGGGGGGGGAGAGAGAGAGAGAGAGAGAGAGAGAGAGAGAGAGAGAGAGAGCAGGTTTTTCTTTAGATACAAGCTAGTTTTATCATCAATTATGCCGTAGATGGTCTAAGAATACAAAGATGAAAATACTGCAGTAGTCTCGATTGCCATCACAGTATGAATTCAGAATGAAGTGTACAATCATACCTGATGCATGAGAGCGTGTAAATCCTCCTCCAGCTACTAAATTTGAGCCTGCAATCTTCATTCATAAGGTTCCGTCATATAATGCCCACAAGCTTGAGCAACTCTTTCAATTCACCCTACAATATAGAATCTGGAACAATCTCAAAGCATGTCTACACAATACACCCTCCGATTCAAACATTTGACAGCCACAACTCACATCGAGATTGGATGAACAAAAGGTAACGATATGTTTCTCATTCTCATTGCTGCACTTACAGATCAAATATCTGTTGATGAATAAAAGGTAGCTTTGTAGAAGTTCCCTCTGGAAAAATTTGAAAACAGAAAGGGTATAAAGCCTCCTACATTGCTCTTCCATCGGTCCATTTGTGTGCAAAAATGCCTGCAAGTTGAATGAGTTATAATCTTCTATCCTTTCATTGCCACGACGTTGCTCCAAACCTTGCTCATATCTCAAAACTATATGATCCGCGCAAGTATAGTGGAGCCCAGTTTTCACGCTTTTCATATGTTTCCTTCAGCCAAGCATTTTCCCTTAAACCATTTTTGCTGAGAAGAGCATCCCATGCAGCATCAAATTCACCAACTGTATGGCTGATAAATGTTGGAGAAATCTTTTCAGAATATTTTGAAGCTGACAAAACGTTTCTATCAGTCTAGTATGGATATTTGCAGACCGTCTGTTTAAAGTCTGAAGACTTTCTGATCACCAGACTCATCACTCAAGGCTCAAGACTTAAGACTCAAGATTTTTCTCATTGACAGTCTTTCTGATCCAGTGACGAAGGAAATCCAGAGCCGAAGTATATGGTTGATGATTTAATCCTATCCTTTGGAGAAGATCTCTTGGTTGGATAAAAATATCGGATTCTTTTATTTGTATCTAGATCAATTGAAGATCCGGTGGTCGACGAAATATTCTTGGAATGCTCTATTCTTGGAAACCAAGATCCTGATTGTATGGGTGAACAGGATTGATGGGCCATCGTCAGGTTCCTTTAATAGCTCGAATAATCTTCTTTGATTGATTCCGTCCAACGGGTAGATTGGAGGAATTCCTTTGGTAAGTGCCAACGGTATGATGGCATAATGGAGTATAAAAAGGAAGACGTTCTAGTTGTGTTAGTAACGTGATCGATAGAGAAATTCCAGAGTATGAACCACCTTGATTATTAGTCGATACAGTTTGAGCGAAATTGTATACACAGAGAGTGTCTATACTTGGTGATACCTTGAGCGAGTGTGGTAGATCATCTACACCTAGAAATCAAGGAAGATCAGCGCTGTAACATCTCTTTGTTCATAGTGGAATCCAGCCAATTGGTTGTCAGTGCAGAAGAGTGGACGTAGGCTTGAATCAAGCCGAACCACTATAAACCTCGTGTTCAATTCTCTCTTTCGTTTACTCAGTCTTACGTTGATTATTATTTGTCGCAATTCCTTCAACTGTCTAAGTATTGTGCTATCATCAAGAATTTTTTTTATATACCTATTCACCCCCCTCTAAGTACTCGTACTAGTTATATCAATTGGTATCAGAGCTCGTGTTCTTACTTTATTTGAAGTGTTTTACTTCAAAGTAAAAGATCCATGGCTAGTATGCTAGCACCAGGGCTGGTGGAAGGGCAAAGCAATACCAGACCACCTTACTTTGATGGAAATGATTACAACATCTGGAAGAACAAGATGAAAGCTTTCCTACGATCAAAGGATCCTCTGGAATGGGACGTTGTGGAAAGAGGAATCACTCCTACTGCTGCAGCAGTCTCTAAAAGAGGGAAAGAAATTGAAACTAGCGGAATGACTCAGGAAGAGATAAACAAGAGATAAGCACTCGATGCAAAAGTAATTTACTCTTTATATTGTGCTTTATCACCAACTGAATATAACATAATATCTTCTTGTGTTACAGCAAAAGAAGTATGGGATAGATTACATATCATCTATGAAGGAACAAATCGAGTGAAGGAGACCAGAATTAACATTCTCCTCGGTCAATATGAAGCCTTCAAAATGAAACTAGGAGAATCTATAACTGACATGTTTAGTCGTTTTATAGATATTGTCAATGGTCTTGAGAATCAAGGACAAAAAATTTCTGATCCCATGAAGGTGAACAAGCTACTGCGTGGACTCTCCAAGGATTGGAATCATATAAAGACTTCAATAAGAGAGACGCAAAGAATTATGCCACTATCAGTCGACGAGCTGATTGGAACTCTTCGAGTCTTATGAAGTGGAACGAATTAATGAAGACGAAGATCCAAGAGGTAAGAAATCCATTGCATTAAAATCAAATGATGATTCGATGATACAGATTCGAAGATGATATGGACGATGAGGAGCTTGCTCTCATGATAAGAAGATTTAGAAAACTGAATAGAAAAGGAAGAAGGTTCAACTCAAAGAAATAAAGTTTCTAAAGACAAAGACTAAGTCTCTGTTGATGATGAGGAACCAAACAAAGATGTAGTCTGCTTCGAATGTAAGAAAAATGGACACATCTGACCCAACTGTCCTCTTCTGAAGAAGAAAAGAGGAAAAGCTGAGAAGCTTCGAAAAGCTCTCAAAGCTAAAACCTGGAGTGATACAGAGTGTGAAGAAAGTGATAATGAATATGCCAACATATGTTTGATGGCACATTCGGACTCGACTCAGATTATGGATCGGACTCGGACGGTGAATTTGAGGTAAGTGATTTTAAAATTCTGTCAAGGTCTCTAAATACATTGATGAACCGTGTTTTAGTCTTAAGACTTCTCTCAAAAGAATTTTCGAACTTAAAAAGGAAAACTCAGCTCTAAAACAAAAGGAAAACATTTGAGAAGAAAGAGTTAAAAGTTTAGACTTGAATGTTTCTACTCTGAAAGAAAAAGAAGATAATCTTTTGAAAGAAAATGCTTTTTTAAAAACTGACTTATCAAATATTTCGAAGAAATTTTCGATAGGATCTGAAAAACTTGAAAAAGTTCTTTCAGTTCAAAGACCTTACTTCAATAAGTCTGGTCTAGGATGACAGCAGAAACAATTCCCTTGATTGATTTTCCTAAAGTAAAAGAAAGAATTAAGAAAAGACCATCAAGAGAGGCTTACAAAAATCATTTCAAGAAAGTTTTTGTAAAGTCTCGTAGGTCGAAATGCTTTAAAGTGTTCAAAGTGCAACAATCGGGATCACTTTGAAAAAGAGTGTCCTATGGTTTGGAAGCCTGTTAAGAAAGTATGGCCCAATAATGTTTATCGTACTAACACCAAAGGACCCAAGAAAATTTGGGTACCAAAGAAAGCTTGAGACTCTCTTTTAAATGCAGGTCTCCGTCAAGAAAAAGGTAAAGTGGTATCTTGACAGCGGATGTTCAAGACACATGACAAGAGACTCAAATTGCTTCATAAAGCTTATTCAAGTGAATGGTGGAAAAGTTTCATTTAGAGGAAACGGCAAAGGAAATATTATGGGATTTGGAACTGTGAAAATTGAAAATCTCACAATAAGCAATGTTTCTCTAGTGGAATGACTCAACTACAACCTTCTCAAAGATTAGCCAATTGTGTGATACTGGTTTCAAGATCTCTTTGTTGGAGAAATCGTTCCAGAATATTTTGAAGCTGACAAAACGTTTCCTTCAGTCTAGTCTGTGTATCTGCAGATCGTCTAGTGTAAAGTCTGAAGACTTTCTGAATTCAAGACTCAAGATTTGAGACTTAAGACTTAAGACTCAAGACTCAAGACTATTCCCATTGATAGCCTTTCTGATCCAGTGACGAAGGAAATCCAGAGCTGAAGTATATGGTTGAGGGTTTAATCCTATCATCTGGAGAAGATCTTTTGGTTGGATAAACATAACGGATTCTTTTGTTCGTATCAAGATCAATTGAAGATCCGATGGTCGACGAAGTATTCTTGGAATGTTCTATTCTTGGAAACCAAGATCCTGATTGTATGGGTGAACAGGATTGATGGGCTATCGTTAGGTTCCTTTTATAGCTCGAATGATCTTCTTGATTGATTCCGTCCAATGGGTAGATTGGAGGAATTCCTTTGATAAGTGCCAATGGTATGATGGCATAAAGGAGTATAAAAAGGAAGTCGTTCTAGTTGTTTGAGGGTGTGATTGATAGAAAAATTCCAGAGTCTGAAGTACCTTGATTATTAGTCGATACAGTCTGAGCGAAATTGTATACACAGAGAGTGTCTATACTTGGTGATACCTTGAGCGAGTGCGGTAGATCATCTACACCTAGAATCAAGGAAGATCAACATTGTAACATCTCTTTGTTCATAGTGGAATCCAGCCAAATTGGCTGTCAGTGCAGAAGAGTGGACGTAGGCTTGGATCAAGCTGAACCACTATAAACCGCGTGTTTAATTCTCTCTTTCCTTTACTTAGTCTTACGTTGATTATTACTTAGCGCAAATCCTTCAACTGTCTAAGTATTGCGCAAGTATACAGAAATTATCAAGAAAAATCTTTGTATACCTATTCACCCCCCTCTAGGTACTCATACTAGCAATATCAATTGGTATCAGAGCCCGTGTTCTTACTTTGTTTGAAGTGTTTTACTTCAGAGTAAAAGATCCATGGCTAGTATGCTAGCACGAGGGCTGATGGAAGGGCAAAGCAATACAAGACCACCCTACTTTGACGGAAATGATTACAACATATGGAAGAACAAGATGAAAGCCTTCTTACGATCCAAGGATCCTCTGGAATGGGATGTTGTGGAAAGAGGAATTACTCCTACTGCTGCATCAATCTCTGAAAGAGGAAAAGAAACTGTTGATGCCAGCGGAATGACTCAGGAAGAAATAAAAAAGAGACAAGCACTCGATGCAAAATCAATTTATTCTTTATATTGTGCCTTATCTCCAACTGAATATAACAGAATATCTTCTTGTGTTACAGCAAAAGAAGTATGGGATAGATTACACATCACCTATGAAGGGACAGATCGAGTGAAGGAGACCGAATTAACATTCTCCTCGGTCAATATGAAGCCTTCAAAATGAAACTAGGAGAATCTATAACCGACATGTTTAGTCGTTTTACAGATATTGTCAATGGTCTTGAGAACCAAGGATAAAAAATTTCTGATCCTATGAAGGTGAACAAGCTCGCGTGGACTCTCCAAGGAGTGGAATCATATAAAGACTTCAATAAGAGAAACGCAAAGAATTATGCCTTTATCTGTCGATTTAGCCGATTGGAACTCTTCAATCATATGAAGTGGAATGAATTAATGAAGAAGAAGATCCAAGAGGTAAGAAATCTATTGCATTAAAATCAAATAATGACTACGATGATGCGATTCGAAGATGATATGGACGATGAGGAGCTCACCCTCATGATAAGAAGATTCAGAAAACCGAATAGAAAAGGCGAAGGTTCAACTCAAAGAAACAAAGTTTCGAGACAGCAGACCAAGTCTATTGATGATGAGGAACCAAACAAAGATGTAGTTTGCTTCGAATGTAAGAAGAAGGGACACATCGTACCCAACCTGTCCTCTTCGAAGAAGAAAAGAGGAAAAGCGAGAAGTTTCGAAAAGCTCTCAAAGCCGAAACACGGAGTGATATAGAATATGAAGAAAGTGATAATGAATATGCCAACATATGTTTGATGGCACATTCGGACTCGGACTCAGTTCGGATCGACTCATAACGATGAATGTGAGATAAGTGATTTTAAAATTCCTATCAAAGTCTCTAAATATATTGATGAACTGTGTTTCAGTCTTAAGACTTCTCTCAAAAGGATTTCCGAACTTAAAAAGGAAAACTTAGCTCTAAAACAAAATGAAGTCATTTTAGAAGAAAGAGTTAAAAGTCTAGACCAAAATGTTTCTGTTCTTAAAGAAAAAGGAGATGATCTTTTGAAAGAAAATGTTTTCTTAAAAACGGACTTATCAAATATTTCAAAGAAGTTTTTGATAGGATCCGAAAAGCTTGAAAAAGTTCTTTCAGTACAAAGACCTTACTTCAATAAGTCTGGTTTATGCATGACAGCGGAAACAATTCCCTTGATTGATTTTCCTAAAGTTAAAGTAAGAATTAAGAAAAGACCGTCGAGAGAGGCTTACAAAAATCATTTCAAGAAAGTTTTTGTAAAGTCTGTTGGTCGAAATGCTCTAAGGTGTTCAAAGTGTAACAAGAAGGATCACTTTGAAAAAGAATGTCCTATGGTTTGGAAACCTGTTAAGAAAGTATGGCCTAATAATGCTTATCCTACTAACACCAAAGGACCCAAGAAAATTTGGGTACCAAAGAAAACTTGAGACTCTCTTTTAAATGCAGGTCTCCGTCAAGAAAAAGATAAAATGGTATCTTGACAGCAGATGTTCAAGACACATGACGGGGAGACTCAAAGTGCTTCGTAAAGCTTGTTCAAGTAAACGGCGGAAATGTTTCATTTGGAGGAAATGGCAAAGGAAGCATCGTGGGATTTGGAACTGTGAAAATTGGAAATCTCACAATAAGCAATGTTTCTCTAGTAAAAGGACTCAACTATAACCTTCTCAACATTAGCCAACCGTGTGATATCTTGGTTTCAAGATCTCCTTTCAAGAAGGAATTTGCTATGGAATTAGTAAAGACTCTACTCGTCTTTCATAGGTCGAAGACATGAAAACATCTACCTCTTAGACATGAAACTGAATGAATCTCAATGTCTAATTTCAATCCAAGATGAAGCAAGCTTATGGCACAGAAAGCTTGACCATGTCAATATGAAGCAATTAGCCAAAATCTCATCAAAGCGGCTTGTTCAAGTCTACCCAAATTACCATATCAAAAGTCCGATCCATGCACACCCGTATTCTCGGGAAAACAGGTAAGAAATTCATTCAAGCTAATAAATCATGTCTCTACTAATCATGTACTACGATTCGCATATGGATCTCTTCGGACCAACCGTAACTCGAGTATTGGAGGTAAGAAATACTTTTGCCTAGTAATTGTGGATGATTTCTCTCGCTTTACTTGGGTATATTTCCTTGCAAGTAAGTCGAAACCTTTTTGTATTTTGAAAAATTTGCTAAAAAGGTTCAAAATGAAAAAGGATGTGTTATCTCAAGTATAAAAACAGATCATGGAGGTGAATTTGAAAATCAAGATTTCACAAAATTGTGTGATGAATCTGGTTTTAAACATGTATTCTCTTCTCCATACACTCCTAAGCAAAATGGAGTTGTGGAAAGAAAGAATAGATCTATTCAAGAAATGGCTAGAACACTTTTAATTGAAAGCAAAATTTCTTCACGATTTTGGGCTGAATTTGTTTCAACAAAGCATGCTATATCATCAATAGAGTCTTCCTAAGACCTATACTTGAGAAAACCCCTTATGAATTATTCAAAGGTAGGAAGCCTATTGTTTCATACTTTCATGTGTTCGGTTGCAAATGCTTTATATTGAAAAATGCAAAAGATCGAGTTGGTAAGTTTGAAGAAAGATCGATGAAGGCATCTTCCTTGGATATTCTACATCAAGCAAAGCCTACAGAGTCTACAATAAGAAGAGCCAGTCTGTGGAGGAGTCAATGAATGTCAAATTTCAAGACTTAACGCAAGATGAACCCAGTCAGACTCAATATGAAGAGTCTGAACCTGCTCCAGACCTTCCAAAGCTTACTACTCAAAAAGTATCTCAGACTCTAGAAGACCAGCATCAAGATGTTCATGAAGATTTAAATAAAGAAAGAGATCATCATCCAGACAAATCAACCAGTAACTAGAAGCACAAGTCCAGTCATCCTAAAGATCTCATTATAGGCGAAATTAATGAAGGAATTTACACCAGATCCAAAAGACGTGAAGAGCCTAGTGCTGTGGCTCTCATCTCTGAAATTGAACCAAAAAGCATAGAAGAAGCTTTATCGATGAAAACTGGATCGAAGCTATGCAAGAAGAGCTCGAGACAGTTCAACATTAACGATGTCTGGGAATTGACATCTAAACCAAAAGGTAAAACTGTTATTGGAGCCAAATGGGTGTTCATAAACAAGATGAACGAAAAAGGAAAAGTCGTACGGAATAAAGCAAGATTCGTGGCCAAGGGATACACGCAAGAAGAAGGAATAGACTATGATGAGACTTACGCTCCTGTAGCAAGGTTAGAAGCTATTCGTCTACTACTTGCGTTTGCTTGTTACAAAAATTTTAGGTTATTCCAAATGGACGTCAAAAGTGCTTTCCTAAATGGATTTATCCAAGAAGAAGTTTATGTGGAACAACCGCCTGGATTTGAAGACCCAAAGAAGCCAGACTCAGTCTTCAGACTGAAAAAGGCCCTGTATGGTCTAAAGCAAGCACCTCGAGCTTGGTACGACGGACTAAGTAAGTTCTTCTTACGTAACGGCTTTGTTAAAGGTAAAGTAGATACTACTCTATTCATCAAAAAGGAAAACAAAAGCTTTTTACTCGTTCAAATATATGTTGATGACATTATTTGTGGATCCTCTAATGAAAGTCTATGCAATAAATTTTCTAAGTCTATGCAGGATGAGTTTGAAATGAGTATGATGGGAGAATTAACATTCTTTCTTGGACTTCAAATAAAGCAATTGAAGGAAGGAACTTTCATTAACCAAGAAAAATATGCTAATGATCTTGTCAAAAGATTTGGATTGGAAAATTGCAAGAAGACTAATATACCAATGTCAAGTTCTTTGAAGATAGACAAAGATGAGGAAGGGAAGAAAGTTGATCAAAAGCTGTACAGGAGCATTATCGGTTCACTTCTTTATCTTACTGCTTCTAGACCTAACATTCTGTTGAGTGTTTGCATCTGTGCTAGGTTTCAATCAGATCCTAGAGAATCTCATCTCAGTGCTGCAAAATGTATCATTAAATACGTTGCTTCATCTTCAAGCATGGGTCTTTGGTATCCTAAGAAGGAAGACTTTAATCTTCTGGGATATTCAGACGCAGATCTGGCCGGCTGCAGAGTCGATAGAAAGAGTACTTCAGAACTTGCCGGTTGCTTGGAAGCGGGACAAGTATCTTGGTTTTCAAGGAAACAAAGCGCGTAGCTCTCTCAACAATGAAGCGAGTATGTTGCCCTTGGAAGCTGTTGTTCACAAATTCTATGGATAAAACAACAGCTACAAGGCTTTGGCATTGAAGACTCATCCACAGAAATCAAATGTGACAATACCAGTGCAATCAATCTCACCAAAAATCCAATTCTTCATTCAAGAGCAAAGCATATAGAAATTTGACATCACTTCATTAGAGATCATATTCAAAATGGAGAAATCTCGATTCAATTTGTTGATTCAAAAAGTCAACTAGCAGATATATTCACAAAGCCTTTGGAGAAAAATCAATTTGATTTTATCCGCTCCGACTCAACATTTTGAAGCTTGAAGAAGTTAAAGTTTAGAGACTCTCCAACCTTCGACTCGAAAGTTGATAACCGTCGACTCAAATCTCTCGACTCAAATCTCTCGGACTCGGACGTTGATGACTATAGACTCGTAAGTTGTTACTTTATCTAAACTCGAAAAGGTATGATCTTTCGTTTAGTTATTTTATAGTCACCGTGAAAATCGAAAAAAACTTGTCTTTTCAAAAGGTTTAATTTTGGCGAGTTATTGATTTAGAAAAGAGGTATTCGTACACTTTCCTTGTACCGATTAAACTTCCCCTTTTCAAAACCGAGTTATATATACGTTTTCACTTTCAATCTTCAAAACCCTAAAAGCATTCTCCTCTCAAACTGGTTTCTACTTCGAATTCATCCTCGAGAAAGTTGTCATCTTTTTCTTGGGAAAGCAATCAAAGAAATCTTTTAGAGACAAGAAGAATGTCGTCTTCAAGGAAGTCCTCAAGAATCGCGACAAGGGGACCACGAGAGGATGAAGGAGGGACCTACCCACTTCGATCTCACGAAGAGGAAGAACTATCGAGTCAAGCATCGAACCCGACTCATTCTCCACCACGTCATTCAATGCCTTCTACCCCACAAGGTGCGGGTCAACATCCGGAGGAAGAGGTAATCGAGGATGCAGAGACCCGTAAGAGTCCAAAAACCCTCTTATATTTACAAACTCTACCGTGCATTGAAAAGTACCGGGACTCCGATGAAATATGTGGATGATTTTCTTAAAGGAAAGAACTATGGGAATGAGTACATTTTTCGAAGAAAATGGAGGATTTGGAATTGCTCCCAAAGGTAAAGCGAGAGGAAGCGCTTGCAAATATTCCGAGTGACCCTCGGATGTCGCGCCCAAATTTGATTGATGGGAACGACGATGACAAAATGTTCACTGATTTTCAACCGAGATTGGGTGTTGCTGCGAAGGTGAAGGGAAAGAGGATGGAATTATTTAAATCGAAGGAACAGGAAACTTTGTTCTTCAAACTGCTGAAACGAGGGGTGATAAACCCTAGGAGTGTCGACTTCGATTTCCTAGATGCTATGAATGTGAACTTGAGAGAAAAGTTCAGTTTGCTTCAAAAAGAAAAGGAAAGGAAGCCATTGGTGCCCCATCCAAAAAGAAGAGAACTCTCATCTTGGAGGATGAAGATGAGGAGGAAGATCTCACAATCACTGCCTTGATAAGGACAAGACGTTCTGCTTCCCAATCAACAGAACAGCAGAAGAAATAGAGAGAAGAAGAAGAAAAAGACAAGAACAGAGAAGAAGAAGAAGAGCGAGAGAGAAGGAGAAAGAAGCTGAAGAAGAAGGAGAAGAAGAGCAAGAAAAGTCTGCAGCTGAATCTGGAGAAAAGGATACGAAGAGCATGATCATCACTTTGTTCTCCTCTTGATGTCCTAGAGACGGGGGAGTTGGCGAGCAAGAGAGGTCCTCACCTCATGCTGCCAATAGTGAAGGTCAACAACAATCTCCAAGAAAGCACCGAGAAGAATTTCAGGTTTCTCAATTGCACGAACAAGGTCACGATACGTCGAACCAAATCGCAAGACTTTACGAAGCACCATCGTCCCGCATTCACTCCATCCGAGAAAGCCAATGCTAGTACACGAGACGGACAATTCGCAGATTTTTGTCGTATCATGGATATTCTTCTCGGAAATGCGTGGCCAAATCTATGCTCGGGACCGTGAAATTCAAGCCTTGAAGAATGCTTTGGACAAGCATCTTGAGTTACCCTGGAGGATAAAATGAAAGACCTCGCTCTGCAACTGCAAACCAATGCCAAGGGAGAAGAGGTAGCTCAACTGAGGGAAGACTTGAAGAAGCTAGAAGGAGTAATCCAGTCCATGGGGGATTTTCAGATTGTGCGCATTCCTGCGAGACATGACATCTTTCTCACCTTTTTAATGTTGACAAAAAGGGGGAGAAAAGCAATTTGAACCAAACCAACAACCAACTTTCTTCAAATTTCTTTGACTTTAAGTTTTTTTTATGTTTGTTTATGACTTGAGCAATCTTGGGTGTGAACTTGAACTTGACTAAATTGGCTGTGGATTTTAATGCTTGATTTGTTTGCATTCATATCAAGTGTTGTTATATGGTATTACTCATGAAAGACTAACCAATTTTCTATGGATGCAGAGTCTGGTTGCTTTGTTAATCTTTATGAGATTGCCATATTGCTTGAAAAATGTTTTTGCAGGTCAAAGTGGTTCAAATCTACAGGAAAGTTTTGTCACCATCAAAAAGGGGGAGATTGTTGGAGAAATCGTTCCAGAATATTTTGAAGCTGACAAAACGTTTCCTTCAGTCTAGTCTGTGTATCTGCAGATCATCTAGTGTAAAGTCTGAAGACTTTCTGACTACCAGACTCAAGATTCAAGACTCAAGATTTGAGACTTAAGACTTAAGACTCAAGACTCAAGACTATTCTCATTGACAGCCTTTCTGATCCAGTGACGAAGGAAATCCAGAGCCGAAGTATATGGTTGAGGGTTTAATCCTATCGTCTGGAGAAGATCTTTTGGTTGGATAAACATAACGGATTCTTTTGTTCGTATCAAGATCAATTGAAGATCCGATGGTCGATGAAGTATTCTTGGAATGTTCTATTCTTGGAAACCAAGATCCTGATTGTATGGGCGAACAGGAGTGATGGGCTATCGTTAGGTTCCTTTTATAGCTCGAATGATCTTCTTGATTGATTCCGTCCAACGGGTAGATTGGAGGAATTCCTTTGATAAGTGCCAACGGTATGATGGCATAAAGGAGTATAAAAAGGAAGTCGTTCTAGTTGTTTGGGGGTGTGATTGATAGAAAAATTCCAGAGTCTGAAGCACCTTGATTATTAGTCGATACGGTCTGAGCAAAATTGTATACACAGAGAGTGTCTATACTTGGTGATACCTTGAGCGAGTGTGGTAGATCATCTATACCTAGAAATCAAGGAAGATCAACACTGTAACATCTCTTTGTTCATAGTGGAATCCAGCCAAATTGGCTGTCAGTGCAGAAGAGTGGACGTAGGCTTGGATCAAGCTGAACCACTATAAACCGCGTGTTTAATTCTCTCTTTCCTTTACTTAGTCTTACGTTGATTATTACTTAACGCAAATCCTTCAACTGTCTAAGTATTGCGCAAGTATACAGAAATTATCAAGAAAAATCTTTGTATACCTATTCACCCCCTCTAGGTACTCATACTAGCAATATCACTCCTTTCAAGAAGGAATATGTTATGGAATCAGTAAAGACTCTACTCAGTCTTTCATGGGTCGAAGACATGGAAATATCTACATCTTAGACATGAATCTAAATGAATCGCAATGCCTAATCTCAATTCAAGATGAAGCAAGCTTATGGCACAGAAAGCTTGGTCATGTCAGCATGAAGCAATTAGCTAAAATCTCATCAAAGCAGCTTGTTCGAGGTCTACCCAAATTACCATAACAAAAGTCCGATCCATGCACACCATGTATTTTGGGAAGGCAGGTAAGAAATTCATTTAAGCCAATAAATCATGTCTCTACTAACCATGTACTACAGTTGCTGCATATGGATCTCTTCGGACCAACCAGAACCCAGAGTATTGGAGGTAAGAAATATTGCCTAGTAATTGTGGACGATTACTCCCGTTTTACTTGGATATATTTCCTTGCAAGTAATTCAGAAACCTTTTCATATTTTGAAAAATTTGCTAAAAAGGTTCAAAATGAAAAAGGATGTGTTATCTCAAGTATAAGAACAGATCATGGAGGTGAATTTGAAAATCAAGATTTTACAAAATTGTGTGATGAATCTGAATTTAAGCATGTGTTCTCCTCTCCATACACTCCTTAGCAAAATGGAGTTGTGGAAAGAAAGAATAGATCCCTTCAAGAAATGGCTAGAACTCTTTTAATTGAAAGTAAAATTTCTTCACGATTTTGGGCAAGTTGTTTCAACAAAGCATGCTATATCATCAATAGAGTCTTCCTAAGACCTATTCTTGAGAAAACTCCTTATGAATTATTCAAAGGTAAGAAGCCCATTGTTTCATACTTTCATGTGTTCGGTTGCAAATGCTTTATATTGAAAAGTGCAAAAGATCGAATTGGTAAGTTTGAAGAAAGATCAGATGAAGGCATCTTCCTTGGATATTCTACATCAAGCAGAGCCTACAGAGTCTATAACAAGAAGAGCCAGTCTGTGGAGGAGTCAATGAATGTCAAATTTCAAGACTCTACGCAAGATGAATCTAGTCAGACTCAGTATGAAGAGTCTGAACCTACTCCAGACCTTCCAAAGCTTACAACTCAAGAAGTATCTCAGACTCTGAAAGACCAGCATCAAGATGTTCATGAAGATTCAAATAAAGAAAGAGATCATCATCCAGACAAATCAACCAGTAACTGGAAGCATAAGTCCAGTCATCCCAAAGATCTCATTATCGGCGAAATTAATGAAGGAATTCACACCAAATCCAAAAGACATGAAGAGTCTAGTCTTTGTGGCTCTCATTTCTGAAATTGAACCAAAAAGCATAGAAGAAGCTTTATCTCGATGAAAGCTGGATCGAAGCTATGCAAGAAGAGCTCAGACAATTCAACATTAATGATGTCTGGGAATTGACATCTAAACCGAAAGGTAAAACTGTTATTGGATCCAAATGGGTGTTCAGAAACAAGATGAATGAAAAAGGAAAAGTCGTACGAAACAAAGCAAGACTCGTGGCCAAAGGATATACGCAAGTAGAAGGAATAGACTATGATGAGACTTACGCTCCTGTAGCAAGGTTAGAAGCTATTTGACTATTACTTGCGTTTGCTTGTTATAAAAATTTCAGGTTATTCCAAATGGTTGTCAAAAGCACTTTCGTAAATGGATTTATCCAAGAGGAAGTATATGTGGAACAACCACACGGGTTTGAAGACCCAAAGAAGCCGACTCGGTCTTCATCGAAAAAGGCTTTGTATGGTTTAAAGCAAGCACCTCGAGCTTGGTACGACGTGACTAAGTAAGTTCTTATTACAGAATGGTTTTGTCAACGGTAAAGTAGATACTACTTTATTTATCAAAAAGGAAAACAAAAGATTTTTATTTGTTTAAATATATGTGGATGATATTATTTTTGGATCCTCTAATGAAAGTCTATGCAAGAAATTTTCTAAGTCTATGCAGGATGAGTTTGAAATGAGTATGATGGGAGAATTAACATTCTTCCTTGGTCTTCAAGTAAAGCAATTGAAGGAAGGAACTTTCATTTACCAAGAAAAATATGCTAATGATCTTGTTAAAAGGTTTGGACTGGAAAATTGCAAAAAGACTGATATACCAATGTCAAGTTCTTTGAAGATAGACAAAGATGAAGAAGGGAAGAAAGTTGATCAAAAGCTGTACAGGAGCATCATTGGTTCGCTTCTTTATCTAACTACTTCTAGACCTGACATCTTGTTGAGTGTTTGCATCTGTGCTAGGTTTCAATCAGATCCTAGAGAATCCCATCTCAGTGCTGCAAAACGTATCATTAAATACGTTGCTTCATCTTCAAGCATCGGTCTTTGGTATCCTAAGAAGGGAGACTTTAATCTTCTCGGGATATTCAAACGCAGATCCGCCGGCTGCGAGTCGATAGAAAGAGTACTTCGGGAACTTGCCGGTTGCTTGGAAGCCGGAGTGTCTTGGTTTTCAAGGAAACAAAGCACTGTAGCTCTCTCAACAACAGAAGCAGAGTATGTAGCTCTTGGAAGCTGTTGTTCGCAAATTCTATGGATAAAACAACAGCTATAAGACTTTGGGATTGAAGACTCATGCACAGAAATCAAATGTGACAACACCAGCGCAATCAACCTCACCAAAAACCCAATCCTTCATTCAAGAGCAAATCATATAGAGATTCAACATCACTTCATTAGAGATCATATTCAAAATGGAGAAATCTCGATTCAATTTGTTGATTCAAAAAGTCAATTAGCAGATATATTCACAAAGCCTTTGGAGAAAAATCAATTCGATTTTATCCGTTCTAGACTCAACATGTGAAGCTCGAAGAAGCTAAAGTCTAGAGACTCTCTAATCCTCAGACTCAAATCTCTCAGACTCTAAATCCTCAGACTCAGACATTGATGGCTATAGACTGTAAGTTGCTATTTTATCTAAACGTATTATTCGAAAAGGTACGATCTCTCTTTCAGTTATTTTATAGTCTCCGTGAAAAACAAAATCTTGTCTTTTCAAAAGGATTAATTTTGGCAGTTATTGATTTCGAAAAGAGGTGTTCGTACACTTTCCTTGTGCCGATTGAACTTTCCTTTTCAAAACTGAGTTATATACACAGTTTTCTTTTTCACCCAATCTTCAAAACCCTAGAAGGCATTCTCCTCC
The DNA here is from genome assembly GCA_016097485.1 of Eucalyptus sideroxylon x Eucalyptus melliodora. Classification (NCBI taxonomy): domain Eukaryota; kingdom Viridiplantae; phylum Streptophyta; class Magnoliopsida; order Myrtales; family Myrtaceae; genus Eucalyptus; species Eucalyptus sideroxylon x Eucalyptus melliodora. The sequence goes on from CM027826.1 coordinate 29,166,066, forward strand.
CAATCCGGTTTCTACTTCGTGTTCATCTTCGAAAAAGTTGTCATCTTTTCTTGGGAAAGCAAGTAAAGGAATCTTTCAACGACAAGGAAGGATGTCTTCTTCAAGGAAGTCTTCAAGAATCGCGAACAGGGGACCACAGAGGATGAAGGAGGGACCTACCCATTTCGATCTCACCGAAGAGGAAGAATTATCGAGTCAGCAACAGAGCCCGACTCACTCTCCACCACATCACTCAACGCCATCTACCCCACATGATGTGGGTCAACAACCGAAGGAAGAGATAATCGAGGACGCAGACCTTGTAAGAGTCCAAAAACCCTCGTTTATTTACAAACTCTACTATGCATTGAAAAGTACTGGGACTCCGTTGAAATACGTGGATGATTTTCTTAAAGACAAGAATTATGGGAATGAGTATATCTTTTTGAGAAAAATGGATGATTTGGGAATTGCTCCCAAGGGAAAGGCTGAGGAAGCACTTGCGAACATTCCAAGTGACCCTCGTATGTCGGGACCTAATTCGGCTGAAGGAAATGATGATGATAAAATGTTCAGTGATTTTCAACCTAGAATGGGTATTGCTGCGAAGGTGAATGGAAAGAGGATGGAGTTATTTAAATCAAAGGATCAAGAGAATCTGTTCTTCAGACTGCTGAAACGAGGGGTGATAAACCCTAGGAGTGTCGATTTCGATTTCTTGGATGCCGTTAATGTGAACTTAAGGGAGAAGTTCAATCTGCTTCAACTGGAACAATTTTGCACCGATACCACAGACGGATATGCGCAATTAACAGCATACTTCTATTCGAATCTTAGCTTCTTAGATGCGAATAGAATATCATTTAGTGTTCGAGACCAGGATTATGTGGTAGACGTGGACATGTTGGCGGACATAATTGGAGTTGAACGAGGACGTTATCAACCAATCAAAGTCTCAGTTGCTCGTGCCTCAATGGAACTTGTCAAAGATAGAAATATAGAGGGAAGAATCATCTATTCAAGGATGCGTGCCATCAATATTGTGCTGCACAAAATTGTGATCAATTGCATCAGGCCTAAGTCTACATCGAATACTGATGTGTCTAATTCAGAGGCAAAATTGATGTATGCAATCAACTCAGGGAAGAAGTTCTCTCACCCTCACACTATTCTCTTTCACATGTACAGAGCAATGTCGAAGGACAAGGGACAATTGCCTTACCTAGGTTTGGTGACCAAGATCTTCAGACACATGAATATTGAACCGCCACATACACTTTGTGTTCGACCGTGCGATAAGATGGTGGTAGGTTTGAAGATGTTGACGAAGATGCGTCTGAAAGAACTTTCCAAGGCAATGGAGAAATTCAGAGTGAAGTCTCCAGTACCGTCTGCTTCAAAGAGAAAAGGGAAGGAGGCCATTGGTGCCCCATCGAAAAAGAAGAAAACTCTCATATTGGAGGATGAAGATGAGGAGGAAGATCTCACAATCATTGCCTTGATAAGGACCAGACGTTCTGTACCTCAATCGACAGAACTTCAGAAGAAATAGAGAGAAGAAGAGGAGCAAGCCAAGAATAGAGAAGAAGAAGAGCAGAGAAAAAAGGAGAAAGAAGCTGAAGAAGAAGGAGAAGAAGATAAAGAAAAGTCTACAGCTGAATCTGGAGAGAAGGGGAATCAAGACACAGAAGATCATCACTCTTCCCCTTTTGAGGTCCTAGAGACAGGGGGAGTTGGCGAGCAAGAAAGGTCCATATCTCATGCTGTCAATAGTGAAGGTCTAAGACAATCTCCAGCAGACCCAAAAGAGTTTTAGGCTTCTCAATTGCCAGAAGAAGGACACGATACGTCAACACCGAATCTGCAAGATTATACAGAAGCGTCATCGTCTGCATTCACTCCATCTGAGAAAGCAAATGCAAGTACACAAGCGGACAATTTTGCAGATTTTCGTCATATTCTTGATGTTCTTCTAGAAATGCGAGGCCAAATCTATGCTCTGGACTGTGAAATTCAAACCATGAAGAATGCTGGACAAGCATCTTCAGTTACCCTGGAGGACAAAATGAAGACCTAGCTCTACAACTTCAAGCCAATGCCAAAGGAGAGGAGGTAGCTCATCTAAGGGAAGACTTGAAGAGGCTAGAAGGCATAGTCCAGTCAATGGGAGATTTCCAGATCGTGCGCATTCCCAAGCAGACCTAACGCTTTTCTTACCTTTTTAATGATGACAAAAAGGGGGAGAATTGCAATTTGAACGAACTTTAAACTTGACTTTAAATTTGTTTTTGTGGTTATGTTTGTTTTTTAGTATGACTTGACTTGAGTGAACTGAATTGGCTATGGATTTTGATGTTTGACTATCTGCATTTATATCAAGTGTTGTCATATGGTATTACTCATGAAAGACTAACCAATTTTCTGTGGATGCAGAGTCTGGTTGTTTTATTAATCTTTATGAGATAGCCGTATTGCTTGAGAAATGTTTTTGCAGGTCAAAGTTGTTCAAATCTACAGGAAAGTTTTGTCACCATCAAAAAGGGGGAGATTGTTGGAGAAATCTTTCCGAATATTTTGAAGCCGACAAAATGTTTCTATCATCTAGTCTGGATATTTGTAGATCGTCTGCGTTTAAAGTCCGAAGACTTTCGATCACCGACTCGGTACTCAAGACTCAAGACTTAAGACTCAAGACTTTTCTCATTGATGTCTTTCGATCCGTGTGACGAAGGAAATCCGAGCCGAAGTATATGGTTGAGGATTTAATCCTATCCTCCGGAGAAGATCTCTTGGTTGGATAAAAATATCGGATTCTTTTATTTGTATCTAGATCAATTGAAGATCCGGTGGTCGACGAAATATTCTTGGAATGTTCTATTCTTGGAAACCAAGATCCTGATTGTATGGGCGAACAGGATTGATGGGCTATCGTCAGGTTCCTTTAATAGCTCAAATAATCTTCTTTGATTGATTCCGTCCAACGGGTAGATTGGATGAATTCCTTTGGTAAGTGCCAACGGTATGATGGCATAAAGGAGTATAAAAAGGAAGACGTTCTAGTTGTGTTAGTAACGTGATCAATAGAGAAATTCTAGAGTCTGAAGCACCTTGATTATTAGTTGATACAGTTTGAGCGAAATTGTATACACAGAGAGTGTCTATACTTGGTGATACCTTGAGCGAGTGTGGTAGATCATCTACACCTAGAAATCAAGGAAGATCAACGCGTAACATCTCTTTGTTCATAGTGGAATCCAGCCAATTGGCTGTCAGTGCAGAAGAGTGGACGTAGGCTTGAATCAAGCCGAACCACTATAAACCTCATGTTCAATTCTCTTTTTTCTTTTACTCAGTCTTACGTTGATTATTATTTGTCGCAATTCCTTCAACTGTCTAAGTATTGTGCTATCATCAAGAAATTTTTTTTATATACCTATTCATCCCTCTCTAGGTACTCGTACTAGCTATATCAATAAACACACTTCTCATATCCACATTTGCAATCACCACTCAGTGGACTCAAATCCTCACGTTCTTTTGTCTTAATTTGCCACATTGAGAATCGCTGATGACTCAAAGGAAAAACCTGCTCAATCACTTGCAGAATAAAATTATCATGATCAGCTACTATCGACTTGGAATGGCAGCCAGACATTGCCCTGAGCCATGTCTCAAACAACCATATGAAGGACTTCTCTGATTCATCAGCAACTAGAGCACACACAAGAAGAACCGGCAGCTTGTGGTGATTGACACCAACAAAAGTAGAAATTGGCACCTGTTGTACTTTAGCTAGTACGTTCATGATGGGTTGTGAACGGAACGCACCGTTTCATCTTGATGCGTTATGATGGAAAGTCACTAATGGAGGGGTACGAAGGGAGACATATAAAAGCCTCCCAAACACAACCGTTGGAGTGGTTGGTAGATCATTTGTACCAAAGTTTCTCTCCCCTTTCCATCAAGGCATTCCATTTCATCTTTGCAAGAACAATAGGCATTTACGCTGTGGAAATCGGGTGCTTTCCTCGTGATTGCATCCAGACTATCGTGAGGAAGTGTTGTTCGTGATTTATTCGCAATTCAACGTTCGTTCCGGGGCTATTTGCTATTTGCGCATCGGAATTAGGTAAGTCGTCTTCCGCCGACTCGAATTCCAACATTGGTATCAGAGCCCGATCGTGATTTCTATCTTGTTTTTTATCGAGTTTTCTCATTTGCCATTTGATATTGAGATCAAGAGTTTGTATTCTACACTGTTTGGATCTCTAATAGTCAGAATTGCCATATGAAAAACTCGAAATTGAATCGAGCAAAGAACAGGTTCAGGGTCTCGTGCATCCGTGAGGTTTTGGCCGTTTTTCGAAATAATTTTTTGGTCAAAATTAATTTTTAAATATATAAGGTGAAAGAACTTGTCGAGACGAGTCTGGCGATGGGTCGAGCACCGCCGGGCAACGCCGGACGCGCTCACACGTGTGGCTAGAACCCGCTGCGCGTGGGCGCCACACGCCTGAAGCGCTGGCAAAGCCAACACGTGCGCCACACGCGCCGGTTGGCAAACCTGCACGTGCGCGACACATGCTAGCTAGCGAACCGGCACGCACCGGTCGGCGAACCGGCATGTGGTGACGTCACCGTGACGTCATCCAACGGTCGGTCGCTAGATAACGTCATCGATGACGTCACCGCTGGCGACAATTGGCCGGCCGGTCACCGACCGGTGACCCGACCCGAGACCCAACTCGAGATCCGGCTCGTTGACCCGACCCGACCCGATCGTTGACCGATCAACGGTCGAACTAGTCAATTGGTCTGGCAGTCAAACTGATTAGACCGGTCAGATTGGTTGGACCAAGTTGGACCGGTTAGACTAGTCACCGGTTGGACCGGTCGAATTGGCCAGGAGCCATTTGGCTTGCTGGCGCATGCGCCACACGCGCCGTGCACTCAGGCAGCGTGTGGGGGCGTGTGCGGGCTCCAATTGGAGCGTGGTCAGCGGCGTTTGGTTCGTATGAATGTTCTCTACACTATGGTATAATTATTTTATACTTTTGAATTTTATAAATGTATGAAAATGCTTTGGAAACCCTATGTACGCGTAATTTTTTGGGGTTTAATGCAGTTTATTCATTTGTAGCTTTTGTTTTCTTGTGATTTTGAAAATACAGTAGCTAGCTTGTGTGCAAATGATATTATATATGCTATGTAGAGCTTGTTTCAATGATATGATGTATATATTTTAATATACTTGCAATTTTCTAGTTGCTAGAAAATTAGAACAATGGTAGAAAATCCATTACATGTTGAATTGCAATTTTGATTATAGTTGAAGCATGATTGTTGTTTATACGTTGGTTATTATCATGCTATATTTTTGTGTTAAGGAAAGATGTAGAAATTACATAAGGTGATGTAATTATTTTTCCTAGTGGGAGTTGGTAGGTTGGTAGAATTGAAAGGAGTTCTCACCTAGAACTTAAAATTTGTGCAAATTAAACTAATTAATGATAATAGAACAATTGTACATAAAAGTTGATTGGGAGCATCGTGAACTTTTGCTTTTGTGTCTTTTGTTGAATTATCACTAATTTAGTTTGTCTTTGCTGTAAATTAAATATATGTGTTACTATGTATAGTGTGCTAGTATTGATTCCGCGTTTATTATACCAATGTGTTATGCCAATTGATTATGGCTTCGGCATCTAAGACCATTGTGGCTGACCTCAATAAGGGTGAGAAGCTGAACGGTGACAATTATGATATTTGGCACCGAAAGGTTCAGTACATCCTTGAGGAGCAAGAGGTTTTGAAAACCCTCAACCATATCATGGATGAACCTGAGCATGGAACTTGAGCTCAACACAAGAGAGATTTGGAAGCTTATCAAGCTTGAAAAAAGAAAAATAGCATTGCTCACATCACGTTGCTGAGCTGTATGTAAGATGATCTCATGTGTGAGTTTGAGAGTTATGACAAAGCTCAAGTTATGTGGGTTGCCTTGAAAGATAAGTTTGGGGGTACATCTACCACTAAGCTAAGGAGACTCACCATCAAGTTTGACACATTTCGAAAGCGCCCAAATGTAACAATGAGGCAGCATCTTTGGGCGATGTCAAGCATGATCCATGAGCTGAAGTCGGCAGGTCACTCCCTTACTAATGAACATCAAGTTTAGGCTGTTATAAGGTCTCTTCTTGATAATTGGGAGCATATGAAGACAATATGATGCATAATGAAAATATCCTCACTTTTGATGATATTGCGCTTCATTTGGAATTAGAGGATGAGCGCCTAGAGGTTGCGAGATCCTCTACCCATGCTTATGTTGCTGAATCGAGTTCGTGCAAAACTTCGGGCTTCAAGCGCAAGAGGAATCTTCAGTTCAACAACAAAGGGAAGATGACTGATCAGGGACCCAAGAGGGCTAAGACCTTCCGATGCAAGAAGCATGGTGGGAAGAAGGACAAGGCCAAGATGGAGTGCCATAATTGTGGCAAGATGGGTCACTTTGCTCATGAATGCACTGAGCTGAAAAATGTATCATATTACTCAATTACTTTGAGTAATGCTTTTGTTTCTAGTACTGTAATGCTTGCTGAATCTCATCCAATGTGGACTGTAGATTCAGGAACAACAGACCATGTAGCTAGAGACCGAGAAGCATTTGTGGAGTATCGTCGGATACCGCCTGGAAGAAGATGGATATATGTTGGGAATAACTCAAGAGTTGAAGTGAAGGGTATTGGCACATGTAAATTAATCTTACGTGGTAGTCGAAACCTATTCCTGCATGATGTCCTTTATGCTCCATATATTCGACGAAACTTAGTCTCTGTAGTTGTTCTTCTTAGCTTAGGTTATATATTGAATTTCCATGGTGATTGTGCTGACATTTTGTATGGAATGATTTATTATGGTTTAGGTCATGTATTGAATGGTTTTATGGTGTTAGACATTGATTATGATCAATACAATGTTAATGTTGATTGTTGTTTTTCTTTAATTGCATCTTCTAATAATGTTGAGATTGATGCAAGCACTTGGCATGCTAGATTAGGTCACATTGGATTGCAAAGAATGCAAAAATTAGCTAGAGAATGCCTTTTAGGGTCACTCACTAATGTTAGTTTATCCGTATGTAAACATTGTCTAGCGGGAAAAGCAACTAGAAAACCATTCGATAAAGGGACTAGAGCTGAATTTCCATTACATCTCATACATTCTAACATTTGTGGTCCTTTGAATGTGAGGGCGAGGTATGAAGCCTCATATTTCATCACTTTCATAGATGACTTCACACGTTTCGATTATGTCTTTCTTATCTCCCATAAGTCAGAAGCGTTATACTGCTTTAGACGATATATAGCGATGGTAGAGAATCAATTGAACAAAATAATAAAGGCATTGAGAACCGATCATGGACGTGAGTATCTATCGGAGCAATTCAAGGCTCTTTGTGATGAAAAGAGAATTGTACAACAATTGACTATTCCTAGTACTCCACAACAAAATGGGGTAGCTGAGAGAAGGAATAGAACCATATTAGAAATGGTTAGGTCTATGATGGCGCAAACAAATTTACCTATCTCATATTGGGGAGATGCGTTATTGACTGCTGCCTATATACTTAACCATGTGCCCTCAAAATCGATCACTTCCACCCCTTATGAATTATGGACTGGTAGGAAACCAAACTCGAGTAATCTACGTCCATGGGGATGTGCAGCTTATGTTCATGATTCTTCCCATAAATAAGGCAAATTAGGTCTTAGAGGGAAGAAATGTATCTTTATAAGATATTCCAAACACTCCAAAGGGTACGTGTTCATAGGTGAACGAGCTGATGGAAGTATGACCGAAATGGAGTCACGAGATGTCACGTTCTTGGAGAACAATTTTCCTAGTAGAGGTGAGATTGATAAGGACTTCTAATTATATGAGATGGAAGATCCTGAGAACACACCCACTGATGTTGTAAAGGGAAATGAAGATTTACCTCAACACACAAGACCTAGTGGGAGTGTTGCATCGCCTGATAAATTGAATTCAAGAAAAATTCAATTACGTAAAAGTAATCGTAAAAGTATTCATCGTCGTCGTTTTGAGATTGAAGGGGAAGTATTTATGATTATTCAAATAGATGATGCCGAACCTAAGGTTGTTCAAGAGGCTCTCTCATCCTCTGATAAGGAAGAATGGAGAAAAGCTTTAGAAGATAAGATGGAGTCTATGAGGGCAAACCATGTTTGGGACTTGGTTGATCTACCATCCAATTGTAAGGCCACTGAAAACAAATGGGTCTTCAAGATTAAGCGAATGTCGGATGGATCCATTGAAAAGTATAAGGCTCGTCTTGTGGCGAAAGGTTATACTTAACAAAAGGGTATAGACTATGAGGAAACTTTTTCACCAGTTGTAAGGTTTGCCTCAATACGCCTTATTCTAGGGCCATCGTTGCACATTTGGACCTTGAATTACATCAAATGGATGTAAAGACAGTATTTCTCAATGGAGAATTAGATGAGAAAATCGATATGAAAGAACCAATAGATTTCATAGCTAAAGGTCAAGAGCATAAAATTTGCAAACTTCATCGCTTAATATATGGCCTTAAGCAATCATTTAGACAGTGATATCTTCGTTTTCATCTAGCAATAATAACTTTTGGTTTCACGATGATTGAAGAAGATCACTGTATATAAGTAAAGTGGTCCAAAGATAAACTTGTAATTTTATCACTTTATGTGGACGATATTCTATTGGCTGGAAATGACAAGGTTTCAGTTATCATCATAAAAGAATGGTCGTCTTCTAATTTTGAGATGAAGGACATGGGAGAAGCTGCTTGTATATTAGGAGTTAAGATCGAAAGAGATCGATCAAGGAAACCCCTTACTTTATCACAAGAGTCTTATATTATGAAGATTCTTGAGCGTTTCAATATGTAGCATTATAATCACATTGATACCCCTGTCATGCAAGGTGAAGGCCTAAGTACTGAGATGTGTCCTAAGACTTCAGAAGAAATTAAAGTGATGGAAATTGTTCCTTACTCTAGTGTAGTAGAAAGTTTGATGTATGCTATGATGTGTACTAGACTCGACATATGTTCTGTCGTGGGATTGGTGAGCCGATATCAATCAAATCCTAGTCAAGCTCACTGAAAAGCAGTGAAGAGGATCCTGAGATACTTGAAAGGTACCATGGACTATCGACTTTGTTACCAAGAGAGTGATTTACGCCTATTATGCTATTTAGATGCTGATTAGGGTGGAGACCCAAATAAGCGTAAATCGACTTCTAGATATGCGTTCTTGCTCAATGGTGGTGCGATTTCTTGGAATAGCAAGAAACAGATATGCACGACCTTGTCTACGATTGAGGCATAATTTATTGCATGTTCTGCCGCAGTGTAAGAAGCAATATGTCTAAAACGTTTCTTGGAAAATTTAGCTACTGTCACTGAAGTTTCAAGACCGGTGACAGTTTATTGCGATAGTTAAGCAGCTATTGCCTATGTGAAAGATCCCAAGTATCATGAAAGGACAAAGCACATTGACATAAATAATAACTTTATTAGAGATATTATAGCGCATAAAGAAGTGATCCTGCAATATATTTTAATCAATAAAATGGTTGCTGATCCATTTATGAAGGCTATTCCTAGAGACATATTCTTGACCCATAAGATGTCACTAGGATTGCATAGAATGTGATATATGTTATTGTAGAGGATCATTGGTTTATGTATTTGTAGACAGATGTATTGTACTTGTTTGTTTATTAGTGATTTGATGTTTTATCAATAAGTACAAATCCACTATGAGACTAGAACAAACACACATATATTATTGAAAAGTATGTCAGCAGGCAATGATTGGCTCACTCATACAAGTAATCGCCTCAAGTGTTGTAGTTAGCACATTAAGATGAGACGTTATGTACAAATAAATGCTGAAGAGTAAGTTTGGTGCATAAAATATGTCGCATTGATTGCAGTCAAGATGAGGTCTGTGATTTGTTTATAATAAGACCGAATATGATAGTCCCACAATCATGTATGCCTGAAAGATGCCGGATGCGAGTACTTAATTGGGCGTTATAGAAAGCAAGCTAATATAGCACTCGAGCTAAACATGAGTACGTGAGAAGCACGTGACTATGTTTAGGCTAAGATCTGTATGGTGGATATATTTGATAAATGACATACGCTCTTATAGAAAGAGTAATCCACTATAGCATGTAATTCATACTACATGTGCATTGTACGACCAATAAGGGAAGATGAGTAAAAGTATTCCTATTTACTCATTGTGTGAGCCCTTGAGGTAATTTGTATTTTACCTCAATTTTGTGCCCTATGTTACTTTTGACTATGTTCTCAAAGTGAAAGATCAATGTTGCTATTTTAGCATGTTATGGGCGGTCATGAATGGATATGGCCTATGGGACGTGTCTAGAAAAGCAATTGTTTTGAAATTGAGAGAGACATGAGTGCGAAGGAAGACTATTGTTGTTTTACATCTATCACATGTATTTACAGGTCGACCAATTATATCGCCCTATGTGGTTGCGGATATAATTGTAAATACATGGAATTTCTTTTAGGATAGTCAAGTATAGCCTTTAAGGGATATGTATAATTGGACTGATGTAACAGAATATGTTTGTGGCATTGTGAAACATGGATTGTTTATTTCTTTTCAGGGTTGTAGCCATTATGTCATCCCTAATAGGTGCATAATTTGAGCTCCCAAGTGCAGTGTACTCATTGGTCGCACGGCTTTTTTGCCAGTATGAATTGTTTTGTAAAATTGATAAATGTTGAATGCCTTATATTCTTAATAGAGCGCTATCAGGCCCATCATGTCCGAGTGGGAGATGTTGTACTTTAGCTGGTACGTTCATGATGGGGTGTGAACGGAACACACCGTTTCGTCTTGATGCGTTACGATGGAAAGTCACTAATGGAGGGGTACGAAGGGAGACCTATAAAAGCCTCCTAAACACAATCGTTGGAGTGGTTGGCAGATCATTTGTACCAAAGTTTCTCTCCTCTTTCCATCAAGGCGTTCCATTTCATTTCTCTCGTCGGTCTGGATGCAATCACGAGGAAAGCACTCGATTTCCACAGCGTAAATGCAAATCGTTCTCGTAAAAGTGAAAATGGAATGCCTTTTTCTATGATGGAAAGTGAGAGAAATTTTAGTGCGAATGATTTGCCAACCCTACCAATGGTTGTGTTCGGGAGGTTTTTATACGTCCCCCTTCGTATCCCTCCATTTGTGTCTTTCCATCATAATGCGTTACGACAAAACGGTGCGTTTCAATCACACCCCATTTTGGATATACTAGCTAAAGTACAACATCTCCCATTCGGACATGATGGACTTGATAGCGCTCTATTAATAATATAATGCTTTCAATATTCATCAACTTTACAAAACAATTCATACTGGCAAATAAGCCGTGCGACTCGTGAGTACACCTGCACTTGGGAGCTCTAATTATGCACCTGTTAGGGATGACATAATGGCTACAACCCCGAAAAGAAATAAACAATTGATGTCTCGCAGTGCCCTAGACATATTTTGTTACATTGGTCCAAGTATACCTATCCCTTAAAAGCTATACTTGACTATTTTAAAAAACACCATGTATTTACAAGTACATCCGCAACCACAGAGGGCGATGTAATTGGTCGATTAGTAAATACATATGATAGATGTAAAACAACAATAGTCTTCTTTCGCTCTCATATCTCTCTCAATTTCAGAACAACTACTTTCCTAGACATGTCCCATAGGCCATATCTATTCATGACCACCCGTAACATGCTAAAGTAGCAACATTGGTCTTTCACTTCGAGAACATAGTCAAAAGTAACATAGGGCACAAAATTGAGGTAAATTATAAGTTACCTCAAGGGCTCACACGATGAGTAAATATGGATAATTTTACTCATTTTCTCTTCTTGGTCGTACAATGCACATATAGTATGAATTACATGCTATAGTGGATTATTCTTTCTATAAGAGCGTATGTCATTTATCAAATATACCCACCATACGGATCTTAGCCTAAACATAATCACGTGCTTCTTACGTACTCATGTTTAGCCCGAGTGCTATATCAGCTCGCTTTCTATAACGCCCAATTAAGTACTCACATCTGGCATTTTTCAGGCATACATGATTGTGGGAATATCATGTTCGGTCTTGTTATAAACAAATCACATATCTCATCTTAACTTTAATCAAGGCGACATATTTTATGTACCGGACTTGCTCTTTAGCATTTATTTGTACATAACGTCTCATCTCAACGTGTTATCTAAAGCACTTGAGGCGGTTGCTTGTATGAGTGACCCAATCATTACCCGCTTACATGCTTTTCAATAATACACGTGTGTTTGTGCTAGTCTCATAATGGATTTGTACTTATTGATAAAATATCAAAACATTAATAAATAAAAAAGTACAATACATCTGTCCACATATATATAAACCAATGATCCTTTACAATAACATATATCACATTCTATGCAATCTTAGTGACATCCTATGGGTCAAGAATATGTCTCTAGGAATAGCCTTCGTAAATGGATCAACAACCATTCTATTGGTTGAAATGTATTGCAGGATCACTTCTTTCTGCGCTATAATATCTCTGATGAAGTAATTCTTTATATCAATGTGCTTTGTTCTTCTATGATACTTGGGATCTTTCACATAGGCAATGGCTGCTTGACTATCGCAATAAACTGTCACCGGTCTTGGAACTTCAGTAACAGTGGCTAAATTTTCCAAAAAAACGTTTTAGCCATACAGCTTCTTGCACTACGGCAGAACATACAATAAATTCTGCCTCCATCGTAGACAAGGCTATGCAAGTCTGTTTCTTGCTATTCTAAGAAATCACACATCCATTGAGCAAGAACGCATATCCGAAGTTGATTTAACTCATCCAGATCTCTACCCCAGTCAGCATCTGAATAGCTTGATAGGCATAAATCACTTCCTTGGTAACAAAGTCGATAGTCCATGGTGCCCTTCAAGTATCTCAGGATCCTCTTCACTGCTTTCCAGTGTGCTTGACCAGGATTTGATTGATATCGGCTCACCAATCCCACGACATAACATATATCGGGTCTAGTACATATCATAGCATACATTAAACTTCCGACCGCACTAACATAAGGAACCGTTTCCATTGCTTTAATTTCTTCTAAAGTCTTAGGGTACATCTTAGTACTTAGGCCTTCACCTTGCATGACAGGGGTATCAATGGGATTACAATGCTGCATATTGAAAAGCTGAAGAATTTTCATAATATAAGACTCTTGTGATAAAATAAGAAGTTTTCTTGATCGATCTCTTTCGATCTTAACTCTTAATATATAAGCAGCTTCTCCCATGTCCTTCATTTCAAAATTAGATGACATCTATTCTTTTATGGTGATAACCAAAACCTTGTCATTTTCAGCCAATAGTATATTGTCCACATAAAGTGATAAAATCACAAATTTATCTTCGGACCGCTTGACATATACATAGTGATCTTCTTCGATCATCATGAAACCAAGAGTGGTTATGGCTCGATGAAAACGAAGATACCATTGTCTAGATGATTGCTTAAGGCCATATATTGAGCGATGAAGCTTGCAAACTTTATGTTCTTGACCTTTAGCTATGAAACCTATTGGTTGTTTCATATAAATTTCCTCATCTAATTCTCCATTGATAAATGTTGTCTTTACATCCATTTGATGTAATTCAAGGTCTAAATGTGCAACGATGGCTAGAATAAGACGTATTGAGGCAAACCTTACAACTGGTGAAAAGGTTTCCTTATAGTCTATACCCTCTTGTTGAGTATAACCTTTCGCCACAAGGCGAGCCTTATACCTTTCAATGGATCCATCCGCCCTTCGCTTAATCTTGAAGACCCATTTGTTTCCAATGGCCTTACGATTGGGTGGTAGATCAACCAAGTCCCAAACATGGTTTGCCATCATTGACTCCATCTCATCTTCTAAAGCTTTTCTCCATTCTTCCTTATCAGAGGATGGGAGAGCCTCTTGAACAGTCTTAGGCTCAGCATCGTCATTATGAGCAATCATAAATGCTTCCCCTTCAATCTTAAAATGACGATGAGGAATACTTTGAGCCTCTCTCAAAGACTGTGAAAGATGTCGTCTCAAAGAAAGTCTTTGAGGATCGCGAACAAGGGACCATAACAAATGCGTGAGGGACCTACACACTTTGATCTCACCGAGGAAGAAGAATCTTCTAGATAGCAGCAGAGCCCACAACATTCTCAGTAGAGTCCATCTCCTCCATCTAGTCCTCAGAATATTGAACTTAGAGAAGAGGAAGAAATCATCGAAGATGCAAAACACGTAAGAACTCATAAGTCCACTTTTACTTTCAAGATTTACCATGCTTTGAAGAGGAGTGGTACTCCTTTAAACTATATTGATAAATTTCTGAAAGACAAAGGGTATCGAAATGAAACCTATTTTTTACGCACAATGGAATGATTGGGAATTACCCCTGCGGGGTCAGCGGAAGAAGCATTGGCAAATATCCCAAGCCATCCATATGTTGGAGGGCTGAGTTAACCTGATGGGAATGATGATGATTGGATGTACACTTAGTTTAAACCTAGAATGGGTGTTGTGGTGTAAATCTGAAGCAAAAGGACAGATTTGTTTCGCTCGAAGGAACACAAGCAACTTTACTCTAAGTTGCTAAAGCGTGGTGTGATAAACCCTAGAACTGTGGACTTTGATTTTCTTGATTCTCTGAATGTCAAGTTGCAAGAGAAATTCAATCTTCTTCAACTAGAACGGTTTTGTTCTGAATCGATAGAGGCTCATGCTGAACTCACTGCTTACTTCTATTCGAATCTAAGTTTCCTAGATGCGAATAGATTCTCTTTTAGTGTTTGAGATTAGGACTATGTGGTTGACATGGATATATTGGCTGATGTGATTGGGGTTGAAAGAGGGAGATACCAACCAATCGGTGTGTCTATTGGTCGTGCGACGATAGAGCTTGTTCGGGATAGAATGACGGAAGAAAAGATTTCATATTTGAGGATGAATGCTTCAAATATTTTGCTTCACAAGATAGTGATCAATTGCCTCAGACCCAAATCAACTTTGAAGACCGATGTTTCAAACTCGGAGGCAAAGCTGATGTATGCCATTAACGCTGGCAAGAAGTTCTCTCTTCCACACACTATTATGTTCCACATGTACAGAACGATGGTGAAGGACAGGGGCCAACTTCCTTACTTAGCACTTGTCACCAAGTTATTCAGACATTTGAACATTCAGCCTCCCTGGATTCTTTGTGTTCGAACATGCAATCAAATGGTGATGGGACTGAAAATGATCTCTAAAATGCGTCTGAATGAACTTAACAAGGTTTTGGAGAAATTCAAAGTGAAAACCCCTGTCAAGGCTCACACAGTTTCTTCAGCTGCAAAGCAGAAAGGGAAAGAGTCCATGGTTGCTCCATCTAAGAAAAGAAGAGCACTCATCTTGGAGGATAAAGAGGATGAAGAGGATGAGGATGATATCACAATCTCTGCTCTTGCATTGAAAAACTTAAGTCATTATGTTCTATAGACAAAGGAGAGACAGGAACAAGACAAGGACGAGATCGAACAGAGGACTAAAGAGAGAGAATCACTAGAAAAAGAAGCGGAGGAGGAAAGGATTGAGGAAGAGGAAGAAGAGGGTAGAGGAGAACAAGAAGAAGCAAAACATAAGGAGTACTTCTCTCCGCCTGAAGGCATTAAAACAGGGGGAGATCCTGAGAAAAGAGGTATGTCCTTAATTGCTGCCACCAGTGAAGGAGTAAGTTGTATCTATGCCTCTCAATTTCCTGAGGAAGGCCATGAGGTTTCATCGCCCAATCTGTGTGACCATGCTAATACACCATCTAATCGAGCAAAAGCCAATACTCAGACTGATAATTCAGCAGACTTTTGCAGAGTGCTTGATGTTCTCTTGGAGATGCGAGGCCAAATTTATGCTCTGGGATGCGAAGTACAGAACTTGCAAAATGAAGGTCGATCCTCTTTAGTTTCTTTGCATGATCAACTTCATACCCTTGCTCTTCAAGTTCAAGCAAATGCTAAGGGTGAAGATGTGGCTCAACTGAAGGAGGATTTGAAAAAGCTGGAAGGAATTGTCCAGTCAATAGGAGATTTTCAGCTTGTTCATGATCCTAAGCAATCTTAATTCCATTCTCTTTCATCTCTACCTTTTTAAATGCTGACAAAAAGGAGGAGAGATGTGGTGCAGATTTGATTTTTAAACTCTTGACTTTTGTGGCGTTTATGTTTATTTGACTTGACTTTTGAGTTTGGCTGTTTGGATTTGGATTGTATTTGGGTTTGACTATTTAAACATTTGTTTATCTTAAGCATTACTGGTATTTCATGGCAAAGATAGTTGCTCATTTATAGGACTAACCTACTTTCTGTGGATGCGGATTTTAATGTTAAGCCAATTATCTTTTGTGAGATATCCATGTTTGCTTGAGTATTTTTTTGCAGGTCAAAATTATCCAAATCTACAGGAAAGTTTTGTCACCATTAAAAATTGGGAGATTGTTGGAGAAAACTTCCTTGAGTGTTTTGACGTTGACAAAACGTTTTCATTAGTCTAGTCTGAAGATTTGCAGACTCTTTCCATCAAAGTCTGAAGACCTCCAGACTGCCAGACTCAAGACCCAAAGTCTATCCTCATTGACAGTTTCTAGATCGTTGAAGAAGGCTTATCCAGAACTGAGTATTTCGTTGAGGATTTGTTTCTATCGACTGAAAAGATCTCTTGGCTGGATACAGCATGTCGGAATCTATTATTCAAATCGAGATTGATTCAGGGATTTTGGATCCATTGATTGGCAAAGTAAACTTGGAAGGTTCTATTTATGAAAACCTAGATCCTGATTGTATAGGCAAGCAGGATTGGTGGGCTATCGTCAGATTCCTTAAATAACTCGAAATCTTCTTAATTGATTCTATCCAACGGGTAGATTAGAAGAACTCCTTTGGTAAGTGCCAATGAGTGTGATGGCATGAAGGAGTATATAAGGAAGACGTTCCAATTGTTCGAGTGTGTGCGCGATAGAAGAATTCCAAAGTCTGAAGCTCATTGTTTTTTAGTCAATTCAATTGTTAAGCGAAATCTTGTACTCAAAAGAGAGTTTATATCTTTGTGAGATCTTGAGGAAGTGTAGCAAAGTCTCTACACTGTGGAATCAAGGAAGAACTCTATTGTAACAACTCTTTTGATTCATAGTGAAATCCAGCCAGTGGGCTGTCAATGCGGAAGAGTGGACGTAGGCTTGAACTAAGCCGAATCACTATAAACCTTGTGTTCTTATTCTCTTCCCTACGCTCTTTTACTTTGATCGTAACTCAATTTGTTTTCAATAGTCTAATTTTCTTTTCATAATCTATTGCTGATTAGAGTTGCACACTTCACTCGGTGAAATATGTTATTACACCTATTCACCCCCCTTTAAGTGCTCATACTAGCTTTCACAGTATGTGATTAATGAAATGCATCATCGAATAGCCCTGTGTATTACGTGTATCGTGCTAAATTATAACGTGTAGGGTATTGCATACTAGGTAAGGTCGTATGCGAATTGATTATTGGTTATTGCTTGTGGCAGGGTGGTTCTGGAGGGATCCCCTGAGTTGGGTTGGTGTTCTAATCAGGGGTTTAGGGGAGGACTCGCTGAGATTCTTATCTCATTGGTTATTGTATAACCATTTTCACGTCTCTAGTGTGAAGAACCCGAAGCTTGAAGTAGAAGGGTTAGGAGCATAAGTGGCTCAGTAGTTCTTTATAAGATAGACCGTCTATATAAGCTTGTGGTGTTTATTAAAGTGTATTTGACTTGAAACTAGTTGTCCTGCTTTTCTATCCCATGTTTGTTGAGGTCAGGGGATTAGTAATTTGCTTCCGCATGTGCAATAAAAATGATAATGGTCAGCGGCGAGTCTTGGGAATGTCCAAAAATTGTATTGACCACTAAGGGATGTGCGAGCGGTCGAGGTTCTATGCGTGACAAGGTCGTCCAACCACCTCAGCCACCATCGGCCGCCGTTCTACCGCTTGGAAGTCCAGCTGAGATCGTTGTTGCCATCACCGACCTTCCTCGCCGTTTCGAGCAACCGCAGCCACCAGCCATCCTTTTCAGCCACAAAACAGAATCGAAGTTAGTGGGTATTCCACCCATTGTTTGAATCGTTTTTAGGCCGTTCCCAACCCTGCTTGGTGGTCCCTCTTTGGAGTTTCTTGACCCCCTCGGTATCCCCGTCGTTTTGATCTGAACGGATCGCTTAACGAGTGAGTTTAACTCATTAATCCTTGCTTAGTAAGTTAATGGTGTTTAAGGGTTAATTAGTTTAAACAAAGTATGGATTAGGTGGATAGTTAGATTAGATTAGCAATTTAATTAATTATTATTGCATGTTAGGTGGTTAGAGTAGTGTAATTAGAGCCTAGACAAGCTTTAATATTTATCTAGAGTGGTTTGGAAATTTTCTGGGCCCGTTTCGGCTTTCAATTAGGCTTTACGGGCCTAAGACCTATTTATTGGCATTTATTAATTATTTTCCGTAAGTATTTAATGAATTATTTTTTTTTTCCGAAAATTAGATCGGGATAGTCGGTGACCAAAATTTTGTGCTAATTGTAGTGGTGTGATCTGTTTATTTAATCGACTGTTATTTTATGCACATAAAGTGTGATTTGTGATTATGGGTAGTTATCCCAAAATTAATTAATTTCAATAATTAATTAGAAAATCACCGGGCGTCAGTTTACAACGCTAAAAATGGATTTGTGGACTGTTGAAATTAGTGAGATTTTCAAGTGAGAAAATATAATATTTTGGCTAAGACCAGCCGTGTATTTATACACGAATATTTTTACTGGGTATGATAAAATCTAGTGAGCATATTTATTATACTATATCAATATATCTGGTAGCTTCTAGCGAGCATATTTAGTATACTATATCAATATATCTGGCAGTTTCTGGTGAGCTATACTATCTATTATCAGCTTAGAGTGAGCAGTTCTGATTATGATCAGACTTTATAGATAGTATTGATTGAGATAACCGGGGAATGGTCTTATTGACATGGAATCGACTGAGTCGATTGATCGATGATTCAAACTGTATTGATTGGTTGACATGAGTTTTGAGTATTTTGAATTAAGCTGACTTGTAAGAAGAAGTGGAGGCAAAGGTAAGTCCTCAAGCTCATGTTTACACTTAGGTAGCCATTGGGGCATATTTTCTTCCTAGTCAGGTCTTAGAGGGTTGAACTCGCCGAGATGTCATCTCACCCCGTTGTGGGATAACATTTCAGGTCCTTAGATGTCAACTCCTCTTGAGCATTTTGGTTAGTCGAGGAAAGTTATAGAATATACGTCTTACATTCCGTTACATGGGAGCCCTAGGAGCTGGACCTATGAGCTGGTAAGATCCATAATCTAGGTCGATATAGGTTTACCAAAAAAGGTACCCCACCAATACAAATCATGGTACCGCTAGGCTCAAGATGGCTAGAGAGAGGGTCCTATACCAAAATTTGAGATACCTCTCTATGTGCTTTGGAGGTTAGTTTTGGAAAGGGCACGACGGATCCTCCAAGGGGTTCACGGGTGGACGTAGAACCCGACTCGATAGATCCGGGGTCCCCGGTGTATTCTATCGAAGGCTCTAGTTAAAGTGTGGACGAAGATGAAGAGGAGGACGAGGATCCATAGTCTTGTGAAACCGCCACCCCGTTTTGTAGACTTTGCGGATAAAGTGTCTTGTATTATATATATACAACTTGGTTTGTGTATGACTTTTTATTTTATATATATATATATATATATATATATATATAAGTTAACTATTGGTTGTAGTTTTTGATCTTCAAAATTGTGGCCCTACTTTCTTATCGCATATTGTTGTTGTTTTTATTTATTTGCTTTCGCATGCGTACTAAAAGAAAAGAGTTGGTGATGTGTCTTGGGACGTTGCTATTTAATCGATCGTAGAGGGATGGGCACGCGCTCGGAGGATCGGGGCATGACATCCCCATTTAAGTGGTATCAAAGCATGGTTAGTGATTGGAGTGATAAGGTGCGTTGGGTTATGGGATAGTTAGTAGGAATGGTTTTTATTTCATCTTGGTGCATGTCTCGTGATAACTGGTTGATAGAATTGTTTGTTTGTGTGGATCGCTCGACTTCTAATTCTGTGTGGAATTGGAAATAGGCTTCTTTAAAAAACCTTCGTATGAGCAATCGGAGCTGAGAACTCCTATGAAGCGTACCATCGGGCCCGTGACTTGGGGTAGGTCGTCGATGAGAGTTAGTACTCGAGGAGGCCGAGGTAGAGCACCAGCATAGGCTAGCACTAGTGGTATAGCACCGCCACCTATTGGCGCTGGGAGAGACCAATTCACAAGTTAGTGGAGCAATTTCTTATGCTGAACCCACCAAGGTTCACGAGTACAGGAGACCCCGAGGCCGCCTCGTTGTGGATTCAAGACTAAGAAAAGGTGTTTGCACTTCTAAGGTACAATGAAGAAGAAAGAGTTGTCCTGGTAGTGTATCAACTGTAGGGTCAGGCAAATAGCTAGTGGAGAGCCGCTAGAGATATAGTATTCCCAAGAGGAGTGATTCCGGTGTGGGATGCATTCCTTAGAGCATTCAATGATAGGTACTTCTCGGGTAGTGCCCGAGAACAAAAGATTGAGGAATTTCAATGCCTCCGACAAGGAATGATGACGGTTGACCAATACGAGATCAAGTTTGCGGAGCTTTCTCAATATGCTCCAAGGTTGATTGAGGATCCAAAAGAAAAAGCTCGAAGGTTCAGGAATGGCCTTCGGCTAGAGCGGAAGCAACCGCTGGTATCGTTGGATCTGAAAGACTATATAGAAGTTTATCGTCAAGCTCAATTGCTTGAGAGAAGTTTGAACGAGCTTGCCGCCTCGTTTGGATCGAGGTTTAATTCGAATAGAGAAGTGATTTGACAAGGGAAGAAGCCCATGACCGGGGAGGGTTCTATGTTCCGCTCAACAGGAAAGGTGGAATTGGAAAATCAAGGCCAAGTCAGAATGGCTTGTGTTGCTTCTTTGGAAGGCGACATGGTACGGTGCTCGTTCCCTTGAAGGACGAGCGCTTGTTACGAGTGTGGCCAATAGGGTCACATAACCAAAGATTGTCCTAGACGACTAAGCGGACAACCGCAGTTACCGCCACTGCCACCGTTTGGACAGATTAGAGGGTACGTGCCTTAGAACGCATCGCATTGTGGACATATGAAACCCCTAGCTCTGGGAACAGTGTATGCCATCACTAGAGGTTAGGCAGAGGATGTGCTGTGGCATCCCAAAATTCTTAACGACCTCTAGCTATATTAAATTCTATGAATAGGTGATGGAAGTACCATTAAGTTATGGCCATTTAATCCATAATTTGTAATAAGATTTATGGCCAAGCTTTTAATGGATAATTATTTGATAGGAAAGAAAATCCTATCATTGGCCATGTGTTTTATAAATTGGAATTTATGGAATTATGATTTCAAGATTTTGGCCATGTGGAATTTAGTAATTAAATTCTTAAAAGAAAGAATTAAAGATGAAATTGAAAATGAAATTGTGGGTTTAATTAGGTTTGGGCCTTAGGCCCAAGAGTATGGATTTTGGAGGGCCAAATGGTCGGCCCATTGGAGCCAAGGAGGGGCTGTCGACCAGCCCATTTGCTGGCCCAAGATAGGCCCAAGAAGAAGGCCCATAACCTTGCATGTCCGGACAAGTGGCAAGAACTTGTCTCTCATTTTGACACTTGTCTCCTCATGAGAACACTTGTCCCCCATGCAAAGAGGGATGCATGCAATATAAATACAACCAAAAGGAGAGAGAAAGGGAGAAAGGAGAGAGAATGGCTGGTTCGGCCAAGCCAAGTGAGAGAGAGAGAGTGAGTTGCGAGAGAGAGAGGAAGCCGAGAGAGGAGGAGCCCGCCGTCCGCCACCGTGTGCCGTCCGCCGCCGTTCGTGTGGTCTAGAGGCAAGTGGAGTCCTCTAACTTCTCTTGCATGCTTGTATTGTTGATTGCTGTTCGTGTGGTCTAGAGGCAAGTGGAGTCCTCTAAGCTTCTCTTGCATGCTTGTATGTTGTTTGCATGTTAATTTTGGGTGTTTTGTTGAGAATATTACTTTGAGTGAGAAAACCGAAGGTATGGTTGGCTTGTTCTAAAATTTCGTGGTGATGACTGTTCTTGCTCGGGATCGTGTGAGTCAGAACTTGTTTGAGCTTGAATGTGTGTTTGGAGTCCGATTTTAGCTTTGGTTTCTTCATTAAAGTTGTAGCTAACATATTTTACTATAACATACTGAAATTTCGTGGAAAATGATGGAGATTTGAGGGGTTAAAGTCTCATATTACGGAGACCTCAGATCTGGAGAGTTTTTACTAACCTTTTGCTGGATTCATGGTTGCATGTTGGTTTTTGTTGAGAATCTTACTTGATTTCTTCATGAAAGTTGTAGGGAACATCTTAAAATACAACATACTCAAATTTGAAGTGAAAAGAACAAGTATAGCTTGGTAAATCGACTAGATCTTGAAGACGATGATTCTGGTGATGTATTCTGAGACACCCGAGACTTCAAGGACTTAAATGATGACTATAATCTGGTTATTTGACCTAGATCTCTGCATGAAACTTGTAAAGGACATCCTGACACATAACATATCCAAGTTTCAGAGAAAACGAAAGAGAATAGGTAGGTGAAATCTCAATATTTCTGAGATGGAGGCACTGGACGATGCGGTAATAGATCCAGAAGCTTCGTGAGGTTGAATAAAATAATCTATAAGTAATCTGGCTTGGAGTTCTTCATGAAAGTTGTACGAAAATGTCTTGGCTATAACCAGTAAAATTTCATAATTTTTGGAGACTGTATGGATATTTTAATTGAAAATCTTCGGAAACTGTGCATTCTGGTTTTATCCGAATATCATGTGCTGTTTTGGGGAAATTATGAAATTTTGTGAAATTCAATTTGGCCATGAATTTTGCATGAAATTATCATCCTATTGGTTTGTTTAATGATTGCTTGAATTTTTATAATTTTGGGAATTTATAGATATTGAATTTAATTTATTTATTAAAATAAAATAAAAAAATAAATAAATAAAAAAATAAAATGGATTATTTTATTGGCCATAAATTCCATTAATTTGTTAATAAATAATTATACATTGTTGCATACGTGATGAGATATTGGTGTATGTATGACATTGAATTGTGATGCATGTGTGAATGCATATGTCAAGTATGACTTGTTTGATGATTTGTTTGATATCATGCCATGTGCCATGTTAAATTGAGATCAAAATATGGTAAAATGGATAATGGTAAATGAGGAATGGTTGTGGTGGATGATGATGCCCGGTGGCCTAGTGGCGTAATTCCGGAGATTCCCGGGAGTGTCGGGATGCCCGGTGGTATACGGTACGTAATTCTAGGGGAGGCCTGGTGGTATGTCGGTACATAATTCCGGAAGCCTTGTCGGAGGTCTTTGCCCGAAAGGAATACCTCGCGATGCTAGGATTGGGGTGCGAGATGCCTGGCTAGAAGGGTAAAGGCCGGAAGCCCTGTCGGAGGTTTCTGCCCGAAGGGAATGCCTCGTGATGCTAGTTGGGATGCGAGATGCCCGGAATGTGGGGGGCCGGATGCCCGGTGGCCTGGGAGGCTGAATGCCGGAAGCCTCGGAGGTCTTTGCCCGAGGGGATGATGAAATTGATGATTTGAGAAATGGGTGATGTGGTGATCAAATTGAAAGCTAAAAGTGGAAATTAAACCATGATATGATATGCATGATGATATGCATGATGATGATGATGATGATGATGATGATGATATGTGATGTGAAATAATGATGATCACCCATGGCATGACATGCATGAAGATATGCATGATGATAATGATGATGATGATGATGATGATGATGATGATGATGATGATGATGATATGCATGATATGCATGATGATGATAATGATGATGTGATGATGATATGTGATGAAATAATGATGATGCATGATGATATGCATGATGATGATGATGATGATGATGATGATGATGATATGTGATGTGAAATAATGATGATCACCCATGGCATGACATGCATGATGATATGAATGATGATGATAATGATGATGAGATATGATATGCATGATGACATGATGATGATGATGATGACATGATGATGACATGATGATATAATGATGCCATGATGATGATGACATGTGTGATGATGATGTCATGATGATGATGACATGTATGATGATGATGATACACATGTATGATGTTATGAAATGTATGATATGATGATGCATGATAGTATGCGCATGGCTTCAAGGTAAGTAACGCCTGCAATGCATGTATGATTTGCATGATGCATTGAGTTGTTATTGGATTCCTTTATCTGTTGAGTGGTTGTACTCATCCCTTTTGGGGACCAACATTTCAGATTAGTAGATGGTTTGAATGGTTGGATATGACCCGTGAGGAGAAGGATAGCAAAGGAGGGAACCTTTGGACGCCGACTTTGGATGATGGACTTAAGCATGATTGTGGAGGAGATGTCGGTCATCTTTTGGAGTGTAGCCGAGTATAGAAGACTATGGCATTTCGATGTACCGACTAAAAATGTCCATCTGCTTTATGTAAATAAAAGTGTACGGCTTTTAACTTATATAAGATGTTTAGTAGGTGTGCATTGTTTTCTGAACATAGGAAAGGGAGTTGTTGGATGTACTTCCATATTTAAATTGCGCAAGGGACCGATAAAAAAAGAAAAAGATGTAAACCCCCATGGTTGTATGGACCCGCTACAATTGAAATGGTATCAGAGTGATATGTTAATAAGGAAAATGAAAGGTAAGCGAACTGTGGCGACCCTAATCGGATCGGGGGCCGTCGAGGGGTGCCACATCCTGTTTTGGTATCAGAGCTATGGTTTATTTGGAGTGATAAGGTGCCTCAGATGGAAATGAGGATAGAAAGATGCACACCATAGGATATAAAATGAAATAATTGAATAACGGGTGATGAGTATTCACTCGTAGATCCCTAGTAGTTAATTTTGAGTTGTCTTTAGGTACTAGTAACATGTATATGTTACTTATGTAGTAGTAGTAGTTGCTTTGAATGGAGATAGTGAGTCTCAGATTATTCCTGAGGCAATGCTTGGAAATTGCAGGAAAGTCATGGTACGAGCTGGAAGTGCTCATCCATCGAGGGCTGAACCCCGAATGGAAGATATCCTACAAGCATTGGCCAATATTGGAAATCTGATGGAAAGACAAGCGCAGCAACAACCCGGAGTGGAACGTCGCCCTCAAGGACTGGTGGAACAATTTCTGAAGTTGAAACCACTTAAGTTTAGTGGAATGGGAAGTCCTGAGGAGGCGGAACATTGGATTGATGGAATGGAATGGATTTTCCGGTTGTTGGACTGTAGTGATGCTGAGAAAATAGTTTTGGCAGAGTACCAACTGGAGGGAAATGCAAAGTTTTGGTGGAGAGCTTCGAAGGATACAATCTTTCCACCAGGTACTGATGTGAATTGGGATGAGTTTGTTAGGGCTTTCAATAGGAAGCATTTCTTTGATTGTGCCAAGGATAGAAAGATCACTGAATTTGTTCAGTTAGAACAAAGGGAGCTGATGGTAGACCAGTATGAGGCAAAATTTTCTGAATTGTCTAGGTATGCTCCTAGGTTGGTTGAGGATCGAGAGGAAAAGGCTAAGAGATTTTTGAAAGGATTAAGGACTGATATTAGGAAACAACTGGTGCCTTTGAATATAAGGGATTATAATGAGATTTATGAGAGGGCACAGTTGGTGGAGCAAGAGTTAGTAAGAGAGCAACTAGAACCTAAGAGGCAGATGACCTTTAATGATGTTCGAAGGGGTAAGAGACCCTATCCTGGTCAAGGTCCGACTTGGGAATCTAAGAAAAAGAGTAACTTTGGAAATTTTAGAAGAGCTTGGAATGGCCCGACTTTTAGGAAGGCACCCTATCAGCCTGATATTTGTCAAAAGTGTGATGGGAGGCATGGGCCAGGACCTTGTAATAGCCAACTGAGATGTAATGGATGTGGGCAAATAGGACACTTTAAGAAAGATTGTCCACAAAAGAGGTTGCAGCCGAATGTTAGCTCGGTGCGACAAGTACAACAAAGTACTATTGAACCAAATCCACCAAGGAATCCACAGAGGCCACCACCACAAGGAAGGGTGTATGCGGTCACTCAAGAGGAAGCAGGAGCTTCCAAAAGTGTTATCTCAGGTATGATTTCGATAGAGGGATAAGAAGGTATATGTGTTATTTGATATAAGTGGCATGCATTCATTTGTGTCCGAAAAATATAGATGATTGTGAGGAGTAGGAACAAATCTCTAGATATGCCTCTTCGTATTTCTACATCGCTGAAAGATATGTTGTTATCTACGTTGGCATGTGAGATGAGTGAGATAACCCTAGGGGAATGAGATTTGGAAATGGACTTGATAGTGATAGTTATGTATGACTTTGATGTCATCGTAGGAATGGACTAGCTCCGTAAGCAATGGACTAGGATGAATGATCTCCTGAGATAGTACTTGCCCGTGTGCTAAGGATAAAACCATGAGGCTAAGAATGGGATAAGCCAAAACGGATAATATCTCTATAAGTTAATCCCTATTGAAACGAGACCCTTTAGTAGATGTGTAGTTTGGGTTCGAACCAAGCGAAAGCTGGTGTACCTACAATGTCCTGATCCGATGAGGGCGAGGAGTGGACGCCGAGGTCAGAGGACCTGAACAAGGAGCGGCTCCTGGCAGGCTTCTAGAATGGCAAAAGGGGGCAGGAATGAACCAAACTATGAACCGAACTGGAAAGGTAGTGTTTCTGGGATAATTTTATTAGAGTGGCGCAGCGGAAGCATGGTTAAGCTTGTAGAACTCTTGTTTGTGAAAAAGAAGGACAAGTTGATGCATTTGTGCATTGATAATAGGCAATTGAATCATGTAATTGTTAAGAATAAGTATCCTTACCTAGAATTGATGACCTATTTGACCAACTGCCAGGAAGTTTGGTTTTTAATTGACTTGAGATCAGGATATCGATTAAGGATTAAGAAAGAAGACATTCCTAAGACCGCATTTAGGACTCGCTATGGACACTATGAGTTCCTAGTTATGCTATTTGGATTGACGAATGCCTTAGCTGCATTCATGGATTTAATGAATAGGATACTTAAGCCTTATTTGGATCAAATTGTGATTGTCTTCATTTGATGATATCTTGATATATTCTAAAGGACTTGAAGAACATGCGTAGCATCTAAGCGTAGTGCTGCAAGCAAGGCTTAAGAAGTGAATTATGGAGAGTGAATTATGAATTTGAGGATTAAGTTATGATCATTTGAGCTAAGTAGTGACTTCCTATTTGAGGATTTCATTGGAAGTCTTGATGCATTACATGGAGGTATTTAGTATGTATAGATTGATCTTGGAAGTCATGAGTTTGAGTGGTCATATGAGACATGAAATTATTTGTGGTTTATATATTGGAATAATAGGTTTAATTGATGGTGGTCAACTTTTAATTTTAGGTGATGATCTCAGTTTGAAAAAGGTTTGGTGGAATTAGTGAACATGATCATTTGTGGTTATAGTCTTTCCAAGGTGAAATGGTGGAAGTTCAAATTGTGGATTTGATGAATGATTAGTCTAAGTGATGATCATTTAGGATGAGATATGAGATATATTCGGTGGAAACTAGACAAGTTTTATTTTGGTGGATTGTCGATCTTTGAATTGAATGAGTCTTGGTGGACTATCGATATTTGAACCGAATGAATGGTGCTATATTTTAGGCTTGAATCTATGTTGCGGTGAATGCATAGTGAATGTCTTTGTTGGACTGAACCAAATGAGTTATTGGTGGTGTTGATTTTGATGGTTCTAGGCTTGAATTGGTGGTGACAAAGGTATAGAGATTACACCAATAGTTTTGGTGGGATAGCATGAAGGCGGACTTAGCTAAACACGTTTCCTAGCGTTTAACATGCCAGCAAGTGAAAGTCTACTAACCTATATAATGCATTGCCATTGTTGTCTGATGTAGTGCAATTAGATTGGAAACACTTGAGTTTGGATGTTTTCAAAGCTCTAAGATTTTGCATGTAAATTACTTTGAAAATCTTAAGGTCGGGACTGAGTTTGATGACTCGCCGATGCGTTGATTTCGGTATTTCAAGAAAGGCTTAGGATTTTGGTATTTCAAAGTTTTTAGTTTCAAAAATCTTTACGATGGGACCAATATTATCGACTTGCTGAACTATGATTTTCAATACTTCAAGAAATGCTTATGGTTTTTGGAGAAAATTATCACTGTACATTCCAAGTTTTGAACTTCAATCGAAAAGCAGATTTTGATTGTGAACTGTTTTAGAAAATCTCTTGAATTTCATCAAAATTTATGAGTACTGTGACACCGTGCCCAAATGTTTTAAGAAATGTTTTCTATTTTAAAGATTTCTGAACTTTTTATAGAAAACATTCCAACCCATTGGAGTTGGGATTGAGATTGGAATTTGCCAACGTATCGATTTAAATTTACTAAGGGTTTTGATAAAGTATTTTATTTCGCGCCGTGATGCAAGTGCGACTCAAGGCTTTACATGTGGATTTGAAAAACATTTGAAATTTAAACGTGATCATGGATTTTATGGAATTGGTATCATGCTTTGATTTTGTGAATTGGTTTCAACGATATGAGATTTACCTATTTTCAAAGACTATTATTGTTATATTGTTGTGTCTTTGAAATCCCTATTTTCACATTTGATATCATGAGGTGGAATTTTCAAGAACTCAAAGGATTTGCCACATTGGTGATTTGAAAACGTTTTGACATGGAAATGACATATGATTTCAAAGCTTGCTGTTGTTGTTGAATGCTTTTGAAAACCTCAGTTTGTATTGTTTGATTTCATGAAGGAAGATTTTCAAGCATTCAAAAGAAATTTCAGATGTGGTTGTTGTTTTAAAACTGTTTATGATGTTGAGATAAATTAAGATATGTTAAGAGCTTGCATCCTTAACTTTAGAGGAAGTATCAACCCGATCTAGGACACATACTCGATCATGAAGCCATCAAAATGGATGAGAAAGTGAGGTACATTGAAGAGCCTATGTGCAAGTATTGGATTGAAAGGAACAAATTCTCAGGACCAAGAGAATTCCATTGGTTAAGATATTATGGCGATATCATGATGTGGAGGAAGCCACATGGGAGAGTAAAAATGAGATGAGAGAAAGGTACTCTCACTTATTTCAAGAGACATAGGAAATGTCTAATTTCGAGGACGAAATTCTCTAAGGAGGGGAGAATTGTGGCATCCCAAAATTCTTAACGACCTCTAGCTATATTAAATTCTATGAATAGGTGATGGAAGTACCATCAAGTTAAGTTATGGTCATTTAATCCATAATTTGCAATAAGATTTATGGCCAAGCTTTTGAGGGATAATTATGTGATAGGAAAGAAAATCCTATCATTGGCCATGTGTTTTATAAATTGGAATTTATGGAATTATGATTTCAAGATTTTGGCCATGTGGAATTTAGTAATTAAATTATTTAAAAGAAAGAATTAAAGATGAATAATTGAAAGTGAAATTTGGGTTTAATTAGGTTTGGGCCTTAGGCCCAAGAGTATGGATTTTGGAGGGCCAAATGGTCGGCCCATTGGAGCCAAGGAGGGGCTGTCGACCAGCCCATTTGCTGGCCCAAGATAGGCCCAAGAAGAAGGCCCATTAACCTTGCATGTGTTGGACAAGTGGCAACACTTGTCTCTCTTTTTGCACTTGTTCTCCTCACAAGAACACTTGTCCCCCATGCAAATTGGGATGCATGCATGATATAAATACAAAAAAGGAAGAAAGAGAGAGAGAATGGCTGGTTAGCCATTTCGGCCAAGAGAGAAGTGAGAGAGAGAGAGAGATGCGAGAGAGAGAGAGGAGGGCCGAGAGAGGAGGAGGAGGCCCGTCCGCCGTCCGTTGTCCGCTCTTCCGCCGGTGTGTGCTGTTCGTGTGGTCTAGAGGCAAGTGGAGTCCTCTAGCTTCTCTTGCATGCTTGTATGTTGTTTGCATGTTAGATTTTGGGTGTTTAAGTGAGAAAAACCGAAGTATGGATGGCTTGTTCTGAAGTGGTGTGACTGTTCTTGCTCGGATCGTGTGAGTCAGTAACTTGTTTGAGCTTGCATGTGTGTTTGGAGTCCGATTTTGGCTTCGATGTCTTCATGAAAGTTGTAGCTAACATCTTGTACTATAACATACTGAAATTTCGTGGAAAATGATGGAGATTTGAGGGGTTAAAGTCTCATCTTACGGAGACCTCAGATCTGGA
This sequence comes from Eucalyptus sideroxylon x Eucalyptus melliodora, assembly GCA_016097485.1. Lineage (NCBI taxonomy): Eukaryota > Viridiplantae > Streptophyta > Magnoliopsida > Myrtales > Myrtaceae > Eucalyptus > Eucalyptus sideroxylon x Eucalyptus melliodora. The sequence goes on from CM027826.1 coordinate 29,196,558, forward strand.
GAGTTTTTACTAACCTTTTGCTGGATTCATGGTTGCATGTTGGTTTTGTTGAGAATATTACTTTGAGGATTTCTTCATGAAAGTTGTAGGGAACATCTTAAACTACAACATACTCAAATTTTAAGTGAAAAGAACAAGTATAGCTTGGTAAATCGACTAGATCTTGAAGACGATGATTCTGGTGATGTATTCCGAGACACCCGAGACTTCAAGGACTTAAATGATGACTATACTCTGGTTATTTGACCTAGATCTCTTCATGAAACTTGTAAAGGACATCTTGATACATAACATATCCAAATTTCAGAGGAAACGAAAGAGAATAGATGGGTGAAATCTTAATATTTCGGAGATGGAGTACACTGGACGATGCGGTAATGGATCCAGAAGCTTCGTGAGGTTGAATAAAATAATCTATAAGTAATCTGGCTTGGAGTTCTGCATGAAAGTTGTACGAAAATGTCTTGGCTATCACTCTGTAAAATTTCGTAATTTTTGGAGACCGTATGGATATTTTAATTGAATTTCTTCGGAAACTGTGCATTCTGGTTTTATCCGAATATATGTGATGTTTTGGGGAAATTGTGAAATTTTGTGAAATTCAATTTGGCCATGAATTTTGCATGAAATTATCATCCTATTGGTTTGTTTAATGATTGCTTGAATTTTTATAATTTTGGGAATTTATAGATATTAAAAAAAAAATAAATAAATTTAAATTAAATAAAAAAATAAAATAAATAAATAAAAATAAAATAATAATAATAAAAAATGGATTATTTTATTGGCCATAAATTCCATTGGATTTATTAATAAATAATTATACATTGTTGCATGTATTGATGAGATATTGGTGTATGTATGACATTGAATTGTGATGCATGTGTGAATGCTATGTCAAGTATGACTTGTTTGATGTCACGACATGTGCCATGTTAAATTGAGATCAAAATAATGGTAAATGTGGATAATGATAAGTGAGGAAGTGGTTGTGGTGGATGATGATGCCCGGTGGCCTAGTGGCGTAATTCCGGAGATTCCCCGGGAGTGTCAGGATGCCCGATGGTATACGGTATGTAATTCCAGGGGAGGCCTAATGGTATGTCGGTACATAATTCCAAAAGCCTTGTCAGAGGTCTTTGCCTGAAAGGAATACCTTGCGATGCTAGGATTGGGGTGCGGGATGCCCGGCCAGGGAGTGTAAATGCCGGAAGCCCTGTCGGAGGTTTCTGCCCGAAGGGAATGCCTCGTGATGCTAGTTGGGATGCGAGATGCCCGGAATGTGGGGGGCCGGATGCCCGGTGGCTTGGGAGGCTGAATGCCGGAAGCCTCGGAGGTCTTTGCCCGAGGGGATGATGAAATTGATGATTTGAGGAATGGGTGATGTGGTGATCAAATTGAAAGCTAAAAGTGGAAATTAAACCATGGCATGACATGCATGATATGCATGATGATGATGATGATATGATGATGATAATGATGATGATGATGATATGCATGATGATGATGATGTGATAATGATGATGTGATGTGAAATAATGATGATCACCCATGGATATGCATGATGATATGCATGATGATGATAATGATGATGATGATGATGATATGTGATGTGAAATAATGATGATCACCCATGATATGATATGCATGATGATATGCATGATGATGATGATGATGATATGATGATGATGATGACATGCATGATGATATGAATGATGATGATAATGATGATGAGATATGATATGGCATGATGACATGTGATGATATGCTTGACGATGATGATGATGATGATATATGATATGCATGATGACATGTATGATATAATGATGTCATGATGATGATGACATGTATGATATAATGATGCAATGATGATGATGACATGTATGATATGATGATGCATGATAGTATGCGCATGGCTTCAAGGTAAGTAACGCTTGCAATGCATGTATGATTTGCATGATGCATTGAGTTGTTATTGGATTCCTTTATCTGTTGAGTGGTTGTACTCACCCCTTTTGGGGACCAACATTTCAGATTAGTAGATGGTTTGAACGGTTGGATATGACCGTGAGGAGAAGGATAGCAAAGGAGGGAACCTTTGGACGCCGACACTAGATTGATGGACTTAAGTATATGATTGTTGGAGGAAATGTCGGTCATCTTTTGGAGTGTAGCCGATATAGAAAGATTACGGCATTTTGATGTACCGATGAAAGATGTCCATCTAATTTAGTAAATAAAAAGTGTACGGCTTTTACCTATAAATGTTTAGTAGGTGTGCATTGTTTTCTGAATATAGGGAAGGAGTTGTTGGATGTGCTTTATTTATCTAAAAGATAAATTGGCGCAAGGGACCGATGATATGTTAATAAGGAAAATGAAAAAAAATGTAAACCCCCATGTGGTTGTATGGACCCACTAAACGACCATGCTGCAATTGAAATGGTATCAAAGTGATATGTTAATAGGAGTTTATGATTGAGTTAGCACTCGGGACAGAGCTAATCTCTAAGGCTTCTTACCGGATGGCGTTATTTGAGTTAAAAAAACTAATGGTGCAGATGCAAAAATTGTTAGATAAGGGATTTATATGTCCCAGTGCATCACCTTGGGGAGCACCAGTGTTGTTCATAAAGAAGAAGGATGGTTCGTTGTGTCTGTGCATCAACTATCGTCAACTCAATCAGGTGACGATCAAGAACAATTATCCACTCCCAAGAATTGATGACTTGTTTGATTAATTAGAAGGAGTGTCGATATTTTTGAAGATTAACTTGAGAACAAGATATCATCATCTGAGGATTAGGAAGGAGGACATTCAAAAGTTAGTGTTTCGTACTCGATACGGTCATTACGAGTTCACTGTGATGCTGTTCGGTTTGACGAATGCTCCAGCTGCATTTATGGATTTGATGAACCGAGTGTTCAAAGAATATCTGGATTAGTTTGTGATCGTGTTCATCGATGATATTCTGGTATATTCGAGGAGTGATGAAGAGCATGAAGGTCATCTGAGATTGGTACAACAGACCCTATGAGTTCATCATCTGTATGCCAAGTTCAGCAAGTGCGAGTTTTGGTTGACTCGTGTTGCTTTCTTAGGTCTTATGATTTCAGGCAAAAGAATCTCCATGGACTCGTCCAAGATTGAAGTAGTGACCAACTGGTGAAGACCGACTATAGTAACAGAGATCAAAAGTTTTCTGAGTTTAGCAAGTTATTACAGACAGTTCGTGGAAGGGTTTTCAACATTAGCGTTGTCGTTGACTAGACTACTGAAGAAAGAAGATAAGTTTATATTGATAGACAAGTGCAAGCATAGTTTCCAAGAGCTTAAGCAGAACCTGACTGCCGCACCTGTGCTAACCATTTCATCTGATCCTGGAGGATATGAGATCTACAATGATGCGTTGTTGAAAGGGTTGGTTGCATGTTGATGCAACATGGTAGGGTTATTACGTATGCCTTGTCACGCCCCGAACCTCGAGCACGCGCACATCCCACTGCGGTTGATAGAAATGCAACTTCCCAAGACACGTTGCCGACCCAATCAATTACTTATACATGTAGAAGCGGATAAATAATCCCTAGACAAAAATCAATTGGGATAGAAAAGCAGGATCACATTTTTAAATCCAAACCACACACATTTACACACATCAAACTAGTTCATTTACAGGCTAGGCTATTAACAAAAGATCTATAGAAGATTAGTCCTAAAAAACTAAGTAGTCTTAAAAACAATTAGTTAGATACATTCGCTAGCTCTTCAGTCTCTTCAGGCACCAGGGCATCTGGTCTTCCACCAACCCATCTGGAGGATCAACAGCACTCTTACCTAGAGCGGCATCTATAATACCAGGGGGAATATCAAAACACTTGAGAGGACCATCTAGGAATCAATCGGAACTGTAGTGATACCACGCTCTGAATCGATGAGGGACCCTATGAGGAAGGTTCTAATCGACCCAGATAGTAGTCACCACAAGTTCATAGACCTAATGACTTTCGAGATCGACATGGTAAAAAATCCTCTTAGTGACCCTCACTGGTCTACCAAAAAGCTCGGAGGATCTGCCATTTAGGGACCTGAAAATATTATCCTACAACGGGGTGAGACAATGTCTTAGTGAGTTCTATCTCTTAAGAGTCGATGAGGAAGAAAATACGCCTCAGAGCGCTCTAGACACACAAAGAGGATAAAGGACTTACCTCGCCTCGTCCCTTATTGCATGTCAACATATTTCATAATTCAACCAATCAAATCAGTCCCAATGATTCAACTCAATCATACTATCTATCTTTTAATACTGTCTATTAAATCATTCGTCAATAAGACATATGCTCTCCAAAGCTGCAATATATAGACAGTAGCTCACTAAAGCTGTATAGATAGATAATAGCTCCCCAAAGTAGATATATATATATATATAATAGCTCGCCCAAGCTGTATAGATATGTTTAAACAAGAGAACGAACAAACAATCCATTAAGAACCAACGATTCAAACCGGTCCTATAAACCAATTACGGTGCTAAAAGCCAACACCAGGTATTTTCAAGTTAAATACGAAAACTTCTCCAATTTCACTCAATTCCACACTTTTGGAATAATTAACCATAATCATCGTTTCACTCAATTTCTCAATTAAACATACAATTAGCACAAACTGACCGCATTGTTGTGATCAGTGTGAAATTCTAATGACCGGCCATCTGACAAAATTTTCGAAAAATTAAATAATTTAATTTAATTTTGAAAATTAAATAATCAAAATTTATATTATAATAATATAATTAACTAAAGTACTATTTATAAATTCGAAATAATTAATTAATTAAAAATAATTAATTAGGGCTTAAACTAGATTACACTAATTTAAACATACAATTAGTCCTAAGCAATCCGAAAGTTAGCATTCTTCTTTTCTGTATTCTCTTGCAGAATCTTCTGAATCTCTGGATCTGTCCATTGAAGTGTCTTGATTTTGATCTGAACTTCCGGCTCAATTCTGAGGGTGGCCATAAGGTTTGAAAGGTGGCCTACCTCAAATTTGAAGCCCGAATCTCTAACTTTCTCGATTAATCTCCATACCTTGAGCACCATTTGAGCAACTGAAGACTTCCGACTTAGAGCATCAGTGACCTTATTTACTTTTCCAAGGTGATACAGAATATCATAGTCATAATCCTTTAAGAGTTCCATCTAGCGACGTTGTCTCATATTTAACTCATTATGAGAAAATAAATACTTGAGACTCTGATAGTCAGTGAAGATCTAGAATCTTTCTCTGCACAAATAATGTCTCCAAATCTTCAAAGCAAAGATAATAGTTACAAGTTCTAAGTCATGTGTCGGGTAATTCAATTCATTAGGCCTCAACTGACGGGATGCGTATGCAACTACCCTACCATGTTGCATCAGCACACAACCCAGCCCACTAAACGACGCATCACTATAGATCTCATAACCTCCAAGACCAGACGGTATGGTCAGCACAAGTGCCGTAGTCGGCCTCTTTTTAAGCTCTTGAAACCTACACTTGCACTTGTCTATCCACACGAACTTCTCATCCTTCTTTAGTAGTCGAGTCAACGGTGATGCTAACACTGAAAACCATTCCACAAACCTTTTGTAATACTTTGCCAAACCTAGAAAACTTATGATATTTATGACTATCATCAATCTCGGCTAGTTGAGCACTGCTTCAATCTTGGACGGGTCCACTGATATTCCTTTGCCTCGAAATCACATGACCTAGAAACGCCACATGAGTTAACCAAAACATCGCACTTACTGAACTTAGCATATAGTTCATGATTCCTTAAAGTCTGTAGCACTATCCTCAACTGCCTTTCGTGTTCCTCGGGACTTCTCGAATACACTAGAATGTCGTCAAAGAATACGATCACAAACTGATCTAAATACTTCTTAAACACACGGTTCATCATATCCATAAAAGTAGCTAGAACATTAGTCAAACCAAATAGCATTATAGTAAATTCATAATGGCCGTATCGAGTATGAAACGCTAACTTCAGTATGTCTTCCTTCTTGATCCTCAATTGATGATACATTGTCCTCAAGTCGATCTTTGAAAATATCGATGCTCCTTAAAGCTGGTCAAACAAGTCGTTGATTCTCGGGAGTGGATACTTGTTCTTGATCGTCACTTGATTTAGTTGACGGTAGTCGATGCACAGACGTAAAGAGCCATCCTTCTTCTTTACAAACAAAACTGGTGCTCCCCAAGGCGATGCACTAGGGCTTATGAAGCCCTTATCCAGCAATTCTTGCATTTGCACCTTCAATTCCCTCAATTTAGACAACACCATCTGGTAAGGAGCCTTAGAGATTGGCTCTGTCCCGGGTGCTAGCTCAATCACAAACTTGATCTCTCTCTCTGTGGCGGTAGACTTGGCAACTCTCTAGGAAAGACATTGTCGATCGGTGAACCGATCAGTGAACCCATGCGTGATGACGTCATTGTGAGGTCATCCAATGGTTGGTAACCGCTGGGATGATGTCATCGATGACGTAACCATTTGCGGCGGTTGGCTGGCCGGTCACCGGCTAGCGACCCAACCCGACCCGAAGTTGTCCCAAACTGACCCGACCAGAAGTCGACTCGAGCCGACCCCGATTGTTGATTGGTCAACCGGTCAGACCGGTTGTCGGTCGGACCAGTTGGACTGGTCAGACTGGCCAGGAGCCGTTTGGCTCGCTGGTGCGTGTGCCACACATGCCGCTCACTCAGGCGGCGCGTGTGGGCACATGGGAGCTCCGATTGGAGCGTGGTCAGTGGCGTTTGGTTCGTATGAGTGTCCTCTATACTGTGGTATATTTAGTTTTGATATTTAAATTTTATAAATGTATGAAAATGCTTATGAAACCCTGAGTATGTGTATTTTTGGGGGTTTAATGCATAGTTTATTCATTTTCAGCTGGTATTTTCTTATGCTTTAGGAAATACAATAGCTAGCCTGTATGAAAATGATGTGATATATGTTGTGTAGAGCTTGGTTCGATGATATCATGTATATAGTTTAATATATTTGCAATTTTCTAGTTCCAAGAAAATTCGAACAATTGTAGGAAATCCTAGTTTTCTCTTACATGTTGAATTGCGTTTATGATTATAGTTACAGCAAGATTATTTTGAACGTTGATTCCATCATGCTATGTTTTTGAGTAAATGGAAAAACGTAGAAATTACATGAGGTCATGTAATTATTTTTTCTAGTGAGAGTTCGTAGGTTGGTAGAATTTAAGGGAGTTCTCACCTAGAACTTAACATTTGCATAAATTAAACTAATTAGTGATAATAGAACAATCGTATATAGAAGTTGATTGGGAACATAATGAACTTTTGTTTCTGTGTCTTTTGTTGAATTATCATTAATTTAGTTTGTTTTTGCTGCAAATTAAATATGTGTGTTACTCTGAAAAATGTGTTAGTATTGATTCTACGTTTATTATGTCAATGTGTTATAGCAATTGATTATGGCTTTGGCATCCAAGACCATTGTGGCTGATCTTAATAAGGGTGAGAACCTAAACGGTGACAATTATGATATTTGGCACCGAAAGGTTCGGTACATCCTTGAGAAGCAAGAGGTTTTGAAAACCCTCAACTATACCATGGATCAACCTGAACATGGAACTTCAGCTCAACACAAGAGTGATTTAGAAGCTTATCAAGCTTGGAAAAAGAAAATTAGCATTGCTTTCATCACGTTGCTGAGCTGTATGCAAGATGATCTCATGTGTGAGTTTGAAAGTTATGAAAAAACTCAAGTTATGTGGATTGCCTTAAAAGATAAGTTTGGGGGTACATCTGCCACTAAACTGAGGAGATTCACCATCAAGTTTGACACATTCCGAAAGTGCCCAAATATAATGATGAGGTAGCATATTTGGAAAATGTCAAACATGATTTGTGAGCTGACGTCGGCAGGTCATTCCCTTACTGATGAACAACAAGTTCAGGCTGTTATTAGGTCTCTTCTTGACAATTGGGAGCATATGAAGATCAATATGACCCATAATGAGAATATTGTCACTTTTGATGATATTGCTCGTCATTTGGAATTAGAGGATGAGCGCCTAGAGGCTACGAGATCCTCTACCCATGCTTATGTTGCTGAATCGAGTTCGTGCAAAGCTTTCGGCTTCAAGCGCAAAAGGAATTCTCAATTCAACAACAAAGGAAAGAAGACTGAGTAGGCACCTAAAAGGGCTAAGACCTTCCAACACAAGAAGCGTGGTGGGAAGAAGGACAAGACCAAGATGAAGTGCTACAACAGTGGCAAGATGGGTCACTTTGCTTGTGAATGCACTGAGCCAAAAGAGGTACCTTATTACTCCATTACTTTAAGTAATGCTTTTGTTTTTAGTACTGTAATGCTTGCTAAATCTCATCCAATGTGGACTGTAGACTCAGGAGCAACAGACCATGTAGCTAGAGACCGATAAGCATTTGTGGAGTATCGTTGGATACAGCCTTAAAGAAGATAGATATATGTTGGAAATAATTTAAGAGTTGAAGTGAAGGGTATCGGCACATGTAAATTAATCTTACATGATGGTCGAAACCTATTCCCACATGATGTCCTTTATGCTCAAGATATTCGACAAAACTTGGTCTCTGTAGTTGTTCTTCTTAGCTTAGATTATGTATTGAATTTCCATAGTGATTGTGTTGACATTTTGTATGGAAAATTTTATTATGGTTTAGGTCATGTATCGGATGGTTTTATGGTGTTAGACATTGACTATGATTAGTATAATATTAATGTCGATGGTTGTTTTTCTTTAATTGCATCTTCTAATAATGTTGAGATTGATGCAAGTACTTGGCATGCTAGATTAAGTCACATTGGGTCGCAAAGAATGCAAAGATTAGCTAGAGAAGACCTTTTAAGGTCACTCACTAATATTGATCTATCCGTATGTGAACATTGTCTAGCAGAAAAAGCAATTAGAAAACCATTCGGTAAAGGGACTAGAGCCGAATTTCCATTGCAACTCATACATTTTGACATTTATGGTCCTTTGAATGTGAGGGCGAGGTATGGAGCCTCATATTTCATCACTTTCATAGATGACTTCACGCGTTTCGATTATGTCTTTCTAATCTTCCATAAATCAGAAGCATTAGGCTGCTTTAAACGATATATAGCGATGGTAGAGAATCAGTTGAACAAAACGATAAAGGCATTGAGAACCGATCACGGACATGAGTATCTATCAGAGCAATTCAAGACTCTTTGTGATGAAAAAGGGAATTGTACGTCAATTGACTATTCCTAGTACTCCATAACAAAATGGGGTAGCTAAGAGAAGGAATAAAACTCTATCGACAATAGTTAGGTCTATGATGGCGCAAGCAAAATTACCTATCTCCTATTGGGGAGATGCATTTGACTACTGCCTATGTACTTAACCGAGTGCCCTCAAAATCGGTCACTTCCACCCCTTATGAATTATGGACTGGTAGGAATTTAGACTTAAGTAGTCTACGTCCATGGGGATGTGCAACTTATGTTCATGATTCTTCCTATAAATATGGCAAATTAGGTCTTAGAGGGAAGAAATATATCTTTACAAGATATTTTGAACATTCCAAAGGGTACATGTTCATGAGTGAACAAGCGATGGAAGTGTGACTGAAATGGAGTCATGAGATGTTACATTCTTGGAGAATGATTTTCCTAGAAGAGGTGACATTGATAAGGATTTCCAATTATATGAAATGGAAGATCCTAATAACACACCCACTAATATTGTAGAGAGAAATGAAGATTTACCTCAACACACAAGACCTAGTGAGAGTGTTGCATCGCCTGACGAATTGAATTCAAGAGAAATTCAATTGTGTAAAAGTAATCGTAAAAGTGTTCTCCGTCATCATTTTGAGATTAAAGGGGAAGCATTTATGATTACTCAAAAGGACGATGTCGAGCCTAAGACTGTTCAAGAGGCTCTCTCATCCTCTGATAAGGAAGAATGGAGAAAAGCTTTGGAAGATGAAATAGAGTCAATGAGAGCAAATTATGTTTGGGACTTGGTTGATCTACGACCCAATCGTAAAGCCATTGGAAACAAATGGGTCTTTAAGATTAAGCGAAGGGTGGATGGATCCATTAAAAAGTATAAGGCTCGTCTTGTGGCGAAAGGTTATACTTAATAAGAGGGTATAGACTATGAGGAAACTTTTTCACCAGTTGTAAAGTTTGCCTCAATACGCCTTATTCTAGCCATCGTTTCACATTTGGATCTTGAATTACATCAAATTGATGTAAAGACGGCATTTCTTAATGGAGAACTAGATGAGGAAATCTATATGAAGCAGCTAATAGGTTTCATAGCTAAAGGTCAAGGGGATAAAGTTTGTAAGTTTCATCGCTCAATATATGGCCTTAAGCAATCATCTAGACAATGGTATCTTCGTTTTCATCAAGCCATAACCACATTTGGTTTCACGATGATCGAGGAAGATCACTGTGTATATGTCAAGCGGTCCGAAGATCAATTTGTGATTTTATCACTTTATGTGGACGATATTCTATTGGTTGGAAATGACAATGTTTTGGTTATCACCATAAAAGAATGGTTCTCCTCCAATTTTGAGATGGAGGACATGTGAGAAGCTGCTTATATATTAGGAGTTAAGATCGAAAGAGATTGATCAAGGAAACTCCTTGCTTTATCACATGAGTCTTATATAATAAAGATTCTTGATCGTTTCAATATGTGGTATTGTAATCCCATTGATACTCTTGTCATGCAAGGTGAAGGCCTAAGTACTGAGATATGTCCTAAGACTCCAGAAGAAATTAAAATGATGAAAAATGTTCCTTATAATAGTGCAGTCGGGAGTTTGATGCATGCTATGATGTATACTCGACCCAACATATGTTATGCCATGGGATTAGTGAGTCGATATCAATCAAATCCTAGTCAAGCACACTGGAAAGCAGTGAAGAGGATCCTAAGATACTTAAAGGGCATCATGGACTATCGACTTTGTTACCAAGGGAGTGATTTACGCCTATTAGGCTACTCAGATGCTGATTGAGGTGGAGATCTAGGTGAGCGTAAATCAAATTCTAGATATATGTTCTTGCTTAATGGAGGTGCAATTTCTTGGAATAGCAAGAAACAGACATGCACGGCCTTGTCTACGATGGAGGCAGAATTTATTGCATGTTCCGCTGCAGTGCAAGAAGCAGTATGGCTAAAACGTTTCTTGAAAAATTTGGCCATTATCACTAAGGTTCTAAGACTTGTGATAGTTTATTGCAATAATCAAGCAGTCATTGCCTTTGTAAAGGATCCCAAGTATCATGGAAGGACGAAGCATATTGACATAAAGAACAACTTCATCAGAGATATTGTAGTGCAGAAAAAAGTGATCCTACAATACGTTTCAACCAATAGAATGATTGCTGATCCATTTACGAAGGCTCTTCCTAGAGACATATTCTTGACTCATATGATGTCACTAAGATTGTGTAGAATGTGATATCCGTTATTGTAGAAGATCATTGATTTATGTATTTGTCGACAGATGTATTAGTGATTTGATGTTTTATCATTAAGTACAAATCCACTATAAGACTAGCACAAACACGCATATATTATTGAAAAGTATGTCAAGTAGGCATTGATTAGCTTATTCACATGAGCAATCGCCTCAAGTCCTATAGTTAGCATGTTGAGAATGTACAAATAAACACTGAAGAGCAAGTTTAGTACATAATACAATATGTCGCCTTGATTGGAGTCAAGATGAGGCCTATGTGTGGCATCCCAAAATTCAAAGCCGAGCCATAAGGTGTGTTAAAGTCTTTAATTAGGTGATAGAATTTCCATGGCTTATGTTTTAGCCATTAGTCTTTTAATTTGATGATTTGTGCTTGTAATTGTGGAAATTTAAATTTAATAAGATTAATAATCTATGGTTGGCCATATGATTTAAATTTCAATGAGCAAAAATATCCTAAGACTTTGGCCGAGATGAAAATTGGAATTCAAAAATATTTAAAGAAGAATTTCAAAAAAAAAAAAAAAGAGAAAAAGAGGGTTAAAATTCGAATGGGCCTTGGACCCATTGGCCTAAAGCTTGGTGGGCCAAGCTAGTCGGCCCATTAGAGCCCAAGAAGAGAATTCGACCAGCCCAAGGGGAGTGGCCGGATGGGCCCAAGCCCAAGCCCAAATCAAATTTAAAAGAAAACCCAATGAGACAAGTGGCAAATGGCAAGAGCATGCATTGGTTAGTTTTTAGGCAAAGCAATGATTATCAATCATGAAGATTAGGGAGTATAAGAGGGGAGAAGAGAGAGAAGGTGGCCGATTCTTTGCTCATTCGGCCGAGAGAGGGTGAGAGAGAGAGAGAGAAAGGGAGAGACCGAGAGGGAGAGGAAGCGGAGCCGAGGAGGAAATCGCCGTGTCCCGCCGCCGTTTGCCGTCATTTGCTCATCTTAGAGGCAAGTGGAGTCCTTAACTTCTCTTGCATGTTTTTTTTTTTTTTTTGGTTGCATGTTCGATTTTAGGTGTTATTTGTGCGAAAAACCGAGGTAAGAGTTGGTTATTTTCAAACCGTGTGACTGTTCTTGTTCGGTTTGTGGGAGTCAGTAGCTTGTTTGAGCTTGCATGTGTGTTTGGGGTCCGATTTTGGCTTTGATGTCTTCATGGAAGTTGTAGCTAACGTATTTTAATATAACATACTGAAATTTCGTGGAAAATTATGGAGATATGAGGGGTTAAAGTCCTATTATACGGAGACCCTAGATCTGTGAAGTTTCCACTGACCTCTTGCTAGATTCTTGTTTGCATGTTGATTTCTGTTGAATATTTGACTTTGATGTCTTCATAAAAGTTGTAGGTAACACCTTAAACTACAACATAATCAAATTTTAAGCAAAAATAACAAGTATATCTTGGTGAATCGGCTAGATCTTGGAAACGATGGTTCTGGTGAAGTATTCCGAGACACCCGAGACTTCATGGAGTTAAATGGTGACCATAATTTGATTATTTGACCTATATCTCTTAATAAAACTTATAAAGGACACCTTGGTACATAACATACTCAAATTTCAGAGGAAAAGAAAGAGAATAGATGGGTGAAATCTAACAATTTCGGAGTATGTGTATTCTGGACGACGCGGTAGTGGTTCCAGAAATTTCGTGGGGTTGTATAAATTAATCTAAAAAGAATTTGGCTTATATTTCTGCATGAAAAATGTACGAAAATGTCTTGGCTATCACCCTGTAAAATTTTGTAATTTTTGAAGGCCATATGAGTATTTTAATCGAATTTATTTGGAAACTGTGCAATTCTGGTCATTATCCGAATATCATGTGCTATTTTGTGGAAATTGTGAAATTATGAGAAATTCAATTTGGCCCTGAATTTTGTATGAAATTGTCATCCTATTGGTTTGTTTAGTGATTGTTTGAATATTATGATTTTGGGAAAATCATAGATATTAAATTTAATATTTATATAGGAAAATAAATAAATATAATAGTATAATAATAAAATAATAAAATAATAATAAAATAATAAAATAATAAAAATGGGATTATTTTATTGGCCATGAACTCCTTGAATTTATTATGCATTGTTGTATGACATTGGTGTATGTATGATCATAAATTGCGATGCATGCGTGAATCATATGACATGTAATAATAAGATTTAAAAGGATGGTGAATGTGGAAAATGATATGTGAGTAAGAGGATGTGGTGGAGGATGAGGCCGGAATATACAGAGATGCATAGCCGGAATTCCCTAGGAGATTCAGGATGCCTGGAATGTGGGGGGCCGGAAGCCCTGTCAGAGGTTTCTGCCCGAAGGGAATGCCTCGTGATTCTAGTTGAGATGTGAGATGCCCGGAATGTGGAGGGCCGGAAGCCCGGTGGCCATGGGATGGCTGGAATGCTGGGAACCCTGTCGGAGGTCTTTGCTCAAAGGGATGATGAAATTGATGATAAGAGAAGTGGGTGATGTGGTGATCAAACTTAAAGTTAAAAGATGAAAAATGAACCCATGATATATGATATGCATGATGATATGCATGATGATGATGATGATATGTGATGTGATATGATGATCACCTATGATATGATATATGATATGCATGATGATATGCATGGTGATGATGATGATATGTGATGTGATATGATGATCACCTATAATATGATATGACATGCATGATGATGATGATATGTGATGTGATATGATAATGCATGATAGTGTGTGCCTGGCTTCAAGGTAAGTAATGCCTGCAATGCATGTGAAATTTGCATGATGCATTGAGTTGTTATTGGATTTCCCTATCTACTGAGTGGTTGTACTCACCCCTTTTGGGGATAACATTTCAGATTAGCAAATATGCCGCTTCCTGCCGTCACGCGAGGTACATTTTACGGGATACCATTCGATGTAGAGGTCGAGTGTGTTGAGATAGACTGTCCCTCTGTTCCCGGATTGACTTTTATCCGAGTACGTTGTCTAGTGATGTATGACGTGGGCTTGGCTGGGGCTCCTGTCATTCAGGAGTTCATTTCTATGCACGTTCGTCGGGATGGAGCGATGCGAGGGATGTTGCCGCCGCCACCGCCTGATGCACCGGGTTGGGTGTGAGACCTGCGCACGATGAGTAGGAGCTGGATCTCTTTTTGATGTAGATAATCGACACTTTCGATGGGGGTTCGTACTCATAAGATGTTGAGGGTCGAGAGTTTCTTTTTGAGGTTTTAGGCTGAACGTGGCTGAGTCCTAGCTTTTCTTTTTTGATGTACCGACCCAAAAGAAATCCCATCTTGAAAATATATATGTAAGCAAAGTGTCGAAGTTGTTTATAAAATCCTGATGTTTAGCTGGTGTGTATTTGTATCATGGATTGGTAGGGGGATAGATGGTGATGTTTAATTTGCTTCCGCTATGAGTCGCGCTGGGACCGCTTTTGAAAAAAAAAAATGCCTGTGATTAACGACGCTTGTTTTAAGTACAAGATAGGAAAAAAAAAAGGGAAATAAAGTGTAACATCGGCGCTGGTGACGACCTGCGAAGGTTTCGGGGTGTCACACTATGATTTGTTTGTAATAAGACCGAACATGATAGTCCCACAATCATGTATGCCTGAAAGATGCCAGATGTGAGTACTTAATTGGGCGTTATGAAAAGCGAGCTGATATAGCGCTCAAGCTAAACATGAGTACGTGAGGAGCACATAACTATGTTTAGGCTAAGATCAGTATAGTGGATATGTTGAATAAATGACATATGCTCTTATGGATAGAGAAATCCACTATAGCATGTAATTCATATTACATGTGCATTGTTCGATTGACAAGGGAAGGTTAGTAAAATTATCCCTATTTACTCATCGTGTGAGCCCTTGAGGTAATTTATAATTTACCTCAAATTTGTGCCCTTTGTTACCTCTGACTATGTTCTCGAAGTAAAATATCAATGTTGCTACTTTAGTATGTTACCGGCAGTCATGAATAGATATGGCCTTATGGGACGTGTCTAGGAAAGCAGTTATTCTGAAATGGAGAGAGACATGAGTGTGAAGGAAGACTATTGTTGTTTTACATCTATCACATGTATTTATTGGTCGACCAATTATATGTCGCCCTCTGTGATTACGGATATAATTGTAAGTACATTGTGTTTTGAGAATAATCAAGTATAGCCTTTAAGGGATAGGTATACTTGGATTGATGTAACAAAATATGTCTGGGATATTGTGAGACATCGATTGTTTAGCCATTATGTTATCCCTAACAGGTGCATAATTTGAGCTCCCAAGTGTAGGTGTATTCACTAGTCGCACGTCTTACTTGCCAGTATGAATTGTTTTGTAAAGTTGATGAATGTTGAATGCCTTATAAGAACGCTATCAAGCCCATCATGTCCAAATGGGAGATGTTGTGCTTTAGCTAGTATGTCCATGATGGGGTGCGATTGGATCGCATCATATCGTCTTGATATGCTACGACGAAAGGGTATAAAGGGAGATGTATAAAAGGCTTTTGAAGACAATCGTTGGTGGTTGTTGGTGGTAGAACATACGCACCAAATTTCTCTCCCTTTCCATCAAAGAAGAAGAAGGCATTCCATTTCAGTTTTACAATAACAATTTGCATTTACGCCGTGGAAATCGGGTGTTTTCCTTGTGATTGCATTCGGACCAACGTGAGGTATTATTGTTCGTGATTCATCTGCAATTCAACAATCGTTCCGGGGTTAATTATTGTTGTGCATCAGAATCAGGTAAGTTGTCTTCTGCAGACTTGAATTCCTTCACGAACGATTGACCACAGCCTTCTATTTTCGGCTCTAACTTTGGCTTGGGCATGGCATGCGACTCAACTTCAGGGAAAAGCACTTGGATTGGCATGTCGTGAGTTGGAGTAGGAGGATCCAACTCTACTTTCGGCTTTTCCATGGATGGTGACTTGTGCATGCGCTTCTCAGCCTTCAAACTCTTGTCAAGACGTCGGATCGTCCCGATGGTCTTGGTGTCAACCACTCCTTTTATCATAGGGATCATCAACAGGAATTTTGGATCAAGGATCATGATGCACTTGGTCCTCATGTCGATCATAGACCTCACGCTATGGAAAAACTACATTCCCAGGATGGGATCATAATCATTGAGAGGGATTACCTCGAACGCCAACTTGCCCTTCCATCCGCCGATTCGGATGTCCACATTGGGAGTCGATCCTATGCCATGGAAGTCATCCAAGTTGATGGGTTTATATGACTTCCCGGTTGGCTCTATGTGAAGTCCCAAGGCTTTGGCTACTTCGGTTGACATGAACATGTTCGACGCACCAGTGTCGACCAAGGCGTAAAGCATTTGGCCACACACTTCGACCTCCACAAAGAACATGTCCGTGTTCGGTGTAGCTTCCTTCTCTTTAGATGGCGATCGAGCTTGGACGGTGTTGATAACCTTCACACCTACAAGTCAGATTTGCCGCTTCTCTACTTTAGGCTCCTTCTCTACATCTTCGATGGCAAGGAGGGCATTGATTTTACCCTTCTTTAGGCACTTTTGGGTCCAATGTGGTCTTTTACAAATGTAGCAAGGAGAAGGCAAGGGTTGATCGATCTTACTTGTCGTACAGTCTGTTGGTCGACCCCTTTGGAAGGACGGTGCAACATCCCAAATTTCACCGACTATCATTAGTGTAATTAGATCATTAGGAATTTAGATTAATAAGATTGGACCAGAAAGTGAACCCGATGGACCATGAGAAATGTGTGGGCTTGAGAAGTAAGTGGGCCACACGATTTGGACTTGAAAAGCCGAATGAGAGATTATGGGCTTGGGCTTAGTTTAGAGCAGGCCAAGATTTAGAATTGTTAGACTGGTAAATTTAGTTTAGTGGGCCGGATTGTTATAGATTAAGCCTGTTGGGCCAGAGATGAATATTTAGGCCCGAGTGATTTTATTTTATAGATTATAGTTATGATAATTTGATTAGTGATTGTAATGTTAATATCAATTTCTAACTTTAGCATTTCTTGTGATGAATTCTTTATAGACTGACATTGACTAGTCCATATGTTATATATGTCATGACTTTGTATAATTATAAAAGGATTAAAATCAAGTAGAAACAAAAGGAAATTAATTGAAAAAACATTAGAAACTAATGAAATAAACTAATGACACGCATTAGAGACTAATTGAAATTGAGTGACAAATGGCAAAAGATCAAACTTGGAGGGCACGACATCTCTCTCTCATTTCTCCTTAGACTTGACACATACGGAATTCCCCATCCACAGAAGCCGAAAACAATCAACAAGGAACACAATCATTAGCAAAATCTCATCATTAGACTAGCCTAGGGATTAGCTTGTAGACCTATTTCCTCTCTTAAATTTTGGAACTCTATCTCTCTCTCTCTTCAAGACCGAAACCCACTGCCATCTTCTTCTTCATCTCTCTCGGTCGAACAGCAAGGAAACCAGAAGCAAAACAGCAACCTTCTTCTTCTTGCATTAGAGCTTTGGTGCTGATTCTTGAAGCATCTTTGTGTTGTTTAATAGCTGAACTAAGGTAAGGAAATATATAACTCTAAATTGAAAGTTATCCATCGTTTCGTCAAGAAAGCAAGCGGATCTAACCAAGTAGTGAAGGATTTGATTTGTAGTTGTTGTTTTGTGATTAATCTAAGCCTGGTAAGTGTTAGATTGAAGGTAGAAGCCATTGCATGTTACCTTTGAGTCTTGCGTGTTTCGAAATCCAAGTGTGAGTATGCAGTCTTTGCTGAGTGAAATGATGAAATGGTTGCCGAGTGGAGGGATGTGGTGTATATTGTGATGAGTGAACTCAGGGATGCAATTATAATTCGAGCTGAGCTATGGATGGGCTATTTGTTAAAGAAAAACTTGCTGAAAGTACTCTTAGTTGCTGTGATGAAGTATTGAAGTGCTGTAGAAGAAATTTGTGAAATAATAATTGGTTTAGTCGGACTAGAATTGAAGGAATCGTGTATATCTATTCTGTTCTAGGAGAATATGGTTAAGGAGTATTCTGTTTTGTGTTATTTTCTTAATGCATGTTGATGAAAATAAGAAAGGAACTATTATACATGATAGAACATCCATTAGATTGGTTTAGAAGCCTAGTTATAACCATATGAATATAAAAACATAGAGATGGAAGTGAATTTAGTAAAACCAGTGAACTGTTTTTGTAAGAAACGGTTTGACCTTTGTCGATTATATTAATTTTCTGTAATTACCTAGTAAGAATTGAACTTCAAATTCTTAATGAAACTTTTATAACATATACTTAGGAATAACATGTCAAAATTTGAGATTTAATGGATAAGAATTGGTTAGTAAAATGATTTTCTTTGTAGATATAAAATCTGGACGTCGGTACAGGGTGTTAGTAAAGATTATAGCAATTGTTATTCTTAATACAGTGAGATTCAGACTTAAGTTTCTTCACAGAAAATGTCAATCTATGTCTCTAATATAACATACTAAAAGTTGGTAGTATTTCGACAAGAATTGGTATACCTTCTGTGTTCAAAACCAAAACTGTACATTTAGCTAGTAAACTGTTTAAACCCAAGAACTTATAATAGATGTTGTGTCTTTTATATTAGACTTGCATGACACACATAGAGTCTAATAAGCTCATAATAGAAGTTAGTCGTGTAAAAATAAGTCTCATATATCATTTGAGGTGTAGTTACTTATAGTATCATGTGTGTGCAATGAGTGCAGTGCATAGTGCTTGATTATGGGATAAATATTTGTTCGGCATGGTATGGGACATGTCGTAATGGGTTTTATCTTATAATTTGGACATGGACGTGTAATAGGTTCATGAGAGTTAGATATATAGCTAGATACTTTGGAGTCTTTTTCTTTTGCATACGATAAATGCATTAATCAAAGGTGTGGTGGTGTGAAACGTGTGCTTAAAAGAGTGAATGAACCCATCGGTATAGAGATACCAGTGATGCCCCTAGAAGTTTGGGATGCCATTGTGTGTGATCAAGGATGCCTCAGTTGTGTGATACTGAGATGCCTCGGAGTGAGATGCCCCTTGCTGAGTGGTCTTGGGAGGACCTCGGTTGTGTGATGCGGGGATGCCTCGGAGCGAGATGCCCATAATAGATATATTGTGGAAGTTTGGATAAGGTAACTTCCGGAAGTGACTCAATCGGGCCGGCAGAGTTCCGGTTAGTGACTGATCGAGGGTGGATCATATGCATACTAAATATAATTCTATTTGGCGAGTGAGTTCATCCATCATTGTTGCATTTTATCTTGATATAGAAATTGAGAGCGTGGTAAGTATATTTGGTGTTTATGGATACGTTTGTATTTAGTATGTCTCATATCAAGTGGTTACACATATGATGCATTAATATTCATTAGATTATACTTGTGACAATTGTATCTTAAGCATCTTCAGTTGTTTGGATTATAATTCCTTGTGATCTTGATAGCTGTGGATTGTTTAAGTTAGAGTTTTATCATTCTTTACTGGGCATAGTTTTGCTCATACCTTACATTTTTCAAATTGATAGTATGGATGTGCCGCCATTAGCTCGTTATGGAGTGGTATCGAGCATTGAGGTTACTTTTACTGATGTGTATGACTCTGATGTTGAGCTGACTTTCTCCAAATATGAGGCCACGTTATGGATGGATGATGGTAGAGCTGAGATGATCCCAATGAAGTTTGTCACATGGTTTATCAAGCACGATGGAGCGATGTTTGGCCCTATTCCTTTTAGTGATGATGGAGCAGGAGCTGGGACGGATGGCGCCTAGACGCCTTTGATCATGTAGAAGTTGACTATCTTTTGTTTCTTTTGAACATGGACTTGTGTGGGAACTCGTGGAGTAGACACCCTCACCCTTTATCCCTGAATTTCGTTACGCCTTACTTTTGTTATGTATATGTTTTTAATAAAGGCGATGAACATGGAAAGCATTCAGGTTGATAAATTTTGTAGGCCCTGATGATGGTAAAAAGAAATTAAGCTTCTCGTGATTTTGTCTATGTGCATGAATTAATTGGCCAATATTAATAATTGGTAGAGTGATTGCAAGATAACCTCATAGTGTAAACTTTAAATTTTAAATAATCCATGTTATACATGCTAACCTTCAATGGTGAACACTATATAAATAAATGGAATTCACAAGTTTGGCAAGATTATAATAATAATTGTAAATTCCGCTTGCGCTTAGTACGTGACGCCCTGGGACGTCACAGCTGCTCAGCATTAGAGCATAGGTTTACCTGGAGTGATAAGGTGCGGTAGTGATTATGCGTTAGGATAATGATATTTTCTTTGTTAGTATTATTTTTGTAAGGAACAAGTAACTTATGTTACTCATAGGGTATCAGTAACAATTGTTGCAGTTGTTACTTATTAGTTTTGTAAGGAGACTCGGTCGACTAATGAGTAGTGACTGATGTGCAGAAATCAGGAACTGTCGGGATGAGTAGAAATGGACGAGGAATGGCCATGGATCCCCGTGTGGAAGGAATTTGGAAGCACTTACTAATGTAGGAGCCCTATTGGAAAGACAAGCCCAACAATAGGTTGGAGGTGACCGTAGAATGCAAGGCTTAGTAGAACAATTTATGAAACTAAAACCCTCTAGATTTGCTGGATTAGGAGATCCTGTAGAAGCAGAATCATGGATAGATGAGATGGAGAAGATATTTGCATTGCTGAATTGTACTGATGCAGGGAAAGTATCTTTAGTAGAGTATCAACTTCAAGGAAATGTTGATTATTGGTGGAAAGCAACGAAAGGAACAATATTCCCTGAAGGTGTAGATGTGACTTGGACTGGATTTGTAGGAGTCTTCTATAGTAAGTATTTTTCAGACTGTGCAAGAGATAAAAAGGTGATGGAATTTATGCAGTTAAATCAGAATAACCTGACTGTAGATCAGTATGAGGCGAAATTTGCTGAACTCTCTAGATTTGCCCCTAGATTAGTAGAGTATCCAGAGGATAAGGCTAAGAGATTCTTGAATGGGTTAAGGCATGATATAAGAGGACATTGGTGCCTTTGAATTTGAAAGATTATAGTGAGTTGTATGAAAGGGCACAGCTAGTGGAAAGAGATTTGACATCGGCGTATCAGGTAAGACCACAATCTCGAGGAGACTCATCGAATTTTCATTATAATAAAAGATCTCATCAGGTTGGGAAGCGACCATTTATGCAAAACAAGAAGAATAAGATTGAGAATCCTAGAAAAGTGTGGAATAGTCAACCAATGGGATGACCGCAGTATGGTAACAATGAGTGTCGCCGGTGTGGTAGATCACATGGATTTGGACCATGTTATGGAACAAATATTTGTTTTAATTGTGGATAGTCAGGGCATTATATTAGAGATTGTCCTCAGAAAAGAATGCAGCAACCACAACAGAATTTGGGTAAACCATTGCCACCAAGAAATAACCAGCGACCACCAGCTCAAGGAAGAATTTATGCAATTACTCAGGACGAGGCTGAAGGGTCTCAAACAGTTATTACAGGTATCATTTCCCTATCCAATCATAATGCTTATGCTTTGTTCGATACAGAAGCAACTCATTCCTTTGTGTTCGATACAGAAGCAACTCATTCCTTTGTATTTGCTCAATTTATGCGATTGAATAAGATGGAACCTGAATTGTTAGAAGTACCTCTTAGTGTCTCCACTCCATTAAAGGATGTCATTTTATCTACGTTAGTGTGAAGAGATAGTGGAATCCTTATAGGTGGACAAAACTTGTTAGCTGACCTGATGGTGTTAGTTTTGTATGACTTTGATGTAATTTTGGGAATGGATTGGTTGTATAGACATTGAGCTAGTGTGGATTGTTATAGGAAGATGATTCAATTCGACCCACCAGATGGGCCAAGTTTTGAATTTTATGATGGAAGGATAACTCCCTCTATACCTCTTATTACTGCACTAGAAGCCCATAGACTTCTTAGAAATGGTTGTCAAGGGTATTTGGCATATGCAAGTGAACAAACCAAGAAGGAGGTACAACTTGAGGATATCCTTGTAGTACAAGAATTTTCTGATGTATTTCTCGAGGAATTAATAGGATTAACCCCAGAGCGAGAAGTTGAGTTTAGCATTGAATTGGCACACTGGTACAGAACCTATATCGAAGGCTCCTTATAGGATGGCATTTACAGAATTAAAGGAATTGAAGGTACAATTACAGGAATTACTTGACAAATTATTTATTAGACCAAGTGTATCCCCATGGGGCGCACCAGTGTTATTTGTCAGAAAGAAAGATGGATCATTACGCTTGTGTATTGATTATAGGCAATTGAATCAAGTGACAATTAAAAATAAATACCCATTACCAAGGATTAATGATCTATTTGATCAATTGCAAGGAGCATCAGTTTTCTCAAAGATTGACTTAAGATCAGGATATCATCAATTGCGGATAAGAAAGGATGATATTCCTAAAACAACTTTTCGAACTAGATATGGACACTATGAATTTTTGGTTATGCCTTTTGGACTAAAGAATGCCCAAGCAACTTTTATGGACCTTATGAACAGAGTATTTAAGCCTTTTCTGGACCAATTTGTGATAGTCTTTATAGATGATAAATTGATGTATTCAAAGGGACAAGATGAACATGAAGAACATTTAAGGATTGTATTGCAAATTCTTAGAGAACACAAACTGTATGCCAAATTGAGTAAATGTGAATTTGGGTTGGACCAAGTGACATTTCTAGGACATGTGGTGACCGGTGAAGGGATATCGGTAGACCCAGTTAAAGTTGAAGCCGTGATTAATTGGCCTAGACCATCGACAGTGACAGAGGTACGGAGTTTTCTAGGTTTGGCTGGATATTATCCAAGATTTGTAGAAGACCATTAACGCAGTTGACTTGGAAGGATTCAAAATTCGATTGGTCAGAGGAATGTGAGCAAAGTTTCCAAGAACTCAAAAGGAGATTGACGATGGCACCAGTGTTAACAATACCCATAGGATCTGGAGGTTTTGTAGTGTATAGTGATGCTTCTCATAAGGGATTAGGTTGTGTTCTTATGCAACATGGGAAAGTTATTGCATATGCATCGAGACAATTGAAACCACATGAATTGAATTATCCTACTCACTACTTAGAGCTAGCTACCATTATTTTTGCTTTAAAGATTTGGAGGCATTATCTTTATGGAGAAAGATTTGAGATTTATACATATCACAAGAGTTTAAAGTACATATTCTTTTAGAAGGAATTGAACATGAGACAAAGGAGATGGATAGCATTACTTGAGGACTATGACTATGAAATTTTGTATCACCTAGGAAAAGCTAACAAAGTGGCAAATGCACTTAGTAGGAATTCGGCAATTTTATGGTTAAGGAATGGAAATTGTTGGAGGCAATTTCAAATTCTGAATTCAAGTTGAGGCAAGTGAGTCTGCTGGTATGATAGCTACACTCAGAGTTGAACCTGAAATTATACAGCGAATTAAGACCTTACAACAGTCGGACCCTGAAATGTTGAAAATTCGAGATAAAGCTCTGAAAGGAAAGAAATCGGATTTTCAAATCTCGGATGATGGGATAGTTAAATTCAATGGACGCTTTTGTGTGCCTAGTGATGATGAATTAAAGAGGGAAATTTTTACAAGAAGCTCATCGTAGTAGTTATAGTATCCACCCAGGAAATACAAAGATGTATAGGAATCTTCGTCAATATTTTAGGTGGTATGGAATGAAGACTAATATTGCTAAGTTTGTGGCAAGATGCTTGACATGTCAACAGGTGAAAGCTGAACATCAAAAGCCTGCAGGATTGTTGAAGCCATTAGAGATTCTAGAATGGAAGTGGGAACATATAAATATGGATTTTGTACAAGGGTTACCAAGGACTTCAAGTGGACATGACTCAATCTGGGTAATAGTAGACCAGTTAACGAAATCGGCTCACTTTTTAGTTGTCAGGATAGATTATTCACTAGAGAATTATGCCACATTGTATGTTAAGCAGATAGTACGATTACATGGTGTTCTTGTGACCATAACATCAGATCGAGATCCGCGACTTATGTCGAATTTTTGGAAGAGTCTTCAACTTGCCTTAGGAACTAAGCTCCAATATAGTACTACCTTTCATCCACAAACAGACGGACAATCAGAAAGGACTATACAAACATTGAAAGATATGTTGAGAGCCCGTGTCATTGATTTCAAAGGAAATTGGGATGAGAAATTGCATCTTGTGGAATTTGCTTATAACAATAGTTTTAAGCAAATCATCGGTATGGCTCCATTTGAAGCTTTATATGGTAGGAATTGTAGAACTCCTATTTGCTAGAATGAAGTTGGAGAACAAAAGCTAACAGGACTAGAATTAGTTCAGGTTACTTTGGAAGCGGTAAAGACAATATGAGAACGACTCAGGACAGCTCAAAGTAGACAAAAAAGTTATGCAGACAAACATCGTAGACCTTTGGAATTCAATGTAGGAGATCATGTATTTCTGAAGGTATCACCTATGAAGAATGTGTCAAGGTTTGGAAAGAAAGGAAAGTTGAGCCCAAGATTTATAGGACCTTTTGAAGTATTAGAAAGGATTGGAGAGTTGGCTTATAGAATAGCGTTACCATCGAAGTTATCCAATATTCACGATGTTTTTCATGTGTCTATGCTAAGGAAATATGAGCCGGATCCAACTCATGTGTTAGATTTTGAGGTACTAGAAATAGATGAAAGGGTTAGATATGTAGAAGAGCCTGTACAAATTTTGGATCGAAGAGAGCAAGTATTAAGGAACAAGATTATACCTTTGGTCAAAATTTTATGGCGATACCATGATTCAGAGGAAGCAACTTGGGAAAGCGAGGAAGAGACCAGACATAAGTATCCTCAGCTTTTCAATGAGTAAAGTAAGACTTCAATTTCGAGGACAAAATTTTCTAAGTAAGGGAGAGTTGTGACATCCCAAATTTCACCGACCATCATTAGTGTAATTAGATCATTAGGAATTTAGATTAATTAGATTGGGCTAGAAAGTGAACCGATGGACCATGAGAAATGTGTGGGCTTGAGAAGTAAGTGGGCCACCCGAATTGGACTTGAAAAGCCGAATGAGAGATTATAGGCTTGGGCTTAGTTTAGAGCAGGCCAAGATTTAGAATTGTTAGACTGGTAAATTTAGTTTAGTGGGCCGGATTGTTATAGATTAAGCTTGTTGGGCCAGAGATAAATATTTAGGCCCGAGTGATTTTATTTTATAGATTATAGATATGATAATTTGATTAGTGATTGTAATGTTAATATCAATACCTAACTTTAGCATTTCTTGTGATGAATTCTTTATAGACTAACATTGACTAGTCCATATGTTATATATGTCATGACTTTGTATAATTATAAAAGGATTGAAATCAAGTAGAAACAAAAGGAAATTAATTGAAAAAATTAGAAACTAATGAACCAACTAATGACATGCATTAGAGACTAATTGAAATTGAGTGACAAATGGCAAAAGATCAAACTTGGAGGCCAGGACATCTCTCTCTCGTTTCTCCTTGTACTCGACACATACGGAATTCCCCATCCACAGAAGCCGAAAACAATCAACAAGGAACACAATCATTAGCAAAATCTCATCATTAGACTAGCCTAGGGATTAGCTTGTAGACCTATTTCCCCTCTTAAATTTCGGAACTCTCTCTCTCTCTCTCTCTCTTCAAGATCGAAACCCACCGCCATCTTCTTCTTCATCTCTCTCGGTCGAACAGCAAGGAAACTAGAAGCAAAACAGCAACCTTCTTCTTCTTGAATGCGAGCTTTGGTGCTGATTCTTGAAGCATCTTTGTGTTGTTTAGTAGCTGAACTAAGGTAAGGAAAGATATAACTTTAAATTGAAAGTTATCCATCATTTCGTCAAGAAGGCAAGGGGATCTATCCAAATAGTGAAGGATTTGATTTGTACTTGTTGTTTTGTGATTGATCTAAGCTTGGTAAGTGTTAGATTGAAGGTAGAAGCCATTGCATGTTACCTTTGAGTCTTGCATGTTTCGAAATCCAAGTGTGAGTATGCTGTCTTTGCCGAGTGAAGTGATGAAATGGTTGCCGAGTGGATGGATGTGGTGTATATTGTGATGAGTGAACTCACAGATGCAATTATACTTCGAGCCGAGCTATGGATGGGCTATTTGTTAAAGAAAAACTTGCTAAAAGTACTCTTAGTTGCTATGATGAAGTATTGAAGTGTTGTAGAAGAAATTTGTGGAATAATAATTGGTTTAGTCGGACTAGAATTGAAGGAATCGTGTATATCTATTTTGTTCTAGGAGAATATGGTTAAGGAGTATTATATTTTGTGTTATTTTCTTAATGCATGTTGATGAAAATAAGAAAGGAACTATTATACATGATATAACATCCATTAGATTGGATTAGAAGCCTAGTTATAACCATATGAATATAAAAACATAGAGATGGAAGTGAATTTAGTAATAACCAGTGAACTATTTTTGTAAGAAACGGTTTGACCTTTTGTCGATTATATTAATTTTCTGTAATTACCTAGTAAGAATTGTGTGGCACCCCTTGACGGCCCCCAATCCGTTAGGGTCGCGATTGTTCACTTCGTTTTCACTTGACCTGATAATGTAATACTTTGATACTAAGGAATTTTATTATAATTCATGAATCGATCGTGTCGGCGTCCAAAAGTTCATTCCTTTGCTCTCCTCCTCCTCGCAGTCATATCCAACCACTCGATCCATCTACCGATGGCAAGGGCAGCAGAGGTATCTTGTCTAGTCTGAAATGTTAGTCTCCAAATGGGGTGAGTACAACCACTCAACAGTAAAGATCCACCAAACTACACGATGCGTTAGACAGAATAATCAAGGTATCACGAATAAAGCACATATCATCCATGCATTCGAACATACCTCACCATACAGCCATGCATATATCACCATACAACGTGCATATACCACCATGCACTTGTACATATATCATCAGGCAGCCATGCATATATCACCATGCAACATGCATATACCACCATGCACTTGTACATATATCATCAGGCAGCCAAGCATATATCACCATGCAACGTGCATATACCACCATGCACTTGTACATATATCATCAGGCAGCCATGTATATATCACCATGCAACATACATATACCACCATGTACTTTATGCTTGCATTTCCATGAGGTTCATCCCATGCCATATGCACATATCTATGTGCATGATTCAATTCTCAATTTTATCTTTTAATTGGATCACATCATTTTTCTTTGCAGGGACCAGTGTTTGCATTCCTCATTTATCGCTCACACCCAACCTGGCATTGCGAGGAGCCTCCGGCACACACCTCCGGGCTTGTCGCATCCCACCTGGCATCATGAGGAATCTCCAGGGCTCGCCATGAAAATGGTTACCCCTACCCTCTGGGCATGTATCATAATACAACCGGGCATTCCGACACTCCCGGGGAAAATCTCTGGGAATGTATTCATAATACAATCAGGCATCCAAAGGGCATCGGCTCATTCGAACCTTTGGGCATCCCGACTCCCGGGGCATCATCGGCTCACACCTCCAACGGTATCATCATTATCACAATGTATATTCACATATACGTCTCATTTAAAATATGGCATTTGATGCAACAATATCAAAGGTCTGAACCAGCTTTTTGATGTCATATGATATGTCAAACGTCACCATATATGCAGTACACATAACACCCACGATATCACATCTCATAAAGCAGTTCATTGGTTTTTAAAAATAGAATTAATTTTCGGGTAAAACAGAATGCACCTCTTTAGTAAAAATTCTTGGAAAATTAGTAAAAAATCTCAATAAATTCTTAAAATTTAACATGAGGTAAACAAGATCCAGATGAAGATATTTCATGAAGAACACTATGTCAAGAAAGTTCCACATTAATCACATAGATCCACACATCACAGCAAAAGAAATTCCAGCACCACTTTTTGCATAGTTTCGGAAATAATTTTGATTAAGCCCTTAAATGAATTTAAAAAATTATGAGATTTTAATATATCATAGCTGAGATCTAGTGGTAAAAGTCTCATGAAGAAATCAAAGTCTGATTCCTTTTGGATTAAAAGCTATAATTTTTATAACTCTCCCTAACTCTCGGTTCATTGTCCAGATTCACCCTTTTCAAAGAAAATCATTTTCCCGATCAATTCTTGTCCTTTTATTATCAAATTTTAGTATGTTATTCCTAAAGATGTCACCTACAAGTTTCATCAAGGACACAAGATCAAATTTGTGGCACCCCGAACCACCTTAGGTCGCCACAGGCACCTAATGCTACACCTAATGGAACACTAGTTACATCTCTTAGTAGAAGCGTCGTAGATCATAGACATTTTTTTTTTTTTTTTGAAAACGGTCCTAGCGCGACTCATTAGGTGAAGCAAAATATAATATCACCATCTCTCCCTCCAACAACCATGATACAATTGCACACCACTAAACATCATAAGAAAAGATAAAACCATGACACTTTTATTTACATATTTTCCATGATGGGTTTCCTTGGGTCGAAACATCAAAAGAAAAGCCAAGACTTGTAGCTACACTCGGCCACAACCCCAAAAAGAGACACTCGACCCACTATGTCTATCGTGCAAGATCCCCCATCAACTAGTGTCGGTTATCATCCCACGCATCACTCCGTTTCGACGAACATGGACGCATATGAACTCCTAAATAACAGGGTCCTCAACCAGGCCCACGTCATACATCGCTAAGGCATGAACTCGAATAAATGTCAGACCAGGAATGGTGGGACAGTCGATCTCCACACATTCGACTTCTACATCCGAAGGAAGGACGTAAAAGACGTCCCGCATGACTGCAGGGAGCGGCATCTTGCTAATCTGAAATGTTGGTCTCCGAAGGGGTGAGTACAACCACCCAGCAGGTAAAGGACCAATAAACCACTCAATGCATCATGCCACACAATCATCGCAATCATAGCATCACATGTCATTAAGGCATCCATGCACAACTTACCTTAGTATCATGCACATGTCATCATACCTCATGTACATACATCATCATATAGTCATCACCATCATATCATACACTTACCATCATCATGTCACATGTACCATCATCATCATATCACATGTACCATCGTCATTACCATGCATCCATGCACTCATCATCATCATATCACATGTACCATCATCATTACCTTGCATCCATGCACTCATCATCATATCATATGTACCATTGTCATTACCATACATCCATGCACTCATCATTATCATGTCACATGTACCATCATCATTACCATGCATCCATGCACTCATCATCATATCATATGTACCATCGTCATTACCATCCATCCATGCACTCATCATTATCATGTCACATGTACCATCATCATTACCATGCATCCATGCACATATCATCATCATATCATGCATATATCATCATGCATAATTCAATTTCAATTTCTCAATTTCATCCTTTCATTTTGGACTGCCACATTTCTCTTTCCCAAGACCAATGTTTGCATCCCACATGTGTCCAAGATACAACTAGGCATCCGGCTCCCCCACTCTCCGGGCATCTCGTACCCCAACTGGTAACACGAGGACCCTCCGGCATTCAGCCATTTAAGGCCACCGGGCAACTTGTGACACCCTGAACCCCCTTAGGTCGCCACAGGCACCTAATGTTACACCTAATTACATCTCTTAAAAGAAGCGTCGTAAATCATAGACATTTTTTTTTTGAAAAACGGTCCCAGCGTGACTCATTTAATGGAAGCAAAATATGATATCGCCATCTCTCTCCCTCCATCAAGCATGATACAATTGCACACCACTAAACATCATAATAAAGACAAAGTCATGACACTTTATTTACATATTTTCAAGATGGGTTTCCTTGGGTCGGTACATCAAAAGAAAGGCCAAGACATGAAGCCACACTTGGCCATAAAACCCAAAAAGAAACACTCGACCCACTATGACTAACATGCAAGATCCCCCATCACTAGTGTCAGCTAATCATCCAAAAAAATTTCAGCTCCTACTTTTCACGCACGGGCCCTTACACCCATCCCAGTGCATCAGGCAGTGGCGGCGGCAACATCCCACGTATCACTCCGTCTCAACGAACATGGACAAATATGAACTCCTGGATGACAGAGCCCCCAGCCAGGCCCACATCGTACATCACTAAGGCACGCACTCAAATATATGTAAGACTAGGGATAGTGAGATAGTCAATCTCCACACACACGACCTCTACATCCAAAGGTAGGTTGTAAAATACGTCTCGCGTGACAGCAGGGAGCGGCATGCTGCTAATCTGAAATGTTGGTCCCCAAAGAGGTGAGTACAACCACCTAGCAGGTAAATGACCAATAAACCACACAATGCATCATGCCACGCAATCATCACAATCATAGCGTCACATGTCATACAGGCATCCATGCACAACATACCATGGCATCATGCACATGTCATCACACCTCATATCATATACTTACCATCATCATGTCACATATGGCATCATCCTTACCATGCATCCATGCATATAACATCATCATCATATCACATGTACCATCATCATTGCCATGCATCCATGCATGTAACATCATCATCATATTATGCATATATCATCATGCAAAATTTAATTTCAATTTTTATCTTGGATCGCCACATTTCTCTTTCCCAAGACCAATGTTTGCATCCCACATGTATCCAAGATACAATCAGACCATCCGGCTCCCCCACTCTCTGGGCATCTTGTACCCTAACTGGCATCACGAGGACCCTTCGGCATTCAGCCATTCAAGCCCACCGGGCAATCGGCCGTACCCTTCTAGCCAGGCATCTCGCACCCAAATCGGCATCGCGAGGTATCCCTCGGCACAATTCCTGCCGAGCTTCCGGCTCCCCCACTCTCCGGGCATTTCGACACCTCTCGGTACTCTCGAGGCCCTCCGGTATCCAGCCATTCATGACCACCGAACAACCGGCCGTACCCTTCTAGCCAGGCATCCCGACACTCCGGGGCATCGTCGGCTCACACCTCCGACAGCCTTCTCATTTATCTCAATTCTCATCTTCAATTATAGTTCAATTTTAACATGGCATGTGATGTGATGGCAATCAAGATCATATTCATCATTGAATTCATGCATGCATCTCAAATCATTATCATTCATGCAGCAAGACACTATCGTCCAATCAATACAATTCATAGAGTCCATGCAATTTAAAATGGTCCATATTTCATGCCTTTTACAAAATTCCAGCATGTACCATTTTTAGAAAATATTTAAATTAAATATCCATATGCTTCTCAAAAATCATGAAATCAAAACACGTGATAGACAAGACAATAAGATAGTAATTTCATGAAAAACACATGCCCAATAGAGTTCCACACAAGAAGATATAATCCACACGATTTCAGCATGCAAATTCGGATAGAAACAGAATGTATAGTTTTTGAAATAATTCGATTAAAATACCCGAACGACCTCCGAAAATTATGAAATTTTACCAGGTTATATTCAAGACACTAAAGTAGATTTTTCATGAAGACTTCTAGGCGATATTCGTTTTAGATCATTTTCTATAGTCGTACGAAGCTTCTGGTTCTCGCACAGAAACGTCCAGTGTAGTTATCTCCGAAATACCGAGTTTTCACCCCTTTATTCTTCTTCGTTTCCTCTGAAATTTGGATACTTTTTACCTCAAGAGGTCCCCTACAAATTTTATCAAAGTATCTAAGTCAAATTTACAAAGAATAGTCACCATATGGGTCCATGAAGTCTCGGGTGTCCTGTACCACGTCTCCAGATTTACCATCTTCAAGAGTAAGTCGATTCACTAGGCTACACTTGCTCATTTTACTTCAAATTTGGGTATGTTAGTCTTTAGGATGTTCTATACAAGTTTCATGAAGAACTCAAAGAGAGATTCTTGATAAAATCGACATGCAACCACAGATCTACCAAAAGGTCAGCAAAATCGTTCCAGATCTAGTGTCTTCGTAGGATGAGGGTTTGAACCCTTAAATATCCACCATTTAGTCCCAAATTTTAGTATGTTGTATTTTAATATGTTGGCTACAACTTTGATGAAGGAATCAAAGTCAAAATCCAACTTGAAACATGCATGCAAGCTCTCACAAGATTCTGGTTCAGGCGGTTCATACGAAAACAGTAAACATACTCAAGAACAAGTCACATTCTAGCTTCGGTTTTGCCTACTCTAACATCCAAAACCTACCACCAACAAATCACACATGCAAGGAACACATGCAAGAGTGGAAATCAGTCCCAACTTGCCTCTAAGACTGAACGGATGACAACAAAAGGGACGGCACACCGGCGACGGACGGATGGCGTGCGGGCGGCGACGGGCGACTCCTCCTCCTGCTCGGTTCCTCTTCTCTCTCACCACTCCCTCTCCCTCACGATTCTCTCTCTCTCTTTCCCCTTTATTCCCCCAAATCTTCATCATTGGCAATGATTACTTGACACGCTTGATAGCCAATGCATGAAGACCTCCTTTTGCCACTTGGCATGCCACATGCAATGGGCTTGGGGACATTTTGGGCTTGGATTGGGCTGGCCTCCCTTGTGGCCGACGGCAGCCCATTCGTGGGCTTCAATGGGCCGGCCAACTTGGCCCATTAAAGGTCCACTCTTGGGCCTAAGGCCCAACCTAAATAGAATCAGTTTTAAACCTCCTTTTTAAATACTAATTCAATCTTATTAAACTAAAATACTATAGGGTAAAATTAAATAACTAAACACTTAGAATTACAAACCTATGGATTCTAATTCATGATGCACATGGCCAGAGATAAGTAATTTTTTTCCAAGATCTATCCATTTAAACTTGGCCATAGATTTCAATACAAGATATTAATTGAAGTACCCCTAATTGGCTAGCAAAGAATTTCAGGATGCCACAATTCTCCCCTCCTTAGAGAATTTCGTCCTCGAAATTAGACACCACTCATGCCTTCTCAAAACAAGTAAGGGTACTTTTCCTTCATCTGATCTTCACTTTCCCATGTGGCCTCCTCCATATCATGATGTCAACATAATGCCTTAACCAATGGGATCTTCTTAGTCCTAAGAATTTGTTCCTTTTGATCCAATATCTGCACAGGCACTTCGATGTACCTCACTTTCTCATCTACTTTAATGGTTTCATGATCGAGTATGTGACCAGGATCTGGCTGGTACTTCCTCAACATCGATACATGAAACACATCATGCAAATTTCCCAACTGAGGAGGCAGCGCTAAATGATAAGCTACGTCCCCTATCATTTCAAGTATCTCAAAAGGTTCGACAAATCTAGGGTTTAACTTACCCTTCATCCCAAATCGAGATATCCCTTTTATTGGAGATACTTTCAAGAATACATGATCTCCTACACTAAATTCCAAAGGCCTTCTACACTTATCTGCGTAGTCTTTCTGTCTACTCTGAGTTGTTTTACGCCTTTCTCTGATAATTTCAACAGCCTCAGCGGTAACTTGTACCAGTTCAGATCCTGTCAATTTCCTTTCACCTACTTCATTCCAACAGACAGGAGTCCTACACCTCCTTCCATATAATGCCTCATAGGGAGCCATGCCTATACTTTTCTGAAAACTATTATTATAGGCAAACTCCACTAAATGCAATCTTTCATCCCAATTTCCTTTGAAATCAATCACACAAGCCCTTAACATATCCTCTAATGTCTGAATTACTCTTTCTATTTGTCCATTTGTCTGGGGATGAAAAGTAGTGCTAAACTGAAGTTTAGTTCTTAACGCAATTTGAAGACTTCGCCAAAAGTTCGAAGTGAATCTCGAATCCCGATCCGAGGTAATAGTCACTGGAACACCATGTAAGCGTACCACTTGACTTACATACATGTCCGCATATTTGTCCATTGGGTAGTCCATGCGAACAGCTAGGAAATGAGCCGATTTAGTCAAACGGTCCACTATAACCCAAATAGAGTCATGATTGCTTGACATCCTTGGTAATCCTTGTATGAAATCCATTGTTATATGCTCCCATTTCTATTCCGGTATGTCTAATGATTTCAAGAGTCCGGCGGGTTTACGATGTTCCGCTTTTACTTGCTGGCACGTTAAACATTGAGAAACGTACTTAGCCGTATCCTCCTTCATACCATTCCACCAAAACTGCTGACGTAAATTCATGTACATCTTTGTACTACCCGAATGGATACTATAATTACACTTATGTGCCTCCGACAGAATTTCCTTCCTTAATTCTTCATTTTCGAGAACACAAAGTCGTCATTGGCATCTTACTATTCTATCATCAGAGACTTGAAATTCTGGTCTTTTTCCTAAAGACACAGCGTCTTTCATTTTCAAAATCTCCGGGTCAGACTCTTGCAGGATTTTAACTTTCTGAATAATTTCCGGTTCAATCCTTAATGCACTAAGCATACTAGTAAGACAATCTACCTTCAATTTAAATTCTGAGTCTATAACGGACCTTAACAAGCTCCATTCCGCCATTCTTAAACTGGCCATCTCCATAGCCGACTTACGAGTAAGAGCATCCGCTACCTTATTCGCCTTCCCTGGATGGTATTTTATCTCACAATCGTAATCCTTTAACAACTCCATCCATCTCCTTTGTCTCATGTTCAACTCCTTTTGTGAGAACAGATACTTCAAACTCTTATGGTCCGTATAAATTTCAAACTTCTCCCCATACAAATAGTGTCTCCATATCTTCAAGGCAAACACTATAGCTGCTAGCTCTAATTCATGCCTTGGGTAGTTCAGCTCATGTGGTTTTAATTGTCTAGATGCATAGGCTACGACCTTGCCATACTGCATCAAAAGACACTGTCCTTTGTGAGATGCAT
This sequence comes from Eucalyptus sideroxylon x Eucalyptus melliodora, assembly GCA_016097485.1. Taxonomy (NCBI): domain Eukaryota; kingdom Viridiplantae; phylum Streptophyta; class Magnoliopsida; order Myrtales; family Myrtaceae; genus Eucalyptus; species Eucalyptus sideroxylon x Eucalyptus melliodora. Next base: position 29,232,024 of record CM027826.1, read on the forward strand.
CACTATACACTGTAAAACCATCAGGTCCAGTTGGTATAGTCAGGATTGGAGCTGAGGTCAATTTCCTTTTAAGCTCCTAGAAACTCCTTTCACATTCCCCATTCCATTCAAATTTCACATTCTTTCAAGTCAACTCAGTTAAAGGACCTGCCAGTCGTGAAAATCTTTCAATAACCAGCCAGTCCTAAGAAACTTCGTATTTCAGTAGGTGTCATTGGTCTTGGCCAATTTATTACCATCTCAACTTTAGCCGGGTCTACTGCAATTCCTTCTCCTGATACCACATGCCCTAAAAATATTATCTGGTCCAGCCAGAATTCACACTTGCTAAATTTGGCATACAACTTATGCTCTCTCAAGGTTTGCAAAATTATCCTCAAGTGTTGCTCATGCTCTTTAGGTCCTCTCGAATATATCAGGATGTCATCAATAAAAACAATCACAAATTGGTCTAAATAATGTTTAAATACCCTATTCATTAGATCCATAAATGCAGTCGGCGCGTTAGTCAATCGAAATGGCATAACAAGGAACTCGTAGTGTCCATAACGAGTTCTGAACGCAATCTTAGGAATGTCCTCTTTCTTAATTCTTTGCTGATAGTATCCTGACCTTAAGTCAATCTTAGAGAAGATCGAGCTTCCCTGGAGTTGGTCAAACAGGTCATCAATTCTAGGCAAAGGATACTTATTTTTAATGGTTACCTGGTTCAGCTGCCTATAGTCAATGCACAAATGCATCGATCCATATTTCTTTTTCACAAACAAGATCGGTGCACCCCAAGGTGAAGCACTTTGTCTATTGAATCCTTTGTCAAGCAACTCCTACAGTTGCACTTTCAATTCCTTCAATTCGACTAAGGCCATCCTATGTGGGGCTTTTGATATAGGTCCTGTTCCAGACATTAATTCAATTTCAAACTCAATCTCCCACTGGGCGGCAATCCAAGCAATTCCTCAGGGAATACATCTTGAAATTCATTAACTACTCGAATTTCATCAATCTTAGGCTCTTCCCTATTATAGTCTCTAACCATGGCCAAATACCCTTGACATCCTTTGTCAAGTAACGCATGGGCTTCTATTGCTGATATGAGCGCTACAGGTAGGTGGGTCTGACCTCCCATAAATTCACAGCTAGACTGATCAGGTAGGGTAAATTGGATTACTTTCCTATAACAATCCATCTGAGCACGATACTTACGAAGCCAATCCATTCTTATGATAATATCAAAATCATACATGGCCATTACAACTAAGTCTATTTCCATATCATTTCCCCCCATTGTTATCTTACAATTTCCACACACCAGCATAGACAATAACATATCCTTTAGAGGCGTAGAAACACAAAGAGGCGTCTCAAGAGGAATAGTTTCTATCTTACTCAACTATCTATATCTTTCAGACACAAATGAATGCGTAGCACCCGTATCAAACAATGCATATGCCTTTTTATCATTCATAAGGATCGAACCTGAGATAACATTTTGGGAAGCTTCCACTTCCTCTTGGGTGATTGCATACACTCTTCCTTGTGCTAATGGCCTCTTGGGATTCCTTGATAAGTTTGCCTAACAGCATTCCGCTGCGGCTTCTGCACCGAGCCCATACTCGAGTGCGATCTTTCTTAAGGGCAGTTTCTCTTAATATGACCTATTTTTCCACAACCATAGCACTTTGGTTGTCCAATGCAAGGTCCTGGGCCATGTCGCCTATCACACATTTGACACTCTGCATCCTGATAAGGTGTCCTTCCCAAATTCAGGCTACCCTTGCCTCTTCCAAAGTTCCCAAAATTGCCCTTCTTCTTAGATTCCCAAGTCCGACCTTGACCTGTATAGGGTCTCTTACCCCTTCTCACATCACTTGAGGACAATGGTTTCTTATCCTCCAAATGTTCCCTTACCAACTCCTGCTCCACCATCTATGCCCTTTCATAGATCTCATTATAATCCCTTATGTTCAGAGGCACTAGTTGTTTCCTGATATCAATCCTCAGCCCTTTCAGAAACCTCTTAGCTTTCTCTTCCTGATCCTCAATTAGCCTAGTAACATATCTAGACAGTTCAGAAAATCTAGCCTCATACTGGTCTACCGTCAACTCCTTTTGTTCTAAATGAATAAATTCAGTAATTTTCCTATCCTTAGCACAGTCAGAAAAATGCTTTCTATTAAAAGCTCTCACAACCTCTTCCCAGTTAACCTTAGTACATGGTGGGAAGATTGTGTCCCTCGATGCTCTCCACCAAAACTTTGCATTTCCCTCCAGCTGGTACTCTGCCGAAGTTATTTTCTTAGCAGCAATGCAGTCCAACAACCTGAAAAGGCAAATTTTCAGGTTGTTGGACTGCACTGCCGATTTGCTCCATTCCATCAATCCAATGTTCCGCCTCCTCAGGACTTCCCATTCCACCGAACTTAGGTGGCTTCAGCTTCAAAAATTGTTCCACCAGTTCTTGAGTACGGCATTTTGCTTCAGGTTGTTGCTGCACCTGCCTTTTCATCAAATTTCCAATATTGGCCAATGCCTACAGGATGTCTTCCATTCGGGGTTCAGCCCTTGCAGCAGAGGCTTCAACCCTCGATGGATGAGCACTTCCAGCTCGTACCATGACTTTCCTACAATTCCCAAGCACTGCCTCAGGAATAATCTGAGAGTCACTGTCTCCATTCAAAGCAACTACTACTACTACATAAGTAACATATACATGTTACTGGTACCTAAGGATAGCTCGACACAAACTACTAGGGATCTATGAGTGAATACTCATCACCCGTTATTCAATTATTCTATTTTACATCCTATGGTGTGCATTGTCATCATGTTCCCTAATTTCCAAATGAGGCTACTCATCACTCCATTTATAACCATTGTTCTGATACCAAAAAGGGGCGCTGTGACACCCCAAACCCCCTTAGGTCGCCACAGGCACCTAATGTTAAACCTAATTACATCTCCTAAAAGAAGCGTCGTAAATCATAGACATTTTTTTTTTTTGAAAAACGGTCCCAACGCGACTCATTTAATGGAAGCAAAATATGATATCGCCATCTCTCTCCCTCCATCAACCATGATACAATTGCACACCACTAAACATCATAATAAAGACAAAGCCATGACACTTTATTTACATATTTTCAAGATGGGTTTCCTTCGGTCGGTACATCAAAAGAAATGCTAGGACATGAAGCCACACTCGGCCATAAAACCCAAAAAGAAACACTTGACCCACCACGACTAACGTGCAAGATCCCCCATCACTAGTGTCGGCTATCATCCCAAAAATTTTCAGCTCCTACTCTCATGCATGGGCCCTCACACCCATCCCGGTGCATCAGGCGGTGGCGGCGGCAACATCCCACGCATCACTGTCTCGACGAACAAGGACGGATATCAACTCCTGGATGACAGGGTCCCCACCCAAGCCCACATCGTACATCACTAAGGCGCGCACTCGAATATACGTAAGACCAGGGACAGTGGGACAGTCAATCTCCATGCACTCGACATCTACATCTGAAGGTAAGCCATAAAATACGCCCTGTGTGACAGCAGGGAGCGGCATGCTACTAATCTGAAATGTTGGTCCCCGAAGGGGTGAGTACAACCACTCAGCAGGTAAAGCACCAATAAACCACACAATGCATCATGCCACGCAATCATCACAATCATAGCGTCACATGTCATACAAGCATCCATGCACAACATACCATGGCATCATGCACATGTCATCATACCTCATATACCATCATCATCATATAGACATCACCATCATGTCATATACTTAGCATCATCATGTCACATATGGCATCATCCTTACCATGCATCCATGCATATAACATCATCATCATATCACATGTGCCATCATCATTGTCATGCATCCATGCATGTAACATCATCATCATATCACATGTACCATCATCATTGCCATGCATCCATGCATGTAACATCATCATCATATCATGCATATATCGTCATGCATAATTTAATTTCAATTTTTATCTTGGACCGCCACATTTCTCTTTCTCGGGACCAATGTTTGCATCCCACATGTATCTAAGATACAATCAAACCATCCGGCTCCCCCACTTGGCATCACGAGGACCCTCCGGCATTCAGCCATTCAAGGCCACTGGGCAACCGGCCGTACCCTTCTAGCCAGGCATCTTGCACCCAAACCGGCATCGCGAGGTATCCCTCGGCACAATTCCTGCCGAGCTTCCGGCTCCCCCATTCTTCGGGCATCTTGACACTTCTCGGTACTCCCGAGGCCCTTCGATATCCAGCCATTCATGATCACCGGCAACCGACCGTACCCTTCTAGCTAGGCATCCCGACACTCACGGGGCATCGTCGGCTCACACCTTTGAAGGCCTTCTCATTTATCTCAATTCTCATCTTTAATTATAGCTCAATTTTAGCATGGCATGTGATGTGATGGCAATCAAGATCATATTCATCATTGAATTCATGCATGCATCTCAAATCATTATCATTCATGCAGCAAGACACTATCATCTGATCAATACAATTCATGGAGTCCATGCAATTTAAAATGGTGCATATTTCATGCCTTTTACAAAATTCCAGCATGTACCATGTTTAGAAAATATTTAAATTAAATATGCATATGCTTCTCAAAAATCATGAAATCAAGGCACGTGATAGAAAAGACAATAAGATAGTAATTTCATGAAAAACACATGCCCAATAGAGTTCCACACAAGAAGATATAATCCACACGATTTCAGCATGCAAATTCGGATAGAAACAGAATGTGTAGTTTTCGAAATAATTCGATTAAAATACCCGAACGACCTCCGAAAATTATGAAATTTTACCAAGTTATAGTGAAGACGCTAAAGTAGATTTTTTCAGCAAGACTTCTGGGCTAGATTTGTTTTAGATCATTTTCTATAGTCGTACGAAGCTTTTGGTTCTCACACCGAAACGTCCAGTGTAGTTATCTCCGAAATACCGAGTTTTCACCCCTTTATTCTTCTTCGTTTCCTCTGAAATTTGGATATGTTTTACTTCAAGAGGACCCCTACAACTTTCATTGAGGGATCTAAGTCAAATTTCCACTTGGCATGCCACATGCAATGGGCATGGGGACATTTTGGGCTTGGATTGGGCCGGCCTCCCTTGTGGCCGACGGCAGCCCATTCTTGGGCTTCAATGGGCCGGCCAACTTGGCCCATTAAAGGTCCACTCTTGGGCCTAAGGCCCAACCTAAATAGAATCAGTTTTAAACCTCCTTTTTAAATACTAATTAAATTTTATTAAACTAAAATACTATAGGGTAAAATTAAATAACTAAACACTTAGAATTACAAACCTATGGATTCTAATTCACGATGCACATGGCCAGAGATAAGTCATTTTTTTCCAAGATCTATCCATTTAAACTCAGCCATAGATTTCAATACAAGATATTAACTGAAGTACCCCTAATTGGCAAGCAAAGAATTTCAGGATGCCACACAATTGGCCGTACCCTTCTAGCCAGGCATCTCGCACCCCAACTGGCATCGCGAGGCATCCCTTGGCACAATACCTACCGAGCTTTTGGCTCCCCCACTTTCCGGGCATCTCTATACTCCCGAGGACCCTCCGGCATCCGGCCATTCAAGGCCACCGGGCAACCGGCCATACCCTTCTAGCCAAGCATCCCGACACTCCCGGGGCATCGTCAACTCACACCTCCAACGGCCTTCTCATTTATCTCAATTCACATCTTCCATTATAGTTCAATTTTAACATGGCATGTGATGTGATGACAATCAAGATCATTTTCATCATTTGATTCATACATGCATCTCCAATCATCATCATACATGCAGCAAGACACAATCATCCATAACACTACCATTCATGGAGTCCATACAATTTAGAATAGTCCATTTTTCATGCCTTTTTGAGGTTTACTAAATTCAAGCTTGTACCATTTTAGAAAATATTTAAATTAAATATCCATATGATTCTAAAAAATAATGAAATCAAGACATGTGATAGACCAGTCAATAAGATAACAATTTCATGGAGAACACATGCCCAAAAGAGTTTCACACAAGAAGATATAATTCACACAAATACAGCATGCAATTTCGGATAGAAACATAATGCGCAGTTTTTAAAATAATTCAATTAAAATAACCGAATGACCTCCGAAAATTATGAAATTTTACAAGGTTATAGTGAAGATGCTAAATTAGATTTTTTCATGAAGAGTTCTGGGCTAGATTCGTTTTAGATCATTTTCTATAGTCGTACGAAGCTTCTGGTTCTCGCACCGAAACGTCCAGTGTAGTTATCTCCGAAATACTGAGTTTTCACCCCTTTATTCTTCTTCGTTTCCTCTTAAATTTGGATATGTTTTACTTCAAGAGGTCCCCTACAACTTTTATTAAGGGATCTAAGTGAAATTTCCAAAGAATAGTCACCATATGGGTCCAAGAAGTCTCGGGTGTCCAGTACCGTGTTTCCAGATTTAGTGTCTTAAAGAGTAAGTCAATTCACTAGGCTACACTTGCTCATTTTACTTCAAATTTGATTATGTTAGTCTTTAGGATATTCTATACAATTTTCATGAAGAAGTTGATGGGAAATTCTCGGTAAAAAGCAACATGCAAAACACAAAACTACCAAAAGGTCAGCAAAGCAGTTTGAGATCTACTATCTTCGTAGGAAGAGGGTTTTGCCCCTTAAATCTCAACCCTTTTTCCCCAAATTTTAGTATGTTGTATTTTAAGATGTTTTCTACAACTTTCATGAAATAATCAAAGTCAAAATCCAACTCGAAACATGCATGCAAGCCTCCACAAGTTTCTGGGTCGGGCAGTATACACGAAATCAGCTAGCTTTTTCAAGAACAAGTCACACTCTAGCTTCGGTTTTGCCTACCCTAAACATCCGAGATTTACCACCAAAAAATCACACATGCAAGACACATATGCAAGAGTAGAAATCGATCCTAACTTGCCTCTAAGATCAAGGCAAATGGACGGCTCACCAGTGACGGACGGACAGACGGCGTGCGGGCAGATGAACGGCGAGCTCCTTCCTCTCCTCCCTCTCGGTTCCTCTCTCTCGCGACTCCCTCTCTCTCTCTTTGGCTTGGCCAAATTCTCAACCGGCCACTCTCTCTCTCCTCCTTTTGTTTCCCCAAAACTCCATCATTGGCAATCATGATGTGCCTCTCCACAAGCCAATGCTGTAATCCTCTTTTTGCCACTTGGCAAAGCTCATGCAAGGTGGGCTTGGGCTTGGAAGAAGTGGGCCGGCCACTCCTCCCCCCCCTTGGTTGACGGTCACACTTCCTTGGGCTTCAATGGGCTAGCCATTCGGCTGGTACTTCCTCGACATCGATACATGAAACATATCATGCAAATTTCCCAACTTAGGAGGTAGTGCTAAACGATAAGCTACATCCCTTATCCTTTCAAGTATCTCAAAAGGTCCAACAAATCTAGGGCTTAACTTACCCTTCATCCCAAATCGAGATATTCCTTTCATTGGAGATACTTTCAAGAATACATGATCTCCCACACTAAATTCCAAAGGCCTTCTACGCTTATCTGCACAGTCTTTCTGTTTACTCTAAGCTATTTTAAGCCTTTTTCTGATAATTTTAACAGCCTCAGTGGTAACTTGTACCAGTTCAGGTCCTGTCAATTTCCTTTCACCTACTTCATTCCAACAGACAGGAGTCCTACATCTCCTTCCATATAATGCTTCATAGGGAGCCATGCCTATACTTTTATGGAAACTATTATTATAGGCAAATTCCACCAAATGCAATCTTTCATCCCAATTTCCTTTGAAATCAATTACACAAGCCCTCAATATATCCTCTAATGTTTGGATTACTCTTTCTGTTTGTCCATCTGTTTGGGGATGAAAAGCAGTACTAAGTTGAAGTTTAGTTCCTAATGCAATTTGAAGACTTTGCCAAAAGTTCGAAGTGAATCTCGAATCCCGATCTGAGGTAATAGTTACTGGAACACCATGTAAGCGTACCACTTGACTTACATATAGATCCGCATATTTGTCCATTGGGTAGTCCATGCGAACCGCTAGGAAATGAGCCGATTTAGTCAAACGGTCCACTATAACCCAAATAGAGTCATGACTGCTTGACGTCTTTGGTAATCCTTGTATGAAGTCCATCGTTATATGCTCCAATTTCCATTCTAGTATGTCTAATGGTCTTAAGAGTCATGCGGGTTTACGATGCTCCGCTTTTACTTGCTGGCATGTCAAACATTGAGAAACGTGCTTAGCCGTATCTGCCTTCATACCATTCAACCAAAACTGCTAACGTAAATTCCTGTACATCTTTGTACTACCCGGATGAATGCTATAATTACTCTTATGTGCCTCCGACAAAATTTCCTTCTTTAACTCTTCATTGTCGGGGACACAAAGTCGTCCTTGGCATCTTACCACCCCATCATCAAAGACTTGAAATTCTGGTCTTTTTCCTAAAGACGCAGTGTCTTTCATTTTCAAAATCTCCGGGTCAGACTCTTGTAAGATTCTAACTTTCTGAATAATTTTAGGTTCAATCCTTAATGCACTAAGCATATCGGTAAGACAATCTACTTTCAATTTAAATTATGAGTCTGTAACGAGACTTTAACAAGCTCCATTCCGCCATTCTTAAATTGGCCATCTCCATAGCCGACTTACGACTAAAAGCATCTGCTACCTTATTCGCCTTCCCTGGATGGTATTTTATCTCACAATCGTTATCCTTTAACAATTCCATCCATCTCTTTTGTCTCATGTTCAACTCCTTTTGTGAGAACAAATATTTCAAACTCTTATGGTCCGTATAAATCTCAAACTTTTCCCCATTTAAATAGTGTCTCCATATCATTAAGGCAAACACTATAGCTGCTAGCTTTAAATCATGCGTTGGGTAGTTCAGCTCATGGGGTTTTAATTGTTTAGATGCATAGGCTACGGCCTTGCCATGCTGCATCAAAACATATCCTAGTCCTTTGTGAGATGCATCACTATACACTATGAAGCTATCGGTCCAATTGGTATAGTGAGGATTGGAGCGAGGTCAATTTCCTTTTAAGCCCCTAGAAACTCCTTTCACATTCCCCATTCCATTCAAACTTTACATTCTTTCGGGTCAACTTAGTTAAAAGACCTGCCAGTCATGAAAATCCTTCAATAAACCTCCTATAATAACCAGCCAGTACTAAGAAACTTCATATTTCAGTAGGCGTTGTCGGTCTCACCAATTTCTTACCATCTCAACTTTAGCCAAGTCTACTGCAATTCCTTCTCCTGATACCACATGCCCTAAAAGTATTATCTGGTCCAGCCATAATTCACACTTACTAAATCTGGCATACAACTTATGCTCTCTCAGGGTTTGCAAAACTATCCTCAAGTGTTGCTCATGCTCTTTAGGTCCTCTTGAATATATCAGGATGTCATCAATAAAAACAATCACAAACTAGTCTAAATAAGGTTTAAATACCCTATTCATTAGATCCATAAATGCAGCTGGCGTGTTAGTCAATCCAAATGGCATAACAAGGAACTCGTAGTGTCCATAACGAGTCCTGAACGCATTCTTATGGATGTCTTCTTTCTTAATCCTTAGCTGATAGTATCTCGACTTTAAGTCAATCTTAGAGAAGATCGAACTTCCCTGGAGTTGGTCAAACAAGTCATCAATTCTAGGCAAAGGATACTTATTTTTAATGGTCACCTGGTTCATCTACCTATAATCAATGCACAAGCGCATCGATCCATCTTTCTTTTTCACAAACAAGACCAATGCACCCCAAGGTGAAGCACTTGGTCTAATGAATCCTTTGTCATGCAACTCCTGTAGTTAAACTTTCAATTCCTTCAATTCGACAAAGGCCATCCTATATGGGGCTTTTGATATAGGTCCTATTCCAGGCATTAATTCAATTTCAAACTCAATTTCCCGCTTTGGCGGTAATCCAGGCAATTCCTCATGGAATATATCTTGAAATTCGTTGACTACTCGAATTTCATCAATCCTAGGCTCTTCCTTAGTATAATCTCTAACCATGGCCAAATACCCTTGACATCCTTTGTCAAGTAACGCACGGGCTTCTATTGCTGAAATAAGTGCTACAGGTAGGTGGGTCTGACCTCCTAGAAATTCATAACTAGACTGATCAAGCAAGGTAAATTGGATTACTTTCCTATAACAATCCATCTAGGCCCGATACTTATGAAGCCAATCCATTCTTATGATAACATCAAAATCATACATGGCCATTACAACTAAGTCTATTTCCATATCCTTTCCCCCCATTGTTATCTTACAATTTCCACACACCAGCATAGACAATAACATATCCTTTAGAGGCGTAGAAACACAAAGAGGCGTCTCAAGAGGAGAAGTTTCTATCTTACTCAATTGTCTATATCTTTCAGACACAAAATGAATGCGTAGCACCCATATTAAACAATGCATATGCCTTTTTATCAGTTATAAAGATCGTACCTGAGATAACATTTTTGGAAGCTTCAGCTTCCTCTTGGGTGATCGCATACACTCTTCCTTGTATTGGTGGCCTTTGGGGATTCCTTGGTAAGTTTGGCCTAACAACATTCCGCTGCGGTTGCTGCACCGAGCCCATACTCGCTTGCGATCTTTCCTGAGGGTAGTTTCACTTAATATGGCCTATTCGTCCACAACTATAACATTTCGGTTGCCCAATGCAAGGTCCTGGGCCATGTCGCCTACTACACATTCGACACTGATAAGGTGTCCTTCCCAAATTCAGGCTACCCATGCCTCTTCCAAAGTTCCCAAAATTGCCCTTCTTCTTAGATTCCCAGGTTTGACCTTGACCTGTATAGGGTCTCTTACCCCATCTCACATCACCAAAGGACAATGGATTCTTGTTCTCCGAATGTTCCCTTACCAACTCCTGCTCTACCAACTGTGCCCTTTCATAGATCTCATTATAATCTCTTATGTTCAAAGGCACTAGTTGTTTCCTAATATCAGTCCTCAACCCTTTCAGAAACCTCTTAGCTTTCTCTTCTCGATTCTCAACTAGCCTAGGAGCATATCTAGACAGTTCAGAAAATCTAGCCTCATACTGGTCTACCGTCAGCTCCTTTTGCTCCAATTGAACAAATTCAATAATTTTCCTATCCTTAGCACAGTCAGAAAAATGCTTTCTATTAAAAGCTCTCACAACCTCTTCCCAGTTAACCTTAGTACCTGGTGGGAAGATTGTGTCCCTCCATGCTCTCCACCAAAACTTTGCATTTCCCTCCAGCTGGTACTCTGCCAAAGTTATTTTCTCAGCAGCAGTGCAGTCCAACAACCTGAAAATTTGCTCCATTCCATCAATCCAATGTTCCGCCTCTTCAGGACTTCCCATTCCATCGAACTTAGGTGGCTTTAGCTTCAAAAATTGCTCCACCAGTCCTTGAGTATGGCGTTCTGCTCCAGGTTGTTGCTGCGCCTGCCTTTCCATCAGATTTCCAATATTGGCCAATGCCTGCAGGATGTCTTCCATTCGGGTTCAGCCTTTGCAGCGGAGGCTTCAGCCCTCGATGGATGAGCACTTCCAGCTCGCACCATGACTTTCCTGCAATTTCCAAGCATTGCCTCAGGAATAATCTGAGACTCACTGTCTCTATTCAAAGCAACTACTATTACTACATAAGTAACATATACATGTTATTGGTACCTAAAGACAACTCAAAATTAACTACTAGGGATCTATGAGTGAATACTCGTCACCCGTTATTCAATTATTCCGTTTTATATCCTATGGTGTGCATTATCATCATGGTCCTCAATTTCCAAATGAGGCTCCTTATCACTCCACCTATAACCATTGCTCTGATACCAAAAACGGCAGCTATGGCACCCCGAACCACCTTAGGTCACCACGGGCACCTAATGCTACACCTAATGGAACACTAGTTACATCTCTTAGTAGAAGCGTTGTAGATCATAGACATTTTTTTTTTGAAAATGGTCCCAGCGCGACTCATTAGCGGAAACAAAATATAACATCGCCATCTTTCCCTCCAACAACCATGATACAATTGCACACAACTAAACATCATAAGAAAATATAAAACCACGACACTTTTATTTACATATTTTCCCTGATGAGTTTCCTTGGGTCGGTACATCAAAAGAAAGGCCAAGACTTATAGCTGCACTCGGCCACAACCCCAAAAAGAGATACTCGACCCACTATGTCTATCGTGCAAGATCCCCCATCAACTAGTGTCAGCTATCATTCCACGCATCACTCCGTTTCGACGAACATGGACAGATATGAACTCCCGAATAACAGGGCCCTCAGCCAGGCCCATGTCATACATCACTAAGGCGCCAACTCGAATAAATGTCAAATTGGGAATGGTGGGACAGTCGATCTCCACACACTCGACCTCTACATCCAAAGGAAAGCCGTAAAAGATGCCTCGCATGACAACAGGGAGCAGCATCCTACTAATCTGAAATGTTGGTCCCCGAAGGGGTGAGTACAACCACTCAGCAAGTAAAAGACGAATAAACCACTCAATGCATCATGCCACACAATCATCACAATCATAGCATCACATGTCATTAAGGCATCCTTGCACAACTTACCTTAGTATCATGCACATGTCATCATACCTCATCTACATACATCATCATATAGTCATCACCATCATGACATACACTTACCATCATCATGTCACATGTACCATCATCATTACCATGCATCCATGCACTCATCATCATCATATCACATGTACCATCATCATTACCATGCACCCATGCACTCATCATCATATCATATGTACCATCGTCATTACCATGCACCCATGCACTCATCATCATATCATATGTACCAACGTCATTACCATGCATCCATGCACTCATCATTATCATGTCACATGTACCATCATCATTACCATGCATCCATGCACATATCATCATAATATCATGCATATATCATCATGCATAATTCAATTTCAATTTCTCAATTTCATCCTTTCATTTTGGACCACCACATTTCTCTTTCTCGAGACCAATGTTTGCATCCCACATGTATCCAAGATACAACCAGGCATCCGGCTACCCCACTCTCCGGGCATCTCGTACCCCAACTGGCATCACGAGGACCCTCCGGCATTCAGCCATTTAAAGCCATCGGGCAACCGGCCGTACCCTTCTAGCCAGGCGTCTCGCACCCCAACTGGCATCGTGAGGCATCCCTCGGCACAATACCTACCGAGCTTCCGGCTCCCCCACTCTCCGGGCATCTCGATACTCTCGAGGACCCTCCGACATCTGGCCATTCAAGGCCACCGGGCAACCGGCCGTACCCTTCTAGCCAGGCATCCCGACACTCCCGAGGCATCGTCGGCTCACACCTTCGACGGCCTTCTCATTTATCTCAATTCACATCTTCAATTATAGTTCAATTTTAACATGGCATGTGATGTGATGACAATCAAGATCATTTTCATCATTTGATTCATACATGCATCTCCAATCATCATCATACATGCAGCAAGACACAATCATCCATAACACTACCATTCATGGAGTCCATACAATTTAGAATAGTCCATTTTTCATGCCTTTTTGAGGTTTACTAAATTCAAGCTTGTACCATTTTAGAAAATATTTAAATTAAATATCCATATGATTCTAAAAAATAATGAAATCAAGACATGTGATAGACCAGTCAATAAGATAACAATTTCATGGAGAACACATGCCCAAAAGAGTTTCACACAAGAAGATATAATTCACACAAATACAGCATGCAATTTCGGATAGAAACATAATGCGCAGTTTTTAAAATAATTCAATTAAAATAACCGAATGACCTCCGAAAATTATGAAATTTTACAAGGTTATAGTGAAGACGCTAAAGTAGATTTTTTCATGAAGAGTTCTGGGCTAGATTCGTTTTAGATCATTTTCTATAGTCGTACGAAGCTTCTGGTTCTCGCACCGAAACGTCCAGTGTAGTTATCTCCGAAATACTGAGTTTTCACCCCTTTATTCTTCTTCGTTTCCTCTTAAATTTGGATATGTTTTACTTCAAGAGGTCCCCTACAACTTTTATTAAGGGATCTAAGTGAAATTTCCAAAGAATAGTCACCATATGGGTCCAAGAAGTCTCGGGTGTCCAGTACCGTGTTTCCAGATTTAGTGTCTTAAAGAGTAAGTCAATTCACTAGGCTACACTTGCTCATTTTACTTAAAATTTGAGTATGTTAGTCTTTAGGATATTCTATACAAGTTTCATGCAGAAGTCAATGGGAAATTCTCGGTAAAAAGCAACATGCAACCCACAAAACTACCAAAAGGTCAGCAAAGCAGTTTGAGATCTAGTATCTTCGTAGGAAGGGGTTTTGCCCCTTAAATCTCAACCATTTTTTCCCAAATTTTATTATGTTGTATTTTAAGATGTTTTCTACAACTTTCATGAAAGAATCAAAGTCAAAATCCAACTCGAAACATGCATGCAAGCCTCCACAAGTTTCTGGGTCAGGCAGTATACACGAAATCAGCAAACTTTTTCAAGAACAAGTCACACTCTAGCTTCGGTTTTGCCTACCCGAAACATCTGAGATCTACCACCAACAAATCACACATGCAAGACACATATGCAAGAGTAGAAATCGATCCTAACTTGCCTCTAAGATCAAGGCAAACGGATGGCTCACCGGCGACGGACAGACAAACGGCGTGCGGGCGGATGAACGGTGAGCTCCTTCCTCTCCTCCCTCTCGGTTCCTCTCTCTTGCAACTCCCTCTCTCTCTCTTTGGCTTGGCTGAGTTCTCAACCGGCCACTCTCTCTCTCCCCCTTTTGTTTCCCCAAAACTCCATCATTGGCAATCATGTTGTGCCTCTCCATAAGCCAATGCATGTAATCCTCTTTTTGCCACTTGGCAAAGCTCATGCAAGGTGGGCTTGGGCTTGGAAGAAGTGGGCCGGCCACTCCTCCCCCCCCCTTGGTCGAGGGTCACACTTCCTTGGGCTTCAATGGGCCGGCCATTCGGCCCACCAAGAGCTCAAGCTATTGGGCCTAAGGCCCAACCTAATTAAAAATCAATTTTAATCTCCTTTTTAAATACTAATTAAATCTTATTGAACTATAGGGTAATATTAAATAACTAAACACTTAAAATTACAAATCCATAGATTCTAATTCACGATACATATGGCCGAAGATAAGTCATCCTCTTCTAAGATCTATCCATTTAAACTCGGCCATAGATTTCAATACAAGACATTAATTGGAGCACCCCTAATGGCTAGCAAAGAATTTCAGGATGCCACATTTCAACCAGATAATTTTATAAAATTCACATAATCACACTAGGTCAGCGTAACGGTTTCCAGATCTACTCTCTTCAAATAAGAATGGTTTCACCGATCTATACTTGTTCATTTCCTCTCAAATTTTGATATTTTAATCTTCAAGAAGTCCTCTACAACTTTCATCACTAATTCAAAGCAAGATTCTGACTAGAACATCGCATGCAACTCACGAAATCACCAAAAGGTCAACATAACAGTTTCCAGATCTAGTTTCTTCAAAGGAAAATCATTTCACCAACCAATGCTTATTTGTTTCTTCTCAATTTTTAGTATGTTATTCTTGAAGAAGTCCTCTAAAACTTTCATTTAGAAGTTGAAGTCATATTCTGACTAGAACATCGCATGCAACTCATGAAATCACCAAAGGTCGGACTGTTTTTCCAGAAACAGAATACTAGGCTAGAACACAACTTCGAAATTTCACACTTCATCCACGTCCGAGATTCACCACTTATCCCACACCAAACACAACAAGCAAAGGGTAGATCAATGGACTCTACTTGCCTTAAGCCCAATGCAACCACAGTAAGCAAAACGGAGAACTCGGGGTCTCGGACGTGGTTCGGCGACGGCGGACTCGAGCGGTGTCGACAGCAGCAACGCGCACGCATGGCGGGGCTGGTGTCCTTCCTTCCCTTGCCGACTCACCCTCTTGCTGCTCACTCGCAACCTTTCTCGCTCACTCTCTCTCAATTACTCCTGGTTTCGCTCACTCTCTCGATAACCCACTTTTTCACGAGCACAAGATTACCGGTTTTGCTAAAACCAGTCAACAAAAGAGGGACATGTTTTGGTGGCTGCAAGGGGAACGAACAGCTTTGATGGACGTGTCTTTAGCATGCCTCCTTGTGCATTTCGCTGGCTGTCCATATGCCAGCAACGTGGCATCACCTAGCCAAGCTTCAGTCAATGTCTCTTATTCATGGTTGACTCAAATGTCGATTATTAAGGGGTTTTTGGGTTGTTTTGGCCTTAAATAACAAGGCCCAATTCTAAAAAAAACTGATCCTTAAACTTGCACAAATATGGAGCATTCTTGGTCCCATGGTCTTCGTGGTTCAATAATTTGTCAAGTGTACTTATTCATGACTCAGATTCTTGTATAGAAGAAGAACGAGATTGCATGGTGCTTCAATTTATTTTCTTATCTCATGTGCAATCAAGTGGTATAGTTGTGTCGAGTCATTGAAATGAATATATATATATATATATATATATATATATCTATATAAATCGGTGGGGTCTAAAGCAGTGCCGATGATGACAATGGTACGATGAGGTCTAACACCGGTGTTAACGATGAAGTCCAATCATAAATTTATCAATCTATGATATATCGTCATTTCTCTGAAGTCGACAAAACTATTGATGAGATTAGTCCTGCCAATAACCTTAAGTAAAGGGATCCTGACAAAGCCATGATTAATTCTACATTCAGATCATTACTATATACAACGCATCGGTCCAAAATAAAATGGTGTCCATAAATGATACCGATAACACAATCCAACGACACCTCCATTGATTTGATTAGGGACCATCATATTTTCAAGGGTCACTAAAATTTCCGGATGCCACAAATTGAACTTCGAATTCTTAATGAAACTTGTAGAAAATATCCATAGGAATAACATGTCAAAATTTGAGATTTAATGGATAAAAATTGGTTAGTAAAATGATTTTCTTTGTAAATATAAAATCTGGACGTCGGTACAGGGCGTTAGTAAAGATTATAGCAATTTTTACTCTTAATATAGTGAGATTCAGATTGAAGTTTCTTCATGGAAAATGTCAATCTATGTCTCTAATATAACATACTAAAGTTTGGTAGTACTTCGATAAGAATTGATATACCTTTTGTGTTCGAAATTGAAACTGTACATTTAGCTAGTAAACTATTTAAACCCGAGAACTTATAATAGATGTTGTGTCTTTTATATTAGACTTGCATGACACACATAAAGTCTAATAAGCTCATAATAGATGTTAGTCGTGCAAGAATAAGTCTCATATATCATTTGAGGTGTAGGTACTTATAGTATCATGCGTGTGCAATGAGTGCGGTGCATAGTGCTTGATTATGGGATAAATATTTGTTTGGCATGGTATGGGACATGTCGTAATGGGTTTTATCTTATAATTTGGACCACATGTAATAGGTTCATGAGAGTTAGATATATAGCTACATACTTTGGAGTCTTTTTCGTTTGCATACGATAAATGCATTAATCAAAGGTGTGGTGGTGTGAAACGTGTGCTTAAAAGAGTGAATGAACCCATCGGTATAGAGATACCGGTGATGCCCCCGGAAGTTTGGGATGCCGTTGTGTGTGATCAAGGATGTCTCAGTTGTGTGATACTGAGATGCCTTGGAGTGAGAAGCCCTTTGCCGAGTGGTCTTGGGAGGACCTCGGTTGTGTGATGCCAGGATGCCTCGGAGTGAGATGCCCATAATAGATATATTGTGGAAGTCCGGATAAGGTAACTTCCGGAAGTGACTCAATCGGGCCGGCAGAGTTCCGGTTAGTGACTGATCGAGGGTGGATCATATGCACACTAAATATAATTCTATTTGGCGAGTGAGTTCATCCATCATTGTTGCATTTTATCTTGATATAGAAATTGAGAACATGGTAAGTATATTTGGTGTTTATGGATGTGTTTGTATTTAGTATGTCTCATATCAAGTGGTTACACATATGAAGCATTAATATTCATTAGATTATACTCGTGACAATTGTATCTTAGCATCTTCAATTGTTTGGATTATGATTCCCTTGTAATCTTGATAGCTATGGATTGTTTAAGTTAGAGTTTTATCATTCTTTACTGGGCATAGTTTTTGTTCATACCTTACATTTTTTAGATTGATAGTATGGATGTGCTGCCATTAGCTCATTATGGAGTGGTATCGAACATTGAGGTTACCTTTACTGATGTGTATGACTTTGATGTTGAGCTGACTTTCTCCAAATATGAGGCCTCTTTATGGATGGATGATGGTAGAGTCGAGATGACCCCAATGAAGTTTGTCGCATGGTTTATCAAGCACAATGGAGCGATGTTTGGCCCTATTCCTTTTAGTGATGATGGAGCAGGAGCTGGGATGGATGGCGCCTAGACGCCTTTGATCATGTAGAAGCTGACTATCTTTTGTTTCTTTTGAACGTCGGCTTATGTGGAAACTCGTGGAGTAGACACCCTCACCCTTTATCCCTGACTTTCGTTACGCCTTACTTTTGTCATGTATATGTTGTATATAAAGGCGATGAACATGGAAAGTGTTTAGGTTGATAAATTTTGTAGGCCTTGATGATGGTAAGAAGAAATGAAGCTTCTTGTGATTTTGTCTATGTGCATGAATTAATTGGCCAATACTAATAATTGGTAGAGTGATTGCAGGATAACCTCAAAGTATAAACTTTAAATTTTAAATAATCCATGTTATACATGCTAACCTTCAATGGTGAACACTATATATAAATAAATGGAATTCACAAGTTTGGCAAGATTATAATGATAATTGTAAATTCCGCTTGCGCTTAGTACGTGACGCCTTGGGACGTCACAGATGGCTTGGAAGTCCCTTCTTCCCATGTCTTGACTCGGCCGGCTTGATCATGCGCGCCTCGAGGAGTGCTTCTTCCTTTGTCCTGGAGGATCGATCCAACCTCGAATCTCTTGCTCGATTATTTGGTTCAGCTTTGGTGAGATTGAAGATAGACTCGGCCACGCTAAGTGCTCTTGCGTGACTTTGTACATCCCTTCGCTTGAGCTAGAGTTGTGCCCATAGCTTCAATCCATCCATGAATGCTCCAAGAGCCTCCTCCCCTTCAAGATTGCGGATTTGGAGTTTGAGCTCCATGAATTCCTTCACATACTCTCAGATCATGCCCCTTTGTTTGAGGCGATGGAGCTTGCTACGGGCTTCTTGTTGAGCAAACTCAGGGAAGAAGTAGTCTTAGATGTCATGTCTCGATCCTCCGAGTGTGCGCCCATCCCTCCTTGGTTGATTAATAGCGACGTCCCAGGAAGGTCGCCGACCCACTCTTTATAATGCACATGCGGAAGCAAATAATAAT
This sequence comes from Eucalyptus sideroxylon x Eucalyptus melliodora, assembly GCA_016097485.1. NCBI lineage: Eukaryota > Viridiplantae > Streptophyta > Magnoliopsida > Myrtales > Myrtaceae > Eucalyptus > Eucalyptus sideroxylon x Eucalyptus melliodora. The sequence continues at coordinate 29,251,477 of CM027826.1, forward strand.
CCCCTGACAATAATACAATGGGATAGAAAAGTAGGCCATAAATTTTCAAACCACAACAACAAACTTATATATATATATATACACACAACAAACCATGTCATATATCATACAAACTGGTCTAAGTGCAACACTCACAAACAAAAAGGGGTTTTCTCAAAACTACGGCTACTCATCCTTCTCCTTAGTCTCCATGCTCCAGCTGGAGTTTACTGCTGAATTCACCAGGGAGTTTAGGTCTACAAGCTTTGGGTCCTTTGGGTCTATGACCAAACCACCTGGAGGATCAGCCGTCCCATTACCAAAAGTAACCTCCATCACATACAGAGTACTTCACATTTCGGCACGGGGCCCTCTCTCTGCCCATTATGATACAGGCGATACCAAGCCCTATATTGATGGGGCACCTTTTTGGGTAAGCCCGCATCAACCCAGACTATGGTTTTCACCAGTTCGTATTGCAGTCCCTCGGGATGCCCATGGATCAGAATGTAGTTCATCTGTTCTGTGATCTTCTTCGGTATGCCAAAATGCTCGGGAGGAGCAGGAGGGGCTACCATCTATGGACTTGAAATTGTTATCCCACAATGGGATGAGATAACGTCTCAGCGAGTTTTACCCCCTAAGACTCGATTAGGAAGAAAATACGTCTTAAGGGCTGCCTAAACACAATCACGAGGTATAAGACTTACTTGGGCCTCCACTTCTTCCTGTAAATCAGTTCAATTCATAAACTCACAATCATATCATTCATTCAATTCAATCAATTGAACTGAAGCATTGATCAATCGACTTAGTTGATTATGTGTCATTATGACCCTTTCTTGGTTGGTTCAATTCATACTATCTATGAGTCCAATCAAAATCTAGGACTACTCACTCTTGGTGATATATAGATAGTAGCTTGCCCTAAAGGCTAATAAATAGTATATTTTTCTTTCTCCAAGATGACATATAGAGAGCTATCGAGCCGTTATAGTATACTGTTCATTCTCCGAGATGACATATAGAGTCATCGAGCCAATATAGTATACCGTTCATTCTCAGAGATGACAATAGAGTCATCGAGCCAATATAGTATACTGTTCATTCATACAATCAATTTACCATTTTTATCATACCCGATAAATATACACGTGTGTGTGTACACGACCGGCCTTAGCCAAAGTACAAGGTTTTCACTTTTGAACCTATAAAGCGAGGATTAGTGAGCTAAACTCACTTGATTGAAGATCGGCTCGGATCAAACTAATGGGGGCTAGGCGAGGATCAATTATCTCCAAAGTAGGCTTAGCTTTCGGGGCCCGAAACACCTCTAAAACGGGCCAAAATGCTTGTTGGAAACCCCCTGATTTGCTCTCTGTTCAGGGCTGGTTGGTGGCTAAAATGAAAGATGGAGGCTCGGTTGAGGCAAAGATGGACCAAGGAGGCGAAACCGAACCTAGGCGGGACTCGGTGGAGCTTGAACGGCGGCCAACGGTAGCTCACGGCAGTCCGGGCGTCCTCGGCAGCTCGCCGGGCTCAAGCAAGAGGCGGGGCTAACGTTGGTGCGGGCGAGATGGCACGAAGACGTGCATGGGGGCAGCAGCACGAGCGACGGCGGTTCGGTGATCCGGCAGTGGTGCGCGATGGACGAGGGACTAGACGGTGGCTTCTCTGATCTTCTTTGTAAAATGAAGTCTTCAAAGCACAATGAGGAAGATGAATGGGCTGGTCGAAGGCAGCTAGGGAGAAAGGGGACAAGGTGGGCCCCTTTGGCCTTCATCCTCATCTTCTTTGCCTCCTACTTGGCCCACCAAACCAGCTTGTGTCCACACATGTTTTTCAGCCCAAATTGCCCCTTCTAGAGGGTTGAGATGGTCCAAAAGTCATGGTGGTGGGGGGCATACGAATTTGCTTGGTTTGCTCTTCAATTGGACACTTAATCTTCCTTAAACCAAGCCAATTTGGCCTCTAGAATTTCAACCAACATCCCATCGATCCAATTGGTATTTTTCTTCACCAATTGATCCCTAGAAAAGTAGGACATAAATTTTCAAAACCACATCAAGAAACTTATATATATATAAACACACACAGAGCAAATCATGTCATATAACTTACAAACTGGTCTAAGTACAACGTTCACAAACAAAAAGGGGTTTTCTCAAAACTACAGCTACTCATCCTCCTCCTCAGTCTCCATGCTCCAGCTAGAGTCTACTGCCAAATACACCGGGGAGTCTGGGTCTGCAAGCTTCAGGTCCTTCGGGTCTATGATCGAACCACCTAGAGGATCAACCGTCCCCTTACCACAAGCATGTGTGGCATCCCAAAATTCATGGCGACCTCTAGATACATTAAGGCCTATGAATAGGTGATGGATGTACCTTCAAGTTGTATTGTAGCCATTTAATCCATAATTTGCAATGAGATTTATGGCCAAGCTTTTAATGGATAATTATTTGATAGGAAAGAAAATTCTATTATTGGCCATGTGTTTTATAAATTGAAGTTTATTGATATATGATTTCAAGTTTTATGGTCATATGAAATTGTATTTTAGTATTTATATAAGTGGGGATTTAAGGAAAATTTTGGGCCATTTAAGTTTGGACTTTAGGCCCAAGAGTGTTGAGCCTAAAGTGGGCCAAAAGGCCGGCCCATGAAGCCCATTGGGCTGTCGACCGAATGGAGGGGGGGAGTAGCCGGATGGCCTCCTCCATGTGTCTTCAACAAGGGAGACACTTGTCTTCTTCTTGGAAACAAGTGTCCTTCCATGCAAAAATGGAAGCATGCAAGGACTTCATTCAACCAAAAAGGAAAAAGGGAAGGGGGCGGTCGGAACTAGGTGCCGAGAGAGAGTGAGAGAGAGAGAGAGAGAGTGACCGTCCAAGCAAGTGAGAGAAGAAGGGGAAGAGGGAGGCTGATTTGCTGCCGTTTGCCGCCGTTCGTCACCGCCGCCGAGTCCCGCCTTGCCTCATCATCTTTGCTTGCTGTTTTGTGCTCAAATTTGAGGCAAGTAGAGTCCTAAAACCTACCCTTTGCTTGCTGTGTTATGTGTGTGATGAATGGTAGACTTTGGTTGTGGTAGAAGTGAAGAAATTCGAAGCTCTAGGGAAAGGTATGGTAGCCTTGCATTCTGTTTTCTAGGAAGGCAGTCCAACCTTTGATGAATTCTTGAGCTGCATGCAACTTTTTAGTTGGAATTTCACTTCGACTTCTTGACGAAAGATGTTAGAACTTCTTGAAGAGTAACATATCAAAATTTTAGAAGAAATGAACAAGTATAGACCAGTGAAATTATTTTTCTTTGGAGAAGTCAGATCTGGAATCGAAATGCTGACCTAGTATGATTCTGTAAATTTTATAAAATTCTCCGATTGAAATTTGATCTTGTGTTCTGAATCAAAGTTGAAGATGACATGTAAAGGAGTAACATACTAACATTTTAGAGGAAATGGATGAGTTTAGGTTGGTGAAATGATTTTATTTGAAATGGTCAGATCTGGGAATTTTTGCCGAGGGTTAGAGACGGCTACAGTGATTATAGTTTTCAATCTATCACAAATCTGATTTCAAGTTCTCATGAAATATTTACTTCTGGACCTTGTCTATAACATATAAAAATTTCATAATTTTTGGAGTTGATTTAGGATTTTTACTGAATTTGTGAATGAAACTGTGTATGGCAATATTCCAAAATTTTAAGGACTGTGATGCGTGGATTGTACTGATTTATGTGATGTTCTTTTGATATGGTGTTCTGCATGTAATACGTTCCTCTAGATCTTGTATATAACATGTCAAATTTTTAGAATTTAATAAGGCTGTTTACTAATTTTTCAAGAATTATGACTAAAGGAGCATAATCTGTTTTTATCCGAAATTTAGTTATATTTACAAAAATAAATGAAATTGCTCCATGTGATATGATGTTTTGAGTGGTTGATTATGCTGCATATGTGGTGACATATGGCATGTTATATGGCATCAAAAGCTGATTGAGACCCTTGATATTGTTGCATCAAATGTCATGTTGAAATTGAGATACATGTGTAATTATAAATTGAGATAATAACAAGACCATTGGAGGTGTGAGCCGGATGTCCTCAGGAGTTTCGAGATGCTCGGAGTGTGTGTGCCGGATGCCCTCAGGAATTTCAAGATGCCCGGAGGTGTGTGCCGGAGGTTCCTCGCGATGCCAGGTTGGATGCGAGCGATAAATTGTGGGATGCAAACATTGGTCCTTGGAAAGAAAAATGATGTGATCTAATTGAAAGATAAAAATCGAGAATTGAATCATGCACATGGATGTATGCTTGATAGCATGGATGATATAAATCTTGGTGATATAATTTTGGCATGCTTGATGATACGTGTATAAGTGCATGATGGTATATGCACGTTGCATGATGATATGCATGGCTACTCGATGATATAAGTACGAGTGCATGGTGATTTATGCATGTTGTATGGTGATATATGCATGGCTGTAAGGTGAGGTATGCTTGAATGCATGGATGATATGTGTTTTATTCTTGATACCTTGATTGTTCGGTTTGACGCATTGTGTGGTTTGGTGGATCTTTATTGCTGAGTGGTTGTACTCACCCCTTTTGGGGATTAACATTTAAGATTAGAAAGATGCCTTTGCTACTAGTTGCACACGGTACCTATTATGGATTACCATCTGATATCAAGGTGGAATGCACTGAGCATTCCTGTACTAAGTGTACCTGGTCTGGTGTATGTCCGAGTCCGTGTCTTAGTGATGTACGATGTGGGTCTTGCTGATGGCCTGGTTATCCAGGAGTTTTCATCTGTTCATGTCCGGTGTGGTGGAGTGATGCTAGGGATGCTATCGTCGCTGCCGCCTGATGCGTCGAGTTGGGTGTGATGGCACGCATAGTTCGTGGGAGCTGACACTTTTTTGGGATAACCGACACTTGTTGATGGAGGGGTGTATATGTTTGATGTAGGGTCGAGCTCTCTTTTGCGTTATAGCCAAGTATAGTTAAAAAAAATCTTGGCCTTTTGCTGTACTGACCCGAGATGTCCATCGTGAAAATATAAATAAAAGTGACTCGGCTTTGTCTTTTCATTTGGAGCGTAGGTGGTGTGCATTGCATCATTATTATTGAAGTGAGGATTGGTGAGATATGTTTATGCTTCTGCTGATGAACTGCGCTGGGACCTTTACAAAAAAAAAGAAGGAAAAGTATTCTATTGATCAACCCCTATGAACTGTGGTTTCATTTTAATTATAAAAAGTCATTAGATTGGTATGTAGTAGGATAAGTGACAAGTACCTGTGGTGACCCTAACAGATCGGGGGACGTCAAGGGGTGCCACACAATGTCCATCACATACAGAGGTACGTCACATTCCAGCACGGGGCCCTCTCTCTGCCCATTAAGATACAGGCAATACCATACCCTGTATTAATGGGGCACATTTTTGTGTAAGCATCTACCCAGACTATGGTTTTCACCTGTTCGTATTGTAGTCTCTTAGGATGCCCATGGATCAGATTGTAGTTTCTGTGATCTTCTTCGGTATGCCAAAATACTCGGGAGGAGCAAGAGGGGCTGCCATCTATGGACCTAAAATTGTTATCCTACAACGGGGTGAGACGACGTCTTAGCGAATTCTACCCCCTAAGATTCAATTAGGAAGAAAATACGCCTTAAGGGCTGCCTAAACACAATCATGAGGTATAGGACTTACCTGGGCCTCCACTTCTTCCTGCAAATTAGTTCAATTCATAAACTTGCAATCATATCATTCATTCAATTCAATCAATCGAATCGAAGCATCGATCAAACGACTTAATCGATTACGTGTCATCACGACTCTTTCTTGGTCGGCTCAATTCATACTATCTATGAGTCGGATCAAAATCTAGGACTATTGGCTCTTGGTGATATATAGATAATAGTTTGCTCCAAAGGCTAATAAATAGTATACCGTTCTTTGTCTAAGATGACATATAGAGCCTCGAGTTGTTATAGTATACCGTTTATTCTTTTAGATGACATATAGAGTCATCGAGCCAATATAGTATACCATTTATTCTCCGAGATGACATATAGAGTCATCGAGCCAATATAGCCTACCGTTCATTCATACAATCAATTTATCATTTTTATCATACCCGATAAAAATACACATGTGTGGGGGGATAAGTACACTAATGGTGCCATAAATTGTGTACGGCGCTCACTTTGATGCCAAAAGTTTCCGTCGGATCACTTAAGTGCCAAAAAATTTGAAAAACGCTCACTTTGGTGCCAACGCCGACGAAATTGGCTAGAAATCCGACGTGGCCTTTTTTTATTAATTTTTGAAGCCGACGTGGCCCGTCGGAGAGTTGAGTCAGCATCCAAACACCAAAATGATGCCGTTTGGCATCTTTCCCCCAACTTTGAAACCCTAATCCCCAAATTGAGAGAGAGGGAAGGCTTGTCTTCGTGTCTTCTTCTTCCTCGAAGACCCACACCAGCAACGGCACCAGCACGACACCAGCAACAGCACCGGCAGCACACCAGCAACGACACTAGCAACGCACCAGCAGCAGCAGCGCACCAGCAGCACCTTCGACCCATCTTCTTCCTCCCCCTCCTCCGCCCTCGCCTTCAATTTTTCCTGCAACAATCTCAGTCTCTCCTCGCTCACCTGGTCGAGCAACTACAATGGTGGCTGAGCAACGATGGCTGAGCAACGACGGTGGCCGAGTGACGGTGGCCAAGCGAAGGTGGCCAAGCGACGGCGGGCGAACGATGGTGATTGAGCGGCAGAAAACCTAATTTCAATCCCCATTTGAGCTAAACGATGTCGTTTCCATGAAGCCATCCATGTAGGATGGAAAAACGACATCTTTTTCTTAAGGAGGACCGAAAAAGACATCATTTAAAGGCCTATCTATTTTTTTTTTTTAAAAAAGCCACGTAATCATTTTGGTCGGAATATTTCGCCGGTGGCACCAAAGTGATCATTTTTCCTCCGATTTGGCACTTAAGTGATCTGACCGAAACTTTTGACACCAAAGTGAGCACCGTACACAACTTATGGCACAATTAGTATACTTATCCCCATGTGTGGGTACACGGCCGGCCTTAACCAAAATACAAGGTTTTCACTTTTGAACCTCCCACTATTTTCAGTAGTCCCAAAATAGATTTTTGGTACTGTAGACCGACGCCTGGTAATTTTCCCATTTAATTACCAAAATTATCCATTTCTAGAATAAACATCCACAAACACCAATTACAACCGATTTGCACAATCTGGTAGCCAATTAAATAAACAAAAAGCACTAGTGCAAATAGCACGAAATTCCGGTCATCGGTTATCCTGATCTAATGTCCGAAAAATAGATAATTAATTAAATAATTATGGAAAATATTAAATAAATGCCAAAAATGCAACTTAGGCCCGAAGAAAGCCTAATTGGAAGCCAAGACGAGCCCGGAAAATTACTAAACCACTCTCGTTAAATACTGGAGCATGTTTAGGCTCTAATTACACTAACTATCCACCTAAAATGCAATCACAATTAATTAAATTCACTAATCAAATCTAACTAACCACCTAGTCTTAGCTTAGTCTAAACTAATCAACCCTTAAGCGTCATTAATCTAGTAAGCGAGGATTGGTGAGTTAAACTCACTTGATCGATGATCGGCTCGGATCAAACTGATGGGGGCGAGGCGAGGACCAACTATCACCAAAGTGGGCCTAGCTTTTGGGGCTCGGAACACCTCTAAAATGGGCCAAAACACTTGCTGGAAACCCACTGATTTGCTCTTTGTTCAAGGCTGGTTGGTGGCTAAAAAGGAAAGATGGAGGCTTGGTTAGGGCGGGGATGGACCGAGGGGGCAAAATCGAACCTACGTGGGACTTGGTGGAGCTCGAACGGTAGCTGAAAGTAGCTCACGGCGGTCTAGGCTTCCTTAGCAGCTCGTTGGGCTCGAGCAGGAGGCGGGGCTGACGTCAATGCGAGCGGATGGCACGAAGACGTGCGTGGGGGCAGGTAGCACGAGCAGCAGCGGTTCTACGATCCAGCAGTGGCACGCGATAGAGGAGGGACCAAATGGTAGCTTCCCTAATCTTCTCTTTAAATTGAAGTCTTCAAAGCACAATGAGGAAGAGGAATGGGTTGGTTGATGACAGCTAGGGAGAAAGGGGACGGGGGGGCCCCTTTGGCCTTCATCCTCATCTTCTTTGCCTCCCACTTGGCCCACCACACCAGCTTGTGTCCACACATGTTTTTCAGCCCAAATTGCCCCTTCTAGAGGGTTTGAGATGGTCCAAAAGTAATGGTGGTGGGGGTATACGAATTTCATTGGTTTTCTCTTCAATTGGACACTTAATCTTCCTTAAACCAAGCCAATTTGGCCTCTATAAATTCAACCAACATCCCATCGATCGAATTGGTATTTTTTTCACCAATTGATCACTCTTACATCCCAATTTCATGATTCAAAAACGGTCCCCGACTTTTTCGGGACGAAAATAGCACTAGGACGATTTTTTCCCAAAAAGTCTTAGTTTGTAGAAAAATCTTCGGAGGCTGAGTCGACGTTCCTAAAATGACCTGTGACATGATAGAACTTTCAATTTCCGAAATCAGATTCAAATTTATGGTTAATTATAATCTGGTGCGTTTTTAGCGTGACCTAGGCGACCCCATAGCTTTCAAAACTTTTAATGCAAATGACCCATGGTCGATTTTTTTCGAGCCACAATGAACCCATTCGACACATTGATGGCTCTTGGTTGTTGTGAAAATCTCGAGGATTCAAATACGGACATAGGGTACCAAAACGATAGAAAAATCAGTCTAGTGCCGGCCAACGAGAATTTTCCAATTTAGTGGAGTCACCCACATTTAGCCACACATCTCCGTCGAACCGACCTATCTCTAATCTCTAATTATTTTTAACTGTGCCATAATGACCTCTAAAGATGAGCACGGTTGAGTAGCCGATTCCTAGTCGAATCCTCAAGTCTATTAAATTAAAATTCTTTAATAACTCCTCTAGATTGTCTAGTTATCTTGAGAGTGATCAGCTATAAGAACAGTGCTATAGGCACGTCGATGAAATGCCCAATTTATTTAATTGAAAACAAAACTGAAAATCTACGATGTCACATCGGAACTCCCTCACAAAGTCATCTCATGTGTCCACATGATCGGCGCCATGCTTTGTCTCATCGTACCTATTACGCCACCAAAGCATTGCAATATCAAAAACATTGAAGCGGTTCTTACCTTGATTGACTTGTCTTGAATGTTGACGGCGCCAAATTATTGCTCCATGCTCCAGATGAAGTTATACACCTACTTGGCGGATCGATCGCCTTTGAATTCTTTGGGTTTTGGCACCTCAAGCTTGAGCATCGCTTGTGTAGGCATCGCACCATTGGTGATGCTCAACTTGCATAGGGCGATCTCAGTCTTAAGCTCTTGGATCTCTTCCTTCATGGGTTCGACCTCACCCCTACAAGGGCTTTCTTCCTCAATCACTTGGACGTGCTCCTTCAACACATCGATCGATGCTTCAAGGGCTTCATCCTTGTCGTGTAAGGAAGCTGTAGCTGCGTTGATGCCGATCGTGAAGCCTTCACGAAGCGAGGTCTCAACCTCCATGATGCGGTCTCTCACGTCATCAAGACCTTCCATGAATTCGACCATGGCACTCCGGACCTTCGCGAGCTTCTCATCCAACGCAGCTACAACGTCCATCGAGGCTTCTCTTTTCTTTGTTCGGCCGCGAGTCTCCTTGACTTGAACGGCCTCTCCATCCATGACAGCATCTTGGCTCGACATTCTCTCGAACAGTTGGTGCTCCTCAATCTCTTGAAACGGATCTCTCATTTGCTCTGATACCACTAGTCACGGGCCGATTGATTGGGATCATGACCATGCGGCAACTCAAGCTCTTTTGGATCGCTTAAGCCAAGCCTTGCTCGATCGATTGCACACTCGCTCGCTTTACCCAGATCGTAGAGAGAGAAAGTTTTTAGAGAGGGGAGCTCTGGAAAGAAAGGAGCTTTGATATTACTGAAAGGATTGGATGGTTACAAATGAGGAGGAGGGCACCCCTTCTTATACTTGAGGCCCTCTGAATACATCCATTGATCTAGAATTTATTCGGTAGATGAGATCACAGCGCCTCATCTACCAACATCTAATGACAACTACCAACTACCAACATAAATAGCTAGAGACTTCTAGAATCTAGCGTATTTATGGTTTTACCCGCCCTTGGAAAGTTTCGAGAAGAAGTCTCGTCGGGAATCAAAGCAAGCATAGGAGGTCCTCAGCGGCAAGGCACGGCCCTTTAGCACCGGAAACCTCTTGGCCGGGACACATTCATCTATGAATAATAAGAAAGTGAAGTAGAATGAATTTTAATGGTTGAGCCACATCATCACAAAAACTCAATTCCCTCTCAGTTTTCATACCATTCATTAGACACATTACTTTACAATAAAGTAGAAAAAAATTAGTATCTAATTTATGGTTAGCTTGTTTCCCGAAAAATGAATGATTTAGAAAATATTTTCCTAAAAAATAATCATTCTTTGCAGAAATTAGTTTATTTTATTTTGGAAAACCAAAGAAGTTAGATTTTTCCAATGTCGAGTGGACTAACTCCTTTTCTTTAATAATTGCACCGAACTTTTCAAAGGAATTAGAATTTTCCACAAACAATATCTATATTCACACTAACCAGGTCATTATTTTTTGGAATAGTTGACATATGCATATTGTTTTTGCTTTTACTTAAATCCTACACGATAATAAAAGGTGAAAAGTGAGGGCATGTGCTTAGCATAAATATACATCGTTTTACTTTCCACCACATCAAAAATTATATAAAAAAAAATTATATACAAAAGTACGTATCAATCAGTATATATTATTAAAAATTGTGTGAATAAGAAAAACCACACACCTACAGACAAAAAATCGTGCTTTTAAGTAACAATGCAAAGATATACGCTTGTTGGTGTGTCTCGACAAAAGGAAACTTAGCCACCAGCCAAGAATATCTTCAGATTAGGCCAGGTTAGTTTTAGGTGGCAATTTTAGCAGCTAGTTGGTTTTGTGGGAACTAACAAATCACCTTCACCACCTACTGGCCGACTATTTGCTCAAGGCTTTTTCGTTGAACCTCCCTGCAACTCTCGTTTCCGTAATGCAAAACGACAACACAAGAGTCCAAAGGCATGAAAAGAAGAAATGCATTAGAAGAGGAACACCAGAGGTGGATGAACAACACCACCACCATAGTTGAAGTGATGATGGTCGTGAAACATGTTGGTAAGGGAAAATGAGAATTACATATCTTGGGAAGAGTTGTTGAGAAGAGTGACTTTTCCTACCACATCCTCTATGAAAGATGATGACTACTAGTCTTTCACACAGAACATGTAGACCCGCAGATGATCTGAATAGATGTTAAATAATACTTCGGGTAGCCTAGACAGATATTAAAGTATTCACACAAGAAAACAATACGGGTTTTTTAAAGTATTTGAAAAGAAAGGACTAGCCAACTTCAAGAACTGTTTTACCATTCCTTTTATTAAAATTTTAAGGTTACAAAACATCCTCATCAGCTTGCTTTTATGAGTCCACCACATAAAAGATTTCATACTAGTTTATTTGGAATGGTATTTCATAGTATTTTTCTTCTTTTTCATTAGGGCAGAAGCGGAGATTCATGAACATAAGTTTATTTACCATGTGAAGTTAGATGTTGATGTTGCCTAGAGAGCTATAATAATGTTATATCTTTTGAAGGTCAAATCCTACTAATTTGAATATTTGATGTTACTACTAAAAAATTTGGGCATGCATGTGACGTGCAATAATTTGCGAGGAAAGCATGTGATGAAATAGTTTTGAGCATTGACGAAGGGAGGTTTTGCTATCAGTGTTTGTCATTTAGGTAGTTTCAATTTTTCTATTATTTTTTTGGGTAAAAGGCAATAATATATTGAGCTTTAACCAACAATATACACAAGATTCAGCTCCACAAACCTTGCACTCAAGAAGACAACAAGTCAACCTGAGTGGAAGAGAGCCGAATGCAAAAAGCCGCTAACAAAAAGGCAGCGAACAAGAAGTCGAAGCGTCAGCTGACGTCAAACCGCAACTAATCCAAAGATTGGAAGATGGCAATGAAGAGAATAGGTTCAGCAGCCTACAAAGCAGCATATGACTGAGGAGTCAAAGGCCTCCATTCTAAGGACGAAAAAGGATTCGCAAGAGTAGAAGAGAAGATGTAAGGATCAATCCCCCAGTTGCATTGTAATCTTCTGTTTCTCGGGTTGTCATCGACATTCTTGAACGTTAAAGCCTTGTCCTTGACAACTTTAATGAGATGATTTTTAACGGCCGAAATCACCAAAATATGATTTCTAAACAGGATTTCGTTCATGAATTTCCAAAAGATATGGCAGAGAGCACCAAACGAAAATTGGGCAATTGAACGATATAAATCCTTAACGACAAGAAACTTCATCGCCCACCAAAGGTTCTCAGACCAGGTCCCATTGTGCCAAGGGAGATTACATCTAGCTGCCCAGAAATAAGCAAAGGTGGTTGTGATGTAACACCCAAAGAAGAGATGATCAATTGAATTAGGTGTCAGCTTGCAAAAAGCACATACCGCATTCCCAATCCTGCCGTATGATAAGAGCAAGGCCTGGGTGGGAAGACGGTTCATGATAATAAGCCATATATTGAATTGGTATCTCCGAGTGATAGATTGCTCCAAATGAAGGAGTCTCAATGAACCCTAGCCTTTTTCCTTCTAACAGCATGCCATGCCGAGGCGAATAAGAAGAGGCCGAAAGAGCTATTAATCCAAACAAAATGATCCGGTGCCTGGGATAAGAAAGGAATAGGCTGATCCCAAGACTCTAACACTATCCTCAAGGATTGCCCAGCCGGTGAAAAAAGATCAGCCACCGTAGCCTGCCTGGATAAACCAAACCTATATTTCATTGGGTCCGAGAAAATAAGATTTAATGGACCTCTAGGGTGCCAATGATCAAACCAAAAGGAGACTGACTGGCCATCTCCTACCCTCCAGCAGAAAGATAAACGGAATTCAGTCCTAAGGTGGAGGATTCTCTTCCAAGCCCAAGAGCAGATAGTAGGCTCCTTAACCACCTAGAAACTTTTGCTTTTTAAGAAATTGGAATGAATCCATTTGCACCAGAGAGATTCCTTGTCGGTAAAGAGGATTCAAATGTGTTTGAGCATCGCCGATTTGTTACATTCTCTCGATCTACGAATCCCTAGCCCACCTTCATTTTTTTGGAAGGCAAACATCGTCCCATGAAACTTTCGCTTTACCCTTTCCAAGACACGAGACCCTTCCAAAAAAACTGTCGGAGGATCTGCTCAATGTGGTCCAACACTGCAAAGGGGATAGTAAAAAGACTCGCCTAATAAGCTTGTATCGCATGAAGGATTGTCCTTATCAATTGGAGTCGTCCAACAAAGGAGAGAAAATGCTTTGTCCATGATTGAACTCTGGCCGTTATCCGATCAACTAGGGACACACAATCTGCCTTGCCGAGCCTAGAGGATATAATAGGAACACCCAAGTAGTGCACCGGTAGCTTCCCTTCACTGAAGCCAAGGCGAAGAATAATCTCACTCCGCAACTCATCCGAACCACCAGCTATAAAGATTTCACTTTTGTTATTGTTTGGCTTCAGTCCGCTCCACGTCGCGAAGGTGTCCAAGCCATCCTTTAAGAGAGAGATCGAACTCAAATCCGCTCGGCAAAATAGAAATACATCGTCCGCAAAGAACATATGAGATAACCTGGTAGCCTTGCATCGCCAGAAGAAATTGAACTCGAGTTGCATAGCACGAGCACTAAGGATCCCAGAAAAGACCTCCATAACCAAAGTGAAAAGGTAGGGAGACATGGGATCCCCTTGACGAATGCCTCGGCTACTAGGGAAAAATCCATGTAATTCCCCATTCAAGGAGATAGAAAACTTGGGCGTGCATACACATACCATGATAAGCCGTGTAAGGTGGTCCGGGAAGCCAAATGCACGAAGAACTAGTTCAAGAAAGTCCTAGTCAACCGTATCATAAGCTTTCTAAAAGTCCACTTTAATAAAACATTTAGGAATATAAGGCTGAATATGGAAGCCAACAAATAACTATTGGGCAAGAAGAATATTGTCCCTGATATGACGCCCTTTGACAAATGCGTTCGAGAAAGGTTGATAATATCCTAAAGGACTGCAGCTACACGATTGGCTAAGACCTTGGTGATACATTTATAAATAGTGTTACAACAGGCAATAGGCCTGTAATCATTGACTGAAGTCGCATTAGGGACTTTCGGGATCAAAACAAGGATGGTGTTGTTGATCTCTCTTAAAAGTCTCCCCGTGGCAAAGAAATCCTTCACCGCTTCAAGGACCAAAGGCCCAACCACCTCCCAGTTACTCTTGAAGAACTCTACACCAAAACCATCCGGTCCAAGAGCCTTCCCACGAGCTAGGGAAAACAAAGTATCATGGATCTCCTCATCTGAGAATGGACGAGAGAGAGAGCAAATCTAATTCTTGTTGAGAGGGCAACAAATAACTTGCTGAAGATCTAGTAAGGAGGGTCTGGATGATGTGGTGCCCGGTGCGAGAAGGTTCTGAAAGTGAGAAACAAACGTGTGCTGCACTAGACTCGGTTTAGAGACCAGATTACTAGAGGTATCACGAATTTAGATAATCCTATTGTTTAGTTGTTTAGAGACAATGACCTAGTGAAAAAACCTGGTATTTTTGTCACCATTCTCAAGCCGTCTGATTTGGGATTTTTTCTTGAAGAAAGATTCTTCCTAACTCCTCAACTCCACAAAAGTCCTCCGGTGAGACTTCTCCAACTCTGCGAGGAGTTCGCTAGTTGGGTCCTGCTGGAGGGCAATCTAAGCTAACTTAAAAGCATTCCTCAACTCCGCTGTCCTTTCAGAGATGTTAAAGAAAGAGTCTCTATTGAGCTATTTCAAACGGCCTTTCAAGGCCTTCAGCTTGCTTACCAATCTGTACATAAGAACCCCTTCACCCGGGCTATCCCAAACTTGCGAGACTATGTCATGGAATGACGGGTGCTCCATCCAAAATTCAAAGAACTTGAAAGGCTTCCTACGAAGTTCTGGTTGTAGCACTTTAACCACCATCGGCGTATGGTTAGAAATACCCGGAGTTAGAAAAGACGCTTCCAAGTAAGAGAAATCTAGGCTCCATTTAGCATTCACTAAAACTCGATCAATCTTTCTAGCCTTTCGGTTTACCTCGGAAGAAGTGGACCAAGTAAAGCGAAAGCCAACATACCTCAGGTCCTCTAACTCAGCCTGAAATAAGCATTGGTTGAACTCATCAAAGGATGGGATCCAGTTGTCGGAGCCCCCAAACCGATCAGACGGGTCCCTGATGGCATTGAAATCCCCAGCCACCAGCCAGGCCTCATTCGGTGCTACTATTAAGTTTTATCTTTAAAATGAGGTGATGGGCCATTAATGAGGGACAATTAACAATGGGCAGCACTATTTCCACTCCTATATGACTAAATCCATCCATTATTCACCAAAAAGGCAAAACTGCCTTCTATCATTCAATTGCAATTTAAATTGGTGGTCCAAATTTATTTATTTTCCATTTTTTTAGTATTTCTATATCCATGTAAAATCTACTTATCATAATTAAGAATTTCATATATATATATATATATTTGTTTATTGCAGATTTTCTAGGTAAATTAAAGGCACTATGCTTTTTTATAGTAAGATATTACTTCCATAAAGATTTGTTTAGTCGAAAGGAGAAGTTTCCAAGAAATCTAGTTCTTTTCTAATGAAATTTATGGATAAATTGTTAAGTAGATAAAATTTTAATAAACCAAAACATTGCATAAAGTAAGAACTTTGGATTGACAAAAATCAAAGTCATCTATGAACTATTTATGAAAAAAAATATCAAGATACCTTATTGTGCACAATATTTTTATTATATTCTTACGCGCCATCTATAAAAGTATCTTGCCAATATAATAAGGAAAAAAAGATATAGTTTTTAATATAGTAAATAGACTTTATAAATGTTTTAGACTAATGAAATTAATAATAAGTTCACCAAGAAAGTGAGTTTTTGAGATAAAATTGAGGGTACTCCTCAACTACCAATAAACTCGAAACTTTCACCCGCTAGCGGGTTAAATTGAATCGCTTTACAATAACAATCCAGCTTAGCTCTTTGCTTGGTGAGCTAGTCCATGCCAATTATCACATCAAAATCATACATGACCAGGACTATCAAATCTATCTTTCCCTTTCGCTCACCAATAACCAACTTGCAACTAGGAAATCTACCATAGACAATACCTTACCCTTTAATGAGGTGGATATACTAATGACTGACCTCAACAATTCAGGACTTAACCCTACCAGCTTAACAAACTGCTCAGCTATAAATGAATGAGTAGCACCAGGGTCAAATAAAGCATAAGTAACATAGTTGTTCAACAAGACAGTACCTATGATCACATCAGGTGAGTCCTCTTTCTATCATCTAGTGACAGCATATACTCTACCTTGAGCTGGAGGTCTATTCATTCTACCCTACAGTGTGTTTTGCGGCACGAATCCCCTGTTCTGACCCATCAATGGTGGTAGTGGCAACTATTATGGTCCCATCAACTTTTTAGGACAGTTTCTGGCTAGGTGACCCTACTGACTATACTCATAGCAAGCACCCATCCTAAAATGGCACGGGGCCGGTCCATGTCACCTTCTGCAAAAGCAAAATAGGATACCTTCCTCTAGTCATGGGCTTCTTCCCAAACCGGTTTCCATCTCAATTCGAACCGAATCTTGACCCAAAGGTGGTAGCTTGTTCACTCAGGTTCCTCTCTATCAATTGGGCTCATTCATACAAATCGTTGTAATCCTTTAGGTTGAATGGTACCAACGGATTCTTCAACTCTAGTCTAAGGCCATTCCTAAAGCGCCAAGCTCTATCCTTTGGATCTTTTACCAATCTTGAGGCATACTGAGATAACTCTGCAAACTTGGCCTCATACTGGTCTATTGTCATTAGACCTTGACAAAGGCACTAAAACTCCTCCATCTTCTACTCCCCAGCTTGGCATCCCGCTTGCCTCACGACCTTGCAATGCCATTTAGCCATCCCATGTGAACCCTAGGCCACCGTCGAGCCTCCGTCCAACCGCCTGAGTCGTCCCCATTGCCGTTCGGTCGCTGTTAAGTGTTGCCATTGCCTGCAGCAGCCTCTGCCAGCCCATCTCGCCATATCCAGCTCAGCCCGTTGCCTAGCCCTTTCCCTCGGCCCACCAAGCAAAATCGAAGACCAGCAAGCCTCCGTGGGCTTCAAGGCCCATTTTAGACCGCTTCCAAGCCTTGTAGCATGTCGCCGCTTCGGAGTTTGTCACCCGTCCATGCGTTGCCATCGTCATGGACTCATTGGATTTCAAAACTAGTGAGTTTACTCACTAAAATTTGATTATGGAGCTAATTATGCTTAAATGTTGATTAATTTAGGGTAAGTATGGTTTAAGTAGTTAGTTAGAATGGATTAGCGATTTAACTACTCATTATTGCATGTTAGGTGATTAGATTGGCTTAATTAGCGACTCGATAGGTTGTATTAATTATCTAGATAGGTTCGAAAATTTTACAGGCCCGTTTCGGTATTTAATTAGGCTTTTCGCGACTAAGTTTGCATATTTTTGGCATTTAAATGAATTTATTTAATTAATTTATGTATTTATTTAATTATTTATTATTTTCTAGAAATTATACTAGGATAGCTAGTGACCGGAATTTCGTGCTGATTGCAATTGTATGCTTGGTTTATTTAATTGAGTTTTGATTTGTGCAAATTGAGTGAGAATTATAATTTTGGGTATTTATTCCAAAATTGAGTAATTTCAGTATTTAATTGGAAAATATTGGGTGTCGGTTTACAATACCAAAAATATCATTCTAGACTATTATAATTACTAGATTCTATAAAAAAAAAGATATTGGGTTTTTGGCTCAGGCCGATCGTGTACCCACGCACGATTAGCTTGTGAGGGCATATGGGCATGTCGGCTTGTGCGAGCTTATTTATCTTTAGCTTGTGGGACCCTTTGCGAGCTAAGATCGTTTTATCAGCTTGAAAGAACATGATCCATATATTTATCAGCTTGAGCAAGTGATCTATATATATCAACTTAAGCGAGCTATGACCATATATTGCAACTCGTGTGAGTAGTGGTAGTATTAGAGGATGGTTATATGGTATTGAATGGATAGATAGTACCATTGGCATGGAATTGAGCTGATTGACTAATTGATCGATGATTCGATTTGAGTTGAGTGGATTGGTTGAGATCATGACATGTACTAAGTTGTAGAAAGGAAATGAGGCAAAGGTACATACTTTATCTTGTGTGTACATAGGTAGCCCTTAGGCATATTTCCTTCCTAGTCAGAGTTTAGAGGGTGGATTTGCTGAGACATTGTCTCACCCCGTTGTGGGTTCAACTTTTTCAGATTCTTAGATGGTGAATCCTCTTAAACGTTTTGGCTGCCCCATGGGGGTTACTGAACGGGTTTCTAGTTACCTTGATCTCGGAAATCACTGGGTCTACAAGCTGGTAGTAACCACTATTTTGATTGAAGAGAATCCACCTCATAGGATACCTCATGATTCAAAGCGTGGTTCCGCTACGGACACAATTGTTTCAAGGTGGGTCACCTTAGGACTTTTGATATTCCTGCTGTGGTAGTTGATGCTGCTCTAGACGACAATCCAGCTGACCCTCTTGATGGCGTGGTGAAGGACCCGACGTCCCGTTCGGACCCTGTGGAGACTAAAGAATCGGCGAACGAGTCCAACTAGCTGGTCATAGGATAGCTTGTTTTGAGGATCAATCTTTTGTAGACTTTTGTGAATATAGACTAGTCTTGTAAATGACCTAGTCTGCTTTGTATAAAAGTGTGTTGTAGTTTTCAAAATTTTGGCCTTGCTTTTCTATCTCATCTTTGTGTTGTCTGGGGATTTATTTATTCGCTTCCGCATGCGCATTAAAATGAATGGGTCGGCGACACATCCTGGGACGTCACAATTTAATCAACCACCGAGGGATGGGCACGCGCTCGAGGATCGGGGCGTGACACTTCCAACATGAAAGGGGGAGGTGGGGGCTTCGAATCCCCACTTTCGAGGGGGTGGGGTGAGGACGAATTAGTTTCAAGTGTAGGTTTCGACTCCCACGCCTTGCAAGGAGGTAGGGCGAAGTCCGAGAGTGAGAGTTAGAGTAGAAATAGAGTAGAACCGATAAAAAAAACAATATAGTAAAAATATATAGATATTATAAGATGAAAAAAATCAATTAAAAAATCAACAAAAAATTTGCTTATAATGACAAAAAAATTGTAAAGGAAAAAAATATGTGGCTAAGTTATGTTTGATTATGAAAGATGAGATTTATAAATATTTGATTGGCATCTAAACAATATTTGATTATGAAAGATGATAACTAACACTTTTGTTATTTTTCATCAATGTGTTGCTTCTCTAAGAAATATTAGATGAATGAGTACGTGTTTCGAGTAATTGAAGGAGATTAAAGGCTATTATCATGAACTTTGCAAACCGATCAAGAAGAGAAGAATCAACATTTAGCGTATCCAATATTAATAAATCTTGATGCAACCAAATTAAGATTTACAAAGTTGGGAAAAATAATTTACTTGAGGTATCAATAAATGCAAAATTTATTATCAACCAAATTGGCAACAAAATTTTCATAAGAAAAGCATGGGATATGTGAATATTCCTATATGAAAACAAATTAGATATGTATTTTTTGGAGAAAAAGATATTGTGAAGTTCTTTGAATGTGCGAATTCAACATTGCATTTTTCAGCAAAAATCCAACAATGCTGTCACGCCCCATGTGACATCTTGATTTTTCAATTCTATTTTCAATTGAATAAGTTGGGCTTTTCATCGACGTGCCTATAGTTCTTTTATTTGAGTTGGCCACTCACGAGATAACTAGCCTATCAAGTGAAGCCGTTAAGGAATCTAAATGCAATAGACTTGAGAATTCGACTAGGAATCGACTGCTCAACCATGCTAATCTGCAAGGGTCATTACGGCATAGACTGATTAGAGACCAGGGTAGTTTGACTCAACAGAAACATGTGATGTAGTGTGGTTGATTCCACCTAATTGCACAATTTTTGTCGATCGGCACTAGATCGATTTCTCTATTGTTTTGGTACCTTGTGTCCATATTTGAAATCTCGAGATTTTTATGACAACCGAGAGTCGCCAATGTGTCGAAGATATACGTGTGGCTCGAAAATAAAAATTCCTAAAAGCTACCAAATAGATAGGACGCACTAAACTCACGCCAGATTGAAATTAACCGTGAAAATGAACCTGATTTTAAAAATTGAAAATTCTGTCATGTCACAAGTTATTTTAGGAACGTCGACTCATCTTCAGAAGATTTTTCTGCAAACCGAGATTTTTAGAGTAAAATCCAAAGTTTATTTTTTATCTGGAAAAGTAGAGGGCCGCTTTTAATTTCATTTTTGGAATTCAAGTTGGACTATATGGTGAGAAAAAATGTTGATTGGGATGATGGCACCTTGGTTGGATTTATGGAAAGCAAATTGAGCTCATTTGAATGTGAATTCAAGGAGAATGGATGGAATTGGAGGGGAAAGTGTCACAAATTCGTATGCCATGGGGGGAGGAATAATTGGACCACATGGGAGGCTTCTTGAGGAAGCTTGGGGAGAGAGAAATGGGCTGTGGATGGCTGAGCAAGTGGTGGGGCAGCCACTTGAGTGAAAAGCCAAGTGTTGGAAGCATAGGAAGGCCATCTGGGGTCCCCCCTCTTTAGCGGCCTTCTCCCTCCTCTATCCCCCTCCTTTCTCCATTGTTGGGGTGTCTTAGAAGCTTAGAAAACCAGAGAAACCGAGCAGCTCCCTCCCCTTTCACCGTGGACCACTGGAGAAGCCACCAGACCCTCTCTTTCCCCTATTTTCCTTTCTTCCAGTTTCTGCTTCAGCTAACCTTTCCCCAAAAACCTAAGTTAAAAATTGTATTCCCACGAGAATTAGCTCACATGCCACCCACCATCATCTTCAGCACATCCAAACCATACGGGAGCACCTCGCTATTCGCTGGAAGGAGCCACCGACCGACCTGTACGTCGGCGAGAAGAAACCGGTCGCCAGTTCGTCGGTCTGCTTGGCAGCCTGCACTGCTTCATGTATTTCTCCCATTTCAACCGTTTTTCTTCCATTCCGACCCTACCTCCACCCATCCCAACCACCAGCAGGTCCCCCTTGACCCCCAAATGCCACCGGTCGCTGGCCAACCCCTCGTTGGAGCTTCGATCAGCCCGTTCCGCTTTGTTTCTCCTCTGGTAGTCCAATTTTTCCAAAGTTGCACAGGGCGTCCGAGTTTGAGGCTACTATTTAAACCTCGGGACCACCTTGGATTGCAGTGGTTGAGGTCTCGGTGCATCACCCTCGACCGTAGCCCCACCTGGTTCGTCGTTGCCCGTAGCCACCTATTTCCCTTGCCGTTTCCACGCCAAACCACCGCCGGTTCGTGCCAAACCACCACCGGTTCCAGCCGCTTGGCTCAAGAATAGAAACCGAAGACAGCAAGGAGTTTAGGACTTCGTGGCCCATTTCTCGAGCCCTTCTCAACTTTGGTTGGTGTCATCACTAGGAGGTGTATCACCCACCCTAGCGTCGTCATCGCCGTGGACTTACCACAACACTAAACCGGTGAGTTATTATGCTTAAGTGATGTTTAGATTAGTCTAAGCATGTTTAGGTGGTGAGATTATATTATTTCAATGTAAATTAGATTAGTGGATGGATTAATTAGTTTAATTATGCAATTAGATTAGTGTAAGCATGATTAGACTTCTAATTAATTATTTTATTTATTTAAATATATATTTTAATTAAATAATATTTAATAATAATAAATTAATTAATTAATATTTTTTCGGAAATTATATTAGGTGAACCGTTCATTAGAATTTCGTATCGATTACTCGGTCCGATCAATTTATGCAAATTGAATGCTTTATTGTGAAATTGAGTGATGTTTTGAAGTTTCGGTATTTAACTTGAAAATACCGGTGTCGGTTTTGACACCGTTAGTGGTTTTTAAATACCATAGCAGCTTGTGTGAGCATCGTTATTAGCTTGTGTGTGTATTGTATGTTAGCTTGTGAGAGCAATGATTGTTTATCAACTTATGAGAGCAAAGATCCATTCATCAACTTGTGCGAGCTTTCATCTATCTATTCCAGCTTGTGTGAGCATCGTTATCAGCTTGTGTGTGCATTGTATGTTAGCTTGTGAGAGCAATGATTGTTTATCAACTTATGAGAGCAAAGATCCATTCATCAACTTGTGCGAGCTTTCATCTGTCTATTGAAGTGGAGACCGAAGGATTGACGTATGTGTCCAATTAGTTGGTTTTAAAAAAGTTCCCCTTTTCGTTGAGCCGGTCTATTTTGTAGACAACCTAGTGTTGTATATAAACCTATGTGTTTATAAAGGCTTGTTTTGGTTGTGATTGATTGGCTACTTTTCTATCCTAAGCTTTTGGTTGTCAGGGGTAATTGTTCGCTTCCGCATGTGTAATAAAACGAATGGGTCAACGACACGTCCTAGGATGTCGCAAATTTGTATCGACCACCGAGGGATGTGTGCGCACTCAAGGTTCGAGGTGTGACATCCTCGTCTAAGTAATATCAGAGCCAATTGATAGTTGGAGTGATAAGATGCGATAGGTTCTTGGGATAGTAAGTAGGAAATGCTTTTATTTCATGCTGATGCATGTGATTGATAATTGAGTAGTAAATTGTTTGGTGTGGATCACTCAAATTCTAATATGATATTGGAATTGGAAAATAGGTGTCTATAAAGATCCTGTAGATGAGTAATCAGGAGTAGAGGACTCCTAGAAAGATGACCATGGGTTCACTTACTCGAGGTAGAACGCCGACTAGGGTCAGTACCTAAGGTGGCCGTGGTAGAGCGCAGGCTGAGGCCAGCGCAAGTGGAGTAGCACCGCCTCCTGTTGGTGTTGGGGTAGTAGCCCCTAGTGATCCAAGGTTGACTAGGATCATGCAGGCATTAGAAATGCTGGGAAATAGGATGGATCAGCAGGCTCCTATTCAAGCTGCAAGTGTCGCCGCTTCAACTGACGCTACCATAGCTGCCGATAATGCCGCTGCGGATGCTGCTATTGCTACCGCACCTGTTGCCACACCTGCTGGGGTTCCACTAGGGAACGCGGTCTCAGGGAGACCAATTCACAAGCTCGTTTAGAAGTTCTTGAAGCTGAACCTAGTTCCCCAATCCTCATTCGCCCCACCCGCCAACTTTTTCTTATTCCTCCTTAAGCTTTCCTTCTCTTTTTTCTTCCTTTTTCCGAGGTTCAATGGTGCAGGAGAACCTGAAGCTGCGTCACTTTGCGCCCAAGACCTGGAGAAGGCCTTTGCACTTTTGATGTGCAATGAGGAGGAAAAGGTTGTCTTGGAAGTATACTAGCTGCAAGGTAATGCTAATACTTGGTAGAAAGCCACTAGAGGCACAATATTTCCTGAAGATGTAGTCCCGGTGTGGGATGCTTTCTTCAGAGCCTTTAATGGCAAATACTTTTCGGGTAGCACCCGAGAGTAGAAGATGGAGGAATTCCAGTGACTCTGTCAAGGCATGCTAATTGTAGATCAGTATGAAGCCAAGTTTGCGAAGCTGTCTTAGTATGCTCCAAGACAAATAGAGGATCCAGAAGAGAAAGCTTGGAAGTTTAGGAATAGCCTCCGACTAGAGTTGAAGAATCTGTTGGTGCCTTTTGACCTAAAGGATTATAACGAGGTTTATGGTCGAGCCCAGCTGATTGAGAGGAACCTGAGTGAACAGATTGTGGCGTTTGGTTTGAGGTTTAATTCGAATAGGGATGGAATCCAGTTTGGGAAGAAACCAATGACCTGAGGGAGATATCCTATTCCGCCCAATAGGAAGGGTGGAATTGGTAAGTCAGCGCTGAGTCAGAATGGTATGTGTTGCTTTTGTGGAAGGCGACATTGTTCAGCCCCATGCCCTTTAAGGACGAGTGCTTGCTTTGAGTGTAGCCAATAGAACCACTAGGCTAGATTTTGTCCAAGAAGACCGATGGGACAACAGTAGTTACTGCCTTTGCCACTGTTGGGTCAGAATCGACGATTCGCACTATAGGGTGGACTGAATAGACCTCCAGCTCAGGGGAGAATGTTCGCTATCACGAGAGGACAAGCTGAGGACGCGGCTAATGTGATTATTGGTACGGTCTCGTTGAATGACCATGCTACATATGCTTTATTTGACCCTGGCACTACTCATTCCTTTATAGTTGAGCAATTTGTTAAGCTAGTAGCATTGAGTCCTAAATTGTTGAAGTCAGTGGTTAGCATATCTACACCATTAAAGGATAAGGTGTTGTCTGCATTGGGTTGCTCTGGTTGCAAGTTAGTGATTGGTGAGCGAGAGGGGAGGATAGATTTGATAGTCCTAGCCATGTATGATTTTGATGTGATAATTGGCATGGACTGGATCACCAAGCAACGAGCTAAGATGGACTACTATTGCATGGAGATTCAGTTTAACCCATTAAGGGGTGAGAGTTTCAAGTTTATTGGGAGTCGACGAGGACCCTCGATTACCTTAAGCGATGATTACCTTAATCTCCTCGCTTAAGGCAACCCGTTTGTTAGACGAAGGTTGCCAAGGTTACTTGGCGACTGTTGTGGATATGACAGTTGAGGAGCTGAAGATTGAGGACATCGTTGTAGTCCAAGAGTTTTTAGATGTGTTTCCGAAGGAATTGCCGGGTTTACCACCAGAGAGGGAGTTTGAATTCGTGATTGAGTTAGCCCCTGGGATAAAGCCAATCTCTAAGGCTCCTTACCGGATGGCGTTATTTGAGTTGAAAGAACTGAAGGTGTAGATGCAGGAGTTGTTGGATAAGGGATTCATACGCCCTAGTGCATCACCTTGGAGAGCACTAGTTTTGTTCATGAAGAAGAAGGATGGTTCATTGTGTCTGCGCATCGACTATCGTCAACTCAATTAGGTAATGATCAAGAACAAGTATCCACTCCCGAGGATCGACGACTTGTTTGATCAGTTGCAAGGAGTGTCGATATTTCCCAAGATCGACTTGAGGACAAGATATCATCAGCTAAGGATCAAGAAGGAGGACATACATAAGTTGGCGTTGAAAGGGCTAGTAGGGGGTGAATATGTGATCAAAAATGTTTTTGTAAAACTTAATAGATTAATTTGTCTTTTAAGAAAGATAGACTAAAAATGTAAAAGACTATAAACAATTGTATAGAGCAACGAATTAAAGCAAGGAGATTAGGGATAGAGAATCAAAACACAAGATTTATATTGGTTTGGCTTAGACCAAGCATACATCCATTCTCCTGCACTGACAGCCCACTAGCTAGATTCCACTAAGAACCAAAAGAGATTTTACAGTCTCACTTCCTTGATTCCATAGTGTAGAGACTCTGCTACACTTCCTCAAGGTCTCACAAGTATCTAATCTCTCTTTTGAGTATAAATTGAGCTCAACAATTGAAAAAAACAAAGAACAAGGAGCTTCAAACTTTGGAATTTTTCTATCACGCACACGCTCGAATAACTAGAGCGTCTTCCTTATATACTCCTCCATGCCTTCATAATTGTTGGCACCTTCCAAAGGAGTTCTTCTAATCAACCCATTCGATAGAATCAATTAAGGAGATCTCGAGTTATTTAAGGAATATGATGATAGCCCACCAATCTTGCTCGCTCATATAATTAGTATCTAGGTTTCCATAAGTAGAACCTTCCAAGTATACTTTGCCAATCAACGGATCTAAATTACTCGAATTAATTTCAATACGAACAATAGATCTCGAGGTGCCATCTCTAGCCATGAGATCTTCTTTGACTGCACGAATTAAATCCTTAAAGATATATACTCATATCTAGATAAGTCTTCATCAATAGATAATACTTCTCTTCGTCGGTCTAGAAACTATCAATGAGGGCAGACTTTAAATCTTGAGTCTAGAGGTCTTTAGACTTTGACGGTAGAGTCTGCAAGTCTTTAGACTAGACTGATGGAAACGTTTTGTCAACTTTAAAACAAATAAAGAAGTTTTCTCCAACAATCTCCCCCTTTTTGATGGTGACAAAAATTTCTTGCAAAGTTGGATACTTTTGACCTGCAAGGCAACACTTAAGCAAACAAAGATATCTCATAAATGATAAGTAGATTCAGATAAGGATAGTAACGATTCTGCATCCACAGAAAACAAGTTAGTCCCGTAAAACAACTATCTTTACCAAAATGATCAACATAGCTTAAGGGTCAAAACAATAGAGTCCAAATCAATCCATCCAAACTAAGATAAAAAATCAAAACCAACCAATCAAAAACCAATCAAAATCGAGTCAAATGCACCAACTTCTCCCCCTTTTTGTCAACAGCAAAAAGTAGAGAATATAAAGAGAATTTGATAAAATTAAGATTGCTTGGGAATGCGAACGAGCTAGAAATCTCCCATAGACTTGACAGTCTCCTCCAGCTTTCTTAGATCCTTCTTTAGTTGCGCTAAATCCTCACCTATTGCATTTGCTTGAACTTGAAGTTTAAGGGCTTGAACTTGGTCGTGCAAAGAAACTGAGGTGGCTTAATGAGAATTCTACATGTTCTAAAATTCACATCCCAATGCATAAACCTGACCTTTGATCTCCAGAAGAAGTTCAAGCAATCTTTTAAAGTCTGTTGAGTTGTCAGTTTGAGTGCTTGCTTTAGCATGATCAGTTTGTGGAGTGTTGCCAGATGATGGAACTTCAGCATGAACACCCAGACTTGGAGATGAAGCCTCATTACCTTATTCAAGAAAGTGAGAGGCATACACATCCTCTGGATCAGCAGGAGAATGACTAACATTATCATCAGTAAAAGCGAGTGAATGAGTACCTCTTTTATTAGCAACTCCCCCTGTTTCAGTGCTTTCAGGTGGAGATAAGTACTCTTCTTGCTCTAGCTCTTCTTCAATGTCATGATGATCTTGTCCTTCTTCCTCTGTTGGAGAATCACCATGACTTTCTCTTTCTGTTTCTCCTCTTCGCTCTTCTTCTTCTGTTCTTTCTTATTCTTCTTCTTTCCTCATTGTTTCCCTTTCTTCACTTCTTTGCTCTATCTCCTCTCTGTCTTGGTTCTCTCGATCATCTGTCTCTGGAACAAGACGTTGTAAGTTCTTTAAGGCAAGAGCGGAAATAGTAATGTCATCCTCATCTTCTTCATCTTGCAAGATAAGTGCTCTCATCTTCTTAGATGGAGCTGTCATGGGCTCCTTGCCTTTTCTTTTTGCAGCCATAGGGTCTTGTCGAGTCTTGACAAGGGTCTTCACCTTAAATCTCTCTAAGGCCTTGTTTAGCTCCTTTAGACGCATCTTTGAGACCATCTTCAATCCCACTACCATTGGATCAATGGTTCCAACACACATAATTTTGGGAGGCTAAATGTTAAGATGTCTGAACAGACGAGTAACAAAAGCAGAATAAGGGAGTTGTCCCTTGTCCTTTACCATTGACCTATACATGTGAAACATAATGGTGTGAGGCAGAGAGAACTTGTAACCAGCGTTGATGGCGTACATCAGCTTTGCTTCAGAATTGGAGACATCAGTCTTTGATGTGGATTTGGGTCTGAGACAATTAATCACAATCTTATGGAGCAAGATATTAAAGGCACTCATCCTCAAATACGAAATCCGATATTCTACAATTCTATCTCGAACAAGCTCCATAGTGGCATGACCAATAGGCACGTTAATAGATTGGAAAATCCCTCTCTCCACTCCAATCACATCAACCATAGTGTCCATATCTACCACATAATCCTGGTCTCTAACACTGAAGGAAAATCTATTCACATCTAAAAAGCTTAGATTGGAATAGAAATACGCGGTAAGTTCCGGATGAGCTTCAGCTGTCTGAGAGCAAAATTGTTCAAGTTGAAGTAAAGCAAACTTCTCCCGTAACTTTACATTCAATGAATCAAGAAAATCAAAATCCACACTCCTTGGATTCATCACCCCTCGCTTTAGTAGTTTAGAATAAACTCGCTTGTGTTCCTCAGAACGAAATAGATCTACTCTTCTTCCTCGAATGTTCACAGCAACACCCATCCTAGGCTTAAAATGAGTGAACATCTTTTCATCGTCATCTTTTCCCTCAGGTTGATTAACTCCTCCAAAACGTGGATCACTTGGGAAATTCGCAAAAGCCCTTTCTGCCGAACCAACAGGAGCAATTCCCAAACGTTCCATCGTTCTTAAAAAATCGGTTTCATTTCGGTACCCCTTTTCTCTAAAAAATTCATCAATAAAGGTCATTGCAAAACCACCTTCCTTCAAGGCGGTGTAGAGTTTGAAAGTAAATGCAGGCTTAAGAGTCCTTACAGGTTCGACATCCTCAATAATTTCTTCCTCTGCTTGTTGTTGCTGAGGCTCTTGTGATCTAGCCCGAGAAGAATGGCGCGGTTGAGAATGTTGTTGACTTTGTTGCTGCCTTGTAGAGTCTTCTTCCTTAGTTAGATCAAAGTGCGTAGGACCCTCGCGCATATGTTGTGATCCCCTACTTACAATCCTAGAGGACTTTCTTTAGGAAGACATTATCACAGTCTTTGATAGATTTTTCGAACTCGATTCGCGAGAAAGATGAAAACTTTATGGATTAAACTAGAGAGAAAAAGTAAAAAAGTGAAGTTCTGTGCTCTAGGGTTTGTGGGTAAAAACGAAGAAGAAAAACAGTATATAAAACAATCGAAACAAGGTATACAAATCGTCATAAAAGGAAAAATAAAAATGCCTTTTCAAAAATGAATAACTGCCTTTTTGAAAGAGGATAATTGTCTTTTCAGAAATGATAACTTCCTTTTTGAAAAAGAATAATTGCTACAACTTCAAAAACTTGGAAAGATAACATCAATCAATTGGCGGTTAATAAGCAACCGTACCTCTTCGAGTTTTTATCTAAAAGTTAAATTGCTAGAACCGAAATAACTTACAGTCGTAACGCTTGGTCTTCTGAGTCTGAGCATCTTTAGACTTTATCCTTGAGTCTGAGCTTCTTCAGACTTTAAGAGATAAGATGTTAAGTATGGAATGAATAGACTCAAATAGATTTTTCTCTAGAGGTTTTGTAAATATGTTCACCAGTTGATTCTTTGAGTCAATGAAATGGATCAAAAATTCTCTATTTTGAATATGATATCTAATAAAATGATCTTGAATCTCTATGTGCTTTACTCTTGAATGAAGAATTGGATTCTTTGTGAGATTAATCATGCTGGTGTTGTCACATTTGATCTTGGTGCAAGAGTTTTCGATTCCAAAGTCTCTTAGTTGTTGTTTTATCCATAAGATTTGAAAACAACAATTTCCAAAAGCCACATACTCTGCTTCTACTGTTGAAAGAGTTACAATACTTTGCTTCCTTGAAAAAGAAGATATTGTCCTATTACCAAGCAATTGACAAGTGCTAGAAGTGTTTTTTCTATCAATTCTGCAACGTCCTAGATCTGCGTCTGAATATCCAAAGAGAGTAAAGTCTCCTTCTTTGGGATACCTGTCACACCCCGATCCTTGGGCATGCACACTTCCTTCTACTTGGTCGATTTTATAATGCGATATCCCAGGACTAAGTATCACCGACCCTTTCGTTTATTAAGCACATGCGGAAGCAGTTATAAATCCCCAGACAATAAAACAATGGGATAGAAAAGTAAGGCCATATTTTTCATATTGAAGTTCACAACCGAATCTTTATACATGGCATAACTCAAAGTCTATTCACAAGACTATTCATAACATTCTAGTCACACTCTATATACATAACAAAAGGTTCACAAAAGAAGATGGGATCTCAATCCTCATCCGGGTCGAACTCAGGATCATCCTGATCCTCTTCTGACTCTTCTTCACTAAGCTCACATCCTTCAAGCTCTTCATCTTTTACCGGCTCATCATCCTATTCCGGTTCCTTCTTCACAGGCTCGTCTACAGGCTTGAAATGTTGTCCCACAACCAGGATGAGACTATATCTCAGCAAGTTCTACCCCACTAAGGCCCGAATAGTAAACCATTATACTATAGGCTACCTAAACATGCACAGGTCAGAAGACGTACCTTGGCATCAGTCCCAACCTGCAATTCAAGGTTATATATAGATGCTTCATATATCTCAATGAATGATCAATCAAATCACAGTTCAATCGACTTAGTCGATTACATGTTAGTCGGACCATTTCTAGGTCATTTCAATTATTCCATCTCAATTCCCAATTACGAATCACGATTCTCAGGTCACAACTTAAGCATAGGTGGAAGACACAGTCCCACTCGGCAACTTTCAATATTTAGTGGCTTTACGGTCCCATTCGACCACTTTCAATGTTCAATGGCTTTACGGTCCCACTTGACCCTTTCAATGTTCAATGGCTTTATGGTCCCACCCGATCTTTCCAAGATTTAGTGACTTTAGGGTCCCACCCGACCTTTCCAAGATTTAGTGGCTTTATGGTCCCACCCGACCTCTCTAAAATTTAGTGGCTTTATGGTCCCACCCGACCCCTTTCTACGATGCCATACTCTATCACCGAGCCACATGCATTCTCTAGAAAGACATACCGAGTCTCCGACCCACGCGCATTCTCTAAGGCTACCTTTTCGCCAAGGTGACATATCCAATAACTAAGCCACGTGTTCTTCCTAGGTGACACTCCTATTCACCGGGTCACGTGCATTCTCTAGGTGATTTGCCAACTCACTTTCAATACTAACAACTGATACTTGACCAATCCTCAATCACTTAGCAAAAATTGCATTATTTAAGAACATAATTTAAAAATACATCATTAAATTAATTTGACACGAATTAAAGCTCAAATAAAAAAATGGACTGCTCCACGACAATCAGTACGAAATTCCAGTCATCGGTCATCTCAGCCTTAATTTCCGAAAAATAATTAAATAATTAATTAATTTCGAAAATTAATTAATAAATATTAAAAATTCAATTTAGCTCAAAATAAAGCCCAATTAAATAAACGGACTTCACCACAATCACCAGCATAAAATTCCGGTCACCTGGCCATCCTAGTTGAATTTTCGAAAAATAAATAAATAAATAATTAATTTCTAAAATTAATAATTAATTACTAAAAATCCAATTAAAGCCCGAATTGCCTATTGAACCCCACTAAGGGTCGGGAAAAATCCCGAGATGCTTTCAATAAATAGTAGACTACGTCTACTTGCTAATTGAGCAATCAAAATGTCAAACATGCATCACAATTGTCTAATAATCACTAATCTATTCTAATCTAACCACCTAATTGCATTTAATTAAACCTAACTAACCCCTAAGCATAACTAGCAAACTAAGTAGGGATTAGTGAGATTACTCACCGGAATCGCGCACAAGTCGCATCAATCCGATGGGGACGGTGCGAGGAATGATACTTCCCAAAGCATAGCTCGAGTCCGGGGCCTAGAAATGGCCCAAAATGGCCCACGAACATGCTGGAAACCCACTCGGTAGGTTGCCGGTTTGGCTGCAAAACGGAGGGGAAATGAGATGGTTGGGGGTAGAGAAGGGTTGGG
The DNA here is from genome assembly GCA_016097485.1 of Eucalyptus sideroxylon x Eucalyptus melliodora. Classification (NCBI taxonomy): domain Eukaryota; kingdom Viridiplantae; phylum Streptophyta; class Magnoliopsida; order Myrtales; family Myrtaceae; genus Eucalyptus; species Eucalyptus sideroxylon x Eucalyptus melliodora. The sequence goes on from CM027826.1 coordinate 29,283,263, forward strand.
AAGACAGGTTGTGGTCCGGCGTGGCTAAGCGGTGGTCCACAGTGGCGGAATGGCTCCAACACGAGGCCAAAGAAGCTGCTGGACGAACTGTAGGGACGGCTGGAATAGTGAGATGGGGCTGAACCGAAATGCAAGGAACACGAGGCTTGACTGGTGAACGTTCCTTTAAGGGCGTGAGGCAGCAATTGGCGGAGAAGATCAACAAAAAATGGAGATGTGTTGTTGAGTGAGGGGTGAGGTTCAACGAAAGAAAAGAGGAGGAGGCTCATGTGTGTGTGTGTTGGTCCAAAACCGAACAACGTGGGGAAGGGGATAAACATAAAAAAGAAGAAGTCAGAGATAAGAAGAGGAAGGAAAAGAGAGACACGGCAGTGGGGACGTCGGCGTGGGGTGTTCCGCACGCGAGAGAGAGAGAGAGAGAGAGAGAAACGTGGGCGGCTAGGGGAGGAACGTGCGCAAAGGGGAAGGAAAATGAAGGAATAGAAATAAAAAAAGGAATGAAATGGAAATCCCAAAAAAAGTGATAATTCTTAGTCCAAATTGATCCCTGAAAATTCCCAGACTAAGGTACTTGATTCTCACTTGCTTTGATGCACAAAATTTCCCTCGACAAAGAATCTCGGGGAACAAAAACGGCCATTTTCTTCTATTCCGAATTTTAATTCATTTTTCTTCGGAATCCAATTTTCTGAAAAAATAAATTCGATTGAGGTCCAATTTGAATTCAGAAAAAGCACAAACAACTTCCATTCACCAATTCTCTTATACTAGATGCCAAAAGTTTCTTCAAATTGGCTAATCCGAGTTTCCGCTCATTCTCTGCATTGTCCGCAACGATTTTCCGTAAAAATCCCAAGCTCGATGGAATTTCTCCAAAAGACAAGACGATGTCCTATTCATGAACCGTGACATGCTCGAATGTCCGATTTCCAAAACTGAATTCCATTTCGTGGTTAAAATCAACCAAACGCAATTCTAGTCCAATCCAACCTATCAAGTAGCTTTTAGGGATTTTACTGCGGTTATATCCCTTAACGGCTTCACCCAATAGATTGGTTAACTCATGAGTGATTAGTTCAGAGAAAAAGGACCATAGGCGCGCCGGCGAAATGCCCATTTCATATATTCGGGATGGGGTTGAAATTCGGGATGTCGCAACTCTTCCCCTCTTATAAAAATTTCGTCCTCGAAATTTAAACCTTTACCAATCCTTAAACAAAAAAGTGGGGGTATCGTCATCTCATCTAGTCTCACTTTCCTCAGTTGCTTCTTCAGTCCCATGGCATTGTCAAACCACTTTGACCAAGGGGTCACTGAATCTGATCTTTTTGAACCAACAACTTAACCAACTTCTCACGTACGACACTCTATCGTCCACGTCTAATTCTTCAAGATTTAGCACGTGAGTTGAGTTAGGTTCGTACGTCCTCAACCTCGACACGTGAAAGACGTCATGCATTTGTGCCTACCCCGGCAGCAACACTAGACAATACGTTAGGATCCCGATTCTTTTCAGAATCTCAGAGAAAACTACGTACCTCGATTCCAAATTTCTACCCTCCTTGCTAAAGCGCAAGGTATCTCTGATTGGTGACACCTCCAAAAAGATGTAATCACCAATTTGGAACTTTAAGGGCCTTTAATGCTCAACAATACAACTTTTCTGGCGGCATTGAACGGTCTATAATCTAATTCTGATCACAACAACTACAATAATTAACTGCTGAATTGACTCTCAGCCTGTGATCTTTCTTTCTCTGATCTCAAGTCAACAACTGAAGTTTTGTACACTCTGCTCTGTTCTGCCTCAAAAGAACTATCTGACTGCTCTGCTAAAATTAGAAATCCTTGATTCTAAATCTGATATAGATTTGCCACTAGTACTTTACAAAGACGAACTATTTGACTTTTGTACACTTCTTCGCGTTTGATCAAATCAAGATCCCTTCACACAGCAACGACATGAGTCAGCTTCATCCATCTCTTGACCATTCTCCCAAATGGAAACATTACTCTTTTAACTCCTTGAGTAAATTTGTCACATATTGCAATACTACAGTGAATTTCCTAACAAGGTCTTTCCCTCAAGTTCCATACTGTCTGACACCCATCACCATTTACGATACCTCGACGTCCCATCATTTGAAATCTGAAAGTCAACTTTTCCCTTACCGATATCCTCTTATAGGATTTTCTAAACATTCTAGTCTTGTCAATCTTCTGACTCACGACACCGTCTCATGCTCAACTCATTAGGTCTCAACTGGCGGGATGCATATGCAATGATCTTATCATGTCGCATCAGTACGCACCCAGTCCTCCGCATAATACCTCACTATAGATCTCGCTTCACTGATAATTGTTTCGGTCTTCATCGGGTCTACAAAAATTCTTTCACCATTCTTAGATGTCCCTTGTGCTCCTTAGCATTCCTTGAATGCACCAGAATGTCCTTAAAAGACATGAGCACAACTAACCTCGACATTCTTTGAACACTTGATTTGTCAAATCCATGACAGCAGTTGGAACGTTCGTCAAGTTAAATGGCTTTATAGTATTCTCACAAGGGCCAAATCAAGTACGAAAAATCGTCTTCGGTATAACCTCCTTCCTGGTTCTTAGCTAACGATAACCTGTCCTCAAGTCAATCCTTGAAGACATCAACACTCTCTATAACCCGTCACCCAATTCGTCAATCTTTGACAACGAACACTTGTTCTTGAACCACCGGCCACGGTGGCTCCACTAGATAAGACTCTGCTGATCCTCAACGAAGAGGTGAAGGGTTCAAAACCCAAGAGAGGCGCTAGGTGTATTAAGTGTGACTCAGGGTTGGTGGGTCCTCCTGCTTAAGTGTCACTTGGGGGTTTACGGCGCGGCTGTCGGCTGCAAGCTGGTTCCTCCAATACCAAAAAAAAAAAAAAACACTTGTTCTTGATTGTCACTCGATTGAGTCGATTATAGTTGATGCATAATTGCAACAAACCATCTTTCTTTCTTTCTCACCACAAAACTAATGTTCCCTAAAGTGATGCACTAATATGCACAAATTCCTCATTCATCAATCCTCACTTTGCATCTTTGATTCTATCAATTTAGGCAACAACAACAGGTAAGAAGCCTTAGAGAGTGACTCCGCCTCCTTTGTTAACTCGATCATAAGTTCTATCAATTCAAACAACAACAGCTGGTAAGAAGCCTTTGAGAGTGGCTCTATCCTGGTGTTAGCTTGATGGTCCGACAGTTCTTGTGACAACACATCTAGAAATTCATAGACCACTGAGATGTCCTCCATCTCTAGTTCTCTAATCTGTCCTACCTAAGACAATCGCCAAGCAACCTTGGCAACCTCTGTCTAACAAACAAGTTGCCTTCAGCCAACGAGATTAATGAAATCGAAAATTCTTTTCGACTCTCAATAACCTCGACACTTTCACATACTAATAGACTAAAATGGATTACTCCAAGACCATGATTCATTATCACAAGATGCTCCATGAACCCACACTATTCACGTGGCGTCAAACTCACACCTCAGCAACTAGTCAAGCACAACTAGTGTTAGTGATTCCCCTCTCTTTCACTTTTACTTCAACAATTTAAGTTCTATTAACTTGGCATAAAACTCTGTTGCGTTGCTCTGATAAAATTACCTCCAACACATTCTTTCTCTAATCGGTGCAACGTCCATTCTACTCCCATTCCTTTCGCCATCCTAGTGGCGTTCTGGCCGCAGTAGCGATGTCTATGCTACCTTGAAATAACTCACGGCCATGTGTTTTATAAGTAGGAGTTTATTGAATTATGTTGGGCCATTTAAGTTTGGACTTTAGGCCCAAGTGAGATGGGCCTAAAGTGGGCCAAGAGGCCGGGCCCATAGAGCCATGAGGTGGTCGACGCATGGAGGGGGGAGGAGGAGCCGCATGGCCTCCTCCAAGTGTCTTCAACAAAGGAGACACTTGTCTCCTTCTTGGGGACAAGTGTCCCCCATGCAAAATGAGAATGCATGCAAGTATATAAACAACCAAAAAGAAAGAAAGAGAAGGGAAGTGACCAGTTTTGAGGGGGTGAGAGAGAGAGCTGTCGAGAGAGTGAGAGAGGGAAACCGAGAGAGAGGAGGAGGAGGCCGCGCGAGGAAGAAGTCCGCCCGTTCGTCGCCGTTTTGCCTTTGTTTGTTGCTGATTTGTGCTTGAATCTAAGGCAAGTGAAGTCCTAAAACCTACTCTTTGCATTGCTGTGTGTATGTGTAGTAGATGGTAAGTCTTGGTTGTAGATGGGATGAGATTTCGGAGCTTTGAAGAGAGAATCGTTGGTCATGCGTGCTGATTTCGGAAAGACCAGTCCGACCGTCCGTGAGTTTGTGTGTTGCATATGACTTTCTATTTGGAATTTCACTTCAACCTCTTCATGAAAGTTGTATAAAACATCTGGAAGTATAACATACTAAAATTTGAAACAAAATGGACAAGTATTGTGGGGTGAACCCCTTTTTCTACGAAAACATTAGATCTGGAAACTGTCTTGTTGACCTCTTGGTGATTTCGTGTGTTGCATGTGACTTTTATTTGGAATTTCACTTTGACCTCTTCATGAAAGTTGTAGAGAACATCTTGAATAATAACATACTGAAATTTGAGATAAAAATAACAAGTATTTCTTGGTGAAACGATTTTCCTTTGGAGAGACTAGATCTGGAATTCGTCGTGATGACCTTCAGTGGTTTCGTGGTCTGTAAAGTAACTTTCTTGTTGAAATCTCACTTTGATCTCTTAATGAAAGTTGTAGTATACTTCTTGAGGTAGAACATATAAAAAATTTAGAGGAAATGAACAAAAATAAGTCAGTGAAACCGTTTTTTTGAAGAAACTGGATCTGGGGAAAATGCTGTTTCGACCAGTGATTTCGTGATTTTTATAAAATCATACAGTTAAAATTTGATCATGTGTCCTTAATGAAAGTCGTAGGTAATATTTTGAGGAACAACATACTAAAATTTCAGATAAATGGACCCGTAATGACCAAGGAAACGATTTTTCTTCAACACGGGTAGATCTGGAAAATGATGCCGAGAATAGGAAAAAGTAAATTGATTTTATCTAATAATCCAGAATGAATTGAACTACGATTTCTTCATGAAACTTGTACCTCTAGGTCTTTTGTATAGTGTGTCGAAATTTCAGAATTTTCTGAGTTTATTTAAGGGTTTAATCGAAATTGTTTTCAAAACTGTGCATGGATGATGTTAAAATCCTTTTTCGGTGATGCATGGACCTGTACGTTTTCTGTGAAGCCTTGTTTGATATGGTGTTCTTCACAAAATATGTTTTCTTAGATCTTATCTACATTGTGGTAAATTTTCAGAATTTATTTCCATCATTTGCTAATTTTCTAGAATTTTTCATGAATAGCACGCATTCTGTTTAAGCTGGAAATTGTTTTATTTACTGTTTATTGGATTTATTATGTAAATCATGATATCCTGGATTATTATTCGTGCAATGACATGATGACATTCATACATTTCATATGACATCAAAGGATTGATGGATTTTCATGAACTCAATGAAGTTTTCAAAACCATTGCATCAAATGATACTTTTCCCAAGGCATATTATATGATTTTAAAAAGGGCTGCTATCAAATCATTGGCATTGTTGCATCAAATGTGAAATTGAAAATGAGATGTATGGGAATATGCATTGTGGTGATGAGAAGGCCGTCGGAGGTGTGAGCCGACGATGCCCCGGGAGTGTCGGGATGTTCGATATGTGAGGGTGCAGGATGTCCGGTGGCCTAGTGGCGTAATTCCGGAGGGTCCTCGGGAGTTTCGAGATGCCCGGTGGTATACGGTACGTAATTCCAGAGGGGGGAATCCTGGTGGTATGTCGGTACGTAATTCCGGAAGCCCCGGAGGTTTGTGCCGGGGGATTCCTCGTGATGCTAGTTGGGATGCGAGATGCCCTGGGGGGAGGTGTGTATTTTGAATACATGGAGGTTCCTTGCGATGCCTGGTTGGATGCGAGCGATAAATTGTGGGATGCAAACATTGATCCTGGAAAGAAAAACTGATGAGATCCTTGTGAAAGATAAGAATTGAAAGTGAATCATGTGCATGGGTGTATGCATATGGCATGATGCATGATCTGCTTATGAAAATAAATTGATGCTATTTGACATTGAGAATGCGATCATGAAGGCTTGAATGGATCTCATGGTGATGCATGCTTGATAGCATGGATGATATGAATCATGGTGATATATGCACAATGGCATGGCAAGATATGCATGACTGCATGGTGATGTGTGCTTGTATAGCATGGATGATGAGTGCATGGTGGTATATGCACATATGGCATGAGTATGCATGAATGCTTGATGATGAGTGCATGGTATATGCACATATGGTATGGGTATGCATGAATGCTTGATGATGATGGCTTGATGATATATGTATGGTTGTGAGGTGAGGTATGCTTGATATGCATGAATGATATGTGCTTTGTTATGATGCCTTGATTGTTCTGTTTGATGCAATGAGTAGTTTGGTGGATCTTTACTGCTGAGTGGTTGTACTCACCCTTTTGGGGAATAACATTTCAGACTAGATAAGATATCCTCTCTCTGCCACTGCCACCGGTAGATGGATCAAGTGGTTGGATATGACCGCGAGGAGGAGGATAGCAAAGGAAGGAACTTTTGGACGCCGACACTGATCGATGGACTTTAAGTATACGACTGTTGGAGGAGATGTCGATCATCTTTTGAAGTATAGCCGAGTATAGAAGACTATGGCATTTTGATGTACCGATGAATGATGTCCATCTGGTTTAAGTAAATAAAAGTGTTCGGCTTTTACCTATAAATGTTTAGTTAGGTGTGCATTGTTTTCTGAATATAGGGAAGGGAGTTGTTGGATGTGCTTCCGTATATGAACTGCGCAAGGGACCGATAATAAAAGATGTAAACCCCCATGGTTGTATGGACCCGCTGCAATTGAAATGGTATCAGAGTGACATGTTATCAAGTCAAGCGAATGGTAATCAAACTGTGGCGACCCTAACGGTTCGGGGGCCGTTCGAGGGGTGCCACATCCATTGTTTTGGTATTAGAGCTATGGTCTATTTGGAGTGATAAGGTGCCTCAAGATGGAAATGAGGATAGAATGATGCACACCATAGGATACTAACTAGAATGGTTGACTAACTTTGAACAACGGGTGATGGATATTCACTCGTAGATCCTTGGTAACTAGTGTGATGTTGCTTTTGTGTGTCAGTAACATTCTATGTTACTTATGTGACTTTAGTAATAACCTTAATTAATGATCTGACTAGTGACACCGAGTTGCAAATTATTCTTGAGGCAAATGCTTGGAAAATTGCAGGAAAATCATGGTGCGAGTTGGAAGTGCTCATCCATCGAGGGCTGAAGCCTTCGCTACAAGGGCTGAATCCCGAATGGAAGATATCCTATATGCATTGACTAATATTGGAAGTATGATGGAAAGGCAAGGGCAGCAACAACCCGGAGTGGAACGTTGCCCTCAAGGACTGATGGAACAATTCCTAAAGTTGAAACCACTTAAGTTTAGTGGAATGGGAAGTCCTGAGGAGGTAGAGCAATGGATTGATGGAATGGAACAAATTTTCCGATTGTTGGACTGCAATGATGTTGAGAAAATAACTTTGGCAGAGTACCAGCTGGAGGGAAATGCAAAGTTTTGGTGGAGAGCTTCAAGAGTCACAATCTTTCCACTAGGTACTGAGATAAACTGGGATGAGTTTGTTAGAGCTTTCAATAGGAAGCATTTCTCTGATTGTGCCAAGGATAGGAAGATCACTGAATTTGTTCAGTTAGAACAAAGGAGCGTTGACAGTAGACTAGTATGAGGCAAAATTTTCTGAATTGTCTAGGTATGCTCCTAGGTTGGTTGAGGATCGAGAGGAAAAGGCTAAGAGATTTCTGAAAGGATTAAGGATTGATATTAGAAAACAACTAGTGCCTCTGAATATAAGGGATTATAATGAGATTTACGAGAGAGCAAAGTTGGTGGAGCAAGAGCTAGTGAGAGAGCAATTAGAATCTAAAAGGCAGATGACCTTTAATGATGTTCGAAGGGGTAAGAGACCTTATCCTGATCAAGGTCAGCCTTGGGAATCTAAGAAAAAGAATAACTTTGGAAATTTTAGAAGAAGCTTGGAATGGCCCGACTTTTGGGAGAGTACCCTACCAGGGTAATTTTTGCTAGAGATGTGGTAGACAACATGGGCCAAGACCTTGTAATAGCCAACTAAGATGTAATGGATGTGGGCAAATAGGACACTTTAAGAGAAATTGTCCACGCAATGGGTCGCAGCCGAATGTTAGCTCGGTGCAACAAGTGCAACAAAGTACCGGTGGACCAAACCTACCAAGGAATCCACAGAGGCCACCACCACAAGGAAGGGTGTATGCGGTCACTCAAGAGGAAGCAGAGCTTCCGAAAGTGTTATCTCATGTATGATTTTGATAGAGGGATAAGAAGGTATATGCGTTATTTGATATGAGTGGCACGCATTCATTTGTGTCTGAAAAATATAGATGATTGTGAGAAATAGGAACAAATCTTTAGATATGCCTCTTCGTATTTCTACATCACTGAAAGATATGTTGTTATCTACGTTAGCATGTGAGATGTGTGAGATAACCCTAGGGGAATGAGATCTGGAAATGGACTTGATAGTGATAGTTATGTATGACTTTGATGTCATCATAGGAATGGACTAGCTCCGTAAGCAATGGACTAGGATAAATGATCTCCTGAGATAGTACTTATCTTTGTGCTAAGGATAAAACCGTGAGGCTAAGAATGGGATAGGCCAAAGCGGATAATATCTCTATAAGTTAGTCCCTATCGAAACGAGACCCTCCAATGGATGTGTAGTTTGGGTTCGAACCAGGCAAAAGCTGGTGTACCTGTAATGACCCGATCTGATGAGGCGGGGAGTGGATGCCGAGGTCAGAGGACTTGAACAAGGAGCGGCTCCTGGCAGGCTTCTAGGATGGCAAAAGGGGGCAGGAATGAACCGAACTATGAACTGAACTGGGAAGGTAGTGTTTTTGGGATAATTTTATCAGAGTGACATAGCGGAAGCATGGTTAAGCTTGTAGAACTCTTGTTGTGAAAGAGAAGGATGGGTTGATATGTTTATGCATTGACTATAGACAATTGAATCAAGTGACTGTTAAGAGTAAGTACTCATTACCTAGAATTGATGACCTATTTGACCAATTGCAAGGAAGTTCGGTCTTTTCTAAAATTGACTTGAGATCAGGATACCATCAGTTAAGGATTAAGAAAGAAGACATTCTAAGATTGCATTTAGGACTCGCTATGGACACTATGAGTTCCTAGTTATGCTATTTGGATTGACGAATGCCTTAGCTGCATTCATGGATTTAATGAATAGGATATTTAAGCCTTATTTGGATCAAATTGTGATTGTCTTCATTTGATGATATCCTGATATATTCTAAAGGACCTAAAGAACATGCGTAGCATCTAAGCGTAGTGCTGCAAACAAGGCTTAAGAAGTGAATTATGGAGAGTAAGTTATGAATTTGAGGATTAAGTTATGATCATTTGAGCTAAGTAGTGACTTCCTATTAGAGGATCTCATTGGAAGTCTTGATGCATTACATGGAGGCATTTAGTATGTATAGATTGATCTTGGAAGTCATGAGTTTGAGTGGTCATATGAGACATGAAATTATTTGTGGTTTATATGTCGGAATAATAGGTTTAATTGATGATGGTCAACTTTTAATTTTAGGTGATGATCTTAGTTTGAGAAGGTTTTGTGGAATTAGTGGATATGATCAATTGTGGTTATAGTCTTTCCAAGGTGAAAAGGTGAAAGTTCAAGTTGTGGATTTGATGAGTGATTAGTCCAAGTGATGATCCTTTAGGATGAGACATGAGATATACTCGATGGAAACTAGACAAGTTTCATTTTGGTGGATTGTCGATCTTTGAATTGAATAAGTCTTGGTGGACTATCGATATTTGAACCGAATGAATGGTATTATATTTTAGGCTTGAATCTATGTTGCAGTGAAAGCATAGTGAATGTCTTTGTTGGACTGAACCAAATGAGTTGTTAATGGTGTCGATTTTGATGGTTCTAGGCTTGAATTGATGGTGACAAAGGTATAGGAATAATTTGGCTAAATGGTGTGTTAGATTAAGACCGTTAGATATTCCAGAATGGAAATGGGATCATGTGATGATGGATTTCATGCAAGGATTACCAAGGACATTAAGTGGTCACGACTCTATCTAGGTGATAGTAGATCGCTTGACTAAGTCTACCCATTTCCTAGTAGTTCGCGTAGATTATCCGATGGATAAATTTGCTAATATATGTGTAAGCCAAGTGGTACGCTTACATGATATTCCTGTAACGATTACATTTGATCGAGACTCCAAGTTTACTTTGAATTTTTGGAGAAATCCCCAAGATGCTTTAGGGACGAAGCTTCAATTTAGTACTGTTTTTCATCCTCAAACAGATGGACAAGCAGAGTGATCCAAGAATTAGAGTACATGTTAAGAGCTTGCATCCTTGACTTTAAAGGAAGTTGGGATGAAAAGTTATACTTGGTAGAATTCGTGTATAACAATAGCTTTTAGATAAGTACAGGCATGGTTGAGGAAGTATCAGCCAGACCCTAGTCACATACTCGATCATGAAGCCATCAAAGTGGATGAGAAAGTGAGGTACATTGAGGAGCTTGTGCAAGTATTGGATCAAAAGGAACAAATTCTCAGGACTAAGAGAATTCCATTGGTTAAGATATTATGATGATATCATGATGTGGAGGAAGCCACATGGGAAAGTGAAAATGAGATGAGGGAAAGGTACCCTCACTTGTTTAAGGAGACATAGGCAATGTCTAATTTCGAGGATGAAATTTTCCAAGGAGGGGAGAATTGTGGCATCCCAAAATTCATGGCAACCTGTACATTTTATGAATAGGTGATGGAAGTTTATTGAATTATGATTTCAAGATTTATGGCCATAATTTGCAATAAGAATGATGGCCAAGTATTTTTAATGGATAATTATTTTGTAGGAAAGAACATCCTATATGGCCATGTGAGATAAATTGGAATTTATGGATTTATGAAATTTGTTTTTGGCCATGGATTTTAAATTTGGATTTTATTAAATTATGTTGCAAAGTCTTTTGGCCATTTTATTATGCAATTTGGTATTTCTTTAAAAAAGGATTAAGATGTATTATTAAAAATAAACTTGGGCCATTTAAGTTTGGACTTTAGGCTCAAGCGAGATGGCCTAAAGTGGGCCAAGAGGCCCGGCCCATAGAGCCATGAGGTGGTCAACGCCTGGATGGGGAAGGAGGAGCCGCATAGCCTACTCCAAGTGTCTTTGGCAAAGGAGACAAGTGTCTCCTTCTTGGGGACAAGTGTCCCTCCATGCAAAAATGGAAGCATGCAAGTATTTAAACAACCAAAAAGAAAGAAGGGAGAAGGGAAGTGACCAGTTTTGAGGAGAGAGAGAGAGCTGTCGAGAGAGAGAGAGAGGGAAACCGAGAGAGAGGAGGAGGAGGCCACGCGAGGAAGAAGTCCGCCCGTTCGTTGCCGTGTTGCCTTTGTTTGTTGCTGATTTGTGCTTGAATCTAAGGCAAGTGAAGTCCTAAAACCTACTTTTTGCATTGCTGTGTGTATGTGTAGTAGATGGTAAGTCTTGGTTGTGGTAGATGGGATGAGATTTCGGAGCTTTGAAGAGAGATTCGTTGGTCATGCATGCTGATTTCGGAAGGACCAGTCCGACCGTCCGCGAGTTTGTGTGTTGCATGTGACTTTTTAGTTGGAATATTGCTTCTATTTCTTCATGAAAGTTGTATATAACATCTTGAAGTATAACATACTAAAATTTGAGACAAAATGGACAAGTATTGAGGGGTGAAACCCTTTTTCTACGAAAACATTAGATCTGGAAACTGTTTTGTTGACCTCTTGGTGATTTTGTGTGTTGCATGTGACTTTTTATTTGGAATTTCACTTCGACCTCTTCATGAAAGTTGTAGAGAACATCTTGAAGAATAACATACTGAAATTTGAGATAACATTAACAATTTTTTCTTGGTGAAACGATTTTTCCTTTGAAGACGTTAGATCTGGAAATGTTGATGACCTTCAGTGGTTTCATGCTCTATAAAGTAATTTTCTTTTGAAATCTCACCTTGATCTCTTAATAAAAGTTGTAGTATACTTCTTGAGGTAGAACATATAAAAAATTTAGAGGAAATGAACAAAAATAAGTCGGTGAAATCGTTGTCTTTTGAAGAAACTGGATCTGGGAAAAACGCTGTTTCGACCTAGTGTGATTTCGAGATTTTTATAAAATCATACAGTTAAAATTTGATCATGTGTACTTAATAAAAGTTGTAGGTAATATGCTGAGGAACAACATACTGAAATTTCAAGTAAATGGACATGTAATGACCAAGGAAACAATTTTTCTTCAATGATGGTAGATCTGGAAAACGATACCAAGAATAGGAAAAGTAAATCTGATTTTATCTTTTAATCCAGAACGAATTGACTACGATTTCTTCATGAAACTTGTAGCTATAGTCTTAAGTACATTGTGCCGAAATTTAGAATTTTCTAAGTTTATTTAATGGTTTAATCGAAATTGTTTTCAAAACTGTGCATGGATGATGTTAAAATCATTTTTCAGTGATGCATGGACCTATACGTATTCTGTGAAGCCTTGTTTGATATGGTGTTCTTCACGAAGTATGTTTTCTTAGATCTTATCTACATTATGGTAAATTTTCAAAATTTATTTCCATCGTTTACTTATTTTCTAGAATTTTTCATGAATAGCACGCATTCTGTTTAAGCTGGGAATTGTTTTATTTACTGTTTATTGAATTTATTATGTAAATCATGATATCCTGGATTATTACTCGGGCAATGACATGATGACATTCATACATTTCATATGACATCAAAAGAATGATGGATTTTCATGAAATCAATGAAGTTTTCAAAACCATTGCATCAAATGATACTTTTCCCAAGGCATATTATATAATTTTAAAAATGGCTGTTGTCGAATCATTGGCATTGTTGCATCAAATGTGAAATTGAAAATGAGATGTATGGGAATATGCATTGTGGTGATGAGAAGGCCGTCGGAGGTGTGAGCCAACGATGCCCCGGAGTGTCGGGATGCTTGGAATGTGGGGGTGCCGGATGCCCGGTGGCCTAGTGGCGTAATTCCGGAGGGTCCTCGGGAGTTTCGAGATGCCCGGTGGTATACGGTACGTAATTCTAGAGGGGGCAATCCTGGTGGTATGTCGGTACGTAATTCCAGAAGCCCCGGATGTGTGTGCTGGGGGGATACCTGGTGATGCTAGTTGGGATGCGAGATGCCCGGAGGTGTGTGCCGGAGGTTCCTCGCGATGCCAGGATTGGGTGCGAGCGATAAATTGTGGGATGCAAACATTGATCCCTGGAAAGAAAAACCGATGAGATCCTTGTGAAAGATAAAAATTGAAAGTGAATCATGTGTATGGGTGTATGCATATGGCATGATGCATGATCTGTTTATGAAAATAAATTGATGCTATTTGACATTGAGAATGCGATCATAAAGGCTTGAATGGATCTCATGGTGATGCATGCTGGATAGCATGGATGATATGAATCATGGTGATATATGCACGATGGCATGGCAAGATATGCATGACTGCATGGCAATATATGCACGACTGCATGGTGATGTGTGCTTGATAGCATGGATGATATCAGTACATGGTGGTATATGCACGTTGCATGGTGATATATGTATGAATGCTTGATGATGAGTGCATGGTGGTATATGCACATATGGCATGAGTATGCATGAAAGCTTGATGATGAGTGCATGGCGGTATATGCACATATGGTATGGGTATGCATGAATGCTTGATGATGATGACATGATGGTATATGTATGGTTGCGAGGTGAGGTATGCTTGATATGCATAAATGATATGTGCTTTGTTATGATACCTTGATTGTTCTGTTTGACGCAATGAGTAGTTTGGTGGATCTTCATTGCTGAGTGGTTATACTCACCCTTTTTGGGGAATAACATTTCAGACTAGATAAGATACCTCTGCTCCCACTGCTACCAATAGATGGATCAAGTGGTTGGATATGACCGCGAGGAGGAGGATAGCAAAGGAAGGAACTTTTGGACGCCGACACTAATCGATGGACTTTAAGTATACGACTGTTGGAGGAGATGTCGGTCATCTTTTGAAGTATAGCCAAGTATAGAAGACTACGGCATTTTGATGTACCGATGAATGATGTCCATCTGGTTTAAGTAAATAAAAGTGTTCGGCTTTTACCTATAAATGTTTAGTAGGTGTGCATCGTTTTCTGATTATAGTGAAGGGAGTTGTTGGATATGCTTCCATATATGAACTGCGCAAGGGACCGATAATAAAAGATGTAAACCCCCATGGTTGTATGGATCCGCTGCAATTGAAATGGTATCAGAGTGACATGTTATCAGGTCAAGCAAATGGTAATCGAACTGTGGCGACCCAGAAGATCAACAAAAAATGGAGCTGTGTTGTTGAGTGAGGGGTGAGGTTCAACGAAAGAAAAGAGGAGGAGGCTCGTCTGTGTGTGTGTGTCGGTCCAAAACCGAACAACGTGGGGATGGGATAAACATAAAAAAAAGAAGTCAGAGATAAGAAGAGGAAGGAAAAGAGAGACACGGTAGTGGGGACGTCGGTGCGGGGTGTTCCGCACGCAAGAGAGAGAGAGAGAGAGAGAGAGAGAGAGAGAGAGAGAGAGAGAGAGAGAGAGAGAGAGAGAGAGAGAGAAACGTGGGCGGCTATGGGAGGAACGTGCGCAAAGGGGAAGGAAAATGAAGGAATAGAAATAAAAAAGGAATTAAATGGAAATCCCAAAAAAAAATGATAATTCTTAGTCCAATTTGATTCCAGAAAATTCCCAGACTAAGGTACTTGATTCCCACTTGCTTTGATGCACAAAATTTCCCTCGACAGACAATCTCGGGCAACAAAAACGGCCATTTTCTTCTATTCCGAATTTTAATTCATTTTTCTTCGGAATCCCATTTTCTGAACAAATAAATTCGATTGAGGCCCGACTTGAGTTCAAAAAAAGCCCAAACTACTTCCATTCACCTATTCGCTTACACTAGATGCCAAAAGTCTCTTCAAATTAGCCAATATGAGTTTTTGTTTATTTTCCGAATCGTCCGCAACGATTTTCCGTAAAAATCCCCCGAACTCGATGAAATTTCTCCACAAGACAAGACGACGTCCTATTCATGAACCGTGACATGCTCAAATGTTCGATTTTCAAAACCGAATTCCATTTCGTGGTTAAAATCAACTAAACGCAATTCTAGTCCAATCCGACCTATCGAGTAGCTTTTAGGGATTTTATCGTAGTTATATCCCTTAACGACTTCACCCAATAGATTGGTTAATTCGTGAGTGATTAGCTCAGAGAAAAAGGACCATAGGCACGCTGGCAAAATGCCCATTTTATATATTCGGGATGAGGTTGAAATTCAGGATGTCACAATACCATAGACCTAACTTAGAGGTTGTTACAACGTATTTGATGATGCGTTTCGCAGCACTTAGATGAGATTCTTTGGGATCTGATTGAAATCTGACACAAATGCAAACACTAAACAAAATGTCAGGTCTAGAAGTAGTAAGATAAAGAAGTGAACCAATAATACTCCTGTACAGCTTCTAGTCAACTTTCTTTCCTCCTTCATCTTTGTCCAGCTTCGAAGAACTTGACATTGGTATCTCAGTCTTTTTGCAATTCTCCAAACCAAACTTTTTGACAAGTTCTTTGGCATATTTTTCTTGGTGAATGAAAATTCCTTCCTTCAATTGTTTCACTTGTAGTCCGAGAAAGAAGGATAGTTCACCCATCATGCTCATTTCGAATTCATCATGCATAGACTTAGAGAACTTCTTGCACAAGTTTTCGTTAGGTGATCCAAATATAATATCATCAACATAGATTTGAACAAGTATGAAGTTTTTACCTTCTCTTTTAATGAACAAGGTAGTGTCCACTTTTCCTTTGACAAAATCATTTTGAATTAAAAACTTACTTAATATGCCGTACCAAGCTTGAGGTGCTTGCTTTAATCCATATAGAGCCTTTTTTAGTCTGAATATTGAGTCTGGTTTTCTTGGATCTTCAAAACCGGGAGATTGTTCCACATAGACTTCTTCTTGAATAAATCCTTTCAGAAATACACTTTTGACGTCCATTTGAAATAACCTGAATTTCTTATAACAAGCGAAAGCAAGTAATAATCTAATTGCTTTTAACCTTGCTACTAGAGCGTAAGTTTCATTATAGTCTATCCCTTCTTCTTGCGTATATCATTTGGGCACAAGTCTTGCTTTGTTCCTTACCACATTTTCTTTTTCGTCCATCTTGTTCCTAAAAACCCATTTAGCTCCAACAACAGATTTACATTTTGGCTTAGGAGTTAATTCCTAAACATCATTAATGCTGAACTGCCTAAGCTCTTCTTGCATTACTTCAATCCAGTTTCCATCGTTAAAGCTTCTTCGATACTTTTGGGTTCAATTTTAGAAATAAGTGACACAACGCTAGACTCTTCTTACCTTTTGGATCTGGTGCGAATCCCTTCATCAATATCACCAATGATGAGTTCCTTGGGATGACTAGATTTGTGCTTCCAGTTACTAGTCAGTTTGACAAATTGTTGATCTTTTTCTTCAGTTGATTCTTCAACATCCGTTCGTTGTTGTTCTTCTGAAGTTTGAGCAGCTTCAAGGGAGGTAGACTTTGTAGAGTTTGGAGCAGGTTCAAATTCTTCAGGTTGAGTTTGAATCGATTGATTTTGCAAAGAGTCTTCAAATTTGACATTCATCGACTCTTCAATAGACTAAGTCTTCTTGTTGAATACTTTGTAGACTTTGCTGGAGGTTGAATATCCAAGATGATTCCTTCGTCTGATTTTTCTTCAAACTTACCGACTCAATCATTTACATTTTCCAAGACAAAACATGTGCAACCAAACACATAAAAATAAGAAACAATTGGCTTATTTCCTTTGAATAACTCATAGGGAGTTTTCTCCAGAATAGGCCTTAAGAATACTCTATTAATAATATAACATGTTGTAGAAACTGCTTCAGCCCAAAAACGAGAATAAATATTACTTTTGATAAATATTACTTTTGATTAAAAGAGTTCTTGCTATTTCTTGCAAAGATCTATTCTTCATTTCCACAACTCCATTTTGCTCAGGAGTGTACGGAGAGGAGAACATATGCTAAAAACCAGATTTATCACATAATTTAGCAAAGTCTTGATTTTCAAACTCACCTCCATGGGCTGTCCGTATGCTTGAAATAGCATATCCTTTCTCATTCTACACATTCTTGGCAAACTTTGAAAAATGAGAGAATGTATCATACTTACTTGCCAGAAAGTAGACCCAAGTAAATCGTAAATAATCATCCACAATTACTAGGCAATATTTCTTTCCACCAATGCTTTGAGTTCTAGTTGGTCCAAAGAGATCTATATGCAGGAGCTATAGCACATGATTAGTTGATACTTGATTTATTGGTTTAAAAGAACTTTTAACCTATTTTCCTAACACACATGGTGTGCATAAGTTAGATTTTTGGTATTTCAGGTTAGGTAGTCCACGAACAAGTTTCTTGGAAGAGATTTTAGCAATTTGCTTCATGCTAATATGGCCAAGCTTTCGATGCCAGAGATTCGCTTCATCTTATACTGATATCAGGCATTGAGATCTTTCTGGTTTTATATCCAGAAGATAAATGTTCCCATGTCTACGCCCAGTAAAAGATTGAGAGAGATCTTTACTAGTTCCTGAACATGTCCCTTCTTGGAAATTGATTTTGAACCCAGTGTCGCATAGTTGGCTTATGCTGAGTAGATTGTAATTTAGTCATTCCACCAAGAAGACATTATTGATTGTTAGACTTCCAATCTTTACTGTTCCGTATCCAACAATTCTTCATTTGCTATTTCCACCAAAAGAGACTTTTTGTCCATTTATTTGAACAAGCTTTATAAAACAACTTGAATCTCTTGTCACGTGTCTTGAACAACCACTATCCAAATACCATTTAACCTTCTTCTTGATAGTGACTTGCAATTAAAAAATAAACTCAAGCTTTCTTTGGTACCCACATTTTCTTAGGTCCAGTGGAGTTAGTGCAATATATAGTCTTTGCCCAATCCTTCTTAACAGGTCTCCAAACCATAGGACATTCTTTCTCAAAGTGTTTTGAGCTGTAACACTTAGAACATTTGAGAGCATTTCGGCCGATAGGTTTTACAAAGATTTTTTGAAAATGATTTCTATAAAAGGCTTTTGTAGGTCTCTGTTTGATTCTTTCCTTTACTTTTAGAAAATTAATTAGATGAATGGTTTCAGAAATCATTCACAAACCTAATTTGCTAAAGTAAGGTCTTTGTGTTGAAAGAATATTTTCCAACTTCTCAGATCCTATTGAAAACCTTTTCGAAATATTTGAAATGTCATTTTTCAAACATGTATTTTCTTTTGAAAGAGAGTCTGCATTTTCTTTCAAAGTGACAAAACTTTTGTCTAAATTTTCAAACTTTTCTTTCCAAGAGTTTTCCTATTGCTTCAATGTAGAATTCTCCCTTTCTTAAGAGAAGTTTTGAGCCTAAGACAAAGTTCATCAATATATTTCAAGACTTTAGTAAGAATTTTTAAATTGATTACCTCAATTTCACATGTCTCGAGTCTAATTCTATATCTGTTTCAAAGTCTCGCGTCTCGATTCGATTTTGGCATTAAACAAATATTGGCATAATCATTATCACTTCCTTCACATTCAGTATCATTCCATGTTTCTGCTTTGAGAGCCTTTATGCATTTCTCAGCTTTTCCTTTCTTTTTTTCAATAAAGGACAATTGGGTTTGATATTCTTACCAAAAAAAAAAAAAAAATTATCTTACCAAAAAAAAAAAAAAGACAGTTGGGTCTAATATGTTCCTTTTTCTTGCATTTAAAGCAAATCACATCTTTATTGGATTCATCATCCTCTATTGATTTGTTTTGAACCTTTTGAGTGCTTTGTTTCTTCCAATTAAATCTTCTTCCCTTCTTGTTCAGTTTCCTGAACCTTCTTATCATAAGTGCTAGTTCTTCATCGTCCAAATCTTCTTTAGAGTCTATAACATCAGAATCATCGTTAGATTTTAAAGCAATAGACTTCTTACCTTTGGGATCTTCTTCATCATCGATTTGCTCCACTTCATAGGACTGAAGTGTGCCAACCAGTTCGTCTACAAAGAGTGGCATGATCCTTTGAGTTTCCCTTATTGAAGTCTTTATATGATTCCAATCTTTGGAGAGTCCACGCAGCAATTTGTTAATCTTCATGGGTCCAAAGATCGGTTGTCCCTAATACTCTAGACCATTTGCAATTTTAGTGAAGCAACTAAACATATCAGTGATAGATTCTCTTGGCTTCATCTTGAATGCTTCATACTATTTGAGTAGAATATTGATCCTTGTTTCTTTCACTTGCTTAGTTCCTTCATAGGTAATGTGCAACCTATCACAGACTTCTTTAGCTGTTTCACAAAAAGATATCCTAATATACTCAGTAAGAGATAACGCACAGTATAAAGAATAAATTGCTTTTGCATTAAGAGCTTGTCTCTTGGTTATCTCTTCTTGAGTCATCTCACTAGCTTCCACAACTTCTTTTCCCCTCTTTAAGACTGATGTAACTTTACGAATGATTCATTTTTCTACCACATCCCATTTCAGATGATCTTTCGATCTTAGGAATGCCTTCATCTTGTTTTTCCATATGTTGTATTCCTTTCCATCGAAGTAAGGTGGTTTGGTGTTGCTTTGGCCTTCAACCAAACCTGGAGCCAATATACTAGCCATAGATCTTTAACTCAAAAGTAAAAATGCTTCAATTAAATGAGTACACAGGCTTTGATACCAATTAAAAGGGCTAGTAGGAGCACCTAGAGAGGGTGAATAGGTGATCAAAAATGTTTTTGTAAAACTTAGCAGATTAATTTGCCTTTTAAGAAAGATAGATTGAAAATGTAAAAGACTGTAAACAATTGTATAAAGCAGCGAATTGAAGCAAGGAGATTAGGGATAGAGAATCAAAACACAAGATTTATAGTGGTTCAGCTTAGACCAAGCCTACGTCCACTCTCTCGCACTGACAACCTGCTAGCTGAATTCCACTAAGAACCAAAAGAGATTTTACAGTCTCACTTCCTTGGTTCCATAGTGTAGAGACTCTGCTACACTTCCTCAAGGTCTCACAAGTATCTAATCTCTCTTTTGAGTACAAATTGAGCTCAATAATTGAAATAGCAAAGAATAAGGAGCTTCAGACTTTGAAATTTTTCTATCACGCACACTCTCGAATAACTAGAGCGTCTTCCTTATATACTCCTCTATGCCTTCATTTCTAAAGGAGTTCTTCCAATCAACCCGTTGGATAGAATTAATTAGGAAGATCTCGAGTTATTTAAGGAATATGATATTAGCCCACTAATCCTACTCGTCCATACAATCAGGATCTAAGTTTCCATAAGTAGAACCTTTCAATTATACTTCATCAATTAATGGATCTAAATTACTTGGATTAATTTCAATACGAACAATAGATCTTGAGGTGTCATCTCTAGCCGTGAGATCTTCTTCAACCGCATGAATCAAATCCTTAAAAATATATACTCACATCTGGATTAGTCTTCTTCAACGAATAATACTTCTCTTCGTTGGTTTGGAAACTGTCAATGAGGGCAGATTTTAAATCTTAAGTCTGGAGGTCTTTAGACTTTGACGGTAGAGTCTACAAGTCTTTAGACTAAACTGATGGAACGTTTTGTCAACTTCAAAAAAAATAGAGAAGTTTTCTCCAACAGGCGTTTCATACTCAGTACGGCCATTATGAGTTTATTGTATACCATTTGGTCTAACAAATACCCTAATTGCTTTCATGGATTTGGTGAATCGTGTGTTGAAGGAGTATCTGGATCAGTTTGTGATTGTATTCATCGACGATATCATGGTGTATTTGAGAAGTCCTAAGGAGCATGAAAGGCACTTAAGGATAGTGCTTCAGAATTTGCAAAATTATGAGTTCAGTAAGTGCGAGTTTTGGTTAACCCGTGTTGGTTTCTTAGGTCACGTGATTTCAGGTCAAGGAATCTCCGTAGATCCAAGCAAGATTGAAGTAGTTATCAACTGGCCAAGATTGACGGTAGTGACAGAGATCATAAGTTTTTTGGGTTTGGCAGGGTAATACTAAAGGTTCGGAGTGGGGTTTTGTGGCATCCTAAAATTTCATGACAACCCCTGGATATACCACGAACTATGAATAGGTGATGGAAGCGCCATCGGATTTTATTATGGCCATTAGACTAATGGATTTCAATTAAACAATGTCGAACATTGAATGGACTATTGTTTTGATTTGGAAATGTATCCTATAACTAAGTGTAATCAAGGATAAATTGACAAAAGAATTTTCTGTTCTTGGCCATATACTCTATAAGTTGGATTGCCATTTGATGAATGTTGCAATTTTATATAACCAAGGGACTATTTGAAATTATGAAATTAAGTGGGGAATTAAGATGGATTAAGGAGCAAATGTGGGCTGATTTAGTTAAGGCCCAAGACAGCCCAAAGGAGGCCCACAACCCCACCATTCGGCCAACCCAAAAATCTAGCCCAAATCCGGCCCAAAGAAAGCCCATTAGCTTGCATGGAGAACGACAAGTGGTGAGAAGGACTCCACAAGTTTCCTTTCCATGAAGCCAAGTGTCCTTCTTACAAAGACAAGTGTCCTTCCATGCAAAATTAACCAAAGGCAAGTAATTAAACAACCAAAAAGGAAAAGGGGAGGGGGCGGATTGAGCAAGGCACTGAGAGAGAGAGAGAGAGAGAGAGAGAGAGAGAGAGAGAGAGAGAGAGAGAGAGAAAGAGAGAGAGGTATAGAGTGAAACTGAGAGAGTTTTGTGAGGGTTGGTTAGCAAGAGGAGGAAGAAGACCAGCTCGTCGTGCATGCGCCTAGTCCCGCCGTCGAGCTCGCCTTGCCCCGCCGTGTGCTTGCTGTGATTCTCTTTAGATTAGAGGCAAGTAGAGACTTTTGATCTACACTGTACTTGCTGTGATTGTGTGTGATGAATGGTGAGTTTCCGATGTGGTAGAGGAGAGGATTTTCAAAGTTATGGGAGTAGATCCATAGTCTAGTATTTTCTGGAAAAACAGTCCGACCTTTGGTGATTTAGTGAGCTGCATGCAATGTTCTAGTTGGAATCTCACTTTGAATTCTTAATAAAAGTTGTAGAGGACTTATTGGAGAGTAACATACCAAAATTTGAGAGGAAACGAACAAGTATTGGTTGGTGAAATAATTTTCCTTCGAAGAAACTAGATCTGGGAACTGTTATGTTGGTCTATTGTGATTCTGTGAATTTTGTGAAATTATCCAGTCCGAATTTGATCTCATGTTCTTGATAAGAGTTGTAGAAGACATTTTTAGCAGCAACATACTGAAATTTGAGAATAAACGGACCAATATTGACCGGGAAACTGATTATTCTTTGAAAAAGATTAAATTTGGAGATTTAGCCAAGGGTTAGGGTGAGTTGTAATAGTCATATCTTTTAATCCAGAAGGAATTAGACTTTTATTTATTCATGGGACTTTTACCTTTAGATCTCATCTATAACATATTAAAATATCAGAATTTTTGGAGTTCATTGAAGGGTTTAATCGAAATTATTTCCGAAACTGTGCAAAAGTGGCATTGGAATTTCTTTTGCTGTGATGTATGGATCTATGTGATTGATGTGAAACTTTTTTGACATAGTGTTCTTCACAAAATATTTTCCTTTGGATCTTGTTTACATCATGTTAAATTTTGAGAATTTATTGAGATTTTTTACTAATTTTCCAAGAATTTTTACTAAAGAGGTGCATTCTGTTTTACCCGAAAGTTGGTTCTATTTTCAAAAATCAATGAACTACTTTATGAAATGGGATATTGTGGGTGTTATGTGCACTGCATATATGGTGACATTTGGCATATTATATGACATCAAAAAACTGGTTCAGACCTTTGATATTGTTGCATCAAATGCCATGTTGAAAATGAGACATATATGTGATTATAAATTGTGATAATAATAATACCGTTGGAGGTGTGAGCCGACGATGCCACAGGATTGTCGGGATGCCCGGAGGTCTATGCCGGAGGGTCCTCGGGAGTTTCGAGATGCCCGGTGGTATACGATACGTAAGTCCAGGGGGGATGCCTGGTGGTATGTTGGTACATAATTCCGGAAGGCAAGGGTAACCATTTTCATGGCGAGCCCCGGCGATTCCTCGTGATGCCAAGTGGGATGCGAGATGCCCGGAGGTTTGTGCCGAATGCCTGGAGGTGTGTGCCGGAGGTTCCTCACGATGCCAAGTTGGGTGCGAGGGATAAATGAGAGATGCAAACATTAGTCCCTAGAAGAGAAATGATGAGATCATTTTAAAAGATAAAACTGGAAATTGAATCATGCGCATGGGTGTGTGCATATGGCATGATGCGTGATCTGCTTATGAAAGTAAATTGATACTATTTGACATTGAGAATGCCATTGTGAAGGCTTGAATGGATCTCATTGGGATGTATACATGAGTGTGTGGATGATATAAATCATGCGTATGTATGTGCACATGGTATGGGATGAATCTCATGGAAATACAAGCATGATTGCATGGTGGTATATGCACGATGGCATGGTGAGATATGCATAACTGCATGGCGATATATGAATGACCGCATGGTGATGTATGCTCAATAGCATGGATGATATGTGCTTTACTCGTAATATCTTGATTGTTTTGCTTGTTGCATTGTGTAGTTTGATGGATCTTACTGACGAGTGGTTCTACTCACTCCGTTTGGCGACTAACATTTCAGACTAGACAAGATACCTCTGCTACCACTGCCACTAGTAGATGGATTGAGTGATTGGATATGACCGCAATGAGGAGGATAGCAAAGGAAGGAACTTTTAGACGCCGACACTAGTCGATGGACCTTAAGTATACGATTGTTGGAAAAGATGTCGGTCATCTTTTGAAGTATAGCCAAGCATTTTGATGTACCGATGAATGATGTCCATTTAGTTTAAGTAAATAAAAGTGTTCGGCTTTTACCTATAAATATTTAGTTGGTGTGCATCGTTTTCTAAATATAAGGAAGGGATTTGTTGGATACGCTTCCGCCATAAACTGCGCAGGGACCAATCTAAAAGATATAAACCCCCAAAAGTTATGGGCCTATTATGATTCTATGGTATCGAGTATTATATTATCAGACCAAGTGAAAGGTAAGCACACTGTGGCGACCCCAACGGTTCGGGGGCCGTGTCAGGGGTGCCACAGGTTTTTAGCTTTAGTGTAGCCGTTGACTTCACTACTAAAGAAGGAAGAGAAATTTGTGTGAACAGACAAGTGCGAGAGTAGTTTCCAAGAGCTTAAGCAGAAGTTAACTACCGCACCTATGTTGACCATACCATCTGGTCCTGGAGGATACGAGATCTATAATGATGTGTCGTTTAGAGGACTGGGTTGCGTGCTGATGCAACATGGTAGGGTTGTTGCATACGTATGCCATCAGTTGAGACCTCACGAGTTGATTTTCAAATTTGAGGTAGGCCATTTTTCGAATCTTATGGCTACCCTTAGAATTGAGCTAGAAGTACAAATCAGAATCAAGACGCTTCAGTGGACAGACCTAGAGATTCAGAAGATTCTGCAAGAGAACACCGAAAAGAAGAATGCTGACTTTCAAGTTTATGAGGATGGAACACTGAGGTTTCGAGGATGATTGCATGTACCTGAAGATGCAGCACTTAAGGAAGAAATCTTATCAAAAGCTCATCATAGTAGTTACAGCATTCATCCTAGTAGTACGAAGATATATCAAACTCTGCGTCAACACTATTGGTGGTCCAGTATGATGGCGGACATCACCATGCATGTCGCCAAGTGTCTGATGTGTCAACAAGTGAAGGCCCAACATTACAAGTCAGGAGGACTTCCGCAATCTCTCGAGATTCCCGAGTGGCAATGGGAACATATCACAATGGATTTTGTGACAAGCTTACCTAGGAGTTAAATGGGCAATGATTCCATTTGGGTAGTGGTCGATAAACTAATGAAGTTGACACACTTCATTGCAGTACGAAAGGACCTTGATTTGGACAGGCACGCAGAGTTGTACGTGCGTCAAATTGTTCGTCTGCATGGAGTGTTGGTGACGATTACTTCAGACTAACACCTGAGGTTCATAGCTGCCTTATGGAAAATCTTGCAAAGTGCTTTGGGAACGAAGATGCAGTAGAATACGACCTATCATCCGTAAACGGATGGCCAATTTGAGAGGACGATTCAAACTCTCGAGGACATGCAGCGAGCTTGCGTGTTGGATTTCAAGGGAAGCTGGGAGAAATAGCTTCATCTTGTTAAGTTTTCCTACAATAATAGCTCAAAGCAAAGCATTCAGATGGCTCCTTTTGAAGCATTGTATGGTAGAACGTGCAGAACACCAGTGTGTTGGGATGAAGTCAGGGAAAGAAAGATCACAAGCCTAAAGCTAGTCTAGCAGTCAGTGGATGTAGTTGCTGTCATCAGAGATAGCTTGAAGACCGCTTAGAGTTGCTACAAAAGCTACATAGATAAGAGTCGAAGGCCATTAGAATTCCAAGTTGATGATCACGTTTTTCTAAAGGTGTCACCAATTAACGGTACTTCGCACTTCGGCAAGAAAGGAAAGGTAAGTCTGAGGTACGTAGGTCCCTTTGAGATTCTTAAAAGAATTGGGATCTTAGCATATCGTCTTGCATTACCGCCGAGATTGGCGCAAGTGCATGACGTCTTTCACGTGTCAATATTGAGGAAGTATGAGCTTAACCCAACCCACGTGCTAAATTTTGAGGATTTAGACGTGGACGACAAAGTGTCGTATATGGAAAGCTCAGTTCAGATTATGGATTGGAAAGAACAGGTTTTCCGTACCAAGACCATCCCATTGGTCAAAGTGGTCTAGCAACACCACGGCATTGAAGGAGTAACCTGGGAAAGTGAAGAGTCGATGAGACGATTGTACCCCCACATTTTTGTTTAAGGAATTGTAATGGTTTAAATTTCGAGTACGAAATTTTTATAAAAGGGAAAGAGTTGTGACATCCTCATTTTCCAATTATGTTTTCAATTGAACAAGTCAGGCTTTTCATCGACGCATCTATAGTTCATTTCTTTGAGTTGGTCACTCACGAGATAATTAGCCTATCAAGTGAAGCCGTTAAGGAATCTAAACGCAATATATTTGAGAAATTGAGCAAGAATCGACTATTCGATCGTGCTAATCTGCAAGGGTCATTACGGCATAAATCGATTAGAGATCGGAGATAGGTTGACTCAATAAATCCATGTGATCAAGTGTGGGTGATTCCACATAATTGCACAATTCTTGTCGATCAGCACTAAACTGATTTCTCTGTCATTTTGGTACCCTGTGTCCATATTTGAAATCTCGGGATTTTCACGATAACCGAAAGTCGCCAATGTGTTGAAGATGTACGTGTGGCTCGAAAATGATCAACCACAGGTCAATTGCACGAAAAATTCTTAAAAGCTACCAGGTAGATTAGGACGCGCTAAAATCGCGCCAGATTGAAATTAACCGTGAAATTGAACCCGATTTGAAAAATTAGAGGTTTTGTCATATCACAAGTCATTTTAGGAACTTCGACTTATCCTCAGAAGACTTTTCTGCAAACCAAGATTTTCGGCGAAAAGTCCAATGTAAGGTTATTTTTTATCGGGAAAACTAGAGAGCCACTTTTGATTTTGTTTTTGGGATTCAAGTTGGACTATATGGCGAGGAAAAATGTTGATTGGGATGATGGCACATTGGTTGGATTTACGGAAATCAAATTGAGCTCATTTGGATGTGAATTGAAGGAGAATGGATGGAATTTGAGGGGAAAGTGAACAAATTCGTATGCCATGGGGGGAGGAACAAATGGACCACATGGGAGAATTCTTGAGGAAGCTTGGGGAGAGAAAAATGGGCTGTGGATGGCTGAGCAAGTGGTGGGGCAGCCACTTGAGTGAAAAGCCAAGTGTTTGAAGCCTAGGAAGGCCATTTGGGGTCCCCCCCTCTTTAGCAGCATTCTCCCTCCTCTATCCCCATCCCTTCTCCATTGTTGGGGTGTCTTGGAAGCTTAGAAAGCTAGAGAAATCGAGCAGCTTCCTACCCCTTCACCGTCGACCACCGCGAAGCCACCAAACCCTCTCTTTCCCCTATTTTCCTTTCTTCCAATTTCTGCTCCAGCTCACGTGCCACCCACCATTGTCTTCAACACATCCAAACCAAACAAGAGCACCTCGTCGTTCGTTGGAATGAGCCACTAGCCGACCCGCACGTCGGCGAGAAGAAACCAGTTGCCGGTCCATTGGTCCGCTCGGCAGCCTCCACTACTTCGCCTTTTCGCCCGTTTCAGCCATTTTTCTTCCATTCCAACCCTACCTCCACCCATCCCAATCACTAGCAGGTCCCCCTTGACCCCCAAGTGTCGCCAGTCACCGGCCAACCCCTCGCCGGAGCTCCGATCAGCCCGTTCAACTCCGTTTCTCCTCCAGCAGTCCAGTTTTTCAAGAGTTGCGAGGGAGTCCGAGTTTGTGGCTGTTGTTTCAGCCTTGGGACCACCTTGGATTGTTGTGGTTGAGGTCTCGGTGTGTCAACCTCCACCGTAGCCCCACCTGGTTCACCGTTGCCTGTAGCCACCCGCTTCCCTCGCCGTTTCCTTGCTAAACTGTCGCCTGTTCCAGCTGCTCGGGTCAAGAACAAAAACCGAAGATAGCAAGGAGTTTAGGACTTCGTGGCCAATTTCCGAGCCCTTCCCGGCTTTGGTTGGTGTCGTCGTTAGGAGATTTATCGCCCGCCTTAGCATCATCGTCACCATGGACTCACCGAAATGCTAAACCGGTGAGTTTACTCACTAAACTCTGCTTAGGGAGTTAATTATGCTTAAGGGGTGTTTAGATTAGACTAAGCATGTTTAGGTGGTTAGATTAGATTAAGAAGATGTGAACTAAGCCCAGGGGATGATCTCGGATTGAAAGCCCAAGGCATGATTTAGATGAATGATTAGATTAGTTGATGGATTGATTAGTCTAATGATGCAATTAGATTAGTGTAAACATGATTAGACTTTTAATTAATTATTTTATTTATTTAAATAAATATTATTAATAGTATTTAATTAAATTATTTTATATTTATATTAATTAAATTATCAATAATTAATTAATATATTTCGAAAATTATATCGGGATAGCCGTTCATTAGAATTTCGTACTAATCACTATGGTGTGATCAGTTTATGCAAATTGAATGCTTTATTGTGAAATTGAGTGATGTTGGTGATGTTTTAGTATCTAACTCGAAAATATAGTGTGTCGGGTTTTGATACCGTTGGTGGTTTTTAAATACCATAGCAGCTTGTGTGAGCATTAGTATTGGCTTGTGTGAGCATTGTTTGTCAGTTTGTGAGAGCAACGATCCATTTATTAGATTATGGGAGCTATCATCTATCTATATCAGCTTGTGTGAGCTACTATATATATCAGCTTGTGCGAGTTACCATCTATATCAGCTTGTGAGAGCATTGCATCCATTTCAGCTTGTGTGAGCCGTGATTATATTAATGGATGGATAGATGGTATGGTTTAATAGATGGTATGAATTGATAGGTGATGTCAACCGTATGGTATCAAGTGGATTGATTGAATTGATGGACCGATGTGTATCGGTAGTTTCAGCTTATGCGAACGTTATTTAAATATGAATTGTATTGATGTACAAGAAGGAACGATGCGAGGTAAGTCATCGATTAGTGTGGCTAGAAAAGCCTAATTAAATACCGAAATGGGCCCGGAAAAATTCCGACCTTTCTAAACAAATACTACCATCTATCTAGTCACTAATTAAGCCGGTTTAACCACCTAAAAGGCATAAACGAGTAATTGAATTGCTAATTAGTTCTAACTAACCACCTAATCCCTAATTAACTTAAACAAATCAACCCTTAAGCATAATTAAATCCCTAAGTAGAGTTTAGTGAGTAAAATCACTAGTTTTGAATTCTGATGAGTTCACGGAGACGGCAAGGCGGAGACGAGCAACAAACTCAAAAGCAGCGACACCAAGCAAGGCAAGGAAAGGGTCCAAAGTAGGCCTCGGAGCCCACGGCTTCTTGCTGGGTTCAGCCACTGCCCTTGGGCTGAAAGAGTTGCTTTGAAAGTCGATTGAGCTGGAAACGACCCAAGCAGGTGGGCAAGCGGCTACAACAGCGGTGGTGATGTTCAACGGTGGCGGGACGGCAACGGAGGAGCTTCGGCTAAGCTCGATGGCCATGGAGGAGGCTTGGGAACGGTTTGGACTCACGGCTAGAGCAGGATGATGCGCGAACGAGCAACTGGCATGCAGGGCGCAATGGTGATGCGGTGGGGCTCTGGCGGCTCGGGTGAACATGCAATAGGATAGGGGGAGGAGGCTATGGTTTTCTCTGCAATTCTTGAGCTCTAAAGTGTCTAACAATGGAGAAAGCAAGAGTAGAGAGAAAGAAAGGGGATACCTAAGCTTGGAGGTCCCTCAAGTCACATTCCTACCTCTTTATCCCCTTGACCAAGGCCCCATCATGGTCGGCTGGCTTCCTCATCCATTTGCAGCTACCAAGGTTTCCTTGGCAAGCTTCCTAATGGTCCAAAGGTTGAGGACCAAGGGGACTATGAATTTAGAAGCATCCCTCTCCAATTTGAACCAAATCTCCTTCAATTCCATCTTGAATTAATCTAATTCGATCCCCATAAATCCAACCAAGGTATCCTCGACCCAATTGACATTTTTTCTCGCCAATAGGACAAACTTGCATCCAAATTATGCGATAAAAAACGTTCCTTTGTATTTCTTGGACAAAAACACCCTCACTTTGAATTTTTGTCAAAAATTTCGGTTTGCAGAAAAATCTTTGGAGGATGAATCGACGTTCCTAAAATGACTCGTGACATGACACAATTTCAGCGTGACCTAACCGACCGGGTAGCTTTTAGAAATTTTTAGTGCAATTGACTTGTAGTCGATTTTCTTCGAGCCACAGTGTACCTCTTCGACACATTGACAACTCTTGGTTATGGTGAAAATATCGATGTTTCAAATACTGACACAGAGTACCAAAATGACAAAAAAATCGGTCTAGTGTCGATCGACAAGAATTTTGCAATTAGGTGGAATCACCCACACTTAGTCACACACCTCCGTCGAATCGACCTATCTCCGGTCTCCGATCACTTTTTAACTATTTTGTAATGACCCTTGCAGATTAGCACGGTCGAGCAGTTGATCCCTAGTCGAATTCTCAAGTCTAATGTGTTAAAATCCTATAACGGCTTCACCTGATAGGCTAGTTATCTCGTGAGTGGCCAACTCAGAGAAATGAACTAAAGGCACGTCAGTGAAAAGCCCAACTTATTCAATCGAAAATAGAACCTAAAAATCAGGATGTCACAACTCTTTCCCTTTTATAAAAATTTCATCCTCAAAATTTAAACGTTTACAAATCTTGATAAAAAAATGTGGGGGTACAATTGTCTCATCACATCTTCACTTTCCCATGTTGCTTCTTCTGTGCCGTGGTGTTGCTAGACCACTTTAACTAACGAGATCGTCTTGGTGCACAAGATCTAATCTTTCGATCCACAATCGAACCGGGTTTTCCACGTACAACACTATGTCGTCCACTTTTAATTCCTCAATATTAAGCACGTGGGTTGGGTTAGGCTCATACGTCCTCAACATCGACACGTGAAAGACGTCATGCACTTGCACCAATCTCGGCAGTAATGCAAGACGATACGCTAAGATCCCGATTCTTTCCATAATCTCAAAAGGACCTACATGCCTCGGACTCAGCTTTTTCTTTCTTACTGAAGCGCAAAATACCCCTCATTGGTGACACCTTCAGAAAGATGTCATCACCAACTTAGAACTCCGGCCCTCGACGCCTAATAGCATAACTTTTCTGGCAGCTTCATGCAGTCTTTAATCTGTCTCTGATAAAGGCAACTGCATCTACTAACTACTGGACTAATTCTGGGCCCATGATCTTTCGTTCTCCGACCTCCTCCCAACACATCGGTGTTTTGCACACTCTACCATACAATACTTCATAAGGAGCCATCTGAATGCTTTGCTGGTAGTTGTGAACCTCGGGTCTTGATTTGATGTAATCGTCACCGGTATTCCATGCAGACGAACAATTTGACTCACATACAACCCTGCATGCCTGTCCGAATCAAAATCCTTTTGTACAACGATAAAGTAAGCCGACTTCATTAGTCTGTCGACCACTACCCAAATAGAATCATTACATCTCTAACTCCTTGGTAAGCCTGTCACAACATTCATTGTGATGTGTTCCCATTTCCACTTGTGAATCTTGAGAGGTTACAGAAATCCTCCCGACTCATAATGCTGTGCTTTCACTTGTTGACACGTTAAAAACTTGGCGACATACTTAGCGATATTCGCCTTCATTGGTCTATCAGTAGTGTTGACGCAGATTTTGATACATCTTCGTACTACCAGGATGAATGCTGTGACTACTACAACGATCTTCTAATAAGATTTCCTCTTTAAGTACTGCATCGTCAGGTACACCCAATCGCCCTCGGAACCTTAATGTTACATTCTCAGAAATCTGAAATTCAGCCTCTCTTATCGGTATCCTCTTATAGGATTTTTTGAATCTCTAGGTCTGTCAACTGAAGTGTCTTGATTCTGATCTACACTTCCGACTCAATTTTGAGGGTGGCCATAATATTCGAAAGGTAACCTACCTCAAATTTGAAAATCGAATTTCTAGCTTTCTTGAGTAAAGTTCATTCTTTAATCACCACTATGCGACTGAAGACTTCGGACTCAAAGCATCTGCGACCTTATTCGCCTTTCCAAGATGATACAAAATATCCCAATCGTAGTCCTTTAGAAGTTTCATTCACCAGCTATCTCATATTCAACTCCTTCCGAGAGAATAAATACTTGAAACTTTGATGGTTAGAGAAGATCTGAAATCTTTCTCCACACAAATAATGTCTTCAACTCCTCAGAGAGAAAATGATTCATGCGAGTTCTAAGTCATGCGTCGGATAATTCAACTCCTAAGGCCGCAATTGACAGGACGCATATGCAAAAACCCTACCACGTTGCATCAGCATGCAACCTAGTCCTCTAAATGACGCATCACAATAGATCTTGTATCGACCAAGACCAAATGGAATGGTCAGCACAGGTGCGATAGTCAGCTTCTACATAAGCTCTTGGAAACTATGCTCGCACTTGTCGGTCCACATGAACTTCTCATCTTTCTTCAACTTGATCGAGTTAATGGCAATGCTAATGCTGAAAATCCTTACATGAACCTTCCGTAATAATCGCCAAACCTAAAAAGCTTCGATCTCTAACGCGGTTGTTGGTCTTGACCCACTGATAACTACTTCTATCTTGGACGGGTCCACGGAGATTCCTTCGCCTGAAATCATGTAACCTAGCAATGCTACACGAGACAACCAAAACTAGCAATTGCTAAACTTAACATACAATCCATGAATCCTCAGGGTCGGAAGTACTATCATCAAATGTCTTTCGTGCTCCTCTGCACTTTTCAAATACATCAAAATATCATTGAAGAGCATGATTACAAACTGATCCAAATATTCGTTAAACACTCGGTTTATCAAATCCATAAAAGTAGTTAGAGTCAAACCAAATGGTAGTATAGTGAACTCATAATGGCCGTATCGAGTGCTAACCGCTGACTTCAGTATGTCCTCCTTTCTGATCTTTAGCTGA
Source organism: Eucalyptus sideroxylon x Eucalyptus melliodora (assembly GCA_016097485.1). Classification (NCBI taxonomy): domain Eukaryota; kingdom Viridiplantae; phylum Streptophyta; class Magnoliopsida; order Myrtales; family Myrtaceae; genus Eucalyptus; species Eucalyptus sideroxylon x Eucalyptus melliodora. The sequence continues at coordinate 29,316,342 of CM027826.1, forward strand.
TGATACCCTGTCCTCAAGTCGATCTTTGAAAATATTGACGCTTCTTGCAACTGATCAAACAAGTCGCCGATCCTCGACAATGGATGCCCATTCCTGATGTTGTAAGTTGACGAAGAGAACTGGTGCTACCCAAGGTGATGTAATGGGATGTACGAATCCTTTATCCAATAACTCCTGCATCTGCACCTCTAGTTCTTTCAACTCAGACAACGACATCCGGTAAGGAGCCTTAAAGATTGGCTCTATCCCAGGTGCTAACTCAATCATGAATTCTATCTCTCTCTTTGGTGGTACGCCTAGCAATTCTTTCGGAAACATGTTTGGAAATTCTTGTACCACTGCGATATCTTCCATCTTCAGCTCCTCAATTGCCGTATCCATGACTGTCACTAGGTAGCCTTGACAAGCCTCGTCTAACAAACAGGTTGCCTCAAGCGACAAGATTAAGGTAATCGAGGGTCCTTCTCGACTCTCAATAAATTTGAAACTTTCACACGTTAACAGATTAAACTGGGTTACTTAATGATAACAATTCATTACCACAAAATGCTATATGAGCAAACTCTTTTCATATATAACGTCAAAGTTATACACAGGCAAACTAATCAAGTACAACTTTAGCCAGTGATTCTTCTTTCTACAACTTTATTACAACAACCAAAAATTCAACCAATTTAACCCAAAACTTTGTTGTGCTACTCTAATAACATCACCCTAAAACATTCTTCCTTTGATATATGGTCGGTTCGTTCCTCTCCCCTTTGCCATCTTAGTGGTGTTCTATCAGCGGTGCCTTCCCTCTGTTTTGTCCTTTGAAGATGGCGTACATTCTTCCCTGCGTCGGAGGTTTATTTAGTACACCCTGTAATGTGTTCTACAATGTGAACTTCCTATTTTGACCCATCGATGGCAGCGGCGGTAACTGCCGTGGTCTCCTTTGTCTTCTGAGACAATTCCTAGCTATGTCACCCTGCTAGCCACGCTCAAAACAAGTACCCCGCTTAGATTGGCATGGGGCTGATCCGTGTCGCCTTCCGCAAAAGTGACACACACCATTCTGACGTGGCGCTGACTTGCCTATTCCACCCTTCCTATTGGGCGAAACATGGAATCTTCCTCTGGTCATGGGCTTCTTCCCATACCGATTCCCATCTCGATTAGATCTAAATCGTGACCCAGATTCGGCGGCTTGTTCATTATGATCTCTCTCTATTAGCTAGGCTTGCTCATAAAGGTCGTTACAGTTCTTCAAATTCAAGGGTACTAGCGGGCTTCTCACTTCCTGTTTGAGCCCGTCTCTAAACCTTCTAGCTTAGTTTACCGGATTCTCGACCAGTTCGGGGGCGTACGAAGACAACTCAGTGAACTTCATTTCATATTGATCCACTATCATTGTACCTTGGTGAAGGCACTGGAATTATGCCATTTCAGTTCTCTGGCGCTATCAAAGAAGTACTTGTCGTTAAAGACTTTGACAAAGGCGTTCCACTTTGGAACTACACCTTCAGGGAACACTATTCCTTGGGTGGTTCTCTACTAAGTACTTGCAATTCCCTACAGCTAATAGGCTGCAAGGACTACTTTCTCCACCTCAGTGCACATTAGCAGTGCAAAGGCCTTCTCCAAGCCCTTGATCCATAGGGTTGCAACTTCGAGGTCTCCTGCCCTAGTGAACTTTGGTGGGTTCAACTTCAGAAACTATTCCACGAGCTTGTGCATTGGCCTCACTCTCTCCGTAACCATGTTCCCAGGTGGAACCTCGTTAGGTGCAACAGCAAGTGCGGTAATAGTAGCATTGGTAGCAGCAGTAGCGGCGGTGGTAATGGTGACAACTTGATTTTGGACCTGTTGCCCCATTAGATTCCCCAAGGCCTTTAGGCCCTGCATGATCTCGATAGTTCCGGATCACCAGGTGCTACTATACCAGCACCAATAGGAGGTGGTGCTACTCCACTAACACTAGCCTGAGCTGGTACTCTACCACGACCCCTTCGTGTATTGACCCTAGTCGGCGTCCTACCCCGAGTCATAGGTCTAATGGTTCTCTTCCTAGGAGAACTCTACTCCTGGTCACTCATACTACATGAGCTTTACAAAAACCTATTTTCCAATTGCAATACCAGATTAGAATTTGAGTGACCCCATAAATAAGCTACTAATCAGCTATCAATCACATGCATCGGTATATTTAAACGGTCTTTCCTACTAACTATCCCAAGACCCATCATACCTTATCACTCCAAGCACAAACCTTGCTTTGATACCACTAAATGGGGATGTCACGCCCCGAACCTCGAGCGCATGCCCATCCCTTGGTGGTCAACTAATTTGCGACTTCCCAGGACGCGTCGCCAATCCATTCATTTTAATGCACATGCGGAAGTGAACGATTACCCCTGACAAAACTCATCAAAGATAGAAAAGTAGGAAACAATTTCACAACCAAAACACTTTTATAAACAATTGGGTTTAGGTACAAAAAGATCGGTCCCAAAAGAAGCTATCCTACGACCTACTCATCGGACACAAACGCCGATCCTTTGGACCCCACTTCAACAGGCTCTAGGGCTTCGGGTCCTCCATGTAATGACTTGAAAAGTTTAAGCCCACGACGGGGTGAGACAATGTCTTAGCAAGTTCACCCCCTAAACTCCGACTAGGAATGAAATACGCCTAAATGTAGTCTATACACTTAAAACAGAGAACTTACCTTGCTTCAGTTCCCTCATGCATGTAAGTACAATTCATATCATAGACGCATATAATAAAAGCACACATCAATTGGAACACCTTACATAATCTCAACCAAACACGTGTCCCAATTTTAATCACGACTCAATAGGCATAGCCTACTCGAAGTTCGGCAGTTAATCATGGTTCAATGGGCATAGCCTATTAGAAGTTAGGCTATTAATCATGGCCCAATGGACACAGCCTACTAGAAGTTCGGCGATCTTCTTAACCCAACCCATATTGTTACGCACAATGTATGTCATCTCATCTTTCAATAGTCATCTTACCATGACTAAACCATCACACGATTATTCACCCACGGCCAAGGACATTGTGCTTCACACTTAAATTCCTCAATTAAAATAATGTCTTGGCCTATTTTCTTCGTGTTAAAAATACCCCATAAAAACAATCGTGTATGGGTACATGGTCGGCCTAAACAAAAAACGCAATATCTTTCTTTTAAAAAATCTCTCTATTTAATATAGTCCATAAAAACATTTTTGGCATCATAAACCGACGCCCGGTATTTTCTAATTAAAATACCCAAAATCACACAATTTGGGATAAAAACCCAAAATTACACTTTTCACTCAATTTGCACAAATCAACGCTCAATTAAATAAACCAAGCATACCATTGCAATTAGCACAAAATTCTAGTCACCGGCTTTTCCAATCTAATTTCTAGAAAATGATAATTAATTAAATAAATACCAAAATTAATTAAATAAATACATTTAATTACCATAAATCCAATTTAGGCTAGAGAAGCCTAATTAAATATTGAAACGAGCCCGAAAAAATTCCAAACCTCTCTAGACAAATACTACCCCCAATCTAGTCGCTAATTAAGCCTATCTAACCACCTAACATGTATAAATGAGTAATTAAATTGAGATAAACTAACCACCTAACTAACCACCTAATCCCTAATTAACTTAAACTAATCAACCCTTAAGCATAATTAACTCCTTAAGTAGAGTTTAGTGAGTAAACTCACTAGTTTTGAGTTCTGATGAGTTCACGGTGACGGCGAGGCGGAGATGGGCAACAAACTCCAAAGTGGCGACACCAAGTGAGGTGGGGAAGGGGTCCAAAGTAGGCCTCGAAGCCCACGGCTTCTTGCTAGGTTCAGCCACTAACCTTGGCCCGAAAGAGTTGCTTGGAAGGTTGGTTGAGCTGGAAACAGCCTAGGCGGGTGGGGGAGCAGTTGCAGCGGCGATGGCGACATTCGACGATGGCGGGATGGCAATGGAGGAGCTCCAATTGAGCTTGATAGCCATGAAGGAGGCTCACAAATGGTCTGGACTCACGGTTGGAGCAAGACAATGCACAGACGAGCAGTTGGTGTGCGGGGCACGAAGACGACGCGGCGGGGCTCCGATGGCTCAGGCGAACGTGTGACAGGCTAGGGGGAGGAGGCTACGGTTTTCTTTGCAATTCTTACGCTCTAAAGTTTCCAACAATGGAGAAAGCAAGAGTAGAGAGGAAGAAATGAGACAACCAAGATTGGGGGGTCCCTCAAGTCGCACTCCTATTCTTTTGTCCCCTTGACCAAGGCCCCACTGTCACGCCCCGATCCTCCAAGCACATGTCCATCCCTTAGTGGTTGATTAAATAGCGACGTCCCCGGATGCATTGCCAACCCATTCATTTTAATATGCACATGCGGAAGCTAATAAATAATCCCCAGACAACAACAAGATAGGATAGGAAAGTAGGGCCATAAATTTTCAAAAGCAAACCACACCTTTATAAATACATATACCATGTCTTATATAATGCCAGTCTATAAATATGTATAGGGTATGCAAAACAAGGGGTTTCATAAAACTACAGATCCTCATCCTTATCCTCATCTTCATCCTCATTAAAGCCTCTAGTTGAGTACACCGGGGTCCCTAGAACTGAAAGATCTGGGTCTACCACTGAACCATCAGGAGGATCTGCTGTGCCTTTCCCAAAAGCAACCTCCAGCACATACAGAGGTATCTCAGATTCCGATATAGGGCCCTCTCTCTGTCCATTACGATCTTGATGGTACCATGATTGTATTGATGGGGTACCTTGTGGGGTAAACTCGCATCAACCCAGACCACAGACCGCACAGGTTTGTACTCCCATCCCCTAGGGTCCCTATAAAGTGAAATAAAACACCTCTATTTTGTAACCTTCTTTGGCTGATCAAAATGCTCAGGAGGAGCTGCTATCTAGGGACCTAAAAATGTTATCCCACGACGGGGTGAGACGACATCTCAGTAAGTTCAACCCTCCTAAGCCCCGACTAGGAAGAAAATACACCCAAAGGGCTGCCTAAGCATAAGCATAAGTTGTAGGACTTACCTTTGCCTCAGTTCCTTCCTGCAAGTTAGTACAATTCATATATTCAAAATTCACATCAACCAATCAACTCAAATCGAGTTATCAATTAATCGACCCAGTCGATTCCATGTCATCAATACCATCTTTCGGTCAACTCATTAAATACTATCTATCTAATTCGATCCTATCAAGATCTGGTCACCAAAAGCTAATAATTTATAGCTCACTAGAAGTTGACAACAAAGTATACTGCTCACCCAAAATTGACATATCAAGGCCCGCAGGTTGATATAGTATACTAATAATGCTTACCAGAAGTTGCTAAGATATACTACTCACCTAAAGCTGATATATCATGGCCCTTAAGCGGATATAATATACTGGAATATTGCCCACCTAAAGCTGAAATATTAGAGCCTGTAGGTTGATATAGTATACCATCCTGACCATCTAATAAATTCACTATTTTTTTCATACCCGACATATAAGGTTGACCTTAGCCAAAATACAATATTTTCCCTTTTGAAAATCCCACTAATTTCAAGAGTTGAAAAACACATATTTGGCACCGTAAATCGATACCCGATAATTTTCTAATTAATTACCAAAATTATTAATTTTTGGGAAAATCACCCACAATCACAAATCACACTCAATTTGCACAAAATAATAGTCAAATAAACAACCACACCATTACAACCAGCGCGAAATTCCGGTCACCGGCTATTTTAGTCTAATTTTCGGAAAATTATTAATTAATTAAATAATTACGGAAATTAATTATTAAATGCCAATAAATAGCAAAAAAGCACACTTAGGCTGGAAAAGCCTAATTAGATACCAATTCGGGTTTGGAAAAATTCTGACCCTATCTAAATAAATACTACATCCTATTTACTTGCTAATTGCACTAATCTAACCACCTAACATGCATAAACGATTAACTAAATTGCTAATTAATTCTAACCAACCACCTAATTTTAGCTTAGCCTAAACTAATCAACCCTTAAGCATCATTAACCTAATAAGTAGGGATTAATAAGTTAAACTCACTTGATTAGCAATCTGGTCACACCACACTGACAGCGAGGCGAAGAGGGTCAATAAACTCTAAAGCCGGTGCGCCTTTCGAGGTCCGGAAGGGCACCAAAGCGTGCCAAATAGTGGGCTGGAAACCCAAGAGCTTTGGCTCTGGTTGGGGGCTGAACAAGCTGCAATGGGTGACAGGGATGGATGGCGACGGTGCAGCGGGGTCAGCCGTCTGTGGCGGAACTTCACGGTGGTGGAGGCGAGCTAGATGGGCTTCGGCTGAGCTCAACAAGGTGTGAGGGACTCCAAACTTGGTAGTACGGTGACCAGGGACGCGCGGGACAAGTAGCTGGGCGCGTGGGACTCGCAGACGGCGAAACGGGCAGTGACGGTGTGCGGTGGTGATCCGGCGAGGCTAGCAATAGTGGGGGCTCTCCTCTAGTTTTCTTCTGCAACTTTGGAGCTCTCAAGTTACTAGAAATTGAGGGTGGCCAACCGAATGAGGGAGAGGAGACAACAAAAGACTTGAGGGGTCCACTCCTCTCTTCTCCAATCATTTTGTCCCCTTCGTTGGTCCCACCAAGGCAACTAGTTTCCTCAGCCAAATCCTAGCCGCAAAACTTCCTCTAGAAGCAAATTAAAGGGTCCAAAGGTGGTGTCCAAGGGGGGGTTACGAATTTGGTGTGATTTCCCTCAAAATTGAACCAAAATCCTACTTTAACCAATTCAATTTCATCCCCATAAATTCCATTATCAAGTCCTCGATCAAATTGGCATTTTTTCTCACCAATAGATCCTACTTGCATCACAATTTCGTGATAAAAAACGGTCCTCCGAGTTTTTGGACAAAACGACCCCACCTCGACTATTTCCGTCAAAATCTCGGTTTACAAAAAAATCTTCGGAAGATGAGTTGACGTTCCTAAAATGAGTTCTGACATGATAGGACTTTCAATTTCTGAAATTGGATTCAAATTCACGATTAATTTCAATTTGATGCGATTTTAGCGTGACCTAGGCGACTAAGTAGCTTTTGGAAATTTTTAGTGCAAATAACCCGTGGTCGATTTTCTTTGAGCCATAATGAACCTCTTCGACACATTGGTGACTTTTGGTGACCATGAAAATCTCAAGGTTTCAATTATGGACACAGGGTACCAAAATGATGGAAAATTCAATCTAGTGTCAATTGACGAGAATTTTGCAATTTAGTAGAATCACCCATGTTTAGCTACACATCTCAATTAAACCGACCTACTTTTGATCTCTAATAGATTTTTAACCGTGTTGTAATGATCTCTGTAGATGGGCACAATCAAGTAGTCGATTCTTAGTTAGATCCCTAAGTCTATTGCATTAAAATCCCTTAATGACTTCCCTATATAGTCTAGTTATCTCAGAAGTGATAAGCTCCAAGAATAACAGTATAGATGCGTCGATGAAACACCCGATTAATTTAATTGAAAGTAGAACCAAAAATCTAGGATGTCACAGACATATCGAAGTTAGCATTTCGTACTCGATATGACCACTATGAGTTCACAATAATGTCGTTCAGGTTGACATATGCTCCAGCTGCTTTTATGAATTTAATGAACTGAGTATTCGACTAATATATGGATCAGTTTGTAATTGTGTTCATTGATGACATTCTGGTGCATTCGAGGAGTGCTGAGGAGCACGATCGAGTAGTAGATTCCTAGTCAAATCCCTAAGTTAAATCGACCTATCTCTGATTTCTAATCAATCTTACTGTGTCATAATGATCTCTACAGATGAGCACGATCAAGTAATCGATTCCTAGTCAACTCCCCAAGTCTATTGCATTAAAATTCCTTAATGACTTTCCCAGATAGTCTAGTTAGCTCATGAATGATCAGCTCAGAGAATAACACTATAGACGCGTCGATGAAAAGCTCGATTTATTCAATTGAAAGTAGAATGAAATTTCAGAAAGTCACAACTCTTCCCCTTTTATAAAAATTTCGTTCTCGAAATTTAAATCATTACAATATTTAAACAAAAAGGTGGGGTACAAACGTCTCATCGACTCTTCGCTCTTCCAGGTTGCTCCTTCAGTTGCCGTGGTGTTGTCAGACCATTTTGACCAATGGGATGGTCTTGGTTCGTAGAATTTGCTCTTTCCGATCCACAATCTGAATTGAGCTTTCCATGTACGACACTCAGTCATTCATGTCTAATTCCTTAAAATTAATCATGTGGGTTGAGTCGGGCTCATACTTCCTCAACATCGACATGTGAAAGACGTCATGCATTCGCGCTAACTTTGGCAGTAATGCAATACTATACACTAGGATCCCGATTCTCTTGAGAATCCCAAAGGAACCTACATACCTCGAACTCAGCTTTGCTTTCTTGCCAAAGTGCAAAGTTTCCCTTATTGACGATACCTTTAGAAAAACGTGATCACAAACTTGGAATTCCAAAGGTCTCCAACGCTTACATGTGTAGCTTTTCTGGTGGCTCTAAGCGGTCTTTAATCTGTCTCTAATGACTACAATTGCATCTACTGACTGCTGAACCAACTCTGAGCCTGTAATCTCCCTCTCCCCGACTTCATCCCAACAAATTGGCATTCTACACGCTCTACCAAACAACACTTCCAAAGGGGCCATTTGAAAGCTTTGCCAATAACTGTTGTTGTAGGCGAACTCAACAAAGTGAAGCTGTTTCTCCTAACTTCCCTTGAAATCCAACACGCAAGCTCGCAGCATGTCTTTGAGGGTCTGAATTGTCCTCTTAGACTGGCCATCTGTTTGAGGATGATGGGCCGTATTATACTGGAGCTTAGTTCCTAAGGCAACCTGCAAACTTTTCCATAAGACAGTAGTGAACCTCGGGTCTCGGTCTGAAGTTATCATCACCGGCACTCCACGCAGACGAACTATCTGATGCACATACAACTCTACGTGCCTATCCAAGTCAAGATCATTTCGTACTATAATAAAGTTAGCCGACTTCGTTAGTCTGCCGACCACTACCCAAATGGAATCATTACCTTTCTGACTCCTCAGTAAACCTGTCACAAAATCCTTTGTGATGTGCTCCCACTTCCACTTTGGGATCTTAAGAGGTTGTAGAAGTCCTCCTGGCTTACAATGCTAGGCCTTCGCTTGCTGACACGTCAAACACATGGCGACATGCTTGGCGATGTCCACCTTCATACAAGACCACCAATAGTGTTGACGCAGATTCTGATACATCTTCGTACTGCTAGGATGAATGTTGTAACTACTACGATGAGCTTCTGATAAGATCTCATCTTAAAGCTCTGCATCATCAGGTACACACAATCGTTCTCGGAACTTCAGTGTTCTATCCTTAGAAATTTGAAAGTTAGCCTTCCTCTTATCGGTATCTTCTTGCAGAATCTTCTGAACATCTGGGTCTATCAACTGAACTACTTTGATTCTAACCTGAATATCCAGCTCAATTTTGAGGGTGGCCATGAGATGCGAAAGGTAGCCTACCTTAAATTTAGATATCGAATCTCGACCTCTCTCGAGTAAATTTCATTCCTTAATCAACATATGTGCAACTAAATATTTCTGACTCAAAGCGTCAGCGACTTTATTCGCCTTCCCAGGGTGATATAGGATATCACAGTCATAGTCCTTTAGGAGTTCCATCCAGTGATGATGTCTCATATTCAACACCTTCTGAGAGAATATATACTTGAGACTTTGATAGTCAGTGAAGATATAGAATCTTTCTCCATACAAGTAATGTCTCAAAATCTTTAGAGCAAATATAATTGCTACGAGTTCCAAGTCATGCATTGGGTAGTTCTGCTCATGAGGTCTCAACTAGCGGGAGGTGTATGCAACAACCCTACCATGCTGCATTAGTATGCAACCCAATCATCTGAACGACGCATCACTACAGATCTCATATCCTCTAAAACCAGATGGAATGGTCAACACAAGTGCGGTAGTCAACTTTTGCTTAAGCTCTTGGAAACTACACTTGCCCTTATCTATCCACACAAACTTTTCTTTTTTCTTAAGGAGTCGAGTCAACGGTGATGCTAAAGCAGAAAACCCTTCCATGAATCGCCTGTAATACCCTACTAAACCCATAAAGCTTCTAATCTCTATCATGGTAGTCGGTCTTGTCCAGTTGATCACTACTTCAATCTTGGTCGGGTCCACAGAGATTCTTTCACCTGAAATCACATGACCTAAGAATGTAACACGAGTCAACCAAAACTTGCACTTGCTGAACTTGGCGTATAGCTCATGAATCCTTAGGGTTTGGAGTACCATCCTCATCTCGACTCTCATGCTCCTCAACACTCGTCAAATACACCGAGAATATCATCGATGAACATGATTACAAACTGATCCAGATATTCCTTGAATACTCGGTTAATTAAATTCATAAAAGTAGCTGGAGCATACGTCAACCCGAATGGCATTACCATGAACTCATAGTGGTCTATTGAGTACAAAATCCTAACTACGACATATCTGTGGCATCCTAGAATTTCGGTTCTACTTTCAATTAAATTAATTGGGCCTTTCATCAACACACCTATAGTGTTATTATGTTATTCTTGGAGCTGATCTCCAGAAATAACTAGACTATCTGCGGAAATCATTAAAGAATTTTTAATGCAATAGACTTGGGGATTTGATCAGGAATCGACTACTCGACCGTGCCCATCTACAAAGATCATTACAACACAGTTAAAATTCGATGTGGGTTTTTAATGCAATAGGTCAGTTTGATTGAGATATGTGGCTAAATGTGAGTGATTCCACTAAATTGCAAAAATTTTATAAATCAGCACTAGATTGATTTTTCTGTCGTTTTGGTATCTTGTGTCCGTAATTGAAACCTTGAGATTTTCACGACCATCAAAAGTTACCAATGTGTCGAAGAGGTTCATTATGCCTCGAAGAAAATCAACCACAAGTCATTTGCACTAAAATTTTCTAAAAGCTACACGGTTGCCTAGGTCACGCTAAAATTGCGCTAGATTGAAATTAATTGCAAATTTGAATCCGATTTCAGAAATTGAAAGTTCTATAATGTCACAAGTCATTTTAGGAATGTCGTCTCATCTTCCAAAGATTTTTCTCGCAAACCGAGATTTTGAGGAAAAAGTCGAGGTAGGGCCGTTTTTGACCGGGAAATTCGAGAACTGTTTATGATCGCGAAATTGGGATGTAGGTAGGTTTTATTGGCAAGAAAAAATGCCAATTTGATCGAGGGTATGATGGTTGAATTTATAGATGTCGAATTAAGTTGATTCATGTGGAATATTGGTCCAATTTGAAGAAAATACTTCGAAAATTCGTACCTTCCCCATGGACACAACATTTGGACCATTTCAAAAGCTTCTAAGGCAAGCTAAGGGCTGGAAAATGGGCTGAGGAAGCCAGCTTGCATGTGGGGCCACTTCAAGGGAGACAAATGAGATATGAGGAGACCAAGGTGGTCCCCTCCAAGGCAATCGATCCCCCCTCTCTTCTTCCTCCTCTATCGTCAACCCCTCTCCCATTTCTAGCCGTGTGAAGCTCTTGAAAAGCCAGAAAATTGAACCAGCAAGCCAGCAACCTGTAGGAACCACCGCACACCACCGCGTTGCTGTTGTTGCCCGTCGCGCGCTTAGTCGCAAGCTCGCACGTCACCACTCTCCCTGGCCGTTGTCCTACTTCAGTCGTGAGCCTAAGCCTTCCCCTAAGTTGTTTGGACCCTGCTCGCCATCACCAGAGCTGCTTGGTCACACACCTACCGCTGTGAAGCCCCGCCGAGACCGTTGCAACCTTCGCCTGCCCGTTTCCAGCTCAACTGGCCACTGATCTCACCTTTCTTGGCCCAGACCAAAACCGAAGCCCTTGAGTTTTCCAACCACTATTTGGCCCGTTTTGGTGGCCTTCCAGACCTCGAAAGGTGCGCTCGCTATGGAGTTTCTCAACCCCCTCTGCGTCCCTGTCGTTATGGTCTGAGCAAATCGTTAATCAAGTGAGTTTAACTCACTAATCATTTCTTAGTAAGTTAATGACGTTTAAGGGTTGATTAGTTTAGGCTAAGTGTGGATTTGGTGGATAGTTAGAATAGATTAGTGATTTAATTAATTGTTGATGCATGTTAGGTGGTTAGATTAGTGTAATTAACAACTAGGTAAGCTGTAGTATTTATCTAGTGAGGTTCAAATATTTTCTGAACCTAAATCAATATTTAATTAGGCTTTTCCAGCCTAAGTGTGCATTTTTGCTATTTATTGGTATTTATTAATTATCATCCATAATTATGTAATTAACTACTATTTTTGAGAAATTACACCGAGACAGCCGGTGACCGGAATTTCGTGTTGATTGCAATGTCATTTGATAATTTCGGTAATTAATTAGAAAATTATTAGCCGTCAGTTTATAACACCAAAAATGTTCGAAAGATGATATAATTAGTGGGATTTTATAAAATGAAGATATTTTACTTTTGGTTAAGGCCTATCGTGTACCCACACACAATTATTTTTATCGGGTATTTTCAACACAAAAAAAATAGGCCAAGGTATTATTTTGATTGAGGAATCCAAGTGTGGAGCACCATGTCCTTGGCCGTGGGTAAATAATCGTGTGATGGTTTGTAGTCATAGTAAAATGACTATTGAAAGATGAGGTGACGCATGTTGTACATGCTGTTATGGGTTGGGTTAAGAAGACCGCTGAATTTATAGTAGGTTGTGCCCATTGGGCTGTAATAACTGTTGAAGTATGGTTGTGCCCATCGGGCCAAGATTAACCGCCGAAGTATGGCTATGCCCATCGGGCCGTGATTACCACCTAACCTAGACTGTGCCCATCGGGCCGTGATTTACCGCCAAACTTAGAATCGGCTGTGCCCATTGGGCCATGATTAACATAGTTACACTAGGAGACTACCGAGCATGGAGTAGGTTGTGCCCATGAGTGGCCGTGATTAATAATTGGAATGAGTATTTGATCATGATTTATAGTGAGACGTTCCAATCGTTGAATGATGTTATTGCAAGTACGAGATATGAATTATCGACGTGCAGGAAGGAACTGAGACAAAGGTAAGTCATCTGACTCGTGCTTGTGCTCTGGTAGCTTTATTGGGCGTATTTTGTTCTTAGTCGGGGCTTAGGGTTTTGAACTCGCTGAGACGATGTCTCACCCCGTCGTGGGATAACAATTTCAGGTCCCTAGATGGCAGCTCCTCCTAAGCGTTTTGGACAACAGAAGAAGGTCACAAAACGAGCATCTCATATTTCGCTACATAGGCACCTTAGGGGATGGGAGTATGAACTTGTGAAGTCCGTGATCTGGGTTGATGGGGGTCTTCCTCATAAGGTACCCCATCGATACAGAGCATGGTACCAATAGGATCGAAATGGCTAGAGAGAGGGCCCCTTACCGAAATCTGAGATACCTCTGTATATGCTGGAGATTGCTTTTGGGAAAGGCACTGCAGATTCCCCTGGTCGTTTGGTGGTAGACCCAGATCTCTCAGATCCAGAAACCCCGGTGTACTCAGCTGGAGGCTTCAATGAGGATGAAGATGAGGATGAGGATTTGTAGTTTTATTGAAACCCCCCTGTTTTGCATACCTTGTTTCTATAGAGTGGGTACTATGTATATGACATGGCTTGATATGTGTATATTTGAGTATGCTGTAGTTTGAAAAATTTATGGCCCTATTTTTCTATTCCATCTTTTTGTTGTATTGGGATTATTATTCGTTTCCGCATGCGTATTAAAATAAATGGGTTGGCAATGCATTCTAAGACGTCACTATTTAATCGACCATAAGGGGATGGGCACGTGTTCGGAGGATTGTGGCGTGACATCCCCGTTTAAGTGGTATCAGAGCATGGTTAGAGATTAGAGCGATAAGATGCAATGGTTTATGGGATAGTTAGTAGGATCGACCTTTAATACATGTTGGTGCATGTCTGTGATAGTTGATTGGTAGAATTGTTTATTTGTGTGGATCGCTTAGTTTCTAATTTAGTGTGGAATTGGAAAGTAGGTCTCCTTAAGGACCCTGCTAGATGAGTGATCAGGAGTAGAGGACTCCTAGGAAGAGGACCATTGGACCGGTTACTCGAGGTAGGACACCAACGAGGCTTGATACCCAAGAAGGTCGTGGTAGAAGGCAAGCTGAGAACAACACTAGTGGAGTAGCACTGCCTCAAGTTGGTGCTGGGGTAACAGCCCCTGGTGATCCCAAAATCGAAGGGATCATGTAGGCGCTTGAAGCAATGAGAGATCTGATAGGGCAGCAAACCCAAAATCAAGCCACTATTGCTCAAGCTGCCGCCACTGCTACCGTTGCTGCCTCTGTTAAGGCTACACCTATTGCTACACCTACCAAAGTTATAGCTGGGAATGTAGTTGTGGAAAGGGAGAGACCAATCCACAAGTTAATAGAGTAGTTCTTGAAGCTGAACCCACCAAGGTTCATCGGTGCCAGAGATCCTGAGACTGCCTCACTTTGGATTCAGGATCTAGAGAAGGCCTTTGCACTACTGATGTGCACTGAGGCAGAGAAAGTTGTCCTAGCAGTGTACCAACTGCACGGTAATGCGAATACCCTGTGGAAAGCCGCCAGAGGTACAGCGTTTTTGGAAGGTGTGGCCCTAGTGTGGGATGCTTTCCTTAGAGCTTTCAATGACAAGTACTTTTCGGGTAACACCCGAGAACAGAAGATAGAGGAATTTTAGTGCCTCCACCAAGGGACAATGACTATTGACCAATATGAGGTCAAGTTCACAGAGCTTTCTCAATATGCTCCAAGGTTGATAGAAGATCCAGAACAAAAAGCTCGAAGGTTCAGGAATGGCCTTCGGCTAGACCTGAAGCAACCGCTGGTGTCGTTGGATTTGAAGGACTATCGCAAAGTGTACAATCGAGCCCAGCTGATTGAGAGAAGTATGACTGAACAAGCCGCCTCGTCTAGATCGAAGTTTAATTCGAATATAGATAGGAATCGGTGTGGGAAGAAACCCATGACCAGCGGAAGATTTCATATCCCACCAATAGGAAGGGTGGAGTTGGTAAGGTAGGGCCGAGCCAAAATGGCGTGTGTCGCTTGTTTGGAAGGTGACACAGATCAGCCCCTTGCTAATCTAGGCCGGGTACTTGTTTTGAGTGTGGCCAGCTGGGTCACATAGCGAGGAACTATCCCTAAAGACAAAGGAGACCACATCAATTACTGCCACCACTACCGTTGGGTTAGATTAGGGGGTTTGTCACACCCCGAACCACGAGCGTGCACACATCCCACTTCCATCGATTAGATATACGACATTCCCAGGCATTCGTCGCCGACTCATTCATTTTATTTGCACATGCGAAAGCGTATGATAAAACCCCCGACGGAAATATACGGGTTAGGAAAGTAGGAACCAAACTCATTCACATCTAAGCATACTTTCATAAATATATATATATATATATATATATATATGTATACGTATACACACCGTAGTATATATATAACAAAAGTCAGCAAACAAAAAGATCAGTCCACCAAAAAGGAACGATCCTATGACTACCGTCGATAACCCTTCGTAGGTCGCCACAAGCGCCAATGTTACACCTTATTACCTTTCTTCTTAGAAGAGGCGTCATAATTAGTAGACACACACTTTTTTTTTTATTATAAACGGTCCCAGCGCGACTCATTTGTCACTATGTCGAAAAGCAAAATAAAACATCACCATCTCTCCCCCTACCAACCATGATACAAATACACACCACTAATCATCATGATTAAAAGACAAGCCACGACACTTTATTTACATATATTTTCAAGATGGGACTTCTTTTGGGTCGATACATCGAAAAGGAAAAGTTAGGACTCAACCATGTTCGGCCTAAAACCCCAAAAAGAACCCTCGACCCACTAAATCTCATGTGCACAACCCCCATCATCAGTGTCGGCTAACTATCCCAAAAAAAAAAAAAAATCCAGCTCCTACTCGTCACGCACGGGCCTCACACCCAATCCGGTGCATCAGGCGGTGGCGGTGGCAACATCCCTCTCATCACCCCATCGCGACGAACGTGGACGGAGACGAACTCCTGGACAATCGGGCCCCCAGCTAGGCCTATGTCGTACATGACAAAACAACGCACTCGTATATACGTCAATCCAGGCACAGAAGGACAGCCGAACTCCTCGCACTCAACCTCTACATCGGATGGTAGACCGTAAAACACACCCCGCGTAACGGCAGGAAGCGACATGCTGCTAATCTGAAATGTTGGTCCCCAAAAGGGGTGAGTACAACCACTCAGCAGGTAAAGGAATCCAATAACCACTCAATGCATCATACAAGTCATACATGCATTGCAAGCATTACTTACCTTGAAGCCATGCATATACTATCATGCATCATCACCACAATCATAACACATACATGTGTATCATCATGTCATACTCATATCATCGTCATCATGACATTATTATATCACACATGTCATCATCATCATATACATGACATCATCATGTCATCATCATCATGACATCATCATATCACACATGTCATCATCATATCATATCATCATCATCATCATCATCATCATCATACCATCATCATATCCAACATATATCATCATCATGCCATCATATATCATCATCATCATGCATATCATCATGCCATCATATATCATCATCATATCATATCATATCATCATATCATCATCATCATCATGTGATCATAGTTCAATTTCCACTTTTAACTTTTATTTTTGATCACCACATCACCCTTCCTCGGATCATCAATTTCATCTCATATTTTACACTCGCATCCCATGCGAGAAAAAAAAAACCTCCGGCATTCAGCCATTCAAGGCCACCGAGCATCCGGCCCCCCACATTCCGGGCATCTCGCATCCCAACTGGCATCACGAGGCATCCTCTCGGGCAAAGACCTCCGACAAGGCTTCCGGCATTTACACTCCCTGGCCGGGCATCCCGCACCCCTACTAGCATCGCGAGGCATCCCCCTAGGCACAAACCTCTAGGGCTTTTGGCACCCCCAACTTTCCGGGCATCCTGACACTCCCAGGGCCATCCGGCAATGTATTTCTATACATTCCGGGCATTACACTCCCTGGGCATTATCATCCGCCACAACAATCTCCTCATTTAACATTATCCATGTTTACCAATTTATGTCTTAATTTAGCATGGCATATGATGTATGGCAATCAAGTCACTCATGTTCAGCATTGAATTCACACATGCATCTCAATGCATACATCAAGACCTCATCACACATACTACATGGTGCAATTATTTATAAAATAAAATTCATGGAATTTATGCCAATTAAAATAATCCATTTATCATGCCCTTTTTTTTTTTTTATTTAAATTCCAGCTTGTGCCATTTTCAAAAATATTAAATTTAATTATTTATATAATCTCAAAAATCATAAAATTAAGGCAAGTGATAAACAAGACAATAGGATGATGATTTCATGTAAAATACATGGCCAAATAAAATTTCACATAATTCCATAAATCACACAAAACAGCATATAATTTTCGGATGAAATCAGAATGCACAGTCTCCGAAGAAATTCGATTAAAATATCCATACGACCTCCAAAAATTACGAAATTTTACCAAGTTATAGACAAGACATTAAAGTACATTTTTCATGAAGACTTCCAAGTCAGATTCGTTTTAGATTAGTTTCTACAGTCTCACGAAGCTTCTGGATCCATCACCGAATCGTCCAGTACATACTTCTCCGAAATACCGAGTTTTTACCTACCTATTCTTCTTCGTTTCCTCTGAAATTTGGATATGTTCTACATCAAGATGTTCTATACAAGTTTCATGAAGAGATCTAAGTCAAATAACCAGAGTATAGTCGTCATTTAGGTCCATGAAATCTCGGGTGTCCTGTAATACATCTCCAGAATTACCGTCTTCAAGATCTAGTCGATTTACTAGGTTATACTTGTTAATTTTGCTTCAAATTTGAGTATGTTGTATTTTAAGATGTCCCCTACAACTTTCATGAAGAAATCGAAGAGAGATTCTTAGCACAACTCAACATGCAACCACAAATCCATCAAGAGGTCAGTGAAATCGTTCCAGATCTGAGGTCTCCGTAGGATGAGAGTTTAACCCCTTAAATCTCCATCATTTTCCACCAAATTTTAGTATGTTGTATTTTAAGATGTTAGATACAACTTTCATGAAGAGATCAAAGCCAAAATCGAACTCTAAACATGCATGCAAGCTCTCACAACATTCTGACTCGAGCGGATTCAAACGAAAACAGCAACCTTACTCAAAACAAGTCATCCAAGCTTCGGTTTTCCTCTCCTAATCACCCAAAATTCGACATACATGTAACACACACACATGCAAGAGCAGCAAGAGGACTCCAACTTGCCTCTAGACCGGATGGACGACGGCACACGGCGGCAATCACGGCAGACACGGCGGACGGACGGCGAGTCCTCCTCGGCTTCTCCTCCCTCTCGGCCACTCTCCCTCTCTCTCGCGAAATCTCTCTCTCTCTCCCTCTCTTGGCCGAACAAAGCAACTGGCCACTCTCTCTCCTTCCTTCTCTTTTATAATCCCATTTCCTAATCATTAGTAATCATTGTTTGCCACTCCAATTGACCAATGCATGCCATCCCTCTCTAAGCCAATGCATGAAGGCCTCTTGCCACTTGTCTTAATGGGCTTTTGGGCTTGGGCCGGCCACTCTTGGGCCTCCTCTTGGGCTGGTCGACAGCCCCCTTTCGTGGGCCTAATTGGGCCGACTAGCTTGGCCCATCAAGGCTTCGGCCAATGGGCCTAAGGCCCAACCTAAATAAAAATTAAATTTTCCCCTTTTATAATTTCTTCTACAAATTTTAAATTTTAAATTCCACATGGCCAAAGTCTTGTGACATTTTATTTATAGAAATTTAATTTATAAAGTGCATGGCCAAGCATAAATTATTATTATTAATCTATCTAATTTAAAATCTCATAAACACAAGCACAAATCACCTAATCTTAAAAGAGACTAATGGCTAAAGCATTAAACCATAGGTAATTTCATTACCTAATTAGAGGCTTTAACACACCTTATAACTTGACTTTGAATTTTGGGATGCCACAATTCTCCCCTCCTTAGAGAATTTCGTCCTCGAAATTAGACACCACTCGTGCCTTCTTGAAACAAATAAGGGTACTTTTCCTTCATCTGATCCTCACTTTCCCATGTGGCTTCCTCCATATCATGATGTCGCCATAATACCTTAACCAATGGGATCTTCTTAGTCCTAAGAATTTGCTCCTTTCGATCCAATATCTGCACAAGGCTCTTCAATGTACCTTACTTTCTCATCCACTTTGATGGCTTCATGATCGAGTATGTGACCAGGATCCGGCTGGTACTTCCTCAACATCGATACATGAAACACATCGTGTAGATTTCCTAACTTAGGAGGTAGCGCTAAGCGATAAGCTACATCCCCTATCCTTTCGAGTATTTCAAAAGGTCCAACAAATCTAGGGCTTAACTTACCCTTCATCCCAAATCGAGATATCCCTTTCATTGGAGATACCTTAAGGAATACATGGTCTCCTACACTAAATTCCAAAGGCCTTCTACGCCTATCTGCGTAGTCTTTCTGCCTACTCTGAGCTATTTTAAGTCTTTCTCTAATAATTTCAACAGCCTCAGTGGTAACTTGTACCAATTCAGGTCCCATCAATTTCCTTTCACCTACTTCATTCCAACAAACGAGAGTCCTACATCTCCTTCCATATAATGCTTCATAGGGAGCCATGCCTATACTTTTCTGAAAACTATTATTATAGGCAAACTCCACCAAATGCAATCTTTCATCCCAATTTCCTTTGAAATCAATTACACAAGCCCTTAACATATCCTCTAATGTCTGAATTACTCTTTCAGTTTGTCCATCTGTCTAGGGATGAAAAGCGGTACTAAACTGAAGCTTAGTCCCTAATGCAATTTGAAGACTTCGCCAGAAGTTCGAAGTGAATCTCGAATCCCGATCCGAAGTAATAGTTACTGGAACACCATGTAAGCGTACCACTTGACTTACATACATATCCGCATATTTATCCATTGAGTAGTCCATGCGAATAGCTAGGAAATGAGCAGACTTAGTCAAACGGTCCACTATAACCCAAATAGAATCATGACCACTTGATGTCCTTGGCAATCCTTGCACAAAGTCCATCGTTATATGCTCCCACTTCCATTCCAGTATGTCTAATGGTCTCAAAAGTCCTGTGGGTTTACGATGTTTCGCTTTTACTTGCTGGCACGTCAAACATTGAGAAACATGCTTAGCCGTATCTGCCTTCATACCATTCCACCAAAATTGCTGATGCAAATTCCTGTACATCTTTGTACTAACCGGATGAATACTATAACTACTCTTATGTGCCTCCGACAGAATTTCCTTCCTTAATTCCTCA
This sequence comes from Eucalyptus sideroxylon x Eucalyptus melliodora, assembly GCA_016097485.1. NCBI lineage: Eukaryota > Viridiplantae > Streptophyta > Magnoliopsida > Myrtales > Myrtaceae > Eucalyptus > Eucalyptus sideroxylon x Eucalyptus melliodora. The sequence goes on from CM027826.1 coordinate 29,336,896, forward strand.
TTGTCGGGAACACAAAGTCGTCATTGACATCTTACTATTCCATCATCAGAGACTTGAAATTCTGGTCTTTTTCCTAAAGACACCGCACATTTTACTTTCAAAATCTCTGGGTCAAATTCTTGCAAGATTTTAACTTTCTGAATAATCTCAGGTTCTATTCTTAAAGCACTAAGCATACTAGTAAGACAATCCATTTCCAATTTAAATTCTGAGTCTGCTACAAACTTTAACAATTTCCATTTTGCCGTCCTTAAACTAGCCATTTCCACTGCCGACTTACGACTAAGAGCATCCGCCACTCTATTTGCTTTCCTTGGATGATATCTTATCTCACAATCATAATCATTTAATAACTCCATCCACCTCCTTTGTCTAATGTTCAACTCCTTTTGTGAGAACAGATACTTCAAACTCTTATGATCTGTATAAATCTCAAACTTCTCCCCATACAAATAGTGTCTCCATATCTTCAAGGCAAACACTATAGCTTCTAGTTCTAAATCATGTGTCGGGTAATTCAGCTCATGGGGTTTCAATTGTCTAGATGCATAGTCTACAACCTTGCCATGCTGCATCAAAACACATCTCAGTCCTTTGTGAGATGTATCACTATACACCGTGAAACCATCAGGTCCAGTAGGTATAGTTAGGATTGGAGCCGAGGTCAATTTCCTTTTGAGCTCCTAGAAACTCCTTTCACATTCCCCATTCCATTCAAACTTCACATTCTTTCGGGTCAACTTAGTTAAAGGTCCTGCCAGTTGTGAAAATCCTTCAATGAACCTCCTATAATAACTAGCCAGTCCTAAGAAACTCCGTATTTCAGTGGGTGTCGTTGCTCTCAGCCAATTTACTACCATTTCAACTTTTGCCGGGTCTACTGCAATTCCTTTTCCTGACACCACACGTCCTAAAAATATTATCTGGTTCAGCCAAAACTCACACTTACTAAACTTGGCATACAACTTATGCTCTCTTAGGGTCTGCAAAACTATCCTCAAATGTTGCTCATGCTCTTTAGGTCCTTTTGAATATACCAGGATATCATCAATAAAAACAATCACAAACTGGTCTAAATAAGGCTGAAATATTCTATTCATTAGATCCATAAATGCAGCCGGCGCGTTAGTCAATCCAAATGGCATAACAAGGAACTCGTAGTGTCCATAACGAGTTCTAAACGCAGTCTTAGGAATGTCCTCCTTCTTAATTCTTAACTGATGGTATCCCGACCTCAAGTCAATCTTAGAGAAGACCGAACTTCCTTGGAGTTGGTCAAACAAGTCATCAATTCTAGGCAAAGGATACTTATTCTTAATGGTCACTTGGTTCAGCTGCCTATAGTCAATACACAAGCGCATCGATCCATCTTTCTTTTTCACAAACAAGACCGGTGCACCCCAAGGTGAAGCACTTGGTCTAATGAATCCTTTGTCAAGTAACTCTTGTAGTTGCACTTTCAATTCCTTCAATTCAACTAAGGCCATCCTATATGGGGCTTTTGATATTGGTCCTGTTCCAGGCATTAATTCAATTTCAAATTCAATCTCCCGCTCTGGCGGCAATCCAGGCAATTCCTCAGGGAATACATCTTGAAATTCGTTAACTACACGAACTTCCTCAAGTTTAGGCTCCTCCCTTGCATAATCTCTAACTATGGCTAGGTACCCTTGACATCCTTTGTCAAGTAACTTACAAGCTTCTACTACCGAAATAAGCGCTACAGGAAAATGGGTTTGACCTCCTAAAAATTCACAACTAGACTAATCAGGTAAAACGAATTGAACCACTCTTCTATAACAATCCATTCTAGCCCGATACTTACGAAGCCGGTCCATTCCTATAATAACGTCAAAATCATACATGGCCATTACAACCAAGTCTATTTCCATATCTTTTCCTCCCATTGATATCTTACAATTTCCACACACCAGCGTAGACAATACCATATCCTTTAAAGGCGTGGAAACACAAAGAGGTGTCTCAAGAGGCATAACTTCTATCTTATTCAAACATCTATATCTTTTAGACACAAATGAATGAGTTGCACCCGTATCAAACAATGCATATGCCTTTTCACCATTGATAAAGATTGTACCTGAAATAACATTTTTGGAAGCTTCCGCTTCTTCTTGGGTGATCGCATACACCCTTCCTTGTACTGGTGGCCTCTAAGGATTCCCTTGTAAGTTCGATCTAACAGCACTCTAATATCCCTATCACACCGAGCCAAAACTCACTTGCGACCTCTCTTGTGGGCAACTTCTCCTAAGATGACCCACTTGTGCAAAACCAAAACATTTCAGTCGTCCATTGCAAGGTCCTAGGCCATGTCGCCCATTACACTTTTGACAAACACCAGGCTGATAGGGTGCTTTCCCTATATTCGGACCATTTCTAGCTCCTCCAAAATTTCCAAAATTACTCTTCTTCTTCACATTCCAGGTCTGTCCTTGACCAGAATAAGGTCTCTTACCCCTTCTCACATCATTAAAATTCAACGATTTCTTAAACTCCGACCTTTCTCTTAGCAGCTCCTACTCCACTAATTGTGCCCTTTCATAAATCTCATTATAGTCTCTTATGTTCAATGGCACCAGTTGCTTTCTAATGTCAGTCCTTAGTCCTTTCAGAAATCTCTTAGCCTTTTCCTCTTGATCCTCAATCAATCTAGGAGCATATCTAGACAATTCAGAAAATCTAGCCTCATACTGATCTACTGTCAACTCCTTTTGTTCTAGTTGAACAAATTCTGTAATCTTCCTATCCTTAGCACAGTGAGAAAAATGCTTCCTATTAAAAGCTCTAACAAACTCCTCCCAGTTAACATCAATACCTGGTGGAAAGATTATGTCCTTCGAAGCTCTCCACCAAAACTTTGCATTTCCCTCCAACTGGTACTCTGCTAAAACTATTTTCTTAGCATCAGTGCAGTCCAACAGCCGGAAAATTCGTTCCATCCCATCAATCCATTGCTCCGCCTCCTCAGGACTTCCCATTCCATTGAACTTAAGTGGCTTCAGCTTCAGAAACTGCTCCACCAGTCCTTCAGTACGGTGTTCTGCTCCAGGTTGTTGCTGCGCCTGCCTTTCCATCAAATTTCCAATATTGGCTAATGCCTGCAGGATGTCTTCCATTCAAGGTTCAGCCCTTGCAGCAGAGGCTTCAGCCCTCGATGGATGAGCACTTCCAGCTCGCACCATGACTTTCCTGCAATTTCCAAGCATTGCCTCAGGAATAATCTGAGACTCACTGCCTCCATTCAAAGCAACTACTACTACTACATAAGTAACATATACATGTTACTGGTACCTAAAGGCAACTCAAAATAAACTACTAGGGATCTACGAGTGAATTCTCATCACCCGTTATTCAATTATTTCGTTTTACATCCTATGGTGTGCATTGTCATCATGTTCCTCAATTTCCAAATGAGGCTCCTTATCACTCCACCTATAACCATTCGCTCTGATACCAAAAAGGGCGGCTGTGGCACCCCGAACCCTTCGTAGGTCGCCACAAGCGCCAATGTTACACCTTATTACCTTTCTTCTTAGAAGAGGCGTCGTAATTAGTAGACACACATTTTTTTTTTTTTTTTTTTATAAAACGGTCCCAGCGCGACTCATCAGCGGAAGCAAAATAAAACATCACCATCTCTCCTCCTACCAACCATGATACAAATACACACCACGAATCATCATGATTAAAAGACAAGCCACACCACTTTATTTACATATATTTTCAAGATGGGACTTCTTTTGGGTCGGTACATCAAAAGGAAAAGCCAGGACTCAGCCACGTCTGGCCTAAAACCCCAAAAAGAACCCTCGACCCACTACATCTCACGTGCACAACCCCCATCATCAGTGTCGGCTAACTATCCCCAAAAAAACCAGCTCCTACTCGTCACGCACGGGCCTCACACCCAACCCGGTGCATCAGGCGGTGGCGGTGGCAACATCCCTCTCATCACACCATCGCGATGAACGTGGACGAAGATGAACTCCTGGACAACCGGGCCCCCACCTAGGCCTACGTCGTACATGACTAAACAGCGCACTCGTATATATGTCAATCCAGGAACAGAAGGACAGCCGAACTCCTCGCACTCAACCTCTACATCGGATGGTAGACCGTAAAACACACCCCGCGTAACGGCAGGAAGCGGCATGCTGCTAATCTGAAATGTTGGTCCCCAAAAGGGGTGAGTACAACCACTCAGCAGATAAATAAATCCAATAACCACTCAATGCATCATACAAGTCATACATGCATTGCAGGCATTACTTACCTTGAAGCCACGCATATACCATCATGCATCTTCATCACAATTATAACACATATATGTCGTCATGTCATATCATCATACTCATATCATCGTCATCATGACATTATTACATCACACACATGTCATCATCATCATACATATGACATCATCATATGTGACATCATCATCATCATATCATATCATACATCATCATCATCATCATCATCATCATCATCATCATCATCATGGCATCATCACATCATATATGCGCATGTAATCATCATCATATCATACATGTCATCATCATCATGCATATCATCATGCCATGGGTGATCATCATCATATCATATCATATCATATCATCATCATCATCATGCATATCATCATGCCATGGGTGATCATCATCATCATCATCATGCATATCATCATGCCATGGGTGACCATCATCATATCATATCATATCATGCATGTTCAATTTTTTCACTTTTAACTTTCAATTTGATCACCACATCACCATTCCTCGGATCATCAATTTCATCTCATAACACTCGCATCCCGCGAGAAAAAAAAAAAACCTCCGGCATTCACCATTCAAGGCCATCGGGCATCCGACCCACCACATTCCGGGCATCTTGCATCCCAACTGGCATCACGAGGCATCCTCTCGGGCAAAGACCTTCGACGAGGCTTCCGGCATTTACACTCCCTGGCCGGGCATCCCGCACCCCTACTGGCATCGTGAGGCATCCCCCTAGGCACAAACCTCCAAGGCTTCCGGCACCCCCAACTTTCCGGGCATCCTGAAACTCCCAGGGCCATCCGGCAATGTATCTCTATACATTCCGGGCATTATCATCCGCCACAACAATCTCCTCATTTAACATTATCCATGTTTACCAATTTCGGTCTTAATTTAGCATGGCATATGATGTGATGGCAAACAAGTCATATTCAGCATTGAATTCACACATGTATCTCAATCCATTGTCATGCATACATCAAGACCTTATCGTACATGCTACATAGTACAATTATTTATAAAATAAAATTCATGGAATTTATGCCAATTAAAATAATCCATTTATCATGCCCTTTTTACATTTATTTAAATTCCAGCTTGTGCCACTTTCAAAATATTAAATTTAATATCTATATAATTCTCAAAAATCATAAAAATTAAGGCAAGTGATAATCAAGACAATAGGATAATGATTTCATGCAAAATACATGGCCAAATAGAATTCCACACAAATCCATAATTCACACAAAACAGCATATAATTTTCGGATGAAATCAGAATGCACAGTCTCCGAAGAAATTCGATTAAAATATCCATACAACCTCCAAAAATTACGAAATTTTACCAAGTTATAGCCAAGACATTAAAGTACATTTTTCATGAAGACTTCCAAGTCAGATTATTTTTAGATTATTTTCTACAGTCACACGAAGCTTCTGGATCCAACACCGAATCGTCCAGTACATGCTTCTCCGAAATACTGAGTTTTTACCTACCTATTCTTCTTCGTTTCCTCTGAAATTTGGATATGTTCTACATCAAGATGTTCTATACAAGTTTCATGAAGAGATCTAAGTCAAATAACCACAGTATAGTCGTCATTTAGGTCCATGAAGTCTCGGGTGTCCTGTAATACATCTCCAGAATTACCGTCTTCAAGATCTAGTCGATTTACTAGGTTATACTTGTTCATTTTGCTTCAAATTTGAGTATGTTGTATTTTAAGATGTCCCCTACAACTTTCATGAAGAAATCAAAGAGAGATTCTTAGCACAACTCAACATGCAACCACAAATCCATCAAGAGGTCAGTGAAATCGTTCCAGATCTGAGGTCTCCGTAGGATGAGAGTTTAACCCCTTAAATCTCCATCATTTTCCACCAAATTTTAGTATGTTGTAGTTTAAGATGTTAGCTACAACTTTCATGAAGAGATCAAAGCCAAAATCGAACTCTAAACATGCATGCAAGCTCTCACAACATTCTGACTCGAGCGGATTCAAACGAAAACAGCAACCTTACTCAAAAACAAGTCATCCAAGCTTCGGTTTTCCTCTCCTAATCACCCAAAATTCGACATACATGTAACACACACACATGCAAGAGCAGCAAGAGGACTCCAACTTGCCTCTAGACCGGACGGACGACGGCACACGGCGGCGATCACGGCGGCACACGGCGGACGGACGGCAACTCCTCCTCTCGGCTTCTCCTCCCTCTCGACCACTCTCCCTCTCTCTCACGGAATCTCTCTCTCTCTCTCTCTCTCCCTCTCTTGGCCGAACAAGCAACTGGCCACTCTCTCTCCTTCCCTTCTCTTTTATCCCCCCATTTCCTAATCATTAGTAATCATTGTTTGCCACTCCAATTGACCAATGCATGCCATCCCTCTCTAAGCCAATGCATGAAGGCCTCTTGCCACTTGTCTTAATGGGCTTTTGGGCTTGGGCCGGCCACTCTTGGGCCTCCTCTTGGGCTGGTCGACAGCCCCCTTTCGTGGGCCTAATTGGGCCGACTAGCTTGGCCCATCAAGGCTTCAGCCAATGGGCCTAAGGCCCAACCTAAATAAAAATTAAATTTTTCCCTTTTTATAATTTCTTCTACAAATTTTAAATTTTAAATTCCACATGGCCAAAGTCTTGTGATATTTTATTTATAGAAATTTAATTTATAAAGTGCATGGCCAAGCATAAATTATTATCATTAATCTATCTAATTTAAAATCTCATAAACACAAGCACAAATCACCTAATCTTAAAAGAGACTAATGGCTAAAGCATTAAACCATAGGTAATTTCATTACCTAATTAGAGGCTTTAACACACCTTATAACTTGACTTTGAATTTTGGGATGCCACACATACGAATTTCATACTTCTGTACATCAAATCCATTCAATCCTCATCCAAATAAATCCAATTGAGCTCAACATGAAGTCCATAAAATCCACCAATGTAACCACACTTAAATCCACATTTTTCCTTGACTATAGAATTATCTTGGATGCCAAAAGTGTGACCAAAAGTAGGCTTACCAAATTCCTGAACCAAAATAACCATACTCTGATTTTTCGCCGAAAAACTCGGTTTGCAGAAAAATCTTCTCAAGATGAGTCGACATTTCTAAAATGATTTGTGGCACAACAGGACTTCTAATTTCTGAGTTCTGTTTCAATTTCACGGTTAATTTCATTTTGACGCGAATTTAGCACATCCTAATCTACTGGGTAGCTTTTAGGAATTTTCGTGCATTTGACCTATGGTTGATCATTTTCAAGCCACAATGTACATCTTTGACACATTGACGACTCTCGGTTGTCGTGCAAATCTCAAGGTTTCAAATACAAACACAGGGTACCAAATCGACAAAAGAATCGGTTTAGTGCCTATCGATAGGAATTGTGCAATCTGGTGGAATCACCCACACTTGATGTCATGCCTTTGTCGAGTCAACCTATCTTCGAATTCTAATCGATTTTTAATTGTGTTGTAATGATCCTTGCAAATTAGCTCAGTCGAGAAGTCGTTTCATGGTCGAATTCTCAAGTCTAATGCGTTAGAATCCGTTAACGGCTTCACCTGATAGACTAGTTTTCTTGTGAGTGGCTAACTCAGAGAAAAGAACTATAAGCACATAGATGAAATGCCCAAATCATTCTATTGAAAACATAATTGGAAAATCAGGATGTCACAGGGTTTACGCCACATAATGCACCGCAAGGTGGATAGAACAGACCCCCAGCTCAGGGAACAGTATACGCCATCACCAATGGTCAGACTCAGGACGCACCTGACATGATTATAGGTATGGTTTTGCTGAAAGACCATGCTGCTGATGCTTTATTTGACCTTGGCGCAACTCATTCTTTTATTGCTGAGAGCGATTTAGTTTGACCCGTTAGACAGTGAAAGTTTCAAGTTTGTCGGGAATCGAGGAGGACCCTTGATTACTTTGATCTCATCCCTTAAGGTAACTCGTTTGTTAAGGGAGGGTTGCCAAGGTTATCTAGCGACTGTCGTGGATACAATAGTTGAGGAGCTAAAAGTTGAAGATATTACAGTGGTGCAAGAATTTCCAGATATTTTCCCAAAGGAATTGCCAGGCCTACCGCTAGAGAGAGAGAGATCAAGTTTGTGATTGAGCTAGCACTCGGGACAGAGCCAATCTCTAAGGCTCCTTATTGGATGGCTTTGTCTAAGTTAAAGGAAATGAAGGTGTAGATGCATGAAATGTTGGATAAGGGATTTATATGTCCCAGTGCATTGCCTTAGGGAGCACCAGTTCTATTTGTGAAAAAGAAAGATGATTCGTTGCACCTGTGCATCAACTATCGTCAACTCAATCAATTGATGATCAAGAACAAGTATCCACTCCCAAGGATCGATGACTTGTTTGGTTAGTTGTAAGGAGCGTCAATATTTTCAAAGATCAACATAAGGACAGGATATCATTAGTCGAGGATCAAAAAGGAGGACATACCAAAGTCAGCATTTCATATTCAGTACGGTCATTATAAGTTTATTGTAATGTCGTTCGGGTTGACGAATGCTCCAGCTGCTTTTATGGATTTGATGAATAGGGTGTTTAATGAATATTTGGATCAATTTGTGATCGTGTTCATTGATGATATTTTGGTATATTCAAAGAGTTATGAGGAGCACAAAAGTCATCTGAGATTGGTACTTCAAACCTTGAGGATTCATTAGTTGCAGCCAAGTTCAGCAAATGTGAGTTTTGGTTGACTCGTGCTTTGTTATTAGGTCACGTGATTTCAGGTGAGAGAATCTCCATGGACTCGACCAAGATTGAAGCAATGATCAACTGGTCAAGACCGACTACAATGACAGAGATCATAAGTTTTTTTGTGTTTGGCAAGTTACTACAGACGGTTTGTGGAGGGATTTTCAACATTAACGTCTCCGTTGACCCAACTCTTAAAGAAAGAAAAGAAGTTTGTATGGACAGACAAGTGCGGGTGTAGTTTCCAAGAGCTTAAGCAAAAGCTAACTACCACACCTGTGCTAACCATCCCATCTAGTCCTAGAGGATACGAGATCAATAGTGATGTGTCATTCAGAGGATTCAGTTGCATGCTGATGCAACATGGTAGGGTTGTTGCATACTCCTCCTGTCAATTGAGACCTCATGAGCAGAATTACCCGACACATGACTTAGAACTCACTGCGATCATTTTCGCTCTGAAGATTTAGAGACATTACTTTTATGGAGAAAGATTCCAGATCTTCATTGACCATCAAAGTCTCAAGTATCTATTCTCTCAGAAGGAGTTGAATATGAGATAGCGTCACTAGATGGAACTTCTAAAGGACTACGATTGTGATATCATATATCACCCTGGGAAGGCAAATAAGGTCGCCAACACTTTGAGTCGGAAGTCTTCAGTCGCACATATGTTGGTTAAGAAAAGGAATTCATTTGAAAGAGCTTAAGATTCGGTGTTCAAGTTTGAGGTAGGCCAACTTTCGCATCTCTTGGCCACCCTTAGAATTGAGCCGAATGATCAGATCAAAATCAAAGCACTTCAGCTGACAAACGTAGATGTTCAGAAGATTTTGCAAAAGGATAACAATAAGAGGAAGGCTGACTTTCAGATTTATGAGGACGGAACACTAAGGTTCCGAGGACGATTGTGTATACCTGACGATGCAAAGCTTACAGAGGAGATTTTGTCAAAAGCTCATCATAACAGTTACAACATTAATTCTAGCAGTATAAAAATGTATCAGAATCTACGTCAACACTATTGGTTGTCCAGTATGAAGGCGGACATCGCCAAGCATGTCGCCAAATGTTTGACATGTCAGCAAGTCAAAGCACAACATTGTAAGTCGGGAGGACTTCTGCAACCTCTCGAGATCCTATAGTGGAAATGGGAGTATATCATGATGGATTTCGTGACAGGTTTGCTAAAGAGTTTAAGAGATAATGATTCTATTTGGGTAGTGGTTGACAGACTGACGAAATCGGTTCACTCATTTGCAGTACAAAAGGATTTGGACTTGGATAGGCATGCAGAGTTATATGTGCGTTAGATCGTTTGACTGCATGGAGTGCCGGTGACGATTACTTCAGACCAAGACTCGAGATTCACAGTTGCATTTTGGAAGAGTTTGCAGGCCGCTTTAGGAACCAAGCTATAGTACAGTACAACATATCATCCTCAGATGGATGGCTAGTCTGAGAGGATGATTCAAACCCTCGAAGACATGCTACGAGCTTGTGTGTTGGATTTTAAGGGAAGTTGGGAGGAACAACTTCATATTGTCGAGTTTGCCTACAACAACAGCTACCAGCGCAGAGCATTCAGATGGCTCCTTTCGAAGCGTTGTATGGCAGAGCGTGCAAAACGCCAGTATGTTAAGATGAAGTTGGGAACAGAAATATTACAAGCCTAGAATTGGTTTAGCGGTCAGTGGATGCAGTTGTAGTTATTAGGAATAGATTAAAAACCACTCAGAGCTGCCAGAAAAGTTACATAAATAAGCGTCGAAGGCTTTTGGAATTTCAAGTTGATGATCACGTTTTCCTAAAGGTGTCACCAATGAGAGGAACTTCGCACCTTGACAAGAAAGGGAAGTTGAGTCCGAGGTACATAGGTCCATTTGAGATTCTTAAAAGAATCGGGACCCTAACATATCGTCTTGCATTGCCGCCAAGGTTGGCGCAAGTGCACAACGTCTTTAACATGTCGATGTTGAGAAAGTATGAGCCTGACCCGACCCACGTGCTAAATTTTGAGGAATTGGATGTGGACGATAGAGTGTCATACATGGAAAACCTGATTCAGATCGTGGATCGAAACGAACAAATTCTATGTACGAAAACCATCCCATTGGTCAAAGTGGTCTCGGCAACACCACAAGACCGAAGGAGCAAATTAGGAGAGAGTAAAGAATTGATGAGACAATTGTACCCCCACATTTTTGTTTAAAGATTATAATGATTCGAGAACGAAATTTTTATAAGAGGGGAAGAGTTCTAACATCCTAGATTTTCGGTTCTGCTTTCAATTAAATTAATCGGGGCTTTCATTAACGCACCTATAATGTTATTCTCGAAGCTTATCACTCCTGGGATAACTAGACTATCCCAGGAAGTCATTAAGGGATTTTAATGCAATAGACTTGAGGATTCAACTAAGAATCGACTACTCAACTGTGTTCATCTATAGATATCATTACAGCACAGTTAAAAATTGGTTAGAGATCAAAAATAGGTCGGTTTGACTGATATATGTGGCAAAACGTGAGTGATTCCACTAAATTGCAAAATTCTCGTCAATCGGCACTAGACTGATTTTTCTATCGTTTTAGTATCCTGTGTTCGTAATTGAAATCTCGAGATTTTTACAACCATCGAGAGTCGCCAATGTGTCAAAAAGGTTCATTGCGGCTCGAAGAAAATTGACCATGGGTCATTTGCACTAAAAATTTCTAAAAGCTACCCGATTGCCTAGGTTAGGCTAAAATCACGCCAGATTGAAATTAACCGTGAATTTGAATCCAATTTAAAAAATTGAAAGTCCTATCATATCACAAGTCATTTTAGAAACGTCAACTCATCTTCCAAAGATTTTTCTGCAAACCGAGATTTTTGGTGAAAAGTCGAGATAGGGCCGTTTTCAACCGGGAAATTCAGAGGACCATTTTTTATCGCGAAATTGGGATGCAAGTAGGTTTTATTGGCGAGGAAAAATGCCAATTTGATTGAGGGTATGATGGTTGAATTTATAGAGGCCAAATTGAGTTGATTCAAGTGGAATATTGGTCCAATTTGAGGGAAATACTTCCAAAATTCGTAGCTCCCCCATGGACACAACATTTGGACCATTTCAAAAGCTTCTAAGGCAAGCTAAGGGCTGGAAAATGGGCTGAGGAAGCCAGCTTGCATTTGGGACCACTTTAAGGGGGACAAATGAGATAAGAGGAGACCAAGGTGATCCTCTCCAATGCAACCAGTCCCCCCTCTCTTCTCCCTCCTTTATCGTCGACTCCTCTCCCATTTCCAACCGTGTGAAGCTCTCGAAAACTAAGAAAATCGAACCAGCAAGCCAGCAACCCGTCGGAACCACCGCACGCCACCACGTCGTCATCATTGCTTGTCACACGCTTAGTCGCAAGCCCGTGTGTCACCACCCTCCCTGGCTGTTGTCCTACTTCAGTCGTGAGCCTAGACCTTCCCCAAGCCATTCGGACCCTCCTCATCGTTGCCGGAGCTGCCTGGTCGCCCATTTGCCCGATGAAGCCCCGCTGAGACCGCTGCAGCCTTCGCTTGCCTGTTTCCAGCCTAATCAGCCACCAATCTCACCATTCTCGGCCCCAACTAGAACGGAAGCCCTTGGGTTTTCCAGCCCCGGTTGGCTCTTTTTGGTGGCCTTCCAAATCTTGAAAGGCACGCCTTTGCTTTGGAGTTTTTCAACCCCCTTCGCGTCCCTGTCATTGTGGTCCAAGCGGATCGTTAATCAAGTTAGTTTAACTCACTAATTCTTGTTTAGTAAGTTAATAATGTTTAAGGGTTGATTAGTTTAGGCTAAATGTGGATTAGGTGGATAGTTAGAATAGATTTGTGATTTAATTAATCGTTGATGCATGTTAGGTGGTTAAATTAATGTAATTAGCAACTAGATAAGCTGTAGTATTTATATAGTGAGGTTCGGGAATTTTTCGAACCTAAATTGGTATTTAATTAGGCTTTTTCGGCTTAAGTGTGCATTTTAACTATTTATTGGTATTTATTGATTATTTTCCGTAATTATTTAATTAATTATTATTTTCCGAAAATTAGACCGAGATAGTCGGTGACCGAAATTTCGTTCTGATTGCAATAGTGTGATTGGTTTCTTTATCTGGGGCAGAAGTACACTATTAGCGCCATAAGTTGTGTACGGCGCTAACTTTGGTGTCAAAAGTTTCTGTCAGATCACTTAGATGCCAACAAATTTTAAAAATGATCCTTTTAGTGCCAACGCCGATGAAATTGGCCAAAAATCCAATGTGGCGCTTTTTTATTAATTTTTGAAGTTAACGTGGCTCGTCGGAGAGTACAATCAGCCATCCAAATAACAAAACAACGCCGTTTCGCGTCTTCCCCCAACTTAGAAACCCTAAATCCCTAAATTGACACAAAGAGAGAGAGAGAGAGAAAGAGAGAGAGAGAGAGAGAGAGAGAGAGAGAGAGAGAGAGAGAGAGAGAAGGAACGTCGTCTTCTTCTTCCTTGAAGACCTACACCAGCAACGGCACCAACAGTAGCACCAACAGCGCAATGCACTAGGAATGGCACTAGCACCACCACCACTAGCACTAACGCACCAGCGGCACCTCCAACCCCTCTTCTTCCTCCTCCTCTACCCTTGCTTCCTATTCTTCTTGCCACTTCTTGCTTAAGCAACAATCTCAATCTCTCCTTGCTCACCTAGTTAAGCAACTACAATAGTGGCAAAGTGGCGGTGGCTGAGCGATGGCGAGCGAACGACGGTGGCCAAGCGGCAAGCGGCAGTGTTGACACCGAAATTTTGGCGGCTCATTTAGTCATTTATCGCATTAAAAATTAGAGGTTAATTTTATCCCTGAAAAAATATTAGTTGCATAACATATAGTTTTAGGTGCATTTATTCTTAATTTACATTCGGTCGGTGACAGATGGGTTCGAATTGATGGTTCTGAACTTTAATTTGATGAGTTGGGCTAAGCCCACGAAGAGAGCAAATCAGCCCAAGCTCGTATCATCGGGCAAATTTTACCGATTTATTTTCATGAGTTTTCAATTCAAAAACAAATATTGCATTTGGAAAAGAAATCTCTTTGGATATGGATTTTGAAAAATTAAAACCCTAATCCGTGGCCTATAAATAGGTTAAAACGCATAGGGTTTTGAGGGGGGCCACACAATAGAAACACACGGCCACAGAAAAAAAAAAAAAAAAAAAAAAAAAAGGAACCCATGTTCTCCACGTTGAGAGTCAACAACTCAGAATTTTAGAGCGCACATCGAAAATACACGAACAAAAGAGTGAACGGAAGAGATAGTTGAGGCCCTCTTGATCGAAGCCAGTTGTAGCTTCGCATTGTCTCCTAGCCTCGTTGTGCGCCACCGACAGTCGTGACGTGTCTTTGCTGCTACTTCCCGTTGCTAGTTTGTCCCATTATCACAACATGTCAGCCAAGGTCGAGAATACCAAGTTAGGAAAACCCATGGCCACGTGATCTGAATTAGAGAACTCCAGAGAAAAGAAGAACGCGAGGAGGGGGAGCACTCATTGGAGGAAGAGAAGTCAAAAGGGAGCACTTCTTTGCAGGGTTTGACTGGTGCGTCCAGGGACACTCATGAAATCCACATACGCATAAAGAGAAATTTTCCTTTTTTCTCCAGTCACTCCCAACCAAGTAGTTGTTTTGCTGACCAAGCCGCGGCAATCCTTGCATCCAAGCGAAGCCTAGACACTCTTGGTCCTACTACGTGCATGTCAATGAAGAGTTGACCTTGATCCCGTGACAACCCGTTGCTGCTTTCATCCGTGCCATGCCGCAACACCACCAAAATCCAGTCCTAACATCCAACTCCGAGCTGTGAGCCTTGCTGAGCATTACCATATCACGTCGTGAGTAGCTGTAGTCGTTCGAGGATCGGAATTTGGGAGCCAATATTCGGAATAGGTAAAAATTTTGTCTATTTTGATTTCCAAAAATTCTGTTTCCTTATTTGATATATTTGTTGATGCACATGATTGAAATCCCTAGCGTGATATTCGCAACTCGAGGAGCTCTCAAATTAGGGATTAACAGTCCAATTTTCGCGCCCGAAATCCGACTCACAATCCCTTGCAAAAATCAACAATCTAACCTCACGCCCAAGATTCCATTTGCGATTTAATTTTAAAATTGATCAACCCGATCTCATGCGCGAGATATGGTTCGCCAATTTTTGGATATCAGTCTTATCTTGCTTAGTTTGCTATCATGGTGTTTGAGTCAATTTTATTTTTGTAAAAGAAAAAAAAAATGAATTAGGATTAGGTTCGTTTTAGAATATTCATAGTCTTAGGGTTATCTTATATGTTTAGAATTGCAATCTTATTTCAAATTTTTAAATAAAAAATCGAAAAAAAAAACCATTCATTTAGGATGTTAGTTTTCTTTAATTTAAATGACACGTTTAATTATTTGGCAATTTTAAATTTCAAATTTTACAAAGAAAAAAAAAATCATCATGCATGTATCATGTAGAATTAGGGCATCCTTGGCACGTCATTGCATATTAGGTTGATTGCATGTTTAAATTTTATTTAGATAGATCCTTTTAGATAGATTGCATTTTAGGTTAGAGATTACTTGGTTAAGATAAGATTCTAGTTTAAATTAGGATTTGGCTTAACCTAATTCCTAATACAAATTGAATAGAATCTTAATCTAGCTAGATAATCTTTGCATTTTTTTAATTTCGAATTTCATGGAAAATATTAAAAAAAAAAATTGCCTTAGAATTAATCAATTTCATTCTTTAGGATAAACTGCATTTTATTTATGTCATATAGTTTAAGTCATATTGCCATGCCATATCATTACATGTTAGATTAGTAACATTGCATTGCATGTAGATTAGATTCTCATTAAGAAAAGCGAAAACAAAAATTGGGTAATTGCGTGTTAATTAGAAATCATATCTAGGATTGTCGATATGAATTCTGATTTAACATTGCAGATGCTTTCGTTACTATGAAGTAAGTTTTGCAATTTATTCATTTGCTTTCTTGAGTGTTAAATTGGTGGTTTGCGCACTCGCATGGTCACCTCACATGTTAGGGAATTAAAATCAATTCAAGTTGCTTGCCAAACATTTTTCAAAATAAAAGAGAAAGGTACCGAAAGGGCGTTAGAGAAATCTAGCGTAACCAAGTCTTTGAACTCACAATCTCTGATTTGTATGAGTAAAATAATTCTCCAATTATTTTACTTAGGTGTTTAATCGACCTACCATAAACTGATTAAGAAAGACAAAGAATCAAGCACGGAAGTCAATGTTACATATGCACAATCTAGCAAGCCTCCAGTTGTTCATGTCCCTAAGAATCAACAAGGGGGAGGCCGACCGTCCGTCCCCTGACAATTTGTTAAGAGGCGGTTCACTTCTCTTCCTGGCCCTCTGTCCCAAGTCTTAAAGGTTCTTCAAAAGAAGGGGTTGCTGTCCTATAAGCCAAAGCGACCCAATGCTGAAAAATTTTCCAACTACGATCCCTCCAAGAAATGCGAGTATCATATGGGGGAAATAGGGCATTCGACCGATGAATGCATGACTTTGAAACATAAAGTCCAAAACTTACCGGACACAAAGGCGTTTGCCTTCGCACCGCTCAACCGAATGTAAAAAAAAATCCTCTACCTGAGCATGAGGATAAGGTGAATGCCATTGATGAAGGACCTTTGGAAGAAATGGGCCCCGGCTCGCAGGAGTAACTTATTACTTTTGCACATTCCCTTGCGAGGGAATTTTTATCGCTTTTTAGGAATTTTATTGCTTTTTAGGAGTTATTATCACTATCTAGCGATTGTTTTTTATTTATCCTTTTCATTTTCTTTTTAGGACTTGAATTCATATTTTCAATTCAATAAATGTAATTGATTGATGAATATCAATGAAATTACAAGTTATATTTTGAGGGCATGATGAGGTACACCAAACCAGCACGGTGATGTTATCCAGCTGATCAACAAAAAGAAAAATCCAAGGAGAATTCTGAGGCCTAGGCTTCTTCATGCTTTCTCATGCTAAAATGCTTTTCCAATTGCTTTTCAAAAAAAATTTCAAAAAATCTTTCAAAAAAAAAAATTGATTTACCCTATTTATCTTTTTGATCTTTCTACTTCTTGTTTCAGGGATGATCATATAGCATGCGAAAGCGCGGAAATGATCCAATCTAATGCGAGTGCTGATAATGATCTCTAGGACTCATTCGAAGATTCCATTGAGGTGCAACGTAGCTGGGAACAACATGAAAGAGCCAAGGCTCTTACATCCGAGCATATCATCACCATTAATTTAAGTGACACTGAAGAAGCCAAGGAGGTGAAAATTGGGGCAAATCTCCCCAATGACGAGGCCAAACGCCTAATCCAGCTACTGAAGGAATATTGGGATGTCTTTGCATGGTCTTATGTTGACATGCCTGGGTTAGACCCGTCAATTGTGGAGCACTGTTTGCCTACCAATCCAGACGTGCCACCTAAGAAACAGAGGCTACGAAGAACTAAACCCGAGCTCTCAAAGAAGATAGAGGAAGAAGTGATGAAGCTTCTGAAAGTGGGATTCATTGAAGTCTCACAATATCTTGAATGGGTGGCTAAGATCGTGCCGGTGATGAAGAAGGATGGTAGAGTTTGGGTTTGTGTTAACTATTAGGATTTGAACAAGGCCATCCCGAAAGATGATTTCCCATTACCTCACATAGATGTCCTCATGGATAGTACTATTGGATTTGAACTATTTTCATTTATGAATGGTTTTTTCGGGTGCAATCAAATAAGGATGAAGGAGGAAGATAAGGAGAAAACTACATTTATCACCCCATGGGAGACCTTTCATTATAAGGTTATGCCATTTGGACTCAAGAACGCAGGGGCAACTTACCAGCAAGCCATGGTAGCATTATTCCATGATATGATGCATCGAGAGATTGAAGTTTATGTTGACGATATGATCGCAAATACTCGACCTGGGAAAAGTCACATCGACACTTTAAAGAAGTTGTTTGATCAACTCTGTGAATTTAGGCTACATTTAAACCCCACTAAATGCATGTTCGAAGCAACATCCAGTAAATTACTCAAATTTATTGTGAGCAGTAAGGGGATTGAGATCGACCCACCCAAGGCTAAGTCTATATGTGAGTTGCAACCTCCGTCAACAGTGAAAGAAGTCCGGAGCCTTCTGGGGAAATTGAATCACATAGCTCGATTCATTTCCCAACTTTTTGAAACTGCCAAGCCATTCTTCAAGCTCCTAAAGAAGAATGCACGAGTCGGCTAGGACAATGAATGCCGAGAAGCATTCGACAAGTTAAAACGTTACTTGATGAATCCACCAGTGCTTGTCCCGCCATTGCCAGGGCATCTTTTGATTCTCTACCTCACCATTCATAGTGAATCACTGGGTGAAATGTTAGCTCAGGAAAGTCCTATCCGTAAAAAAGAATGAGCCATTTATTATTGGAGTAAAAAATTCACGATATCATAATTGAAATATTCTAATGTGGAAAAGACTTCTGCCGCATTGGTGTGGGTATTGCACAGATTGCGGCAGTATACATTGCATTACTAGATGTTCCTCATGACTAAGAACGACCCCATCAAGTACTTACTTGATCGGCCGGCTTTGGTGGGTAAATTGGCTAAATGGCAGATTTTAATTTTTGAATTTGACGTGCAATTCATGCCATAAAAGTCAGTTAAGGGTCGAGCAATTGCTGATCTATTGGTCGAGAATTCAAGAGTCTCTAAGGACGATGACAGTTTCCTAGATGACCGTGTCTTGAGTGTAAATGAAGACTCATGGACAATGTTCTTTGATGGAGCTATGAATTTGTCTGGTTCTGGTATTGGGGCAGTTCTGATATCCCTAGATGGACAACACCATCTGGTAGCTACAAAATTGATTTTCCCAAGCACTAATAATGTAGCCGAGTATGAAGCTTGCATCCTCGGGCTTCAAGCTGCAATCGAGATGGGTGTGGCCAAGTTAAGAGTGTTTGGGGATTCTGCACTAATCATACTACAAACCGTAGGTGAATGGAAGACTAAAGATGCCAAGTTGCTCCCATATCACGAGTATCTAGAGAATCTAGTCAAGGAGTTCGATGGAGTTTCATTCGAATACTTATTGAGATCTCACAATCAATTCGCAGATGCACTCGCAACTTTAGCTTCTATGTTGCAAGTTACTAACGGATTAGAAGTTGAGCCTTTGAAAATAGAGGTTCTGCCGAGGCTGGCTTATTGTATGATCGTGACTGAGGAATCAGATGGAAAGCCATGGCATTACGATATCATGAATTACATTCAGAAACAGGAATTCCCCGAAGGAAGTACTCCAGTTGATAGGAAGTATATCATGAAAATGGCCTCAAAATTCTTCGTCAGGGGTAAAAGTTTGTACAAGAGGTCTTATGATTCAATCTTGTTGCGGTGTGTAGATGCAGCCGAAGCCATTCAAATCATGCAAGAAGTGCACGAAGGACTATGTGGCCCTCATATGAATGGGCACATGTTAGCTAAGAAGATTATGAGATTAGGCTATTACTAGCTCATGCTAGAAGGTGACTGTATTCAGCATGTTCAGAGTTGTCATCGTCGCCAGATCCATGGTGACAAGATAAATGTTCCTACAACTGAGCTACACCTGGCCTTTCTCGATGTGGGGCATTGATGTGATCGGTCCAATAAATCCAAAGGCTTCAAATGGGCATCGTTTCATCTTGGTGGCAATAGACTATTTCTCTAAGTGGATTGAAGCTATGTCCTTTGCAAGTGTCACTGCCCACAATGTTGTGAAGTTCATCAGGCGAGACATAATTGCTTGCTATGGTGTCCTTCAAGCAATCATTACTGACAATGGAACAAATTTGAATAACAAACTTGTTGATGATTTGTTTAGTGAGTTCAAGATCAAGCATCTGAATTCGTCCCCTTACTACCCTCAAATGAACAGGGCTGTTGAAGTAGCTAACAAGAACATTAAGAAGATCTTGGTTAAGACGACTGAAAATTATCAAGATTGGTATGATAGGTTACCGTTCACACTAATGGCATACGTACATCGATTCGCACTTCTACTAGCACAACCCCTTTTACTCTGGTGTATGGCATGGAAGCAGTTCTGCCTGTGGAAGTGGAAATTCCTTCTCTAAGAATTTTATCCCAAATGGAGTTGTCCGAGGCTAAGTGGACACAACAAAGACTTGAACAGTTAAACTTGATTCATGAAAGAAAATTGAAGGCTCTTTGCCATGGCCAAACTTATCAGCAGAGGGTGGCTAGATCCTTCAACCAGAAGGTCGATCGAGACATTTCGAGGTAAATGACCTTGTTCTAAGGAAGCTATTGCCAATTTTTCTGGATCTTGGTGGTAAGTTTGCTCTGAATTATAGTGGACCATATATAGTGAAGAAGGTACTTCCTGGAGGTGCTTTGATCTTAGCAGAAATGGATCGTCGTGAGTTTTTCACTCCAATTAATTATGATGCTATCAAGAAGTATTACCCATGATTGAATTTGCTATGTCATGTTTTGAATTGCAAGCATTTTTATGATAAAAAAATTGCCTCAATGAGTTGCAAATTCAATGGTTAAAATTTGTTATAAATCTTGCATGTTTTCCTTGATGAATTATGTGAGATAAATTGAATGTGTCAAATGGAATGCTTTGGAATAACGAAAGGCAAGCTCGACTCCATACACTGTTTTATACACTAATCCTTAGTGAGTTGTGTGGAAAAATTTCATTCCCATGAGGAAAAGGGTGATCTCGCAAAGGGTACATCAACCGAGGTGATGAGAGGCAATTTCTTCTTCTACCCGAAACACTACAGGTATACCCATTGTAGCCCATTGAGCCCACACACATGAAGAGCTTTTTAAATTATCCCTGTCAAGAATCATTCCACATTAGGACAAATTTGAAATGAATGATGGGAACTTTTTTGCTCACACTTGCATCAATCTTCGAGTATTGCTTCATAGTGTAACTTATATGGTAATTGAGGTGCCTTAGAATGATGAAGAGCAGTTCTTTCTCTATCCTATATACTTTATCCATTGCATAGCCCACTTGAGTCTATGAATTCATTTCATATTAAACCTAGTTGGTGATCATCCCCCACAATGGGGCAAGGCAAGAAAAAAAACCATTCAAGTAGCATGGTTTAGACAGAAGATGAAAGGCTATGCAAGTCCAAAGAAAGTAAGTGCAAAAAAAAATAAGGGGCATGAAAAAGCAGTGTGCCTAGTAAAAGCAAGGCTAATGCCCAAAGAGAAAAATCAAATACTGAATGTAGTGAGTCGTATCCCCAACAAGGCGATACTTAAAAAACTCAAGTGATGTTGCAATCAATGGAGTTGTGACGTGAAGGAAATTTTCGATGTGGGAGAAAAAATTGGTGGAAATGTCAAGATGATCATGAACTTTGACCCCCTAAACACTTTTTGAGCCTAATGATCCTTTCATTTCTTAACCCATGAACCAAGCCTACGTTATGTCCCTTACAAAGTCTCTTCAAATTATGGCACTTGAATTAATGTAAAAGTTCATCTATTTGAAAGCATCGCTTGAAGAAGTGCGAGTAAGATAATCTTTGCTTCATTTCTCATGTTTCTTGACTTGTAAACCCAAAGATGATTGCAGAATATCACTCATTTTTCAATAGCCTCGACTCAAAGAGTCCCTTTTATTAAGCCGTTAACCAAGCTCGCATTATGGTCCCTATTAAAGACCTCTCAGATTGGTAAGGTCATACCATTTGCGAGATTGCTCAGACCCTTGTTTGGCATGACAATGGAAAGATTGAGTGATTGTCAAAAATCTTGCATCAAAGGTCAGGATAAAATGGCCCTCTTAATGAGGATGAGTGAAAAGTCCTTTTAGACTAAAAGATCCCTCATTTGATATATTTATGACATTCATGTGTTTAGATTGGAATGAAAATGCCAGATTGATGGAAATCATCACGCATGAACATCTCTTGAATTAATGCATGTTCATGACTGCAAATGCATATTGCCTCTCCTACGACTATGTTTGGAAGGAGACATATCCCCTAGGATCAGAGATGTTACCAGGTAAGTATATCTCTATCCATACCTTAAATACTTGTCATTGCACAGGTATTTCCCTCTCAAATGCACCGACACTCGACTCGACTGAGTTGTCCCCCAGAAGTTTTCTTCAGATTCAGGCGACCGAAGAGAGGTTTGAGTCCTAGTCGGGATAATCAATGTTGCAATGCTAGGCGACCGTAGAAAGGTACGGGTCCTGGATATGTAACACCAACTACCTTGGATCACTCTACCCTCCTTAAAAGTAAGATATTCCAGGTAAGTTTCTTTACCATTTTCCAAAAAATTAGACATCTCTGTCTGGACCCGGATGTCTTGATTCTTTTCGTTGAACATTTCACTCTGGATGTGAATGTTTTTCAATCTTCCTCGTTATACCTTAGTCTGGATCTAGGTATTTCGAATTTAAAAAATCTTGACATCTCTAGTCTGGACCCGGATGTCTTGATTATTTTCGTTGAACATTTCACTTGGGATGTGAATGTTCTTCAATTTTCCTCGTTATACCTTAGTCTGGATCTAGGTATTTCGAGTCCCAAACTCTTGACATCTCAGTTTGGGCCCAGATGTCTTGATTATTTTCATTCAAACATTTCACTTTGTATGTGAATGTTTTTCAATCCTTCTCATTATACCTAGTTTGGATCTAGACATTTCGAGTTCCAAAATTTCAACATCTCGTCTGGATTTGGATGACTTAATTATTTTCGTCTAAACATTTCACTCTAGATGTGAATGTTTTTTTGACCTTTCTCGTTTTTATTTTAGTCTGGATCTAGGTATTTCGAATTCAAAACTCTTGACATCTCAGTTTGGATCTGGATGTCTTAATTCCTTTTGTTGAACATTTCACTTTGGATGTGAGTGTTTTTCGATCATTCTCGTTATATCTTAGTTTGGATCTAGGTATTTCGAGTTCAAAAACC
The DNA here is from genome assembly GCA_016097485.1 of Eucalyptus sideroxylon x Eucalyptus melliodora. Classification (NCBI taxonomy): domain Eukaryota; kingdom Viridiplantae; phylum Streptophyta; class Magnoliopsida; order Myrtales; family Myrtaceae; genus Eucalyptus; species Eucalyptus sideroxylon x Eucalyptus melliodora. The sequence continues at coordinate 29,359,951 of CM027826.1, forward strand.
TTGACATCTCCATCTTGATCTGAATGTCTCAATTCTTTGAACATTTCACTTTTGATGTAAATGTTTTTCTCAATCTCAATGTCTCAATCTATTACTTGTTACACTCTTCAACGAACCTGAGTGAGAGTTAGGTACTTACAGAGTAAATAGGGATTTATCATGTACCTCAAGATGCTCTACCGCACTGATCGGTGAGTAATTGTAGGTACACTCTTTCCTTTCACATCATGCATTTGCATTAGCATTTCCATGCATCATATAAATTGCATTTTTAAATAGAATTCATTTTTTTTCTTTTTTTCCAAAAAAAAATCATTCAAATTGCATTTCAAAATGGAATTCATTTTCCAATAAAAAACATCATTCAGTGCATGTGCATAGTCAAAATTTAGGTCTCAATTTGTCTTTGAAGGCAACCTCTTCGAGCTCACCTTCAAAGATGGGCAGTTGTTGACACCTAAATTTTGGCGGCCCGTTTAGTCATTTATCGTATTAAAAATTATAGGTTAATTTTATCCCTGAAAAAATATTAGTTGCATAACATATAGTTTTAGGCGCATTTATTTTTAATTTACATTGGGCTGGTGACAGATGGATTCGAATTGATGCTTTTGAACTTTAATTTGATGAGTTGGGTTAAGCCCACGAAGAGAGCAAATCAGCCCAAGCTTGTATCCTCGGGGAGATTTTACAGATTTATCTTCATGAGATTTCAATTCAAAAACAAATATTGCGTTCGGAAAAGCAAATATTGCGTTTGGAAAAGAAATCTTTGTGGATATGGATTTTGAAAAATTAAAACTCTAATCCGTGGCCTATAAATAGGTTAAAACACGTAGGGTTTTGAGGGGGCCACACAATAGAAACACACAGCCGCCAAAAAAAAAAAAAAAAGGGAACCCATGTTCTCCTTGGTGAGAGTCAGCAACTCAGAATTTCGGAGCGCACATCGAGAATACACGAACGAAAGAGTGAACAGCAAAGATAGTCGAGGCCCTCTTGATCGAAGCCAGTCGCAGCTTCACATTGTCTCCTAGCCCCTCGTCGTGCGCCATCGACAGCCGTGATGTATCTTTGCTACTGCTTCTCGTTGCTAGTTTGTCCTATTATCACAACTTGTCAGCCAAGGTTGAGAATACCAAGTCAGGAAAACCCATGGCCATGTGATCTGAATTAGAGAACTCCAGAGAAAAGAAGAACGCGAGGAGGGGGAGCACTCATTGGAGGAAGAGAAGTCAAAAGGGAGCACTTCTCTGCAGGGTTTGACCGGTGCACATACGCACAAAGAGAAAATTTCTTTTTTTCTCCAGTCACTCCCAACCAAGTAGTTGTTTTGCTGACCAAGCCGTGGCAATCCCTGCATCCAAGCAAAGCCTCGACGCTCCTGGTCCTCTTGCGCGCATGCCAATGAAGAGTTGACCTTGATCCTGTGACGACCTGTTGCTACTTTGATCCGTGCCACGCCCAACGACGAATTGCTGTCCATTCAAGCCGCAACACCACCAAAATCCAATCCTAACATCCAACTCCGAGCTGTGAGCCTCGCCGAGCATTACCATATCACGTCGCGAGTAGCCGTAGTCATTCGAGGATCGGAATTTGGGAGACAATATTCAGAATAGGTAAAAATTTTGTCTATTTTGATTTTCGAAAATTCTATTTCCTTATTTGATATATTTGTTTATGCACATGATTGAAATCCCTAGCATGATATTCGCAACTCGAGGAGTTCTCATATTAGGGATTGACAGTTCGATTTTCGCGCCCGAAATCCGACTCGCAATCCCTTGCAAAAATCGACAATCCGATCTCACACTCGAGATTCGATTCGCGATTTAATTTTAAAATTTGTCAACCCGATCTCATGCGTGAGATATGGTTTGCCAATTTTTGAATATCAATCTTATCTTGCTTAGTTTGCTGTCATAGTGTTAAATTGGTGGTTTGTGCACCCGCATGGTCACCTCACATGTTAGGGAATTAAAATCAATGCAAGTTGCTTGCCAAACATTTTTCAAAATAAAAGAGAAATGTACCGAAAGGGTGTTAGAGAAATCTAGCGTAACCAAGTCCCCGAACTTATAATCTCTGGTTCGTAGGAGTAAAATAATTCTCCCATTATTTTACTTAGGTGTCTAATCGACCTACCATAAACTGATTAGTGGCGACTCTTAATTAAAAATCAATTGCATGTTAAGAACGTGAACCTAAGTCACGGATTGGTATGGGCTTGGGAAAGCTCAAGCTAAATTTAGGCTTAGCAATCCATTAGCCAAACCCTAGGTGGTTCACCCGAAAATTTGGTCACGACAGGCGGAAACCCTAATTTCAATCCCCATGAGCTATACAGCGTCGTTTCTGTGAGGATGTCCATGCAAAATAGTAAAACGATGTCGTTTCTTCAAGAGGATGGAAAACAACATCATTTTAAAGCTATCGCAACTTCTTTTTTAAAATATAAAAGCCATGTAATTAATCTGGCCGAAATCTCTCGCCGGTGGCATTAAAGTGATCATTTTTTCTTTGATTTGGCACTTAAGTAATCCGATGGAAACTTTTGGCACAAAAGTGAACACCATACACAACTTATGGCATAGATAGTGCACTTTTCCCATTTATCTGGACTCTAATTTGTGCAAATTGAGTGTGATTTGTGATTTTTGGTAATTATACCAAAATTTGATAATTTCAGTAATTAATTAGGAAACTACCAGACGTCGGTTTACAATATCAAAAATGTTCTTAAAGACCATATAATTAGTGGGATTTTATAAAATGAAGATATTTTACTTTTAGCTGAGGCCTATCGTGTATCCACACACGATTATTTTTATCTGGTATTTTCAACACAAAGAAAATAGGCCAAGATATTATTTTAATTGAGGAATCCAAGTGTGGAGCATCATGTCCTTGGCCGTTGGTAAATAATCGTGTGATGGTTTGCAGTCATAGTAAAATGGCTATTGAAAGATGAGGTGACACATGTTGTACATGCCGTTATGGGTTAGGTTAAGAAGACCACCGAATTTCTAGTAGGCTGTGCCCATTGGGCCGTGATAATCACCAAAGTATGGTTGTGCCCATCGGGCTAAGATTAACTGCCGAAGTATGGCTGTGTCCATCGGGCCATGATTACCACCTAACCTAGGCTGTGCCCATCGGGCCGTGATTTGCCGCCGAACTTGGAATTGGCTGTGCCAATTGGGCCGTGATTAACCTAGTTACACTAGGAGACCGCCGAGCATGAACTAGGCTGTGCCCATTAGGCCATGATTAACCTAGTTACACTAGGAGATCGTCGAGCATGGAGTAGGTTATGCCCGTGAGTGGTCGTAATTAATAATTGGAATGAGTATTTGATCATGATTTATAGTGAAATGTTCCAATCATAGAATGATGTTATTGCATGTATGAGATATGAATTATCAACATGCAAGAAGGAATTTAGGCAAAGGTAAGTTCTCTGACTTATGCTTGTGCTTAAGTAGCCTTTTTGGGCATATTTTTTTCCTAGTCGTGGTTTAGGGGGTTGAACTCGCTGAGACGTCGTCTCATCCCATTGTGGGATAACAATTTCAGGTCTCTAGATGGCAGCTCCTCTCGAGCGTTTTGGACAGCCGAAGAAGGTCACAGAACAGGTGTCTCATATTCCGCTACATGGGCACCCTAGGGGATGGGAGTACGAACTTGTGAAGTCCGTGATCTGGGTTGATGAGGGTCTTCCTCATAAGGTGTGGCACCCCTCGACGGCCCCCGATCCGATTAGGGTCGCCACATCGCTTACCATTCACTTTCCTTATTAACATATTACTCTGATACCATTTCAATTGCAGCGGGTCCATACAACTTGGGGGTTTACATCTTTTAGATCGGTCCTTTGCGCAATTTAAATACGGAAGCACATCCAACAAACTCCCTTCCCTATGTTCAGAAAACGATGCACACCTACTAAACATCTTATATAAGTTAAAGCCGAACACGTTTATTTACATAAAGCAGATGGACATCTTTAGTCAGTACATCGAAATGCCAATGTTTCTATACTCGGCTATACTTCAAAAGATGACCGACATCTCCTCCCACAATCGTATGCTTAAGGTCCATCGATCAGTGTCGGCGTCCAAAAGTTCCCTCCTTTGCTATCCTCCTTCTCACGGTCATATCCAATTTACTTGATCCGTCTACCGGTAGCAGTGGCAGCAGAGGTATCTAATCTAATCTGAAATGTTATTCCCCAAAAAGGGTGAGTACAACCACTCAACAGGTAAATGAATCCAATAACCACTCAATGCATCATACCAGTCACACATGCATTGTAGGCATTTCTTACCTTGAAGCCATGCACATACTATCATGCATCATCATATCATATATGTCATCATCATCATGACATCATCACATTACACATGTTATCATGCCATATCATCATATATCATCATCATCACGCATATCATCATGGTATTTCATCATCATCATCATCACCATGCATATTATTATGCATATCATCATCATCATCATCATCATCATCATCATCATGCATATCATCATCATCATCATCATCATCATCATCATCATCATCATCATCATCATCATGCATATCATCATCATCATCATCACCATGCATATCATCATGCATATCATCATCATCATCATCATCATGCATGTCGTCATATATCATCATCACCATCATCATCATCACCATGCATATCATCATGCATATCATCATCATCATCATCATCATCATGCATGTCGTCATATATCATCATCACCATCATCATGCATATCATCATGCATATCATCATCACCATCATCATGCATGTCGTCATATATCATCATCACCATCATCATGCATGTCGTCATATATCATCATCACCATCATCATGCATATCATTATGCATATCACCATCATGCATCATGTCATACATATATCACCATGCATGATTAATTCCAATTTTATCTTGGACCGCCACATTTCTCATTCCCGGGACCAATGTTTGCATTCCACATTCATCACTCGCGCCCAATCTTGGCATTGCGAGAACCATCCGAGCATGTATCCAAGATACAACCGGGCATCCGGCACCCCCACATTCCGGGCATCTCGTATCCCAATTGGCATCACGAGGCATCCGAGCATGTATCCAAGATACAACCGGGCATCCAAAGGGCATCGACTCATTCGAACCTCTGGGCATCTCGTACCCCACCACGGCATCACGAGGAATCTCGGGTTCGCCATGAAAATGGTTACCCCTACCCTCCGGGCATGCATAATGATACAACCCCTCACCCTCCGGGTATGTATCATAATACAACCGGGCATCTCGACACTCCCGGGGAAAACCTCTGGGCATGTATTCATAATACAACCGGGCATCCAAAGGGCATCGACTCATTCGAACCTTTGGGCATCCCAACTCTCGGGGCATCGTCGGCTCACACCTCCGACGGTATCATCATCCACCACAACCATCTCCTCATTCAACATTATTCATGTTCACCAATTTCGGTCTTACTTTAGTATGGCATATGTCGTGACATCAAACAAGTCATACTTGGCATGGGATTCACACATGCAATCTCAATTCAATATCATACATACACTAAGACTTTATCACACATGCCACATAAATAAATTAAATAGAATCTATGGCGAATAAAATAATCTATTTTATTTTATTTTATTTTATTTTATTTTATTTTATTTTATTTTTTATTTAATATCTATAAATTCCCAAAATATAAAAATTCAAGCAATTATTAAACAGACCAATAGGATGATAATTACATGCAAAATTCATGGCCAAATTGAATTTTTACTAAATCTCACAATTTCACAAAACATCCTATGATTCTCGGATGAAACAAGAATGCACGGTTTCCGAATAAATTCAATTAAAATATCCATATGGCCTCCAAAAATTATGAAATTTTACTGGGATATAGCCAAGAAATTTTTGTACAACTTCCATGAAGAACTCAAAGCCATGTTCTTTTTAGATTATTTTATACGACCTCACGAAGCTTCTGGATTCGTTACCACATCGTCCAGTGTACACACCTCCGAAATATTGAGATTTCACCTACCTATTCTCTTTCGTTTTCTCTGAAATTTAGGTATGTTATACATCAAGGTATCCTATACAAGTTGCATGAAGAGATCTAGGTCAAATAACCAGAATATAGTCATCATTTAGGTCCTTGAAGTCTCGGGTGTCTCGGAACACATCACCAGAATCATCGTCTTCAAGATCTAGTCGATTTACTAGGCTATACTTGTTCATTTCTCTTCAAATTTGAGTATGTGGTATTTTAATATGTCCCCTACAAATTTCATGAAGAAATCTAAGTGAGATCTTCAACAAAAAGCAACATGCAATCACGAATCCAGCGAGAGGTTAGTGAAATCTTTCCAGATCTGAGGTCTACGTAGGATAAGATTTTAACCCCTTAAATCTCCATAATTTTCCACGAAATTTCAGTATGTTGTAGTTCATGATGTTAGCTACAACTCTCATGAAGATATCACAGACAAAATCGAACTCTAAACATGCATTCAAGCTCTCACAACATTCTGACTCAAACAGTTCATACGAAAATATTCCAGATCTAGCATCTCCGTAGGATGGGTTTGACCCCTCAAATATCCTTCATTTTCCACGAAATTTCATTATGTTATATTTCAAGATGTTAGCTACAACTTTCATGAAGAAATAGAAGCCAAAATCGGACTCTAAACACACATGCTAGCTCAAACAATTTTCTGACTCCAAACAGTTCATGCGAAAACATTGGTGCAAGAGTAGAAAGTGGATTCCCAACTTGCCTCTAGACCTCACGAACAGCACGAGCGGACGGACGGCGATTCCTCCTCCTCTCTCTCTCGGCCACTTCCTCTCTCTCTCTCACCCTCTCTCTCGGCCAAATGGGAAATCCGGCCCCCCTCTCTCTCTCTTCCCTCTTATACCCCCAATTCCTCATGATTACTTGCCTACAAACCAGCCAATGCATGGCCGTCTTCCCTAAGCCAATGCATGAGAGTCTTGTGCCACTTGTCACAACACATGCAAGATAGGCTTGGGCTTTTGGGCTTGGGCTTGGGCCTCCTCTTGGGCCTCCTTTTGGGCCGGCGACAGCCCCCTTTTCGCGGGCCTAATTGGGCCGACTAGCTTGGCCCATAAAAAGCTTAGGCCAATGGGCCTAAGGCCCAACCTAATTAAACCCTCAATTTCACTCTCAATTATTTATCTTTAATTATTTCTTTTATAGAGTTTAAATTTTTAAAATCCACATGGCCAAAGAATAAATCATCCTCATAAATTTATCTTTTGATACTAATTTAAAAACGTGTGATCACAAGCACAATAACACATAGCCTTAAGGAAACTAATGGCTAAAACATAAACCATAGGTAATTTTCATTACCTAATTATTGGCTTTAATTCCTCTAGAGGATGACTTGAATTTTGGGATGCCACATAAGGTACCCCATCGATACAGAGCATGGTACCGATAGGATCGGAATGGCCAGAGAGAGGGCCCCATACCAAAATTTGAGATACCTCTGTATGTGCTAAAGGTTTCTTTTGGGAAAGGCACTGCAGATTCCCCTGGTGGTTCGATGGTAGACCTGGATCTCTCAGATCCAAGAACCCTGATGTACTCAGTTGGAGGCTCCAATGAGGATGAAGATAAGGATGAGGATCTGTAGTTTTACTAAAACCCCTTTGTTTTGCATACCTTAATTCTATAGACCAATACTGTGTATATGACATGGCTTGATATGTGTATATATAAGCGTGTTGTAGCTTAAAAAATTTATAGCCCTGCTTTTCTATCCCATCTTGTTGTTGTCTGGGGATTATATATTCATTTCCACATACATATTTAAATTGAATGGGTCAGCGATGCATTCTGGGACGTCGCTATTTAATCGACCACAGAGGGATGGGCACGTGTTCGGAGGATCGGGGCGTGACAATGTCCTCCTTTCTAATCCTCAGCAGATGATACCCTATCCTCAGGTCGATCTTCGTGAATATCGACGCTTCTTGCAATTGATCAAACAAGTCATCGATCCTCGGGAGTGGATACTTGTTCTTAATCGTCACCTAATTGAGTTGATGATAGTCGCTGCACAGACGCAATGAACCATCCTTCTTCTCCATGAACAGAATTGGTGCTCCCCAAGGCAATGCACTAGGACGTATGAATCATTTATCCAACAACTCTTGTATCTCTACCTTTAGTTCTTTCAACTCAAACAATGCCATCCGATAAGGAGCCTTAGATATTGGCTCTATCCCAAGGGCTAACTCAATCACAAACTCGATCTCTCTCTTCAGCCGTAAGCTTGGCAATTCCTTTGGGAATACATCTGGAAATTCTTGCACTACTGAAATATCTTCAATCTTCAGCTCCTCAACTGTCATATCCACGACAGTCGCCAAGTAACCTTGGCAACCCTCGCTTAACAAACGAGTTTCCTTAAGCAATGAGATTAGAGTAATCGAGGGTCCTCCCCGATTCTCGACAAACTCGAAACTTTCACCCTCTAACGAGTCAAATTTAATAACTTTACAATAACAGTTCATCTTAGCTTGTTGCTTGGTAAGCCAGTCCATGCCAATTATCAAATCAAAGTGATACATGGCTAGGACTAATAAATCTATCTTCCCTTCTTGCTCACCAATCGCTAACTTGCAACCAGAACAACCCAATGTAGACAACACCTTATCTTTTAACGGTGTAGATGTGCTAACCACTAACTCCAGCAACTCAAGACTTAATCCTATCAGCTTAACATATTGCTCAGCAATAAAAGAATGAGTCGCTCCAAGGTCGAATGAAGCATAAGCAGCATGGTCGTTCAACGAAACCGTACCTATAATCACATCAAGCGCATCATCTGCCTGACCTCTCATGATGGCATACATTGTCTCTTGAGTTGGGGGTCTCATCTGTCCACCCTACAGTGCATTCTACGGCGTTAATCCCCTAATCTGACCTATCAATGGCGGCGGTGGTAACTGCGGTTGTGCTCTTGGCCTTCTAAGACAATCTCTGGCCATGTGACCCTATTGGCCACACTCAAAAGAACATTCGGTCTTCGAGGGCACGGAGCTGTACCATGTCGCCTTCCACAAAAGCAACATGTACCATTTTGACTTGGTCTTGGCTTACAAACCCCACCTTTCTTATTAGGCGGGATGTGGAATCTTCCTCCAGTCATAGGCTTCTTCCCAAACCAATTCCCATCTCGATTCGATCTAAACCGTGACCCAGATGCGGCAGCTCATTCATTCTGATCCCTCTCTATCATCTGGACCTATTCATACAGGTCGTTGTTGTTACTCAGGTTGAGTAGTATCAACGAACTCCTCAACTCTAGTCTGATCCATCCCTAAATCTCCTAACTCGATTCATCGGATTCTCAATTGGTTTGGGGGCGTATTGTGACAATTTCGTGAACTTCGCTTCGTACTGATCTACAGTCATTGTACCTTGGTAAAGGTGTGGGAATTCTGCCATCTTTAGTTCTCTAATAGTCTCAAAAAAGTACTTACTATTGAAGACTTCAACAAAGGCATTCCACTCCGAAACCACGCCTTTGGGAAACACTATTCCTTGGGTGGTCCTCCACCACGTACTTGCAATTCCCTACAATTGGTAGGTTGCAAGGACTACCTTCTCCATCTTAGTGCACATTGATAGTGTAAAGGCCTTCTCCAAGCCTTGGATCCATAGGGCTACAGCTTCGAGGTCTCCTGCCCCAGTAAACTTCAGTGGGTACAACTTCGGAAACTGTTCCACCAGCTTATGCATCAGCTTTCCAACGGCCATGTTCCCTAGTGGAACCTCAGTAAGAGCGGCGGCGGGTGTGGCAACAATGACAGCAGCAACAGCGGCAGCAGCTGTGACATCAGCGGTAGTAATGGCGGCTGTGGTAGCGGTGGCTGTAGCGTAGCTTGATTTTGGGGCTGCTGTCCCATCTGATCTCTCATCGCTACAAGCGCTTGCATGATCCCTTCAATTTTGGGATCACTAGGAGCTACTACTCCAGCACCAACCGGAATTGGTGCTACTCCACTAGCGCTAGCCTAAGCCGGCGCCCGACCACGACCTCCTTGGGTACCGATTCTCGTCGGCATTCTACCCTAAGTCATGGTTTCTATGGTCCTCTTCCTAGGAGTCCTTTGCTCCTAATCACTCACGCCTCAGTTTTCTATTGAACCCTATCTTCCAATTCCACATTAAATTAGAAGCTGAGCAATCCACACAAATAAACAATTCTACCAATCAGTTATCACAGACATGTACCAGCATGAATTGAAGGTCTTTCCTACTAACTATCCCATAAACCATAGCACTTTATCACTCCAACCACTAACCATGCTCTAATACCACTTAAATGGGGTTGTCACGCCCCAATCCTCCGAGCACGTGCCCATCCCTCAGCGGTCGATTAAATAGTGACGTCTCAGAACGCATCGCCAACCCATTCATTTTAATATGCGCATGCCGAAGTGAAAAGTAAAGCCATAAATTTTCAAAAGCAAACCACACCTTTATACATACATATAACATGTCTTATACATAAATATGTACAGGGTCTACAAAACAAGGGGGTTTTATAAAACTACAGATCCTCATCCTCATCCTCATCTACATCCTCATTGTAGCCTCAAGTTGAGTACACTGGGGTCCCTGGATCTGAGAGATCCGAGTCTACCATCGAACCACCGAGAGGATCTGCTGTGCCTTTTCCAAAAGCAACTTCCAGCATATACAAAGGTATCTCAGATTCTGGTATAGGGCCCCCTCTCCATCCATTACTATCTTGACGGTACCTTGTGGGGTAAACCCGCATCAACCTAGACCACAGACCACACATGTTCGTACTCCCATCTTCTAGGGTCGCCATGAAGCAGAATAAAACACCTTTGTTCCGTAACCTTCTTCGGTTGACCAAAATGCTCAGGAGGAGTTACCATCTAGGGACTTGAAAATGTTATCCCACAAAAGGGTGAAATAACATCTCAATAAGTTCAACCCCCTTAAGCCCTGACTATGAAGAAAATATGCCTAAAGGGTCGCCTAAGCACAAGCATAGGTCAGAGGACTTGCTTTTGCCTCGGTTCCTTCCTACAAGTCAGTACAATTCATATATTCACATTCACATAAACCAATCAATTCAGAATGAGTCATCGATCAATCAACTTATGTCATCAAGACCATCTCTCAGTCAACTCATTCAATACTATCTATCCAATTCGATCCTATCAAGATCTGCTCACTTTAAGCTGAAGATAGATAGTATAGCTCACCCAAAGCCGATAATTTATAGCTCACCAAGAGCTGACAACAGAGTATACTGCTCACCCAAAGCTGACATATCAAGGCCCATAGGCTGATATAGTATACTAATAATGCTCACCAAAAGCTGCTAAGGTATACTGCTCACCCAAAGCGGATATATCATGGCCCTCAGGCTAATATAGTATACCGGTATACTGCTCACCCAGAGTTGACATATCAAAGCCCTTAGGTTGATATTATATTGACCATCTAACAAATTCATCACTTTTATCATACCCGATAAAAATAATCGTGTTTGGGTACATGGTCGGCCTTAGCCAAAATACAATATTTTCCCTTTTGAAAATCACACTAATTTCAACAGTCCAAAACACATTTTTGGTGTTGTAAACCAACGCCTGGTAATTTTCTAATTAATTACCAAAATTATTAATTTTTGGGGATAATCACCCAAAATCACAAATCACATTCAATTTGCACAAAATAATAGTTAATTAAATAAACCAACCACACCATTGCAATCAGTGCAAAATTCCGGTCGCTGGTTATCCCGGTCTAATTTATGGAAAATAAATAATAAATTAAATAATTACGAAAATTAATTATTAAATACCAATAAATAGCAAAAATGCACACTTAGGCCAGAAAAAGCCTAATTAAATACCGATTTAGGTTTGAAAATTTTTTGAACCTATTTAAATAAATATTTCGGCCTATTTACTTGCTAATTGCACCAATCTAACCACCTAACATGCATAAACAATTAACTAAATTGCTAATCCATTCCAACTAACCACTTAATTCTAGCTTAGCCTAAACTAATCAATCCCTAAGCATCATTAACTTATTAAGTAATGATTAGTGAGTTAAACTCACTTGATTAGCGTTCCGGTCGCACCACAACGACGGTGAGGCATAGAGGGTCGATAAACTCCAAAGAGGGTGCGCCTTTTGAGGTCCGAATGTGTGCCAAAGCGGGCCAAATAGTGGGTTGGAAACCCAGGAGCTTCGGTTCTGGTCAAGGTTTGAACAAGCTGCAACGGGCGGTAGGGATGGACAGCGACGGTGTAGCAAGGTCAGGCTGGCTGTGGCGGAGCTTCATGGTGCCAAAGGTGGGCTAGACGGGCTCCAGCTAAGCTTGACAAGGCCTGAGGGACTCTAAACTAGGCAGCACGGTGACTAGGGACACACGGGACAAGTAGCTGAGCGCGCGGGACTCGTGGACGATGTGACAAGCAGCGACAGCATGCGGTGGTGATCCGGCGAGTCTGGCGACAGTGGGCGCTCTCCTTTGGTTTTCTTCTACAACTTTGGAGCTCTCAAGCTGCTAGAAATGGAAGGTGGTCGACTGGATGAGGAAGAGGAGACAACAAATGACTTGAGGGGTCCACTCCTCTCTTCACCTATCTTCTTGTCCCCTTGGTTGATCCCACCAAGGCAGCTGGTTTCCTCAGCCAAATCCTAGCCACAAAACTTCCTCTAGAAGCAAATTAAAGGGTCCAAAGGTGGTGTCCAAGGGGGGCTACGAATTTGGTGTGATTTCCCTCAAAATTGAACCAAAATCCTACTTGAATCAATTCAATTTGATCCCCATAAATTGCATTATTGAGTCCTCGATCAAATTGGCATTTTTCCTTGCTAATAGATCGTACTTGCATCCCAATTTCGCGATAAAAAACGGTCCTCTGAATTTTTTGGACAAAAACGGCCCTATCTCGACTTTTTCTACCAAAACCTCGGTTTGCAGAAAAATCTTTGGAAGATGAGTTGACATTCTTAAAATGGCTTGCGACATGACAGAACTTTCAATTTCTGAAATCGGATACAAATTCGCGGTTAATTTCAATTTTAGAAAAATTTGGCTCGATTTTAGTGTGATCTAAGCGACCAAGTAGCTTTCAAAAATTTCTAGTGTAAATGACCTGTGGTCGATTTTCTTCGAGCCACAATGAACCTCTTCGACACATTGGCGACTTTCGGTGGTCATGAAAATCTCGAGGCTTAAAATACAGACATAGGATACCAAAACGACAAAAAAATCAGTCTAGTGCCGATCGACGGGAATTTTGTAATTTGGTGAAATCACCTATGTTTAGGCTCACATCTTAGTCGAACTAATCTATCTCTGATTTCTAATCGATCTTACTGTGTCATAATGATCTCTGCAGATGAGCATAGTTGAATAGTCGATTTTTGGTCGAATTCTCAAGTCTATTGCATTAAAATCCCTTAATAACTTTCCCAGATAGTCTAGTTAGCTCATTAATGATCAGCTCAGAGAATAACACTATAGGCGTGTCAATGAAAAGCCCGATTTATTCAATTGAAAGTAGAATGAAATTTTAGGATGTCACACACATCATGGCCGGCTGGCTTCCTCATCCATTTGCAGCTGCCAAGGCTTTCTTGGCAAGCTTCCTAAGGGTCCAAAGGTTGAGGACCAAGGGAGGCTACGAATTTAGAAGCATCCCTCTCCAATTTGAATCAAATCTCCTTCAATTCTTTCTTGAATTAATCCAATTCAATCCCCATAAATCCAACTAAGGTATCCTCGACCCAATTGACATTTTTCCTCATCAATAGGACCAACTTGCATCTCAATTACGCGATCAAAAATGGTCTTCTAAATTTCCAGGACAAAAACGCCCTCACTTTGAATTTTCGCCAAAAATATCGATTTGCAGAAAAATCTTTGGAAGATAAGTCAACATTCCAAAAATGACTAGTGACATGATTGAACTTTCAATTTTTGAAATCGGATTTAAATTCGCGGTTAATTTCAATTTGACGCGATTTCAGTGTGACCTAACCGATCAGGTAGCTTTTATAAATTTTTAGTGCAATTGACCTGTGATCGATTTTCTTTGAGCCACAATATACCTCTTTGACATATTAGCGACTTTCGGTTGTTGTGAAAATCTTAAGGTTTCAAATACGGACATAAGGTACCAAAATAACAGAAAAATTGGTTTGGTACCGATCGACAAGAATTTTGCAATTAGGTGGAATCATCCACACTTAATCACATACCTCTGTCAAATCGACCTATCTCTGATGTGACAGCCTGAATTTTCATAATTTGTTTTCGATTAAATAAATCAGGCCTTTCATTGAAACGCTAATAGTGCTATTCTCTAAGCTGATCACTCAAGAGATAACTAGATTAACTGAGGAAATTATTAAGGGATTTTAATGCAAAAGACTTGAGAATTCGACTAGGAATCGACTGCTCGACAGTGCTAATTTGCAAGGGTCATTACGGCACACTTAAAAATCGATCAGAGATCAGAGATAGGTCGATTTGATTGAGATGAGTGATCAAAATGTGGGTGATTCCACATGATTGCAAAATTCTCATCGATCGGCACTAAATTGATTTTCTATCGTTTTTGGTACCCTGTGTCCGTATTTAAAACCTTGAGATTTTCACGACAATCGAGAGTCGTCAATGTGTCGAAGATGTACATTGTGACTCGAGATAAATCGATCATGGGTCAATTGCACTAAAAATTCCTAAAAGCTACCCGATAGACTAGGTCATGCTAAAAGCGCGTCGGATTGAAAATAACCGCGAATTTGAACCCAATTTCAGAAAATGAAAGTTCTGTGGTGTCACGAACTATTTGAGAAACGTAGACTCATCCTCCGAAGAATTTTCAAAGATTCCGAGATTTTTGCGAAAAATCGTTACGGACGTTGCGGAAAATCAACGGAAATTCAGATTGGCTAAATTGAAGGAAATTTGGACTTGCAAACCGAGCTATATGGCGAAAGGGACTTGTAGAAATTTCGTGGACTTTTTCTACATCAAAATTTAGACATTAAATTGGGAATTTATTGAAGAATCTGAATGCCAAAGAGTGAAATTCGGAGCTTGGACTATGGCTGCAATTTTTGTCATCAAAACGGTTAATTTTGGGTTTGATTTGTTGGAAAGTAATAGGGGGGACATGTGTTTAATTAAGGAGATAAGATTTGCTAACATTGGGCCCCTCTTCGAGCTTCTCCAACGCGTTTTCTTCAATCCACATCCTCTGCAGCTCCTTTTTCATTTTTCCTTTCCTTCAATTTCGGTTTTATCTTGTCATTTCCTTCGACCGCCCCATTCTCTCACGCATCTACTCTCCTCCATCATCATCAGATCTTGCTCTGCTTTTTATTTTTTCCTTTGTCCTTCTCACCAAGCCATCAACGTGTTCAGCTCATGTTTCCTATCCACCATTGGCCGAATCCCCAAGCCTAGTCAACCAAGAGTCCAACAAACCAGTTTTGTTGACTCCTCTTCGTGTGTCTCTCCACGCGTCCTCCACCTTGGCGTTACTTCTGAAACTCCACCCTTGCCGCTTCCACGAACTGCATCCACACGGCCTCTTGTTCTACGGCACCGAGTCAAGCCCAGCAAGGAGCCACGAACGTTGACTTGCAGCTCCATTCCTCACGATTTCAGCCAAGCGTTCCATTGCCGTTGTCCGCATGCCAGCAGTTGCCTCCGTCTGCTTCCTCTCCAACTCGACGCTATAGCCCCACTCACTGAGATCTCCATCCACCGAGCAGCTTTCCACCGAATTGAAGCCGCGGATTCATTTTGAAGCCCACGAGCCACACGCCCACTTGAAGCCCATGGATCCAGCGAATTCTTCAGCCCAGTGATTTTAAGCCCATCTCCAGCAGATTTTGAAGCCCAAGCTCAGGCCCAAGTTCAGTTGGTTTTAGCCCATTTGAAGTTCAGCCATTTTGGGCCCAAGAAGAAGGCCCAAGCCCACGACCAACAGCCCTGCAGAAGCCCAAGACCAAAACTCAGCCTTGCTGAGTTGTGTTTGGCCCGTTTTAGGCCCGGCCCAAGTCTGCCAACCCCCGCCGAAAATTCAGATTTCGGCCGTCGTCGCGCCGTCTTCACGGTGAACCGGTTTCCGCAATTAACCGGTGAGTTTATACTCAAAACTCTGCTTAGTAGGCTAATGACGTTTACGGGGTGTTTAGATTTATTTTATTAGGAATTAGGTGGTTAGTTAGATTAAATTAGAAATGTAATTATTTAATTGAGCATGTTAGGTGGTTAGCATGGTTTAGCTAAGATCTAAATAAAGTGTACTATTTATCTAGAAGGGTTCGGGAATTTCTCCGAGTCCGTATTGGTTATTAATTTAATGATTCTGGCCTAGGTTAGTATTTTTAGAATTTAAATTGATTTATTTAATTAATTTCAGTAATTATTTAATTATTAATTATTTTTCCGGAAATTAGGTCGGGATAGCCGGTGACCGGAATTTCGTGCTGATTGCAATGATGTGGTTAATTTCTGCAATTGAGTGTTAAATTATACAAATTGAGTGTTGATTGGATTTTTGGTATTTAATTCCAAAAATTGTAAATTTCCAATATTATTCAGAAAATTCCAGGTGTCGGGTTTTGACACCAAAAATGGTTTTTAGCATTATATGAAATAGTGGGATTTCAAAAAGGAAGAATATCAATTTTTCGAGGTCAAATTTACCGTGTACCCACACACGAGTAATTTCATGTGAATTTCTAATACGAAGAAAAAGGCCAGGCTCACCATTTTAATTGAAGCATTTGAGTGCAATGCACGGTGCCCTGGGCCATATTTGAGTGATCGTGTGATGGTTAAAAGAAATCTTCCCGGGCTGTTGAGCTGGACGTTATCCTTATTTGGGATACCCCTGGACAACGGGAAGCCGGTCGCAATTGATTCTGGACCCTATGCTCATTCGGGAAAGTCGTCTGATAAAGAGACGTGCCATGCTCAATGGGGTGAGACGAAGGCTGGTAATGCCAGAAGACCGCCGAACTGAGAGTAGGCCGTGCTATATGCTGAGATCAAAACTAGGAACGCATGATTAATTGAGTGTGACGTTTCAGTTATTGGAGCTTATTTGTTGCTCATGCTCTCGTGTTGTCTGTGAGATAAATTGTACTGACCTGCAGGGTGGATCTGAGACGAGGTAAGTCTCCTTGATTGTGTGATTGTGTGATTATGACACTTCTTGGCGTATTTCCCTCCTAATTGGGGTTTAGAGCTTAGACTCGCTGAGATGATATCTCACCCCGTTGTGGGACAACATTTTCAAGGTCATCGAGTGGAGGACCTGGAGCTGAGAGGAGGTGATCGGAAGCGTAGGTCAGTTAGGACCGTTTCTTTTTGGAAGGCTAGTCTTTTGTAGTCTTTTGGCCATAAACCTTTGTGCATGACTCAATGTATATATAAAAGCATGTTTGTTTGTAAATTTATTGTCCTGCTTTTCTATCCCGAGATGATTACTGTTAGGGGATTTCTTTTCGTTTCCGCATGTGCAATAAAATGGAAAGGGTCGGCGACTCGTCCTAAGAAGTCGCAAATTATTATCGACCAAATAGGGATGGGCACGCACTTGGGGTTTGGGGTGTGACATCTGATCTCCAATCGATTTTTAACTGTGCCATAATGACTCTTATAGATTAGTACGGTCAAGTAGTCGATCCCTAGTCAAATTCTCTAGCCTATTGTGTTAAAATCCCTTAACGGCTTCACCTGGTAGGCTAGTTATCTCGTGAGTGGCCAACTCGAGAGAAAGAACTAGAAGTGCGTCAATGAAAATCCCAACTATTCAATCGAAAAAAAAAAAACCTGAAAATCAGGATGTCACAAATGTTTTTTTATGATACATTGTCATTACATTATGGTAATGATGAGATACCCATTAACTCTACCAAAAGAAAAAGATTAATATCAAATTATTACGAAAAATACAAGGGAGACTTTCCATGAAAGTGGAAATTGAAAAATAATTTAGAAGAAACCACCTCTAACTTTCTATCAATAATATGAGCTAATGGAGAAGAGAGAACAAACCATCTGGCTCTTGAGAAGATTTTACATAAATAACTCTCTTGCCTTGTACACACCAAATTGATGGCACAACAAGATTCCAACAAATGGAGGGAAATCTATCAAAAGAGAGAAATTTACAATTTTATGTCTGAAGTTTTCTTTTAATTGGAAGTTAAACTTACATGGGTGGATCCACTTTAAGTAAAGCTCCGCGTAAGCTATAGCAAATATTTTAATTGATGTGCAACAGTTCACATCTACAACACTCTTTAGAATAATATAATAAATATAATCCTAAAGCCATGCAATGCAAGGGCATATTGCAAATGTGATTTATAAAATGTGATCTGTGTGTAACAGTTAAATAAGGCCAGTTAAAAGCTCGTGATTATTTTGGTCAGTACTTTTTTTCTACAATTACGCAAAATTCTGTTCCTAGGGTTCTTCTTTTTCATTGAATCACATTAAATAGGTTATTTCGCAATATAGTTTTCTTCCTTTCTCTCCAAAAAGATCGAGTCTTAATATCATCAATCCTAACCCGATATCATTGCTGCTCCACGCGTTGGGCGAGAGGAGTCTCGGCGGTTATGGGTTAAGCCGTGGAGCGAAGGAGATAAATGGACAGTCTTGGGCCCGAGCCAATGTTGGGCCTAATCTGTTACCCATATCAAGCTGGTTTATTTGACTTTGTGGTGATGTTATGATCTTCTTAAAATGTGACAAGGCTCCTCTAACTTTAAATGTAAAATCACTTTTAACAGTTTCAACAAATTTCTGGGTTGAAGCTTAATCATCACAAATTGAACTGTTTCTAGTTACGTATGGTGGAGCTTGTTGCGATGATCAGCTATAATTAAGTGGCATTCTGAGAAGAGCATTGTCTATTAAATACCACGAACTTCCTTTAGTTATCTGTTAAAGAGCCTAAGTATTTGGTCTGCTAAACCTGAGAGTTACTCTACTTACATGTGGTGAAAGCTTTTGAATGGGGGCAGTCTATTGAAGCCTCATGTCAAACATATCAGTGGGAGCAGCGAATCTACTTCCTTATGTTTTGACAATGGGCATCCTGGAGTGCTACTAGAACTTTATTCTTCTTGAGTTGTGTGAGATGCTGCCTTGAGATTAATGATAGAGTTTCAGACGTTATTTATGGTGATAATAGGGAATGGTCCCCTCCTAAGCAAGGTTATGTGATTCAATATTGCCATGCTCTAATGCCATTTGCCGATGCTTGGGAATTAGTCAGAAATAGGAGGTCCAAGTTGCTATGGCATAGACTTATTTGGTTTAATCCTAATGTTCCTAAGTTTGGGTTGATAACTTGGCAAGCTGCTTATTAATGATAGGCTTGGCCAATGTTGTTGTACAAGCTGCGCTTGTTAATGATAGACTTATTTGGTTTGATCCTAATGTTTCTGAGTAAAGCGTGGGATGAAAATATGAAAATGAGCATCATCAGAAAAAAAGCAGGGCCTATTTGTTTTCACAGTGATACTTCATAACCTAATTTTCTTTTCTTTTCCTTTTTTTAATTCCAAACAAAAGCATAGATTTATGAGCCCAAGTTCTTTGCCATCTGAAGTTAGATGCTAAAGTAGCCAAGATTCAGATCTTGTTAATTGTAATGCTCGATGTTTGGGCATGCATGTGAACGTGCACTGTTTTCTAAGGAAAGCATAGGATGAAAATTTCATTTTTACCTGTTGTTTTCTCAGCACCCTTCCACTCGTTCCGACTAGTTTGTCATTTTGTCGGCACCCTTCCACTTGGTTAAGGCTCAATTTATTCTTACTTTACCAAAAAAAAAAAAAATCATTTTACAGTGATAATTCATAATCTTTTTTTTTTATTTCAGAAAAAAAAGAAAAAAAGAAAAAGAAAAAAACAGAGATTCACGAACCCAAAGTTCTTTGCCATGTGAAGTTAAATTCCAAAGTTGCCTCGGCAGCTACAATAAATTTATGCTGTCTCAAGATTCTGATCCTATTAATTTTAGTGCTTGATGTTTGGGTAGGCATGTGAATGTGTGTTGTTTTATAATGAAAGCATGTGAACGTGCACTATTTTCTGAGGAAAGTTGTGATCAAAAAATTTTGAGCATTGATTGCTGGGGAGGTTTTGCAATTAGTGTTTGTCATTTAAATATTTTCTATTATTTATAAGTATTGTAGACTTGTATTATCTTAAGAGAATTTTTGTACAATAATTGAGGTAGGGCGCTTGTATTATGTTTTACCTAATAAATGAGGCGATTGGCCTTGATTTTTACATTAGCCAACTTCAAGAGCTATTTCAATTTCACATATAAAAAATTAAAGTCGAAAAGCATCCTCATCAGCTTGCTTTTATTATCTCACCGCACATTGGTACTTCAAGAAAAATGCCAATTTCATCCTACTTCATTCACAATTTATACTTCACAATCTTTTTGTGTTTTATTCACACAAAGTAGAGATTCAAAAACATAAATTTTTTTACCATGTTAAGTTAGATATTGAAATTGCTGAGACAGCTATAATAGTTTTCTATCTTCTCAAGATCCAAATCCCATTTATGTTAAAGCTCCAATGTTACTACTAAACAATCGGGGCATGTGTGCATTCTTTTATAAGGAAATCACGTGAACGTGCATCGTTTTCTAGGAAAGCATGTGATGAAACTATGAAAATGCGCATCATTAAAGAAAGCTGGGCTAATTTGTTTTCCCAATGATACGTAATAATCATTTTCTTTTGATTTTAATTTCTAGCAGAAGCAGAGATTCATGGATATAAAACTTTTTCTTTTTATTTGCCATGTGAAGTTAGATGCTAAAGTTGCCCAGACAGCTATACTAATTTTGTCTCTTCTCAAGATCCTTGTCCTGTTAATTTCAACGCTCCGATGTTTGCTACTAAACAATTGGGACATGAATGTGAACGTGCATCATTTTTCAAGGAAAGCATGTGAACGTGCATTGTTTTCTGTGGTAAGCATGTGATGAAACTATTAAAATGGGCGTCAAAAGCAAAAAGCTGGGCTTATTTGTTCTTTAGCTCCCTCTCAAAGAAATTTTTATTTGTTATTTTCTAGACCACGTGGGAGGCTTAACTATTGCTTGCCAGTACCTAACACTTTTTTATTAAAACGGTCGCCAGTGATTACTTTTTTAATGCATAAACTTACTAATCCCATGAATCAGGTACTAACCTCATATAAATTCCTATTCTTCTATATTAAAACTTACCATTGTGATGCAGCTATCATCACTTATGTTTTAAGTTGTCGCTTTCTTTAAATCTTGAATGATAAGAATCAGCGTAGAAAATTACTTTTTCTATGAAGCATTACGAATGTAAACAAGTTAGTAATTAGTCATAGATTAAAAGTCAAATTTCTTGTAGAAAGTTACTAATTGCATGAAAAATTATTAGCTGCATACATACTTACTTGTCACATAATTTCTTCTGGGAATCCAAGTAAAGCAAGGAGGAGGGGTTAAAAAGAAATGAAATGACATGATTAAATTGGCATCCATAGAAATGTTAAACAAGCAAATAACATGGAAGGGGGAGCTATGAGATCCGACAACTAATCATGATTAGGTCAAGCATGTTGTCAAATGTTTTGAGTAATCTATAGTCCCCTATTGAACAAGAGAGGACTCATGATTAGGTCAAGCATCTTGTCAAATTAATGATCGACTTACATCTCAAGTATTAGTCGATGGAGGATTCACTTTGAACCTCATTCCTTATAATGGACATTCCAAATGAAAACACCGACCGAAAAGAATTGAGAGTTCTTAAGTTCAAACATAAATTTAGTTGGGATGGATATCCTACAGATGTTGGTCGATTATGCCTCGTCAATTGTGTGACTGATACACGTAACTTTTTCATGCATATATAGGCCCTAATTTGGCGCAACAAACCTTGAAAGTCTAACTGAAACTAGGGATATTAAAAGAGGTGTGAAAAGTTAGAAACCCAAGTTTCTTACCCAGACTGGTACATTGTAGAATTCTATGAAATCACCGTCAAATTATTGGAGACAAGTCTGGCTCAATACTTCAGTGCAAATAGGAGAAAACTGCCCAAAAAGCATAAACCATTTATACAAATGCCAATTCAGTCTTAAACTTTTTAATTTAGCCAATATAGCAACCAATTAAGGCTGAAAATTGTCGATGTGATGGTTTTGTCAGCATCAACCGTCCTATCTGACACGACTAACATCCAGCATGGAAGAAATGAATCGATACTTTGTTGTTTTACAATTTCTTTAAAATTTTCTCACTTTTTCAATTTTTTTCGTTGTATTTTCTTTTTCCACACGACTGTCCATTTTCTTCCTTATGTCGCGTCAATGTTCATCGCGGAGGCCGGTAGGGCTCGCTGGCCATTTCTTTGTGGGCCTACCACTATAGTGGTCGGGCTCCCATGTGGTTGGCCCGGTTTGCACTAAATTACAGCACGCCAATTTTGCAATACATCTTTGCGTCTGATAATATTTGGACCTCTCTTCCATTGCCCCTACACTCTACATCTTCCCTTATGAGATTGCTTCCGAATGTGTTGTCGCATGGCTGCTTCTAAAGTGCGAGTTCTCCCGTATTTTCTCTATTATCAAACGTCCGCTGTTCAATTCTGGGCATGCGAATGAGTGTGCATGTATGCGCAGATAATTACTCTATGAGGATACATTATGTAGGTGCCCGATAGATAGCAAGGCATATTCAACTACAATGTCTTTGGACTCAAACCAGAGTAGCTAAGCCCTCAAAATCATATCTTGTGTAATAATTACACTTGATTCGACCTAGATTCGAAGCAAAACACCAATTACTTTCTTTTGACTAGAACATGTTTCAGACGAAGCAACAAATGTTCTCTTATTTTGACTTTAAAATGCGAGGGTTTATTACCGGTACAACATTAAACTTGTGACACAAATATTAAGCTAATGCAATTGGGTATAATTTGTGTGAGTTTCTCTCATTTGGTTCAAAGAAATGCACAAAAACGCAGGATATTAGAGAAATTGAACAGCTAGAGTATTCAGGGAAGGACACTTTAGCATTGCACAGTCAGAGCAAATAAACACGCTAAATACAAGAAGGAACGAAGCAAAGGTGTAATCAAAGTGAGCTTCCTGCCATGAGATTTTCAATGGAATTTGCACATAGGAGCCTCCTCTTTTGTTGACTCTGCAACTGTCAATCAGTACAACTTAGCAGAAAGGTGACCATCTTCTATTTGGTATTGTTCGCTCAAGCCAAGTTGTACCATCAATAACCAAATCAACGTGAGAAGTTCTCCCCCTTTACTAAGTTGTTGAGCATGCATGAACGGTTGGCAATGAATCGCAGCATACGCCAACAATTCCACCCAAACTTTACTCATGATGCCCCACTTCTCGTCCTGAAATTTCTTCAACTCTTTAGCGAGCATACACGCATCAAAGAGCGCAGATTTGCTTCTGTCTCCTTTCAATACAGCTGGATTCATTTCTGTAGGAACAGAAAGGAGAATTCGGCAGGCTCTCTCTTTGCTCGTTTTGCTTTTATCAAGGATATTTTCATCAAAGAACCTGTCTGCCTCAGCACAAGTGTCTCGAAATCTTATTTGGCCAATCCCAACCACTGTAGACATCATATTAGGTTTTTTAATC
This sequence comes from Eucalyptus sideroxylon x Eucalyptus melliodora, assembly GCA_016097485.1. Lineage (NCBI taxonomy): Eukaryota > Viridiplantae > Streptophyta > Magnoliopsida > Myrtales > Myrtaceae > Eucalyptus > Eucalyptus sideroxylon x Eucalyptus melliodora. The sequence continues at coordinate 29,383,757 of CM027826.1, forward strand.
ATAAGATGAAGCATGTAATCTGACAAGACCTTACTAGTTTTATAGTTGGGTTTTGCACTTTCATTAGTGTTGTAACAGAGTTCAGTGGCGATGTGCCACAGTAAAAGGCTCTTTCCATAATCAACATCACAGACGAATGGAAGCAAATTTTTGCATTTTTCCCCTGAATTAGTGTGCTCCAAAGCCCATTTACCTCGAGAAGCACAAATGAGAGAACAAATCTCATTTGTGCTTCCCGCAGATGCCTTCCGTGTCAGCTCTTTAAAAATCAGGTTACCTAATTCTTCACTGAATTGTTTTACTCGTCCAAACCTCAAGTCATCAAAAAATTCCCCCAGAGATATGAGACCAAGGAGTTTCTCAATCCACTTTGGCAACTTTCTCAGCCGGGAATCTAAAAAATTGTACTGGAAGATAGATTTAGACCATCTAGCATGGAGTAAATGCCATGCAAACGGTGAACTTTTAGATTTGAATTTGAGGAGGAACTCAATAAAGTTGCTTCCATCAAACAAACTCCTACCATGTTCCCTTGTTGTGTTTTGGTTGGATCTACGATGTTCCTCAAATGTTGCTATATTTGCGATTGTCCAATTAGAGCAAATGAGCCTAACAAGAGCTACAAATTCGAGGCCAATAGCTCCAAGGAGCAAAGTATATGTAATCTGTTTATCATATTCGGGAAAACCATGCTTATTCAGGAAATAGAAACTTGTGAAAGCAGAAACAATAGAGCCAATTGAGATAGCTCGGAAAGCGTACCCTGCTGGACAGTGAACAATGGCAGCCTTGGTATAAAGAACATCATAAAAGAAGTTGAGCTCAGCCTCAATGACCCGAAAAGCATCCTCTGGAGTTCTGTTCTCAAAAAATCCTCTGCTTTTTTCACGTTCATGGAAGCTAAAGATGAGATCCACAAGGAGGCCTTTGAAGGTTCCGAAGTAAGAAAACGCCTCTTTTATCACTCTTCTGTTGTCCAATCCTTCTTTATCTCCCACTCCAACATGTACTGAGTTTGACTCCGGCACCATGGCCATCTTCTTGGTGGTAACGTATTCTTCTACCAGCTTAGCATAGTTCGGCCCAGCATCAGCAGGTGGGAGTAAGGAGCTCCGAAATTTACTGAAGCTGGCGAGATGCAGAGCACGTGTTCGCTCTACGTATTTGAAGGTTCCACCAATAAACATGAGGATGGTTGGGACCATTAGCTTGCTACTGGGGAAGGACTGGTAAAATACATAGATTGCAACACCTAGCTGGAATAAGAGATTAAGCAAGTGCCTATGCCACAGCTCATTATCCTCGAGTGCAAAAGCGGTTATGGTGTCTGGTCCTCCAAGATGGAGCAGAAGAAATGGAGCCCAAAATGCCAAAAGGTCACTATATGCATCAGCCTCAGATTCTGAAGTACCACCAGCCATTTGGGCTCTGGAAATGAGTCCAAAGGCATAGTCAGCGACCAAGTCGGCGAGCAAGTAAGCTAACCAAATGGGAATCAGGATCCACCTGCTTGAAAACCTCTTCCGAATGGGTGCCAGAAAAATAAGAAAGACTTGCAGGGATAGGCTCGTAAGGATTGCCACTCGGACATTGAGTTTCGTCCACAAATATGCGGCTTTTGCAAGGATTTTCATAGATCCCATTTTATTGTCACTGTCTCACCAGATCCTGGAAGGAAATCTATTAGTCAGCATGAGTATTACAGTAAGGCAACAATTATTGAATAGATTTTAAAACTGGAGATCATAATAACAGAAAGGTGACTATTGAGTGTAGAGAGTCAATGATACCTTGAAATTTATTTGCGATCAGATAGGAATGGATGTCCTGCTTCAGGCAACCTGGTGTCAAGCAATGCGTAGTCATAAAGGAGTTAGAAGAGCTGGAGTCCACGTGAAACTCGTGGAATGTAAATTCGAAGTACGAAAAATACTTGATGGAAAGTGAAATATTTGGTAGGGGAGGCCCAAAAAAGAGGAAAGCTGACTTGATCGAAAAGGGGCCAACGACAAAAATATAAAGGGAAAAGAAGAAGAATAAGGAAATGAAGGAAGGGAAAGAATTTCAGCCACTTGAAAAGGTATTCAGTTATAAGGCTTTTGAGTTTGGCAATATATTTGTAGTTCTTCTACTTGCTTAGAGATAGATTTTCCATAAAACTTGATAAATTCAAAATATTTCAAAAGAGTAAATCTATCAGTACCTTGTTTGTCAATATTGTAATTAGTCTTTAAGGCATTCAAAATGTCTGAGGGATTTGTGTAAAATCGAAAAGTTTTATATTGACGATCTGTCACAGTATTTATAATTCTTCCTCGTATCTCCTTTCATCATCAATTGCTTCTTTCCATAATGATCCATTTCTAGATGACATTGTCTCATTGAAAGTTCTCAGATGTTCATCCAAGTGAATTACATGGATAATATACTCACAATATTTTCATATCACCTTCTATCCGGAGAGTAACAAAATCAGAATTGAAATCTTTCATTTTCTTCACTCCTTGACTTCTCCGCAGTTCATTTGGAGAATGAAACCGTTTTGTTTTTTTAAAAAACTTGATGAAGCATTTCTTGCATCAAAACATTGTTCGTGAATATGCTGAGGTATGATTTGAATTTTTAAGGGCACATTTGGTAACCATTATGTTCTCAGGAACAATTTTTGCTTAGAATTGAATTTTTTTTATTTTGTTTCTGAAAACAATTTCTGAGCATTTAAAGGTGCTTGATAAACTACCCAAAATTTCTATTTCGAAATAGAAATGCACTTGGTAGAATTCTTAAAATTTCTAATTCAAATCATTTTCTTTTAATCTTTTAACAATTTTATTAAATTTCTCTTTTTTTTTTCTTTTCTTTTTCTCTTTTCATCTTCTCCTTTATTCGGTCGCCAACCCTCATTTGGTCAGTCATCAACCATGGCCAAGGCCGACAACCGGCCAAAGGAAGAAGAAGAAGAAAAAAAGGAAAGAGAAGAAAAGAAGAGAAAAGAAAAAAGAAATAGGCTTAATTATAAGAATTGTTCCTAAGAACAAGAAGCAAACTTTTTCTACTTCTTGATTATATTCCAAATCTATTCCCAAGAACAAAAAAAAAAAAAAAAAAAAATTTATTCCCTAGAACATAAAATTTATCAAACGAATTTATGTTCTTTTTTTTTTTTAGTTTCCAAGAACAAAAAAAATAGAATCAGTTGTTCCCAGCAGTGTTACCAAACAAGGCCTAAGAAATTCGTCTTCAAGAAATTCGACATCTCTTAATTCCACAATATTATTAGATTCAACATCTAATAATCAACAAGGTTTAGAGTTTTCATCATATCCAACTGACACATTTTTTAATGCTCTTGATCCTAATTTGGTTTGCTTAGGCTTGAGGAATTCTATAATACTAAAAGCATCCCCATACTTTAAAGTATTGGATATTTGATACCCTTCCTTTCCATTAAAGGAATTTAGTTGTGGTTATGACATGTGATAAGAAGTGTTTCTCTCACAAATTGATTGGCAATTTGCTTGTAAGGTCATGGACTTAACCATATTTACCAAAATTTGATGGTTCTTTTTTTTTTTTTTCTGCCAATCCATTTTGTTGCGGTATATTTGGTGCACTTGTTTGATGCACAATACCATTTTCTTCACAAAAAAGCTGAAAAAAAAAATGTAATGAGAAGTATTCTCCTCTCAGATCACTTATCATAACTTTAATTTTTTAGGCCTTTTAATTTATATACCTCAAACACATCAAAAGCTTGGTCTTTTGATATCATAAGGTTCATGAGTGTATCTAGAGTAATCATCAATAAATGCAATAAAATAACAATTTTTACCTCTAATTGCTATACCATTCAATTAACAAATATCATAATGCACTAGATCAAGTATTTTAGTAGTTCTTTCTACCGTTGAGAACAATTTTTAAGTAATTTTTGCTTGTAAACTTATTTCACAACCCTTCTTATCCATATTATCACATGAAATCCTATCAATTTTACTCATCAATTTCAAAGTACTATAGACAACATGTGATAATCTATTTTGCCACAATGAAGATGACTCGAGCATATAAATTGAAACAAAAGTTTCATTAATATCTATCAATATTGCGAGCACTTGATGCAGCCACTATCTTCATTTCATGAAAATAACACCTTAAGATTGTTGAGAAAATTTGATTGCTTATGAAGATAGAGTAGTAGTTTATAGTTTTTTGATGCTTTAATATGCAATGATGATAACTATTCTTAAGGTATTATTTGTCTCCACTTTTGTTGTTGCTGTGGCATCCTAGAATTTCATGACAACCTCTAGATATGCTATGAACCATGAATAGGTGATGGAAGCACCATCAGATTATATTGTAGCCATTAGACCCATGATTTGCAATAAGATTAAGGCCGAGCTTTTTAATGGATGATTAATTGATAGGAAAATTTTATTATTGGCCATGCGTTTTATGAGTTGGAATTTATTGATTTATGTTGCAAGTTTTATGGCCCTAGAAATTTCAATTAGGTATTTATATAAGTGGGGATCTAGAATAAATTATTAAAAGAAGAAGTGGACCGAAATTTTAAGCCCAAAGACCAGCCCATAGCCCCACCGTTCAACCGGCCCAAGAAGCCCAATGGCCTGTCGACCATGGGAAGAGAGGAACGGATGGAGAGGCCGGCCCAAGGAAGGCCCATCAGCTTGCATGGCAAAATTAACAAGTGGCTTAGGGGACTTACCAAGTGTCATCTTACATGCAAAGTAATGATTACTAGCTAATCATTAAAGGGAAAGAAAATTTAAGAGAGGAGAGGTGGATTGGGAGAGAGGGTTTCAACCGAGAGAGAGAGAGAGAGAGAGAGAGAGAGAGAGAGAGAGAGAGAGAGAGAGAGAGAGCTGTCGTGCGAGAGAAGGAGAGAAAGAGAGAAAGAGAGAAGAGAAGATGGAGGCCTGTTGCTGCCGTGTGTGCCGCTTAGTCTCACCGTCGAGATGCCTTGCCCCGCCATTCTTATTTGCTGCGATTTTTGCTTGGATTAGAGGCAAGTAGAATCCATTGATCTACCCTTTCCTTGCTGTGGTTGTGATGTTGAATGCTGGAAATGCTTGAGCTGTGATGTTGAATGTTGGAAACTCGAATAAATGGTGGTAATATTCCAAGTGAGTTGTTGCATGTAGAAACAGTCCAACCTTTGATAATTTCGTGAGTTGCATGCAATGTTCTAGTTGGAATCTCACTTTAACTTCTTGATAAAAGTTGTAGAGGACTTCTTGGAGAGTAACATATCAAAATTTGAGAGGAAATGAACAAGTATAGGTCAGTGAAACCATTTTTCTTTGAAGAAAGTAAATCAGGAAACTGTTATGTTGATCTATTGTGATTCTGTAAATTTTGTGAAATTATCCAGTCCGAATTTGATCTCAGGTTCTTGATAAGAGTTGTAGACGATACCTTGAGGAGAAACATACAAAAATTTGAGATTAAAAGGACAATTATTGAATGGGGAAAATGACTTTCTTTGAAGGGGATGAATTTGGAAAGTGAACCGAGAGTTAGGGAGAGTTATAAAAATTCTATCTTTTAATCCATAATGAATTAAACTTCGATTTTTCATGGGAATTTTACCTCTAGACCTCATCTATAGCATATTAAAATCTCAGAATTTTCGGAGTTCATTTAAGGGCTTAATCGAAATTATTTCCGAAACTGTGCAAAAGTAGCGTTGGAAATTACTTTTGCTGTGATGTATGGACCTATGTGATTAATGCGAAACTTTCTTGACCTAGTGTTCTGGATGAAATATCTTTCTTTGGATCTTGTTTACATCATGTTAAATTTTCAAAACTTATTGAGATTGTTTATTAATTTTCGAAGAACTTTTACTAAGGAGGTGCACTGTTTTACCCAAAAAATTGGTTCTATTTTCAAAAACAAATGAATTGATTTATGAAATGTGATATAGTGGGCGTTATGTGTACTGCATATATGGTGAAATTTGGCATATCATATAATATCAAAAAGCTGCTTTAGATCCTTGATATCATTGCATCAAATGCCATGAAGAAAATGAGACATATATGTGATTATATATTGTGATGATAATGATACCATCGGAGGTGTGAGCCAACGATGCCATGGGAGTGTCGGGATGCTCGGAGTGTGTGTGCCGGAGGGTCCTCGGGAGTTTCGATATGCCTGGTGGTATACGGTATGTAATTCTAGGGGGAATGCCTGGTGGTATGTCGGTATGTAATCCCGGAAGCCCTGGAGGTTTGTGACTGGGGGGATTCCTCGTGATGCTAGTTGGGGTGCGAGATGCCCGGAGGTGTGTGCTGGAGGTTCCTCGCGACGCCAGGTTGGGTGCGAGCGATATATGAGGGATGCAAACATTGGTCCCTAGATGGAAAAATGATGAGATCCTTTTGAAAGATATAACGGGAAATTGAATCATGCACATGGGTGTGTGCATATGACAAGATGAATGATTTGCTTATGAAAGTAAATTGATGCTATTTGACATTGAGAATGCAATCATGAATTCTTGAATGGATCTCATGGGGATGTATACATGATTGTATGGATGATATGAATCATGCGTAAGTATGTGCATATGGCATGGGATGAATCCCATGAAAATACAAGCATGACTGTATGGTGGTATATGCACGATGGCATGGTGAGATATGCATGACTGCATGGCAATATATGCACGACCGCATGGTGATGTATGCTCGATAGCATGGATGATATGTGTTTTACTCATGATATCTTGATTGTCTTGCTTGTTGCATTGTGTAGTTTGATGGATCTTTACTACTGAGTGGTTGTACTCACCCCTTTGGAGACTAACATTTCAGATTGAGAGATGCCTCTATCACCTGTCACATGTGGTACGTTTTATGGATTACCGTTTGATGTTAAGGTCGAGTGCTCGGAGCACCCCTGCGTTGGTGTTCATGGTCTAGTGTTTATCTCGTTCGTGTTTTGGTTATGTATGATGTGGGCCTTCCTAATGGCCCCGTAGTACAAGAGTTTCTATCCGTCCATGTTTGTCGAGACGGGAGGATGATGGGGATGTTGCCGCTGCTACTAGCCGATGCACCGAGATGGGTGTGATAGGAGCATGTGACTGGTGGAGGTTGACACTTTTTGGGATGGCTGACACTAGCTGATGGATAGATGTACATGTCTGATGTATAGTTAGGTTCTTTTTGGGTTTAGCCGAGCTTACTTAAAGTCTTGGCCTTTTGTTGTACCGACTTGTGAAAGCCATCTTAGTTATGTAAATAAAATTGATTCAGCCCTAAAGTATATATTTATGAAAGGTTGTAGTTGGTGTGTATTGCATCGTATTATTTAGTTTGTGTACGAGTTAGGGAGATGTCGAGTATGCTTCCATTATATGAATTGCGTTGGGACCGATCTAAAAGATGTAAACCCCCAGGTTGTATGGACCCACTACAATTCAAATGATTTCAAAGTGACATGTTATTAGGACAATTAATAGGTGAGTAAGCTGTGGCAACCCTAGCGGATCGGGGACCGTGTCGAAGGGTGCCACAGTTGCCTAGTTAAAACAACAAATATGCCTCCTAGATACACCAGAGTTGATAAATTATATATTAGGCCATAATAAGAGGAAGAGTCTAGATATCTCGTAGAGGGAGTTTCTAGAATGTTTGCCTGAGAAGTGTTTGCAGAGTCTCACTTCACTTGTACATCTTGGAATCAGTGAACGTCCTCAGTTAGCTTGCCTCTCACTTGGTATGCTACATTCGTCAAGCCTTATGCATCTCTCTTTTTTCTAATTGTGAGGAGCTCGGTTTCTCCAAGGATTAAGGTGACAACATCTTGGGTTTGCAAGTAGATTTTTATTTTGAATAAAAGTTTGAGCCTGAAAATGAAATTTACCTAATTCAAGTAGATTTTTTATTTTGAATAGATTTCCTAGTTGTTGAAGGTTTTCTAAAAAGAGATTTCCCATTTTTGAATCCAATTCTTATCTATATAAGAACTAGAGGTTCTTTTGAAGAGTTCCAAGAGGCGACTTCTTGTGAATACACAATGGAGCAATTTGATTGTTGAAGCCGATTAAAATCTTGTGGTACGATTTTGTGAATTCCTTTATAAAATTGAGAGATTGTTTTTTAAGGAATTGTGAGGCTAAATACTGTGTGAGTTATTGGGTATAATTGGAAGCTAGAAAACACTAAAAGTTCTAGAGTGACTTAAGTATAATTGTAACTCGTTGTATCTCTTGATCAAAAGTGAAATTTTTTGTTGTTCTTCCTGTGAAGATAGGTCACATCAACCAAACTACGTAAATCTGATAATTGATTTATTTTTCTTATTGTCTGCTTAATTGTTCAATAACTTACTTTCGCAACAATTGGTATTGGAGCCAGGCTTGGTCAAGCTAAAGCGATTCAATTAGGGGTGAGCGCAGTTCCTGGTTCCAAAGGGACCGGTTCTGGTTCTCGGTTCCTTTTTTCTGGGAACCGGCATTTCCGGTTCCGGTTCCGATTCCAAGTGGAATAAGAACCAGAACTGCCCCTCGGAACCGCTTATGGAACTTGCTATGGAACCGGTTAGAACTCAGACCTAGGGCTCCAAACCAAAAGCCCCAAATCTCTCGACGCTTTCAGCCTTTCTTAGTTTCACTCATAGTTTCACTCTCGATTTCACACTCATTGATGCCGCCGCCGGACGCCGCTCACCCTCAACGCCGTGCCAGATGCCGCTTGCCCTCGACGCCGTCGCCGGACACTATTCACCCTCGCCAAATGCCGCTGGACGCTGGTCGCCGACGCTACTCACCCTAACCCTCAGGTCCCTCGCCGCTTGACGCCAGTCAAAGTCTCTCCGTTCTCGCCTCGCCTCGTCGGCGACACCGCTTGCCCTCGACACCGCCACCGGATGCCGCTCACCCTTGCTGGATGCCGCTGAACACCAGTCGCCGACGCCGCTTGCCCTAACCCTCGCCACTCGATGCCAATCAGACTCTTATTAATTCTCTGCCTCTGCCCATTGCCGATGCCGCTCGCCCTTGACGCCACCGTCGCCGGACGCTGCTCACCGGCCCAGTCTCGTTTGAATCTTCTCCGCTAGTCATATCTTCACTTGTGAACAATTGTAAAAGCTTTCGATCACCAGGTCGTATGCTCGTTGCAGTCCTGGCGTAGCTTAAAAAATCCAAGTAACCCGTTCTCTTTGTGCTGCCCTGTTTCACTCGAAGTCTAAGCTGAAGCTCGATTTCTTCAGATCAGAGGACTATCAGGGAAGAGACGGCAACTGATAACCTGGTTCAGAGGACTATCAGGGAAGAGACGGTAATTGCACTGTCATAACCGTTGCTCACTGGATTCCCACTGTCATGAGTATTCATTTTTAGGTCCTTAAAAGTAGCACTACCAATTGTGTTCACAGAAAGCTGAAAATTATGAGTATTCATTTTTCCCCTCTAGTCTCTTATAAGATCTGTTTGAAGGACTCGCAATATGGGAAAAATAGGAATACTCTTTCTTGTAGTTGAACAGCGTCATTATGAACAGTTTATTATGAACAAGCTATGCGTTCAACATATGCTACTTTTATCCTACAAGTATTCTAATTTCATGGTTAGCTCAGCTTTGAGGTTTATGTCCAGCAACTTTTAGTGGTGTTGGCTTTTCTTTGTCTTGTTTTCAATGCTAAATCTCATGAATGCTGGGTTTCCCCTTGCACTTCTTTTGACTTGGCTAGTGTTTTCAGTGTAGCCTAGAAAATTTTTACATGTCAGTTTGTCAAAACTGTTTGCTAAAGGCAGTTTCTTGCATGGTGCCAGCGAATCAATCATTTCATGGCCCTGGAGAACTTTAATCTGTTACCACAAATTGCAATTTCCTAGGTGTGCTATGTGGACTGTTGGCTAGCAGTCATTGCTGAAAATTGATTTTAAATCGTTTGCTGTGAACTATTGTCGTTCAAACCATTTCATTTTCTATGGACTGTTTGCATTGACAGGTTCATTCATGATATTCCTTCAGGGAATTGTATCTGTATACAATGGTATGGCTAGATATAGTTGTGACCTGTATCTCTTGCAGGTGTAAAAAGATTCGTATACATCTCTGCAGCTGACTTTGGTGTCGTGAATTATTTATGCCAGGGATATTATGAGGGAAAGGTATTGTCTATAAAATTTACATCTTGTCAAGTGTACAGAATTTGGTAGTTAAAGCTTCGATTATTGGGAGGCCTTATTTATTATCCATAAATTGCTCTAATGCTTTTTGATGAAGTTTTTTTCAAGTGCAAGTTTAGTTAGATATGAGTAAATACTTTATGAGTGCAATGCCAAATCTATAAGCTGGATTCAACTGCTTAATATTTAGATGACATATGCTTCACATCAGCTTGAAGAATAATGAGCACTATGTTAGATTTCGATCTTACTGATTTCTCTTTCATTTATTTTGGCTACGTAGAGCTGCTGAAAAAGCAGCTGTGACAAAGTTCCCTTATGGAGGTGATATAGCTATTTTTCCTTTACTTGTAAATAGGCCGTGTTAGGAATCTGCACACTAAAAAGGGCTAGTGATTTACTAAAGTGCCTTGCAACCTGTACCGGGATGGATTTGTATAGAATTGGGGTCAATAACTCTTGAGCGATTATCTTATTGTTGGATTAAGATTGATGTGCTTATGCAGGCCCTATGGTTTTTAAGTGCATGAATGGTAGAAGTCTTGTAAGACCGACTGTTGATGATGGATGTTGTCGCGCTGTTCTAATCCTGTGAGCCTTGCGGGTATCAACCTAGAGTTTTCTGAACAGTGCTTGATGATGCATGTTGTCGCGCTGTTCTAATCCTTTGAGCTTAACTATCAATTGTTTGACTTTTCAAATCTGAAAAAAAAAAAAAAAAAAGAACCGGTTGGAACCTGGAACCAACCCTGGAATCTGTGACAAGGTAGGTTCCAGGTTTTTGGTTCTAACGGGTAGGTTCCAGGTTCCAAAAAATGAGGAACCTGTACCCGAGGGTAGGTTCCAGGTTCCGGACGGAACCGAACCGGAACCGGGAACCGCTCACCCCTAGATTCAATGGCAATGGGAAAAGGAAAAGTGAAAATTGATAAATTTGATGGAAATGACTTTGGTTTCTAGAAAATGCAAACTAAAGATTATCTCTACTAAAGGAATCTGCACTTACCCCTATCTAAGAAGAAACCAAATTTGATGAAGCAACTTTGAATGGGAATTGTTAGATAAATAAGCATTACGTGTTATTCGGCTGATGTTGGCTCATAATCTCATACTTAGTATCATGAAAGAGAAGATCACTTTGGGATCAACGAAGGCCCTAATGGACATGTACAAGTCTATGATCAACAAGGTCTACTTAATTAGGCATTTCTAATGACTTAAAGATGGACGAAGGTACGTCAGTTGTTGGTCATATCAATGAACTCATTGTGTTCATCAATCAACCAAGTTTAAGTGAGATTAACTGAAGATGAGATACGTGCTTTGATCCTATTATTCTTAATGCCTAATAGTTAAAGTGACATCCTGATTTTCCAATTCTATTTTCAATTGAATAAGTTGGGCATTTCATCTTCGCGCCTATAGCTATCTTCTCTGAGTTGGCCACTCACGAGATAACTAGCCTATCAGATGAAGCCGTTAAGGAAGCTAAACACACTAGACTTGAGAATTCAACCAAGAATCGACTGCTTGACCGTGCTAATCTATAAGGGTCATTTCGGTACAGATCAAATAGACACTAGAGATAGGTTGATTCAACAAAACCATATGATTAAGTGTGGGTGATTCCATCTAATTGCAAAATTATTGTTGATCAGTACTAGACCAATTTCTCTTTCGTTTTGGTACCATGTGTCCGTACTTAAAACCTCAAGATTTCCATGACAACTGAGAGTCGCTAGTATGTTGAAGATGCACTTTGTGGCTTGAAAATAATCAACCACAGGTCAATTACACTGAAAATTCCTAAAAGCTACCCGATAGGTTAAGACGTGCTCAAATCGCGCCAGATTGAAATTAACCATGAATTTAAACCCGATTTTAGAAATTGGAAGTTCTGTTATGTCACAAATCATCTTAGGAACGTCGACTCATCCTCAAAAGAATTTTTTTGCAAACCGGGATTTTTGGTGGAAAAGCAAAGTAAGGCCATTTTTTATCAGGAAAGTCAGAAGACCATTTTTATCGCATCTTTGGCCATCAAGTGAGATCAATTGACGGGGAAAAATCATAAGAGGGACAAGGACACCATGGTGCATTTATTTGGGCTCCAATTGGATTGGTTTGGTTGAGAATTGAATGTTATTGATTGAGATTGAAGTGGGAAATGTAACAAATTCGCATGCCATCGGGTGCATGGCATTTTAGACCATTTGGCAAGCTTCTTGAAGAAGCTAAGGAGAGGAAAGTGGCTGAGGGTGAGGGCCATAGCTAGTGGGGGCAAGAGAGAGGAGAGCAACACAAGTGTGAAGGCCTAGAGAGGCTTTGGGGTCCCCTTCTTCTAGCAGCTCTTCTCCTTCCTTATTATGTCGTTTTCTCCATTGTTGAGCTGCGGAAAAAGCTTGGAGAACCAGAGGAAAGCCAGCAAGAACTAGCTGGAGTTCTCTACTGCCTGCCTAGGCCATCTGACTGCCGTCCGTCCACCCACGAGGCCCCGCGCCCACTGTCCAGCTTGCGCGCTGTTCGCGCGTCCTAGCCACTCACGCCAATTGCCCCAACCTCGTCGCCGTTAGCCAAAGCACACACCGTCCAGCAGCCGCCGGAAGCCTCGCCGTAGCTCCACTTGACCTCTGCCTGCTCGCTGTTGTCCCTCCTTCACCATTGGGCCTCGACCGTCGCCAGTTCCAGCCTTTCTCAGCCAAGATTAGTGGTCAGATTTCCAGCAAGCCTTGGAGCTTTGAGACCTGTTCTAGGTGCCTAGCCTCCGTTGGTGTCGCCGCTTCAAGGTTTATCGACTGCTTTGGCGTCGTGGTCGCCATGGACTCACCAGCTAGCAAAATCAGTGAGTTTATCTTCTAAACCTTGCTTAGTAAGTTAATTATGCTTAAGGGGTGTTTAGATTAGTCTAAGTAGGTTTAGGTGGTTAGATTAGATTATTTTAATTATAGTTTAGCGGTTGATTAATTAAGGCTAATTGTATGTTTAAATTAGTGTATTCTTATTTAAGCCCTAATTAATTATTTTTAATTAATAATTATTTCGAATTTATAAATATTATAATTATTTAATTATTTAATTTTCGGAATTAAAATTAATTAGTTGATATCTTCTGAAAATTTTGCCGAGATGGTGGATTGTTAGAATTTCGCACTAATTGCAACAGTGCAGTGAGTTTGTGCTAATTAATTGTGTAATTGAGAAATTGAATGAAAATGATGATTGTGGATAATTATTCCAAAAGTGTGGAATTGAGTGAAATTGGAAAAGTTTTGGTATTTAACTCAAAAATACCCTGTGTCGGCTTTTGGCACTGTAATTGGTTTGTAGGACCTGTTTGAATCGATCGATTGATTGGATTGAGGAATTGATTGGGTTAATGTTGAATCGATAGCTTTGGCGAGCATTTGTTTATATATGTATTAGCTTGGGCAAGCAAATATAATATACATATATACTATAACTTTGGTGAGCTACTATCTATCTATAGCTTTGGTGAGCTACTATCTATCTACAGCTTCGATGAGCTACTATCTATCTACAGCTTTAGAGAGCTACCGTCTATATATTATAGCTTTGGAGAGCATATGTCATATTAACGAATGGATTGATAGACGATATTGAATGATAGATAGTACTGGTTGATAGATAGTACGGATTGGAATGACAAGATAGATTGTATGATTGAATTGAATCATTGAGACTGATTTGATTGGTTGAATTATGAAATGTACTTATGTGTAGGAAGGGACGAAAGCAAGGTAAGTCCTTTGTCCTATTGTGTGGCTAGAGTGCCCTGGGGCATATTGTCTTCCTAATGGAGTCTTAAGAGGTAGAACTTGATGAGACATTGTCTCACCTCGTCGTGGGCTTAATATTTTCAGGTCCTTTGATGGCAGTTCCTCTGGACCAGTTTGGTCGGCCAAAGAGTGTTATTGAGCAGGTCATTAATATCCCTACTCCTAGGGGCCAAGGAGCCTAGATCTATAAACTTATGAGGACCACCGTCTGGGTCAATACGGGTCTACCTTAGAGGGTACCCTATCGATTCAAGGCGTGGTACCGTAGCAGGTACAATGGACCCAAGGAGGGTCCTCTTCAGGATGTTGAGGTCCCTGCGTCGGTGTCTGAGGTTGCTTATGGCAAGGGTACAGCTGACTCTCCTGATGGTTCAGTGGTGAATCCAAGTCCAACTCCCCAAGAGACTCTAGGGTCTTCAGTTAAGAGTTCGATTGTTTAGTGGACTGTAGTCCTTCTACTTTTGCGGGCTTGTGTAAATAGACTAGTATTGTAAATGATCTAGCAAGTTGTGTATAAAGAAGTGTGGTTTGGTTTTGAAAGTATGATCCTACTTTTCTATCCCAATTGAGTATTTTTCTGGGGATTATTTATTTGCTTCTGCATATGCAATAAAATGAATGGGTCGGCGACGCATCCTAAGACGTCACATTTCTATCAACCATAGTGAGATGTGCGCTTGTTCGAGATTCGGGGCGTGACAGTTAAACTACTACTATTACACCTGTTAATAATTCCTATAGGTTAACAAGCATGACCTTTGATGAGGTTTGTAAATTGATTTTAAGTGAGGACATCCATAGAAGATAATATGGTGAATCCATATCTACTACTTTAGTAGGTGAAAGAAGAGAGAGAACTAGTACTTGTGTTGGCAAAATTAGTATAAACCTAAATAAACATAGTCATTCTAGGATTGGGAGTACTATATGTTGGAATTATGGGAAGAGGAGGCATCTTCGAAGGGATTGCCTTAAATTGATGAATGAGAAGGCTTAGGGAATTAGTGTTGACTCTATTTATTATATGGCTGCAATGATCGATAATAATTCAAAAAATGCCGATTATGTATTGTATATCACTAAGGATTTGTCATTTAACGAATGGATTATCGATGATGGTCAATGACATCTAATTTTTAGTCGACACGTCATTAAAGGTAAAAAACTTTAGATTAAGGTTTCCGATCATGATATAATCCGTTTCTCCAATTAAAAGCGTTGGTTTTCACTTCTTTTTTATCAGCCCTTCATTTGTGCATTATTTTTTTGTCATTTTCATTAAAATCTCAAAAGGTCAAAAAAATTGAATTTTTAGTTAACTTTTTGGTTAATTCTTTGACCAAAAAAAAGTCAACCCTAAGTCAAAATTTGGATTTTTGTACCAAAATTCCTAAATAGTCCCAACTTCACTTTTGCATTGAAAATTTTCAAAAGAGATTGGAGTTTGACTTATTAATTAGTGTTTCAATGATTAAGCACTAAAATGTTGACTTTCGATCAACACTTTGACAAAAAATTTGAAAAAATGTGAAAACTCTCAAATCATCTTATTTTTAGCATGAATTTGACTTTGGCATAAATTTTTTTACAAAAATCAATTATGAACCTATTTTTCTCCAATTTGCATATTTAAGTTTAAAATTGGACAAAAATAAAATTACTTTATTTATAGTCGTTTTTCAGTAAAACTTTATTCATGACATTTGATCTAGAGGTTATTCCGCATCCAATTTCTCGAACCAATTTTGGAATCTCGCGACTTCAGTGCAAAAACCCCAAATTTTGGCCCTAATTAGGGGTCTCGATCAGTTCTTCATGGTTTGAGTAATTTCACCTTTAATAAGCTCAATTTCTTAGTGACAATCAAAATCCAGCATCAATTTTGGAAAATTCACATGAGAACATCACAATTTGGACAATTTGACATACTCAAAGGTTGTAAAATCGAGCTAATGCGTTCCAAGAAAGTCGATTTGACTTGGCCCATTTTAGACTATCATCAATTTGAAGTACAATTGCAAACATGAGTCTAGCTTATGAAATCGTTTTAATAAGAATTCATAGAATTTGATCATTTTATGCACAATTAACAAACGTGGGGTTATCCAATTGCATTCAATTTGATCACTTTCGCATAAGACAATTTTAATTTCACTTTAATTGGACAAAATTAGGACTAGGGTCGACTATGTTCCACTTGTTCAAACTTGAGTCAAACCAATTACAAAAATGCCCTTTGTTGTAAAATTACTGAAGTGCCCCTATCTAGTCATCAATCCAAATGAGATTAAATCTTGGCCATGCATTAGTCTATTCATCTTGGTCATTGATGATATGAGCTGTTTGCTGACTTTGTTTTATGAAAATGTGTTATCAACATTTGTAAAGCATGATTCTAGCTTTCATTTGACATATTGCACGTGACATCCCGATTTCTAACCCATGAGAAATGGCTATAAGTTAAGTGTGCCAATGATAAGAATTGGTCATGGATCGTTTCGAGGATCGACCATGGACGAATTGGCCCAACTAGAAGGGAGGCAAAGATTGGCCATGGATTGATCAAGGGATTGTCTATGAACCAATCCACTGACCATGAAAGTAGACTTGAGCCATTTGGCCTAGGAACGATTACTCACTATAAAGGTTGGTAATTAGATGGTCACGTACCATTGCGGATCGATGGATGGTCTTGGATTAATCCAAAGCGGTCATGTGTCGGTCGCGGGTGATTTCGCTTGGTCATGTATGGACCATGGATGACCATGAGTTGATCCGGTGTGACCGTGCGTTGGTCATGGGTCGATCGCTCCTTGGCAACCACATGGCAACCGAGAGCCAACCATGTACCAAGTATGCTCAGCTATGGACTAGTCATGGACCGACCATTAACCACTTATGATGGATCTTGGATCTATGCAAGAACCCTGTTGTGTGCTAGACCTTGCGCCCAGGTCTCCCCCAAGCTCTGAGCTAGTCACGGGCCTAGTATGCTCCACTAGAGCCAACCCAAGGGCCGGTTATTAAGCTTATGCCCTGGGCCACCAATCTAGCCAAGAAGGAAAACTTTGCCTATGATAACCACATCGAGGGTGGCTTTGCCACGAATCTCAAGTGTGTTGAAATGGTCATTAGATGATGTGTCACGCCCTGAACCTCGAGCGTGCACACATCCCTCGGCGGTTGATAAAATTGCGATGTCCCAGGACGCGTTGCCGACCCATTCATTTTATTGCACATGAGCAAGTGAATAAATAATCCCCAGAGAACACAGATATTGGATAGAAAAGCAGGATATAAATTTTCACAAAACACTTTCATAAAAAAACTAAGTTTATATACAAGGCTAGTCTATAAACAAAAGCCTACTCTGAAAAGAAGAGTCCCCAAGCCATCTAGGCACAAGACTCCTCTACCAAGACCTCCAGGGATTCTGAGTCTTCGACGACACCATCAGGGGGGTCAGCTATCGCCTGCCACGGCATTGATCGCAATGGTAGAGATGTCGAAATCCTACAAGGGACCTTCCTGGACCCTATTAGGCCCATGGTGGAACTACGCCTTGAATCAATGAGGTACCAACTGAGGTCGGCCCTCATTAACTAAGATGGTGGTCACTATGAGCTCATGGAGCCAGAGATAGTTTGTCATTTTTTCCTTGCATGAAATCCTTTTGATATTTACGAGATAGGAGGAACATGCATAAAATGCCTCATATAGGATTTTTTTTTTGGTCGAACTAAATATAGGATTTTACGTTGCAAAAGTTTGCAAGTTTTTTTTATGTGTAAAGAGATCTTTAAGATTTTTAATGCAATTATTTACTTATTTACAGAATTCAAAAAATAAAGAAATCAAGAAATCAAGTAGAAGCATTTATTCAGGCATGCCCAAGTTCGAGGGATGAAGAGACATCGTCTTGATGGCATCCTATCACGTGTAAGAAAATATAGAGATCAAATCAAACCAATAAAAACAGTTTACACAAGCATTACCCTAAGGAAATCAAATATGTCCATCTCGCAAAATTATACCTTAATACCTCGACCTTGCTTGCTGGTTGTCTTCCACACTTTGTCTAGTGAAGAATTGTTCTTTATGCTTCTCTCCCCTTTGTTGATTTACAATGCAACCACATAGATTCATATCCCTTTAATGTTCAATTGTCACCGCTCTTAACTTACTCTTTGGGTGTATATTTTTAACTGCTCAGTTCATATAAATTGACATTCAAATTTGATAATTGTACAAGGATTCAAATGCCTTTTGTGGGACTTGCTTGAGCGAACTTTCGTAAGGTGAGTTGACTCACATTCAATCCCAACGAATGAGCCAGCATTTTTAGTGCAACACACCTATATCTTTTCTAGTGCGACTTCATTCTTGGGCAAAGAATTTCAAGACCAACAGTCGATAAACTTTAGGTCCTATTTATTGATTTAGAAGACTGGCAAACTTCTATTGTCAACTTCACCAACAATGTAAAAAATTTACCATCAAGAAATCCAATAATTAGTTATCAATATTTTTAGAAAATTTACCACTTAATCCAAACCTTATTAGTGAAATTGATAACTTACAAAGAGATTAAGCATAGCTTGTACGCAATGTGAAGATGATGTAGAGTAGAGCCTCCTTCGCGGACGATGTGGCCGGAGAGAGAGAGAGAGAGAGACAGGCGGACAATGGTGTGGCTTCTGTGCTTTGTAGTGGTCCAAGTAATGCAAGTTGGGTTCAAATGATGTAAGTTGGACTTAATGGATGGGCCAGTGTGACTAAGCAAGTGACCGAATTTGAGGTTTTTTCTCTCCTTCTTTTTTATTTTTATTTACCATTTCTATTTTATTGTTATTATATATATCTTTTTATTTTATATATTACATATAAATATAGATATTTACAAAACATATGCTCGATGTGTTGACAAGTATTCATGTCCCAAATGCAATAATTTTTTTAGTTTTTTAAATTTTTATGTAAGATCTAGTTATTATAATTAAGAATTTCACAAATTCTTTGTTGTTATATGTTTTAGTTTGATGTTTGTGCGATCGTGGTCGTGGGTCATCGATTAAGAATTCAGGAGTGGGTCTCGAGTTTTTGAAGGCTCATTGATCTTGATCTCTTGCCTTGTTCTACTGAAGTTATCTCATGCTTATGAAGATTGCTTGTCTAGAAAAAGGTATAACATAGGTTAATTTCAATATATATGTGTGTGTACGTATGTGTGTGTGTATATACTTTTTTTTTTTTTTTTTTTTTTTTTAAACTTTGGAATGGTACGTTGATGTTTAAGTTCTTCCATGCATAACTAGAAACTATTACTTGGTATAAATTCGGAGATTAATTGTTGACATCCTACATAATATGAAAGTTGTATCTTTAGAGAGGAAAGTAATTAACATTTTGTGAACATTTATGGAGGAGGATTAATCGTGCCTAAAAGCCATTTGATGACATCAACACGAGCTATCGTCAGTAAGCAATATCATCCTAAACATCAATGCAGTAGGACTACTATTGTATTCCAACATAGAGATCGCTACATTTAGTGGATTTAATTCTCTTTTTTATGTCTATGGAGCTCTCAATTTTTGGTTTCAACTGTCATGCCCCAAATCTCGAGCGCGTGCACATCCTCGGTGGTCAATAAATTTGCAACGTCCCAAGACGCATCGCCAACCTATTCATTTTATCGAACATGTGGAAGCGTATAATAATCCCTAGACAACACTCAACATGTGATAGAAAAGCAGGACAACAAATTTTACAAAACACACTTTCACAAACAAACTAGTTTATATACAATACTAGTATAAAGACAAGGGTTAACTTCAAAAAGAAAAGTCACTAAGCCATTTAGGCACAAAACTCCTCAACTAAGACCTCCAAGACCTCCGAAGGTTCTGGGTTTTCCATGACACCATCAAGGCGATCAGCTACCCCCTTACCTGCTGCGGCGTTGACCACAATGGCGGGGATGTCAAAACCCTGCAGGGAACCTTGTCGGACCCCATTAGGTGCATGACGGAACCACACCTTGAACCGATGAGGTACCGAGGTCGGCCCTCATCGACCAAGATAGTGGTCACGATGAGCTCATAGAGCCAGAGACTCTCGGGGATAGGGATGTCAGTACTCTACTCTGTATACTCCCTTAGCTATCCAAAATGTACGGGAGGAGCCTTCATCTATAAACTTGAAAAGTTAAGCCTATGACGGGGTGAGACAATGTATCAATAAGTTCACGCCCTAAACCCTAATTAGGAAGGAAATATGCCTAGAGGTAGTCTAACCACACATCACAGAAGACTCACATTACCTCAGTTACTTCCTGCACGTCAGTATAATTCATATGCTCAATGCATATAATAGATGCACACATCAATTGAAACACCTCACTTATATCACAATCAATCACAGGGGTCTCGATTATAAGGCCAAATCGTAATGACACGTCTCATTTCGTGCCACACAAGTTTGTCCCATAATCAGGTGCGTTTATCTCAATCGTTCACACGTTCCAATTGATTATGGCCTCACGGGCACGGCCTACTTGACGTTCGGTGGTCTTCTAGTGTAACTAGGCATTGTCTCACCCCATTGAGCACGGTAACATCTACGCTAGATAGAAATCCCGAAGGAGCATTGCTCCAGCCTCTACTGCTACCGGCATCCGTTGTCCAGGGGCATCCCATATAGAGGCAACGTCCACCCAATGCACATCGGGGATGGGTTCTCATAACCATCACACGATCATTCAATTTTAGCCAAGGACACCGTGTATTGCACTCAAATGTCTCAAATAAGATAATGCACTTGGCCTATTTTCTTCGTATTAAAAACATCCGGTGAAAATAATCGGGTGTGGGTGTGACATCCGGATTTTGCCGGATCTCCGAAAAGTAATGGCCCGTCATGGAATGACGAAATTGTTCTTGGATTGCATCATTGTCACCATTTGCAGACACTATTTCATCATCGTCGGCACCACATTCGGTCATCGTTTCATTATCACCCACCGTTCCAAGACATCGACTTTTGGAGAAAAATTTCCCATGCATGGCCATGCACACATCCAATGTCAATTCCGAGCGGCCTCGCAAATCAACGGAGTTGAAGACCCCGATTCCGTGCCACCCTGCCACCACCGTTCCTCTCCTTAGGCCGCCTCATCAACGGCCACGTTTTTTTTTCCTTAGCCGGTCAACCATGCAGAATTCGTTGACCAATGCAACGTCTCGAACCGCTCGGTCAACCAAGGCAAGAAGTTGACCCATGCAACGTCTCCCTTCTTCTAGCGGAAGAGAGGACACGCACGCTCGTAGCTGCCTCTCCGTTGCTGCCAGCATGACTTCATTTGGTTGACTTGAGTGGTCAACCAAACGAAGCCCCCCCACCCATCGACGTGTAGGAGAGGTGGCAGCCAATGAAGCCGGTGAAGGCCACGCCCTGCATGAAGAATCATGCTGTCTCGGCAAAGAGAGAAACCGGCATGCAAAAGGCCACGATTTCACCAGCTGCCTCGTGCGTGTGCGGCCACCGAACCTGCAAATTGTTGACTGATTTTGTCAACAAAAACGAGCGACGAAACAGCGAGCAGAGAGAAAAAGAAAGCGAGAGAGAGAGAACAGCGAGCGCGAGAGAGAAAGTGAGAGAGAGAGCGAGAGAGAGAGAAAGAGGAATCGTTCCTCTTCACCCACGCACGTAGCCGCCATGCGCCGCCGTGCCGACAGCCGCCTCAACCGTGCCCGCAGCTGCCGCACATCCGCGCCACTTCCTTGCTGGGTGAAAACCTTTCAGTTTTATACTCTTGAATTTCAGGAAAATGACAGGGTTTGGAAGGTACGATTTATATATCGATCCATTCTAGTATTTTCTTTAAACTTTATAATTCACTGAATGTTTTGTTACCACGTAGTTGATATCTCAAAAAGGCCCGTTTGTTGTGGCTTAAATTTTGGGCTTGAGATTCTGAAATCAAAGCAACGCTTATAAGAGTGAGGTTAGCATGCATTGGTTTTAAAACTTGAGAATGCTACACCATGGCTTATGTGTTATTGCTACGGTTGGACCCTCGGGTCGATGATGCCTCGGGAGTGAGGTTGCTTGGAGGGTCGTGATGGCGATGCCCCTAGATGCCTGGAGGTATGACGTAACATGCTTCGGATGGTCGGTGACTGAAATATAGAACCGCAGGCCTTCGTGATGCCAGTGCGATATCCCTAGGGGGATGCAAACAATGGTCCTCCGGAAGATGGTGGGAGTGAGTCGCAATAAACTCAGTTTCTTAAACATCTACTTGTTTTGCTTATATCGTATTGTTTAAGATTCTTTTGAACTTATGCATGCTTACTTTTGGCCGGGTACTCTATCTTGGATCGTAAGGAATCTGATGATGATAGTTTAACGTAATATAGTTTAGTAAAGTTTAGAGTGGGGCTAACATATTTCAGAGTAGAAAAGAATGCCGTTGTTGCCCCCATCCCCGGTACCTTCTACAGTGTTCCCATTGATCTAAGGTGGGAGCAAACAAAGCATCCGGATCCAGACATGCTAGGCCTGACTTTTATCCGGGTGCAAGCGGTCCTGACTTTTGATGCTGGCCTTCCCTCAGGCCCTGTAGTCCAAAATTTTGTCATCCTGTATGTCAGGAGGGACGGACACACGATGGGACCATTGCCACCACTATCATGCCCCAATCCTCCGAGCACTTGCCCATCCCTCCTTGGTTGATTAAATTGTGACGTCCCAGGACGGGACGCCGATCCATTCATTTTAAATGTGCATGCGGAAGTAAATAATTAATCCCCAAACAATAACAAGATGGGATAGAAATGTAGGACAACATATCACAACCAAAACAAGCCTTTTTAAACACTTCAAGTTTATACATAATACTAGGCTGTTTACAAAAGATTGGTTCAACAAAATGGGAACTATCCTATGACCCACTAGTTAGACACGTTTGTCGATTCTTCAGTCCTTTCCTCATCAAAATCTGGAGATTCGGGTCCTCCTCAACTATCATCTAAGGACCTGAAAATGTTATCCCACAATGGGGTGAGACGACATATCAGCAAATTTAACCCCCTAAGCCCCGACTAGGAAGAAAATACGCCCAAAGGGCTGCCTAAGCACAAGCATAGGTCGAGAGGACTTACCTTTGCCTTAGTTCCTTCCTGCAAGTCAGTATAATTCATAAATTCACCAAATCACTTCACTCAATCTAATCATTAAGCTGATCGAATCATCGATCAATCGAACTAGTTGATTCTATGTCAACAAGACCATCTCTCGGTCCACTCAATTCAATACTATCTATCTAATTTGATCATATCAAGATCTGCTCACCCTAAGCTAAAGATAGATAGTATAGCTCACTCAAAGCTGATAATAAATATAGCTCACCAAAAGCTGACAACAAAGTATACTACTCACCCAAAGCTGACATATCAAGGCCCATAGGCTGATATAATATACTACAATGCTCACCAGAAGCTGCTAAGGTATACTACTCACCCAAAGTTGATATATTAAAGCCCGTAGGTTGATATAGCATATCGGTATACTGCTCGCCCAAAGCTGACATATCAAAGCCCGTTAGTTGATATAGTATACCATCTTGACCATCTATCAAAATCACCATTTTTATCATATCCGATAAAAATAATCGTGTATGGGTACACGGTCGGCCTTAGCCAAAATATAATATCTTTATTTATGAATTCCCACTAATTATGTAATCGATAAAAACATTTTTTGGTGTTGTAAACCGACGTTGGGAAATTTTCTGGTTAATTACCAAAATTATTAAATTTTGGGATAAATACCCAAAATCACAAATCACACTCAAATTGCACAAAATGACAGTCAATTAAATAAACAGATCACACTACTAAAATCAGCGTAAAATTTCGGTCACCGGTTATCCCGGTCTAATTTTCGAGAAATAAATAAATAATTAAATAATTATGAAAAATAATTATTAAATGCAAATAAATAAGACTTAGGCCCGTAAAGCCTAATTAAAAGCCGAGACGGGCCCGGAAAATTTTCTAACCACTCTAGATAAATACTAGAGCTTATCTAGGCTCTAATTACACTACTTTAACCACCTAACATGCAATAACAATTAATTAAATCGCTAATCTATTCTAACTATCCACTTAATCCATACTTAACTTAAACTAATCAATCCTTAAACGTCATTAACTTACTTAGCAAGGATTAGTGAGTTAAACTCATTTGATTTGTGATCCGCTCGGGCAAAAACGACAGTGAGCAACAAACCCTAAAGCGGCAGCACCAACAGGAGCCTGGATCGGGCCGAAATCAACAACACAAGTCTCGGCCACGAACTGGAAAACCAGTTCCGTTTTGGCTCAGTTCCGGAGTTGCTGGTCTGCCCGACTTGGGCTTGTCTTGGCTTGGTTACAAGCTAGGCTAAGTTGGCCTCGGCGGCTTGCAGTTCAGCTCGGCTCGGCTGATTGGTGAAGGAGCTGTGGCTGGTCTTAGTGATGCTGGATGATGGGGCTGTTCAGTGGACAAAGACGGGAGCAGCTAGCTTCATGAGAGAAGGGAAACAACCAAAAGTTGAGGATGCCTAGGCTGATGTGGGCTGGTGGAACCCGTGTGATGCTACAAGGAAATTTGGTGGGGGCACTACAAAAGGAGAAGTGGATGAAGAGAGCAGGTTGGCGGCATCTTCGACCGAACTAGAGAATGAGAGGAAGAAGCAAAATAAAAATAAAAGGGTCGAGGGTAGTTGGCACAGACGAAGGTGGGAAGGAGATGAACGAGAGAGAGAGAGAGAGAGAGAGAGAGAGAGAGAGAGAGAGAGAGAGGATGAGTGAGAGGGGATGTCAACCAAATAAGGGAAAAGAAACGCGTGAAATTGAAAAAAGAAAAAGAGAAAGAGAGAGAGTGACGTGTGAGAGGATAAGGATAGGAGTTGGTCGATGGTCAACAAAACCAAAAGCAGAGACAAAGTCTACTGCGGAGGGAGGGGCGGTCGAGTGGAGAGAGGGAAACGAGAGAGAGAGAGAGAGGGACCGAAGGAGGAGGAGGAGGAAGGAAATTAAATCCAAAACATTCTATTTTCATCCAAATTTGGTCCCACAACTTCCCATTCAATCCGATTTGATCCCTAAAAATTCCCATGCTAAAATACTTGATCCTCACTTACTTTCTTGCACCATAATTCCCCCAAATAACAAGTCTTGGGCAGCAAAAATGGCCATTTCTTTCAATTCTGAATTTCATTTCCTTTTTCTCGAAATCCGATTTCTGAACAAATCTCTCCAATTGGTGTCCAATTTTGTCGAAGAAAAAGCCCACACAACTTTCTTTCACCAAGTAGTTCACATAGGATGCCAAAAATCCCTTCGATTTGGCCAATCCAAATTTCCGTTTGCTTTCTGAATCGTCGAATTGATTTTCCGTAAAAATCTTGAATTCATCAAAAATTCTTCGAAAAGTGATTTGACGTTTCTAAAATGACTCATGACATGAAAAAACTATTAATTTTTGAAATCGGGTTCAAATTTGCAATTAATTTCAATCTAACACGATTTTAGTGTGACCAAACCTACCGGGTAGCTTTTAGGAATTTTTGGTGCAATTGATCATAGTCGATTTTCTTCGAGCCACACGTACCTCTTCGACACATTGGCGACTCTCGGTTGTCGTGAAAACCTCAAGATTTCAAATACGGACACAAGGCGCCAAAACGACAGAAAAATTAGTCTAGTGCCGATCGACAAGAATTTTACAAATTAGTGGAATCACACACGTTTTTAGCCATACATCTCGTCGATCCGACCTATCTCTCGATCGATTTTTAACTATGTCGTAATGACCGTTGCAGACTAGCACGGTCGGGCAGATGTTTGCTGGTCGAATTCTTAAATATATTGCGTTTAAAATTCCTTAACGGCTTCACCTGATAGGCTAGTTATCTCGTGAGTGGCCATCTTAGAGAAAAGCACTATAATCGCGTCGATAAAAAGCCCAACTTATCCAATCGAAATTAGAATTTGAAAATCAGGATGTCATAACCATCGCTAGAGGATGATGACGGAGGATCTAGTGGGATCGAGTGAAATGGGGGGAACAAGAGTTTGCAGGAAATTTTTGGATACCGGCACCGGCAGACAGATGACATTATAGATGACTAACAAAATAGTCATTTCTTTTTGGATATATATTGCCAATATAGAAAACGTTGGCTTTTTTATGAACCGACAAGTGACATCTGTATATACACACACACACACACACACATATGTAAAATAAAGAGGTGCCTAGTTAATGTGTGTATTTAGTGTGCATCATTGGGAAGTTTAAGGAAAGGAGACGATGAATTCGCTTCCGCCATATTATTGCATAGGGACTGATGAAATATCTTAATAGACCCCCAAATTTGCAAATTCCCTAAAATCCATTTATGACATCCTGAATTTCGACCCATCCTGACTTTATGAAATGCGCATCTTGTCAACATGCCTATGGTCATTTTTCTCTGAACTAATTACTCATGAGTTCACCAATCTATTGGGTGAAGCTGTTAAGGGATATAACTGCGGTAAAATCCCTAAAAGCTACCTAATTGGCTGGATTAGACTAAAATTGCGTCCGATCGATTTTAACCACGAAGTTCAACTCGGTTTCGGGAATCAAATATTCAAGCATGTCACAATTTATTTTTATGATCTTGTCTTATCATCCGTTGAATTATCGACGAGCCCCAAATTTCGAAAAAGAAATTATTGGAGGAAAAATTAAAGACCGGAAGAAAATTAAAAAGGGAAAGAGAAAAGAAAAATTAATAATAATAGTAATGTTATTATTATTATTATTATTATTATTATTTATTATTTTCTTTCTCTCTTTCTCTCCTCCTCCCCCATGTGACCTTTTCCCCCTTTGTCGGCGGTTCACCCCCTTTCCCTTTATCTTTTCTTTTATCTTTTTCTCTCTCTCTCTCTCTCTCTCTCTCTCTCCTCCATGTGAAACCCCCTCCCCATGTCGACACTCCCTCCTTTTTCCCTCTACCGTTTCCACTTTGCTTCCTTTTTCCCTTTTGACTTTTCAAACTTATCCCTCTCTCTTCTCTCTCTCGACGGAACCCCCTGCTTCCTCTCTTCTTCTTCTTCTTCTTCTGAGTTGCTGCTTCACCGTCACCAGCACCATCGCGGCCACACGCCTTACTCACCACCATGCCACCAGCACCCGTCACTTGGAGCCGCACCATTCGCCACCCTCACCGTGAAACTGCCATCTCCACCACGAGCTTCATGGCCATCGCTCGCCAGACACTGTTAATCGCCCAGCGACGCCGCTGCTCACCCCCATGAGTGACTACCGCTGTCCCTAAGCGACCGTTTCTGCTGCTTGGACGTCGTCGCACACCAAGCTGCCATCGGAGTCGCGCTGCTCACCCGCTGCCCAGTCGTGCGCGTCCACCCCTACTCGCCTCCCTCACACCAGTTCCATTCACTGTCCAGCAGTTGTGGAGCCACGCCAGAGCTCCTGCACCAACCGTGAGCTGCCACTTGGACCCGTGACCGCCCCCTGCATCTTCCCCGACCCGTACTTGCCTCAACCGGCCCCGATTTGACCCTCAACTAGCAGCAATGAGAGAACAACGAAGTGGGTTTTCAGCCACCTTCCAAGGCCGTTTTGAGGCTGTTGTAGGTCCTAGACCTTAGGCCTGCTTTGGAGTAAAACGTTCCCCATGACATTCCCGACGTTTCAATTCGAGTGGATTGTTAAACGGGTGAGTTTAGCTCACTAATCTTTGCTTAGTTTGGTAATGATGCTTAAGGGTTGATTAGTGTTAATTAAGCATGATTAGGTGGTTAGATTAGTTTATAAAAATTCAATTAGTGACTTAATGATGAATGTTAGACAGTTAGACTTAGTCATTAGCAAGTAGAGAGCTCCTAGTATTTATTGAATGAGTCTCGGTAATTTTCCGGGCTCGTCTCGGCCTCCAATTAGGCATTACAGGCCTAAATTGGATTTATTGTATTTATTTAATAATTTTTGAATTATTTATTTTTCGGAAATTAGGCAAGGATAGTTGACGACCGGAATTTTTTGCTGATCATCATGGTGTAGTCCGTTTATTTATTCAAGCCTTAATTTGTGAGGAATTGAATTAATTGTGAATTTTAAGATTTTATCCCTAAGTTGTTCAATTTCAATAGTTGATTGGAAATGACCGAGCATGGGTCGACAATGCCTTTGATATTTTAATAGGCTGTATAAAGTGGTAAGAAAGAAAGTTGTATGACGTGGCTCGGTGACCAAATATGTTGCCTTGGTGAATATGTCGCCTTAGAGAATGCACGTGAGTCGATGAATATATACATCACCTAGAAAAGCACGTGGCTCGGTGATTAGTACATCGCCTTGGTGAATATGTCATCTTAGAGAATGCACATGGCTCGGTGATTAGTACACCGCCTTGGCGAATATGTCACCTTAGAGAATGCATGGGGCTCGGTAATTAGTATGTCGCCTTGACGAACAAGTCGTCTTAAAGAATGCATGTGGCTTGGTGATTATGTACATCACCTTGGCAAATAGGTCGCCTTCGAGAATGTACGTGGCTTGGTAACTAAGTATACTATCTTATAAAATGAATAGTATGTATTAAAATGACAGGGAAATGGTCTGATTGACATGTAATCGACTAGGTCGATTGATCGATGATGCGATCTGATTGGGTGATGTGATGTGATAGTGTATATTTGATATATATACTTACTTGCATGAATGTAATTGAGGCCAAGGTAAGTCCTTTGACTCGTGTTGTACTTAAGCAGCCTCTAGAGTGTATTGGTGTCCTAATCGGGTCTTAAGGGGTAAAACTTATTGAGACGTAGTCTCATTCCGGTTGTGGGACATCATTTCAGGTCCCTAGATGGCTGCTCTTGAGTTTTTGGAATGGCCTAAGAAGATCATAGAGCAAACCTCTTACTTTCCGTTTTATGGGTGCCCTAGGGGCTGGACCTATAGTTTGGGTCCATGCGGATCTCACCCACAAGGTGCCCCATCGATATAGATCGTGGTACCGCCAGGCTCAAGACGGCCAAAGAGAGGGTCCCTTGCCAGAGTCTAAGATACCTGTGTGTTTTAGAGGCCGCCTTTGGAAAAGGCAATGCAGATCCCTCTCCGGGCCCGGTCGTAGATGCAGCAGACCTAGATTTTGAAGATTTCGGAAGTTCGGTGCAGTCTATTGATGTGGCACCCCTCGACGGCCCCCAATCCGTTAGGGTCCCCACAAGTATTTGTCACTCATCCTATTACATACTAGTAAGGTAACTTTTTTTTTTTTTAAGTGAAACCATAGTTCATAGAGGTTGATCAATAATTTTTTTTTTTTAAGGTCCCAGTGCAGTTCATCAGCAGAAGCATAACATATCTCACCAACCCTCACTTCAATAACCATAATGCAATGCACACCACCTATGCTTCAAATGAAAAGACAAAGCCGAGTCACTTTTATTTATATTTTCAAGATGGATATTTTGGGTTGGTATAGCAAAAAGATCAAGATTTTTAATTATACTTGGCTATACTCGAAAGAGAACTCGACCCTACATCGAACATGTACACCCCTCCATCAACAAGCATTGGCTATCCCCAAAAAGTGTCAGCTCTCATCAGCTATGCGTGCCATCACACCCAACTCGGTGCATCAAGTGGCGGTGGTGGCAGCATCCCTAGCATCACTCCACCACGTCGGACATGAACAGACAAAAACTCCTGGATAACCAGGCCATCAGTAAGACCCACATCATACATCACTAAGATAGGGACTCGGACATACACCAGACTAGGTACACCAGTACAGGAATGCTCAGTGCACTCCACCTCAACGTCAGATGGCAATCCATGAAAGGTACCGCGTGCAACTGGTAGCAAAGGCATCTTTCTAATCTTAAATGTTAATCCCCAAAAGGGGTGAGTACAACCACTCAGCAGTAAAGATCCACCAAGCTACATAATGCGTCAGACAGAACAATCAAGGTATCAAGAATAAAATGCATATCATTCATGCATTCAAGCATACCTCACCTTACAGCCATGCATATATCACCATACAACATGCATATATCACCATGCATTTGTACTTATATGTACAGCCATGCATATCATCATGCGATGTGCATATACCAGCATGCATTTATACATGTATCATCAAGCATGCCAAACTTATATCGCCAAGATTCATATCATTTTTCTTTCCAGGGACTAATGTTCGCATCCCACAATTTATCGCTTGCATCCAACCTGGCGAGGAACCTTCGGCACACACCTTCAGGCATTCGGCACACACACTCCAAGCATCTCGCACCCCAACTAGCATCATGAGGTATCCCCTTGGCACACACCTCCAAGGCTTCTAGCACACACCTCCGGGCATCTCGAAACTCCTGAGGACATCCGGTACACACACTCTGGGCATCTCGAAACTCCCGAGTCATCGTCGGCTCAGACCTTCGATGGTCTTGTTATTATCTCAATTTATATTCACACATGTATGTCAATTTCAACATGGCATTTGATGCATCAATATCAAGAGCCTCAACTAGCTTTTGATGTCATATAACATGCCATATGTCACCACATATGCAACAAAATTGACCACTCAAAACATTACATCACATGGAAGATTTCATTTATTTTTGAAAACACATCAATGTTCGGATAAAACAGAATGCACTATTTTAGTTAAAACTCTAGAAAAAATAGTAAATGTTGTTAATAAATTCTGAAAACTTGACACATTATAGACGAGACCTAAAGGCAGATATCTCATGGAAAACACCATACCAAAAGAATCTCACACAAAACAGTACGGTCCATGCATCACAGTTTTCAAAATTTCAACACTTCAGCTTGCACAGTTTCGGAAGCAATTTAAATTAAATATCCAAATGAACTCCAAAAATTCTGAAATTTTTGATATATTATAGACAAGTCCTAAAGGTAAATATCTCATGAAGAAACAGAAACTCAAATATTTCTATATTAATAGATATAGACGATTAATTCCTCCTGTTCTCAATGTCATTTTTTCCATATCATCTTCTTCAAAGGACAACAATTTCACCGACCTATTTTTGTTCATTTCCTCTACATTTTTGATATGTTTTACCTCAAGAAGTTCTCTACATCTTTCATTCAGAAATAAAAGTGAGATTTCCACAAGAAAACTACTTTACAGTCCACGAAATCACTGAAGGTCAGCACAACAAATTCCAGATCTAATTTCTCCAAAGGAAAATCGTTTCACCAAGCAATATCTGTCCGTTTTATCTCAAATTTTAGTATGTTATACCTCAAGATGTTTTCTACAGCTTTTATGAAGAGATAGAAATGAGATTCCAACTAAAAAGTCGCATGCAGCTCACAAACTCATGAAGGGTCGAACTGGTTTTTCCAGAAACAGCATGCTAGGCCAACAAATCTCTCCCCAAAGCTCCGAAATTTCATCACTTTCACCACAACCAAAATTCACCATTTTCTACACACACATCACAGCAAGCAAAGGGTAGGTTTTAGGACTCTACTTGCCTCGAATTTAAGCACAAAACAGCGACAAAAATGGCGGGCAAAGCGGCGAACAAACGGCGGTGAATGGACCTCCTCTTTCCTCTCGCACGCACGGTCTCTTTCTCTCTTCCTTTCTTTCTCTCGGACGACCACTCTCTCCCTTTCTCTTTCTCTCATGCGAACCCCTCTCTCTCTCTCCCTTTCTCGCTTAATCCGCCCCCTTCTTCCCCTCTAATTTCCTTCCCTTCATCATTAGCCATCATTGGATTATGCATGGCTTGCTAGACTTGGCTACTAGGAAAGGACACTTGGCATTTTTTTCCATGGAAGAGGGCTTCATCTGACTAGGCTTGGGGCCAGCTTGGTCGACGGCCCAATGGGGCTTCATGGGCCAGCTGTTTGGCCCATTTTAGGCTCAACACTCTTGGGCCTAAAGTCCAAACTTAAATGGCCCAAAATTTTCTTAATTGTGTCCATGTTTACTTTTAATAATTTACCTTAATTCTCTCTTATATAAATATCAAATTATAATTTCATATGGCCATAAAACTTGTAATCATAAATCCATAAATTCCAATTTATAAAACACATGGCCAATGATAGAATTTTATTTCCTATCAAATAATTATCCAATAAAAGCTTGGCCAAAAATCTCATTGCAATTTATGGATCAAATGGCTACAATATAACTTGATGGTACTTCCATCACCTATTCATAGACCTTAATGAATCTAGAGGTCGCCATGAATTTTGAGATGCCACAATTGAAACCTCCAGTTGGAGCGTGGATGATGAAGAAGAGGAGGACGAGGGCCCGTAGTTTGTGGAACCCCCACCCCTACTTGCAGACCTTGATTCGAACTTGTTCAACTTGTATCCGACTCAGTAGCCTGCTTCATGTATTTGTGCACTGGTTTGCAATGTATATAAGTGTGGTTCTTTTTTAAAGCTCGAAATTTAGTACTATTTTCTTATCCCATTGTTTTATTGTCTAGGGATTTTTTTTCTGCTTCCGCATTTGTATTAAAATAAAAGGGCCGGCGATGTGTCTTGGGACATCGCTATTGATCGATCAGGAGGAGGGATGGGCACGTGCCCAAGGGTTGGGCGTGACATCCCCATTTAAATGGTATTAGAGCCAGGTTAGGAATTGGAGTGATAAAGTGCGATAGATATGGGATAGTTAGTAGGAATGACCTTTATTTCATGCCGATGCATGTGATTGATAGCTGATTGGTAGCTTGTTTGTGTGGGTCACTCAAATTCTAATATGATATTAGAATTAGAAAACAGGTGTCTATAAATATCTTGTAGCATGAGTGATCAGAAGCTGAGGACTCCTAATAAGAAGGTTGTAACCTCTGTGACTCGGGGTGAAACACCGACAACGATTGGTGCCCGAGGTAGTTGTGGCAGAGCATTGCCTCAGGACAGCGCAAGTGTAAGAGTACCGTTGTAGGCCGGTACTAGTGTAGCAGCACCAAGCGATTCTAGGTTCGATGAGATCGTTCAAGCTCTAGTGTCCTTGGAATTGGTTGAGCCAGTAAGCTCAGGACCGAGCCACCGCTATTGTCGCACCTATTGAGGTCCAGTGTGGAGATATGATTTGGAAGCGAGCTGTTGCATTCGAGTCGAGGTATAGATCCAGTAGAGATGGAAACCAGTTTGGGAAGGAGCCCATGACTGGAAAAAGGTATTCTGTTCCACCCAATTGGAAGGGTAGTATAGTCAAGTCAGCACCGAATCAGAATAAAATATGTTGTTCCTACGAGAGATGACAGGGATCGGCCTCGTGTTTTCCTAGAACAAGAATTTGTTATGGGTGTCACCATCACGACCACCTGGTCAAGGATTTTCCACATAGGCCCATGGGATCACAAGTGCCATCGCTGCCGATGGGATAGATCAAAAGGAATGCACTACAGAATGCACCACAAGGGTATTTGGAACATGTCCCAAGTGCAAGAATCACTGCTTGCTGTCACCCGATAGGAGATAGAGGACTCACCAGATGTGAGTCGAGTTTGTAGGAGAAAGCATGGATCAATCCAGTATCCTGGTATAATGGGAGCGTGCTATGGATGTAGCTAGCACAACCATCAAGTGAAGGACTGTCAATATGAGTCCAAGGAAGCTTAAACACCACCATCACAGATAGGATGCCACTAGAATGGCAAAAAGGGACAGGAATGGAAACGACCATGCACCGATTAGAGGAAGAATGTTTTTGGGATGATTTTATCAGAGTAGCATAGCAAAGTTTTGATTAAGTTCGTGGAACTTCAGCTTGTTGTATTAAAGCTGTAGAATGGAAATCACTAACTAGAGTTGTACTTGACTAGTTGCTTGCATATAATTTTGATGTCTCATACAAAATGAGTTGGCTCAAGGAGCCTCTCGTAGTGACAAATTGTTGTCGTGAAGTAACCTAGCTTAATTAATTAGCATGCGGAGGTGTCGAGTTTATTGGAAGTCAAGAATGATCCTCGATTTCCTTAATCTCTTCGTTCGAAGGCAACCCGTTTGTTAGACGGGAGTTGCCAAGATTACTTGACGATTGTCATAAGTATGAGAATGGAGGAGCTGAAGATTGAGGACATCGCAGTAGTTCAAGAATTTCTAGATGTATTTTCATAGGAATTGTCAGGCCTGTCGTCAGAGAAAGAGATAGAATTCGCGATCGAATTACCGCTCAAGACAAAGCCACTCTTTAAGGATTCTTACTCGATGTAGTGGTCTGAGTTGGAAGAACTGATGGTGCAGATGCGAGAATTACTGGATAAAGGATTTGTAAATACTAGTGCAACACCTTGAGGAGCACTAGTTTAGTTTGTAACGAAAGATGGTTCGTTGTACTTATGCATTGACTATTGTCTACTCAATGATGTGATGATCAAGAACAAGTGTTCATGGCTGAAGATCAACGAATTGTGTGACCAATTGCAAGGAGCGTCGATATTTTTGAAGATCAACTTGAGAATCAGGAAGGAAGACGTTCCTAAGACATCATTTCCTACTCGGTATGGTCATTACAAATTCACTGTGATGCCGTTTGGGTTGACGAATGCTCCAACTGCTTTCATGGATCTGATGAACCAAGTATTCAAGGAATATCTAGATTAGTTTGTGATCATGTTCATCGATGATATTCTAGTGCATTCGAGAAGTGTTGAGAATCATCTGAGATTAGTGCTCCAGATATTAAGGATTCATTAGTTGTACGCCAAGTTCAACAAGTGCAAGTTTTGGTTGATTCGTGTTGCTTTTCTAAGGCACGTGATTTTAGGCGAAAGAATCTTTGTGGACCCGAGCAAGATTAAAGCAACAATCAATTGGCCAAGACCGACTAGTGTGACAAAGATCAGAAGCTTATTGGGTTTGGCAGGTTATTACCGAAGGTTGGTGGAAGGGTTTTCATCATTGGGGTCACCGTTGACAAGACTCCTGAAGAAAGAAGAAAAATTTATATGGACAGACAAGTGCAAGCGTAGTTTTCAAAAGCTGAAGCAAAAGCTAACTACCACACTTGTGCTGACTATTCCATATGGTCTTGGAGAATTCAAGATCTATAGTGATGCATCATTCAGAGGGTTGGGTTGCATGTTGATGCAACATGGCCGAGTTGTTGCATACGCCTCTCATCAGTTAAGGCCTCATGATCAGAATTATCTGATGCATGACTTAGAACTCGCGGTAATTATTTTCGCCCTGAAGATTTGGAGACACTATTTGTGCAGAGAAAGATTCCAGATCTTCATGGACCATCAAAGCCTTAAGTACCTATTCTCCCAAAAGGAGTTGAATATGAGATAGCACTGATGGATGGAATTGCTGAAGGACTACGACTATGATATTCTATATCACCTAGGAAAGACAAATAAGGTCGCCAATACTTTAAGTCGAAAGTCTTCGGTTGCTCGCGCGTTGGTTAAGGAGTGGAATCTAATTGAGAGAACTCGAGATCCGGTATTTAAATTTGAGGTAGGCCACCTTTCAAGTCTTATGGCTGCCCTCAAAATTACGGAAGTGCAAATCAGAATCAAGATGTTTCAGCCGACAAATCCAGAGATTCAAAAAATCTTGTAAGAGGATACCGATAAGAGAAAGGCTGACTTTTAGATTTCTGATAATGGAACACTAAGATTCTAAGGACGATTGTGTGTACCTGACAATGTAGCGCTTAAGGAAAAAATCTTATCGAAGTTCATCGTAGCAATTACAACGGTCATCCTAGCAATATCGAGATGTATCAGAATCTGCATCAACACTATTGGTGGTCTAGTATGAAGGCGAATATTGCCAAGCATGTCGCCAAGTGTTTGATATGTCAGCAAGTGAAGGCATAGCATTGTAAGCCGGGAGGACTTTTGCAACCTCTTGAGAATCCTGAGTGGAAGTGAGAATACAGCACAATGGACTTTATGATGGGCTTACCTAGGAGTCATAAATTTAATAATTCCATTTACAGACCGACAAAGTCGACTCACTTCATCATAGTATGAAAAGACTTTGATTTGGATACACATGCAGAGTTGTCCATGCGTTAGATTGTTCGCTTGCATGGAGTGCCGGTAATGATCGCATCAAATAAAGACTCGAGGTTCATAGCTACGAATAGAGTATTCATATGACATCGTTTGAAGCGTAGTATGGCAAAATGTGCAGAACTATAGTTTGTTGGGATGAAGTCAGAGAATGAAAGATTACAGGCCCAGAGTTGATTCAGCAGTTAGTGGATACAGTTGCCGTTAGCAGGGATAGATTGAAGACCATTTAGAGTCGCCAGAAAGGTTACCTTGATAAGTGTCAAAGGTTTTTGGAATTCCAAGTTGGTGAGCACGCCTTTCTGAATGTGTCACCAATGAGGAGTACTTCACATTTTGTCAAGAAAGGGAAAACTCGAGTCCGAGGTAAATAGATCCCTTTGAGATTCTAGAAAGAATTGGGATCCTAGTATATCGTCTTGCATTGTTGTCAAGGTTAACGTGTGACATCCTAATTTTACAATTCTAGTTTCAATTGAATAAGTCGGGTATTTTATCTTCGTGTCTATAGCTCTCTTCTCTGAGTTGGTCACTCACGAGATAACTAGTCTATCGGGTGAAGTCGTTAAGGAATCTAAACGTAATGGACTTGAGAATTCGATTAGGAACCGACTGCTCGACCATGCTAATCTGCAAGGTTCCTTACGGCACAGATCGATTACAGATCGGAGATAGGTCCATTCAACAGAACCATGTGATTAAGTGTGGGTCATTCCACCTAATTGCAAAATTTTTGTTGATCGGCACTAGATCGATTTCTCAATCGTTTTGGTACCCTGTGTCCATATTTGAAATCTTGAGATTTCTACGACAACCAAGAGTCACCAATGTGTCAAAGATGCACTTTGTGGCTTGAAAACAATCGACCACAGGTCAATTGCACGAAAAGTTCCTAAAAGCTACCCGGTAGATTAGGACGTGCTAAAGTTGTGCCACATTGAAATTAACTACGAAATTGAACTCGATTACAGAAATTGAAAGTTTTGTCATGTCACAATTCATTTTAGGAGCGTTGGCTCATCCTTTGAAGATTTTATACAAACCGAGATTTTTGGCGAGAAAAGCAAAGTAAGGCCGTTTTTGATCAAGATAATCAAAGGGCCGCTTTTGATCGCATCTTTGGCCGTCAAGTTGGATCATTTGACAGGGAAAAGTCATGAGATGGACGAGGATACCTTGATGGATTTAATTGGGCTTCAATTGGATTTGTTTGGTTGAGAATTGAATGAAATTGATTGAGATTGAAGTGGGAAATGTAACAAATTCGTATGCCCCATTGGACCCAACATTT
The DNA here is from genome assembly GCA_016097485.1 of Eucalyptus sideroxylon x Eucalyptus melliodora. Classification (NCBI taxonomy): domain Eukaryota; kingdom Viridiplantae; phylum Streptophyta; class Magnoliopsida; order Myrtales; family Myrtaceae; genus Eucalyptus; species Eucalyptus sideroxylon x Eucalyptus melliodora. The sequence goes on from CM027826.1 coordinate 29,421,134, forward strand.
GGACCTATTAAAGCTTCTAGAAGAGGGTAAATTGGTCTAGAAAATGTTGGTGGAAGACAAATCACTTGGTGGGCCATGTTTGAGAGACAAAAGAGAGAGAAAGAGAACCGGCCCCCCCTTCTTCCCTTATGCTTTCGTCTTTTCTCTCCTCCCTCTCCCCTGTTGTGCGAAGAACTCAGCAAGTCAAAGCTTAGGCCCTCTCGTCATCGTCGTTGCTCACCAAAGCCGGAGTCATCGTCACTACACGCCGTCGCAGCCCATGCCTCACCGCGCGCACCTCCGCCTCCCTCTCTCCCTCCTACTACCATCAACTTCTTCTTCTCCTTCTTGGTGTTGCCTGACATCCCAGCAAATGCGGGAAGACGCCGAACCGCTAGCGAGCCACCGGACCGACCACAACCCACCGCCGTTCGCCATCGTGCTGCCGTCGTCGCGCACCGTTGTTTTCGCGCGTCTCTGCCTCCCTCACGCCGTTGTCCCCGCCTGTCCTCACCTCCGGGAGGCTGTTCGGCTAGCTCGCTGCGATTCAGCCACCCCTACCACTATGCGCCCCAACCTCAACCCACTAGAGCTCCACCTAGCCCTTGCCGCCCTCCCTCGCCTCAACCAGCCACCGTTTCCCCCTCCGTCGGCACTAGCACAGCAGCTGGAAAATGGGTATTGCAGTGGTGGTTTGGCCCGTTTTGGTCAGCTTCCCAACCTCGGAAGCTTGACCCGCCTTGGGGAAAGTCGACCCCCACCTCAATCTCGTTGTTTTGAGCCCATTGGCTCATTAATCGAGTGAGTTTAACCTCTAATCCTTGCTTAGTAAGTTAATTATGCTTAAGGGGTGTTTAGATTAGTCTAAGTAGGTTTAGGTGGTTAGATTAGATTATTTAAATGTTAATTAGATTAGATGAATGATTAGTTTAGTGATTGATTAATTATGGCTAATTGTATGTTTAAATTAGTTTAATCTAGTTTAAGCCCTATTTAATTATTTTTAATTAATTAATTATTTCGAATTTTATAAATGTTATTTTATTATATTATATTAATAAAATATAATATTTAATTATTTAATTTTTTGAATTAAATTTAATTATTTAATATTTTTGAAAATTTTGCCGGGATGGCGGTCGTTAGAATTTCGTGACGATCGCAACAATGAGGTCAGTTTGTGCTAATTGTATTTTTAATTGAGAAATTGAGTGACAATGATGATTATGGTTAATTATTCCAAAAGTGTGGACTTGAGTGATATTGGTGAAGTTTTGGTATTTAACTTGAAAATACCCGGTGTTGGCTTTTGGCATCGTAATTGGTTTGTAGGACCAGTTTGAATCGTTGGATCTAAATAGATTGTTTATCTAGTTCTCTGGTTTATTTTTGAATCGACAGCTTTGGTGAGCAATATCTATATATATGTACTAGCTTTGGTGAGCAATTATTATATACATATATATTACAGCTTCGGTGAGCTACTATCTATCTATATAGCTTCGGCGAGCTACTATCTATCAATACAACTTTGGTGAGCTACCGCCTATTTATATTGCAGATTGTGTGAGTAGTCATCATTGATGAACGATTTGTTAGACAGTAATGGATGGTAGATATTATGTATCAATAGATAGTAATGGAATGACAGATAGTATTGATGAGATTGAATGATAGATAGTATCGGTTGGATTGATTATATGAATGAATTGATTTATTGATTGGATTGAGGAATTGCCTGGTTGAATTATATTTGTCTTGATCCTCTAATTTGCGTGACTAGGCCACTCCGAATGTATTTTCTCCTTAATCAAGTCTTAGGGGTAGAACTCGCTAAGACATCGTCTCACCTCGTCGTGGACTCGAAGCCATGGACATTTATTGAGGTGGAGATTGAAGAATTGGCGAACGTGTCTGACTAGTGGGTCATAGGGCAGTTCCCTTTTTTTTGTTGAGCCGGTCTATTTTGTAGGCAATCCGATGTTGTATATAAACCTATGTGTTTATAAGAAAGCTTGTTTGGTTGTGATTGATTGCTTGCTTTTCTATCCTAAGTTAATTGTTGTCAGGGGATTTGTTTCACTTTCGCATGCATAATAAAATGAATGGGTCAGTAACGCGTCCTGGGAAGTCGCATATTTCTATCGACCACAGAGGGATGCACGCACGCTCGAAGGATCGGGGCATGACATCCCTATTTAAATGGTATCAGAGCAGGTCTGTGAATGGAGTGATAAGGTGCGAAGAGTTATGGGATAGTTAGTAGGAATGACTTTTAATTCATGCTGGTGCATGTGATTGATAGTTGTTTAGTAAATTTTTTTGGTGTGGATCACTCAAATTCTAATCTGGGATTAGAATTGAGAAACATGTTTTTGTAAAGATCCTATAGATGAGTGATCAGGAGCAGAGGTCTCCTTGAGAGAGAACCTTTAGACTAGTTACTTAGGGTAGTATGCTGACCAAGGTCGGTACCCAAGGTGGTTGTGGTGGAGCACTGGCTCAGACTAGCGCAAGTGTAAGAGTACCGCTGCAGGTCGGTACTAGTGTAGCAGCATCAAGTGATCCTAGTATAGATGGGATCGTTCCAGCTCTAGTGTTCTTGGGAGCTTGTTGAGCCAGTAGGCTTAGGATTGAGTCGCTGTTGTTGTCGCGCCTGTTGAGGCCCCACCTAGAGTTATGATCGGGGAACAAGCCATCATATCTGAGTCAAAGTTCAGTTTAGGCAGAGATGGAAATTGATTGGGGTAAAGGCTGATGTCAGAAGAAAGGTGCCTCATTTCACCCAACCGGAAGAGTAGAATTGGAAAGTCAATGCCCAGCTTGATCAATGTGTGTTTTGTCTATAAGAAAAGACATGGATCTGTCCCGTGCTGTAAGGGGGAAAGGACTTGTTACAAGTATCGCCAGTACGACCATCTGATCAAGGATTGTTTGTACAGGTAGATGGAACCATAACTGTTTCTATCATCATCGTCGATAGAACATAACAGAGGAAACATGCTTCAGGACATTCAGTGGGACACTTGGAACAGACCTCCAATGCAAGAAAGAATGCATGATGTCACCTGACAGGAGGCAGATGACTCACTAATTGTGTGCCGAGTTGTGGAAGGAAGCATGAGTCAGCCCAGCATCCGAGTATAACGGGAACTTGTTATGATTGTAGCCAGTATGGCCAACTGTCTGCATAAATTCAATACGGCCAACTATCTGCATAAATTCAAGAGAACTCAAGCATCGCTACTGTCGACATGACGCCCTTAGGATGGCAAAAGGAGCAAGAATGGATAGACCATGCATTGAGCAAGGAAAGAATGTTTTTGAGGAGTTATTATCAGAGTAACACAATAGGATTTGAGTGAAGGTTGTGGAGTTTCCGTTGTTATAATGAAGTATTAGGAAGAGTGTTGACACCTAAATTTTGGCGATTAGGTCATTTATTTGTTGCATAGAAAATTATGGGTTAATTTTATTAATTGCATAGCATACAGATTTAGGTTGCATTTATTTTTGTTATTTGCATTTTTTGCATTTTATTGGACGGAAGGCGGATGGTTTCAAATTAGTTGGACTAAGCCCATGAAACGAGCAAGTTGGCCCAAGCCCATATTTTTAATGATCGAAAATTATCTCGTGGGAAAATTAATTTTGAAATTTCAATCGGGATATGAAATTTTTTAGATAGGGTAGATGGGTAAAAAATATTGCGATTTGTCTTTAAAAGATTTGGATTTAGAAAAAAATTTCATCTTGATCTCGAATCCTTATCAATATGGGATGAATTTTGTGAAAAGATTTGCGAAAATTGATTCGATGAAGAATTTGAAAATCCAATTCCTTTCCCTATAAAAGACCGTATGCGTACGAGGAGGGGGGGCTTTTTGCTAGGGTTTCTTTTGGTGGAGGAAGAGAAGAAAAAGCAAAAGTGAAAAGTAAAAGAAAAGGCAGAGAGAGAAGACAGAGACAAAAGGGGGAGTGATTTGACCCTTACTGTTCATCGTCTTCCCAAATTCGTTGCCCCACCTCTGCAATTAACCGGCCGGCTCTTCTTCAACTGCTGCTCTCGCCTCACTGTTCGACCCCAGCAACGGAGCTACACCTCACCGGCGACCCAGCGTCGATCCGTCGCCCTGCCGGCCTCGCCGCGCCTACACCGCCCAGCGTCCACCACCGCCGCTAATGCCAACCGTCCGCGACAGCAGATCCCGCGGGTACCACCACTCCGAGCACCACTTTGTTCCGCGTCTGCCCCTGCTGCTTCCGCCGGCCATCGTCACTCCGCCTGCAATCCGCGTCAGACGCTGCCGCTCGTTCCCCTGCGACGACCTACCGCCTCAGCTACTGCCACTCAGCCGCGCCGGAACGCCGACCCATGCCATCGCCGTTCCTGTGCCTGCGTGATCTGCCTCGTCGCATCTCCGTGCCGATTTTCCACCGCGTGGTCGCTGAGCTTCCCTCTGCCGGCCGCGCGTTCGCCACCACAGTGACCCGTGACGCCAGAGCCGTACGCCGCACCTCCGTCTCTGTTCCGTCACTGGTTCTCTCTCGCCGCTCCCCCTGCGACGCTGCTGCTGCTGTCGGTCCACTCTCGCCAAGGCTCCGAACGTCGGCGACCAACTGCCCCTGCCGGACCTCCGACCAGCTGCTCTTGGTTGAGTACGCACGAGCTGCCGAGACCTATTTTGGAAAAAAGAAAAAAAGGAAAATCAATTAGGTAGTTTTTTCTTTTTACTTTTTTTTTATGTTATTTTCATTTATTTACTTTGTTTTTTTAGTAGGATTATTCCTGAATGAATGGTTGAATTCCAACATGAAATAGTCCCTCAAGCTAGGGATTGATAGTCCGATTTTCGCGCCCGAAATCCGACTCGCAATTCCTTACAAAAATCAACAATCCAATCTCAAGCCCGAGATTCGATTTGCGATTTAATTTAAAATTGGCCAACCCGATCTCATGCGCGAGATATGGTTCGTCAATTTTTGGATATCAATCTTATCTTTTGTTTGATTTGCTATCGTCAAGTTGGTTGAGTTGAATCTTATTTTCATAAAATAAAAAATAAAAAAAATCTCAATTAGGATTAGGTTTGTTGTCATCTTGCATATTTAGGATTGCAATCTTATTATGAATTTTTAAATAAAAAATCCAAAAAAAGAAAGTGCATTCATTTAGGTTGTAATTTTTTTTATTTGAATTGCATGTTTAATTATGTGTTAGTTTTAATTTCAAATTTCTTAAAGAAAAACACAAAAAAGATCATTGTGCATATTAGATTAGAATTGCACGTTTCATTTTAAATTTAGATCATCTTTTTTTTTTTTAGATAAATTGCATTTTAGATTTAGATAATGTCTTAGTTTAAATTAGGATTTGATATGACTTAATCCCTAGTTTAATTTAGATAGAATTTTAATTTAGCTAGATCATTTCAAATTTCATAAAATTTGTCTTAGGATAAATTAGTTGCAATTTTTAGGATAGATTGCACTTTTAAAATAAAAAATGTCTTATGCATGTCATATAGATTTAGGTTCATGAAATGCATGTCATTTTAGTGATTATTGTTAGGTTCATTTTTAATTAGAAATTGTCCGTCATTAGATTAGGTCATTTGATGAATGTTGCGTGACATATAGTTTGCATATTAAATTATATGTCGCATGTCATTTTAGTTGAAATAATTTTGTACGTCATTGCATTGCATTGCACGTCATTAGAATTAAGTCACTTTGATTAATTTAGATTGCATATTTAACAATTGCATGTTCATTAAGAGATCATAGAATTTTTATTCATATGTTTAGGACATGTTGCCTTGCCATATCATTTCATATTAGATTAAAAGCATTGCATTGCATATGGATTATAGTCTTGTTTAATAAGTGAAAACAAAAAGAAAGAAATTGCATGTTAATTAGAAACCATATCTAGAGTTGTTGATGTGGATTTTAATTTAACAATGCAGATGCTTTCGTTGCTTTGAGGTAAGTTCTGCATCATTTAATTGCTTTTTTGGGTGTTAAATTGGTGGTTTGCGCACCTGCATGAACACATCACATGTTAGGGAAATAGATTTAAAATCAGACCAAATTGCTTGCCAAACATTTTTTTCAAAAAATAAAAAGAAAGGTACCGAAAGGGCGTTAGAGAAATCTAACGTAACCAAGTCCCCGTGCCCTTAGTCTCTGGTTCGTAGGAGTAAAGTAAATCTCCCGTTACTTTACTAGGGTTTCTAATCGACCTACCAAAAATAGATTAGTGGCGACTCCTGATTAAAATTAATTGCATGTTAAGAACTCAAACCTAAGTCGCGAATTGGTATGGGCTTGGGAGAGCCCGAGTTAAGTCTAGGCTTAACAATCCATTAGCCAAAATCCTAGGTGGTCCAAACCCCGAAAAATTGGTCGCGACAAAGAGGAATCTCTAACTATAGTTGTACCTGAAGGGTTTTGTCATTTATAAAAGGTTTGGCTCGAGCAGCTTTCTGTTGTTATAAATCGTGACAGTGATATAATTTAGTTTGTTCAGTTAGTGTACGAAATTTTTGAATTACTAAAAGTCAGAAAGGACCTTCAATCCCTGTTATTCGTCACTGAAGACGACCTGGTTCTGGTTGTAGGTTGCCAAATCTATAAGGCAACTGTAGTGGATGCGACAATTGAGGAATTGAATATGGAGAACATAACCTTGGTACAGAAGTTGTCTAAGGTGTTTCCTAAAGAATTACTAGGTCTATCGTCAAAAAGGGAAATAAAGTTTGTGATTGAATTAGCATCCAAATTAGAGCTAGTCTCTAAGACTCCTTACCGAATGGCGTTGTCAGAGCTGAAAGAACTGAAGGTGCAAATGCAGGAATTGTTAGATAAGGGATTTGTACGTTTCAAGACATCACCTTGGGGAGCACCATTTCTGTTCGTAAAGAAGAAAGATGGTTTGTTGCATTTGTGTATCGATATTCTCCAAGATTGACTTGAGGATAGGATATCATCAGTTGAGGATCGAGAATAAAGACATACCGAAGTTATCGTTTCACACTTGATACGGCAATTGTGAATCTACTGTATTATCATTCGGTTTGATGAAGTCTCTAGCTGTTTGTATGGATCTGATGAACAGAATGTTTAAGGGGTACTTGGATTAGTTCGTAATCGCATTTTTCGATGATATCCTGGTGTACTCAAGAATTCCTTAAGAGCATGAAAGGCACTTAAGGATATTGCTTCAGACTTTGCGAAATCATGAGTTGTACGCTAAGTTTAGCAAGTGCGAGTTTTGGTTAACTCGTGTTGCATTCTTAGGTCACGTGATTTCGGGAGAAGGAATCTCTGTGGACCCAAGTAAGAATGAAGCAGTGATTAACTGACTAAGACTGACTACAATGGCAGAGATCATAAATTTTTTGGGTTTTTAGCAGGGTATTACAGAAGGTTTGCGGAAGAGTTTTCAGCCTTAGCTTTGCCATTGACTCGACTACCGAAAAAAGAAAAGAAGTTAGTGTGGATAGACAAGTGCTAGCGTAGTTTCCAAGAGCTTAAGCAGAAGCTAACTATCGCACTTGTGCTGACCATACCATCCGGTCCTAGAGTTTAAGAGATCTACAAAGTGATGCGTCGTTTAGAGGACTGGGTTGTGTGTTGATGCAACATGTTAGGGTTGTTGCATATGTGTCCCGTTAGTTGAGACTTCATGAACTGAATGAATCGACGCATGACTTAGAACTCGCAGCCATCTTTTTTGCTCTGAAGATTTGGAGGCATTACCGGTGTGAAGAAGGATTCCAGATCTTCACAAACCATGAAAGTCTTAGGTAATTATTCTCTCATGAAGAGTTGAATATGAGATTGCATCGTTGGATGGAACTCCTGAAGCACTATGACTGTGATATTTTGTATCACCTTGGAAAAGCGAATAGGGTTGCAGATGCGTAGAGTCGGAAGTCTTTAGTTACACATATGTTGATCAAGGAATGGACTCTACTTGAGAAAGTTCGAAATTCGGTTTTCAAATCTAAGGTAAGCCATCTTTTGAATCTTATGACCACCCTTAGAATCGAGCTGGGAGTGTAGATCGAATTAAGATGCTTCAGTGGACAGATTCAGAAATTCAAAATATTCTATAAGGGAATACTGATAAGAGAAAGGCTGATTTTCAAGTTTCTGAGGACGAAATGCTAAGGTTCCAAGGACGATTGTGTGTAACTGATGATTTAGAGATTAAAGAAGTGATCTTATTGGAAGCTCGTTGTAGCAACTTCAGCATTGTCCAGACAGTACGAAGATGGGTTAGAATCTTCATCAACAGGATTAGTAGACTGTGGCACCCCTCGACGGCCCCCGATCCGATTAGGGTCGCCATAGTTCACTTACCATTCACTTTCCTTATTAACATATCACTCTGATACCATTTCATTTGTAGCTGGTCCATACAACATAGGGGGTTTACACTTTTTTTTTTTATCGGTCCCTTGCGCAATTTATATGAGGAAGCACATCCAACAACTCCCTTCCCTATATTCAGAAAACGATGCACACTTACTAAACATCTTATATAAGTTAAAAACCAAACACGTTTATTAACATAGAGCAGATGGACATACTTAGTCGGTACATCAAAATGCCGTAGTTTTCTATACTCGGCTACACTTCAAAAGATGACCGACATCTCCTCCCACAATCGTATGCTTAAGGTCCATCAACCAGTGTCGGCGTCCAAAGGTTCCCTCCTTTGCTATCCTTCTCCTTGCGGTCATATCCAACCGCTCAAACCATCTACTAATCTGAAATGTTGGTCCCCAAAAGGGGTGAGTACAACTACTCAGCAGGTAAAGGAATCCAATAACCACTCAATGCATCTTACAAGTCATACATGCATTGCAGGCATTACTTACCTTGAAGCCATGCACATGCTATCATGCATCATCATATCAATTTATAACACATACATGTGTATCATCATCGTATCATACATGTCATCATCATCATGACATCATTTCATTACACATGTCATCATCATCATGGCATCATCACATTATGCATGTCATATCATATATCATCATCACTATCATCACCATGCATATCATCATGCATATCATATCATGGGTGATCATCATTATTTCACATCACATATCATCATCATCATCATCATGCATATCATCATCATCATTATCATCTTGTATATCATTATGCATATCATCATGCATATCATCATCATCATCATCATGCATATCATCATCATGCATAATTTAATTTCAATTTCATTTTGAATTGCTGCATTTGTCTTTTCCCGGGATCAATGTTTGCATCCCACATTCATCACTCGCGCCCAATCTTGGCGTCGCGAGAACCATCCGAGCATGTATCCAAGATACAACCGGGCATCCAGCACCCCCACATTCCGGGCATCTCGTATCTCAACTAGCATCACGAGGAACCTCCAGGATTACGCCACTAGGCCACTGGGCATCCGGCCTTTACCCTTCTAGCCAGGCATCTCGCATCCCATCTAGCATCGCGAGGTATCCCCCTGGGCAAAAACCTCCAGGGCTTCTGGAATTATGTACCGACATACCACCAGGCCTCCCCTGGAATTACGTATCGTATACCACCGGGCATCCCGACACTCCCAGGGAATCTCCGGGGAATCTCTGGGGCTCGCCATAAAAATGGTTTCCCCTACCCTCCGGAATTACGTACTGACATACCACCAGGCCTCCCCTGGAATTACGTACCGTATACCACCGAGCATCCCAACACTCCCGGGGAATAATCATCCGCCACAAGCGGCTTCCTCATTCATCATTATCCATGGTCACCAATTTAGTTCTCAACTCATCATGGCACACAATATAATGACCAACAAGATCATATGCAGCATTCAATTCATACATGCATCTCAATTCATAGTCATGCATGTATCAAAACATCATCATCCCATCCATACAAAATTCCAGCAAACACCACTTTCAGAAAATATTTAGATTAAATATTCATATGATTCTAAAAAATTATGAAATTAAGGCTAGTGGTAGACAAGTCAATAAGATAGTAATTTCATGAAAGATACATGCCCAATCGAATTCCACACAAGAATCATAATTCACACAAATACAACATGTAATTTCGGACATCAACAGAATGCACAGTTTCCAAAATAATTCAATTAAAATATTCATATGACCTCCAAAAATTATGAAATTTCAGCGAGTTATAGCCAAGACAATTTCCTACATATTTCATGCAGACTTACAAGCCAGATTATTTTTAGATTATTTTATACAGTCTCACGAATCTTCTGGACCCATTACCGCATCGTCCAGTGCCTCCATCTCCAAAATATGAAGTTTTAACCTACCTATTCTCTTTCGTTTTCTCTGAAATCTGGATATGTTATGTGTCAAGATTTCCTTTACAAGTTTCATGAAGAGATCTAGGTCAAATAACCAGAGTATAGTCATCATTTAGGTCCTTGAAGTCTCGGGTGTCTCGGAACACATCACCAGAATCATCGTCTTCAAGATCTAGTCGATTAACCAAGTTATACTTGTTCTTTTCACTTAAAATTTGAGTATGTTGTATTTTAAGATGTTTTCTACAACTTTCATGAAGAAATCGAAGTAAGATTCTCAACAAAAACCAACATGCAACCATGAATCCTGCAAAAGGTCAGTAAAAACTCTCCAGATCTAAGGTCTCCGTAGGATGAGACTTTAGCCCCTCAAATCTCCATCATTTTCCACTAAATTTCAGTATGTTGTAGTTCAAGATGTTAGATACAACTCTTATGAAGATATCACAGCCAAAATCGAACTCTAAACATGCATGCAAGCTCTCACAACATTCTGACTCAAACAGTTCATACGAAAATATTCCAGATCTAGCATCTCCGTAGGATGAGGGTTTGACCCCTCAAATATCCATCATTTCCACTAACTTTCAGTATGTTATATTTCAAGATGTTAGCTACAACTTTCATGAAGTAATCGAAGCCAAAATCGGACTCTAACACACATGAAATCTCAAACAAGTTTCTGACTCACACGATCCGAGCAAGAATAGTCACACTCTTCACACACAACTCATCCATGCTTCGGTTTTTCTCATCTAACATCCAAGAATTCAACATACAAACAACATACAAGCATGCAAGAGAAGCTAGAGGACTCCCACTTGCCTCTAGACCGAAGAAAATGACGGCACACGGTGGACGAACACGGCGGACGGACGGCGACGAGCGAACGGCGTGTGAGCAGGCGAGCTCCTTCCTTCCTCTCTTCCTCTCTTCCTCTCTTTCTCTCTTTCTCTCCTCTCTCTCGGTACCTCTCTTGGACGACCGCCCTCAACCATCAGCCACTCACTCTCTCTCTCTCTCTCTCTTCCTTTTTGGTGGCTTTTATATTGCATGTATCCCCTCTTTGCATGGGGGACACTTTTCCTTAAGAAGGAGACAAGTGTCTCCTTGGCCGAAGAAACTTGGAAGCCATGCAGCTACCCCTCCATGCGACAATGGGCCGGGCTTATGGCCCACTTTAGGCCCATCTCACTTGGGCCTAAGGTCCAAGCTCAATTGGCCCAAGATTTTCTTAAATAAGTCCATTTTACTTTTAATAATTTACCTTAAATCCCCACTTATAAAAATACTAAATTACAATTTCATATGGCCATAAATCTTGAAATCATAATTCCATAAATTCCAATTTATAAAACACATGGCCAATGATAGGATTTTCTTTCCTATCACATAATTATCCGTTAAAAGCTTGGCCATAAATCTTATTGCAAATTATGGATTAAATGGCCATAAAATAACTTGATGGTACTTCCATCACCTATTCATAGACTTTAATGTAACTAGAGGTCATTATGAATTTTGGGATGCCACATAGACCATTATGAAGACAGATATCATTGACAGGTCGGAAGTGTTAGATGTGCTAGCAAGTGGAAGCATGGTTTTGCAAGTTGAGAGAACTTTTGTAATCTCTCGATATCTCTGTGAGGAAGTGGGAACACGTCGAATAGATTTCTATGACAGGTCTATCGAGGAGTCAGTGTGTTCATAATCTCATTTCGGGTAGTAATTGACAGATGGATGAAGTCAGCCCACCTTGTGGATGTGCGGAAGGATCTTGATTTGATTAAGCATGCAGAAGTGTATGTGCGTCAAATAGTTCATCTACTTAGAGTGACAATGACTGAGTCATATCAGATCTAGACCAGAGGCTCTCGGTTTCAGCATATCAATTAGATGGTTCCTTTTTAAGTAGTGTGGATCAGAGTGTGCAGAACCTCAATTGTTGAGTTGAGGTTAGAGAATGAAAGGTCACAGCCTAGAGTCAATTCAGTAGTCAGTGGATGCAGTTGCAAATACCAGTGACAAATTAAAGACCATTCAGAGCCACCAAGAAAATTTACGCAGTTAAGCGTCAGAAACCTTAAAATTTCAAGTAGGGAATCATGTTCTTCCTTGGAAGTCGCCTAGGATGGGGACATCTCAAATCATTAAGAAAGGAGAACTGGAACTATTGAATCGTGGAATATTTCAAGTTTGTGTCAAATGAGAATTTTGGCCTTAAATAGAAAAAGAAAGTAGTTTGGAGCACCATCAGCGCCTCTAGCCGAGTGGTACCTAGGATGAAGCTCGCAGGTCTAAAATCGGCAATTTGAATCCCTGAAGCAGTAGTTAGCTGCTTAGTAGAAAAAGATAAAAAAGAAAGAAAGAAAGAAAGAAAAAACCAAACTTTTGCAACTTTCATTTTTGTAAAATTGGACAAGCGCTTAGCCTTTTTGGAATCAATAATTGGTCTAGACATATTGGAAGTGATTCATTGGCACTGAGAGTTTCGGATAGCATTACGAGGCGAATCGAAGGATTTGGGAAAGTGAACAATTGATGAGACGACAATACCTCACCATGTTGAAGAAAAATTTTAATGGTTTAAATTTCAAGGATGACATTTTTATAAGAAGGGAAGAGTTGTGACATCCCGATTTTACAATTCTACTTTCAATTGAATAAGTCGGGCATTTCATCTTTACGTCTATAGCTCTCTTTTCTGAGTTGGCCACTCACGAGATAACTAGTCTATCAAGTGAAGCCGTTAAGGAATCTAAACGCAATGGACTTGAGAATTCAACCAGGAATCGATTGCTTGACCATGCAAATCTGCAAGGGTCATTACGGCATAGATCAATTAGAGACCGAAGATAGGTCGATTCAATAGAACCATGTGATTAAGTGTGGGTGATTCCACCTAATTGCAAAATTCTTGTCGATCGGCACTAGACCGATTTCTCTGTCGTTTTGGTACCTTATGTCCATATTTGAAACCTTCAGATTTCTATGACAACCAAGAGTCGCCAATGTGTCGAAGATGCACTTTGTGGCTCGAAAACAATCGACCATAGGTCAATTGCACGAAAAGTTCCTAAAAGCTATCCAATAGATTAGGACGCGCTAAAGTTGCGCCACATTGAAATTAACTGAGAAATTGAACTCGATTACAGAAATTGAAAGTTCTATCATGTCGCAATTCATTTTAGGAACGTTGGCTTATCCTTAGAAGATTTTTCTACAAATCGAGATTTTTGGCAAAAAAGCAAAGTAAGGCCGTTTTTGTTTGGGAAAGTTAGAGGGCTGCTTTTGATCGCATCTTTGGCCATCAGGTTGGATCATTTGACAAAGAAAAGTCATGAGATGGATGAAGAAAACTTGGTGGATTTAATTGGGCTTCAATTGGATTTGTTTTTGGTTGAGAATTGAATGAAATTGATTGAGATTGAAGGGAGAAATGTAACAAATTCGTATACCCCATTGGACCCAACATTTGGACCTATTAAAGCTTCTAGAAGAGGGTAAATTGGTCTAGAAAATGTTGGTGGAAGACAACTCACTTGGTGGGCCATGTTTGAGAGACAAAGGAGAGAGAGAGAGAACCGCCCCCCTTCTTCCTTGCTGCTTCCGTCGCTTTTCTCCTCCCTCTCCCTATTATGCGAAGAACTCAACAAGTTGAAGCAGTAGGCCCTCTCGTCATTGTCATCGCTCACCAAAGCCAGAGTCGTCATCGCTGCATGCTGTCGCAGCCCGCACCTCACCGCATGCACCTGCGCCTCCCTCTCTCCCTCCCGCTGCCGTCGACTTCTTCTTCTCTTTCTTGGTGCTACACGATGTCCCAGCAGATCTGGGAAGATGCCGGAGCAGCCATCGAGCCGCTGGACCAGCCGTGGCACCACTGCCCTTCGCCGTTTATCGCTGTGCTACCATCCTCACGCACTATTGCTACCGCGCGTCTCTACCTCCCTCATGCCATTGTCTCTGCCCGTCCTCACCTCCTGAAGGCTGTTCGGCTAGCTAAGGCTGCGATTCAGCCACCTCTACCACCGTGCGCCTCCACTTCAACCCGCCGGAGCTCCACCTAGCCCTTGCCGCCCTCCTCGCCTCAACCAGCCACCGTTTCCCCCTCCGTTGGCACCAGCACAATAGCTGGAAAATGGGTATCGCAGCGGTGGTTTGGCCCTTTTTGGATGGCTTCCCGACCCCGAAAGGTTGGCCCGCCTTGAGGAAAGTTGACCCCTGCGTCGACCCCGTTGTTTTGAGTCGATCAGCTCGTTAATCGAGTGAGTTTAACGTCTAATCCTTGCTTAGTAAGTTAATTATGCTAAAGGAGTGTTTGGATTAGTCTAAGTAGGTTTAGGTGGTTAGATTAGTTTATCTAAATGTTAATTAGATTAGATGAATGATTAGTTTAATGGTTGATTAATTATGGCTAATTGTATGTTTAAATTAGTGTAATCTAGTTTAATTGATTAATTATTTAAAATTTTATAAATATTATTTTATTGTTTAATATTTTCAAAAATTTTGTCGGGATGGCCGATAGTTAGAATTTCGCAGTGATCGCAACAGTGCTATTGGTTTGTGCTAATTGTATGTTTAACTGAAAAATTGAGTGAAAATGATGATTATGGTTAATTATTCCAAAAGTGTGGATTTGAGTGATATTGGTGAAGTTTTGGTATTTAACTTGAAAATACCCGATGTTAGCTTTTGGCACCGTAATTGATTTGTAGGACTAGTTGAATCGTTGGATCTAAATGGATTGTTTATCCATTTCTCTGGTTTATTTTTGAATCAACAGCTTTGGTGAGCAATTATTATATACATATATATTACAGCTTCAGCGAGCTACTATCTATCTATACAGCTTTAGCAAGCTACTATCTATCTATACAGTTTCGGCGAGCTACTATCTATCTATACAGCTTTGGTGAGCTACCGTCTATTTATATTACAACTTGGGTGAGCAGTTATCGTTGATAAATGATTTGTTAGACGGTAATGGATGATAGATAGTATTTATCAATAGATAGTAATGGAATGATAGATATTATTGATGAGATTGAATGATAGATAGTATCGATTGGATTGATTATATGAATGAATCCATTGATTAATTGGATTGAGGAATTGCTTGGTTGAAGTATAAACTGTGCTAAGGTGCGGGGAAAGGACCGAGGCAAGGTAAGTCCTCTGATTTGCATGGCTAGGCCACTCCTTAGTGTATTTTCTTCCTAATCAAGTCTTAGGGGGTAGAACTTGCTAAGACATTGTCTCACCCCGTCGTGGGCTTAACATTTTCAGGTCCTTAAATAGCAGTTATGGAGGACTCGATGCCATGTACATTTGTGGAGGTGGAGACCGAATAATAGGCGAACGTGTATGACTAGTTGGTCATAGGACAGTTCCTTATTGTTGAGCCGGTCTATTTTGTAGACAATCTAGTGTTGTATATAAACCTATGAATTTATAAGAAAGCTTGTTTGGTTGTGATTGATTGCCTGCTTTTCTATCCAAAGTTAATTGTTGTCAGGGGATTTGCTTCGCTTCCGCATGCGCAATAAAATGAATGAGTTGGCGACGCGTCCTGGGAAGTCGCATATTTCTATCGACCGTAGAGGGATGTGCATGCGCTCGAAGCATCGAGGCATGATACAGCACAAGTGCATGACATCTTTTACATGTCAGTGTTGATGACGTATGAGCCTGACCCGACCCACATGCTAAATCTTGAAGAATTAGACGTGGACGACAGAGTGTTGTATGTGGAAAGCTCGGTTCAGATTAAAAATCCTAAGGAGCAAGTATTGCACACCAAGATGACCTCTTTGGTCAAAGTGGTTTGGCAACACCACAAGACAGAATGAGCTACAGGGGAAAGTGAAGACTCGATGAGACGACTATACCCCACCATTTTGAAGAAGAATTGTAATGGTTTAAATTTTGAGGACGAAATTTTTATCAGAGGGGAAGAGTTGTGACATCCTGACTTTCGACCTATCCCAGTTTTATGAAATGGGCATCTCGTCGACCTGCCTACAGTCCTTTTCCTCTGCACTGATCACTTACAAGTTAACTAATCTGTTGGGTGAAGCCGTTAAGGGATATAATCGCGGAAAATCCCTAAAAGCTACCTAATTAGTTGGATTTGACTAAAATTGCGTCCGATCGGTTTTAACCAAGAAGTTGAACTCGGTTTCGGGAATCGAATATTCAAACTTGTCACAATTTATTTTTAGGACCCCGTCTCATCGTCCGTTAAATTATCTATGTTGACACCTAAATTTTTGCCCAAAAATATTTCATGTCAAATTCCTGCATATAAATTATCTAGGTGTTTAATATAGTGTTTTAAATGAAAGATGTTTTTCCTATAAAAAATAATAATAATTAAAAAAAAGAAGAAATTGAGAAAAAAAAAAAGAGAAGAACAAGTTGGGGCCAATGATCTAAATGTGACTAGCCAAGCCTAGGAGGTTAGATTGGAATTCAAATGACAAGTTGAGGCCAGAATGCAATTTCCAAAAGTTGAGGGACCAATTCGCAAAATTTGCAAAATTTGCGCCCGAGCCCTTAAATCATCATCCTAGTCATCAATTAAGTTGAAATTGAATTTGGGCCAAGTTGAATCAATCAAATTGAGCCAAAAAGACCATATTTGTATTGAATCGGGTATTTTCATATAAGAGAATGGCCAACTTTGAGGGACTTTTTTACAAACTTGGGTGGGCAAAATCGCAAAATCCGATCAAGATCTTAAACTATTATACATGAGCTTGTTAATTGATCAAAAATTGCAGCCAAATTCATGGATTAAAGCACCTAAACCAGCTGACAAATCCCAGTCCACAAGTTGGTTTGAAGTCGGAGTTGTTGAGCAAGCAACTTGGTGGCCCCACCATATCCTCCTTAGCTATCCAACCGGCCTGATCTTTGCACGTGATGGAAGACCGTAATGAGTAGTGCAAGTGGACGGAAATTTGCCAGGGATAAGCTACTGAAAGCACGGGAAAGTCGCAGCAAAATCGGCACACTCAACATCTGCAAAATTGGAAAATTTTGACCAAGTCCGAAAGTGGTTGGATTGCTTAGTTGGTAGGCTTGGCGGGGAGGGAAAAAAGCCGGGGAAGAGATTACTTAAGGCAGTGGATAAGATCTATGAAGCATGCTCGTTTGAGGGATAAGAGGGAGAAGACGGGAAACACAAGAAAGAGCTCGGAATCGTTCCCCAAACACACCTTCGAAGCAACTCCTTTAAAAGAGACCCGAAATTCCAGACCGACCGGAGAGAGAAAAGTGAGATTTTCACACACCTGTGGCCAAAATTATCCAAAACCTTCAACTAGAGAGTGAAACTTCATTCAAAGATATTTGCAACCATAGGTCGCATGTCCCAAATGAAGATCGGGAAGGCCTCTTAAAGCCCCCGAAACAGTGCCCTCCTGGTGGGCCCAGACAGTCCGAAATTTTTTCTAAGTGTTAAGTCCGATCGGTCATGAGTGAGGAAAAGCGAGTGCTTGTGAGAAACTTGAGAGACAAATGAGGAAAGCCATGACTTACAAGCCAAACTATAATATATATAGTTTGGGTTGATTTGAACTTGACCAACAAGGAAGGTTTGGAAGTCTAATTTTGGAAGTCAATGAAAAGCTTCGTTGTCACTTTTTCTTCGTAGATCTCACTTTTAGCTTGAACGAACCAACTTTCACGTGCTTCCAGAGGACAATTTCGTGGTTTCCTTGGCCAAGAGTCACTTGAAAAAGAAACTAGGAAGCAAGGTAAGCATTCTAGATGAATTTTTGTTCGAGTTTGAACATGTTTTGATCAAGAAAATTGAGAATGAAACTAGTCCGAAGAACTGATTTCTGAAGCTAAAATTTTTCTAAGTGTTTAAAACCTCTTCAATGCCCCTACATGCTTGACTTGTTACTCCCCTTTGCATGCTTTTTTTCACCGTTGTGACTTTGATGAATGTTACATGGGAGTACAAATGATGCATAGGACAACCCGGCTTAGTCTTTAAATCTCCTTGTGAACCATGAAACCATCTATAACATGAGCCAAAAAGCACATTGAAAGTAAGTGTTAGCTATTTTCATTTAGATGGAGTAATATTTCATATAGATGTTGCATGTGATGGTTGTCGCAGCTTCAATCGGAACATTTGACATGGCTGTTTGACTTGGGTTCATCACCAGATTTGCAAAACGACTCCAACCCGCATATCGGAGGCCGTTTTCAGTTCGGTTTTTGCATGTTCTAGGCTGTGATTTCTAGTTAAACATGTTCCTTGCATGTGGTGGTATAATCCTGACACTTTAGTTCCGCATGAGATTGCTTATGGGTTGAGATTGAAGGCCACGAACATGGCCCGAGGAAGCTGTTTTGAGATGATTTGATGCAAGCCAAGTATTCGATAAAATGTTGGAACCAAGTTTCAACCTTGAAACGGTCAATTTAAGCTCTATTATTGTAATATCCATGTGCTGTGTTATTCAATATTAGCATATATCGGTTTAGGGAATTATTATTATTATTATTATTATTATTATTATTATTATTATTATTATTATTATTATTTTAAAAAAATATATAAAAAATGTCAAAAAAATTTCATAAAAAATTCAAAAAAAAATTAAAAAAAATATATAAGTGATAAATGGCATCAAATTAAGGAAAAATGACATATATGAAATTTTATTAATTTTATAAGGTCATTTTTCCTAATTTAATGCTATTTTGATATTTTATAATCATTTTTTGTAAATAATCTATTTTCCATAGATTCAAATTATTTAGAGTAGTTTCATGTATTTAGGGTAATATCATGTATATTTAAGTTCCCATTTCACTCACGGGGTCCTGTCTCGGGGCATGATAACAAGGCCATGTAATATTATTTGCCCGACTTGTATCGGGTCTTTCTTTTCTGCATTACTTTCAAGTCCTTTCAATTTCTTGGATGTTTATTTACTGCACCGCTTTTCAATAATTTGAGTGTAAATTTATTTTCTAAATTATGTTAGGATAAGTTTAGACAAAAAAAAAACCTACAAAAAAATTTGCGTGGACACTTAGTGGTTTCATAAAGATTATAATTGGTAATCAAGGTTGTGTGGCCATTTAGATAAACAACCTTCCAAGTTAGTTGTACCGCAAGGGCACTAATAGAAACATTGGCGTAAACAAGTCCCCGTTCCTATAAATCTTTGGTTGCGTAAAAATCGAGGCAACACTCCCGTGTCTCGGTTGGTTTCTAGTCGACCCTAATAGGCTAGTGGCGACTCCTAAAAGTACATAGGTTGTTAAGAATTAAAATTTAAAATCCAATGTTGCGCGAGGTATAGGTTTGGGAGAGCCCACGTCTAATTTAGGGCCGTTGGTCCACCTCTTTAGGCATATATCCCTAAACCTTTCTTTCTTTTCCCCGGAGGAAAAAAAGAGGTCGTGACAACTTGGCGACTCCGTTGGGGACTTGGTTACAAACCTTAGAGGACTTAGGCCATAATAATTTGGTTGGTTGTTCACTAACATGGTCTTCATTTGATAGCGCGTGTCAAAGCCACGTGGAAGACAAGGTTAGTCCACTAACAATGTGTTAATTGTTTTTGTAGGTTTGGAGCAATAAGGGGTGGAGTGTGTGTTAACCCATTTATTTTGTAGGGAGGCATAGGAATGTATGTCTATATGGATGAAATTGAAGTGTTGTTTGGATATCAATTGTTTTGTGTGCCTTTATACTTACCTCAACACTACACATTTACACACACAACCCGCGATCTAAAACCCTGATCGCACTAGGAAGCCCATAAGAGGTGCCAAAAGATGGAACCCGTGCGGGGAATGACCCATGGTTATCCACTTTTGGTCCCGCTCATTTTGATTAATGATAAAGAGAACTGTCGACGTAAGTGTGGAGTGGGGAAAACTCTTTTGATCTAATTAAAATGGGAGCCTTTAGCCTATAGAATCATACCTCTTAGTGAGCCTCACGAGTCGACATGCAATGTGTCTTTGTGGTTTCCACTTTTTTTTTTCTCTCTATCGAAGGTACTGGTATTTTATTCCTCGACGTAAATAATGCTTTTCGTACATATAATGTATTATCATTGAGTTTAGCTTATTTTGTGACATATGGTGATTGATCAAAATGCCTATTTAGGTTTAGATACCATGGGTTTCCCTGAGCTTCGTATCATCCCAATCCCAAAGAAGGCGTTGTTAGACATGTGGGATGCACTTGATGCGAGCAAGAAGACTTTTGTGGAGAAGAAACTTGGCTATCTTATTTTTCTCTTATGTCGAGAGTCCCACGTGCCATTAGTGAAGGCCATGGCTCATTTTTGGAACCCCAAGACTTCAACGTTCGTGTTTGGTCATCATGAATTGACCCCAACTTTAGAGGAGTTAGAAATCATTGTTGGCAATGTCCTTGCATTTGGTCTTGTCGACCCTCCTTTAGGAGTGGATCCTATCCCACTATTGAGTCAATTCCTAGGAGTTCCTCCTCTTGAAATTAAAGAACTTAATAGGAATTCAAAAGGCCTCCCTTTGTCTCTCGTCGAACAAAGATTCCGTAGTCTCCTCCCAAGCCCCAACCCCCAAAATGCTAAAATTTTCCTTCTAGCATTCTTCAGATTCGTTCTTTTCCCATTTACCCAAAAGACAAAGGATCCCAGCCTTGCTCATCTTGTCTATAGAGTCCTTCACCTTAGGGGATTTACACACATGCTTCTTGCCGAAATGTTCTCTCTCTCAACCGTTTCAAAGAGGACAAGGGTTCAATCCTTAGAGCACCTATAGGCATCCTTCAAGTTTGGATTCTCTCTCACTTAAAAGTATTTGGAGGGAATTTGGCTATTATCAACATCGATAAAGATACAAACCCTCTCACCAAACTTAAGGATATAGAAAAATTCCTCCATGCTTGGACATTCCGTAAATGGGTAGAACTTTTTGAAAATATCACCCCAAACCAAATCTTGTGGCAAGCCCCTGGGATTCGCTTCCCTAAAGCACGACTTATGAGCAGTCACGATGACCCAATTCCACTCTTAGGTTTGATAGGATCTACATCTTATTACCCTTTAAGAGTAGTTCGTCAATATCGAGTACTTCAAGAAATCCCTCTTCCTTTAAAGTCGGGGTCGTTTCATTTTGACTTTCGTGATAAGGTTGTCAAGGGGAACCAAATCGAAGACATGAAAAATGAAGTGGAAAACATCATTAAAATCCTTCATCATTGCCCACCGAGGGATATTGAGTGGGTCACCAAGTTGGAAGGAGAAATGAGGGAGCACCACGCATCAAGAGGATATATTGATCGCCGTATTGAACCCGAAGTTGCCGTCGTCATTCCAAAGTTTCCTACGAAGCAAACTCCGAAGGAAATCCAAATGGGGCGGATTATAAGGGAAAGGGATGAAGCCTTAGCTAAGGTGGAGTGTTTGACCGAAACAAACAAACGCATCCGCAAGTTGCTTTGAGGGGAAAACTAAAGGATTAGTCATATTCCATTAGAGTTGTGTTTTTAGAAAAGTTGTATAAGGTAGCAATGTTTAGGAGTTCCTCCACTTTAGTGGATGTATAGGGATCTTCCTTCACAATTTTTGGTGTAATTAGTGATATTTTTCCCTCCCTTATAATGACTTTGATTCTAATGGAATATGAGACGGGCATTTTGATCAATTATCATGTGTTACCCCTTTAATTGTATAACTTCCTATGACAAAATATTGATAAGAAGCCACTTATGTGAGATTCGGCTTATGCAAGGGGTTTCTTATTTCTATTTTGTTATAAGAAAATATAAAATTGAAGGGTTTTAAGTTTTTTTATTGTATTTTATTTTCTTTCTCATTTTTGTATGCTAATTTGTTTGTTCTTTTGTTTTATTTATATTGAATAAGTATTGACAACACGGCTTTAAGACAATCACCCATTAGGTTCTGTTCTATAGCTGCAAGGATGAATATAGAAGAACAAAACGCTCGTTTTAACGCCTTGGATAATAGAATCACCGACTTGGCAACCCAATTTGCCCAATTTGCGAACGAGATTCGAGCTAGTCTAGTGGCTGTAGCCCCCAATAGAGACACGCTCGTGCCTACTCCTGAGGCTAGCAATGCCAACGTTAGGGAGAACGTTGCTGAAGAGATTCCCCATCAAACACCCGTAGTGGTGGAACAAGATCCCATCTCAGAAGTCATCTCAGCTCGAATGGAGGAGAAGAACAACAAAAGATTTGCCAAGCTTGAGGATAAGCTTAAAGCCATACAGGATATGAAACTAACATGATCGAGGATCTATCTCGATACGCCAAAATGGACTTTCCCGAGAAGTTTAAAGTTCCCGATTTCGCTAAGTATGATGGTACCGGCGATCCAAAAGTCCATCTGAAGTACTATTTGAATAGGATGGGGCGCTATGCACAGAACACCCCATTATTGATTCAAACTTTTTAGGAGAGTCTATCTGGCCCGGCCTTGCAATGGTACATCCTGTTGGAACAAGAAAAGATGGAAAAATGGGAAGAATTGGCGAAGGCATTTGTGCTCCAATATAAATACAATACCGAGATTGCCCCGACGCGCAAAGTGTTAATGCGCACGGAGAAAAGGAGATATGAGTCCTTCAAGTCATTCGCACAAAGGTGGCGCGCCTTGGCTGCTCAGGTTCGACCACCACTAGACGACGCTGAAATGGTGGAGCTTTTCCTTAATACCCTTCCTCCAGACTTTTACAACAAAATGATTAGCTCTGACTGTGGAAACTTTACCCGTTTGGTTGCCATTGGAGAGAGAATTGAAGAAGCCATGCATGAAGGTCGGATAACCGAAGGCACAAGCAGGAAATTTACCAATAAGAAGAAGAAAGAAGTAGAAGTAGCTTACGTGCAAGGCCCAGCCAAATCAAAACAATTTTCTAATCCTCAAATGTGGCATCCCGGAAATTCAAAGCCGAGCCTTAAGGTGTGTTAAGTGTCTTTAATTAGGTGATAGAATTTTATGGCTTATGCTTTAGCCAATTTGTCTTTTAATTTGATGAATTATGCTTGTGATTGTGGAAATTCAAATTTAATAGATTAATGCTTGGCCATATGATTTAAATTACAATAATTGAAATATCCCAAGACTTTGGCCAAGATGAAATTTGAATTTAGAAATATTTATAAAAAGGAATTAAAAAAAAAAAAGAAGAGAAAATAGGGTTATTTTCGAAATGGGCCTTGGACCCATTAGCCTAGAGCTTGGTGGGCCAAGCTATTCGGCCCATTGGGCCCAAGAAGGATTTTCGACCAGCCCAAGGGGGAATGGCCGGTTGGGCCTAAGCCCAAGCCCAAGCCCAAATTGAATTAAAAAAAAATTGAGATTACAAGTGGCCAAAGGAAGAGCATGCATTGGCCATGGGTGTGGTGGATCAATCATTACCTATGATGAGCCTAGGGGAGTATAAGAGGGATGAAGAGAGAGAGAGTGAGCGGTTTTTCTTCATTTGGCCGAGAAAGGAGAGAGTGAGGGAGAGAATTCGAGAGAGAGAGGAGGCGGAGCCGAGAGGGAGGAGCCGCCCGTCCGCCGTCGCCGCTTTGTCCGACCGTCCTACGCCGCCTTGTGCTTGCTGTTCGTTCATCTTGGAGGCAAGTGGGGGGTCCTTTACTTCTCTTGCATGTTGTTTTGATGGTTGCATGTTCGGTTTGAGGGGTGATTTGGGCGAAATACCGAAGTGAGGATTGAATGTGTTCATGTTATGTGGTTGTTTCCGTTCGGTTGGTGGTAGACAGTATCTTATTCGAGCTTGCATGTGTACTTGGAGTGCGATTTTGGCTTCGGTGTCTCATGAAAGTTGAAGCTAACATCTTGTAGTATGACATACTCGAATTTCATGGAAAATGATGGTGATATGTGGGGTAAAAAGCTTTGTTATACGGAGACCTCAGATCTGCGAATTTCCTACTGACCTTTTGTTGATTTCTTGGTTGCATGTTGATTTCTGTTGGAGATCTCACCTTGTTGTATTCTTGAAAGTTGTAGGAAACACCTTAAGCTACAACATACTCGAATATGAGGCAAAAAGAGCAAGTATAACTTGGTGAATCTGTTAGATCTTGGAGATGGTTGATTCTGGTGAGGTGTACCGAGACACCCGAGACTTCATGGGTTAAAATGGTGACCATAATCTGGTTATTTGACCTAGATCCCTTCATGAAAATTGTAAAGGACACATTGTTACATAACATACTTAAATTTCAGGAGAAACGAAAGAGATTTGATGGGTCAAACCTAAGTTTTTCGGTGATGTACGTTCTGGACGAAACGGTAGAGGTTCCAGAAGCTTCGTGGAGTTATATAAATTAATCTATAAAGAATTTGGCTTAGAGTTCTCATGAAAAATGCACGAAAATGTGTTGGCTATCATCCTGTAAAATTTGGGAATTTTCGGAGGTCATATGAGTATTTTAATTGAATTAATTCGAAAACTGTGTAATCTGGCCATGATCCGAATGTTGTGTGTATTTTGTGGAAATTTGGGAAATTATGTAAAATGCAAATTAGCCATGGATTTTATGTGAAATTTGATTCTAATTGTTTGTTTAATGATTGATTGAAGATTATGATTTTTGGAAAATCATAAATATTAAATATAATATTTATTTATGAAAATAAATAAATATAATAATATAATAGTATAATAATATAATAATATAATAATAACATAATAAAATAATAAAATAATAATAAAATAAAAGGTGGATTATTTTATTGGCCATGAGTCCTATTGAATTATGATGTATTGTTATATGACATTGATGCATGTATGATCATGAATTATGATGTATTGTTATATGGCACTGATGTATGAATGATCATGAATTATGATGCATTGCTATATGACACTGATGCATATATGATCATGAATTATGATGTATTGTTATATGGCATTGATGTATGAATGATCATGAATTGTGATGCATGTATGTAAATCATATGCCATGAAATAACAAGATGAAAAGGATGATAAAAAGTGGAAAATGGTATGTGAGTAAGAGGTTGTGGCGGAGGATGATATCGGTGGCCGAGTGGCATAATTCCAGAGATTCCTGGGAGTTTCGGGATGCCCGGAATGTGGGGGCCGGAAGCCGTCGGAGGTTTCGCCGAAGGGAGTGACTCGCGATGCCAGGATTAGGGTGCGAGATCCCCGGTTAGAAGGGTAAAGGCCGGAAGCCCTGTCGGAGGTTTTTGCCCGAAGGGAATGCCTCGTGATGCTAGTTGAGATGCGAGATGCCCGGAATGTGGGGGGCCGGAAGCCCAGTGGCCATGAGATGGCTGGGATACTGGGATCCCTGTCGGAGGTTTCTGCCCGAAGGGATGGTGATGATGGTGAATTTGATGATTTGAGAAAAGATAATGTGGGGATCAATTGATAAATAAAAGTGGAAATTGATCTATGATGTGATATGCATGGTGATGCATGGCTAATGATGATGTGATATGCATGGTGATGCATGGTTAATGATGATGTGATATGCATGGTGATGCATGGTTAATGATGATATGATGTGATATGCATGGTGATGCATGGCTAATGATGATGCGATATGCATGGTGATGCATGGCTAATGATGATGTGATATGCATGGTGATGCATGGCTAATGATGATGTGATATGCATGGTGATGCATGGCTAATGATGATGTGATGATAATGATATATGAGATGCCATGATGATGATATATATGCTATGATGATGCATGAAACGCTTGACATCAAAAAGGTAAGCAATGCCGCATTGTATGATGGTATGCATGGTGCCGAGTTGTTATTGGATTTCCCTATCTCGCTTTGTGGCTGTACTCACCCCTTTTGGGGATAACATTTCAGATTAGCACTATGCCGCTACCTCTTTGTTTCGCGTGGGGTATTTTACGGTCTACCGTCGATGTTGAGGTGGAGTGTACGGAGATAGATTGTCCCTCTGTGCCCGGATTGACGTTTATCCGAGTGCGATGCTTAGTTATGTATGATATCGGCCTGGCTGGGGGCCCTGTCATACAAGAGTTCATTTCCGTTCACGTCCGTCGAGATGGTGCTATGCGAGGGATGCTGCCGCCGCCACCACCTGACGCATCGGGTTGGGTGTGAGACCTGTACGCGAGGAGTAGGAGCTAGATCACTTTTTGATGTAGATAGTTGATGATGGTGATGGGAGGGTTTTGTGTTCATGTGATGTTAGGGGTCGGAGTTCCTTTTTGAGATTTTAGGTGGGACATGGCAGAGTCTTAACCTTTCTGGTTTTTGTACCGACCCGAAGGAAACCCCATCTCGCTATATGTATGTGTGTAAGCAAAGCGTCAACGTTATTTATAAAATCCTGATGTGTAGCTGGTGTGTATTTGTATCATGGGTTAGAAGGGAGATAGATGACGATGTGAATTTTGCTTCCGCTATGAGTCGCGCATGAGACCGCTTTAAAAAAAAAAATGCCAGTAATCTGGCAAGGCTTAATTTAGCCAAGAGATAGAGATGGTAAAAGATGTAACACCGACGCTGGTGACGACCTGTGAAAGGGTTCGGGGTGTCACATCAAAATCCTTCTGCATCACGAGGGAGGTACCAGAATTACGAGCCCAGGAAGTGGACGCCGAGGCAATTCACACCTTTGCCTAGGCCCTTGTCCAAACTGTTACCCATGTTGCTGCAGAAAGGGTTGGTAGCTAAAGAGATTCCTCGTGACAACCCTCCTAAATTCCTAGGGTTTGACCTTACAAAGTCTTGCGAGTACCATATGGGTGAGAAAGGCCATGATGTGGATAATTGCCGAATACTCCAGAACAAGGTCCAGAGCTTATTGGACAAAGATATCTTATCATTTTAGGAGACGCAGCCCAACGTCAAGCAAAACCCTTTACCCGTTCATTTTGGGGATGTCAATATGATTGCTGAAGGAGAGGAAAGGAACGTGCAAATGGTCAGGGTTGACGTCCACAAACTGTATGAAGATTTGATTTTAACTGGCTATTACAAAAGGAGCGATGAAGTTGTCCCGACTGAGAAGAAACTAGAGCGTGTCACCAGGATGATCAACATGGGCATAATCCGCAATGGAGGAGGAGGCCAAGCAAATGAGATGATGACAGCTGTAATTGATTTCTCTCCCAAGAATTCTTGTTGTGAATTTGGGATGGTTGTGGAGATGTCAGTCAAGGAGGTAAGCACTATCAAAATACCAAATGATGTCGACGTAGCCAAGGAAACCGAACCGTTAATCATAAATGAAGGAGAAGCCTTAGATGCTGAATCCGAGCTCAAAGCTAAAAGAGTTTGCAGAGAGTGCGAAGTGGTAGATACACTAGGCCAACTAAGTGGAAAGTATGACTATCTCGTCAAATACTCACCTCCTCCAAGCTTTTTCATGGATCCTAAAGAAACCGTCCCTGATGGGTGGGGAGGCATGGACGACTTAACCGAGCTCAAGGAAGAAACCGTCGGCATGATGACACCAATAATCATCGATTTATCTATTGAAGAAGAGCAATGGGACTCTAATGAGGGCGAGTTTAAACACGTGGTTATTGATTTGGCAGCCGAGGAGTTTGCGAACTTAGAGCTAAGAGAGGCTGAGTCCAAACAGATGGTAATTGAGTTGCCACCATGCGATCCAGATGAGATCCCAAAAAGCCCTGTCACTAGTTTCGATCCTAAGGCAGTCCCATGGGATTATGGGACAAATGAAGTCGATGCTGTTACCCGATCAGGTCGCTGTTATGCAATTGCAGAAGCTATGGAAAAGAAAGCTGTCACTGATAAGGAAGCGAAGTAATTTTTGGCGATGATTAAATCTAGTGAGTTTGACATAGTAGAGCAGCTAAGGAAGATACCCGCCCAGATTTCACTCTTGGAGTTGTTCAAGACCTCCGAGAAACACAGAAATGCACTATTGAAGGTTCTAAATCAGATACATGTACCGGAGACCATTGGGGACAAGCAACTGGAGGAGTTCATTGGGGCCATTCTCTTGAAGGACCAAATCTCATTCTCAGACGAAGATCTTCCGGAGGAGGGACGTGATCATAACAAGGCCTTACTCATATCGGCCAAGTGTTGCGATATGATAGTAGCTCGAGTCTTAATTGATAATGGGTCCGCTATGAATATTTGTCCATTAGCCACCCTTCGTCATCTCGGGGTTGGTAAAGAGCAAATTAAACCATCCAAGTATACCATCCGAGCTTTTGACGGTGTAAAGAAAGAGACAATCGGGGAAGTTGAGCTCAACCTTTTGATCGGCCCTACCTCATTCCTGACAAAATTCCAAGTGTTGGATATCCCCAACACTTTTAATTTCTTATTGGGTCGACCCTAGATCCATGCCACTGAAGCTATACTTTCCTCTCTACATCAGATGGTTAAGTTCATTTCAAAGGGTAAAATTGTAACTGTTCGTGCAGAAACTGATTTTAAGATCTTTCAAGACACAGCCATCCCATATGTGGAGCCTGAGGAGAAGGAGGAATCTAGCTACCATACCTTCGAGCTAGTCTCAATGGTCCATGTACCTGTTGGGACCGCTGTTAAGAGTCTTGAAATGTCTGGCCCGTCTATCATGTCAAGTAGAGTGCTACTGGAGTACGGTCATATTCCCGGACTGGGATTGGGAGTGCATGCACAAGGTATTACCAAGCCCATTAAAGCCCCTAGGAATCATAAAAGAGTAGGTTTAGGCTACCAAAAAGATCTTGAGAGTCAGGTGAAATATGAAGAACTTGCTGGTCAAGGTGTATATGGCAGAGGTAGAGGCCGCGGTTACCATGGAGGCCGTATGGGCCGAGGCAATCGTGGAGGCCGAAGTACGCATGGGGGACACTTGGGCCAAAATAACTGTTGGGGCCGAGGTGTGTGTGGAGGTTATATGGGACGAATCGAATATGGAAGTTGCTCTAATGCAATACAAAATCAGCAAGGCTTACTCCTTCCATCACTAAAGGATCTTTATCCACCATTGGAGAAGACCTTTACCAAGTCACCTGAGCTACTACAAGAAGAGGAGGGAGCAATCTTAGACATAGCAGACCTATTTGGTGCCGACTATGTGTGTGTCACCTTTGATGATGACAAGGCGGAGCCTTCAGCGGGCTTCTTCCAGCTTTTGGAGTAGGGATGCTACTTACATATCCTGTTTAGTTTTATGTCATTTCCTTTATGTATTCCCTTACATGGGAAGAGTTGTTTAGCTACTTTTGTTAGTTTCATTTGTAATCAAGGTATTGGACTATGAGCCATGGTCCAAGATCTGAACCTTGTAAAACGGCCTTATCATGTTAATAAAAATGCATCCATGTTTTATTAAGGGCGTGAGAAAGTATTCCACCAGTCCTATCATGATGCTTTGAGGCTTGGACTTCCTCATGACTCCTAGTTTTCAAAGTTTTGGGAAAAGATGTTTGAGGATATGAGGACAATCTCCTAATTCATATTTTTTCAAATTGTTATTCAAAAAGAATTTTTGAATGTGCATCATGCATGGCATTCGTTAAGTGATTTTACTGACCCCCTCATTTGCATCTCAGGCATGTCATTCGGCATAATCATGATGCATATATATGTGACTCGAAATTGCCTGATGAAAGTCTCTTCGAATCTGACAAGGATAATGATATCCAGAAAGACATCAAAAGAGATTGGATTCGTCATGAAAAATCTAAACCCTTGACAGCCGAGCAAACAGTTATTGTAAATCTTGGTGACATAGAAAATGTTAAGGAAACCAAGATTAGGGCGGGCTTTTCAGAGATCGAGGCAAAAAGAATGGTTGAGTTCTTAAAGGAATATCAAGATATATTCGCATGGTCCTACGCGGATATGCCAGGACTAGACCCAGAAATCGTGTAGCACTCTCTGCCAACTGACCCAAATATGCCACCAAAAAAGCAAAAACTTCGAAGAACGAAACCTGAACTTTCTAAGAAGATTGAGGAAGAAGTTATGAAGCTATTAAAAGTGGAATTCATCGAGGTATCCCATTATGCTAATTGGATTGCTAATATCGTTCCGGTCATGAAGAAGGATGGACGGGTCAGATTTTGCATAGATTATCGGGATTTAAACCAAGCAAGCCCAAAGGATGATTTCCCGCTACCGCATATTGATGTTTTGGTTGATAGCACTGCGGGATTTGAACTATTCTCCTTCATGGATGGGTTCTCTGGATACAACTAGATTAGGATGAAAGAGGAGGATAAGAGTAAAACATCCTTCATTACACCATGGGAGACCTTTTGTTACAGGGTGATGCCGTTTGGCCTAAAGAATGCGAGAGCCACATATCAAAGAGCAATGGTCACCTTATTCCATGACATGATGCATGAGGAAATAGAGGTATATGTCGATGATATGATTGCCAAATCAAAGCATGGAGAAGACCATATTAGGGTTCTAAAGAAGTTATTTGACCGGCTCAGGAAATTTAAGCTGAAACTTAATCCTGCCAAATGCATATTTGGAGCAAAGTCTGGGAAGCAAGGTTTTATGGTCAGTAGCCGAAGCATTGAAATCAATCTGTCGAAAGTTAAAGCCATTTGCGACCTCAAAGCTCCCTCTACTGTCAAGGAAGTTCAAAGTCTCCTGGGTAGATTAAACTATATCGCAAGATTCATTTCTCAATTGTCGGAGACAGCCAAACCATTCTTCAAACTCCTGAGGAAGAATACTAAGATTGAATGGGACGTCGAATGCCAGAAAGCCTTTGAAGAGATAAAGCAATACCTTCTTCAGCCACCAGTGCTGGTACCACTAGTTCCAAGAATACCACTGGTCCTCTACTTAACCATCCATAAGGAGTCACTAGGGGCCATGCTTGCCCAAAAGAGGCCAAGTGATGAAAAAGAATGCGCGATATATTATCTCAGCAAGAAATTCACTGTTTTTGAGATGAATTACTTAGAAGTGGAAAAAACATGTGTAGCATTAATTTGGTATTGCACCGACTACGCCAATACACTCTCCACCATCGGATTTTGCTCGTGACAGAGAATGACCCAATCAAGTATTTGCTAGAGAAGCCAGCTTTAGTTGGGAAGATGGCTAAATGGCAAGTCCTAATTTCCGAATTTGATATACAAAGCGTAGCACAGAAATCAGTCAAAGGGGAGCCATAGCCGATATGTTGGCTGAAAATCCTAGAGAAGCAGAATTTTTCGACACAGCGGACTTCCTGGACGAACGTATTTTGGTAGTAGCAAATGATAAATGGACCATGTACTTCGACAGGGCTGTAAATTTATCTGGCTCTGGGACTGGGGCAGTTTTGATCTCTCCAGCTGGCCAACATTATCTTGTAGCTGCAAAATTGATATTCCCTTGCACTAATAATATCTCAGAATACGAAGCGTGCATCATTGGCTTGCAATTAGCCATTGACATGAACGTCAAGAATTTACAGGTATATGGTGATTCTGCACTTATTATTTTGCAAACAAAGGGTCACTGGCAGACACGCGATCCTAAATTGATCCCATATCATGAATTCCTTGAAGAATTAACGAAGGAATTCGAGGAAATATCCTTTGAATATTTGCCAAGGTCCCAAAATCAATTTGCTGACGCATTGGCCACATTGTCATCAATGTTGCATGTGATGGAGGGATTGGATATTGAGCAATTAAAGATCGAGATTCTCAAGCACCCAGCTTACTGTATGTCAGTTGAAGGCGAGCTAGACGGAGAGCCATGGTACCGCGACATCTTGAATTACCTCCAACTGGGAGAATTTCCTCAAGGATGTGAGGTAGCTGACAAGAAATATATCAAGAAGCTAGCATCAAAATTCTTTGTTTCTGGCGGTGTGCTCTACAAAAGAGCATTTGATTCAGTCTTGTTGAAATGTGTCGATGCTAGAGAAGCCAACCAGCTAATGAAAGAAATACATGAGGGAGAGTGCGGACCACACATGAATAGCCACCTTTTAGCAAAGAAGATCATGAGGCTCGGATATTTCTGGTTAAGCATGGAAACCGATTGTATCAAACATGTTCACTATTGTCATCGGTGTCAGATTTACGGAGACAACGTCAATGCCCCACCTAACGAACTGCACTTGATGTCTCAGCCGTGGCCGTTTTCCATGTGGGGAATAGATATAATCGGGCCAATCAACCCTTAAGCTTCTAATGGGCATCGCTTCATTTTGGTAGCTATTGATTATTTCACAAAATGGATTGAAGCGAGTTCATATGTCAACGTCACTGTGAAAAATGCAGCCAAATTCATTCGTCGTGACATCATTGCTCGTTATGGTGTACCAAAAGCCATTGTTACTGATAACGGCTCGAATCTGAATAACAAGATTGTGGACGAGTTGCTTCATGAATTCCAAATTCGCCATTTGAACTCATCACCTTATCACTTGCAAATGAATGGAGTAGTGGAGGCAGCTAACAAAAGCATAAAGAAGATCCTATCTAAGACGGCAGACAATTATCGTGATTGGCATGAACGATTGCCATATGTGTTGTTGGCATATCGAACCTCAATACGTACTTCGACAGGGGCAACGCCTTACTCACTTGTATATGGTATGGAGGCAATCTTACTGGTAGAGGTGGAAATTCCCTCATTGAGGATTCTCTCACAGATTAAACTCTTGGAAGCTGAGTGGATGCAACAGAGATACGAACAGCTGAATATGATTGATGAGAAGAGACTTAGTGCACTATGCCATGGTCAATGCTACCAGAAGCGAGTTGCAAAGTCCTTTAATCGCAAAGTTTGACCGAGACATTTCCAAGTGGATGAACTTGTGTTGAGGAAGGTATTGCCTATCATACCGGACCCACGCGGAAAATTCACTCCAAATTATGAAGGCCCTTATGTCATTAAGAAAATACTACCCGGTGGGGCTTTAATTCTGGTGGAAATGGACGGCCGCGAACTGCCAAAGCCTGTAAACGCTGATGCGGTCAAGAAATACTTTCCATGAATGAAATCAAGGCTGTATAGCCATTTCTTGTACAACCCGAGTCACTTAGAACTTGCATCATGCATTTCATGCATACATTCTATACATGCATATGTATTCGTGTTATGTGTATCTAGTTGCTTTGGTGGAAAGATTGTAAAATGAAGAAAATTAAAATGACAAAACAAAAGGCAATGGTCCACATTCGAGACATTCCCAGAAGTTGTCGAATACAAACTCAGGAGAAGGGTAATTTGGTATCATTTCCGATATACCCTCTCTAACCTCTTTTTTTGACGTAGTTTCCCTATTTAGCAGGAACGTCAGTATCCGAAGAATAAAGCCAATAAATTGATTTAAGCGGAATACATATCGACCAAGCAAGTATGTGGAGGTAACACATGTCCAATTCACCTAACTTGGTATAAAAGATGTGTTATTCTAGAGACAATTCAATTAAATAAAAAAGAAGCGCCTCATGGACACTACCAGCGCTTCAGCCTGGTGGTATGGGGAATGAAGTGGTCGGGAACGGCTAGGGTTCGATCCTCGAAGCGGCAATGAGTTTGCCATAAAATGTAAAAAAATAATAAGTAAATTTTTTTTTTTTTGCATCTTTTACTTTTGCAAAAGGAGGAAAGCGCTCGAACTAATGAGACCAAAGACACGAGAATCTCTTCAAGCCTTAAAACAATAGGTTCATCTTTCTTTTTTTTGCTGCCAAATGGTGAAACTGATCAAGGGGTCACCTAACTATTAAGGCACAGGTAAGTACTCTTCTTCTCAAAATCAAATGGAAAACAAATAGAGAATTTCCATTTTAAAAAAAAAGGAAAAAGAGAGAGAGAACACTTAATGTTTTCTAGAAACAAGCACAAAAAATGGAAATTGAGGAAACAAGTTTTCCACAAAATTTGCGAAAATCTTCTTTATCTTTAATTTGTCCATCCACTTGGCGGATCAGTCATTTCGAATCAAAATTCTTTATGGAGATTAATCCATCCAGATGATCTCAACAACAATGAAAGGTGATATTACTTATGCCAAGCGAGAAACACTTAGGATGAAGAAAAGCAACCCATTTCCAAATATGTCCTTTAAACACTATGGGATTCAAGGGAGAAAGAAAACCCGTGTCGTTTAAGGTCAATGAACTCATTCGCAAGCAGTACATAGATCAAGATGATAAGAGGCATTTCTTTCTTCTATCATACACACTACAGGTGACAATAGTTAGCCCATTTGAGCCTTTTAATGTGAAGAATTTTCTACAAAATACCCTTGTCAAGAACCACCCCACGATGGGCCAATTATGGAGGTCTGGGTTGACATTATTTGGAGAGGAAAGATGAGAAAGGCTTCCTTATGCTCACTTGCATAAATCATTTTGTGGTAACTTCAAGTGAGTTCTTATGGAAGCTCGAAGCATCCCAAGGTGAAGAAGAGCATTCTTTTCTCTACCCAAACACCGATACCCTTTGCTTAAACCAAGTTGAGCCTACTCGTTCATTTCTAAAACTCGAGTGGTGATTATCTCCCCACATTGGGGGTAAGGCATATTATTTACCAATGCAATTGGCATTTACATGAGAATATGAAAAGCATCTCGAAAGTCTTAAGAGCTCAAAAAGTCCAAAAGAGCAAAAGTCAAATGAAAATTGAAGGGCATGAAAAAGTAGTGTGCCTGGTAAAAGCAAGCCCAATGTCCAGGGAAAAGAAATGCTTGCATTGAAAAGAAAATCATTGCAAATGCAAAAGTCATTATGTTAAGATGATTAGCCAAAGGACTTTCGAGACAATTTGAATTTTAAAAGCCTAGCGCTTTTTTAAAAAAAAAAAAAAAAGATGGATAGATGATATGGTAATGATGCCATGATAATCACCAACTCTCAATTTCCTCTTTGAAAAAGTGTTGAGCCTTTTGAGCCTTTCACCTAACCAACATTACAACCTATTCCTGAAGTCTCTTCAGATTGGGATAATTCAAGTGGAAATTGGGATTTTCTAAAGAAGATGCCGCTCGAAGAAGTGAGAGCAAGGTTGTCTTTTCTCATCTTAAGGTTTCTTGACTTGTAAACCCGGCGAAGATGTGATCGATGATTAATTCATTTCATAGCCAATGATGTCTATCCATTGCTAAAACCATGACCAAACCTGCACTATGGTCCTCCTAAAAGACCTTTTAGATAGGTCAATGTGTACTTATTGCGAATGATTCAAAGCCTTGCACACTAGAAGAGTGAGATTGAGTGATCAGTTTATTTCCCATATGAATAGATGGGATCAAATAGCCATTTTCTTGAGAATATGCGAGAAGCCCTATCTGACTAGGGGTCCTTGCTTGGCATACTTAACAAACCTTTCTCATAAGTCAAGGTCATTCCGATAAGGACTTTTCTCCCAAGAGAATTTGACGATTAATGATATCATCCGAGCATGATGACAATTTTGCAAGTTTGTCAAGTAGTTGGAATTAGCTTGATTTGTTTATGCAATCATTGCTTTCGCACTACCGACACACTTTTGATATTGTTTTTGATGACATGTGTTGAAATTGATCTTATCTAGTATGCTTTCGCTACTAGAATACTTGTTATAATGAATTCTATTTGATGTGCAATGTCCATTTCAAAATATTCTCGAATGACAGGTTTCTCCAGTGAAACCACGCAATTTCAAAGGGTTCATAGGATAACCTTAAACCGTGCACTTTCAAGAGTTCTTGGTTACCTTTAAACCATGCAATTTCAAAGGGTTCATGGGTCAGCCTTAAACCATGCATTTTCAAGAGATTCTTAGTCATCCTCAAACCATACAATTCACACGGTTAGTGGGACTGCCTTAAACCACAAGGTTCGTGAGACTGCTTTAAACCACAAGGTTCGTGGGACTACCTTAAACCATATGGTTAGTGGGACTGCCTTAAAACCACATGGTTAGTGGGACTACCTTAAACCACACGGTTAGTGGGTCTGCCTTAAACCACAAGGTTCATGGGACTGCCTTAAACCATATGGTTAGTGGGACTGCCTTAAAACCACATGGTTAGTGGGACTACCTTAAACCACACGGTTAGTGGGTCTGCCTTAAACCACACGGTTAGTGGGACTGCCTTAAACCACAAGGTTCATGGGACTGCCTTAAACCACAAGGTTTGTGGGTATATCCTTAAACCACACTTTTCAAAGTATTCATAGGTACATCCCTAAACCACGCTCTTTACATTAAGCTCACTTGCATTTTCATTTTACTATTTAAAAAACAAAAAAATTAGGTGTCACCATATCTTTGAAAGAAATCTCTTTGAGCTTCATTCCAAAGAGAGGTAGCAGTTGACACCTAAATTTTTGCCCAAAAATATTTCATGTCAAATTCTTGCATATAAATTATCTAAGTGTTTAATATAATGTTTTAAATAAAAGATGTTTTTCCTATAAAAAATAATAATAATTAAAAAACAATTGAAAAAAAAAGAGAAGAACAAGTTGGGCCAATGATCTAAATGTGGCTAGCCAAGCCCGGGAGGTCGATTGAAATTCAAATGGCAAGTTGGGGCCAAAATGCAATTTCCAAAAGGTGAAAGACCAATTCACAAATTTTACAAAAATTTGCCAGAGCCCTTAAATCATCATCCTAGTCATCAATTAAGTTGAAATTGAATTTGGGCCAAGTCGAATCAATCAAATTGAGCTAAAAGACCACATTTGTATTGAATCGGGTATTTTCGGATAAGAAAATGACCAACTTTGAGGGACTTTTTTGCAAACTTGGGTGGGTAAAATTGCAAAATCCGATCAAGATCTTAAACTACTATACATGAGCTTGTTAATTGATCAAAAATTGCAGCCAAATTCATGGAATAAAGCACCTAAACCAGCTGACAAATCCCAGTCCACAAGTTGGTTTGAAGTCGGAGTTGTTGA
Organism: Eucalyptus sideroxylon x Eucalyptus melliodora; assembly: GCA_016097485.1. Classification (NCBI taxonomy): domain Eukaryota; kingdom Viridiplantae; phylum Streptophyta; class Magnoliopsida; order Myrtales; family Myrtaceae; genus Eucalyptus; species Eucalyptus sideroxylon x Eucalyptus melliodora. The sequence goes on from CM027826.1 coordinate 29,458,322, forward strand.
GCAAGCAACTTGGTGGCCCCACCATATCCTCCTTGGCTGTCCAACCAACCTGATCTTTGCACGTGATGGAAGACCGTAATGAGTAGTGCAAGTGGACGGAAATTTGCCAGGGATAAGCTGCTGGAAGCACGGGAAAGTCGCAGCAAAATCGGCACACTCAACATCTGCAAAATTGGAAAAAATTTGACTAAGTCAGAGAGTGGGTGGACTGCTTAGTTGGTAGGCTTGGCAGGAGGGCAAAAAGCCGGGGAAGAGATTGCTTAAGGCAGTGGATAAGATCTATGAAGCATGCTCGTTTGAGGGATAAGAGGGAGAAGACGGGAAACACGAGAAAGAGCTCGGAATCGTTCCCCAAGCACACCTTCAGAAGCAACTCTAGAAAAGAGACCCAGAAATTCCAGATCGACCTGGAGAGAGAAAAGTGAGATTTTCACACAACTGCGGCCAAAATTAGCCAAAACCTTCAACTAGAGAGTGAAACGTCATTCAAAGATCTTTCCAACCATAGGTCGCATGTCCCAAATGAAGATCTGGAAGGCCTCCTAAAGCCCCCGAAACAGTTCCCTCTAGCGGGCCCAGAAAGTCCGAAATTTTTTCTAAAGTGTTTAGTCTCGATTGGTCATGAGTGATGAAAAACGAGTGCTTTTGAGAAACTTGAGAGACAAATGAGGAAAGCCATGACTTACAAGCCAAACTATAATATATATAGTTTGGGTTGATTTGAACTTGGCCAACAAGGAAGGTTTGGAAGTCTAATTTTGGAAGTCAACGAAAAGCTTCGTTGTCACTTTTTCTTTTGCAGATCTCACTTTCAGCTTGAAGGAACCAACTTTCACGTGCTTCCAGAGGACAATTTCGTGGTTTCCTTGGCCAAGAGTCACTTGAAAAAGAAACTAGGAAGCAAGGTAAACATTCTAGATGGGTTCATCACCAGATTTGCAAAACGACTCCAACCCACATATTGGAGGCCATTTTCAGTTCGGTTTTTGCATGTTCTAGACTGTGATTTCTAGTTAAACCTGTTCCTTGCATGTGGTGGTATAATCTTGACACTTTAGTTCCACATTAGATTGCTTATGGGTCGAGATTGAAGGCCACGAACATGGCCCGAGGAAGCCGTTTTGAGATGATTTGATGCAAGCCAAGTATTCGATAAAATGTTGGAACCAAGTTTCAACCTTGAAACGGTCAATTTAAGCTCTATTATTATAATATCCATGTGATGTGTTGTTCAATATTAGCATATACCGGTTTAGGGAATTATTATTATTATTATTATTATTATTATTATTATTATTATTATTTAAAAATTTCAAAAAAAATTCAAAAAAAAATATAAGTGATAAATGGCATCAAACTAAGAAAAAATGACATATATGAAATTTTATTAATTTTATAAGGTCATTTTTCCTAATTTAATGCTATTTTGATATTTTATAATCATTTTTTGCAAATAATCTATTTTCCATAGATTCAAATTATTTAGAGTAGTTTCATGTATTTAGGGTAATATCATGTATATTTAAATTCCCATTTCGCTCATGGGGGTCCTGTCCCGGGGCATGATAACAAAGCCATGTAATATTATTTGCCCGACTTGTATCGGGTCTTTCTTTTCCGCATTACTTTCAAGTCCTTTCAATTTCTTGGATATTTATTTACTGCACCGCTTTTCAATAATTTGAGTGTAAATTTCTTTTCTAAATTTCTTTTCTAAAAAACCTACAAAAACATTTGCATGGACACTTAGTGGTTTCATAAAGATTATAATTGGTAATCAAGATTGTGTGGCCATTTAAATAAACAACCTTCCAAGTTAGTGGTACCGCAAGGGCGCTAATAGAAACATTGGCGTAAACAAGTCCCCGTTCCTAGAAATCTTTGGTTGCGTAAAAATCGAGGCAACACTCCCGTGTCTCGGTTGGTTTCTAGTCGACCCCAATAGGCTAGTGGCGACTCCTAGAAGTAGATAGGTTATTAAGAATTAAAATTTAAAATCCAATGTTGCACGAGGTATGGGTTTGGGAGAGCCCACGTCTAATTTAGGGCCGTTGGTCCACCTCTTTAGGAAAATACCCCTAATCCTTTCTTTCTTTTCCCCGGAGGAAAAAAAGAGGTCGTGACAATCGATGAGCCTAAAATTTCAGAAAAGAAATTATCGGAGGAAAAATTAGAGACCGGAAGAAAATTAAAAAGGAAAAGAGAAAATAATAATAATAATAATAATAATAATAATAATAATAATAATAATTTTATTTTTATTATTATTATTAGTTTATTATTTTCTTTCTCTCTCTCTCTCTCTCTCTCTCTCCTTTTTCTCTCTCCTCCTCCCCCACATGACCTTTTTCCCCTTTGTCGGCCATTCAGCCCCTTTCCCCTTTTCTTTTCTTTTCTCTTTTTCTCTCTCTCGACAAAACCCCTCCTTCATCTCTTCTTCTTCTTCTTCTTCTTCTTCTTCTTCTTCTTTTCTACTTCTGAGTTGCTGCTTCACCATCACCAACACACCCCCCCGGCAACCCACGCCCTACTCACCACCATGCCATCACCGCCCGTCACTTGGAGCTGCGCCATTCGCCGCCCTCCCCGCTGAACCGCCATCTCCATCGCGAGCTTCACAGCCGTCACTCGCCCAACATCGTTACTTGCCCAACGATGCCACTGCTCACCCCTGTGAGTGATTGCCGTCGTCCCCAAGCGACTATCATCACCGCCTGGACGCCGTCGCACTCCAAGCCGCCGTTGTAGTTGCGCCGCTCACCTGCTGCCCAGCCGCACGCCGTCCGCCCCTGCTTGCCTCCCTCACACCTATTCCAGCCACTGTCCAGCAGCTGTGGAGCCATAACAAAGCTCCCGTAGCCACCGCGAGCCTCTGCCTAGACCCCGACCACCCCCAGTAGCTTCCCTAACCCATACTCGCCTTAACCGGCCCCGATTCAGCCCTCAACCAAGAGCAAATAGTCAACAATGAAGTGGGTTTTCAGGTACCTTCCAAGGCTGTTTTGAGGTGGTTGTAGGTCCGGACCTTAGGCCCGCTTTGGAGTAAAACGTTCCCCGCAACATTCCCGACGTTTTGATCCAAACGGGTTGTTAAATGGGTGAGTTTAGCTCATTAATCCTTGCTTAGTTTGCTAATGATTAAGCATGATTAGGTGGTTAGATTAGTTTAGAAAAAATTAAATTAGTGACTTAATGATGCATGTTAGGCAGTTAGACTTAGTCATTAGCAAGTAGAGAGCTCCTAGTATTTAATGAATGAGTCTCGGTAATTTTTCGGGCTCGTCTTGGCCTCCAATTAGGCATTACGGGCCTAAATTGGATTTATTGTATTTATTTAATAATTTTCAGAATTATTTAATTAGTTATTTATTTTCCAAAAATTAGGCAGGGATAGTCGACAATCAGATTTTTATGCTGATCATCGTGGTGCAGTCCGTTTATTTATTCGAGCCTTAATTTGTGAGGAATTGAATTAATTGTGAATTTTAGGATTTTATTTCTAAGTTGTTCAATTTCAATAATTGATTGGAAATGACTGAGCATGGATCTATAGTGCCTTTGATATTTTAATAGGCTGTATAAAGTGGTAAGAAAGAAAGTTGTATGACGTGGCTCGATGACCAAATAGGTCACCTTGGCGAATATGTCGCCTTAGAGAGTGCACGTGAGTCCATGAATATATACATCACCTAGAAATAGCACGTGGCTCGGTGGTTAGTACGTCACCTTGGTGAATAGGTCGCCTTAGAGAATGCATGTGGCTCGGTGATTTGGTATATTGCCTTAGAGAATGCATGTGGCTTGGTGATTAGTATACTGCCTTGGCGAATATGTCGCCTTAAAGAATGCATGAGGCTTAGTGATTAGTATGTTGCCTTGACGAACAAGTCATCTTAAATAATGCACGTGGTTCGATGATTAAGTACATCGCCTTAGCAAATAGGTCACCTTAGAGAATGCACATGGCTTGGTGACTAAGTATACTATCTTATAAAATGAATAGTATGCATTAAAATGATCGGGAAATGGTCGATTGATATGAAATTGACTAGGTCGATTGATCTATGATGTGATCTGATTGGGTGATGTGATGTGATAGTGTATATTTAATATATATACTGACTTGCAGGAATGGAATTGAGGCCAAGATAAGTCCTCTGACTCGTGTTGTGCTTAGGCAACCTCTAGAGTGTATTAGCATCCTAATCGGGTCTTAGGGGGTATATCTTGCTAAGATGTAGTCTCATCCTGATTGTAGGACATCATTTTAGGTCCCTAGATGGCTACTCCTAAGTTTTTGGGACGGCATAAGAAGATCACAGAGCAAACCTCTTACTTTCCGTTTTATGGGTGCCCTAGGGGCTGAACCTATGAGCTGGTGAGGTCTATAGTTTGGGTCGATGCGAGTCGATGTGGGTCTCACCCACAAGGTGCCTCATTAATATAGATCATGGTACCGCCAGGCTCAAGATGGCAAAAAAGAGGGTCCCTTACCGGAGTCTGAGATACCTCTGTATGTTTTATAGGCCGCCTTTGGAAAAGGCAATGCAGATCCCCCTTTGGGCCCGGTCGTAGATGCAGCAGATCTCGATTTTGAATATATCGGACGTCCAGTGCAGTCTACTGAAGGCTCCAATTGGAGTGTGCATGATGATGAAGAGGAGGACGAGGGCCCATAGTTTGTGAAACCCCCACCCATGCTTGCAGACCTTGATTCTGAACTTGTTCAACTTGAATCTGACTCAATAGCCCGCTTCATATATATGTGCATTAGTTTGCAATGTATATAAGTGTTGTTGTTTTTGAAAGCTTGGAATTTAGTCATACTTTCCTATCCCATTGTTTTATTATATAGGGATTTTTTATTTGCTTCCGCATGCGTATTAAAATAAAAGGGTCAGCGATGTGTCTTGGGATGTCACTATTAATCAACCAGGAGAAGGGATGGGCGCATGCCCAAGGGCCAAGGCGTGACACCATTAGTTTCAAAGTAAAGAATATTCGGGATAAGGAAATGTAGTGGCGACCCTAATGAAATGGGGGTTGCTAAGGGAAGAGGGTGCCATAGTGGGTACATGGTCAGATTGAATCTTAAAAATTAATATCATTCCTTTTAAAATCTCACTATTTGATATAGTATATAAAAACATTTTCGAGATCGAAACCCAACACCTGGCATTTTTTAATTAAATACCAAAATTTCACAATTTTGAAATAATTAATCAAAAATCACAATCGCCACTCAATTACACAAATTAGCATTCAATTATATAAATTAATCATACCACGGCAATTAGCACAAAATTCCGGCTATGGGCTATTCCTGTATAATTTTTTGAAAAATATTAAATAATTAAATTAATTACAAAATTAATTAAATAAATGCAAATTAATTAGATAAATGCCTATTGAAGTCGAAAACACTAATTTAGCCACCTAATTGCACCTAGAAAAATAATGCACTATACTAATTAAATACTACAATCTAATTAACCCTTAACTAAAATAATCTAACCACCTAATTAGCATAATTAACTAACTAAATCACTAATTAATCTAAACTAACCACCTAAACTGTACTTAAGCTAATCTAATTATCTATTATGCATAATTAACCCCATAAACAAGGTTTAGCAAGTAAACTCACTAGATTAGCGGGCCGGTGAGTTCACAGTGACGGCAACACCAAGGTGGGCGAGACTCAAGTTTAGAGTGACACCAAGGGAGGCTAGGAAAAGGATGGAAAAGGCCATGAAGTCTCAACTAAGGACTAAGGTTTTGGTTCTGTCCAAGGCTGGAAGGGGCGGCTCGGCTTGGCTACGGCGGCTAGAAACGGCAACGCTAGATGGTGGTGGCTATAACGGGACCAGGTGGTGGCTCGGTGACTAGAACAGCCCAAGCAAACGGCGACCAAGACAGACGGAAGCCCAACGACGATGAGCAGGCGTGAGAGGCAACGTGCGAGCGCGATGGGCAAGCAGGCTTGGTGTGACGGCTTTGGGTAGCAACAACTACTCGGACGGATGGCAAGGGGCTTGGGCGGTTGATGGCATGGCTGGCTCAGCTTCATCTGGTTCTTGGTTGGTCTTCTTAAGCTCAAACAGCAATAATGGAGAAAAATGGGCAAGGAAGAAGGAGAAGTGGTCTGCTAGCTTTGGGTGGAACAAAATGCCCACAAAGTCTTCAAAAATATCTTGAATCATCATCACAAGGCCCCCGCCAGCCCAAGCTTCATCCTCAGCCAATTTCCCACACTAAGCTTCCCTTAGAAGTCACCTAAGGTGTCCAAAATGCTGCTCTCCCCCATGGCTACGAATTTCGTACATTTCCCTTCCAAATTCAATACAATTTCTCTCCAAAACAATCCAATTGATGCCCAAAAATTCTAGCCAAGTTGTCCACATTAAATCCATGATTTTCCTCACCAATTGATCCAACTTGAATGCCATAAATTCACATGAAAATGGCCCTCTAATTTTCCCCGTCCAAAAATGCTCAATTTTGATTTTTCGTCGAAAACTCGAGTTTGCAGAAAAATCTTCGGAGGATGAGTTGACGTTCCTAAAATAAATCATAACATGGCAGAACTTTCAATTTCTAAAATTAGGTTCAATTTCACGGTTGATTTCAATAGGACGCGATTTTAGCATGACCTTACCTACTGGGTAGCGTTTATGAATTTTTAGCGCATTTGACACGTGGTCGATTATTTTCAAGCCACATTGTACATCTTCGATTCATTGGCGACTCTCAGTTGGCGTGAAAATCTCGAGATTTCAAATAGGAGCACAGGGTATGGAAACGACAGAAAAATCAGTTTAATGCCGTTCAACGAGAATTTTGCAATTAGGTAGAATTACCCACACTTTAATTACATGCCTCTGTCGAACTGACTTATCTCCAACCTCGATCGATTTTGACGGTGTCGTATTGACCCTTGCAGATTAGCACGGTCGAGCAGTTGATTTCTGGTCAAATTCTCAAGTCTGTCGCGTTTAGATTCCTTAACGGCTTCACCAGATAGATTAGTTATCTCGTGAGTGATCAACTCAGAGAAAAAGGCTATAGGCGCATCGACGAAAAACCTATTTCATTTCATCAAAAACAGAATCAGAAAAGCTTATTTTTAAAATCGTTTATTTCAGAAAAAAAATAAAGTAGCTAAAAGAAAAAAAATGAAAACAAGAAAAAAGAAAAAGAAAAAGAAGAAAGCAAGACATACGTGATGACCTAAACATTCACATTTCACAAGCCTAAACGTTACATTCTACCTTGTCTTAATTTCTCTCCTTTTGTCTCCGCTATAAAAGCTTCTCAAAATCGGTTCATGTTATTATTAGATGGACGCGAGTCAGAGACGCCGGGTTCGATGAGATCGCGGCCTAGATCTTGTCCTCGCCAAGGGCTCCGGATCTGACCTCTCTCATGGGAAGCTTCTAGGATGAGATCGCGGCCGCCTCGTCGTCCTCGCTGGTGGCAGTGGTCAAGCTCATGTTGGAGTCCAAGGACTCAGAACCAGAGCTTGGGTACCACCTAGAGGCTTCATACGACGTGCCTCGGTCTCCCGCCTTCAACCACAGCTTCGACTTGCAAAGTCGCGAGCAGCAAGGCCAAGTCGGTATGGGTTGCATCCCAGTCGTTCAGGATTGCTCAGTTCCAGGAGTTCAATGATCGGATCTGGAGTTACGATGACTCGTTCCAGTTAGGAGCTGGAGAGGCGTATGGTGCAGGAGAGGGTGAGTACGTGCCGTTTCAACTACTCCGATGCTGGTTTGGTCTGTTGGATCTGTTGGGTTTTTCAAGGCGATAGGAGACTGTGGTGGCACTATAGGTGGGATCGGAACGTTTCACTGAGCTGGCGGACGCTGATTTGCATTGCCAAATCTTAGTATGTCAATTGGGGGACATGGACACTGGACAGATCGTTGGAAGGGTTGGACCCATCCTTTGATTGCAAGGAGTAAAACGCCTGCACAATCGATGACTTGGAAAACTCTCACAGATGAAGTGATGAAGTGTCTCTTTCGGAGAAAGGCTCCTGGTTTGCTTCTCTTGGAAAAAACTTTGTCTCAATGTGTTCACGTAGAATCAATATATTTTTTTGTTCATTAACTGCGTAATGAAACAGAAGAATCATCCGCTCATGGCTTTAAGGAAAGGATTGCTTGTCCTCCGCTTGAATTTGGTATAACGGGGACAAATGCATTTGCTTTCACATTGCCTTGGCTATCCTTAGGTTCTCTGTTTCCCCCCTTTTCACACTAACACAATTCCTCGTGGATAATTTGTATCTGAAGATATGCAGCGGATTTACTTAATTTAATCTTACATAGGATTATAATGATTCATTGAAAGGAAGGGAGTGGTTGCGCTACACGTCGCAACAAGAGAACTCCCGTCCATTCTTGATCTAGAACACTAACTTATACGTGGCGTCTATCAAATGACATTCTGATTTGTTTTAAAAAAATGATAACAGGCGACAGGCAAAGACATCCCTAGAAGTAAGAATACCCGCCCACTTGGCATAAGCAACAGCTCAAGGCATGTGCCACACCGTTATCGCCTATAAACTTGTGACTTTTCTTTTCTTTTTTTACGAGTAGAGCAACTTTTTTTCTTTAATAATTCAAAGAATTTAGTTCTTCTTGACTACCTGAAAATTCACGGAATATGCTGCTAACTCCACGAATTTAGTTCCTCTTGTTTAGGATTAAATTTGTTTTATTTGTTTTTGTGGTACTTAATAGAAAACTTATTAATTAAACTCTCTTTAGGGAGAATAATGAACGGATTCTGTGGTGTAATCGCATTGATAGCCAGGCATTTCTTTAATATGTCCCCGAGCAATTTCAACGACTTTTAAGAGGCGGTGACCAATCTTTGTAATCGTCGTAGGAATAACAACAAGATGTACCGGGAGAAGAATGGCATGAGATTGCTCATAGCCTGTAGACAAAGCATGAATACGATCGAGAACTACGAGAAAGATATCAACAGACGTATCGGTTTGCTTTCTTTTGGTATGCTAAGCAGCTCCTTTATTTATTGTCCTTGGGTTCTTCTTCTATATTGAAATACACGAAATAGGTTATTTGGCAAATTATTATTATTATTATTATTATTTAATCTCCAAAGAGACTAAGCTATATGAAAATCATATCTTAACTATCATCAAATCCTGACTAGGTATCATCGCTACTCCATCAAACTAGTTCATTTACAGGACTAGGCTATTAACAAAAGATCTATAGAAGATCAATCCTTAAAAACTAAGCTGTCCTAAAAACAGTTAGTCAGATCCATTCGCCAGCTCTTCAATCTCTTCAGGCACCAGGGGCGTCGAGTCCTCCACCAACCCATCTGGAGTATCAACATCACTCTCACCTAGAGCGGCATCTATGATACTAGGGGGAATATCAAAACACCTGAGAGGACCATCCAAGAATCCATCCGGTCTGTAGCGATACCATACTCTGAATTGATGAGGGGCCCTATGAGGAAGGTTCTCATCGGCCCAGACAGTAGTCACTGCAAGTTTATAGACACAATGACTTCCGGGATTGGCATAGTAAAAAATCCTCTCAGTGACCCTCACTGGTCTACCAAAAAGCTCTGGAGGATCCGCCATTTAAGGACCTGAAAATATTATCCCACAACGGGGTGAGATAATGTCTCAGCGAGTTTTACACCTTAAGACTCGATTAAGAAGACATATGCCCTAGGGTGCTCTAGCCACACAAAGAGGATAGATGACTTACCTCGCCTCAGTACCTTCCCGCACCTTAGTACATTTCATAATTCAACCAATCAAATCAATCCCAACGATTCAACTCAATCATACTATCTATCTTTTAATACCGTCTATCAAATCATTCATCAATAACACATATGCTCTCCAAAACTATAATATATAGATAGTAGTTCACCAAAGCTGTAGATTGATAGTAGCTTGCCAAAGCTGTATAGACAAATAATAGCTCGCCGAAGCTGTGTAGTATATATGTATAGTATAAATGCTCGGCAAAGCTATAACATACATAATTCAACAAGAGAACTGAATAAACGATCCTTTAAGAACCAACAATTCAAACTGGTCCTACAAACCAATTACGGTGCTAAAAGCCAACACCGGGTATTTTCAAGTTCAATACCAAAACTTCTCCAATTTCACTCAATTCCACACTTTTGGAATAATTAACCATAATCATCATTTTCACTCAATTTCTCAAGTAATCATACAATTAGCACAAACTGATCACACTTTGCTATCATCACTACGAAATTCTAGCGACCGCCATCCAGGCAAAATTTTCGAAAATATTAAATAATTAAATTTAATTCCAAATTTTAAATAATTAAATATTATATTATAATAATATAATTTAATAAATAATATTTATAAAAGTCGAAATAATTAATTAGGGCTTATACAAGATTATACTAATTTAAACATACAATTATCCCTAATTAATCAACCACTAAACTAATCATACATCTAATCTAATTAACATTTAAATAATCTAATCTAACCACCTAAACCTAATTAGACTAATCTAAACACCTCTTAAGCATGATTAACTTACTAAGCGAGGTTTAGAGGATAAACTCACCGGTTTTGTGCGTCGGTGAGTTCACAACGACCACAACGCCAAGGTGGTCGATAAACCCCGAGGCGGCAACACCAACGGAGGTCGGGAAGACACCAAAAACTGGCCTCGAAGCTTCCAAGGCTCCGCTATCTTCAGCTACTAATCTTGGATCGGAGAGGGCTGCTCGGCTTAGCTAAAATGGCGAGAAGAGACCGGGGGTGCATTGCGGCTTGGAGGGGCGACGATGGTGGCGGGCGGTGGCACAAGAGTGGCTCATGGCTACCGCACGGTCACGGACGGGGACTCAACGGCTTGGAGCGGTGAGCTGGAGTCACGAACAGCGGAACGGCGACACAACGTGCGGCTAGACGTGTAGGCTTGCGGCGGCAACAATGGCTGCTCCGATGGCCTTTGCGGTGGACGGACGGCAAGTAGTGAAGGAGGGGACGAAGCTGGTCGGTTTTGCTGGTTCTTGGGAGCTCAAAGGAGGACAACAATGGAGAAAGTGAAGTCTAATGGAGAAGATGAAGTGGCTGAAGAGAGGGGTCCCCTTGGTGGCTTCTCTAGGCTCAACACTTGCCCTTTCCTCCTCTCTCTTGCCCCCACCTTGGCCGGCCCACCCCTCAGCCTCTTTCCTCTCCTTAGCTTCCTCAAGAAGCTTGCCAAAGTGTCCAAAATGTTGTGTGCCAAGGGAGTTATGAATTTTGGACATTTATATATTGAATTCTCAATCAATTCCAATCAATTGAAGCTCAATTAAATCAGTCCATGCGATTTGAGCGCGTCCTAATCTACCGAGTAACTTTTAGGAATTTTCAATGCAATTGACCCGCGGTTGATTACTTTCAATCCACGACATCATCTTCGTCACATTGGCGACTCTCAGTTGTCGTAAAAATCTCGAGATTTCAATTACGGACACAGGGTACCCAAAACGATAGAAGAATCGATTTAGTGCCATTCGACGAGAATATTGAAATCAGGTGAAATCACCAATACTCTAATCACATATCTCAGTCGAATCGACCTATTACTAATCTCTATTCGATTCTGACAGTGTCATAAGGATCCTTGCAGATTAATACAGTCAAGTAGCCGATTCATGGTCAAATTCTCAAGTGTATTACATTTAATTTCCTTAATGGCTTCAACTGATAAACTAGTTATCTCGTGAGTGATTAGCTCGGAGAATTGAACTATAAGCGCGTCGATGAAAATTCCGTCTTATTTAATTGAAAGCAAAATCAGAAATTTGGGATGTTACATCGGGTCTCCCGACGGGTTGGGTCGCCCACCAGTGATCGGCCGGCCACCTGCTCCGGCGATGACCTCATTGATGACGTCATTTGTGACGTCAGCATGTGTCGGTTCACGACGCACGTGCCGCGGCTTCTGGCTGCGCGTGTGGGGGCATCTGGTGTCTTCTGGCAATGCTCGACCCACCATTAGACTCATCTCGACGAGTACTTTCACCCTATATATTCGAAAATTGATTTTGGCCGAAAAAATATTTCAAAAAATGGCCAAAACTATACGGGTGTGCGTGGCCCTGAACTAGTTCTTCGCTTCGGTTCATTTTCGATGATTCAGATTGCATTTCAGAGCAAGAAACATTCAAACAATGTAAATTTCATACTCTTGATCTCGATATCAAATGGTAAATGAAAAAAATTGATGAAAAACAAGTCAGAAATCACGACCGGGCTCTGATACCAATGTTGGAATTCAAGTCGGCGGAAGATGACTTACCTATTTCCGATGTGCAGTCAACAATTTACCCCAGAACGATCGTTGAATTGTGGATGAATTATGAACAATATTACCTCACGTTGGTTTGAATGTAATCATGAGGAAAACATCTAATTTCCACAGCATAAATGCCAATTGTTCTTGTAAATGAGAAATGGAACATCTTCTTTTTCTTTTGATGGAAAGGGGATAAGAAAATGAGAACTTTCTTTTTGAGCGTACGTTCTACCAACCCCCTCAACGGTTGTCTTCAGGAGTCTTTTATATGACTTTCTCACACCCTTTCAAAGGGTATCTTTCCATCGTAGCCTATCAAGATGAAATGGTGCGTTCTCATCGCATCCCATCATGGACATATTAATAAAATACTATAGGAAGGAAATCTATCAAAAGAGAGAAATTTACAATTTTATGTTTGATGTTTTCTTTTAATTGGAAGTTAAACTTACATGGGTGGATCCACTTTAAGTAAAGCTCCGCGTAAGCTTTAGCAAATATTTTAATTGATGTGCAACAGTTTGCATCTACAACACTCTTTAGAATAATATAATAAATATGATCCTAAAGCCATGCAATGCAAGGGCATAAGGCCAGTTAAAAGCTCGTGATTATTTTGGTCAGTACTTTTTTCTACAATTACGCAAAATTCTGTTCCTAGGGTTCTTCTTTTTCATTGAATCACATTAAATAGGTTATTTCACAACATAGTTTTCTTCCTTTCTCTCCAAAAAGATCGAGTCTTAATATCATCAATCCTAACCTGATATCATTGCTGCTCCACGCGACGGGCGAGAGGAGTCTCGGCGGTTATGGGTTAAGCCGTGGAGCGAAGGAGATAAATGGACAGGCTTGGCCCCGAACCTAATCTGTTACCCATATCAAGCTGGTTTATTTGACTTTGTGGTGATGTTATGATCTTCTTAAAAGGTGACAAGGCTCCTCTAAAATTAAATGTAAAATCACTTTTAACAGTTTCAACAAATTTCTGGGTTGAAGCTTAATCATCACAAATTGAACTGTTTCTAGTTACGTATGGTGGAGCTTGTTGCGATGATCAGCTATAGTTAGGTGGCATTCTGAGAAGAGCATTGTCTATTAAATACCACGAATTTCCTTTAGTTATCTGTTAAAGAGCCTAAGTATTTGGTCTGCTAAACCTGAGAATTACTCTACTTACATATGGTGAAGGCTTTTGAATGGGGGCAGTATACTGAAGCCTCATGTCAAACATACCAGTGGGAGCAGCGAATCTACTTCCTTATGTTTTGACAATGGGCATCTTGGAGTGCTACTAGAACTTTATTGTCACGTCCCAATCCTCCGAGCACGTACCCATCTCACTGCGGTCGATTTAATAGTGATGTCCTAGGACGCATCATCAATCCATTCATTTTAATATACATGCGGAAGCGATTAAATAATCCCCAGACAACAACAAGATGAGATATGAAAGTAAGGCCATAATTTTCAAAATTAGAAATTACAACCAACAGCACACTTATATCATAAAAAGTCATACACAAACCAAGTCGTATATGTACAATACATGCCACTCTATTAAAAAAGGTCTACAAAACAGGGGTGGGGGTTTCACAAAACTATGGATCATCATCCTCCTCTCCATCTTCATCCACACTCCAACTAGAGCCTTCAGCAAAATACATTGAGGACCCTGGATCTGACAGGTCCGGGTTTACCTCCGCCATTGAACCCCCTAGAGGATCTATCGTACCATTTCCAAAAGCAAATTCCAACACATACAGAGGTATCTTAGATTCTAGAATGAGACCCTCTCTCTGGCCATCCTGAGCATGGCGGTACCATGATTGATATTGGTGGGGTACCTTTTTGGGTAGACCCACATCGACCCAGATTGTGGACCTTACCAGCTCATAGGTCCAGCCTCTAGGGCTCCCATGCAACAAAATATAAGACGTCTATTTTGTAACTTTCCTTGGCTAACCAAAATGCTCAGGAGGAGCTACCATCTAAGGACCTGAAATGTTATCCCACAACGGGGTGAGATGACGTCTCAGCGACTCCAACCCCCTAAGACTCGACTAGGAAGAAAATACACTCTGAGGGTTGCCTAAGCACAAATACGAGTCAGAGGACTTACCTTAGCCTCAGTCTCTTCATACAAGTCAATACAATTTGAATGACCATCCAATCATTTCAACCAATCAAATCATCACATCCGATCGAATCATCGATCAATCAACTCAGTCGATTACATGTCATCACAATCATTCCCCAGTCATCTCAATTGATACTATCTATAAGGTCTGATCATCATTAGGACTATGCACTTTACGTTGATAATAGATAGTATAGCTCACCAGAAGCTACCAGATATACTGATAGTATACTAATTATGCTCACTAGAAGTTGCCAGATATATAGATAATATACTAATTATGCTCACTAGAAACTGCCACACCATAGTCCGCAAGTTGATATAATATATCATCTTGATCATCTAACAATTTTGTCATTTTTATCATACCCGATAAAAATACTAGTGTGTGGGTACATGATCGGTGTTAGCCAAAATATAATATTTCTACTTTTGAACATTCCACTAGTTTCAGCAGTACCAAAATATATTTTTGGTACTGTAGACCAACTCTCGGTAATTTTTCAATTAATTACCAAAATTAACAATTTTTGGGATAATTACCCACAATTACCAATCACACTCAATTTGCATAAAATAATAATCAATTAAATAAATAGACCACATCATTGCAATTAGCATAAAATTTCGGTCACCGGTTATCCCGATCTAATTTCCAAAAATTAATTAATTATTTAAATAATTACGGAAAATAATTAATAAATGCCGATAAATAAGACTTAGGCGCATAAAACCTAATTGAAAGCTAAGACAGGCCTAGAAAATTTCTGAACCACTCTAGATAAATACTAGAGCTTGTCTAGGCTCTAATTACACTACTCTAACCACCTAACATGAAATATCAATTAATTAAATTTCTAATCTAATCTAACTATCCACATAATTCATACTTAGTATAAACTAATCAACGCTTAAACGTCATTAACTTACTAAGTCAGGATTACGAGTTAAACTCACTTAATTAATGATCCGCTCGGATCAAAATGACAGGGGCGTGACGGGGGTCGAGAAACTCCAAAGCGGGCCCGCTAAACAGGGTCAGGAACAGCCCGAAAACAGCCCAAACGATGGTTGGAAACCCACTGCCGTTTGCTTCTATGGTGGTGGTGGTTGAGGTCGAGAGAGGTGGCTGGGTTGGTTGGCTAAGGTGGAAACCGGTGAAGGTGAGCAGCGGTTGTGGTTGCGGTTGCGGGTCTAGGCAAGGCTGGTTGGCGGTTGAACGGTGACGAGCTGAGCTCTGACGGCCACGAGGGAAGCTCGGGGACACAACTAGAGCAAAGATGAAGGTCACAGATGACTGCAGTGTGCAGGTGAGACGCGAGCAGCAGCAGTGCGGTTCCAGGGTGTGACGGTGGCTACTCGGCTCCGGCGGGTGGCTGCAACAACGAGGGGCTTGCCGGTTCGATCCTCTAGGTTTGCTAGGGAGTTTTGGTTGTGGAAAATGGAGGAGATGGTGGCATCGACGGGCTGAAGGAGAAGGAGGGGACCGGTTGCTTGGAGGGGGCCACCAATGGCCTCTTCCTCATCTCTTTGTCCCCTAGAGCTAGTCCACCTCCACAACTGGCCTCCTCAACCAATTCCAGAACAAAATGCCCCTTCTATGAGGCTTGAGTTGGTCCAAAGGTTGGATCTATGGGGGGCACACGAATTTGTACACATTTCCCTCCAATTGGACTTCATTTCCTTCTTGAATTAATCCAATTCGGCTTTGATAAATTCCAATATCGAGTCCTTGATCAAATTGGCATTTTTCCCTACCAACATAACCCACTTGTATCCCAATTTCATGATAAAAAACAGTCCTAAGAATTTTCTGAACAAAAACGCCACTACCTCGACTTTTTCCCCAAAAAAACCCGGTTTACAGAAAAATCTTCGAAAGGCGAGTCGACAGTACTAAAATGACTTGTGACATGACAGAATTTTCAATTTCTGAAATCGAATTCAAATTCGTGGTTAATTTCGATCTAGCATGATTTTAGCGTGACCAAGGCAATTTGTTAACTTTCAAGAATTTTTAGTGCAAATCACCCGTGGTTGATTTTCTTCGAGCCACTGTAAACCCCTTTGACACATTGGCGACTCTCGGTGATCATGAAAATCTCGAGGTTTCAAGTATAGAAAAATCAATCTAGTGCCGATTGACGAGAATTTTGCAATTTAGTGGAATGACCTATATTGAACCACACATTTCAGTTGAGCCGACCTATCTCTGATTTTTAATCGATCTTACTATGCCGAAATGATCTCTGCAGATGAGCATAGTTGAGTAGTCGATTCCTGGTCAAATCCTCAAGTCTATTGCATTAAAATCTCTTAATGACTTCGCCAAATAGTCTAGTTATCTCACGAGTAATTGACTCTAAGAATAGCACTATAGGCGCGTCGATGAAATGCCCGATTTATTCAATTGAAAATAGGTCTGAAAATTCAGGATGTCACATTTATTCTTCTTGAGTTGTGTAAGATGCTGCCTTGAGATTAATGATAAAGTTTCATACGTTATTTATGGTGATAATAGGGAATGGTCCCCTCCTAAGCAAGGTTATGTGATTCAATATTGCCATGCTCTAATGCCATTTGCTGATGCTTGGGAATTAGTCAGAAATAGGAGGTCCAAGTTTCTATGGCATAGACTTATTTGGTTTAATCCTAATGTTCCTAAGTTTGGGTTGTTAGCTTGGAAAGCTGCTTATTAATGATGGGCTTGGCCAATGTTATTGTACAAGCTGCACTCGTTAATGATAGACTTATTTGGTTTAATCTTAATGTTTTTGAGGAAAGCGTGGGATGAAAATATGAAAATGGGCATCATCAGAAAAAAGCAGGGCCTATTTGTTTTCACAGTGATACTTCATAATCTAATTTTCTTTTCTTTTCCTTTTTTAGTTCCAGACAAAAGCATTGATTTATGAGCCCAAAGTTCTTTGCCATGTGACGTTAGATGCTAAAGAAGCCAAGATTCAAATTCTGTTAATTTTAATGCTCGATGTGTTGGAGAAAACTTCTATATTTGTTTTGAAGTTGACAAAACGTTTCCATCAGTCTAGTCTGAAAATTTGCAGACTCTATCGTCAAAATCGAAGACCTCCGAGACTCAAGATTTAAAGTTTGCCCTCATTGACAGTTCACAGACCAACGAGGAAAAGTATTATCCGTTGAAGAAGACTTTTCCAGATGCAAGTATATCTTTAAGGATTTGATTCGTGCGAGTTGAAGAAGATCTCACGGCTAGAGATGGCACCTCGAGATCTATTATTCATATTGAATTTAATTCGA
Organism: Eucalyptus sideroxylon x Eucalyptus melliodora; assembly: GCA_016097485.1. NCBI lineage: Eukaryota > Viridiplantae > Streptophyta > Magnoliopsida > Myrtales > Myrtaceae > Eucalyptus > Eucalyptus sideroxylon x Eucalyptus melliodora. Next base: position 29,476,079 of record CM027826.1, read on the forward strand.
ATAATTTGGATCCGTTGATTGGCACATTCGAATACTTGCAAGGTTCTACTTATGAAAACCTAGATCCGATTGTATGAGCGAGCGGGATTGGTGGATTATTATCATGTTTCTTAAATAACTCGAGATCTCCCTAATTGATTCTGTCCAACGGGTTGATTGGAAGAACTCCTTTGGAATGTGCCAACGGATATGAAGACATGGAGGAGTATATAAAAAAGACGCTCTAGTTATTCGAAAGTGTGCGTAATAGAAAAATTCCAAAGTCGAAACTCCTTGTTCTTTTCTTTGTTTCAATTGTTGAGCTCAATTTGTACTCAAAAGAGATATTAGATACTTGTGAAACCTTAAGGAAGTATAGCGAGTTTATATATTGTGGAATCAAGGACATGAGACTGTAAAATCTCTTTTGATTCTTAGTGGAATCCAGCCAGTGCGCTGTTAGTGCGGGAAAGTGGATGTAGGCTTGGTCTAAGCCGAACCACTATAAACCTTGTATCTTCATTCTCTATCCCTAATCTCTTTTCTTCAATTCGCAGCTCTATATAATTGTTTATAGTCTTTTACATCTTCAGTCTATCATTCTTAAAAGTTGAATTAATTTGTTAAGATTTGTAAAAACGACTTTGATCACCTATTCACCCCACTCTAGGTGCTTTTACTAGTCCTATCACATTGTTTGGGCATGCATGTGAACGTGCACTATTTTCTAAGGAAAGCATAGGATGAAAATTTCCTTTTTTACTTATTGTTGTTTTTTCGTCACCCTTCTGCTCGTTCTGACTAGTTTGTCATTTTGATTGTAAGCTTTCGGTGCCGGACCGTTTTGTATAATTTTGGTTAAAGCTCAATTTATTCTTACTTTACCCAAAAAAAAAAAAATCATTTTTACAGTGATAATTCAAAATCTTTTTTTTTTTCAAACAAAAGCAGAGATTCACGAATCCAAAGTTCTTTGCCATGTGAAGTTAAATTCCAAAGTTGCCTTGATAGCTACAATAAATTTTGGGAAAAAGCCAGCAAAAACCCCAAACTTTGCCTTGAGTGACAAATTTACTCCGAACTTTGTTTTGTGACGTGAAAAACCCCGAAGTTTGCTTACTGTGACACATTTACCCCATTGAGGGTATTTTCGTCTTATTTTTTCTATTTTTCTTTTTCTTTTTTCTTTTTTATTTTTTTCTTCCTCTTTCTTCCCTCTGCCAGCCATGGTTGAGCCAGCGGAGGGAAGCCGGCGTTCGGCGAGGGCTGCCCTCGCCGGCGTCGAGCAAGGGTCGCCCTCGCCTGGGCTAGCTAGGGCCGCCCTCGCCGGCGTCGGGCGAGGGAGGCCCTCGACTGGGTCGGGCGAGGGCCTCCCTGGCCCGATGCCAACAGGGGTGCCCTCGCCGGATCCGGCGAGGGTGCTCGTCGACGTCGGATGAGGGTCTCCCTCGCCCGACGCCGGGGGGTGCCCTCGCCGGATCCGGCGAGGGTGCTCGCCGACGTCGGACGAGGGCCTCCTCGCCCGACGCCGGCAAGGGGTGCCCTCGCCAGATCTGGCGAGGGGTGCTCTCGCCGACGTCGGGTGAGGGTGCCCTCGCCAGATCTAGCAAGGGAGGCCCTCGTCTGCGTCGGGCGAGGATGCCCTCGCCAGATGCCGGCTTCCCTCCGCCGGCTCCGCCATGGCCGGCGGAGGGAAGGAAGAAGAAGAAGAAAAAAAAAAAGTTTTTAAAAGTAAAAAGACCAAAATGCCCTTATGATTTAGGGTAAATGTGTCACACAAATGAAAGTTCGGGATTTTTTGTGTCACAAATAAAAGTTTGGGGTAAATGTGTCACAATTAGCAAATTTCAGGGTTTTTCACATCACAAAACAAAGTTCGGGGTAAATTTGTCACTCGAGGCAAAATTTGGGGTTTTTTGTGGCTTTTTACCATAAATTCATGCTGTCTCAAGATTCAGATCCTATTAATTTTAGTGCTTGATGTTTGGGTAGGCATGTGAATGTGTGTTGTTTTCTAATGAAAGCACGTGAACGTGCACTATTTTCTGAGGAAAGTTGTGATTAAACAATTTTGAGCATTGATTGTTGGGGAGGTTTTGCAATTAGTGTTTGCCATTTAAGTATTTTCTATTATTTATAAGTATTGTAGACTTGTATTATCTTAAGAGAATTTTTGTACAATAATTGAGGTAGGGTGCCTGTACTATGTTTTATCTAATAAATGAGGCGATTGGCCTTGATTTTTTTACATTAGCCAACTTCAAGAGCTGTTTCAGTTTCACATATAAAAAATTTAAAGTTGAAAAGCATCCTCATCAGCTTGCTTTAATTATCTCACCACACATTGGTACTTCAGTACCAATATATATATATATACTGTACAATCTTTTTGTGTTTTATTCACGCAAAGTAGAGATTCAAGAACATAAATTTTTTTACCATGTGAAGTTAGATATTGAAGTTGCTGAGACAGCTATAATAGTTTTCTATCTTCTCAAGATCCAAATCCCGTTTATGTTAATGCTACAATGTTACTACTAAACAATCGGGGCATGTGTGCATTCTTTTCTAAGGAAATCACCTGAACGTGCATCGTTTTCTAGGAAAGCATGTGATGAAACTATGAAAATGTGCATCATTAAAGAAAGCTGGGCTAATTTGTTTTCCCAATGATACTTAATAATCATTTTCTTTTGATTTTAATTTCTAGCAGAAGCAGAGATTCATGGATATAAAGTTTTTTCTTTTTATTTGCCATGTGAAGTTAGATGCTAAAGTTACCCAGACAACTATACTAATTTTGTCTCTTCTCAAGATCCTTCTCCTGTTAATTTCAATACTCCGATGTTTGCTACTAAACAATTGGGATATGAATGTGAACGTCCATCGTTTTTCAAGGAAAGCATGTGAACGTGCATTGTTTTCCGTGGTAAGCATGTGATGAAACTTTTAAAATGGGCGTCAAAAGCAAAAAGCTGGGCTTATTTGTTCTTTAGCTCCCTCTCAAAGAAATTTTTATTTGTTATTTTCTAGACCACGTGGGAGGCTTAACTATTGCTTGCCAGTACCTAACACTTTTTTATTAAAACGGTCGCCAGTGATTACTTTTTTAATGCATAAACTTACTAATCCCATGAATTAGGTACTAACCTCATATAAATTCCTATTCTTCTATATTAAAACTTACCATTGTGATGCAGCTATCATCACTTATGTTTTAAGTTGTCGCTTTCTTTAAATCTTGAATGATAAGAATCAGCGTAGAAAATTACTTTTTCTATGAAGCATTACGAATGTAAACAAGTTAGTAATTAGTCATAGATTAAAAGTCAAATTTCTTGTAGAAAGTTACTAATTGCATGAAAAATTATTACCTGCATACATACTTGTCACATAATTTCTTTCGGGAATCCAAGTAAAGCAAGGAGGAGGGGTTAAAAAGAAATGAAATGACATGATTAAATTGGCATCCATAGAAATGTTAAACAAGCAAATAACATGGAAGGGGGAGCTATGAGATTTGACAGCTAATCATGATTAGGTCAAGCATCTTGTCAAATGTTTTGAGTAATCTATAGTCCCCTATTGAACAAGAGAGGACTCATGATTATTCTTATAAATTCAGACCTAATTTCAAATGGTCGCAACCATATATACTTTTGAAAGCTCAGTTCTTCATGCGGAACGGGTTTTGGCGTAAAATTCTCTTATATGCTTGATATGATTGAGAATAGAACATGAGTTTAGTGCTTTCCAGAAAAGCGGCTTAAAGAGTTTAGAGCAGTGTGTCTATGAAATGACAAGGAGAGTGAACCTTGGATTCAGTGTCTTTATTTTTATATTAATCTTTGATACGTATGGTCTTATAAAGGAAGTATATATACACTTATATCAGTAACATAGTTGTCCCGGTTTGAATGCAGTTAGTGTTCGAAATAAAGATGTATGATATTAGACTAGGCAAGAACTAGAACCAGAAAAGGTAGTAAGAGTTCATGTCCAATTTACTGCTATAAATTTTATCATCAAGTATAAGCTGATTTGTGCAGCCATTGGAGCATTTCCCGTCATAGAGTATTCAAATATCAAACCACATTTTCGTCTAATAATTTAAGCTATTCAAATAATTGATAATAGTCAAACAAAATTTTGCATAGTATAAGAATAGGTGGTTATAAGTTTATATTTCGTCAGCCCCTAATTTGCCTCCTTATTATATATATGTGCATGCTTTAATTTTATGATTAATTCCAATCTATATGTAAAGAGGTGTGTTAGAGTATTTAATTATTAAACAAGGTTGTTGGGCATGATTTGATTGTGCTGGCTGTATTGTAGCCTTTGTAAGTGAATGATGATTCTTGTTTGTCGGCTAACAGAGATACTTGCTTCTATAAGATCGTTTTGCGACAGCAAAGTGATGTTGGCGAGTGGAGAAATTTCTGTTTTCCGCTGGCCTTTTGGAATACGGAAAAATCAGGAAAAAAGGAAAAGAGGAAAAGAAGACACTTCAATCCGAAAGGACAACGATATGGTCACCACGTCAAGTGGATTTCAAGCTTTACAAGCTTTACGCTTTCACCTATGTCGACAAAATACATTTTTCTTTTATTTAATCTAATCTAATCTTGGACACATTTTTGCGTTTTTTTGGCCTGAAACATATGAAATTTTCAGACTACATAAATATCGGTACGTAATTTACATATAAATTACTGACTCTGATGATGATTACCTTCTTTCATTCAATCATCTATGAATAGTAAGAAAGTGAAGTAGAATGAATTTTAATGGTTGAGCCACATCACAAAAACTCAATTCCCTCTCAATTTTCGTACCATTCATTAGACACATTACTTTACAATAAAGTACAAAAAAATTTAATATCTAATTTAGGGTTAGTTTTGTTTTGCAAAAAATGAATGATTTAGAAAATATTTTCCTAAAAAATAATCATTCTTTGCAAAAATTAGTTTATTTTATTTTTTATAAAACCAAAAAAGTTAGATTTTTCCAATGTCAAGTGGGCTAGCTCTTTTCCTTTAATAATTGCACCAAACTTTTCAAAGGAATTAGAATATTCCACAACCAATATCTATATTCAAACTAACTAGGTGATTATTTATTTGAATAGTTAATATATGCATATCGTTTTTGCTTTTACTTAGATGCTACACGATAATAACATGTGAAAAGTCAGGGCATGTGTTCAGCATAAATATACATCTTTTTACTTTTCCGCCACAACACAAATTATAAAACAATTAGATACAAAAGTACGTATCAATCAATATGTCTATATTATTAAAAATTGTGCGACTAAGAAGCACTGAACATCTACAGACAAAAAATCGTGTTTTAAGGTAACAATGCAAAGGTATTCGCTTGCTGGTGTGTCTCGACAAAAGGAAACTTACCCACCAGCCAAGAATATCTTCAGGTAGGCGAGGTTGGTTTTAGGCGGCAATTTCAGTAGCCAGTTGGTTTTGTGGGAACTAACAAATCACCTTCGCCACTACTGGCTGACTGGTTGCTCAAGGCTTTTTCGTTGAACCTTCCCGCAACTCTCTTGTTTCCGTAATGCAAAACGACAACACAAGAGTCCAAAGGCATGAAAAGAAGAAATGCATTAGAAGAGGGACACCAAAGGTGGATGAACAGCGACACCACCATAATTGAAGTGATGGTCGTGAAACATGTTGTTGGCAAGGGAAAACGAGAATTACATCTTTCTGGAAGAGTCGTTGAGAAGAGTCACTTCTCCTACCACATCCTCTATCAAAGATGATGACTACTTGACTTTCACGCAGAACATGAGACCCGCTGATGATCCAAACAGATGTTAAAGGATACTTCAGGTAGCCTATATAGATATTAAAGTATTCACACGAGAAAACAATACGGGTTTTTTAAAGTATTTGCAAAGAGAGGACTAGCCAACTTCAAGAACTGTTTTACCATTCCTTTTATTAAAATTTTAAGGTTATAAAACATCCTCATCAGCTTGCTTTTATGTGCCCACCACATAAAAGATTTCATACTACTTTATTCGAAATGGTACTTCATAATCTTTTTCTTCTTTTTCATTAGGGCAGAAGCGGAGATTCATGAACATAAGTTTATTTAACATGTGAAGTTAGATGTTGATGTTGCCTAGAGACCTATAATAATGTTATATCTTCTGAAGATCAAATCCTGTTAATTTAAATATATGATGTTACTACTAAACAACTTAGGCATGCATGTGACGTGCAATGTTTTCTGAGGAAAGCAAGTGATGAAACAGTTTTGAGCATTGACGAAGGGAGGTTTTGCTATCGGTGTTCGTCATTTAGGTAGTTTCAATTTTTCTATTATATCTTCTGAAGATCAAATCCCCTAATTTGAATATTCGATGTTACTACTAAACAATTTGGGCATGCATATGACGTGGAATGATTTCCAAGGAAAGCATGTGATGAAATAGTTTTGAGCATTGACGAAGGGAGGTTTTGCTATCAGTGTTTGTCATTTAGGTAGTTTCAATTTTTCTATTATTATTGTACACTTGTATTATCTTAAGAGAGTTTCTGTAAAATAATTAAGGTATGGTGCTGCTATTAAGTTTTATTTTTAAAATGAGGTGATTGGCCATTAATGAGGGACAATTAACAAAGGGCAATGCTATTTCCACCCCTATATGACTAAATCCATCCATTTTTCACCAAAAAAGGCAAAACTGCCTTCTAACATTCAATTGCAATTTAAATTGGTGGTCCCAAATTTATCTATTTTCCCTTTTTTAGTATTTCTATATCCATGTAAAATCTACTTATCATAATTAAGAATTTCATATATTATGTTTTTTTTTATAGCACTATGCTTTTTTATAGCTAGGTATTACTTCCATAAAGATTTGTTTAGTCGAAAGGAGAAGTTTCCAAGCAATCTAGTTCTTTTCTATTGAAATTTATGGATAAATTGTTAAGTAGATAAAATTTTATTGAATCAAAACATTGCATAAAGTAAGAACTTTGGATTGACAAAATAAAAATCATCTATGAACTATTTATGAAAAAAATATCAAGATACCTCATTGTGCACAATATTTTTATTATATTCTTACGCGCCATCTATAAAAGTATCTCGCCAATATAATAAGGAAAAAAGATATAGTTTTTGATATAGTAAATAAAGAGACTTAATAAATGTTTTAGACTAATGAAATTAATAATAAGTTCACCAAGAAAGTGAGTTTTTCAGATAAAATTGAGGGTCCTCCTTGACTCCCAATAAACCCGAAACTTTCACCCTCTAATGGGTTAAACTGAATCGCTTTATGATACCAGTCCATCTTAGCCCATTGCTTGGTGAGCTAGTCCATGCCAGTTATCACATCAAAATCATACATAACTAGGACTATTAAATCTATCTTTCCCTCTCACTCACCAATAGCCAACTTGCAACTAGGACAGCCTATCGTAGACAACACCTTATCATTTAATAGGGTAGATATACTAATGACTGACCCCAACAATTCATGACTTAACCTCACCAACTCAATAAACTGTTCAGCTATAAACGAATGAGCAACGCCAAGGTCAAATAAAGCATAAGCAGTATAGTCATTTAACGAGACCATACCTGTGATTACATCAGGTGAGTCTTTTGCCTGTCAACTAGTGACGGCGTATACTTTGCCTTGAGCTGGAGGTCTATTTATTCCACCTTGTAGTGCATTCTGCGGCATGAATCCCCTGTGCTGACCCATCGGTGGTGGCGACGGCAATTACTGTGGTCCCATCGGCTTTTTGGGATAGTTTCTAGCCAGGTGACCCTGCTAGCCATACTCATAGCAAGCACTGATCCTAAAATGGCACAAAGCCAATCCATGTTGCCTTCTGCAAAAGCGACACACGCCATTAAAACTCGACGCTGACTTTACGATCCCATTCTTCCTGTTGGACGGAATAGGATACCTTCCTCCGGTCATGGGCTTCTTCCCAAACCGGTTTCCATCACTGGTCGAACCAAATCTTGACCCGAGAGACGGTAGCTTGTTCACTTAGGTTCCTCTCTATCAACTAGGCCCGTTCATGCAAATTGTTGTAGTCCTTCAGGTTGAACAGTACCAACGGATTCCTCAACTCTAGTCTGAGGCCATTCTTGAACCTCCTAACTCTGTCCTCTGGATCTTCTACTAGTCTCAAGGCGTATTGAGGTAACTCTGTAAACTTGGCCTCATACTGGTCTACTTTCATTAGACCTTGACGAAGGCGTTGAAACTCCTCCATCTTCTATTCCCTAGCACTATTAGAGAAGTAATTGCCGTTGAAAGCTTCAATGAAAGCGTTCCACTCTAGAACCACACCTTTAGGAACTATTTTGCCTCCGGTGGCTCTCCACCAGGTACTTATGTTACCCTGCAACTGGTATACTACAAGGATCACCTTTTCATCCTCTATGAACCTCAACAATGTAAAGGCCTTCTCTAAGTCCTGGACCAAAGGGTTGTAGCCTCAGGATCCTTTGCACTTATGAACCTTAGCGGGTTCAGCTTTAGAAACTACTTAACGAGCTTGTGCATCGGCTTCTTAGCAACCACATTCGCAAGTGGAACATTAGCAGGTACGGCAGAAGCTGCAACGGCAGTAGTGGCAGCATTGGCGGTAGAAGTGGCGGCTGCGGTAACGGCAGCTATAGCAGCGATAGTGGTAGCTTGATTTTGGGCCTGCTGCCCTACCACATTCCCCATGATCTCTAGCACTTGCATGATCCCCTCAATTCTAGGATCGCCACAAACCGCTACACCAAAGACCGACCGGCGGCGACGCTATCCCACTTGCGTTGGCCTGAGCCTGCGTCTACCTCGGCCACCTCGGGTACCGACCCTTGTCGGCGTCCTACCCCAAGTCACATGGGCTATTGCCCTCTTCCTAGGAGTCATTTGCTCCTAATCACTCATAACGCAAGATCCTTACAGAACCCGCTTTCCAATCCCACACAAAATTAGAAACTGAGTGACCACACAAACACGCTACCAATCAAATATCAATCACATGCATAAGCATAAGAAAATGGCTTTTACTACTAACTATCCCATAAGCCATTGCATTTTATCACTCCAAATGCTAACCAGCTTTGATACCACTTCGGGCTGGAATGTCACGCCCCGAACCTTGAGCGCGCACACATCCCTCGGTGGTCGGCTAAATTGTGACATTCATAGGACACGTCACTGACCTAAACGAATCATGCACAAGCGAAAGCAAAATCAACAATCCCCAAACAATACAAACATGGGATAGAAAAGCAGGACAATAAATTTCCACAAATACACTTTTATAAACAAGCAAGTCAGCCTTACAAGGTTATACACAAAAATCACAGCCTCAAAAAAGGGCTACCTAGCCAACCCTATCTCGTGCCCTATCTACTTGGGATCCAGGTCTACAACAACACCGTCAAGTGGGTTAGCTACTCCCTCGCCCGCAACGGCGGGTACGTCGAAACCCTAAAGGGGACCTTCCCACACGTGATGGAACAACGCCCTAAATTGATGAAATACTAACTATGGTAGGCCCTCATCGACCAAGATAGTGGTCATGATGAGCTCATGGAGCCAGGGACTCTTAGGGATAGGGACATCGGTACTCTACTCAGTATACCCTCGTGGTTGTTCAAAAGGAACCGGACGGGTCTCCATCTAAGGACTTGTAAAAAGTTAAACCACGACGAAGTGAGACGATGTCTCAGCGAGTTCACCCCCTAAAGCCCGATTAGGAAGGTAATGCGCCTAAAGGAAGTCTAACCACACATCACAGAAGACTCACCTCACCTCAGCATCTCCTTGTACATCAGTATAACTCATATAACAGATGCATATAAGAAATGCACACATCAATTGGAACGTCACACTCATATCTCAATCAATCACAGGAGTCCCGATTATAAGGCCAAATCGTTATGACACGTTCTATTTTGTGCCACACAATTTTGTCCCATAATCAGGCATGTTTCATCTCAATCATTCACTCGTTCCAATTGATTACTGCCACACGCAGGCACGGCCTACTCGACGTTCGGCAATCTTTTGGCGTAACTTGGCATCGTCTCATCCCTTGAGCATGGCAACGTCTACCTCTAGACAGCATTCTCGAAGGAGCATCGATCCGGCCTATATCGCGATCTAGCATCCGTTGTTAGGAACATTCCATATAGGAGCAACGTCCACCTGATGCACATTGGAGACAGGTTCTCATAACCATCACACGACCATCTAATCTCGGCCAAAGAAAATGTACTTTACACTCAAATGCCTCAATTAAGATAATGTGGTTGGCCTATTTTCTTTGTATTAAAAACATCAGGTAAAATAATCGTGTGTAGGTACACGGTCAGATTGAACCAGAAAAAAGTGATATCATTCCTTTTAAAAATCTCACTATTTGATATAGTACTTAAAAACATTTTTGGTGTCAAAACCTGACACCCAGTAATTTCTAATTAAATACCGAAATTTCGAAATTTTGGAATAATAACTCAAAATTAACAATCATCACACAATTGCACAAATTACCACTCAATTACATAAACTGATTGCACCACGATAATCAACACAAAATTCTGACAACCGGCTGTCCCGGTGTAATTTCCGGAAAATATTAAAAAATTAAATAAATTACAAAAATTAATTAAATAAATGCAAAAGTAATTACATAAATGCCTAATTAAGCTAAATATGCTAATCTAACCACCTAATTAGACCTAATTAAATAATGCACTAAGCTAGATAAATCCTACAATCTAATTAACCCTTAACTAAGCTAATGTAACCACCTAATAGGCTTAATTAACCAACTAAACCACTAATTAAACTAAACTAACCACCTAAACTAATCTTAAGCTAATCTAATCCCATACGAAGCATAATTAATCCCATAAGCAAGGTTTAGCAAGTAAACTCACCGAATTTGCAAGCTGATGAGTTCATCTGCGACGCCAAAAGAGGTCCGAAAGGGGCTCGAGAAAAGCCCACGAAATCTCAGCCCACAAGCGAGATTTTGCTTCGTTTTGGGGCTAAAGGAGCTTGACCGAGGGCTTGGGCTAGTGCTAGAGTGGGCACGACGGGATAGCGGCATGAGTAGGGGGTCAACGGCGGCTTGGACAAGCGGAGGCGGACGGCGAGCTGGCAACGCCGAGCCTAGTGGACGCAAGCAGGGATGGCTCGCGAACAGCGAGGTTAGCGCGGGGTGTGGCGGATGTGTGGGCTTGGGTGCGATGACCAGCGGGACAGCATGCGGGCATGCGACTTCGGCAGTGAAGGGCAGTCGACAGCTAGGTTGGCTTGGCTTCCTCTAGTTCTTTGGCTCTCAAAACAACAACAAAAGAGGAAGATGAAGCAAGGAAGAGGAAGGAGGAAGGGTTGCAGCTGGCCAAGGGGACAATGGCCTCAAAAGTCTTCAAGAAATATCTTAAACCATCATGAGGGAGGCCCCAAAGTCCATAGCGATCATACTCAAATCGGTTTACTATCATTCGACGAGAATTTTGCAATTAGGTGGAATCGCCCACACTTTAATTACATGCCTCAGTCAAAATGACTTATCTTCAGTCTCTAATCGATTTTGACGATGCTGCATTGACCCTTGCATATTAGCACGGTCGAGTAGTCAATTTCTGGTTGAATTTTCAAGTATGTCGCATTTAGATTCTTTAACGGCTTCACCTGATAAATTAGTTATTTCGTGAGTGATCAGCTCAGAGAAAAAGAGTATATGCACGTCAATAAGAAGCCCATTTCATTTCATCGAAAATAGGGTTGTAAATTAGGATGTCACAATTTCCCTTTATGGATGGGTTTTGTAGGTATAATCAAATTTAAATGAAAAAAGAAGACAAGGGAAAAAAATCTTTCCTCACCCCGTAGGGGACCTTTTATTACAAAGTGATGCCCTTTGGTTTGAAAAATTCAAGGGCAACTTATCAAAGAACAATGATCGCTATGTTTCATGATATGATGCATAAGTAAATTGAAGTGTACATGGATGATATGATTGCCAAGTCAAGACAAGGTGAAGACCATATCGAGTCTTGAAGAAGTTGTTTAGCTAGCTTAGAAAGTTCAAGTTAAGGCTTAATTCAACAAAATGCATATTTAGGGCAAAGTCCGGGAAGCTACTAGGAATCATGGTTAGTAACCAAGGCATTAAGATTAATCCATCAATGGTCAAAGCCATTTGTGACCTAAAATCTCCATCCACTATTAAAGAAGTACGAAGCCTACTAGAGAGATTGAATTATGTTACAAAATTCATTTTCCAATTGTCTAAAATGGCAGAGCCATTTTTGAATCTCTTAAAGAAGAACGCTAGGGTAGAATGAGATGAAGAATGTCAAAAGTCCTTTGAAGAATTAAAGTGGTATATTTTGCATTCACCTATTTTGGTACAGCCAATTCCAAGTTTGCCGCTAATCCTCTACCTCATCATCCACAACAAGGCATTAGGAACCATGCTAGCCAAAAATGGACCAAATGATAGGAAGGAATGGCCAATATATTATCTTATTAATAAATCTTCTACCTATAAGATGCATTATCTTGAAGTTGAGAAAACGTGTGTAGCTCTAATTTGGGTATTACATAGATTGCACCAGTACACTCTTTACCATCAGCAGAAGTACAGCACAGGCGCCAAAACTTGGCAAGATAAGACACGTAAGTGCCAAAAATTAAGAAATGTATAAATAAATATCAATTTAAAAATAAAATTAGGACACCTGAGTGCCAAGTCCGGTGACTTTTACCAAAAATCCTACATGGAAATTTTTTATTAATATAGCTCGTTTATGTGACTCATTGGAGAGATAAGTTAGCAAAGAAGAGCCACAACAACAACGTTCTGGCTCTTATTTGAATTTCAATATAAATATTATTTAAATTAAATTTAACCAAAAAAAATCAAGGAAGAACTTGCAGAAGGTAGTCAAGGGCTATGCAAGCCCTCAACCAACACCTCCCTACCGTCACCAAGAAGGGCTAGTAACGATAAGGGGAGGGTCAGTCAGGGTCGACAGGCCCTAGCCAAGGGCCGATGATCCCGACTAACCAATGACAAGGGCATGCAAGCCCTCACCTAGCTTTGGACTGAAGGTCATGGCCCTCCCCCAAATGCGACAAGGGTCGCCGACTCTTGCCTACCCGAGCCAAGGGTCGCTATCACACCTCGATTCTTGAGTATGCACCCATCCCTTATCTTGGTCGATTAATAGCGACGGCCCGGGACTCTTCGCCAACCCATTCATTTTAATATATACATGCGGAAGCATATAGAATCCCCAAACAATAAAATAATGGGATAGAAAAGTATGATTCCGAAATTCCCTTTTAAAAGCAACCACACTTATATACATTGCCAATCATAGTGCAAATATATGCAAGACGAATTGTTAAGTCAGGTTTAAACCACCAGTTCCTAAAACAGAGTATGCAAAATGGAATCGACTCCCCTTAAAAGAGAATTGTCCTATGACTAACTAGTCCAATAGGATCGTTAATTCTTCAGGCTTCCCCTTCTACACTTTGGGCCTCCAGTCCTTCACCAATGCCATCTAAGGACCTGAAAATGGTTATTCAATAACTAGTGAGACAACATCTCAGCAAGTTCTACCCCCTAAGACTTGATTAATAGGCCAATATACTTTAGAGGCCGCCTAAGCACAACATAGATTAGATGACTTACCTTGGCCTCAGATTCCACCTGCAATACAATACAATTCAAATAGACACCAAATCACTCACCTCGAATTGAAACATTGATCAATCGACTTAGTCAATTACATGTCAATCAAACCACTCCCTAGTCATTTCATTCGATACTGTCCATTCTCCATGATAACCTATTTAGTTACCGAGCTAGTATATTATAATATTCATTCTCCGAGATGACATATAGAGTCACTGAGTATATTCATCATAACGTACATTCTCCAAGATGACATGTTGCGTCACCAAGCCGTTATGGCATGTCATCCATTCTCCAAGATGATCTATAGAATCACCAAGGTGACATTTCATACCGTCCATTCTCCAAGATGACCTCTAGGGTCATCGATCCGGTATATAAGCAATTCTTTCTCAAGATGATAAGAGAATCATCGAGCTATAATAGTATAACGTCCATTCTTTAGGTGACATACGAATCATCGAGCTGTTATAGTATTTTTGTTTCGAAGACACAATCAATTTTACCATTTTCATCATATTTGATAAAAGTACACGTGTGTGGGCACACGGTCGGCCTTAACCAAAATACAATAATTTGCTTTTTATTCACCCACTCCTTTCCACAATACAAAAATAGATTTTTGATGATGTAGACCTGACCCCCAGTAATTTTTCCACTTAATTACCAAAATTATACATCTTTGAAATAAAATACATATCCACACAATTTCACTCAATTTGCATAATCAGTACTCGGATAAATAAACAAAGAGCACCACCGCAATCAACACGAAATTCCGGTCGTTGATTATCCTAGCCTAATTTCCGAAAATAAATAAATTATTAAATAATTACAAAAATTATTAAATAAATGCAATAAATCCAATTTAGGCCCGTAATGCCTAATTGGAAGCCGAGACGAGCCCGGAAAATTACCGAGACTCGTTCAATAAATAATAGGACTTGTCTACTTGCTAAGTACACTAACCATTTGCCTAACATGCATAGATAAATCCCTAATTTAATTATTCTAATCTAATCTATCCACCTAATTGCACTTAATTAAATCTAATCAACCCCTAAGCATCATTAGCAAACTAAGTAAAGATTAGTGAGCAAAACTCACTTGTTTAAATGCGAAGACGGGAACATCGCGACGACGGCGTGATGGTGGCCGAACTTAGGCTCACAACGATGCCCACGGGCTTGGATAGGGCCTTAAACCAGCCCAACTAATCTCAGCAAGGCTGAGCCTTGGCCTTGGGCTTCTGCAGAGCTACTGGTCGCGGGCTTGGGCCTAAGATAGGCTGAAGATGTGCTGGACTAGCTTGGGCCTCGCTGAATTGGGCTCAGCTTGACTGAATTAGAACCTGCTAGCTTCAAGATGGGCTGCTGGAATTGAAGATGGCCTTGAAATGGCCCAACTGCTGGGCTTGCAGCAGAATTCACGGCTGGACGCACGCGGTCAACCGACTAGCTGGGGGAACGCTAGGTTAACTCGGTGGCTTCTTGGACGCATGCTGCTGGAGGAGAGGCACAAACGACGGAGAGGGAAGGACGAGCGGCTTGCGATCAACTGCCAGGGAGACAATATGTTGAGTTTGACCGAGAAGTGGGCTAGCATGGCTTTGGCTTCGCTGGTAGCTGGAGGAAAAGAACGTTGACTGGGCTTGGATGAAGCGAGATACGGAGGAGGAGTCAACGAAGGGGGCAGCTCCGTTGGGGCTTTGACCAACGGTGGTGGGGGCTTGGACGCGTGGGCGTGAAGCATGTGGCCAACCGACCGTTGCTGCTGAGCTCGGAGAACGTAGATGAAAATACGAAGCGGTGGAGCAGCTGCAGAAGGGCAGAGCAGTTCAGTTCGGCCGAGAGGAAATGAAAGCGATGCCAAAGACCAAGGAGCTGCACGCTGAATTGAAGAAAGTGACAAAGAGACAGAGGCGGTGAAGAGGGGAAGACAGCGACGGGAGGGGGCCCAAGGTCAGAAATTTCATCTACTCTATTAACTCAACGTCCCCTATTACTTTTTCACAAGTAAATCCCACGAAAAATCAATTTGAATGCAGATGTTGCAGCCCCCCTTGCCCTAGCTCTGAATTTGACAAATTTGAGCTTCAATTCCTCCAACAACTTCCCCAATTGAGGTCCAAATTTGACTAAGAAAAATCTCGTACAATTTTGTGTAAGTTCCGACACTCAAAGACTCGGCTTGGAAGTCTAAATTTCCTTTAATTTGGCCCATCTGAATTTCCATTGAAATTCTGCAACGTCCAAACGATTTTCCATAAAAATCTTGGAATCTCTTAAAATTCCTCGAGATGATGAGTCGCGTTCCTAAAATAGATTGTGACACGATAGAATTTTTAATTTCTGAAATCAGGTTCAAATTCGCGGTTAATTTCAATCCGGCACGATTTTAGCGTGACTTACTTTACCGAGTAAATTTTAGAAATTTTCAGTGCAATTAGCCCGTGATTGATTTATCTCGAGTACATCTTCAACTCATTGGCGATCCTCGGTTATTATGAAAATCTCGAGATTTCAACTACAGGCACTGGGTACCAAAACGATAGAAAAATTGGTCTAATGTCGATCAACAAGTATTTTGCAACCAGGTGGAATTACCCGCACATTAATCACATATCTCAGTCAAGTCGACCTATTTCCGGTCTCTGATTGATTTATGACAGTGCCGTAATGACCTTGCAGACCAACACGGTTGAGCAGTTGATTCCTGGTCAAATTCTCAAGTCCATTGTATTTAGATTCCTTAATTGCTTCCCTATATAGTGCAGTTATCTCAAGAGTGATCAACTCAAAGAATAACATCTAATTTTTAGTTGACACGTCATTAAAGGTAAAAACTTGAGATTAAGGTTTCCGATCATGACATAATCCGTTTCTCGAATTAAAAGCGTTGGTTTTCACTTCTTCTTTTTTATCAGCCCTTCATTTGTGAATTATTTTTTTGCCATTTTCATTAAAATCTCAAAAGGTCAAAAATTGAATTTTTTAGTTAACTTTTTGGTTAATTCTTTGACCAAAAAAAGTCAACCCTAAGTCAAAATTTGGATTTTTGTACCAAAATTTCCTAAATAGTCCCAACTTCACTTTTGCATTGAAAATTTTCAAAAGAAATCGGAGTTTGACTTATTAATTAATGTTTCAATGATTAAGCACTAAAATGTTGACTTTCGGTCAACACTTTGAACAAAAAATTTGAAAAAATTTGAAAACTCTCAAATCATCTTATTTTTAGCATGAATTTGACTTTGGCATAAAACGTTTTAAAAAAATCAATTATGAACCTAGTTTTCTCCAATTTGCATATTTAAGTTTAAAATTGGACAAAAATAAAATTACTTTATTTCTAGTCGTTTTTCAGCAAAACATTATTCATGACATTTGATCTAGAGGTTATTATGCACCCAATTTCTGAACCAATTTTGGAATCTCGCACTATAGGCAAAAACCCCAAATTTTGGCCCTAATTAGGGGTCCTAATCAGTTCTTCATGATTTGAGTAATTTCACCTTTAATAAGCTCAATTTCTTAGTGACAATCAAAATCCAGCATCAATTTTGGAAAATTCACATGAGAACATCACAATTTGGACAATTTGACGTACTCAAAGGTTGTAAAATTGAGCTAATGCGTTCCAAGAAAGTCGATTTGACTTGGCCCATTTTAGACTAGCATCCAATTGATGTACAATTGTAAACATAAGTCTAGTTTACGACATCGTTTTAATAGGAATTCATAGAATTTGATCATTTTATGCACAATTAACAAACCTGGGTTATCCAATTGCATTCAATTTGATCACTTTCGCATAAGACAATTTTAATTTCACTTTAATTGGGCAAAATTAGGACTAGGGTCGACTATGTTCCACTTGTTCAAACTTGAGTCAAACCAATTACAAAAATGCCTTTCGTTGTAAAATTACTGAAGTGCCCCTATCTAGTCATCAATCCAAATGATTAAATCTTGGCCTTGCATTAGTCTATTCATCTTGGTCATTGATTTGTACACTTCATCAATCCATGTGATTAAATTTCAGCCAACAACAAGCTTGCTTATCCATGAAGGATCTTGCTCTTCACTTTTAAATCCTAGCCATTGGATAGGATTCAAACCTAGAAGGGGCATATATATTAAATCTTGGCCATGCATTAGTCTATTCATCTTGGTCATTGATGATATGAGCTGTTTGCTGACTTTGTTTTATGAAAATGTGTTATCAACATTTGTAAAGCATGATTCTAGCTTTCATTTGACATATTGCACGTGACATCCCGATTTCTGACCCATGAGAAATGACTATAAGTTTGGTGTTTCAATGATAAGAATTGGTCATGGATTGTTTCAAGGATTGACCATGGACTGATTGGCCCAACTAGAAGGGAGGCAAAGATTGGCCATGGATTGATCAAGTGATCATCTGTGAACCAATCCACTGACCATGAAAGTAGACTTGAGCCATTTGTCCATGGACGATTGCTCCACTATAAAGGTTGGTCATTAGATGGTAACGTACCATCGTGGATCGATGGATGGTCATGGATCATTCCAAAGCGGTCATGTGTCGATCGTGGGTGATTCTGCTTGGTCATGTATGGACCATGGATGACCATGAGTTGATCCAGTGCGACCGTGCGTTGGTCATGGGTCGATCGCTCCTTGGCAACCACATGGCAACCGAGAGCCAACCATGTACCAAGTATGCTCAGCTATGGACTAGTCGTGGACCGACCATTAACCACTTATGATGGATCTTGGATCTAGGCAAGAACCCTGTTGTGTGCTAGACCTTGCACCCAGGCCTCCCCCAAGCTCCGAGCTAGTCACAGGCCTGGTATGCTCTGCTAGAGCCAACCCAAGGGCCGGTTATTAAGCTCATGCCTTGGGCCACCGATCTAGCCAAGAAGGCAAACTTTGCCTATGACAACCACATCGAGGGTGGCTTTGCCACGAACCTCAAGTGTGTCGAAATGGTCATTAGATGATGTGTCACGCCCCGAACCTCGAGGGCACACACATCCCTTGGTGGTTGATAAAATTGCGATGTCCCATGATGCGTCACCGATCCATTCATTTTATTGCACATGCGAAAGTGAATAAATAATCCCTAGAAAACACAGATCTTGGATAGAAAAGCAGGATACAAATTTTCACAAAATACTTTCATAAACAAACTGAGTTTATATACAAGGCTAGTCTATAAACAAAAGCCTACTCCAAAAAGAAGAGTACCCAAGCCATCTAGGCACAAGACTCCTCTATTGAGACCTCCGAGACCTCCAGGGGTTCTGAGTCTTCGACGACACCATCAGGGGGGTCAGCTATCACCTGCCGCGGCGTTGATCGCAATGGTAGGGATGTCGAAATCCCGCAGGGGACCTTCCTGGACCCTATTAGGCCCATGGTGGAACCACGCCTTGAATTGATGAGGTACCAACTGAGGTCGGCCCTCATTAACCAAGATGGTGGTCACTATGAGCTCATGGAGCCAGAGGTAGTTTGTCATTTTGTCCTTGCATGAAAACCTTTTGATACTTACAAGATAGGAGGGACATGCATACAATGCCTAAATATAGGATTTTTTTTTTTTGGTCAAACTAAATATAGGATTTTACGTTGCAAAAATGTGCAAGTTTTTTTTTTTTTTTTTATGTGTAAAGAGATCTTTAAGATTTTTAATGCAATTATTTACTTATTTACAGAATTCATAAAATAAAGAAATCAAGAAATCAAGTAGAAGCATTTATTCAGGCGTGCCCAAGTTCGAGGGATGAAGAGACATCGTCTTGATGGCATCCTATCACGTGTGAGAAAATATAGAGATCATATCAAACCAATAAAAATAATTTACACAAGCATTACCCTAAGGAAATCAAAAATGTCCATCTCGCAAAATCATACCTTAATACCTCGACCTTGCTTGCTGGTTGTTTTCCACACTTTGTCTATTGAAGAATTGTTCTCCATGCTTCTCTCCCCTTTGTTGATTTACAATGCAACTACATAGATTTATATCCCTTTAATGTTCAATTGTCACCGCTCTTAACTTAATCTTTGGATGTATATTTTTGACTGCTCAGTTCATACAAATTGACATTCAAATTTGATAATTGTACAAGGATTCAAATGCCTTTTGTGGAACTTGCTCGAGCAAACTTTTGTAAGGTGAGTTGACTCACGTTCAATCCCAACGAATGAGCCAGCATTTTTAGTGCAACACACCTATATCTTTTCTAGTGCGACTTCATTCTTGGGCAAAGAATTTCAAGACCAACAGTCATTAAACTTTAGGTCCTATTTATCGATTTAGAAGACTGACAAACCGCTATTGTCAATTTCACCAACAATATAGAGAATTTACCATCAACAAATCCAATAATTAATTATCGATATTTTTAGAAAATTTACCACTTAATCAAAATCTTATTAGTGAAATTGATAACTTACAAAGAGATTAAGCATAGCTTGTACGCGATGTGAAGATGATGAAGAGTAGAGCCTCCTTCGTGGACAATGTGGCCGGAGAGAGAGAGAGAGAGAGAGAGGCGGATGATGGTGTGGCTTCTGGGCTTTGTAGTGGTCCAAGTAATGCAAGTTAGGTCCAAATGATGTAAGTTGGACTTAATGGATGGGCCGGTGCGACTACGCAAGTGACCGAATTTGAGGTTTTTCTCTCCTTCTTTTTTATTTTTTATTTACCATTTCTATTTTATTGTTATTATATATATCTTTTTTATTTTGTATATTACATATAAATATACATATTTACAAAACATATGCTCGATGTGTTGACAAAAATTCATGTCCCAAATTCATTATTTTTTTTAGTTTTTTTTTAAAATTTTTATGTAAGATCTAGCTATTATAATTAAGAATTTCATAGATTCTTTACTGTTATATGTTTTAGTTTGATGTTTGTGCGATCGTGGTCGTGGTCATCGATTAAGAATTCAGGAGTGGGTCTCGAGTTTTTGAAGGCTCATTGATCTTGATCTCTTGCCTTGTTCTACTGAAGTTATCTCATGTTTATGAAGATTGCATGTCTAGAAAAAGGTATAACGGAGGTCAATTTCAATATATATGTGTGTGTACGTATGTGTGTGTGTATATACATTTTTTTTTTTTTTTTTTTTAAACTTTGGAATGTTACGTTGATGTTTAAGTTCTTCCATGCATAACTAGAAACTATCACTTGGTATAAATTCGGAGATTAATTGTTGACATCCTACATAATATGAAAGTTGTATCTTTAGAGAGGAAATTAATTAACATTTTGTGAGCATTTATGGAGGATTAATCGTGCCTAAAAGCCATTTGGTGACATCAACACAAGCTATCGTCAGTAAGCAATATCATCCTAAACATCAATGCAGTAGGACTACCATTGTATTCCGACATAGAGATCGCTATGTTTAGTGGATTTAATTCTCTTTCTTATGTCTATGGAGCTCTCGATTCATAGTTTCAACTGTCATGCCCCAAATCTCGAGCGCGTGCACATCCCTCGGTGGTCAATAAATTTGCGACGTCCCAAGACGCATCGCCAACCTATTCATTTTATTGCACATGCGGAAGCGCATAATAATCCCCAGACAACACTCAACATATGATAGAAAAGTAGGACAACAAATTTTACAAAACACACTTTCATAAACAAACTGGTTTATATACAATACTAGTATATAGTACTAGTACATAGACAAGGGTTAACTTCAAAAAGAAAAGTCACTAAGCCATCTAGGCACAAGACTCCTCAACCGAGACCTCCGAGACCTCCAAAGGTTCTGGGTTTTCCATGACACCATCAGGGGGATCAGCTACCCCCTTACTTGCTGCGGCATTGACCGCAATGGCGGGGATGTCGAAACTCTACAGGGGACCTTGTTGGACCCCATTACGTAACCACGTCCCGAACCGATGAGGTACCAACTGAGGTCGGCCCTCATCGACCAAGATAGTGGTCACGATGAGCTCATAGAGCTAGAGACTCCTGGGGATAGGGACATCGGTACTCTACTCTGTATACTCCTTTAGCTATCCAAAACGTACTGGATGAGCCTCCATCTATGGACCTGAAAAGTTAAGCCCACAGCGGGGTGAGACAATGTATCAACAAGTTCACGCCTTAAACCCAGATTATGAAGGAAATATGCATAGAGGCAGTCTAACCACACATCACAGAAGACTCACATTACTTCAGTTACTTCCTGTACGTTAGTACAATTCATATACTCAATACATATAATAGATGCACACATTAATTGAAACACCTCACTTATATCACAATCAATCACAAGGGTCCCGATTATAAGGCCAAATTGTTATGACACGTCCCATTTCGTGCCACACAATTTTGTCCCATAATTAGGCGCGCTTATCTCAATCATTCACACATTCCAATTGATTATGGCCCCACAGGCATGGCCTACTTGACGTTCGGTGGTCTTCTAGCGTAACCAGGCATTGTCTCACCCCACTGAGTACGGTAACATCTACGCTAGACGGAAATCCCGAAGGAGCATTGGTCCAACCTCTATTGTGACCGGCATCTGTTATCCAGGGGCATCCCATATAGAGGCAATGTCCACCCGATCACATCAGGGATGGGTTCTCATAACCATCACACGATCATTCAATTCCAGCCAAGGATACCGTGTATTGCACTCAAATGTCTTAAATAAGATCATGCGCTTGGCCTATTTTCTTTGTATTAAAAACACCCGGTGAAAACAATCGGGTGTGGGTGTGACATCTGGATTTTGCCGGATCTTGGAAAAGTAATGGCCCGTCATGGGTTGACGAAATTGTTCTTGGATTGCGTCATTGTCACCATTTGTGGACACTATTTCATCATCGTCATCGTCGGCACCACATTCCGTCATCGTTTCATTATCACCCGCCGTTCCGAGACATTGACTTTTGGAGAAAAATTTCCCATGCACGGCCATGCACATGTCCAATATCGATTCCGAGCAGCCTCGCAAATCAACGGAGTTGAAGACCCCGATTCCGTACCACCCTGCCACCACCGTTCCTCTCCTTAGGCTGCCTCATCAACGGCCACGTTTTTTTTTCCTTGGCCGGTCAACCATGCAGAATTCGTTGACCAATGCAACGTCTCGAACCGCTCGGTCAACCAAGGCAAGAAGTTGACCCATGCAACGTCTCCCTTCTTCTAGCGGAAGTGAGGACACGCACGCTCGGAGCTGCCTCTCCGTTGCTGCCAGCATGACTTCGTTTGGTTGACTTGAGTGGTCAACCAAATGAAGCCCCACCCATCGACGTGTAGGAGAGGTGGCAGCCAATGAAGCCGGTGAAGGCCACGTCCTGCATGAAGAATCATGCTGTCTCGGCAAAGAGAGAAACCGGCATGCAAGAGGCCACGATTTCACCAGCTGCCTCGTGCGTGTGCAGCCACCGAACCTGCAAATTGTTGACTGATTTTGTCAACAAAAACCAGCGACGAAACAGCGAGCAGAGAGAAAAAGAAAGCGAGAGAGAGAGAACAGCGAGCGCGAGAGAGAAAGTGAGAGAGAGAGAGCGAGAGAGAGAGAAAGAGGAATCGTTCCTCTTCACCCACGCACGTAGCCGCCGTTCGCCGCTGTGCCGAGAGCCACCTCAACCGTGCCCGCAGCTGCCGCACAACCGCAGCGCTTCCTTGCTGGGTGAAAACCTTTCAGTTTTATACTCTTGAATTTCAGGAAAATGACGGGGTTTGGAAGGTACGATTTAAATATCAATCCATTCTAGTATTTTCTTTAAACTTTATAATTCACTGAATGTTTTGTTACCACGTAGTTGATATCTCAAAAAGGCCCGTTTGTTGTGGCTTAAATTTTGGGCTTGAGATTCTGAAATCAAAGCAACGCTTATAAGAGTGAGGTTAGCATGCATTGGTTTTAAAACTTGAGACTGCTACACCATGGCTTATGTGTTATTGCTACTGTTGGACCCTTGGGTCGACGATGCCTCGGGAGTCAGGTTGCTTGGAGAGTTGTGATAGCGATGCCTCTAGATGCCTGGAGGCATGATGTAACATGCTTCGGATGGTCAGTGACTAAAATACAGAACCGGAGGCCTTCATGATGCCACGTAGAGTGCGATATCCCTGGAGGGATGCAAACAATGGTCCTCCGGAAGATGGTGGGAGTGAGTTGCAATAAACTCAGTTTCTTAAACATCTACTTGTTTTGCTTATATCGTATTGTTTATATGGCACCCCTCAAACGGCCCCCAATCCGTTAGAATCGCTACAGTTCGTTTACCTTTTACTTTCCCTAATCACATGTCACTCTGATACCATTTCAATTGCAGTGGGTCCATACAACCTGGGGGTTTGCATCTTTTAGATCGATCCCTTACGCAACTCATATAACGGAAGTATATCTAACAACTCCATTCCCTATGCTCAGGAAACGATGCACACCAACTAAACATTTATAGGTAAAAGCTGAACACTTTTATTTACTTAAACCAGATGGACATCATTCATCGATACATCAAAATGTTGTAGTCTTCTATACTTGGTTATACTTCAAAAGATGATCGACATCTCCTCCAATAGTCGTATACTTAAAGCCCATCGATCAGTGTTAGCGTCCAAAGGTTCATTCCTTTGCTATCCTCCTCCTTGCGGTCATATCCAACCACTTGATCCATCTACCGTAGTGGCAGCAGAGGCATCTTATCTAGTCTGAAATGTTATTCTCCAAAAGGGGTGAGTACAACCACTCAGCAGTAAAGATCCACCACACTACTCAATGTGTCGAACAGAACAATCAAGAATAAAACACATATCATTCATACATATCAAGCATACCTCACCTTGCAACCATACATATATCACCATGCCATCATTATCAAGCATTCATGCATACCCATGACATATTTGCATTTACCACCATGCACTAATCATCAAGCATTCGTGCATATATCACCATGCAACGTGCGTATACCACCATGCACTCATATCATCCATACTATCAAGCATACATCACCATGCGGTCATGCATTTATTACCATGCAGTCGTGCATATCTTGCCATGCCATCGTGTATATATCACCATGATTCGTATCATCCATGCTATCAAGCATACATCACCATGAGATCCATTCAAGCCTTCATGATCGCATTCTCAATGTCAACTAGCATCAATTTATTTTTATAAGCAGATAATGCATCATGCCATATGCATACACCCATACCCATGATTCACTTTCAATTCTTATCTTTCAAGAGGTTCTCATCAGTTTTTTTTTTTCCAGGAATCAATGTTTGCATCCCACAATTTATCGCTCGCATCCAACCTGGCATCGTAAGACACCTCCGGCACACACCTCCGGGCATTCGGCACCCCCACATTCTGGGCATCTCGTATCCCAACTAGCATCACGAGGAATCCCCCCGGAACACACCTCTAGGGCTTCCGGGATTACGTACGACATATCACCAGGCATTCCTCCTGGAATTACGTATTGTATACCACCGGGCATCTCGAAACACCCGAGGACATCCAGCACCCCCACATTCTGGGCATCCGGCACCCCCACATTCCAGGCATCCTGACACTCCCAGGGCATTGTCGGCTCACACCTCCGATAGTCTCGTCATTTTCTCAATTTTATATTCACACATGTATCTCGATTTCAACATGACATTTGATGCAATAATGTCAAAGATTTCAACTAACCTTTCATGCCATATAACATGCCATATGTCATCACATATGCAGCCAAATCAACCACTCAAAGTATTACATCACAAGGATAATTTCATTTATTTCCCAAAACAGACCAGTGCTTTGGATAAATCATAATACATTCTTCTAATTGAAATTCTAGAAAAATCAGTAAGTGGTATTAATAAATTCTGAAAATTTGACACCTTATAGACAAGACCTAAAGGCAGATATCTCATGAATAACTCCATACCAAAAGAATTTCACACAAAACAACACGGTACATGCATCACAGTTTTCAAAACTTTAATATTTCAGCTTGCACAGTTTCAGGAGTAATTTAGATTAAATATTCAAATGAACTCCAAAATTTATGAAATTTTTAAATGTTATAGAAAAGTCTTAGAGGTAAATATCTCATGAAGAAATTGAAACCCAAATCGTTCTATATTGATAGATATAGACGATTATTTTCCCCTGTTCTCGGTGTCATCTTTTCCAGATTATCATCTTTCAAAAGAAACTCATTTCACCGACCTAAATATGTTCATTTCTTCTAAATATTTAGTATGTTATTCCTTGGAATGTTCCCTACAACTTTTTTTAAGGACACACGGACAGATTTTAACTGTATGATTTTATAAAAATCACGAAATCATACTGGGTCGAGGTAACTTTTTCCCAGATCAAGTTTCTTCAAAGAACAACGATTTCACCGACCTATATTTGTTCATTTCCTCTAAAATTTTGATATGTTCTACCTCAAGAAGTATAATACAACTTTCTTTAAGAGATCAAAGTGATATTTTCACAAGAAGGTTACTTTACAGACCACGAAATCTCTAAAAGTCAGTACAGCGAATTCCAGATCTAACTCCCCCAAAGAAAAATCATTTCCCTAACCAATAATTGTTCGTTTTGCTTCAAATTTTAGTATGTTGTTCTCCAGGGTTTTCTCTACAACTTTAATGAAGATGTTGAAAGATGATTTCAACTAAAAAGTCACATGCAACACACAAACTCACGGATAGTCGGACTGGTCTTTCCGAAATCAGCATGCATGACCAAGGAATCTCTCTTCAAAGCTCCAAAATCTCATCCCATCTACCACAACCAAGACTTACCATCTACTACACATACACACAGCAATGCAAGGGATAGGTTTAGGACTTCACTTGCCTCAAATCAAAGGAAAACACAGCAAGAACGACAGCGGGACTAGGCGGGCTTGACGGCGTCTCCTCTTCCTCTCTTCCTCTCTTTCTCTCTTTGGTCGGTACTCTCTCTCTCTTCTCTCTCTTCTGGTCGAAATCCCCCTCCCCCTTTTCCTTTTAGTTGAATTAAAACCCTTGCATGCTTTACTTCTTGCATGGAGGGACACTTGGTTACAAAGGGGCAACACTTGGCAAGCTTTTCTTGCCACTTGGCATTTTTGCCATGCACATGATGGGCCTTCATTTGGCTGGGCTTGGGCCAGCCTTGGTCAACCACTTCATGGGCTCCTTGGGCCGGGCCTCTTGGCTCACTTTAGGCCAACACTCTTGGGCCTAAAGTCCAAACTTAAATTGCCCAAGTTTATTTTTAATAATACGTCTTAATCCTCATTTAAATAAATACCTAATTGTATAATAGAATGGCCAAAAGACTTTGTGACATTAATCTATAAAATCAAATCTATAAAGTGCATAGTCAAGAACAAAGTCTTCTTTATCAAATTGTCCTATAGCACCAACCTTGATAATCCATTAACATAAGATGTATTTCTACCCAAATAATTCTCCATTAAAATACTCGGCATTAATCTATTAAAATTATTTGGTCTAAAGGCCATAACATAAATCAATAACACTTCCATCACCTTTTCATAGGTCGTAATGCATCCAGAGGTTGCCATGAAATTTTGGGATGCCACAGTTTAAGATTCTTTTGAACTTATGCATGCTTATTTTTGGCCGGGTACTCTATCTTGGATCATATGGAATCTGATGATGATATTTTAAAGTAATATAGTTTAGTAAAGTTTAGAGTGGGGCTAACATATTTTAGAGTAGAAAAGAATGCCGTTGTTGCCCCCATCCCCGGTACCTTCTACAGTGTTCCCATTGATCTGAGGTGGGAGCAAACAGAGCATCCAGATCTAGACATGCTAGGCCTAACTTTTATCCGAGTGCAAGCAGTCCCGACTTTTGATGCTGGCCTTCCCTCGGGCCCCGTAGTCCAAAATTTTGTCATCCCGTATGTCGGGAGGGATGGACACACGATGGGCCCATTGCCGCCACTGTCACGCCCCGATCCTCCGAGCACTTGCCTATCCCTCCTTGGTCGATTAAATTGTGACGTCCCAGGACGCGTCGCTGACCCATTCATTTTAAATGCGCATGTTAATCCCTAGACAATAACAAGATGGGATAGAAATGCAGGACAACAAATCACAACCAAAACAAACCTTTTTAAACACTTCAAGTTTATACATAATACTAGGCTGTTTACAAAAGATTGGTTCAACAAAATGGGAACTATCCTATGACCCATTAGTTAGACATGTTTGCCGATTCTTCAGTCCCTTTCTCATCAAACTCCGAAGCTTTGGGTCCTCCTCAACTACCATCTAAGGACTTGAAAATGTTATTCCACAATGGGGTGAGACGACATATCGGCAAGTTTAACCCCTAAGCTCTGACTAGGAAGAAAATACGCCTAAAGGGCTACCTAAGCACAAGCATAGGTCAGAGGATTTATCTTTGCCTCAGTTCATTCCTACAAGTTAGTACAATTCATAAATTCACCAAATCACTTCACTCAATCTAATCATTAAGCCGATCGAATCATCGATTAATCGAACTAGTCGATTCCATGTCGCAAGACCATCTCTCAATCCACTCAATTCAATACTATCTATCCAATTTGATCATATCAATATCTGCTCACCCTAAGCTAATGATAGATAGTATAGCTCACCAAAAACAAATAATAAATATAGCTTGCTAGAAGCTGACAACAGAGTATACTGCTTACTCAAAGCTGACATATCAAGGCCCATAGGCTGATATAATATACTATAATGCTCACCAAAAGCTGCTAAGATATACTACTCACCCAAAGTTGATATATCAAAGCCCGTAGGTTGATATAGCATATCGGTATACTGCTCGCCCAAAGCTAACATATCAAAGCCCATAGGTGGATATAGTATACCCTCTTGACCATCTATCAAAATCACCATTTTTATCATATCCGATAAAAATAATCGTGTATAGGTACACGATCGGCCTTAACCAAAATACGATATCTTTATTTTATAAATTCCCACTAATTATGTAATCGATAAAAAAAAAAAATTTTGGCGTTGTAGACCGACGCCCGGTAATTTTCTAATTAATTACCAAAATTATTAAATTTTGGGATAAATACCCAAAATCACAAATCACACTCAAATTGCACAAAATAACAGTCAATTAAATAAACAGATCACACTTGTAAAATTAGCATAAAATTCCGATCACCGATTATCCCGGTCTAATTTCTGAGAAATAATTAAATAATTAAATAATTACGAAAAATAATTATTAAATGCAAATAAATAGGACTTAGGCCCGTAAAGCCTAATTAAAAGTTGAGACGAGCCCAGAAAATTTTCGAACCATTCTAGATAAATACTAGAGCTTATTTAGGCTATAATTACACTATTTTAACCACCTAACATGCAATAACAATTAATTAAATCACTAATCTATTCTAACTATCCACTTAATCCATACTTAACTTAAACTAATCAACCCTTAAATATCATTAACTTACTTAGCAAGAATTAATGAGTAAACTCACTTGATTTGTGATCCGCTCGGGCCAAAATGATGGTGAGCAACAAACCCCAAAGCGGCAGCACCAACGGGAGCCCGGATCAGGCCGAAATCAGCAACACAAGTCTCAGCCACAAACTAGAAAACTAGCTCTATTTTGGCTTGGTTTTGGAGCTGTTGGTCTGCCCGGCTTGGGCTTGTCTTGGCTTGGTTACAAGCTAGGCTAAGCTGGCCTTGGCGGCTTGTGGTTAGGCTTGGCTCGGCTGATGCAAGATGATGGGGTTGTTTGGTAGACAAAGATGGGAGCAGCTAGCTTCATGAGAGAAGGGAAACAGCCAAAAAGGGAGGATGCTTGGGCTGTTGTGGGCTGGTGGAACCCGTCTGATGCTACAAGGAAATTCGGTGGGGGCACTGCAAAAGGAGAAGTGGACGAAGAGAGCAGGTTGGCGGCATCTTCAACCGAACTAGAGAATGAGAAGAAGAAGCAGAATAAAAATAAAAGGGTCGAGGGTAGTTGGCATGGACGAAGGTGGGAAGGATATGAAGAGAGAGAGAGAGAGAGAGAGAGAGAGAGAGAGAGAGAGAGAGAGAGAGAGAGAGAGAGAGAGTGTGAGTAAGAGGGGATGTCGACCAAATAAGGGAAAAGAAATGCGTGAAATTGAAAAAAAGAAAAAGAGAAAGAGAGAGAGTGACATGTGAGAGGATAAGGATAGGGGCTAGTCGATGGTCAACAAAACCAAAAGCAGAGACAAAGTGTACTGTGGAGGGAGGGCGGTAGGGTGGAGAGAGGGAAGCACGAGAGAGAGAGAGAGAGGGACCGAAGGAAGAAGAGGAAGGAAATTAAATCCAAAATATTCTATTCTCATCCAAATTTGGTCCCACAACTACCCATTTAATTCGATTTGGTCCCTAAAAATTCCCATGCGAAAATACTTGATCCTCACTTACTTTCTTGATCCATAATTCCTCCAAATAACAAGTTTTGGGTAGCAAAAATGGCCATTTCTTTCAATTCCGAATTTCATTTCCTTTTTTCTCGAAATCCGATTTCTGAACAAATCTCTCCGATTGGTGTCCAATTTTGTCGAAGAAAAAGCCCACACAACTTTCTTTCACCAAGTAGTTCACACAAGATGCCAAAAATCCCTTCGATTTGGCCAATCCGAATTTCCGTTTACTTTCTGAATCGTCTGAATCGATTTTCCGTAAAAATCTCGTATTCGTCAAAAATTCTTTGAAAGGTGATTCGACTTTCCTAAAATGACTCATGACATGAAAAAACTTTTAATTTCTAAAATCGAGTTCAAATTTGCAATAAATTTCAATCTAACGCCATTTTAGCGCGACCAAAACTGCCGGGTAGCTTTTAGGAATTTTTGGTGCAATTGATCTGTGGTCGGTTTTCTTCAAGCCACACGTACCTCTTCGACACATTAGCAACTCTTAGTTGTCATGAAAACCTCAAGATTTCAAATACGGACACAGGGCGCCAAAATGACAAAAAAATCAATCTCGTGCCGATCAATGAGAATTTTACAAATTAATGGAATCACACACGTTTAGCCATACATCTCGTTTATCGGCCTATCTCTCGATCGATTTTTTACTGTGTCGTAATGACCCTCACAGACTAGCATGGTCGGGCAAATGTTTGCTGGTCGAATTCTCAAATATATCGCGTTTAAAATTTCTTAATGGCTTCACCTAATAGGCTAGTTATCTCGTGAGTCGCCATCTTAGAGAAAAGCATTATAGTCGCATCAATAAAAAGCCCAACTTATCCAATCGAAATCAGAATTTGAAAATCAGGATGTCACAGCCACTACCAGAGGATGATGACGGAGGATCCAGTGGGATCGAGTGAAATGGGGGGAACGAGAGGTTGCAGGGAATTTTTGGATACCGGCACCGGCGGACAGATGACACTATAGATGACTAACAAAATAGTTGTTTCTTTTTGGATATATATATATATATAGCCAACATAGAAAACGTTGGCTTTTTAATGAACCGACAACCGACAAGCGACATCTGTTATATATATATATATATATATATATATATAAAGAGGTGCCTAGTTAATGTGTGTATTTAGTGTGCATCATTGGGAAGTTTAAGGAAAGGAGACGCTGAATTCGCTTCGCCATATTATTACATAGGTACTGATGAAAAATCTTAATAGACCCCCAAATTTGCGGATTCCCTAAAATCCATTTGTGACATCCTGAATTTCGACCCATCCCGATTTTATGAAATGGGCATCTCATCGACACGCCTATGGTCCTTTTTCTCCGAGCTAATCACTCATAAGCTAACCAATTTATTGGGTGAAGCTGTTAAGGGATATAACTGCGGTAAAATCCCTAAAAGCTACCTAATTGGCTAGATTTGACTAAAATCGCGTCCGATCGATTTTAACCATGAAGTTCAACTCGGTTTCGGGAATCGAATATTCAGCATGTCACAATTTATTTTTAGGATCTCGTCTTATCGTCTGTCGAATTATCGACAAGCCCGAAATTTCGGAAAGAAATTATGGAGGAAAAATTAGAGATCGGAAGAAAATTAAAAAGGGAAAGAGAAAAGAAAAGAAAATATTATTATTATTATTTTATTATTTTATTATTTTCTTTCTCTCTCTCTCTCTCTCTCTCCCTTTTCTCTCTCCTCCTCCCCCACGTGACTTTTTCCCCCTTTGTCGCCAGTTCACCCCCTTTCCCTTTATTTTTCTTCTCTCTCTCTCTCTCTCTCTCTCTCTCTCCTCCGTGCGAAACCCCCTCCCCACGCCGACACTCCCTCATTTTTTCCTCTACCGTTTTCCACTTTGCTTCATTTTTCCCTTTTGACTTTTCAAACTTATCCCTCTCTCTTCTCTCTCCTTCTCTCTCTCGACGGAACCCCCTCCTTCCTCTCTTCTTCTTCTTCTTCTTCTTCTAAGTTGCTGCTTCACCATCACCAACACCATCACCAACACCATCACATCCCCACGCCCTACTCACCACCACGCCACCATTGCCCGTCACTTGGAGCCGCACCATTCGCCACCCTCACAGTGAAACCGCCATCTCCACCGCGAGCTTCATGGCCATCGCTCGCCCGAAACTGTTAATCACCCAGCTACGCCACTGCTCACCCCCGTGAGTGACTGCCGCCGTCCCTAAGCGACCGTTGCCACTACCTGGACGTCGTTGCACACCAAGCCGCCATCGGAGTCGCGCCACTCACCGGAGCTCCTGCAACCACCGTGAGCTACCACTTGGACCCATGACCACCCCCCCGCAGCTTCCCCGACCCGTACTCGCCTCAATTGGCCCCGATTTGGCCCTCAACCAGCAGCAACGAGAGAACAGCGAAGTGGGTTTTCAGCCACCTTCCAAGGCCATTTTGAGGTGGTTGTAGGTCCCATACCTTAGGCCCGCTTTAGAGTAAAACGTTCCCTGCAACATTCCCAATGTTTCAATTCGAGTGGATTGTTAAACGGGTGAATTTAGCTCACTAATCTTTGCTTAGTTTGCTAATGATGCTTAAGGGTTCATTAGTGTTAATTAATCATGATTAGGTGGTTAGATTAGTTTAGAAAAATTAAATTAGTGACTTAATGATGCACGTTAGACAGTTAGACTTAGTCATTAGCAAGTAGAGAGCTCCTAGTATTTATTGAATGAGTCTCGATAATTTTCCGGGCTCGCCTCAGCCTCCAATTAGGCAATACAGGCCTAAATTGGATTTATTATATTTATTTAATAATTTTTGGAATTATTTATTTTTCGGAAATTAGGCAAGGATAGCCGACGACCGGAATTTTATGCTATCATCATGCTGTAGTCCGTTTATTTATTGAAGCCTTAATTTGTAAGGAATTGAATTAATTGTGAATTTTAGGATTTTATTTCTAAGTTGTTCGATTTCAATAGTTGATTGGAAATGACCGAGCGTGGGTTTACAAAGCCTTTGATATTTTAATAGGCTATATAAAGTGGTAAGAAAGAAAGCTGTATGATGTGGCTCGATGACCAAATATGTCGCCTTGGCAAATATGTTGCCTTAAAGAATGCACGTGAGTCAATGAATATATACATCACCTAGAAAAGCATGTGGCTTGATGATTAGTATGTCGCCTTGGTGAATATGTCACCTTAGAGAATGCACGTGGCTCGGTGATTAGTACACTGCCTTGGCAAATATGTCACCTTAGAGAATGCATGGAGCTCGGTGATTAGTACGTCACCTTGATGAACAAGTCGTCTTAGGGAATGCATGTGGCTTGGTGATTATGTACATCGCCTTAGCGCATAGGTCGCCTTAGAGAATGCACGTGGCTTGGTGACTAAGTATACTATCTTATAAAATGAATAGTATGGATTAAAATGACAGAGAAATGGTCTGATGTAATCGACTAGGTCGATTGATCGATGATGCGATCTGATTGGGTGATGTGATGTGATAATGTATATTTGATATATATACTGACTTGCAAGAATGGAATTGAGGCCAAGGTAAGTCCTCTGACTCGTGTTGTGCTTAAGCAGCCTCTAGAGTGTATTGGTGTACTAATCGGGTCTTAAGGGGTAGAACTTGTTGACACGTAGTCTCATCCCGGTTGTGGGACATCATTTCAGGTCTCTAGATAGCTATTCTTGAGTTTTTGGAATGGCCTAAGGAGATCACAAAGCAAACCTCTTACTTTCCATTTTATGGGTGCCATAGGGGCTGGACCTATGAGTTGGTGAGGTCTATAGTTTGGGTCAATGCGGATCTCACCCACAAGGTGCCCCATCGATATAAATCGTGGTACCGCCAGGCTCAAGACGGCCAAAGAGAGGTTCCCTTACCGGAGTCTGAGATACTTGTGTGTTTTAGAGGCCGCCTTTCGAAAAGGCAATGCAGATCCCCCTCCAGGCCCAGTCGTAGATGCAGTAGACCTAGATTTTGAAGATTTCGGAAGTCCAGTGCAGTCTACTGATGTGCCACCCCTTGACGGCCCCCAATCCATTAGGGTCCCCACAGGTACTTGTCACTCATCCTATTACATACTAGTAAGGTAACTTTTTTTTTTTTTTTAAAAGTGAAACCATAGTTCATAGGGGTTGATCAATAACTTTTTTTTTTTTTTAAGATCCTAGTGCAGTTCATCAGCGGAAGCATAACATATCTCACCAATCCTCACTTCAATAATCATAATGCAATGCACACCACTTATGCTCCAAATGAAAAGACAAAGCCGAGTCGCTTTTATTTATATTTTCAAGATGGATATTTTGGGTAGGTACAGTAAAAAGACCAAGATTTTTAACTATACTTGGCTATACTCAAAAGAGAATTCGACCCTACATCGAACATGTACACCCCTCCATCAACAAGCGTAAGCTATCCCCAAAAAGTGTCAGCTCCCATTAGCTATGCGTGCCATCACACCCAACTCAGTGCATTGGGTGGCGGCAGCGGCAACATCCCTAGCATCACTCCACCATGTCGGACATGAACAAACAAAAACTCCTGGATAACCGGGCCATCAGCAAGACCCACATCGTACATCACTAAGACACGGACTCGTACATACACCAAACCAAGTACACTAGTACAGGAATGCTCGGTGCACTCCACCTTGACGTCAGATGGCAATCCATAAAAGGTACCGCGTGCAACTGGTAGCAAAGGCATCTTTCTAATCTGAAATGTTAATCCCCAAAAGGGGTGAGTACAACCACTCAGCAGTGAAGATCCACCAAACTACACAATGCTTCAAACAAAACAATTAAGGTATCAAGAATAAAACGCATATCATTCATGCATTCAAATATACCTCACCTTACAGCCATGCATATATCACCATACAATATGCATATATCACCATGCATTTGTACTTATATGAACAACCATGCATATCATCGTGCGATGTGCATATACCACCATGCACTTAGACATGTATCACCGAGATTCATATCATTTTTTTTTCCAAGGAATAATGTTCGAATCCCACAAATTATCACTCACATCCAACCTGGCATCACGAGGAACCTCCGGCACACACCTCCGGGCATCCGGTACACACACTCCGGGCATCTCGTACCCCAACTAGTATCACGAGGTATCCCCTTGGCACACACCTCCGAGGCTTCCGGCACACACCTCCGGGCATCTCGAAACTCCTGAAGACATCTGGCACACACACTCCGAGTATCTGGTACACAAACTTCGGGCATCTCGTAACTCCCAAGGCATCGTCGGCTCACACCTCCGACGGTCTTGTTATTATCTCAATTTATATTCACACATGTATCTCAATTTCAACATGGCATTTGATGCATCAATATCAAGAGTCTCGACCAGCTTTTGATGTCATATAACATGCCATATGTCACCACATATGCAACAAAATCAACCACTCAAAACATTACATCACATGGATGGTTTCATTTATTTTTGAAACCACATCAATATTCGGATAAAACAGAATGCACTCCTTTAGTTAAAACTCTAGAAAAATTAGTAAATGGTGTTAATAAATTCTAAAAATTCGACACATTATAGACGATATCTAAAGGCAGATATCTCAGGAAAAATATCATACCAAAAGAATCTCACACAAAACAGTACGGTCCATGCATAACAGTTTTCAAAATTTCAACACTTCAGCTTGCACAGTTTCGGAAGAAATTTAAATTAAATATCCAAATGAACTTCAAAAATTCTGAAATTTTTATATGTCATAAAAAAATTCTAAAGGTAAGTATCTCATGAGGAAATCGAAACCTAAATCATTCTATATTATAGATATAGACGATTAATTCCTCATGTTCTCGGTGTCATTTTTTCCAGATCATCTTCTTCAAAGGACAACGATTTTACCAACCTATTTTTGTTCATTTCCTCTGGATTTTTGATATGTTTTACCTCAAGAAGTTCTCTACATCTTTCATTAAGAAATCAAAGTGAAATTTTCCCAAGAAAACCACTTTACAGTCCACGAAATCACTGAAGGTTAGCACAACAAATTCCAGATCTAATTTGTCCAAGGGAAAATCGTTTCACCAACCAATATCTGTTCGTTTTATCTCAAATTTTAGTATGTTGTACCTCAAGATGTTCTCTACAACTTTCATGAAGAAATCAAAACGAGATTCCAACTAAAAAGTCGCATGCAGCTCACAAGCTCATGAAGGGTCAGACTGGTTTTTCCAGAAACAGCATGCAAGGCCAACAAATCTCTCCCCAAAGCTCTGAAATTTCATCACTTCCACCACAACCAAAATTCACCATTTTCTACACACACATCACAGTAAGAAAAGGGTAGGTTTTAGGACTCTACTTGCCTTGAATTTAAGCACGAAACAGCGACAAAAATGGCGGGCAAAGCGGCGAACGAACGGTGGTGAACGGACCTCCTCCTTCCTCTCGCACGCACGGTCTCTTTCTCTCTTCCTTTCTTTCTCTCGAACAACC
Organism: Eucalyptus sideroxylon x Eucalyptus melliodora; assembly: GCA_016097485.1. Lineage (NCBI taxonomy): Eukaryota > Viridiplantae > Streptophyta > Magnoliopsida > Myrtales > Myrtaceae > Eucalyptus > Eucalyptus sideroxylon x Eucalyptus melliodora. The sequence goes on from CM027826.1 coordinate 29,512,708, forward strand.
ACTCTCTCCGTTTCTCTTTCTCTCGTGCGAACCCCTCTCTCTCTTTCTTAATCCGCCCCCTTCTTCCCCTCTAATTTCCTTCCCTTCATCATTAGCCATCATTGGATTATGCATGGCTTGCTAGACTTGGCTACAAGGAAAGGACACTTGGCATTTTTTTCTATGCAAGAGGGCTTCATCTGGCTGGGCTTGGGGCCAGCTTGGTCGACGGCCCAATGGGGCTCCATGGGCCGGCCGTTTGGCCCACTTTAGGCTCAACACTGTTGGGCCTAAAGTCCAAACTTAAATGGCCCAAAATTTTCTTAATTGAGTCCATGTTTACTTTTAATAATTTACCTTAATTCTCTCTTATATAAATATCAAATTATAATTTCATAAGGCCATAAAACCTGTAATCACAAATCAATAAATTCCAACTTATAAAACACATGGCCAATGATAGAATTTTCTTTCCTATCAAATAATTATCCAATAAAAGCTTGGCCAAAAATCTCATTGCAATTTATGGATCAAATGGCTACAATATAACTTGATGGTACTTCCATCACCTATTCATACACCTTAATGAATTTGGAGGTCGCCATGAATTTTGGGATGCCACAACTGAAGGCTCTAGTTGGAGTGTGGATGATGATGAAGAGGAGGACGAGGGCTTGTAGTTTGTGGAACCCCCACCCCTACCTGCAGACCTTGATTCTGAACTTGTTCAACTTGAATATGACTAAGTAGCCTGCTTCATGTATTTGTGCACTGGTTTGCAATGTATATAAGTGTGGTTGTTTTTTAAAGCTCGGAATTTAGTCCTATTTTCTTATCCCATTGTTTTATTGTCTAGGGATTTTTATCTGCTTCCACATGCATATTAAAATAAAAGGGCCGGCGATGCGTCCTGGGACATCGCTATTATTCGATCAGGAGGAAGGATGGGCGCGTGCCCAAGGGCTGGGGCGTGACATCCTCGTTTAAATGGTATCGGAGCCAAGTTAGGAATTGGAGTGATAAGGTGCGATGGATATGAGATAGTTAGTAGGAATGACCTTTATTTCATGCCGGTGCATGTGATTGATAGCTAATTGATAGCTTGTTTGTGTGGGTCACCCAAATTCTAATATGATATTAGAATTAGAAAATAGGTTTCTATAAAGATCCTGTAGCATGAGTGATCAAGAGCTGAGGACTCCTAGTAAGAAGGTTGTAACCTCTGTGACTCGGGGTGGAACACCGACAAGGATTGGTGCCCGAGGCGGTTGTGGCAAAGCATTGGCTTAGGCTAGCACAAGTGTAAGAGTACCGTTGTAGGCCGGTACTAGTGTAGCAGCACCGAGCGATCCTAGATTCAATGAGATCATTCAAGCGCTAGTGTCCTTGGAATTGGTTGAGCCAGTAAGCTCAGGACCGAGCCGTCGCTGTTGTCGCACCTATTGAGGTCCAGTGTGGAGATATGATTTGGGAGCGAGCCGTTGCATCCAAGTCGAGGTATAGATCCAGTAGAGATGGAAACCAGTTTGGGAAGGAGCCCATGACCGGAAAAATGTATTCTGTTCCACCCAATTGGAAGGGTGGGATAGTCAAGTCAGCACCGAATTAGAATAAAATATGTTGTTCCTGTGAGAGATGACAGGGATTGACCTCGTGTTTTCCTAGAACAAGAATTTGTTATGGGTGTCGCCATCACAACCACCTGGTCAAGGATTGTCCGCATAGGCCCATGGGATCACAAGTACCATCGCCGCCGATGGGATAGATCAAAAGGAATGGACTATAGAACACACTACAAGGGTATTTGGAACATGTCCCAGGTGTAAGAATCGGCTTGCTTTGTCACCCGACGGGAGATAGAGGACTCACCAGATGTGAGTCGAGTTTGTAGGAGAAAGCATGGATCAATCCAGTATCCTGGTATAACGGGAGCGTGCTATAGATGTAACCAACACAACCATCAAGTGGAGGATTGTCAATATGAGTCCAAGGAAGCTTAAACACCACCATCGCATATAGGATGCCACTAGGATGGCAAAAAGGGACAGGAATGGAAACGACCATGCACCAATCAGAGGAAGAACATTTTTGGGATGATTTTATCAGAGTAGCACGGCAAAGTTTTGATTAAGTTCGTGGAACTTCAGCTTGATGTATTAAAGTTGTATAATGGAAATCACTAACTAGAGTTGTACTTGACCAGTTGCTTGCGTATAATTTTGACGTCTCATACAAAATGAGTTGGCTCAAGGAGCCTCTCGTAGTGACAAATTGTTGTCGTGAAGTAACCTAGCTTAATTAATTAGCATGCGGAGGTGTTGAGTCTATTGGAAGTTGAGAAGGATCCTCGATTTCCTTAATCTCTTCGTTCGAAGGCAACCCGTTTGTTAGACGGGAGTTGCCAAGATTACTTGACGATTGTCATAAGTATGACAATGGAGGAGCTGAAGATTGAGGACATCGTAGTAGTCCAAGAATTTCTAGTTGTATTTTCATAGGAATTGTCAGGCCTGTCGTTAGAGAAAGAGATAGAATTCGCGATCGAATTACCACTCAAGACAGAGCCACTCTTTAAGGATTCTTACCCAATGTAGTGGTCTGAGTTGGAAGAACTAATGGTGCAGATGTGAGAATTACTGGATAGAGGATTTGTAAATACTAGTGCAACACCTTGAGGAGCACTGGTTTAGTTTGTAAAGAAAGATGGTTTGTTGTAATTATGCATTGACTATTGTCTACTCAATCATGTGATGATCAAGAACAAGTGTTCATGGCTAAAGATCAACGAATTGTGTGACCAATTGCAAGGACCGTCGATATTTTTGAAGATCAACTTGAGAATTAGGAAGGAAGATGTTCCTAAGACATCATTTCCTACTCAGTATGGTCATTACGAATTCACTGTGATGCCGTTTGGGTTGACGAATGCTCCAGGTGCTTTCATGGATCTGATGAACCGAGTATTCAAGGAATATCTGGATTAGTTTGTGATCATGTTCATCGATGATATTCTAGTGCTTTCGAGAAGTGTTGATGAGCACGAGAATCATCTAAGATTAATGCTCCAGATATTAAGGATTCATTAGTTGTACGCCAAGTTCAACAAGTGCGAGTTTTGATTGACTCGTGTTGCTTTTCTAGGGCACGTGATTTCAAGCGAAAGAATCTTCGTGGACCCGAGCAAGATTGAAGCAGTAATCAACTGGCCAAGACCGACTAGTGTGATATAGATTAGAGGCTTACTGGGTTTGGCAGGTTATTACCAAAGGTTCGTGGAAGGGTTTTCATCATTAGGGTGTCTGTTGACAAGACTCCTGAAGAAAGAAGAAAAATTTGTGTGGACAGACAAGTGCAAGCGTAGTTTTCAAGAGCTAAAGCAAAAGCTAACTACCACACCTGTGCTGACCATTCCATCTGGTCTTGGAGAATTCAAGATCTATAGTGATGCGTCATTCAGAGGGTTGGGTTGCGTGCTGATGCAACATGGCCGAGTTGTTGCATATGCCTCCCGTCAGTTAAGGCCTCATGATCAGAATTATCCGATGTATGACTTAGAACTCGCAGTAATTATTTTCGCCCTAAAGATTTGGAGACATTATTTGTGCGGAGAAAGATTCCAAATCTTCATGGACCATCAAAGCCTCAAGTACCTATTCTCCTAAAAGGAGTTGAATATGAGATAGCACTGATGGATGGAATTGCTAAAGGACTACGACTATGATATTTTATACACCCAGGAAAGACGAATAAGGTCGCCAATGCTTTGAGTCGAAAGTCTTCAGTCGCTCACGTGTTGGTTAAGGAGTGGAATCTAACCGAGAGAACTCGAGATCTGGCATTTAAATTTGAGGTAGGCCACTTTTCGAGTCTTATGGCCACCCTTAGAATTATGGAAGTGCAAATCAGAATCAAGATGTTTCAGCCGACAGATCCAGAGACTCAAAAAATCTTGCAAGAGGATACCGATAAGAGAAAGGCTGACTTTTAGATTTATGATAATGGAACACTAAGGTTCTATGGATGATTGTGTGTACCTGACGATGTAGCGCTTAAGGAAAAAATCTTATCCGAAGTTCATCGTAGTAGTTATAACATTCATCCTAGCAATACCGAGATGTATCAGAATCTGCATCAACACTATTGGTGGTCTAGTATGAAAGAGGATATTGCCAAGCATGTCGCCAAGTGTCTGACATGTCAACAAGTGAAGACATAGCATTGTAAGCCAGGAGGACGTTTGCAACCTCTTGAGATTCCCGAGTAGAAGTGAGAATACAGCACAATGGACTTTGTGATGGGCTTATCCGGGAGTCATAAATTTAATAATTCCATTTGAATAAGGGTCGATAGACCGACAAAGTCAACTCACTTCATCACAGTATGAAAAGACTCTGATTTGGATAGACATGCAGAGTTGTACATGCGTCAGATTGTTCGCTTGCATGGAGTGCCGGTAATGATCGTATCAAATAGAGACTCGAGGTTCACAGCTATGAATAGAGTATTCAGATGACACCGTTTGAAGCATAGTATGGCAAAATGTGCAGAACTATAGTTTGTTGGGATGAAGTCAGAGAATGAAAGATTACAAGCCCAGAGTTGGTTCAGCAGTTAGTGGATATAGTTGCCGTTAGTAGGGAGATTGAAGACCACTTAGAGTCTCCGTAAAGGTTACCCCGATAAGTGTCGAATGTTTTTCGAAATCCAAGTTGGTGAGCACGCCTTTTTGAATGTGTCACCAATGAGGAGTACTTCACGTTTTGTCAATAAAGGGAAAACTGAGTCCGAGGTAAATAGATCCCTTTGAGATTCTAGAAAGAATCGAGATCCTAGCATATCGTCTTGCATTGTTGTCAAGGTCAACGTATGACATCCCGATTTTACAATTCTGGTTTCAATTAAATAAGTCGGGTATTTCATCTTCGCGTCTATAGCTCTCTTCTCTAAGTTGGTCACTCACGAGATGACTAGTCTATGGGGTGAAGCCGTTAAGGAATCTAAACGTAATAGACTTGAGAATTCGACCAGGAACTGACAGCTCGACCGTGCTAATCTACAAGGGTCCTTCCAACATAGATCAATTAGAGACCAGAGATAGGTCCATTCAATAGAACCACGTGATTAAGTGTGGGTGATTATACCTAATTGAAAAATTCTTATTGATTGGCACTAGACCGATTTCTCAATCGTTTTGGCACCCCGTATACGTATTTGAAACCTTGAGCTTTCTACGATAACCAAGAGTTACTAATGTGTCGAAGATGCACTTTGTGGCTTAAAAACAATCGACCACAGGTCCATTGCACGAAAAGTTCCTAAAAGCTACCCAGTAGATTATGATGCGCTAAAGTTGCGCCACATTGAAATTAACCGAGAATTTGAACTTCATTACATAAATTGAAAGTTCTGTCATGTCACAATTTATTTTAGGAATGTTGGCTCATCCTCTGAAGATTTTCTACAAACCGAGATTTTTGGCAAAAAAGCAAAGTAAGGCCGTTTTTGTTCGGGAAAGTCATTGGGCCGCTTTTGATCGCATCTTTGGTCGTCAAGTTGGATCATTTGACAAGGAAAAGTCATGAGATGGACGAAGATACCTTGATGGATATAATTAGGCTTCAATTGGATTTGTTTGGTTGAGAATTAAATGAAATTGATTGAGATTAAAGTGAGAAATGTAACAAATTCGTATACCCCATTGGACCCAACATTTGGACCTATTAAAGCTTCTAGAAGTGGGTAAATTGTTCTAGAAAATGTTGGTGGAAGGCAACTCACTTGGTGGGCCATGTTTGAGAGAGAAAAGAGAGAGAGAGAGAGAACCGCACCCCTTCTTCCTTGCTGCTTTCATCACTTCTCTCCTCCCTCTCCCCGCTGTGCGAAGAACTCAGCAAGCCAAAGCAACAAGCCCTCTCATCACCGTCGTCGCTCACCAAAGCTAGAGTCATCGCCACCGCATGCCGTCGCAGACCGTGCCTTATCGCACGCACCTCCACTTCCCTCTCTCTCTCCTGCTACCATCGACTTCTTCTTCTCCTTCTTAGTGCTACTTGACATCCCAGCAAATCTAGGAAGACACCGGACCAGCTAGCGAGCCGCTGGACCGACCAAAACTCCACCGCCATTCGCCGTCATGCTGCCGTCCTCGCGCGCCACTGCTGCAGCGCGTCTCTGCCTCCCTCACACTGTTGTCCCTGCCCATCCTCGCCTTCAGGAGGCTGTTCGGCCAGCTCTTGCCGCAATTCAGCCACCCTTACCACCGTGCGCCCCCACCTCAACCCACTAGAGCTCCGCCTAGCCCTTGACGCCCTCCCTTACCTCAACCGCCCATCGTTTCCCCCTCCGTCGACACTAGCACAGCAACTGGAAAATGGGTATCGTAGCGGAGGTTTGGCCCGTTTTGGCCGGCTTCCCGACCCCAGAAGCTTGGCTTGCCTTAGGGAAAGTCGACCCCCACCTCAATCTCATCGTTTTGAGCCGATCGGCTAGTTAATCGAGTGAGTTTAACCTCTAATCATTGCTTAGTAAGTTAATTATGCTTAAGGGGTGTTTAGATTAGTCTAAGTAGGTTTAGGTGGTTAGATTAGATTATTTAAATGTTAATTAGATTAGATGAATGATTAGTTTAGTGGTTGATTAATTATGGCTAATTGTATGTTTAAATTAGTTTAATCCAGTTTAAGCCCTAATTCATAATTTTTAGTTAATTAATTATTTCGAATTTTATAAATTTTATTTTATTAAATTATATTAATAAATATAATATTTAATTATTAGAAGTTTGGAATTAAATTTAATTATTTAATATTTTCGAAAATTTTTAGGGATGGCCGATCGTTATAATTTCGCATCGAACGCAACAATGAAGTCAGTTTGTGCTAATTGTATGTTTAATTGAGAAATTGAGTGAAAATGATGATTATGGTTAATTATTCCAAAAGTGTGGAATTGAGTGATATTGGTGAAGTTTTGGTATTTAACTTGAAAATACCCGGTGTCGACTTTTGGCACCGTAATTGGTTTGTAGGACCAGGTTGAATCGTTGGATTTTAATGGATTGATTATCCAGTTCTCTGGTTTATTATTGAATCGACAGCTTTGGTGAGCAATTTTATTGAGCAGCTTTAGCGAGCAATATCTATATATATGTATCAGCTTTAGTGAGCAATTATTATATACATATTTATACAGCTTTGGCGAGCTACTATCTATCTAGACAGCTTTGGTGAGCTACCGTCTATTTATATTGCAGTTTGGGTGAGCAGTTATCGTTGATGAACGATTTGTTAGACGGTAATGGATGGTAGATAGTATGTATCAATAGATAGTAATGGAATGATAGATAGTATTGATGAGATTGAATGATAGATAGTCTCGATTGGATTAATTATATGAATGAATCGATTGATTGATTGGATTGAGGAATTGCCTGGTTGAATTATAAACTGTGCTGATGTGCAGGAAGGCACTAAGGCAAGGTAAGTCCTCTAATTTGCATGGCTAGGCCACTCCTAAGTGTATTTTCTCCCTAATCGAGTCTTAGAGGGTAGAACTCGCTGAGACATTGTCTAACCTTGTCCTGGGCTCAACATTTTCAAGTCCTTAGATGGCGGTCGTGGAGGACTTAAAGCCATGGACATTTGTTGAGGTGGAGACTGAAGAATTGGCGAACGTGTCTAACTAGTTGGTCATAGGGCAATTCCTTTTTTGTTGAGCCCGTCTATTTTGTAGACAATCCAGTGTTGTATATAAACCTATGTGTTTATAAGAAAGCTTGTTTGGTTGTGATTGATTGCCTGCTTTTCTATCCCAAGTTAATTGTTATCAGGGGATTTGTTTCACTTCCGCATGCATAATAAAATGAATGGGTCGGCGACGCGTCTTGGGAAGTCGCATATTTCTATCGACCACAAAGGGATGCGCGCACGCTTGGAGAATCGGGGCGTGACATCCCCGTTTAAATGGTATCAGAGTAGGTCTGTGAATGGAGTGATAAGGTGCGATGAGTTATGGGATAGTTAGTAGGAATGGCTTTTAATTCATGCTGGTGCATGTGACTGATAGTTGTTTGGTAAATTTTTTGGTGTGGATCACTCAAATTCTAATCTGGGATTAGATTGAGAAACATGTTTCTGTAAAGATCCTATAGATGAGTGATCAGGAGCAGAGGTCTCCTTGAGAGAGAACCTTTGGACTAGTTACTCGGGGTAGTATGCCAATCAGGGTCGGTACCCGAGGTGGTCATGGTGGAGCACTGGCTCAGACCCGCGCAAGTGTAAAAGTACCGCTGCAGGTCGGTACTAGTGTAGCAGCATTGAGTGATCCTAGGTTCGATGCGATCGTTCCGGCTCTAGTGTTCTTGGGAGCTTGTTGAGCCAGTAAACTTAGGATCGAGCCACTGTTGTTGCCGCGCCTGTTGAGGCCCCACCTAGAGTTATGATCGGGGAACAAGCCATTGTATTTGAGTCAAAGTTCAGTTTAGGCAAAGATGGAAATTGATTGGGGTAAAGGCCGATGTCAGAAGAAAGGTGCCTCATTTCACCCAACCGAAAGAATAGAATTGGAAAGTCAGTGCCCAACTTGATCAATGTGTGTTTTGTCTGTAAGAAAAGACATGGATCTGTCCCGTGCTGTAAGGGGGAAATGACTTGTTACAAGTATCGCCAGTACGATCATCTGATCAAGGATTGTCTGTACAGGTAGATGGAACCATAGTTGTTTCTGTCATCACCGTTGATAGAATAGAACAGAGGAAACATGCTTCAGGACATTCAGTGGGACACTTGGAACAGACCTCCAATGCAAGAAGAATGCATGATGTCACCCGACAGGAGGTAGAGGACTCACTGATTGTGTGTCGAGTTGTGGAAGGAAGCATGAGTCCGCCCAGCATCTGAGTATAACGGGAACTTGTTATGATTGTAGCCAGTACGGCCAACTTTTTGCATCAATTCAAGAGAACTCAAGCATTGCTACCGTCGACATAACGCCCTTAGGATGGCAAAAGGAACAACAATGGATGGACCATGCTTTGAGCAAGGAAATAATCTTTTTTAGGAGTTATTATCAGAGTAGCGCAACAGGATTTGAGAAGGTTGTGGAGTTTCCGTTGTTATAATGAAGTATAAGGAAGAGGAATCTCTAACTATAGTTGTACATGAAGGGTTTGCTTATATATGACCTGGAAGTCATTTATAAAAGGTTTGGCTCAAGCAACTTTCTGTTCTAATAAATCGTGGCAGTGATATAATTTAGATTGTTCAGTTAGCGTATGAAATTTTTGAATTACTAAAAGTCGGAAAGGACCTTCAATCCCTATTATTTGTCACTGAAGACGACCCGGTTTTGGTTGTAGGTTGCCAAATCTGTAAGGCAACTGTAGTGGATGCTACAGTTGGGGAATCGAATATGGAGAACATAACCTTGGTATAGAAGTTGTCTGAGGTGTTTCCTAAAGAATTGCCAGTCTAACGTCGAAAGGGAAATAAAGTTTGTGATTGAATTATCATCCAAATCAAAGCTAGTCTCTAAGAGTCCTTACCAGATGGCATTGTCAGAGCTGAAAGAACTGAAGATGCAAATGCAAGAATTGTTAGATAAGGGATTCGTACGTTCCAATACATCACCTTGGGGAGCACCATTTATGTTCATAAAGAAGAAAGATGGTTCGTTGCATTTGTGCATCGATATCCTCCAGGATTGACTTGAGGATAGGATATCATCAGTTGAGGATCGAGAAGAAAGACATACCGAAGTTATCATTTCGCACTTGATATGGCAATTGTGAATCTACTGTATTATCATTCGGTTTGACAAAGCCTCCAGCTGTTTGTATGGATCTGATGAACAGAATGTTTACGAGGTACTTGGATTAGTTCGTAATTGCGTTCATCGACAATATCTTGGTGTACTCAAGAATTCCTTAAGAGCATGAAAGGCACTTAAGGATATTTCTTCAAACTTTGTGAAATCATGAGTTCTACGCTAAGTTTAGCAAGTACGAATTTTGGTTGACTCGTATTGCTTTCTTAGGTCACATGATTTCAAGAGAAAGAATCTCTGTGAACCCAAGTAAGAATGAAGCGGTGATTAACTGACTAAGACTGACTACAGTGGCAGAGATCATAATTTTTTGGGTTTTTAGCAGGGTATTATAGAAGGTTTGTGGAAGGGTTTTCAGCCTTAGCTTCGCCATTGACTCGACTACTGAAAAAAGAAAAGAAGTTAGTGTGGACAGACAAGTGCTAACGTTGTTTTGAAGAGCTTAAGCATAAGATGACTATTGCACTTGTGTTGATCATACTGTCTGGTCCTGGAGTTTACGAGATCTACAGTGATGCATTGTTTAGAGGACTGGGTTGCATGCTAATGCAACATGTTAGGGTTGTTGCATACGTGTCCCGTTAGTTGAGACTTCATGAACTGAATGAATCGACGCATGGCTTAGAACTCGCAGCCATCTTTTTTGTTCTGAAGATTTGGAGGCATTACCGGTGTGGAGAAGGATTCCAGATCTTCACAGACCATGAATGTCCAAGGTAATTATTCTCTCATGAAGAGTTGAATATGAGATTGCGTCGTTGGATGGAACTCCTGAAGGACTATGATTGTGATATTTTGTATCACCTAGGAAAAGTGAATAGGGTCGTAGATGCATAGAGTCGGAAGTCTTTAGTTGCGCATATGTTGATCAAAGAATGGAAGGCCATCTTTTGAATCTTAAGACCACTCTACTTGAGAAAGTTTGAAATTCGGTTTTCAAATCTAAGGTAGGCCATCTTTTGAATCTTAAGACCACTCTTAGAATCGAGCTGGGAGTGTAGGTCAGAATTAAGACACTTCAGTGGACAGATTTAGAAATTTAGAAGATTCTATAAGGGAATACAGATAAGAGAAAGGTTGATTTTTAGGTTTCTAAGGACGGAACTCTAAGGTTCCAAGGACGATTGTGTGTAATTGATGATTTAGAGATTAAAGAAGTGATCTTATCGGAAGCTCGTTGTAGCAGCTTCAGCATTGTCCAGACAGCATGAAGATGGGTTAGAATATTCATCAATAGGATTAGTAGACCATTATGAAGACAGATATCATTGACAGGTCGCAAGTGTCAGATGTGCTAACAAGAGAAAGCACAGTTTTGCAATTCGAGAGGGTCTTTGTAATCTCTCGATATCTCCGTGAGGAAGTGGGAACACGTCACAATAGATTTTTGTGATACGTCTATCAAAGAGTCAGTGTGTTAATAATCTCATTTCGAGTAGTAATTGACAGATGGATGAAATCAGCCCACCTTGTGGCTGTGCGGAAGGATCTTGATTTGATTAAGCATGCAAAAGTGTATGTGCGTCAAATAGTTCATCTGCTTAGAGTGACAGTGATTGAATTATATCAGATCTAGACCAGAGGCTCCCAGTTTCAGCATATCAATCAGATGGTTCGTTTTTAAGCAGTGCAGATCAGAGTGTGCAGAACCTCAATTGTTGAGTTGAGGTTAGAGAATGAAAGGTCACAGCCTAGAGTCAATTTAGTAGTCAATGGATGCAGTTGCAAATATCAGTGACAAATTAAAGACCGTTTAGAGCCGCCAAGAAAATTTACGCAATTAAGCAACGGAAACCTTAAAATTTCAGGTAGGGAATCATGTTCTTCCTTAGAAGTCGCCTAGGATGGGGACATCTCGAATCATTAAGAAATGAGAGCTGGAACTATTTAATCGGTGGAATTTTTCAAGTTTGGGTTCAAATGAGAATTTTGGCCTTAAATAGAAAAATAAAACAGTTTGGAGCACCGTCGGCACCTCTAGCTGAGTAGTACCTAGGATGAAGCTCGCTGGTTTGAAATCGGTAGTTTGAATCCCCGAAGCAGCAGTTAGCCGCTTAGTAGAAATAGAAAAAAAGAAAGAAAGAAAGAAAGAAAGAAAGAAAAACCAAACTTTTGCAACTTTCATTTTTGTAAAATTGGACAAGTGCTTAGCCTTTTGGAATCAAGAATTGGTCTAGACAATGGGAAGTGATTTGTTGGCACCGAGAGTTTTGGATAGCATTACGAGGTGAATCAAAGGATTTAGGAAAGTGAAGAATTGATGAGTCGACAATACCTCACCATGTTGAAGAAAAAGTTTAATGGTTTAAATTTCAAGGATGACATTTTTATAAGAAGGGAAGAGTTGTGACATCCCAATTTTACAATTCTGCTTTCAATTGAATAAGTCGGGCATTTCATCTTCGCGTTTATGGCTCTCTTCTCTGAGTTGGCCACTCACGAGATAACTAGTCTATCAAGTGAAGCTGTTAAGGAATCTAAACGCAATGGACTTGAGAATTCGATCAGGAACCGACTGCTTGACCATGCAAATCTACAAGGGTCCTTATGGCACAAATCAATTAGAGACCGGAGATAGGTTGATTCAATAAAACCATGTGATTAAGTGTGGGTGATTCCACCTAATTGCAAAATTCTTGTCGATTGGCACTAGACCGATTTCTCTATCATTTTGGTACCCTATGTCCGTATTTGAAACCTTGAGATTTTTACGACAATCGAAAATCGCCAATATGTCGAAGATGCACTTTGTGGCTCAAAAACAATCGACCATAAGTCAATTGCATGAAAAGTTCCTAAAAGCTATCTTATAGATTAGGATGCGCTAAAATAGCGTCAGATTGAAATTAACCGAGAAATTGAACTCGATTATAGAAATTGAAAGTTCTGCATGTCGCAATTCATTTTAGGAATGTCAACTCATCCTTAAAAGATTTTTCTACAAACCGAGATTTTTGGCAGAAAAAGCAAAGTAAGGTCATTTTTGTTCGGGAAAGTTAGAGGGCCGCTTTTGATCGCATCTTTGGCCGTCAAGTTGGATCATTTGACAAGGAAAAGTCATGAGATGGATGAAGACACCTTGGTGGATTTAATTGGGCTTCGATTGGATTTGTTTAGTTGAGAATTGAATGAAACTGATTGAGATTGAAGTGAGAAATGTAACAAATTCGTATACCCCATTGGAGACAACAATTGGACCTATTAAAGCTTCTAGAAGAGGGTAAATTGGTCTAGAAAATGTTGGTGGAAGACAACTCACTTGGTGGGCCATGTTTGAGAGACAAAAGAGAGAGAGAGAGAGAACCGCCCCCCCTTCTTCCTTGCTGCTTCCGTTGCTTTTATCCTCCCTCTCCCTGCTGTGTGAAGAACTCAACAAGCTAAAGCAGCAGGCCCTCTCGTCACCGTCGTCGCTTACCGAAGCTAGAGTCGTCATCGCTACACGCTGTCGCAGCCCACGCCTCACCGCGTGCACTTGCGCCTCCCTCTCTCCCTCCTGCTGCTATTGACTTCTTCTTCTCTTTCTTGGTGCTACTCGATGTCCCAGCAGATCTGGGAAGATGCCGAAGCAACCAGCGAGCCGCTGGACCGACCGTGACGCCACCGCCCTTCACCGTTTACCGATGTGCTGCAATCCTCGCGCATTGTTGCTACCGTGCGTCTCTGCCTCCCTCATGCCATCGTCCCTGCCCGTCCTCGCCTCCTGGAGGCTGCTCGGCCAGCTCAGGCTGTCATTCAGCCACCTCTACCACCGTGGGCCTCCACCTCAACCCACCGAAGCTCCACCTAGCCCTTGCCGCCCTCACTAGCCTCAACCAGCCACCATTTCCCCCTCCGTTGGCACCAGCACAGCAGCTGGAAAATGGGTATCGCAGTGGTGGTTTGGCCCGTTTTGGATGGCTTCCCATCCCCGAAAGCTTGGCCCGCCTTGAGGAAAGTTGACCCCCGCATCAACCCCGTCGTTTTGAGCTGATTGGCTCGTTAATCGGGTGAGTTTAACCTCTAATCCTTGCTTAGTAAGTTAATTATGCTAAAGGGGTATTTAGATTAGTCTAAGTAGGTTTAGGTGGTTAGATTAGATTATTTAAATGTTAATTAGATTAGATGAATGATTAGTTTAGTGGTTGATTAATTATGGCTAATTGTATGTTTAAATTAGTGCAATCTAGTTTAAGCCCTAATTCATTATTTTTAATTAATTAAGTATTTCGAATTTTATAAATATTTTTTATTAAATTATATTAATATAATGTAATATTTAATTATTTAATTTTCGACAATTAAATTTAATATTTTCAAAAATTTTTGCCGGGATGGCGGGTTGTTATAATTTCGCACCGATCGCAAAAGTGTCTTTGTCGATTTTGTGCTAATTGTATGTTTAATTGAAAAATTGAGTGAAAATGATGATTATGGTTAATTATTCCAAAAGTGTGGATTTGAGTGATATTGGTGAAGTTTTGGTATTTAACTTGAAAATACCCGATGTTAGCTTTTGGCAACGTAATTGGTTTGTAGGACCAGTTTGAATCGTTGGATCTAAATGGATTATTTATCCAGTTCTCTAGTTTATTTTTGAATCAACTGCTTTGGTGAGCAATTATTATATACATATATATATATATATATATTATAGCTTCGTCGAGCTACTATCTATCTATACAGCTTTGGCAAGCTACTATCTATCTATATAGTTTTGGCGACCTACTATCCATCTATACAACTTTGGTGAGCTACCGTCTATTTATATTGCAGCTTGGGTGAGCAGTTATCGTTGATGAACGATTTGTTAGACGGTAATGGATGATAGATAGTATGTATTGATAGATAGTAATGGAATGATAGATAGTATTGATGAGATTGAATGATAGATAGTATCGATTGGATTGATTATACGAATGAATCGATTGATTGATTGGATTGAGGAATTGCCTGGTTGAATTATAAATTGTGCTAACGTGCAGGAAGGGACTGAGGCAAGGTAAGTCCTCTGATTTGCGTGGCTAGGCCACTCCTGAGTGTATTTTCTTCATAATCGAGTCTTAAGGGATAGAACTTGTTGAGACATTGTCTCACCCCGTCGTGGGCTTAACCTTTTCAGGTCCTTAATTGGCGGTTGTGGAGGACTCGAAGCCATGGACATTTGTGGAGGTGGAGACCGAAGAATCGGCGAACGTGTTTGACTAGTTGGTCATAGGACAGTTCCCTTTTTGTTGAGCCCGTCTATTTTGTAGACAATCCAGTGTTGTATATAAACCTATGTGTTTATAAGAAAGCTTTTTTGGTTGTGATTGATTGCCTACTTTTCTATCCCAAGTTAATTGTTGCCGGGGATTTGTTTCACTTCCGCATGCGTAATAAAATGAATGAGTCGGCGACACATCCTGGGAAGTTGCATATTTCTATCAATTGTAGAGGGATGCACGTGCGCTCGGAGGATTGGGGCGTGACATGACACAAGTGCATGACATCTTCCATGTGTTGGTGTTGATGACGTATGAGCCCGACCCAACCCACGTGCTAGATCTTGAAGAATTAGACGTGGACTGACAGTGTCGTATGTGGAAAGCCCGGTTTAGATTAAGGATCCTAAGGAGCAAGTACTGCACACCAAGATGTCCTCTTTGGTCAAAGGGGTATGGCAACACCACGGGGAGAGAGCTATAGGGGAAAGTGAAGACTCGATGAGACGACAATACCCCACCATTTTGAAGAAGAATTGTAATGGTTTAAGTTTCAAGGACAAAATTTTTATAACGGGGAAAGAGTTGTGACATCCTAAATTTCAACCTGTCCCAATTTTATGAAATGGGTATCTCGTCGACCGCCTAAGATCCTTTTCCTCTGCGCGATCACTCACGAGTTAACCAATCTATTGAGTGAAGCCATTAAGGGATATAATCGCGGTAAAATCCCTAAAAGCTACCTAATTTATTGAATTGGACTAAAATTGCGTCGATTGATTTTAACCACGAAGTTGAACTCGGTTTCGGGAATCGAATATTCAAATTTGTCCCAATTTATTTTTAGCACCCGGTCTCATCATCATTAAATTGTCGACGAGCCCAAAATTTCAGAAAAGAAATTATCGGAGGAAAAATTAGAGACCATAAGAAAATTAAAAAGGGAAAGAGAAAAGAATAATAATAATAATAATAATAATAATAATAATAATAATAATAATAAATTTTATTATTTTATTATTTTCTTTCTCTCTCTCTCTCTCTCTCTCTCTCTCTCTCTCTCCCCCTTTTCTCTCTCCTCCTTCCCCTTATCTTTTCTTTTCTCTTTTTCTCTCTTGACGAAACCCCCTCCTTCCTCTCTTCTTCTTCTTCTTCTTCTTCTTTTTCTTCTTCTAAGATACTGCTTCATCATCACCAGCACCACCGCAGCCCCATGCCCTACTCACCACCATGCCACCACCGCCCGTCACTTGGTGCTGCGTCGTTCGCCTCCTTCACCACTGAACCGCCATCTCCATCGCAAGCTTCACAGTCGTCGCTTGCCCGACACCGTTACTCGCCTAACAATGCCGCTGCTCACCCCGTGAGTGACCGCCACCGTCCCCAAGCTACTATCATCACCACCTAGACACTATCGCACACCAAGCCGTCGTCGTAGTCACGCCGCTTGCCCGCTGCCCAGCCGCGCGCTGTCCGCCCTTGCTCGCCTCCCTCACACCTATTCCAACCACTGTTCAGCAGCTGTGGAGCCACAACAAAGCTCCTGCAGCCACCGTGAGTCGCCGCCGGACCCGTGATCGCCCCTTGCAGCTTCCCCGACCCGTACTCGCCTTAACCGGCCCCAATTCAGCCCTCAACTAGGAGCAAACAGTCAACAATGAAGTGGGTTTTCAGCTACCTTCCAAGGTTGTTTCAAGGTGGTTGTAGGTCCCGGACCTTAGGCCCGCTTTGGAGTAAAACGTCCCCGCAATGTTCCCGACGTTTCAATCCAAGCGGGTTGTTAAATGGGTGAGTTTAGCTCATTAATCCTTACTTAGTTTGCTAATGATACTTAAGGATTGATTAGTGTTAATTAATCATGATTAGGTGGTTAGATTAGTTTAGAAAACTTAAATTAGTGACTTAATGATGCATGTTAGGCGGTTAGACTTAGTCATTAGCAAGTAGAGAGCACCTAGTATTTATTGAATGAGTCTCGGTAATTTTTTGGGCTCGTCTTGGCCTCCAATTAGGCATTATGAGCCTAAATTGGATTTATTGTGTTTATTTAATAATTTTCGGAATTATTTAATTATTTATTTATTTTTCGAAAATTAGGCAGGGATAGCCGACGATCGAAATTTTATGCTAATCATTGTGGTGCAGTCCATTTATTTATTCGAGCCTTAATTTGTGAGGAATTGAATTAATTGTGAATTTTAGGATTTTATTTCTAAGTTGTTCAATTTTAATAATTGATTGGAAATGACCAAGCGTGGATCTACAAAGTGCCTTTGATATTTTAATAGGCTGTATATAGTGGTAAGAAAGAAAGTTGTATGACGTGGCTCGGTGACCAAATAGGTCACCTTGGCAAATATATCGCCTTAGAGAATGCATGTGAGACCATGAATGTATACATCACCTAGAAAAGCACGTGGCTCGGTGGTTAGTACGTTACCTTGGTGAATAAGTCGCCTTAGAGAATGCATGTGGCTCAGTGATTTGGTATATCGCCTTAGAGAATGCACGTGGCTCGGTGATTAGTATACCGCTTTGGCGAATATGTCGCCTTAGAAAATGCACGAGGCTTAGTGATTAGTATGTCACCTTGACAAACAAGTCGTCTTAGATAATGCACGTGGCTTGATGATTAAGTACATCGCCTTAGCAAATAGGTCGCCTTAGAGAATGCACATGGCTTTTTTGACTAAGTATACTATCTTATAAAATGAATAGTATGCATTAAAATGACGAGAAATGGTCTCGATTGATATGTAATCAACTAGGTCGATTGATCTATGATGTGATCTCGATTGGGTGATGTGATGAGATAGTGTATATTTAATATATATACTGACTTGCAAGAATGGAATTGAGGCCAAGGTAAGTCCTCTGACTCGTGTTGTGCTTAGGCAGCCTCTAGAGTGTATTGGCGTCCTAATCGGGTCTTAAGGGGTATATATTGCTGAGACATCGCCTTAGCAAATAGGTCACCTTAGAGAATGCACATGGCTTTTTTGACTAAGTATACTATCTTATAAAATGAATAGTATGCATTAAAATGACTGAGAAATGGTCTGATTGATATGTAATCAACTAGGTCGATTGATCTATGATGTGATCTGATTGCGTGATGTGATGAGATAGTGTATATTTAATATATATACTGACTTGCAAGAATGGAATTGAGGCCAAGGTAAGTCCTCTGACTCGTGTTGTGCTTAGGCAGCCTCTAGAGTGTATTGGCGTCCTAATCGGGTCTTAAGGGGTATATCTTGCTGAGACGTAGTCTCATCCTGGTTGTAGGACATCATTTCAGGTTCCTAGATGGTTGCTCCTGAGTTTTTGGGATGTCCTAAGAAGATCACAGAGCAAACCTCTTACTTTTCGTTTTATGGGTGCCCTAGGGGCTGAACCTATGAGCTGGTGAGGTCTATAGTTTGGGTCAATGCAGGTCTCACCCACAAGGTGCCGCAGTGCATAGATCATGGTACCGCCAGGCTCAAGATGGCCAAAGAGAGGGTCCCTTGCTGGAGTCTAAGATACCTCTGTGTGTTTTATAGGCCGCCTTTGGAAAAGGCAACGCAAATCCCCCTCTGGACCCTAGTCGTAGATGCAGCAGACCTGGATTTTGAAGATATCGGAAGTCCGGTGTAGTCTACTGAAGGCTCTAGTTGGAGTGTGCATGATGATGAAGAGGAGGACGAGGGCCCGTAGTTTGTGAAACCCCCACCTTGCTTGCAGACCTTGATTCTGAACTTGTTCAACTTGAATCTAACTCAATAGCCCGCTTCATATATATGTGCACTAGTTTGCAATATATATAAGTGTTGTTGTTTTTGAAAGCTTGGAATTTAGTCCTACTTTCATATCCCATTGTTTTATTGTATAGGGATTTTTTATCTGCTTCCGCATGCGTATTAAAATAAAATGGTCGGCGATGCATCCTGGGACGTCACTATTAATCAACCAAGAAGGGATGGGTGCATGCCCAAGGGCCGGGCGTGACACCATTAGTTTTCGAGTAAAGAATATTCAGGATAAGGAAATGTAGCGGCGACCCTAATAGAATGGGGGTTGTTAAGGGAAGAGGGTGCCATAGTGGGTACATGGTCAGATTGAACCTTAAAAATTGATATTGTTCCTTTTAAAATCTCATTATTTGATATAGTATATAAAAACATTTTTGGGATCGAAACCCAACACCTTGGCATTTTTAATTAAATACCAAAATTTCACAATTTTGAAATAATTAATCAAAAATCACAATCACCACTCAATTACACAAATTAGCATTCAATTATATAAATTAATCATGCCACGGCAATTAGCACAAAATTCCGGCTATGGGCTATTCTTGTATAATTTTTTGAAAAATATTAAATAATTAAATAAATTACAAAATTAATTAAATAAATGCCTCTTGAAGCCTAAAACACTAATTTAACCACCTAATTACACCTAGAAAAATAATGCACTATACTAATTAAATACTACAATCTAATTAACCCTTAACTAATTTTATCTAACCACCTAATTAGCATAACTAACTAACTAAATCACTAATTAATCTAAACTAACTACCTAAACTGTACTTAAGCTAATCTAAGTACCTACTAAGCATAATTAACCCTATAAACAAGGTTTAGCAAGTAAACTCACCGGATTAACGGGCTGGTGAGTTCACAGTGACAAAGCAACACCAAGGCGAGCGAGACTCAAGCTTAGAGAGGACGCCAAAGGAGGCTAGGAAAAGGCTGGAAACAGGCCATGAAGTCTCAACTTAGGACTAAGGTTTTGGTTCTATCCAAGGCTGGAAGGGGTGGCCCGACTTGGCTATGGCAGCTAGAAACGGCAATGCGGGATGGTGGTGGCTATGCGGGACCAGGTGGTGGCTCGTGACTAAAACAGCCCAGGCGGAGACGGTGACCAAGACGGACGGAAGCCCAACGATGATGAGTAGGCACGAGAGGCAACGTGCAAGCGGGACAGGCACGCAGGCTTGGTGCGACGACTCTGGGCAACAACAACTACTTAGACGGGCGGCAAGGGACTTGGGCGGTTGATGGCAAGGTTGGCTCAGCTTTTTCTGGTTCTTGGTTGGTCTTCTTGAGCTCAAACAACAATAATGGAGAAAAATGGGGCAAGGAAGAAGAAGAAGAAGTGGTCTGCTAGCTTTGGGGGAACAAAATGCCCACAAAGCCTTCAAAAATATCTTGAATCATCATCACAAGGCCCCCACCAGCCCAAGCTTCATCCTCAGCCAATTTCCCACTCTAAGCTTCCCTTAGAAGTCACCTAAGGTGTCCAAAATGTTGCTCTCCTCCATGGCTACAAATTTTGTACATTTCCCTTCCAAATTCAATCCAATTTCTCTCCAAAACAATCCAATTGATGCCAAAAAATTCTAGCCAAGTTGTCCACATTAAATCCATGATTTTCCTCACCAATTGATCCAACTTGAATGCCATAAATTCACACGAAAATGGCCCTCTAATTTTCCCCGTCCAAAAATGCTCAATTTTGATTTTTTGCAGAAAACTCAAGTTTGCAGAAAAATCTTCGGAGGATGAGTCGACATTCCTAAAATAAATCATAACACGACAGAACTTTCAATGTCCAAAATTAGGTTTAATTTCACGGTTGATTTCAACAGGACGCGATTTTAGCATGACCTAACCAACCGAGTAGCTTTTATGAATTTTTAGCGCATTTGACACATGGTCGATTATTTTCAAGCCACATTGTACATCTTCAATTCATTGACGACTCTCAGTTGTCGTGAAAATTTCAATATTTCAAATACGAGCACAGGGTATGGAAACGACAGAAAAATCAGTTTAATACCGTTCGATGAGAATTTTGCAATTAGGTAGAATCACGCACACTTTAATTACATGCCTTTGTCAAACTGACCTATCTCCAACCTCGATCGATGTTAACGATGTTGTATTGACCCTTGCAGATTAGCACAAATCGAGCGAGTTGATTTCTGGTCAAATTCTCAAATTTTTCGCGTTTAGATTCCTTAACGACTTCATCAAATAGATTAGTTATTTTGTGAGTGATCAGCTCAGAGAAGAAGACTATAGGCGCATCTATGAAAAGCCTATTTCATTTCATCAAAAACAGAATCAGAAAAGCCTATTTTTAAAATCATTTATTTCAGAAAAAAAAATAAAGGAGCTAAAAGAAAAAAAAATGAAAACGAGAAAAAAGAAAAAGAAAAAGAAGAAAGCAAGACATAGGTGATGACCTAAACATTCACATTTCACAAGCCTAAACGTTACATTCTACATCGTCTTAATTTCTCTCCTTTTGTCTCTGCTATAAAAGCTTCTCAAAATCGGTTCGTGTTATTGTTTGATGGACGCGAGTCAAAGACGCCAGGTTCGATGAGATCGCAGCCTAGATCTTGTCCTCGCCAAGGGCTCCGGATCTGATCTCTCTCATGGGAAGCTTCTAGGATGAGATCGCGGCCGCCTCGTCGTCCTCGCTGGTGGCAGTGGTCGAGCTCATGTTGGAGTCCGAGGACTCAGAACCGGAGCTTGGGTACCATCTAGAGGCTTCATACGACGTGCCTCGGTCTCCCGCCTTCAACCACAGGTTTTGCAAAGTCGCGAGCAGCAAGGCCGAGTCGGTATGGGTCGCATCCCAGTCGTTCGGGATTGGTCAGTTCCGGGAGTTCAAGGATCGGATCTCGAGTTACGATGACTCGTTCCAGTTAGGAGCTGGAGAGGCGTATGGTGCAGGAGACGAGGAGGGTGAGTACGCGCCGTTTCGGCTACTCCAACGCTGGTTTTGGTCTGTTGGATCTGTCGGGTTTTTCAAGGCGACGGGAGACCGTGGTGGCGCTATAGGCAGGATCGAAACGTTTCACTGAGCTGGCGGACGCCGATTTGCATTGCCAGATCTCAGTATGTCAACTGGGGGACATCGACACTGGACAGATCGTTGAAAGGGTTGGACCCATCCTTCGATCGCAAGGAGTAAAACGCCTGCACAATCGATGATATTGGAAGCTGACTGGGAAAACTCTCACAGATGAAGTGATGAGATGTTTCTTTCGGAGAAAGGCTTCTGGTTTGCTTCTCTTGGAAAAAACTTTGTCTCAATGTGTTCACGTAGAATCAATATTTTTTTTTGTTCATTAATTGCGTAATGAAACAGAAGAATCATCCGCTCATGGCTTTAAGGAAAGGATTGCTTGTCCTTCGCTTGAACTTGGTATAACTGGGACGAATTCATTTGCTTTCACATTGCCTTGGCTATCCACTAACACAATTCCTCGGTGGATAATTTGTATCTGAAGATATGCAGCGGATTTACTTAATTTAATCTCACATAGGATTATAATGATCAATGGAAAGGAAAGGAGCGGTTGCACTACACGTCGCAACAAGAGAACTCCCATCCATTCTTGATCTAGAACACTAACTTATACGCGGCGTCTATCAAATGACACTCTGATTTGTTTTGAAAAAATGATAACAGACGACAGGCAAAGACATCCCTAGAAGTAAGAATACCCGCCCACTTGGCATAAGCAACAGCTCAAGGCATCTGCCACACCGTTGTCGCCTATAAACTTGAGACTTGACTTTTCTTTTTTTACGAGTAGAGCAACTTTTTTTCTTTAATAATTCAAAGAAATTAGTTCTTCTTGACTACCTGAAAATTCACGGAATACGCTGCTAAGTCCACGAATTTTGTGCCTCTTGTTTAGGATTAAATTTGTTTTATTTGTTTTTGTGGTACTTAATAGAAGACTTATGAATTAAACTCTCTTTAGGGAGAATAGTGAACGGATCCTATGGTGTAATCGCATTGATAGCCAGGCATTTCTTTAATATGTCCCCGAGCAATTTCAACGACTTTTAAGAGGCGGTGACCAATCTTTGTAATCGTCGTAGGAATAACAACAAGATGTACTAGGAGAAGAATGGCATGAGATTGCTCATAGCCTGTAGACAAAGCATGAATACGATCGAGGACTACTAGAAAGATATCAACAGACCTATCGGTTTGCTTTCTTTTGGTATGCTAAGCAGCTCCTTTATTTATTGTCCTTGGGTTCATCTTCTAAATTGAAATACACGAAATAGGTTATTTGGCAAATTATTATTATTATTATTATAATTATAATTATTATTATTATTATTATTATTATTATTATTATTATTATTATTATCTCTAAAGAGACTAAGCTATAGGAAAATCGTATCTTAAGTATCATCAAATCCTAACTAGGTATCATCGCTACTCCATCAAACCAGTTCATTTACAGGACTAGGCTATTAACAAAAGATCTATAGAAGATCAGTCCTTAAAAACTAAGCTGTCCTAAAAACAGTTAGTCAGATCCATTCGCCAGCTCTTCAGTCTCTTCAGGCACCAGGGGCATCGAGTCCTCCACCAACCCATCTGGAGTATCAACAACACTCTCACCTAAAGTGGCATCTCTTATACTGGGGGGAATATCAAAACACCTGAGAGGACCATCCAAGAATCCATTGGGTCTATAGCGATACTATGCTCGAATTGATGAGGGACCCTATGAGGAAGGTTCTCATCGACTTAGACAGTAGTCACCACAAGTTCATAGACCCAATGACTTCCGAGATTGGCATAGTAAAAAATCCTCTTAGTGACCCTCACTAGTCTACCAAAAAGCTTCGGAGGATCTACCATTTAGGGACCTGAAAATATTATCCCACAACGGGGTGAGATAATGTCTCAGCGAGTTTTACCCCTTAAGACTTGATTAAGAAGACAATATGCCCTAGGGTGCTCTAGCCACACAAAAAGGATAGAGGACTTACCTCACCTTAGTACCTTCCTGCACCTCAGTACATTTCATAATTCAACCAATCAAATCATTCCCAACGATTCAACTCAATCATACTATCTATCTTTTAATACCGTCTATCAAATCATTCATCAATAACACATATGCTCTCCAAAGCTTTAATATATAGACAGTAGTTCACCAAAGCTGTAGATTGATAGTAGCTTGCCAAAGCTATATAGATAGATAATAGCTCGCCGAAGCTGTAGTATATATGTATATTATAAATGCTCGCCAAAGCTATAACATACATAATTAAACAAGTGAACTGAATAAACAATCCATTAAGAACCAACGATTCAAACTGGTCCTACAAACCAATTACGGTGCTAAAAGCCAACACCGGGTATTTTCAAGTTAAATACCAAAACTTCTCCAATTTCACTCAATTCCACACTTTTGGAATAATTAACCATAATCATCATTTTCACTCAATTTCTCAATTAATCATACAATTAGCACAAATTGATCACACTGCTGTCATCACTGCGAAATTCTAACGACCGGCCATCTCGACAAAATTTTCGAAAATATTAAATAATTAAATTTAATTCCAAATTTTAAGTAATTAAATATTATATTATAATAATATAATTTAATAAAATAATATTATTATAATAATATAATTTAATAAAATAATATTTATAAATTTCGAAATAATTAATTAATTAAAAATAATTAATTAGGGCTTATAGATTACACCAATTTAAACATACAATTAGCCCTAATTAATCAACCACTAAACTAATCATACAACTAATCTAATTAACATTTAAATAATCTAATCTAACCACCTAAACTTACTTAGACTAATCTAAACACCCCTTAAGCATAATTAACTTACTAAGCAAGGATTAGAGGCTAAACTCACCGGTTTTGCACGATGACCACGATGCCAAGGCGGTCGATAAACCTCAAAGCGGCGACACCAACGGAGGCCGGGAAGACACCAAAAATGGGCCTCGAAGCCTCCAAGGCCTTGCTGTCTTCAGCTACTGATCTTGGACCGGAGAGGGTTGCTCGGCCTTAGCTAAAATGGCGACAAGAGACCGGCGGGTCATTTGCGGCTTGGAGGGGCGACGGCGGTGGCAAGTGGTGGCGAAGAGTGGCTCACAGCTGCTAGACAGTCACGGACGGGGCTCAACGACTTGGAGCGGCGAGCTGGAGTCGCAGAATAGTAGGAATGGCGATACGGCGTGCGGCTAGACGTGCGAGGCTTCCGGCGGCGACGATGGCTGCTCTAGTGGTCTTTGCGGTGGACGGATGGCAAGTAGCGAAGATGGGGACGAAGCTGGTTGGTTTTGCTGGTTCTTGGGAGCTCAAAAAGTGCACAACCATGGAGAAAGTCAAGTCCAATGGAGAAGATGAAGTGGCTAAAGAGAGGGATCCCCTTGGTGGCTTCTCTAGGCTCAACACTTGCCCTTTCCTCCTCTCTCTTGCCCCCACCTTGGCTGGCCCACCCCTCAGCCACCCCTCAGCCTCTTTCCTCTCCTTAGCTTCCTCAAGAAGCTTCCCAAAGTGTCCAACCAAGGGAGTTACGAATTTTGGACATTTATACATTGAATTCTCAATCAATTCCAATCAATTGAAGCTAAATTAAATCAGTCCATGTCTCGTCCTTCTTATGTCTTTTTTCCCATCAAATGATCTAACTTGCATCCCAAAGATTCGATCAAAAATAGCCCTCTAACAATCCTGAACAAAAACGGCTTTACTTTGCTTTTTCGCCAAAAATCTCGATTTGCAGAAAAATCTTCTGAAGATGAGTCGACGTTCCTAAAATGAATTGTGACATGACAGAACTTTCAATTTCTGAATTCGAGTTTAAAATCATGGTTAATTTCAATCTGGTGCGATTTGAGTTCATCCTAATCTACCAGGTAGCTTTTAGGAATTTTCAATGCAATTGACCCGTGGTTGATTATTTTCAATCCACGACATAATCTTTGACACGTTGGAGACTTTCGGTTGTCGTAAAAATCTCAAGATTTCAATTACGGACACAAGGTACCCAAAACGATAGAAGAATTGGTTTAGTGCCGGTTGACGAGGATATTGAAATCGGGTGGAATCACCTATACTCTAATCATATATCTCGTCGAATCAACCTATTATTGATCTCTATTTAATTCGACGGTGTCGTAAGGATCCTTACAGATTAATACGGTCGAGTAGCCGATTCATGGTCACATTCTCAAGCCTATTGCATTTAATTTCCTTAATGGCTTCACTTGATAAACTAGTTATCTTGTGAGTGATCAGCTCGGAGAATTGAACTATAAGTGCGTCGATGAAAAGTCCGTCTCATTTAATTGAAAGCAGAATCAGAAATTTGGGATGTTACATCGGGTCTCTCGACGGGTCGGGTCACCCACGGCGATCGACCGGCCACTTGCTTCGGCAATGACGTCATCAATGAGGTCATCCGACAGTTACCGACCGTTGGATGACGTCATCTATGACATCAGCACGTGTCAGTTCATCGACGCGCTTGCCGCGGCTTCTGGCCGCGCGTGTGGGCGTGTCCGACGTCTTCTGGTAGTGCTCGACTCACCATTAGACTCATCGTGACGAGTACTTTCATCCTTTATATTCGAAAATTGATTTTGGCCGAAAAAATATTTCGAAAAATGGCCAAAACCGTACGGGTGTGCGTGGCCCCAAACTAGTTCTTTGCTTCGATTCGTTTTCAACGATTCAGATTGCATTTCAGAGCAAGAAACATTCAGACAATGTAGATTTTATACTCTTGATCTTGATATCAAATGGTAAATGAAAAAAATTGATGAAAAACAAGGCAGAAATCACGACCGAGCTCTAATACCTGTTTCCAATGCGCAATCAACAATTTACCCTAGAACGATCGTTGAATTGGGGATGAATTATGAACAATATTGCCTTACGTTGGTCTGAATGCAATCATGAGGAAAACATATGATTTCCACAGCGTAAATGCCAATTATTCTTGTAAATGAGAAATGGAACGTCTTCTTTTCCTTTGATGGAAAGGGGATAAGAAAATGACTACTTTTTCTTTCCGAGCGTACGTTCTACCAACCCCATCAACAGTTCTCTTCGGGAGTCTTTTAGATGACTCACTCACACCCTTTCAAAGGGTGTCTTTCCATTGTAGCCTATCAAGACGAAATGGTGCGTTCTCATCGCACCACATCATGGACATATTAATAAAATACTACAAGAGGGAAATCTATCAAAAGAGAGAAATTTACAATTTTATGTTTGATGTTTTTTTTTTAATTGGAAGTTAAACTTACATGGGTGGATCCACTTTAAGTAAAGCTCCTCGTAAGCTTTAGCAAATATTTTAATTGATGTGCAACAGTTCACATCTACAACACTCTTTAGAATAATATAATAAATATAATCCTAAAGCCATGCAATGGAAGGGCATAAGACCAGTTAAAAGCTCGTGATTATTTTGGTCAGTACTTTTTTCTACAATTACGCAAAATTCTGTTCCTAGGGTTCTTCTTTTTCGTTGAATCACATTAAATAGGTTATTTCACAATATAGTTTTCTTCCTTTCTCTCCAAAAAGATCGAGTCTTAATATCATCAATCCTAACCTGATATCATTGCTGCTCCACGCGACGGGCGAGAAGAGTCTCGGCGGTTATGGGTTAAGCCGTGGAGCGAAGGAGATAAATGGACAGGCTTGGCCCCGAACCTAATCTGTTACCCATACCAAGCTAGTTTATTTGACTTTCTGGTGATGTTATGATCTTCTTAAAAGGTGACAAGGCTCCTCTAACTTTAAATGTAAAATCACTTTTAACAGTTTCAACAAATTTCTGGGTTGAAGCTTAATCATCACAAATTGAACTGTTTCTAGTTACGTATGGTGGAGCTTGTTGCGATGATCAGCTATAGTTAAGTGGCATTCTGAGAAGAGCGTTGTCTATTAAATACCATGAATTTCCTTTAGTTATCTGTTAAAGAGCCTAAGTATTTGATCTGCTAAACCTGAGAATTACTCTACTTACATGTGGTGAAGGCTTTTGAATGGGGGCAGTATACTGAAGCCTCATGTCAAACATACTAGTGGGAGCAGCGAATCTACTTCCTTATGTTTTGACAATGGGCATCTTGGAGTGCTACTAGAACTTTATTGTCACGCCCCAATCCTCCGAGCATGTACCCATCCCACTGCGGTCGATTTAATAGTGATGTCCCATGACACATCACTTACCCATTCATTTTAATATACATGCGGAAGCGATTAAATAATCCCCAGACAATAACAAGACGAGATATGAAAGTAAGACCATAATTTTCAAAATTAGATACTACATCCAAAACACACTTATAGATATATATATATATATATATATCATAAAAAGTCATACACAAACCAAGTCGTATATATACAATATAAGCCACTCCATTCAAAAAGTCTACAAAATAGGGGTGGGGGTTTCACAAAACTATGGATCCTCATCCTCCTCTCCATTTTCATCCACACTCCAACTAGAGCCTTCAGCACAATACACCGAGGACCCTGGATTTGACAGGTCCGGGTTTACATTCACCACTGAACCCTCAAGAGGATCTATCGTACCATTTCCAAAAGTAACCTCCAACACATATAGAGGTATCTTAGATTCTAGAATGGGACCCTCTCTTTGGCCATCCTGAGCCTGGCGGTACCATGATTGATATCGGTGGGGTACCTTTTTGGGTAGACCCACATCGACCCAGATTGTGGACCTTACTAGCTCATAGGTTCAGCCCCTAGGGCTCCCATGCAACGGAATGTAAGACGTTTGTTTTGTAACTTTCTTTGGCTAACCAAAATGCTCAGGAGGAGCTGCCATCTAAGGACCTGAAATTTTATCCCATAACGGGGTGAGACGACGTCTCAGCAACTTCAACCCCCTAAAACCCGACTAGGAAGAAAATACGCCCTGAGGGCTACCTAAGCACAAACATGAGTCAGAGGACTTACCTTAGCCTCAGTCTCTTCCTGCAAGTCAATACAATTTGAATAACCATCCAATCATTTCAACCAATCAAATCATCACATCCGATCGAATCATCGATCAATCGACTCAATCGATTACATGTCATCACGACCATTCCCTGGTCATCTCAATTGATACTATCTATAAGGTCCGATCATCATCAGGACTGCTCACTCTAAGTTGATAATAGATAATATAGCTCACCAGAAGCTACCAAATATAGTATACTAATTATGCTCACTAGAAGTTGCCGATATATTGATAATATATTAATTATGCTCACGAAACTACCAGACCATAGTCCACAAAGGTTGATATAATATATCATCCTGATCATCTAACTATTTTGTCATTTTTATCATACCGATAAAATTACTCGTGTGTGGGTACCGATCGGTGTTAGCCAAAATATAATATTTTTCTACTTTTGAACATCCCACTAGTTTCAGCAGTCCCAAAATATATTTTTGGTAATCATGTGACCAACGCCTCGGTAATTTTTCAATTAATTACCAAAGTTAACAATTTTTGGGATAATTACCCACAATTACCAATCACACTTAATTTGCATAAAATAATAATCAATTAAATAAATAGACCACATCATTGCAATCAGCATAAAATTTTGGTCACCGATTATCCTGGTCTAATTTCCAAAAATGAATTAATTATTTAAATAATTACGGAAAATAATTAATTAATGTCGATAAATAAGACTTAGGCACGTAAAACCTAATTGAAAGCTGAGACGGGTCTGGAAAATTTCCGAACCACTCACTTAATTAAGGATTAGTGAGTTAAACTCACTTAATTAATGATCCGCTCAGATCAAAATGATAGGGGCGTGACGGTGATCAAGAAACTCCAAAGCAAGCCCACTAAATAGGGTCAAGAACAACCCGAAAACGGCCCAAACGATGGCTGGAAACCCACTACCGTTTGCTTTTGTGGTGGTGGTGGTTGAGGCCGAGAGAGGTGGTTGGGTTGGTTGGCTAAGGTGGAAACCGGTGAAGGCGAGTAGCGGTTGTGGTTACGGTTGCGGGTCCAGGCAAGGCTGGTCGGTGGTTGAATGGCGATGAGCTGAGCTTCGACGGCCATGAGGGAAGCTTGGGGACGTAACTAGAGTAGAGACAAAGGCCACGGACGATGGCAACATGCAGGTGAGACGCGAGCAGTAGCGGTGCGGTTCCGGGCGTGACGGTGGCTACTTGGCTCCGGCAGGTGGCTACAACGGCGAGGGGGCTTGCTGGTTCAATCCTCTAGGTTTGCTAGGGAGTTTTGGTTGTGGAAAATGGAGAAGATGGTGGCGTCAATGACTGAAGGAGAGGGAGGGGACTAGTTTGCTTGGAGGGGGCCACTAATGGCTTCTTCCTCATCTCTTTGTCCCCTAGAGCTGGTCCCACCTCCACAGCTGGCCTCCTCAGCCAAATCCAGACCAAAATGCCCCTTCTAGAAGCTTGAGTTGGTCCAAAGGTTGGGTCTATGGGGGGCACACGAATTTGTACGCATTTCCCTCCAATTAGACTTCATTTCCTTCTTGAATTAACCCAATTCAGCTTCTATAAATTCAAATATCAAGTCCTCGATCAAATTGATATTTTTCCCCGCCAATATAACCCACTTGCATCCCAATTTCATGATAAAAAAATGGTCCAAATATTTTTCTGAACAAAAACGCCACTACCTCGACTTTTTTCCCAAAAAAACCCAATTTGTGGAAAAATCTTCGAAAGGTGAGTCGATAGTCCTAAAATGACTTGTGACATGACAGAACTTTCAATTTCTAAAATCGGATTCAAATTTGCGGTTAATTTCAATCTAGCGCGATTTTAGCATGACCTAGGCTATTTGGTAGCTTTCAGGAATTTTTAGTGCAAATGACCCGTGGTTGATTTTCTTTAAGCCACAATGAACCTCTTCGACACATTGGCGACTCTCGGTGGTCGTGAAAATCTCGAGGTTTCAAATACAGACATAGGATACCAAAACGATAGAAAAATCAATCTAGTGCCGATTGACGAGAATTTTGCAATTTAGTGGAATCACCCATGTTTAACCACACATCTCAGTCGAACCGACCTATCTCTGATTTTTAATCGATCTTATTATGCCGAAATGATCTCTGTAGATGAGCACGGTCGAGTAGTTGATTCTTGGTCAAATCCTCAAGTCTATTGCATTAAAATCTCTTAATGACTTCCCTAGATAATCTAGTTATCTCACGAGTGATTGGCTCTGAGAATAGCACTATAGGCGTGTCGATGAAATGCCCGATTTATTCAATTGAAAACAGGAGTGAAAATCCAGGATGTCACATTTATTCTTCTTAAGTTGTGTAAGATGCTGCCTTGAGATTAATGATAGAGTTTCAGATGTTATTTATGGTGATAATAGGGAATGGTCCCCTCTAAAGCAAGGTTATGTGATTCAATATTGCCATGCTCTAATGCCATTTGCTGATGCTTGGGAATTAGTTAGAAATTGGAGGTCCAAGTTTCTATGGCATAGACTTATTTGGTTTAATCCTAATGTTCCTAAGTTTGGGTTGATAACTTGGCAAGCTACTTATTAATGATAGGCTTGGCCAATGTTGTTGTACAAGTTGCACTCATTAATGATAGACTTATTTGGTTTAATCCTAATGTTTCTAAGGAAAGCGTGGGATGAAAATATGAAAATGGGCATCATCAAAAAAAAGCAGGGCCTATTTGTTTTCACGGTGATACTTCATAATCTAATTTTCTTTTCTTTTCCATTTTTTAGTTCCAGACAAAAGCATAGATTTATGAGCCCAAAGTTCTTTGCCATGTGAAGTTAGATGCTAAAGTAGCAAAGATTCAAATTCTGTTAATTTTAATGCTCGATGTGTTGGAGAAAACTTCCATATTTGTTTTGAAGTTGACAAAACGTTTCCATCAGTCTAGTCTAAAAACTTGCAGACTCTTTCGTCAAAGTTTGAAGACCTCCAAACTCAAGATTTAAAGTCTGCCCTCATTGACATTTCATAGACCAACGAAGAAAAGTATCATCCATTAAAGAAGACTTTTCCAGATGCAAGTATATCTTTAAGGATTTGATTCGCGCGGGTTGAAGATGGCACCTCGAGATCTATTATTCGTATTGAATTTAATTTGAGTAATTTTGATCTGTTGATTGGCGAAGTATATTTGAAATGTTCTACTTATGAAAACCTAGATCTTGATTGTATGAGTGAGCAAAATTGGTGGGCTATCATCATATTCCTTAAATAACTCGAGATCTCTCTAATTGATTATGTCCAACGGGTTGATTGGAAGAACTCCTTTGAAAGGTGCCAACGGATATGAAGGCATGAAGGAGTATATAAAGAAGACGCTCTAGTTATTCAAAAGTGTGCGTGATAGAAAAATTCCAAAGTCTGAAACTCCTTGTTCTTTGCTGTTTCAATTGTTGAGCTCAATTTGTACTCAAAAGAGATATTAGATACTTGTGAAACCTTGAGGAAGTGTAGCAGAGTCTCTACACTATGTAATCAAGGACGTGAGACTGTAAAATCTCTTTTGGTTCTTAGTGGAATCCAGCTAGTGGGTTGTCAATGCGGGAGAATAGATATAGGCTTGATCTAAGCCGAACCACTATAAACCTTGTGTCTTCATTCTCTATCCCTAATCTCTTTACTTCAATTTGCAGCTCTATATAACTATTTATAGTCTTTTACATCTTTAGTCTATCATTCTTAAAAGTTGAATTAATTTGTTAAGATTTGCAAAAACAACTTTGATCACCTATTCACCCCCCTTTAGGTGCTCTTACTAGTCCTATCACGATGTTTGGGCATGCATGTGAACGTGCACTATTTTCTAAGGAAAGCATAGGATGAAAATTTCGTTTTTACTTAATGTTGTTTTGCCGGCACCCTTCCACTCATTCTGACTAGTTTGTCATTTTGAGTGTAAGCTTTCGGTGCCGGACCGTTTTGTATAATTTTGGTTAAAGCTCAATTTATTCTTACTTTACCCAAAAAAAAAAATCATTTTTACAGTGATAATTCAAAATATATATATTTTTTATTTATATTTCAGACAAAAGCAAGAGATTCACGAATCCAAAGTTCTTTGCCATGTGAAGTTAAATTCCAAAGTTGCCTCGGTAGCTACAATAAATTTATGCTGTCTCAAGATTCAGATCCTATTAATTTTAGTGCTTGATGTTTGGGTAGGCATGTGAATGTGTGTTGTTTTCTAATGAAAGCACGTGAACGTGCACTATTTTCTGAGGAAAGTTGTGATTAAACAATTTTGAGCATTGATTGCTGGGGAGCTTTTGCAATTAGTGTTTGTCATTTAAGTATTTTCTATTATTTATAAGTATTGTAGACTTGTATTATCTTAAGAGAATTTTTGGACAATAATTGAGGTAGGGTGCCTGTATTATGTTTTATCTAATAAATGAGGCGATTGGCCTTGATTTTTTTACATTAGCCAACTTCAAGAGCTGTTTTACCTTTCACATATGAAAATTTAAAGTTGAAAAGCATCCTCATCAGCTTGCTTTTATTATCTCACCGCACATTGGTACTTCAGTACCAATATATATATACTTCACAATCTTTTTGTGTTTTATTCACGCAAAGTAGAGATTCATGAACATAAATATTTTTTACCATGTGAAGTTAGACATTGAAGTTGCCCAGACAGCTATAATAATTTTCTATCTTCTCAAGATCCAAATCCTGTTAATGTTAATGCTCCAATGTTACTACTAAACAATCGGGGCATGTGTGCATTCTTTTCTAAGGAAATCACGTGAACGTGCATCGTTTTCTAGGAAAGCATGTGATGAAACTATGAAAATGCGCATCATTAAAGAAAGCTGGGCTAATTTGTTTTCCCAATGATACTTAATAATCATTTTCTTTTGATTTTAATTTCTAGCAGAAGCAGAGATTCATGGATATAAAGTTTTTTCTTTTTATTTGCCATGTGAAGTTAGATGCTAAAGTTGCCCAGACAACTATACTAATTTTGTCTCTTCTCAAGATCCTTGTCCTGTTAATTTCAATACTCCGATGTTTGCTACTAAACAATCGGGATATGAATGTGAACGTCCATCGTTTTTCAAGGAAAGCATGTGAACGTGCATTGTTTTCCGTGGTAAGCATGTGATGGAACTATTAAAATGGGCGTCAAAAGCAAAAAGCTGGGCTTATTTGTTCTTTAGCTCCCTCTTGGAGAATTTTTATTTGTTACTTTCTAGACCACGTGGGAGTTCTAACTATTGCTTGCCAGTACCTAACAATTTTTAATTGAAACGGTCGCCAGTAATTACTTTTTTAATACATAAACTTACTAATCCCATGAATCAGGTACTAACCTCATATAAATTCCTAGTCTTCTGTATTAAAACTTACCATTGTAATGCAGCTATCATCACTTATGTTTTAAGTTGTCGCTTTCTTTAAATCTTGAATGATAAGAATCAGCGTAGAAAATTACTTTTTCTATGAAGCATTACGAATGTAAACAAGTTAGTAATTAGTCATAGATTAAAAGTCAAATTTCTTGTAGAAAGTTATTGATCGCATGAAAAATTATTAGCCGCATACATACTTACATGTCACATAATTTCTTTCGGAAATCCAAGTAGAGCAAGGAGGAGGGGTTAAAAAGAAATGAAATGACATATGATTAAATTGGTATCCATAGAAATGTTAAACAAGCAAATAACATGGAAGGGGGAGCTATGAGATCCGACAGCTAATCATGATTAGGTCAAGCATCTTGTCAAATGTTTTGAGTGATCTATAGTCCCCTATTGAACAAGAGAGGACTCGTGATTATTCTTATAAATGCAGACCTAATTTCAAATGGTTGCCACCATATATACTTTTGAAAGCTCAGTTCTTCATGCGGAACGGATGTTGGTGTAAAATTCTCTTATATGCTCAATATGATTGAGACTAGAACGTGAGTTTAGTGCTTTCCAGAAAAGCGGCTTAAAGAGTTTAGAGCAGTGTCTACGAAATGACGAGGAGAGTGAACCTTGGATTCAGTGTCTTTATTTTTATATTAATCTTTGATACGTATGATCTTATAAAGGAAGTATATATACACTTATATCAGTAATATAGTTGTCCTGGTTTGAATGCAGTTAGTGTTCGAAATAAAGATATATGCTATTTGACTAGGCAAGAACTAGAACCAGAAAAGGTAGTAAAGGTTCATGTCCAATTTCAACCCATGTCCAATTTGCTGCTATAAATTTTATCATCAAGCATAGGCTGATTTGTGCAGCCATTGGAGCATTTCCCGTAATAGAGTATTCAAATATCAAACCACGTTTTCGTCTAATAATTTAAGCTATTCAAATAATTGATAATAGTCAAACAAAATTTTACATAGTATAAGAATAGGCAGTTATGAGTTTAAATTTTGTCAGCCCCTTATTTGCCTCCTCATTATATATATTTGCATGCTTTAATTTTATGATTAATTCCAATCTATACGTAAAGAGGTGTGTTAGAGTATTTAATTATTAAACAAGGTTGTTGGGCATGATTTGATTGTGCTGGCTGTATTGTAGCCTTTGTAAGTGAATGGTGATTCTTGTTTGTCGGCTAACAGAGATACTTGCCTCTATAAGATCGTTTTGCGACAGCAAAGTGATGTCGGCGAGTGGAGAAATTTCTGTTTTCCGCTGGCCTTTTGGAATAAGGAAAAATCAGGAAAAAAAGGAAAAGAGGAAAAGAAGACACTTCAATCCCAAAGGACAACGATATGGTCACCACCTCAAGTGGATTTCAAGCTTTACAAGCTTTACGCTTTCACATACGTCGACAAAATACATTTTGCTTTTATTTAATCTAATCTAATCTTGGACACATTTTTGCGTTTTTTTGGCCTGAAACATATGAAATTTTCAGACTACATAAATATCGGTACGTAATTTACATATAATTTAGCTGACTCTGATGATGATTACCTTCTTTCATTCAATCATCTATGAATAATAAGAAAGTAAAGTAGAATGAATCTTAATGGTTGAGCCACATCATCACAAAAACTCAATTCCCTCTCAGTTTTCATACCATTCATTAGACACATTACTTTACAATAAAGTACAAAAAAATTAATATCTAATTTATGGTTAGTTTGTTTCGCGTAAAATTAATGATTTTGAAGATATTTTCCTAAAAAATAATCATTCTTTGCAGAAATTAGTTTATTTTATTTTTTATAAAACCAAAAAAAGTTAGATCTTTCCAATGTCAAGTGGGCTAACTCTTTTTCTTTAATAATTGCACCGAACTTTTCAAAGGAATTAGAATTTTCCACAACCAATATCTATATTCAAACTAACCAGGTCATTATTTATTGGAATAGTTGATATATGCATATCGTTTTTGCTTTTACTTAGATGCTACACAGTAATAACAAGTGAAAAGTGAGGGCATGTGTTCAGCATAAATATACATCTTTTTTACTTTTCCGCCACAACACAAATTATAAAAAAATTATAAACGAAAGTATGCATCAATCAATATGTATATATTATTAAAAATTGTGCGACTAAGAAGCACCAAACACCTGCAGACAAAAAATCGTGCTTTTTAAGTAACAATGCAAAGATATACGCTTGCTGGTGTGTCTCAACAAAAGGAAACTTACCCACCAGCCAAGAATATCTTTAGATTAGACGAGGTTAGTTTTAGGCGGCAATTTCAGCAGCCAGTTGGTTTTGTGGGAACTAACAAATCACCTCCGCCACCTACTGGCTGACTGGTTGCTCAAGGCTTTTTCGTAGAACCTCCCCGCAACTCTCGTTTCTGTAATGCAAAACGACAACACAAGAGTCCAAAGGTATGAAAAGAAGAAATGCATTAGAAGAGGGACACCAAAGTTGGATGAACAGCGACACCATCATAATTGAAGTGATGGTCGTGAAACATGTTGTTGGCAAGGGAAAACGAGAATTACATCTTTCTGGAAGAGTTGTCGAGAAGAGTTACTTCTCCTACCACATCCACTATGAAAGATGATGACTACTAGTCTTTCACACAGAACATGCAGACCCGCGGATGATCCGTATAGATGTTAAATAATACTTCGGGTAGCCTAGACAGATATTAAAGTATTCACACAAGAAAACAATACGGATTTTTTGAAGTATTTGCAAAGAGAGGACTAGCCAACTTCAAGCACTGTTTTACCATTCTTTTTATTAAAATTTTAAGGTTACAGAACATCCTCATCGGCTTGATTCTATGAGCCCACCACATAAAAGATTTCATACTAGTTTATTTGAAATGGTACTTCATAATCTTTTTCTTCTTTTTCGTTAGGGCAGAAGCGGAGATTCATGAACATAAGTTTATTTACCATGTGAAGTTAGATGTTGAAGTTGCCTAGAGAGCTATAATAATGTTATATCTTCTCAAGATCAAATCCCGCTAATTTGAATATTCGATGTTACTACTAAACAATTTGGGCATGCATGTGAAGTGCAATGTTTTCCGAGGAAAGCATGTGATGAAACAGTTTTGAGCATTGACGAAGGGGAGGTTTTGCAATTAGTGTTTGTCATTTAGGTAGTTTCAATTTTTCTATTATATCTTCTGAAGATCAAATCCTACTAATTTGAATATTCGATGTTACTACTAAACAATTTGGGCATGCATGTGACGTGCAATGTTTTCTGAGGAAAGCATGTGATGAAACAGTTTTGAGCATTGACGAAGGGAGGTTTTGCTATCAGCGTTTGTCATTTAGGTAGTTTCAATTTTTCTATTATTATTGTACACTTGTATTATCTTAAGAGTTTCTGTAAAATAAGTAAGGTATGGTGCTGCTACTAAGTTTTATCTTTAAAATGAGGTGATGGGCCATTAATGAGGGACAATTAACAATGGGCAGCACTATTTCCACCCCTATATGACTAAATCCATCCATTTTTCACCAAAAAGGCAAAACTACCTTCTATCATTCAATTGCAATTTAAATTGGGGGTCCCAAATTTATTTATTTTCCATTTTTTTAGTATTTCTATATCCATGTAAAATCTACTTATCATAATTAAGAATTTCATATATTTATTTTTTTTGTCTATTGCAGATTTTCTAGGTAAATTAAAGGCACTATGCTTTTTTATAGTTAGATATTACTTCCATAAAGATTTGTTTAGTCGAAAGGAGAAGTTTCCAAGAAATCTAGTTCTTTTCTAATGAAATTTATGGATAAATTGTTAAGTAGATAAAATTTTATTAAACCAAAACATTGCATAAAGTAAGAACTTTGGATTGACAAAAATCAAAATCATCTATGAACTGTTTATGAAAAAAATATCAAGATACCTCATTGTGCACAATATTTTCATTATTTTCTTACGCGCCATCTATAAAAGTATCTCACCAATATAATAAGGAAAAAATATATAGTTTTTGATATAGTAATAAAGAGACTTAATAAATGTTTAGACTAATGAAATTAATAATAAGTTC
This sequence comes from Eucalyptus sideroxylon x Eucalyptus melliodora, assembly GCA_016097485.1. Taxonomy (NCBI): domain Eukaryota; kingdom Viridiplantae; phylum Streptophyta; class Magnoliopsida; order Myrtales; family Myrtaceae; genus Eucalyptus; species Eucalyptus sideroxylon x Eucalyptus melliodora. The sequence continues at coordinate 29,550,975 of CM027826.1, forward strand.
ACCAAGAAAGTGAGTTTTTGAGATAAAATCGAGGGTCCTCCTCTATTGGAGAAAACTCCTTTAATGTTTTAAAGTTGACAAAACTTATCCAAAGTCTATTATGAAGATTTCCAAACTTTAGTATTAAAGTCTGAGGACTACCAGAGTTTAGTGTCAAAGTTTGCCCACACAGACAAATTCCAAACTGAATGCTACTAAAGAATGAAGACTTATCCAGATGCGAAATTATCTTTATTTCTTCAAGAGATTCGATACGTATGGTTTATGGATGGCTTTCTGGTTGGATATAACACCTACATGATTGGCTATCTTTATTGAAATCAATTTCGATACGTCCAATCTTTTGGAAAGCAAGTAAACTTGGAAAGTATCTACTTATGGAAACCAATATCCTAATTGTATGAACAAACAAGGTTGATGGGCTTTCATCATAATTTTCAAACGGCTCGAGATTTTCCGTGATTGATTCTGTTCAACGGGTTGATTGGAAGAATTCCTTTAGAAAGTGCCAACGGTTGAATAGGCATGAAGGAGTATTTGAAGGAGAACATCTCTAGTCATTCGATAAGTGCGTGAAAAAAAAATTCCAAAGTCGAAGCTTCCTAGTTTCTTGCTATTTTATTCACCGAGATCTAAATTGTATTCCAAAAGAGAGAGCAATTCTTAGTATGACTTCATGAGAGAGCAGTAGAGACTCATCACTATGAAGTTAAGATCACAAGGCTATAAAATATCTTTTATTACTTAGTGGAATCTAGCTAGTCAGTTGTTAGCGTGGGAGAGTGGACGTAGGCTTGATCTAAGCCGAACCACTATAAACTTTGTGTTGTTATTATTATTATTATTATTATTATTATTATTATTATTATTATTATTATTATTATTATTTTGGTAATGGGTAATGATATATTGAGCTTTAACTAACAAATATACAAGATTCGGCACCACAAAACTTGCACTCAACAAGACACAAATGTCTCATCGAGTGAAAGGGCGCTGGACACAAAACACCGCAAAGCGGTCAACTCAAGCAAGGGCCGAAATAGGAAGCCCAAGAAAACAGCTACACAGGGCCAAAACAACAAACTAACCAAAAGGCCACGCAGGGCCATGAAGAACAACCCGCAAAGTTAGACTAAGGCGACCTAGGCGGTCGGCATAGGAGAGCTGAAGATAGACGGGTCAAGGCCCCAGTTTCTTTGTAACCTCCTATTTCTCGGGCAATCTTCTACGCTTTTGAAAGTGAAGGCTTTATCCTTCACAACTTTAATAAGATGCTTCTTGATAGCCGCAACCACAACCAGATGCTCTCTAAAGAGGATGTCATTTCTATACTTCCAAATGAGATGGCACAGAGCTCCAAAAGAGAAATGACCAATGGCGTGATAGAAATCTTTACCTGAGAGGAATCTCATCGCCCACTGAAGATTTTCTGTCCAAGTCTCATTTCTTCATGGGAGGTTGCACTTGGCCGCCCAAAAGTAAGCCATACTAGCTGTGATGCAGCAACCAAAGAAGAGGTGGTCAATAGAATCCGGTGTGAGCTTGCAAAAGGCACATACTTCACTCCCAATTCTCCCATGAGACATATAAAAAGCTTGGGTAGGAAGCCGGTTCTTAGTGATCAGCCAGAGATTGAATTGGTATCTCGGAGTGATGGCCTTGTTCCAAATAAAGGATGACCACACAACCCTGTCTTTCCTTCTTTTGAGTATATGCCAAGCTGAGGCGACCGAGAAGACACCGGAAGGATTATCCTTCCATATAAATCTATCCAAAACCCCTGTGAGAACCGGAAGGGGCTGGTTCCGGAATCCATCAATGACCAAGTCCCGACCCGCCGAAGAAAAAAAGTCTGCAACAACTACATACCAAGGCAGCCCCGAATCAGAGATAGTCTGCTTTGAACAAATAAGATCCAGCGGACCTCTCTGATGCCAATGGTCAAACCAAAGTGATGTCCCCTGGCCATCTCTAATCTTCCAATGGAAGTTGAGGCGGAATTCGGATCTCAGGTGGAGGATCCTCTTCCAAGCCCACGAGCAGCTACCGGCGTCTTAGCCACCCAGAAGTTTGTCTTTCCCAGAAAAGTAGAGTGAATCCATTTGCACCAAAGAGATTCCTTATCCGTGAAGAGGATTCAAATGTGCTTGAGCATCGCCGCCTTATTGTACTCTCGCAAACTCCGAATCCCAAGACCCCTTCTTCCCTTGGGAGACAAACATCCTCCCAGGAAACCTTAGCTCCTCCCTTGCCAAGGCTAGGCCCCTTCCATAAGAACTGTCTAAAAATCTACTCGATACGATCCAAGACTGCTATGGGAATAATGAACACACTAGCCCAATAGGCTTGGATTGCATGGAGCACTGACCTTATGAGTTGAACTCTTCCTGCAAAGGAGAGAAATCGATGTGTCTAGGATTGCACCCTAGCCATTATGTGATTGACTAGAGCTACACAATCCGCCTTGTCGAGTCTCGAGGATATAATAAGCGCTCCTAGATAACGTACCGGCAATTTTCCTTTCGCAAAACCGAGGGTATCCTTTATCTGACTTCTCAAGTCATCCGATTCCCCTGCAAAAAATACCTCACTTTTGCTGTTGTTCGGCTTGAGTCCACTCCATTCCGATAAGGTATCCAGCCCATCCTTCAGTAGCAGGATAGAGGCCATATCCGCACGGCAAAAGAGGAAGACATCATCCGCAAAGAAAAGATAAGATAACCGAGTGGCCTTGCACCTCCAAGAGAACTTGAAGCCTGGCTGCTCCACACGAGAAGTAAGGATCCTTTAGAAGACTTCCATAACCAAGGTGAAAAGATAAGGAGACATGGGGTCACCTTGTCAAAGGCCGCGGCTACTAGGGAAGAATCCATGGAGATCCCCATTCAAGGAGATAGAAAACATAGGAGTACGAATACATATCATGATAAGATGAATGAAATGGTCTAGGAACCGAAAGGCACGAAGAACCAATTCAAGGAAATCCCAATCCACCGTATCGTAAGCTTTCTAAAAGTCTACCTTCACTACACATTTTGGGAGATAAGGCTGCAGGTGAAAGCTGACTAATAACTCCTGGGCCAGGAGAATATTATCCTTAATCCGCGGACCCTTAACGAACGCATTCTGAGAAGGGCTTATGGCATCCTGAAGCACCAAAGCGATGCGGTTGGCCAATACCTTGGTAATACATTTGTAGATCGTATTGCAGCAAGCAATGGGTCTATAATCATTTACCGAGGTAACATTAGGAATCTTAGGGATCAACACCAGGATGGTGGAATTAATCTCCCTTAACAGTCTCCCCGTAACAAAGAAATCTTTAACTGCTTCAACCATTAAAGGCCCAACAAGATCCCAGTTACTCTTGAAGAATTCGACATCAAACCCATCTGGCCCCGGGCCTTTCCATGCGCTAGAGAAAAGATAGTGTCCTTAATTTTCGCCTCTGAAAAGGGACGGCCAATAGAAGCGATCTGATCCTCTGAGAGTGGACGTCAATAGCTTGCTAAAGGTCTCCGAAAGCCGGTCCAATAGGAGGAGATCGAGATGCAAACAACTCCTTAAAGTGAGCGACAAACGTATCCTGAACAAGGCTCGGTTCGGAGACAAGGTTGCCATTCTTATCAAGAACTGATATAATCCTATTCCTCAGCTGCCTTGTAGTCACAGAGTGATGAAAGTACTTAGTGTTTTTATCACCCATCTCAAGCCAACGGATTCTGGATTTCTGTTTGAAGAAAGCCTTCTTCTCCTCACTCCTCAACTCGACGAAAGTCCTACGATGACTTTTTTCTAGCTCCGCCAAGAGGACATTGGTCTGGTCGTGCTGAAGGTCCACTTGAGCTAGTCTAAGAGCATTTCTAGATTAAGCCACCCTCTCGGACAGGTTAGAGAAAGAGTCTTTATTTAGTTGCTTAAGATGCCCCTTGAGCGCTTTCAATTTGGTAATCAGCCTGAAGATAGGTACTCCATCACCCGGGGCCTCCCACACATGGGTAAGAATATCCTGAAAAGATGGGTGCTCCATCCAGAAATTGAAGAATTTGAAGGGCTTTCTTCGAAGAACTGGCTGGATCACTTTGTGTTCTTATTTTCTTCCCTAAACTCATTTATTTATTCGTAACTTTATTTAACTACTAAAGTCCGAACTTGCAAAAATTCTATAATTCGTCAAGACTCAATTTCAAAAGCAAAATACCTCTACTTGAACTTTGTGAAATATTTTCTTCACACCTATTCATCCCCCTTTAGATGTTTTTATTGGCCCTTTCATCCTCGACTCCCAATAAACTCGAAACTTTTACCTACTAACGAGTTAAACCGAATCACTTTACGATAGCAATCCATCTTAGCTCTTTGCTTGGTGAGCCAGCCATGCCAATTATAACATCAAAATCATACATGACTAGGACTATCAAATCTATCTTTCCCTCTCACTCACCAACAACCGACTTGCAACTAGGATAGCCTACCGTAGACAACACTTTATCCTTTAACGGGGTAGATATACTAACGATTGACCCCAACAATTCAGAACTTAACCCCACCAACTTAACAAACTGCTCAACTATAACGAATGAATAGTGCTAGGGTCAAATAAAGCATAATCAGCATAGTCGTTTAATGAGACCATACCTGTGATCACATTAAGTGAGTCCTCTACTTGTCATTTAGTGACGGCGTATACTCTACCTTGAGCTGGAGGTTTGTTCATTCCACCTTGCGATGCGTTCTACGGCACTCCCCTATTTTGATCCATCGGTGGTGGTGGCGGCAACTTCGTGGTCCCATCGGCTTTCGGGGACAGTTTCGGCCAAGTGACCCGCGGTCATACTCATAGCAAGCACCTGTCCTAAAATGGCACGAGGTCAATCCGTGTTGCCTTCCATAAAAGCGACACACGCCATTAAAACTCGGTACTAACTTCCCAATCCCACCCTTCCTATTGGGTGGAATAAGATACCTTCCTCTGGTCATCAGGTTCTTCCCAAACCGGTTTCCATCTTTGTTCGAACCGAATATTGACCCAGAGGCGGTAGCTTGTTCACTCGGGTTCCTCTCTATCAAGTGGGCTCGTTCATACAAATTGTTATAGTCCTTCAGGTTGAACGGTACCAGCAGATTCTTTAGCTCTGGTTTGAGGCCATTCCTGAACCTCCTAGCTCTGTCCTCTTGATCTTCTACCAATCTCGAGGCTTACTGAGATAACTTTGCAAACTTGGCCTTGTACCGGTCTACTATCATTAGACCTTGATGAAGGTGCTGAAATTCCTACATCTTATGTTCCCTAAAACTATCAAAGTACTTGCCATTGAAAGCTTCAATGAAGACGTTCCACTCCAAAACCACACCTTCAGGAACTATTCTGCCTCTTGTGACTCTCCACTAGGTACTTGTGTTACCTTGTAGCTGATATATTGCAATGACCACCTTTTCATCCTCTATGCACCTCAGCAGTGTAAAAGCCTTCTCCAAGTCTTGGATCAAGAGGGTTGCATCCTCGGGATCCCTTGCACTCGTGATCCTCGGCGGGTTCAACTTTAGAAACTGCTTGACGAGCTTGTGCATCAGCCTCTCAGCAACCATGTTCCCAGGTGAAACCTCAGCAGGTACGACAACGGTACCGCAACGGCGTAGCAGCGGCATTGGTGGCAATAGTAGCAGCTACGGTAGTGGCGGCAGCGGTAGCTTGATTCTAGACCTGCTGCCCTACCACATTCCCTAGCATCTCTAGCGCCTACACGATCCCCTCAATTCTAGGATCGTCAAGGGCTATTACACCAAAGACCACCGACCAGCGGCGGCGCTATCCCACTTGCGCTAACCTGAGCTTGTGCTCTACCTCGGCCACCTCGGGTACCAACCCTTATCGACGTCCTACCCCAAGTCACATGGGCTACTACCCTCTTCCTAGGAGTCCTCTACTCTTGGTCACTCATAACGCAAGATCCTTATAGAACCTGCTTTCCAATCCCACACAGAATTAGAAACTGAGTGACCACACAAACAATAAGCATAAGAAAAGGGCTTTTCCTACTAACTATCCCATAACCCATCGCACCTTATCACTCTAAATACTAACTAGCTTTTATACCACTTCGGGCTGGGATGTCACGCCCCGAACCTCGAATGCGCGAACATCCCTCGGTGGTCAACTAAATTGCGACGTTCCTAGGACGCGTTGCTAACCCAAACGAATCATGCACAAGCGAAAGCGAAATAAACAATCCCCAAACAACACAAACATGGGATAGAAGAGTAGGACAACAAATTTTCACAAACACACTTTTTTAAATAAGCAGGTCAGCCTTACAACGTTATACACAAAAGTCACGGTCTCAGAAAGGGCTACCTAGCCAACCCTATCCTAAGCCCTATCTTCTTGGGATCTGAGTCTACAACATCTCCGTTAGGTGGGTCAGTTACTCCCTCGCCCACAATGGCAAGTACGTCGAAACCCTGAAGGGGACCTTCCCGCACCCCATTAGGCCCATGACGGAACCACGCCCTGAATCGATAAAGTACCAATTGTGGTAGGCCCACATCAACCAAGATAGTGGTCACGATGAGCTCATGAAGCCAAGGACTCCTGGGGACAAGGGCATTGGTACTCTGCTCAGTATCCCTCGGCAATTGTCCAAAACGAACTGGATAGGCCTCCATTGATGGACCTGTAAAAAGTTAAACCACAATGGGGTGAGACGATGTCTCAATGAGTTTACGCCTAAATCTCAATTAGGAATGTAATATGCCTAGAGGTAGTCTAACCACACATCACGTAAGACCGACTCGCCAAAGCACCTCCTTACACGTCAATACAGTTCATATAATAACTGCATATAGGAAATGCACACATCAATTGGAACATCACACTCATATCTCAATCAATCATAGGGGTCCCAATTATAAGGCCAAATCATTATGACATGTCACATTCCATGCCATATAATTTTGTCTCATAATCAGTGTGTTTTATATCAATCATTCACGTGTTCCAATTAATTACTGCCACACACGGGCACGGCCTACTTGATGTTCGGCAGTCTTCTAGCGTAACCTAGCATCTTCTCATACCTTGAGCATGACAATGTCTACCTCCAGACGACATTCCCTGTGACATCAAGATTTTCGGGTTCTAATTTCAATTAAATAAATTGGGCATTTTATCGACGTGACTATAGTGTTTGTTCTCTGAGTTTGCCACTCACGAGATAACTAGACTAGCTGGGTAAGTTCTTAAGGACTTTAAGGCAAATAGACTTGAGAATTCAACTAGAAATCGACTTCTCTACCGTGCTCATCTTTAGAGATCATTGCGGCACGGTATAAAATCGATTTGAAATCAGAGATAGGTCGGTTTGACTGAGATGAATGACCGATCGTGGGTGACTCCACTAAATTGGAAAACTCTCGTCGACCCACACTAATTTGATTTTACTATCATTTTGGTACCCTGTGTCCATATTTGAATCCTCGATATTTTCACAATAATCGAGAGTCACCAATGTGTTGAGTGGGTTTATCATGGCTCGAAGAAAATTGACCATGGGTCATATGTCCTAAAAAGTTTTGAAAACTACCCGGTAGCCTAGGTCATGCTCGAAACGCGTCCGAGTGAAATTAACCGCCAATCTAAGTCCGATTTCAATAATTGGAAGTTTTGTCATGTCACAGGTCATTTTAGGAACGTTGACTCAGTCTCAGAAGATTTTTCTAACAATCGAGACTTTTTGGGAAAAAGTTGAGATAGGGCCGTTTTTAATCGGAATTTGCAGAGGACCATTTTTTTTTTTATTGTGCTTTTGGGATTCAAGATGGTTCTATGGATAAGTAAATATGTGAATTGAAGTGTGGTGACAGTGGATTAATTTATGGACTTCGATTTGATTCAATTAGAAGAGAATTGAATGAAATTGAAAGAATTGATGTACAAATAAATGAAATTCGTATGCCATGGTGGTCTAAGCAAAATGGACCCATTAGAAGCTTGCCTTGGAACCTTAGAGGTGAGTGGAAGGTGAAATCATATGAGGTCATGGTGGGCCAAGTTGTGATGACCTAAGAGAGAGAGAGAGTGAGACGAAAAGGGAAATTGGTTTCTTCTTCCTCCCATCTCTCCACCGTCAACCGACCCCCATCTTCCTCTTCGACCGCTTCGCTCGACGCCATGGAAGCGAAGACCGACCTACCGTCGCCGCCTCTCACCACCGTCGTCGCACGCTCGCAAGCCACCGGAGTTGCTTGAGTGCACCCGAGCCCGCCGTCGAGCTACTGTCCGTGCACCTCTGCCTCCTCTCCTCCCTCCGGTTCGAACAGAACCAACCAGCAGAAGTAGAAGTAGTGACCAGTGTCACTTGAAGGAGCTCGATCGCGCCTAAGCTGCCTTCGCCGCCGCACGCCCCCTCGCCGCCATTTGCCTCACGCTCACCCGCCGTGCGCTATCTGCCCCTACCTGATCGAGCTGCTGTCCAGCCTCTATTCCGCCTCGTTTCAGTCCCATTCGGCCACCTCAGGTCGCCACCCGACCTCCTCTAGCCACCGTCGACCTCGCTGGAGCTTCGCCTTGCCCTCCGCCGCCCTTGGCCACCTCAACTGACGCCGAAACCGCCTCAACCAGCAGCGCATAGAGAAGGCAGAAAATGGGTATGACAATGGGGTTTTTGCCCATTTTGGGTGTCATCCGAGCCCGAATGCTTGGCCCTTCTTGAGGAAAGTCGATCATTGCGTCGGCCATGTCATTTTGAGAGAGTTTTACTCAATAATTCCTTCTTAGTTTGCTAATTATACTTAAAGGTTGATTAGTGTTAGTTAAGTATAATTAGGTGGTTAGATTAGAATTAATTAGCGATTATTAGTTAATTGCATTGCATATTAGTTGTTTGGTTAGTGTACTTAGATAGAGAATTGCCTATAGTATTTATTGGATGCTTCTTGGGATTTTTCCGACCCTTATCGGGTGTTAATTAGGCAATTTGGGCCTAAATGGAATTTTTAGAAATTAAATATTAATTTTCAAAATTAATTATTTAATTATTTATTTTCCGGAAATTCAATTGGGATGGCCAGTGATCAAGATTTTATGCTGATGATTGTGGTGTAGTCCGTTTATTTAGTTGAGCTCTATATTGTGCTAAATTGAATTTATTGTATTTATTTATTTAATTTTCGAAATTAATCATTTAATTATTTATTTTCTGAAAATTCGACCGAGATGGCCAGTGATCAGAATCTCGTGCTGATTGTCGTGGAGTAGTCCGTTTATTTATTTGAGCTTTAATTCATGTCGAATTGAATTAATGGTGCATTTTGAAGTTATGTTATTAAATAATGCAATTTTGGCCATGTAATTGAGGATTGGTCGGGTATCGGTTGTTAGTATCGAAAGTGAGTTGGTAAATCACCTGGAGAATGCACGTGGCCCAGTGAATTGGAGTGTCACCTAGGAAGGACATGTGGCTCGATGATTGGATATGTCACCTTGGCGAAAAGGTAGCCTTAGAGAATGCACGTGGCTCAGAGACTCAGTATGTCTTCCTAGAGAATGCATGTGGCTCGGTGACAGAGTATGGCATCATAAAAAGGGTTGGGTGGGACCATAAATCCATTAGATATTGAAAGGGTCGGGTGGGACTGTAAATCCATCAGATATTGAAAGGGTTGGGTGGGACCATAAAGCTATTGAATCTTGAAAGGATCGAGTGGGACCATAAAGCCATTGAATCTTGAAAGGGTTGAGTGGGACCGTAAAGCCATTGAATCTTGAAAGTGCCAAGTGGGGCCGTAAAGCCACTAAGTCTAAGAAAGTCCACCTATAAATAAGTTGTGTCCTAAGGACCATGATTCATAATTTGGAATTGAGTTGGAATAGTTGAAATGACCGGAAGTGGTCTTGTTGACACGTAATCGACTAGGTCAATTGATCGATGATTCGATCTGAGTGTGATTTGATGTGATTCATTGCTTGGGTCTGATGTTGTGAATTGATTGATTGAATGGAAATTACTGTGAGTGGTCTTGTTGGCGTGTAATCGATTAGGTCGATTTGATCGATGCTTTGATCAGTGATGTGATTGCTTGGGTGCCTATTTGATCTATGCTAATATGCAGGTGGAATCTGAGGCCAAGGTAAGTCCTCTGACTCATGTTGTGCATAGGCAGCCCTAAGGTGTATCAGTTTACTAATCGGGTCTTAGAGGTAGAACTTGCTGAGACATAGTCTCATCCCGGTTGTGGAATAATATTTCGGGCCCCTAGATTTCCCGAAGACGAGCCAACATTTGAAGCCGAGGATGAGTGAGAAGAAGGAGATGAAGAGTTTGAAGAAAATGAGCCTAGTGGTGAAAGATCTCGAGGAGGATTGGGATGATGATCCCGAGCATGATCCGGATGAGGACTGAGATCCTATCCTCTTTTGTGAACCCTGTACATGTGTGGTTGTGAATTTCAATATGAAAAATATGGCCTGCTTTTCTATCCTATTGTTTTATTGTATGGGGATTTATAACTGCTTCTGCATGTGCTATTAAAAAGGAAAGGGTCGATGATATGTAGTCATGGGATATTGCATTTTAAAATCGACCAAAACTTGAAGGATAGTCACATGACCAAGGGTCGGGGCGTGACCTTCCCGAAAGAGCATCAATCCGGCCTCTACCGCGATCCGACATCCGTTGTTAGGGGCATTCCATATAGGAGCAACATCCACCCGACGCACATCGGGGACGAGTTCTCATAACCATCACACGACCATCCAATCCTGGCCAAAGACATTGTGCTTTGCACTCAAATGCCTCAAATAACATAATGTGCTTGGCCTATTTTTAATGACACATCGAATCGAAGCACAATGATATGGTCCACCTCCAGTAGATTTCAAGCTTACGATTACACAAACATCAACAAAACCTTACATGTGAAAATTAATCTTATTTTGAAATCACCTTTTATAATTTTTCGGCCTAGAACATGTAAAATTTTCACAAACATAATTTATATATTTTTTCAAATCTCTTATGTTTGGATAATATGTTAAATTTTAACCAAAAAAATAAATTTCCGTTTGGAAAATCACAAAACAGACGAGTATCAAGAAAATTCAACTATCATGTGTAATTTATGAAACCAAAACTATGAGTAATAATAACAATCTATCAATGATGGAAAAGTTAGGTTGAGTGCAGTTCGATAGTTGGGTTGCATCATCACAAAACTCCATCATATCCCACCTTTCCTTTAATCTAGGGAAAAAGCCACAAACACCTCCAAATTATACCCATTGTGACATTTTTACCGTAATCTTTCTTTACACCAAAATCCCAAACTTGTACCCATGTGATTCCGTAATAAACGCTGTTAAAAATCTACCCAAATGGTATTGGCATGACACCAACGTAGCTTCACTAAAATAAAAAGGATGCCATTTAGGTTGGAAAATCATCTAAGATGAAGAGTAAATGTATCACATGATTACAAGGTTAGGGTTTTTGATGTCCCAAGAAAAAATTTGGAATATATGTGTCATAGTAGCATAATTTGGAGTTCTTTATGTTAGAAAAAAAAAAAAAAGTTCAAGGTAAATGTGTCATAGTAGATATAAATCACTATGTGTTTATTTCACTGAAAATGAATGATCTAAAAAATTATTTTCCTTAAAATGATAACTTATATTGATAACAAAATTAATGAACAAAAATATTTTTAAAGTCTACAAAAATGTATTTGTGATTAACTAATTATTTCAAGCAATATAAACAATTGTTTTCATAAAAATGTTTAATTCATTTTCTGTGAAACAAATAAAATCTTCATCTAATATAATATTTCTAGAACAATATAAGCGGATGCAATCTTTATTGTGTACACACAAAGCATTGATGAAGTGTGAGGTTTTGCTATTAGTATTTATCATTTAAATACTTAAAAATTTTATTATCATACACTTATATTATCTTGGGTTAATACCACGAAAAAACTCCAAATGAGTACACATGTCACACATTTACCCCCAAACTAATTTTTTACGCCAAATTTGTACACGAGATAAATTTACTCTTCGTTAATTTCCGTTAAATTTTATTGTCAAATTGTTAAGTTGAATGGCACGTGGCAGTTAACAAGTGTATTGGATTGGGATTTTACCCTCATTTTATTTTATTTTTTGTATTAATCCAATTTAATGAAAATTAACGAATGGTTAATTTATCATAAATGTACCAGTTTTGAGTTTTTTGTGGTCAAAAATTAATTTGAGGTAAATTTGTAATAAATATATCGATTAGAGATTTTTTGTGGTCAAAAAATTAATTACAAAAAATTAGTTTGAACTAAATTTGTCACATGTGTGGAGTTTTGGGTTTTTCAAGATATGAATTCTAATATCTTTTAAGTTTCATACAATGATTGAGGTGATTGGCCATTAAAGAGGACATTTATAATTAGCAAATTATATTATTCTGCCATTAAGGAGGACAATTAATAAGTCAACATTATCCTTAATTTCTAGAGTTTCAAAAGTGCGGGGTCTCTCTCTAAGACGCAGAAGACGAGGAAGAAGATAGACGTGGAAAAAAAAAACAAAAGAAAAAGTAATGGTTACCAATTAACCATGGTGGAGTTAAGTTGGTTTTTGGCCATGTCGGTCGCGCTGGCAACTGTTATGCTTCGTCTTTTGTCTTCCTCATCGTGTAGAAGGCAGTACAGCTTCATAGACGTGGACCCAAGTTTTGGGAAAATATCTAAGGGCTGTGTTGATATGTATACTATAAATCTAATCTTGTTTTGAATACGTATTTACATTTTTTTTTTTTTTTGGCTTGAAACGCGTGAAATTCTCCCGACCCTTAAATATTGATACGTAATTAATGCATAATTTGTTCAGAATATGTTAAATTTTAAATGAAATTTTAATTTTAACAGAAAATTTGTTTTTGCATTTTAAAAAACATAAACAAACAAAGTCCTACCAAAACTTAGCTGACTCTAATTATCATGATTACCTTCTTTCAGTTCATTTTATTATGTGCTGTTTGTAAAACAAAACTAAAACTATATACATCTTTCAATAATGAGAAAGTAAGGCAGAATGGAACTTAATAGTTGAGCCACATCATTACAAACTACGACCTTCCTTAACATTATTTAGGCATATTGCTTTCCAATAAAGCAGGAAAACCTTAATCATCATATTTAATCTAAGATAATTTTATTAGAACAAAACATCAACATCAACTTACATTATTTATTAAATTGGATATAATCTTTCATAAATATATATGTGTATATATTAAATATATAGATTTTGCAATTGGCATTTGTCATTTAAATATATTTTTATTATCTAATATTATTGTACACTTATATTATCTTTAAGAGGGTTGCTGTTTAATAAATGAGGTGCCTATATTAAGTTCATCTAATAAATGAGGTGATTAGCCATTAATGAGGGGATTAATAAATCAGCATTCGATTTTTATTTCCAGAGTTGCAAGAGCGCCAAGTCTCTCTCTCCCAAAAATCAGGAGGAGCACCCAAGAAAAAAGAGAGAATAAAGTGATGTTAATAATTAATCATGGTCGAGTTAAGTTGCTTCCTAATTATGTCAGAATTGCCAGTCACGTTGCAATTAAACTTCATTCATGCGGACTAATGTTAGGCCTCATTTGATTAGTCCTGGGTACCCACCATACTCATCCTCTCTGTCTCTGTACTAGTTGTCCAATCTAGTTTCGCCACATACCAACAGAATCTCCGTTACAAATTGTCATCTCGGCACCAGTTGCCAAAATAATTATAAAAAATTGTATATGAAAGTACGCACCAAAGCTTATATATTATGAAAATTGCGTGACTAGAATTCTTGCTTTAAAGAACAGTGCAAAGATATACGCATTTAATGGTGTGTCTTCAAAACGGAAATTCGTACCTATGGGAGACGTGGTTGGTTTTGGGCTGCAATTCCAGTAACTGGTTGGTTTTGTGGGTCACTTTCCCCACATGCTAGCTGACCAGTAGCTCAAGACTTATCGTTGAACCTTCGCGTCGCTCTCTTGTTTCCATAAAGCAAAAACGACGCGAGTTAAAAGGCATGAAAAAAAGAGATGCATCAGAGAGACGAGATGTGGATGAGCATCCTCTCTGTCTCTGTACTGGTTGTCCAGTCTAGTATCGCCACATACCAACAGAATCTCCATTACAAATTGTCATCTCGGCACCGGTCGCCAAAAAAATTATAAAAAATTGTATATGTGTTCGCACCAAAGCTTATATATTATGAAAATTGTGTGACTAGAATTCGTGCTTTAAAGAACAGTGCAAAGATATATGCATTTAATGGTGTCTTCAAAACGGAAATTCGTACCTATGGGAGACGTGGTTGGTTTTGGGCTGCAATTCCAGTAACTGGTTGGTTTTGTGGGAACTAGCGAATCACTTTCCCCACATGCTAGCTGACCAGTAGCTCAAGACTTATCGTTGAACCTTCGTGTCGCTCTCTTGTTTCCATAAAGCAAAAACGACGCGAGTTAAAAGGCATGAAAAAAAGAAATGCATCAGAGAGACGAGAGGTGGATGAGCAGCAACACCACCATAGTTGAAGTGATTGGTGCGAAACATGTCATTGGAAAGGGAAAACGAGAATCACATATTTTTGGAAGAGCTGCAAATTTCGTACTTGCACAAACTTATTTGTTCTGCATTTGTTGCAGGAACTATGCCTCCCTAAGGTTGCGCACACCTATTCGCACAGTTACCGATGAACAAAAGGATAGGCTGTCTAAGTTGATAGCTGAACTGACTGATCATCGATGGGAGAGAGGTGACTTAATTGATCATGTCCTTGAAGTCAACGGGAAAATTCAACAGGTCATATGGAATGGTTGTCCTATGTCACAGTCAGAGATGGTGCAATTTTTCATAAACACTCTTCCACCTGAATGGCAAGATGTGTTGAATCGCATATGGGATGTCAACGGAGCTGCTTCCTATAAGAAAATAGTGATAGATTTTGTAAATGAATATTACTATTGTATTGTTTCAAGGGAAAAGATCAAGAAATTGAACAAAAGAGGATCTTTTCAGGTTGCTTGACTTGGTGTTAGTTGTATTGGCTGATATATGATAAGTTTGCTTTGTGGACATCTTAATGTAATGATTACTACATAATTGTGTTAATTGAAAGCATTATTGTTTTATTGGATGTCTATTCTATGTTGCTTCCTGTTATCTTTGGTTCTTTGTGGGTAATTAGTGGGTAGTTTTAGAAGTTTTTGTAGCTTCATAGAATTGATTTTGCATATGACAATCATATTAATGATAGTTTTAAGTTAGGATTTTGGAGGATGATTGAAAACATAGTGACCTTTTGATTCTGAAGCCTTACTTGAAATTATTCATTGATATGATGGGTCTATGTAAATAGGGATGCATAAATGATAGGCATTAATAATTCGTGCATATTTGTCTGATTTATTCAGATCAATGGCTTCAGCCACAAAGAGCATAGTTGCCGAGCTGAACAAAAGTGAAAAGCTCAATGGAGACAACTATGAAATTTGGCAAATGAAAATCCAGTATGTGCTGGAAGAGCAAGAAGAACTTGAGGCTTTTGTCATGACCATGGTAGAACCTGAAGAGGGAACCACTGTACAGCACAAAAGAGACAAAGAAGTTTTTTCTGTGTGGAAAAGAATGAACTCTCTAGCTTGCATCACGTTGCTGAGCAGCATGGAAAATGACGTCATGCAAGAGTTTCGGCGTTTTGACAATGCCAAGGAAATGTGGGAGGCATTGGCAGCTAGATTTGGTCATACTTCGATGACTAGACTGAGGCAGCTCACTATCGATTTGACTCTTATAAGAAGCCTCATGGTCGACCATGAAGCAACATCTTAGAAAGATGTCAAACATGATAACCGAATGAAAGATCTTGGCCATGTCCTCACGAGATGAGCAGCAAGTGCAAGCAGTGATTCGTTCATTGCCTCGAGTTGGGAGCATATGAAGGTGCACCTGACTCATAATGAAAATATCAAAACCTTTGAGGATGCAATGCGTCATCTTGAGCTGGAAGATGACCACCTGTTGGCGGCTAAGCCGGATGCTAAACTTTATTATGCTGGTTCTAGCTCAAATGGAGCTTTGAGCTCCAAGCGCAAGCGCCCTAACTGGTTTGATAAGGGGAAAGGCAAGGAAGAAGCGGGTCCTTCAGGGAAGAAACCCAAATTTAACCAACATGGAAGAGGGAAGCGTCCTCGCATGAAAAAGCTTACAATGGTGAAATGCTACAATTGTGACAAGAAGGATCACTATGCTCGCGACTGTCGAGAGCCAAAGAAGGTATGCACCCCTTGTACTTTTCAGAACTTTTCTTATGTGTCAAGTTCTGTGTTCTTAACTGAGTCTAATCCTTTGTGGACTATGGATTCAGGAGTGACGGACCATGTAGCGAAGGATAGAGGATCCTTCGTGGAATTCCGATGAGTACCAACTGGAACTAAGTGGATCTATGTGGGAAACAACTCCAGAGCTGAAGTGAAAGGAATTGGCACATGCCATTTGAATATGCGTGGTGGACGCACTTTGTTCCTTCATAATGTGTTGTATGCTCGGAGATTCGTTGAATTTAGTGTCTCGTATTAGTGTTGGTTAAATTAGGTTTTAATATGAACTTTTATAGTAGATGTGTGAATTTGTTTTTGGATACAAATTACTATGGTTGTGGTTATTTTCTGGATGGTTTCATTGTATTAGATGTTGAATATGTTAATGCAAATGTTTGTTATTCTCTTATCACATCTCCTAATACCTATGATAATGATGTGAATGTGTGACATGCTAGACTTGGTCACATTGGCCAACAACGTATGAATAGACTAGCTAAAGAGGGCTTGTTGGGTAATATTGAAAAAGTCGATTTGTCCATATGTAAGCATTGCCTAGAAGGGAAAACGACAAGGAAACCATTTGGAAAAGGAAAAAGAGCTGAATTTCCTCTGCATTTAATCCATTCTGATGTGTGCGGTCCAATGAATGTGAAAGGAAGGCATGGGGCTGTTTATTTCATTACTTTTATTGATGATTATACTCGATTCGGATATGTCTATTTGATTACTCATAAGTCTGAAGCAATAAGTTGTTTCAAAAGGTTTATGAACCTAGTAGAGAATCAATTAGACAAGAAAATAAAAGCATTGAGATCCGATCGAGGTCGAGAATATTTATCTGATGAGTTCAGAAAATTATGTGATGAAAAAGGAATAGAAAGACAGTTGTCTATTCTGTATACTCCTCAACAAAATGGTGTTGCGGAAAGAAGAAATAGAATCCTACTGGAAATGGTTAGGTCCATGATAGCGCATGCTAACTTACCAATTACTTTTTGGAGTGATGCATTGTTAACTGCTGCCTATATACTTAACCGGGTGCCTTCCAAATCAGTTACTTCCACTCCATATGAGTTATGGACAGGTAGAAAACTGGACTTGAGTTTTCTTAAGCCATGGGGTTGTGCTGCCTATACACATGAGTCCTCTCACAAATTTGGGAAATTGGGTCCCAAAGGAAAGAAGAGTATTTTCATAAGGTACTCAGAACACTCGAAAGGATATGTGTTCATAGGTGAGCAGGAAAGTGGGAGTATAACTGAGTTTGAATCACGAGATGTCACATTCCTAGAGGATGAATTTCCTAAGAATGGCGAAATAGGGGAAGATTGTTCCCTATTTGAGACATTGGATCAAGATAATGATATTGGTGAAGTTCGTCCAAGTGGGAGTAATATGAGAAGTGATCAATTGCAACCACATGATGAGATGACGTCATCATTATCTAATCCAAGTGGGAGCATGATGGGGAATGATTTTCCAAGTGTACAATCTCCCATACGGCGAACAAGTCGCCAAAGTATTCCCCGTCGATGTTTTCACATTGAAGGGGAAACTTTTATAGTTGCTCCACAAGATGAAGATGAGCCAAGAAATATCAATGAGGCTCTGAATTGCCCTAGTAAGGAAGAATGGATTCATGCAATGGAAGAGGAAATTGAGTCAATGAAATCAAACCAAGTCTGGGAACTAGTTGATCTTCCAAAAGGACGCAGAGCTATTGGGAACAAATGGGTTCTCAAAATAAAGCAAAAGGCTGATGGCTCGATAGAAAGGCATAAGGCTCGCTTTGTGGCGAAAGGGTATAATCAACAGGAAGGAATTGATTATGAAGATACATTTTCTCCAGTAGTGAGATTTACCTCGATTCGCATTATTCTGGCAATAGTGGCTAGTATGGATCTTGAGTTACATCAGATGGATGTAAAGACTGCTTTCCTCAATGGAGAATCAGATGAAGAAAAGGTATGTCGACTTTTGAGGTCGATATATGGCCTTAAGCAGTCATCGAGACAATGGTATATACGTTTTCATAATGCCATAATGGCATATGATTTTACAATGATTGAAGAGGATCATTGTGTATATATCAAAAGATCCAAGGATCAATTTGTGATCATATCATTATATGTTGATGATATACTGATTGCCGGAAGCAATATGGAGTTTGTTAATACTGTCAAGAGTTGGTTGTCTTCCAACTTTGAGATGATGGATATGGGTGAGGCTACATACATTCTTGGAGTTAGGATTTCAAGAGATCGTTCGAAGAGATCGTTGTCTCTTTCGCAAGAAACATATATAAATAAGGTTCTTGAACGATTTCGTATGCAAGATTGTAAACCCATAGACACTCCTATTGCAAAGGGTGAAGGATTGAGACATAGACTGTGTCCGAGGACTCCACAAGAGAAGGAACAAATGAAACATGTTCCTTATGCTAGTGCTGTTGGGAGCTTGATGTATGCTATGATGTGTACAAGACCCGACATATGTTTTGCAGTTGGAATGGTGAGTAGATACCAATCCAATCCAGGTCCAGCACATTGGAAAGCCGTCAAGAGAATACTGAGGTATCTGAAGGGAACTGCTGATTTCGAGTTGAATTACCAAGGAAAGGATCTGCGACTTGAAGGCTATTCAGATGCTGATTGGGGAGGAGATTTAGATGAAAGAAAATCTACCTCTGGATTTGCTTTCTTACTGAACAATGGCGCCATATCATGGAGCAGTAAGAAGCAAACGTGTATAGCCTTATCCACGATGGAAGCTGAGTTCGTGGCATTATCAGCAGCGGTACAAGAAAGAGTTTGGCTTAAGAAATTTTTGGATCATTTAGGTGTTATTGAGAAAGCTGCAAATCCATTATTGGTTAACTATGATAGCCAAGCAACTATAGCGTACACTAAAGATCCAAAATATCATAGCAAGACCAAACATATAGATACCAAGTATAACTTTGTAAAAGATATGGTTGCACGAAAGGATGTGAACTTACAGTACATATCTATGTATAGAATGGTAGCAGATCTTATGACAAAGCCAATACCTAGAGATGTGTTTTGTGGTCATGTAAAATCTCTAGGATTGCGTAGACTCTGATGTACTGAATTGTAATTTCCCTGAGTTGTTCACATCAATGAACTTGTGTTGTTTCATTATTAATGCCTATGAATCTATGTGTGATCTTTATGCATCTTAATGCTTAGTACATTATTTTAAGTTGAGAAGTATGTCGGACAGATATAAGATTAGCCCACTCACATGGGTAATTGCCTCTATTTACTGTGTGATAAATAGAGATGAGACTGATTTTAAGCTTATTATCTAGGTGATAATCGAGAGCTCAAGCTTAAAATATGTATGTCGCCTTAACTAAGTGTTAAGATGAGGACATAATACTTACGATGTCCGAAAGTAAAATACCCCACATATTTTACTTTATCTGTCTAAGATGCCAGATGTGAGTTCTGATGAATTTTGTGATTGAGTAGATACGTGAACTCAAGTTAGACATTGGGTATGTCTGAACTATCATATGTACGGTATTGAAAGATGTAGACATACGCTCCATGGGAAATGAGTTAATACCGTAATACGTATTTCATACTACGTATGCATGAGACGACCAATAAGAATGGCAAAAAGTTTGATCTCAACTTTTATGTCGTGTGAGACTCTTGAGGAAAAGAGTTCCTCAATTTTTAGTCCCCTCATGACTCTTACTTATTCTCAAGATTTCTATTTAGTGTTTGTTATCTTAGAGTGTTGCCAATGGTCATGAGATGATTTGATCTAATGGGGCATTTCTAGAAAAGTAAGCTAAACTGAAATTGAGAGTTTGAAGGAAAGAGGAAGATCGATTTTGGAGAATCACATTGTGGTTTTGTATTCACTGGTCGACCAATTATGACTGTCTTTAGGATAATCATAGTTGTGAATACAATATATATATATATATATATATATATATATATATATATATATCATTGTTTAAAAGAGATCAAGAGAGATATAAATGTGATCGATCGATCTAGGGTACTGCATACTGAATCTACTTAGAGTGAGACGCCCATTATGAGCTGCTATATATTCCTAACAAATGTATAGCAACGAGCTCTCAAAGTATACTGGTCGCACGGATTATTCACCGGTATGAATGTTGAAGAGAGGTAAAGAGAATACTGTTCGGTCCACCATGTGCGAGTGAGAGATGAAGGCTTTATTAATTAAAGGGCTTAAGGCCCGTCCGCCCAAGTTGGGCCCAGAAAGCCCGACCCATGGGAATAGGGCCCGTGGAAGGGGAGAGGTATAAAATGGAGGAGAGAGAGAGAAAAAGGCATCGTTTTATCTTAAGAAAAGACGTACGTTTTCTCTACGCTCTCCCTCTCTCTCGTTTTTCCTTCAAAGCAAAACCAGTGTAGCGCTCGAAGGATTTTGCCTCATCGGATTGAACAGGCCTAGTTTCTCTTCCTCTATCGGCGTCGATGTCTAACCTATGGCTAACAAGGTACGCTCGAATCCGTGGTATGCTTTATGATCGGTAATATGTGTTATTCGTGGGCTTCGTCTTCCGCATTGATTTAGGGGTTCGATTCGGTGTCGAATCCGGTTTTCGGGATCCGTTATTCCCAACAGAAGGCTTAGCGTTGCGCAAAAGTAATACTGCAGGTGAGTTGAAATAGAGAGGGTAGAGAGAAGTCGGGGGCAATTTAGTGGACTCGAATGCTAGATGGTAGTTGAGGAATGTCGAGTCACTTGTTGGAGAGTTTTCTTGGTGTGTCACTGTCAAAGTTAATTGGATTGCTGAAATCCAAACGCTTGGAAGTCAAGAAAGGTCTCCTTAATGAGTGAATTGATAGGGTATTTACAACGAGAGGATCAATCTTAACTAAATATCGTTGTTGCTCGAGGTGTCAGGCCAGAGGAATTTTTGTATCTATGGGTTAAGCTACGGAATAGATGTGATCAATAAACAGTTTCGGATTTGACTTGGCCCCTCCGTTTGACCTAATTTGATAGCCAGATCATGTTAATGTATTTGAGCTTTCTTATGATCTTATGATCTTCTTTAAAGGTGATAAGACTTCTTATCTTTAAAAATTAGATTTCTAAGTTTTAAATATTTTTCCAAAAACTTTACTAGAGCTTTACTTGGAATGGAACTATCTACTTTATTTAGATCAAAAGAACTCTATGCTTCATGATGCTCCCACCCCTTCTACTAGTCGAGTGACTAGGCTTACAATGTTTGTTGTTAGACTTCAAATGTAACATTTTATTAAAGAGAGCAACCAGGCCGGTTCAATTCATGAACCGAACTAAACTCAGCTAATTCCAAGGGTTCGCATGGGGACCATTTCAACTCCTGAGTAAAAATTTTGCGAATCGGACTTGATTCTCTGGAAAAACTGGTTTTTAACTGGTTCAAAACCAATACTTGGTCTTTTCTATTTAAACTCTACTTTCTTATCTAATTCTCACTCCCAGATCAGGCCTCTCTTTCTCTCAGACTCTCCAGTCTCCCCACTTTTTCTCTCTTAAGTCTCACTGACGCCATCTCGTCTCGTCTCCCCCTCTCTCTCTACTCCCACCCCCCACGCCGTCTCGTCTCCTCTTCTCTCGATCTCCTGGGTTGTGGCCTCGCCTTTGTTGGTCGGTCGTTAATCAGCCCACTATCAACCAGGTGCGTTCTTTCTTATAGCAACTAATTAATTAGAAGCTCTGTGCTTTTCTGAAGATGAATAGCCTGAGCATTGTAGGATGCGTTTTCCCTTTTTCTTTTGCAGAATTCCACCAAAACAAGATGTATGCGAAATTTAAAGCAATGCGAATGGTAGAATGACAAATGCCATCAAAGAATTTCTCTGCTCATTGCTGAGATAGTTTTTGTTTCGGCCATGACATATGTACTCCTAAGAGTTAAGTCATCATGCAAGTGGGCATTTGCAACCAAAAAAAAAAAACCAAAAAAAATGAAATTCAAAAAAGGAATCTTTCCGGGCCAGTTCCTAGGGAACCAGATCGGCTCCGATTAAAATATGCTTCTCCTGATAGACTTTTACGTTTTGCTTTTGTGTGATTTAATCTCGTCTCAAACACATTTTAACATTTGTTTTTAGACTGAAACGTATGAAATTTTCACAACACGTCACAATTGATACGCGACTTACATATAATTTTATCGTAACTTTTTAGTATTTGAATTGAAGCACAAACAAACGAGTTCCTAGAAAACTTAGCTAACTCTTATCATCATGATTACCTTCTCTCATTCTATTTTATTATGTTTCATTTGTTAAGACAAACTATGTATACCTAATAATAATAAAGTCATATTCATATATATATATATACATATATATATATATATATATGTATATGTATATGTATATGTGTATGTGTATGTGTATGTGTATGTGTATATACATATACACATACACAAACACATAATACATACACATACACAAATACATATACATATATATATATATATATATATATGTGTTGATGACGTGGGAGGGAGGTTTTACAATCAGTGTTTGGCAATGAAATATTCTTTATTATCGATCATTATAATAAAATTTTATTTTATTTTTGTACAAGAATTGAGGTAGGGTGCCTATATTAAGTTTTATGTAATAAATGAGGTGATTGGCCATTAATGAGGGACAATTAATAAATTAATATATGATTTTTCGTGTATGGTATATCACATGTGCATTCTTATCTAACCGAATATAAATAATATTAGGTTTGATAATTGAAGTGACAAACTAAATGACTTCAATTGATTAAACGTATTAAATGATTGGCTTTTCATTTCACGACGATCTACTTTAAGGATAATATATCTCATCAGGAGGATTTTGTACAATAAATGAGTTTGGATGCTTATAAAGAGGGTTTTGTACAATAACATTGGGTTTTGCTATTAATGACTTACAATTAATAAGTTAGTATTTTAATTTTAAACATATATATGTTGTTGAGGAAGTTTGCTCCCGATATCTCTTAGCTTTTTGCGGAAGGGTTTGCATTGTCCAAAAGTAACATCATAAGTTGGATGAAATAGAGAGGGCATAAGAGGAGGAGAGAGCAATTCTAGTGGACTCAAATACCAATGGCAAGTGAGGAATATCGAGTCACTTATTTGAGGGTTTTCTTGGAAATATTATCGAGGTCAATTGGAGTGCTGAAGTCCAGACATGTAGAAGTGAAAAAGAACCCTTTGATGAGCGAATTGATGGGGTTCATATAGTGTGAGAATCAATCCTAACTAAATATCGGCGTTGCTCCATGCGTTGGCCTGGACAGTTTCAATAGCTATAGAGTAAGCTACAAAGTAGAAGTGATCAATGGACAGTCTCAAGTCTGACCTAGCCATTTTGTTGGACCTAATTTGATACCCCAATCAAGTTAATTTATTTGAGCTTTCTTGTGATCTTATGATCTTCTTTAGAGGTGACAAAACTTCAAATCTTGAAATATAGAATCTCTTATCGTTAAATATTTTTTTTTGGAAACTACCTTATTTAGACTGAAAGGAACTCTATGCTTCATGATGGTTCTTCCCCTCCACATCGATCTTTCACTAATTATGAACTGCTCAAATTGATTGTAACATTTGAAAAATTTATAAAAATTCTTTTAAATTACTCAAGACCCCTAATCTTTGGACGAAGCAAAGAACGGGTAGGAAACTATCTACATCTTTCATTCGGAATTAGAGATATGACCTTTATGTTGTAAACATGGTGCCCAAGATTTACATATGTAGGCTATTTAGCCTTCCTCAAATTGGGCACCTAGAAAGATATACCCTGCCCCAACTTCCATTTCTAAAATGGACCCAAGAGAGAAACCCAACTTCAAGAGCTGTTTCTAAAAAAAAAAAAAAAAAAAAAATCTTCAAGAGCTGTTTTACTATTCCACATATTAAAATTTAAAGTTAAGAAACATCCTCGTCAGCTTGCTCTGATGAGCCCACCACACATTGGTACTTCAGAACCTAAATACAATTTTCTTTTTTTTTTTTTTTGCACACAAAAGGTTTCATATAAAGTTTTTTGTCATGTTAAATCAATTACTAAAGTTTCCCAAACACATTACCCCAAGTGGCTACCGTTCTTACTTTGGAAAGAGGAGATGGAGAGTTTGATTCCCACCTTCACGGAGGGGGGGGGGAGGGGGGGAATGTGTGATTGAGGGAACAGGTTTTCGCAACCTAAGCACAACACATAAGTGGCTTGTAAAATGGATATAAGATAAGAACAAACCAATATATATATAATTTCCATGATAGCTATAATAATTTCTATCTTCTCGAGGTCCAAATCCCGTTAATTTTAGTAGTCAATGTTACTTCTAAAAACTTTGAGCATGCACATGAACAAGCATCGTTTTCCAAGGGATGCACGTGAACGTGCATCGTTTTCCATGGAAGCTTGTGGTGAACATCATCAGAAAAAAAATGCGCTTATTTGTTTTCACATGGATATTTCATAATTATTCTCTTTTCTTTTCTCTCTCTCTCTCTCTCTCTCTCTCTCTCTCTCTCTCTCTCTCTGTTTTTTTTTTTTTTTTGGGTGGGTAATTTAGGGGAGAAGCAGAGATTCATGAACATGAAGTTTTTGGCCACGTGAAGTCAGATGCTGAGTTGCCCAGACAGCTGTAATATGTTTCTCTTTTCAAGACCCAAATCCTTATTCATTTCAATAATCGATGTTACTACCGAACAATTTGGGCATGCGTGTGAACATGCACTGTCTTCTAAGGAAAGTGTGTGAACGTGCATCGTTTTCTAAGGAAAGCATGTGATGAAACTATGAAAATGGGCATCATCAGAAAAATACTGGACTTATCAAAATTTATGAAAAAGGAATAACATACATAAATGCCTAAATATAGGACTTTATGTTGCATAAGTGTGCAAGTTTTGGTATTGCCTAGTACAGGAAGAGACATTTAAGTCAAATTTCTTTTAATTTAGAGAATAGGGGGAAAAATAAGGAAAGAATGAAATAATATAGAAGCATTCGTTCATTGGAAGCGAATAAATTCGAGAGATTAGGAAGGAGAGTGAACTTCCCCACGCATACAGAACTTTCTATTTTCACGGAAAGAATATATACACACTAATTTGTAGTAGCTCACACCTGACAGTGCTCTGATTAATACTAACTAATATTCCACAGATTCATAACCTAAGTTTTTATGTAACTTTGTCATACCTCAAGTCCGTCCCAAGAGTTTAACAAATGATCGATCATCCTTTGAAAAGAAATATAATAAAGAACGAAGCCTTCCACTAAGAACAGTGATTTTTTTGACATTTATGGACTAAGCAAAATCTTTCATTGGAAGATAATTATAACAAAATTCAGTGAATTATGAATCAACCAAAAACTAGAAATTCCTTAACCCTCTATGAATTGCTCTCGACGTGTATGAAGGGTGAAAGTTGAGTATTAATCATTTTTTTTTTTTTTTTGTAAATTTGGGATAGTCTTTATCCAATCAAGCCGAATCATGGAATTATTTTTAAACTGTTTTGAGATAAGCTTGGAAAGAAAAAAAGAATAGATGAAAAGGGCTAGCTTCTTTCGAAAAGATTGATATGTCCAATAACTATACCTTTTAAATAGATATAATTCTTAAGTAAATGGACATGTCCAACCCCGCAGACCTTGGGCCCGACCTTGGTGGGTCCCATATGCATTATTGATTTAGGCTTTTGTGGATGATGATAATTCCTATCTTCAACAAATCAAGTCGGTCAAAAAAGTTGAAAATTAGATTTGTCAGGATTTTCATTTACCAGCCTTAGGTTACGTCAACTTGAACTTCTTATGCATGTTCTAAGAAGTCTTTAGCTTTGGAACGACTGGACTAATACCTTATGATCCACACACACAGAGAACAAAAATGGCGGAAGCTGTCATTGGGAGCATTGCTGAAAAGATGTTGACTAATCTGGTTCCTCAAGCCCTAGAAAAAGTTGGAAAGTCATGGGGCGTCAAGCACGAACTTGAGGTGCTCAGGGATACTCTGTCTACGATTCAGCCTAGACTGCACAATGCAGAAAAACCATACGACCAGAGACCCGACGTCCAATTATGGGTTTTGGCAATGAAAGACGCTTTGTATGATGCGGAGGACATGCTTGAAGAATTCAATATAGAAGCTTTGCGACGAGAACTGAGAGGCCACAATGAAATAAGCAAGGAGTTAAGGACATTTTTCTCGAGGTCAAACCAGCTTGCTTTTGAATTGAAGATGACTTACAAAGTAAGAGGAGTGAGGGAAAGAATAGAAGCCGTTGAGGCTACGAGGGGATTCGACTTGATCGAGCACCCCATGGATTTGCGAGAAGAGATTCAGTGGAGGGAAAGAGAGACACGTTCATTCATACGAGAGGGAGATATTAAAGGTAGAGATGATGACAAAGAGGAAATTATAAAATCTTTATTGAATTCAAACGTGGAAGAGAATGTTTCCATCCTTCCAATTGTTGGAATTGGTGGGCTTGGAAAAACGGCACTTGTTCAATGTGTCTATAATGATGCGAAGGTTCATAAACATTTTCACTTAAGAATGTGGGTTCGCGTGCCTGTTGACTTCGACGTGAACAAAATAGTGAAAAATATCATAGCTTATGCAAAGAAAGAAAACACAACCGAGGTTGAGACGGAACAGTTGGAAGGTAAACTGAGGGAAACCATTGATGGAAAGAGATATCTCTTAGTTTTAGATGATGTGCAGAATCAAGAACATGAAAAATGGTCGCATCTGAAGAAGTTATTGGAGGGAGGTGCCAGGGGAAGTAAGATCTTTATAACTACACGCCTTTCTTCGGTTGCGATGATAACCGGCACTACTAAAACTCATTTTCTCAAAGGCTTATCTGACAAGGCTTCTCTTGATTTATTACTGCTAATGGCTTGCCAAACAGAAGAGGAGATACAAGATCCTGAGGTGCAAGCTATTGGCAGAGAGATAGTTAAAAAATGCTTTGGGGTTCCATTGGTTATTCGAACTGTTGGGCGTTTATTATTATTTAAGAAAACTAAATCCGAATGGTTACAAGTAAAAAATGATGTTTTCCTTGGAATATTTGAATCGAAAGACCGCACATTTGAATCGGAAGACCGCATAAGGTCTGTTCTTAAGCTAAGTTATGACCATCTTCCTTCACATTTGAAACAATGTTTTGCTTTTTGTTCATTGTTTCCCAAAGATTATGAGATAAAGAAGCAGACTTTAATCAATCTTTGGGTGGCAGAAGGATTTATCCAGCCATCTAATAGTAATCAGCATTTAGAGGACCTTGCTAATCAATATTTCATGGATCTACTTTGGAGAAGCTTCTTAGATGTATCTTCATTCATGAACAAGGAGACTTGCATGATGCATGATTTGATGCATGATCTAGCATGCTCAGTTGCAGGGTCTGAGTGCCGGGTGGAATGGAATAGAACAGAACCCATACCAAAGGGAACTCGTCACATATCTCATGGTTTATTGATGGGTAAACTTCTAATCTCACCCTTGAAAGCAAGTCCACTGAGAACATTTCTTTCTACACCTACCTATCGCGAAATGGAACAAAGAGAACCAACAAGTGAAGCAAATCTACTCCAGCTTATTCAAAGTTTCAAGAGGTTGCGCATTTTGGATATACATGCTGCAATTGTTAAGAAGGTGCCAAGATCGATTTGTAAGTTGAAGCATCTTACGTATCTCGATCTCTCTCACAATAATGCACTTAAAAGGCTTCCTAACTCCATTACGAGATTGCAAAATTTGCAAACGCTTAATCTCCAAGGTTGTTCCGCCCTTGAAGAATTGCCAAGAAGTATAAGAAAGTTGGTCAGCCTTCGAAATCTTGACATAGATTATTGTTACAGTCTTAGTTATGTGCCACGTGGACTAGGGCAATTGCGTTCTCTACACAGACTAACACGCTTCATTTTGCCCAGAGGTAAAGCTCTTACTAAGAATTATTGTGGACTCGAGGAGCTATTTGAGCTTAATGACCTTTATGGAAGCCTCAGCATTGAAAATTTGGGACGCTCAAGAGATCTATTAGCAGAATCCACGACAGCGAACTTGATGGAGAAGCATCCTCTCGAATCTTTGATACTTAAATGGGGCTATCTCGATACTGATGATGCAGCAATTAGCGATATAGATGAAGTTCTATTAAATCGACTGAGGCCGCACTCAGATCTAAAGAAGTTGACAATCGACGCATATGAAGGTAAGAGCTTTCCAACGTGGATGTCGGATAGCCTTATGACTTTCTTGCCAAATTTAGTTGAGATACGCTTGCTGAGATGCAGAAAATGTAAACATCTCCCTCAATTGGGCCAACTACCTTGCCTCAAGTCTTTAGAGATTTGGAGGCTCAATGAATTGCAATACATTGAGTCAGACGATTCCTCCACTTCAACAACTTCATTTCCTAGTCTATTGAGCTTAGAGATCCGTTACTGTGAAAACTTGAAAGTCATGCCACTAATTCCACATCTTAAAGATTTGATCCTGTGGGAGGTCAACCAAGACTTGATAAATCGGATAATTGGCCTTAATGAGTTGACGAGTCTAGATATCTCACGGATGGGATTTCTAAAAGGTTTCCCCAAGGAGTGTTTGCAAAGTCTCACTTCACTTGAACGTCTTGGCATCAGTGAGTGTCCTCAGTTAACTTCCTTCTCACACGGTATGCAACATCTGTCAAACCTTGTGCATCTCTCTTTTTCCAATTGTGAGGAGCTCGATTTATCCAAAGATGAAAGCGACAACAACTTAGATTTGCAAGGACTTGAGAGCCTTCAGTCTGTGGAGCTCCTTGGTGTTCCCAAACTAGCATCTCTCCCCCAATGGCTTCTACGTGTCAGCAATCTCCGGCATCTCTCCATTAAAAAGTGCTTAAATTTGAAGGCTTTACCAGAGCAGATTGAGGCCCTTCAATCACTTCAACAGCTTGAAATCATCCGGTGCCCCTTGTTGACATCATTACCTAATGGAATACGAAAGCTTACATCCCTCAGTCACCTAAAAATCGCAGGTTGCCCAAATTTGGAAGAGAGGTGCAAAGAAAATGCGGGCGAGGACTGGAACAAGATTAAGTATATCCGACGTGTAATTCACAAGCTCGAGTACTTTGAACGCAACTTATGACTAGAAATTGTCCACTTTTCTTTCTGTAGGTATGTGGATCATTTCTTCCCAGTAGTTACATGAGTAATTACTTTTGAATTATGTTTCGATACTTGATTCAATTGGGGACATGGACAGACTGGTGAAAGGTTTGGACACATCCTTGGATTTAGGTATATACAGGGTCTGGAAACATTGACATCGACGTCCAAAAATGCTCGCTTTATTCCCAAAAGTGCGAGAAAAACAAAGAAAATTCGTACTCCTCATCCAACTCCAAGCTCATTAAATTTGGCTTGTGACTCATGCTGTAGAGATAGCGTGAACTCTGATTCTTTGTTTTTACAAGGAGTACTATGCCTGCACAGTCCGATCATCTGGAAGCTGACAATGAAAACTCTCGCAGATGAAGTGATGAAATGTTTCTTTGGATAATGGTTTCTGGTTTGCTTCCCTTAGAATTAATTTTTTTTCATCAATTGGCTATTGAATAAAGGGAATCAAATTTCTATTTCCCTGATGTTTTGTCATTCTTCTCCGTTCATTTTCAGTCCTGGAAATCAATCAAGGTCAGCTTGTCATTGTTGGGCTTTGTTCTGATTGGAAGAGCCGCCTTCGTTTTTCCCCTATTATTCTTATCCAAATTGGCTAGGAAGTTTTAAGTATGAAAAGATTGATTTGGAGCAGCAGGTTGGAGATTATAATTTTCTAGCGGAATTTCCTGGGTATGAGGTAGTCAGCATGATGGATTTTCCTTATTTAACTGTGATATGTTCAGGTCACTATTCGGGGGGCAGGACTTATGCATGGCGCTTTCTCCACGGCTCTCGCTTATAACCAGGTGAGATGATCCGATACTGTGCATTCCAGGAGACTTTCCATAAGCAATACCTTGAGATTCTTTCTATTCCTAGCAGTACGATGGATGTGGTCGCCAGATATGCCTGAGTCATTAATACGTTTCCTCGTCTTAATCTGACGCATATGCTTGCTCTGAAGTTCAGTATCTGTGCATGCAGTTTACCCAGTCCGATGCAAAATTGCGGGGCAGTGTGTTTAAGATAGCAGGAACCATCATGGTCGTTCTGTTTAGCCCTGTCAAAAAATGGCGTTTCACATGCCGAGTCTAATTGGGGGCATAATATGTACCTTGTTCCTCAAGGTATCATTCTTCGATACAGGTGTTTGGGCCGTTGACGAAGCCTCTAGTGAGAATCTTGTTTCATACAACCAAATACTTTGCCAGCACGAAATATTCCAAGCCATCAAGTCCGAAATCCTTCATGCAGCCACTGCTCGGTAATGGACAAAACTCGGAGTCTCACAAGAAGTTTGCCCAAGCTCCTGAGCACGCCTTCTCACACAGTGCGCCATTACTAAACAAAAATTCGACAATGCCTTCATGAGGCTCGTGTTTGTTGGGCAAGGTGTCGTGCCTTTCATTCCATGCTCGCCCACCGATCAAGACGATCATCAGTGGCTCTAACGAAAGCCGAGGACTACATCAAGAGCTAATGATTTTGTTGATAGTAGGACACATTGATACACAGGGCTTTTCAAGTGTGAAGTTTTGACTACCTTGACGAGACTGATGGCGTATACGGAGAGCAGCAGTATTTCATTCAACGCAGCTACTTTACATTTTTGTGACAGAGAGATCTGATTTCTTAACCTTGTTTTTCTCTTTTGTTGTTTCTTTCTTTGGTCTTGGGCTTGTATTAAGAGAGTGAATGGCTTTTGTAATCTCCCCGCGCTGGATGATATCTGAATGTCTGAAATTCATCGCTTCATCGGCTGCTCCTGCTTTCCTTTCCAACACCCGGGCTTTTGAAGCTGTCAATGTTTCCACGTATTACCATCCACCGGGCCAGCGTCGCGTTTAGACATCAACTTAAATGAGCACTACACCATTGAATCAATTTTCCATCATTGTGAGGACATATCGCTATTCTCGATAGTAGTTAAGGGAGTGAAGGAGGGCAGACCTTGTCTAGATTTTTCAAAGGAACTCTCATTCCACAAGGCACATATTTCCTGATAACCTTACTACAAGGGAAAATTCCAAATAATGGCTCGAAGTGCTCTCATTTTTTCAAATAATGATCTGAAATAAACTATTTCAAATAAGAACTTGAAATGGTTATATCAATCTTAAAGAAGGCTCTGAAGTGGTTATTGTTGAAATAATTTGTTATCATAAAAGAGGTATCTCTCGGTTAAGAGAATACGTGACTTTTGGTTAAAACAAGAAATGACTCTTGATCAAAGAAAATGTAACTCTTGGTTATGAAAAGAGGCAACTCTTCATCCTACAAAGGAGGTTATCGGTAGTTATGAAAGGAAATGACTCTCAACATGAAAAGTGGTGATAGTTGGGGATAAGATACTTATTTCTAAGAGATGTATTGATTGGTTGTCTATAAATGGACACTTCACACATTATTTATAGTAACCACAACTATTGAAAAACACTTATTCTTCATAACTCTCTTTTCTCTTTTCATATACACAACGTTAACACATTCAAGGAGAAATTCGAAGAGAGATTCAAGTAATTGTTGAACTCGTTTCTTTACGGCTTTGGTGTATATCCTGGAGGTATATTTGTTCTAAACCCGGCAACAATAATAGTGGGGGCAAATAATGTTGAGAAAACTCCTATTTGGTTTTGAAGTTGACATAACTTTCATTCTCTTATTCTTATTCTTATACTTGTTCTGAGGAATATTGGACTTCTATGGAATGCTATCAAAGTTTGTTTTACATTAGAAGTCTTTCCCTGTGACATCTTGAAATTTGACCCTGTCTCGAATATATGAAATGGGCATTTCGTCAACGCGCCTGTAGTCCTTTTACTCAGAACTGATCACTTTCGAGCTAACTAATCTATTAGGTGAGGCTGTTAAGTGATATAAAAGCGGCAGACTAGAAAATTCGATCAGAAATCGATTGCTCGACCATAATAATCGGCAAGGGTCAATACGACACCATTATAAATCGATTAGCGAATGGACATAAGTCGATTTGATGGGATTGCATAGTTGAATTGCGGGTGGTTCCGCGTGATTCTGATATTCGCGTCGAACGGTAGTAAATCAATTTTCTACCAAAATTATACTCAAGACACATAATTGAAACTCGTGATTTTTACGACAACCGAGAGTCGTCTACGAGTCGGAGATGCACAAACATGGATCGAAAATTATCAACCACGGGTCAAACGCGCTAAAATCCCTAAAAGCTACCCAATAGGTTAAGTTGTACTAAAATCGCGTTCGGTCGATTTTAACCACAAATTTGAATTCAATTTCGGGAATCAGACGTTCGAGCGTATCACGATTCATTTTTAGGACGTCATCTAATCTTTCGGAGAAATTTCGTCGAGTTTGGAAATTTTTGCGGAAAATCAATTTCGGACAAAAGGAAAAACAAAGGAAATTCGGATGGGCTGTTTGGAGGGCTTATTTGGCTACCAAAGTGTTTTATTTTTGAGGAATTGAAGCTAAATTTCCATTGGAGGACCCCTTGACATTAAAGGCATGAAGACTTTAGAGGCTTGGTCATGAGTGCATAGATATTTTCCCTAGGCTTTCTATTGGTGGTTAATTTGACTTCCAATTTTCCTCTCTCCCATCTCTTCCCTCTCTCCTCCCATGCGCGCAACCCACACCAGTAGAGACCAACTGCAATTTCTTCTTCATTTCCCCTCCCCTTTAGCCGATCCTCTAGCTTTCTTCTTCCCTCCCTCACGCTTTCTTCATCCTCTCAACACCACACCGCCAACCCACTCACGCCAATGCCTCTAGCCCATCATCCCGCCGCAGCCACCGTCCCACTTCACTCTTCACCGCCACTTCAACCGCACACCTCCACCGCCATCTACTGCCAACACCAAACCACTAATAGCCATGCTAGCCTTCCTCCATCACTCCTATGACATCCCGATTTTCCAATTCTATTTTCAATAAATTGAGACGGGCATTTCATTGGCACGCATATAGTTCTTTTCTTTGAGTCGGCCACTCATGTGAAAATTAGTCTATCAGGTGAAGCCGTTAAGAGATTATAATGCATTAAACTCGAGAATTTGACCAGGAAGCGATCTTTCGACAGAGCTAATCTGTAAGGGTCAGTACGACACAATTAAAAATTGATTAGAGACTAGAGATAGGTTGACTCGATAGAGGCATGTGATCAAGGGTGGGTGATTTCACCAGGTCGCACAATCCTTGTCGATCGACACTGGGCCAGTTTTTTTGTCGATTGGGTACCCTGTGTCCGTATTTGAAACCTTGAGATTATCCCGACAATCGAGAGTCTCCAATGTGTCAAAGATGTACATTGTGGCTTGAATTGATCAACCACGGGTTAAATGCATGAAAATTCTAAAAGCTACTCGATAGATCAGGACGTGCTATTATCGTGCCGGAGTGAAATTAACCATGAAATTAAAAGCGAATTCAGAAATTGGAAGTCCTGGTGTGTCACAAACTATTTTAGGATCATTGACTCATCTTCGGAAGATTTTTCATGCAATCCGAGTTTTTCAGCAAATTAATTAAAGAATGGCTAATTTAGCTCGAGAAATTAGTAGGCCCGCCTTTGGTCGTGCTTTTGGGACTTAAGTTGGTTCTATGGACAAGTGAAGATGTGAATTGAAGTGTGGTGACATTGGATTAATTTTATGAACTTCAATTTGGTTCAATTATAAGAGAATTAAATGAAATTGATACAAGATTTCATGCCATGGTGGAAAAATAAATTGGACCCATTGAAGATAGTTGTGGAAGCTTGGGGTGAGTGGAAGATGACCTCATGTGAGGTCATGGTGGGCCATGTTTGTGGGGCCAGAGAGAGAGAGAGAGAGAGAGAGAGAGAGAGAACCGGTTCCTCCCCTCCTTTCTCCTTCTCTCTCGTCGTTGCTTCTCTCTCCCCCATCTCTTCTGGTCATGTGAAGAGCCCAGCAAACCGAAGAAGCCACAAAGCAGCAACCAACAGCACCGTCCATCGCCGTCCGTCCTAGTTGAAGGCCGTCGCTGCTCACCGCTGCTCCGCATGCCTCAGTTTCCTTCTCCCTCTCTCGTCGGAGCCTTCTCTTCTCCATCTTTGGTTGCTGCTCGATGTCCCAGCAGATCTGGGAAGATCTTTGGAGCAGCCCGCAAG
The DNA here is from genome assembly GCA_016097485.1 of Eucalyptus sideroxylon x Eucalyptus melliodora. Lineage (NCBI taxonomy): Eukaryota > Viridiplantae > Streptophyta > Magnoliopsida > Myrtales > Myrtaceae > Eucalyptus > Eucalyptus sideroxylon x Eucalyptus melliodora. The sequence continues at coordinate 29,585,687 of CM027826.1, forward strand.
CCGCTAGACCAGCCGCGACGCCCTCACCCTTCGTAGTTTGCCGCCGTGCTGCTGTCCTTGCACGCGCTCGCGCATCGCGCATCTCGCCTCCCTTTCACCTCGTCCTTGCTTCAGCCGAGTTCCGTAGCTTCCCGAGCAGCTCAAGCCACCGTCGGAGCTCCCTCCGCCGCCGTACGCCATCGCCTAGGTCCGGTTCGGCCTCCTCCGTCCATCTAGGCCCTTGCACGCCTCAACCGGTGTCGGATCTGCCCTCAACCAGCAGCGAACAGAGAGCCAGAAAAATGGGTATCACAACGAAGGTTTGGCCCATTTTGGCCAGCTTCCCGACCGAAAGCTAGGCCCACCTGGGAGACTATCGACCCTCGCGTCGTCTCCGTCGTTTTGAGCCATTCGGCTCGTTAATCGAGTGAGTAATCTCACTAATCTTTGCTTAGTAAGTTAATGGCGCTTAAGAGGTGTTTAGATTAGTCTAATTAAGTTTAGGTGGTTAAATTAGATTATTTTAATGTAAATTAGATTAGTGGTATGATTAGTTTAATGGATGTTTAATTAGGGCTAATTGTACGTTTAAATTAATGTAATCTAGTTTAAGCCCTAATTAATTATTTCGAATTTTTAAATATTATTTTATTAAATTATATTAATATAATATATTATTTAATTATTTAATTTTCGGAATTAAATTTAATTATTTAATAATTTCAAAAATTTTGCCGCAATGATTGCTCATTAGAATTTCGCACTAATCACAGCAGTGTGATCTGTTTGTGCTAATTGTATGTTTAATTGAGAAATTGAGTGGAATGATGATTATGATTAATTATTCCGAAAGTGTGGAATTGAGTGATATTGATAAAGTTGTGGTATTTAACTTGAAAATACCGGTGTTGGCTTTTAGCACCGTAATTGGTTTGTATGACTAGTTTGAATCGTTGGATGTTATTGGATTGTATATCTAGTTCTATTAGTTATTATTGAATGATCAGCTTTGGCGAGCAATATTATGATATACATACATACATACATACATATATATATATATATATATATTGCAGCTTTTGAGAGCTACTATATCAGCTATAGCTTTTGAGAGCTATTATATAAGCTACATCTTTTACAAGCTATTATATGCTACAACTTCTGGTGAGCTTTTATATACGTTATAGCTTTGGGTGAGCTATTATCTATATGCTACAGCTTTTGGTGAGCTATTATATATATGCTACAGCTTCTGGTGAGCTATTATATATGTAACAGCTTATGGTGAGCTATTAACGCTACAGCTTCTAGTGAGCTATTATATTATCTATCAGCTACAGCTTTGGTGAGCTACCATCTATATATTACAGCTTTAGAGAGCATATGTCATATTAACGACTGGTTTAGTAGACGGTATTGAATGATAGATAGTATCGGAAAGATAGATAGTATGATTGAATTGAATCGTTGGATCAATTGTGTGATTGAGAATTGAATTGTATTGACGTGTAGGAATGGATTGAGGCGAGGTAAGTTCTCTGTTTGATTTGTATGGCTAGAGCGCCCTGAGTCGTATTTTTCTTGCTAATCGGGTCTTCGAGGGTAGGACTCGCTGAGACATTATCTCACCCTATTGTGGGATAATATTTTCAGGTCCCTAAATGGCGGTTCCTCCAGAGCGGTTTGGTCGACCAAAGAGTGTTAATGAGCATGTAATTAATGTCCCTACTCCCGGAGGCCAAGGAGCTTGGATCTATGAACTTGTGAGGACCACTGTCTGCGTCGATATGGGTTTACCTCAGAGGGTACAATAGACCCAGGGAGGGTCCTCTTTAGGATGTTGAGGTCCTTGCGTTGGTGTCAGAGGTTATTTATGGTGAGGATACTGCTGACTCTCCTAATGGTGCAGTAATGAACCCAAGTTCAAGTCTCCACGAGACTCCGGGGTCTTCAGTTAATGGTTCGATTGTTTAGTGGACTGTAGCCCTTCTACTTTTGCAGACCTATGTATATAGACTAGTAATGTAAATGATCTAGTAAGTTGTATATAAAGTTGTGGGGTTTTGTTTTGAAAGTATGATCCTGCTTTTCTATCCCAATTGAGTTTTTGTTTGGGGATTAATTATTCGCTTCTATATGTGCAATAAAAATAAACGGGTCGGCGACGTGTCTTGGGAAGTCGCATTTCTATCGATCGAAGCGGGATGTGCGCGTGCTTGAGGTTCAGGGCGTGACATCCCCATTTGAGTGGTATCAAAGTGGGTCTGTGTTTAGAGTGATAAGGTGCGATGGTTTATGGGATAGTTAGTAGGAATGGCTTTTAAATTATGCTGGTGCATGTGACTGATAGTTGTTTGGTAAATTGTTTGTTGTTGATCACTTAAATTCTAATCTGGGATTAGAATTGAGAAATAGGTTTCTGTAAAGATTCTGTACATGAGTGATCAGGAGCAGAGGTCTCCTTGAGAGAGAACCTTTAGTCCAGTTACTTGGGGTGAAATGCCGACATGGATCGGTACCCGAGGTGGTCGTGGTGGAGCACTAGCTCAGACCAGCGTGAGTGTAAGAGTATTGCTGCAGGTCGGTACTAGTGTAGTCACACCAAGTGATCCTAGGTTCAAGGGATCATTCAGGCGCTAGTGTTCCTTGGAAGCTTGTGTGGCACCCCGAACCCTTCTTAGGTTGCCACAGGCACCAACGTTACACCTTTGACATCTCTTAGAAGAAGCGTCGTAAATCATAGACATTTTTTTTTTTTTGAAAACGGTCCCAGCGCGACTCATTTAGCAGAAGCAAAATATAACATTGCCATCTCTCCCTCCATCAACCATGATACAATTGCACACCACTAAACATCATAATAAAAGACAAAGCCATGACACTTTATTTACATATTTTCAAGACGGGTTTCCTTGGGTCGATACATCAAAAGAAAGGCCAGGACATGAAGCCACACTCGACCTAAACCCCAAAAAGAAACACTCGACCCACTACGACTAACGTGCAAGATCCCCCATCACTAGTGTCAGCTAACCATCCCAAAAATTTTCAGCTCCTACTTGACACGCACGGGCCCTCACACCCATCCCGGTGCATCAGGCGGTGGCGGCAGCAACATCCCACGCATCACTCCGTCGCGACGAATGTGGACGGATATGAACTCCTGGACAACAGGGCCCCCAGCCAAGCCCACATCATATATAACTAAATAGCGCACTCGAATATACGTTAGTCCAGGAACAGAGGGACAGTCAAACTCCTCGCACTCAGCCTATACATCGGAAGGTAGGCCGTAAAACACACCCCGCGTGACAATAGGGAGCGGCATTCTGCTAATCTGAAATGTTGGTCCCCGAAGGAGTGAGTACAACAACTCAGCGGGTAAAGGAATCCAATAATCACTCAATGCATCATACAATACAATCATAACATCATACATGTCATCATGCCATAGGTGATCATTATTATGTCACACACATGCATCTTCATGCCATAAGTGGTCATCATCACATCATACGCATGTCATCATGCCATATGTGATCATCATCACATCATACACATGTCATCATGCCATAGGTGATCATCATCACATCATATCATATATGCATGATTCAATTTCCACTTTTAACTTTCAATTCGATCACCACATCACTCTTTCTCGGGATCATCAATTTCATCTCATACTTTACACTCGCACCCCATCCTGGCATCGCGAGAAAAACCTCCGGCATTCAGCCATTTAAGGCCACCAGGCATCCGACACCCCCACATTCCGGGCATCTCGCATCCCAACTGGCATCACGAGGCATCCCCTCGGGCAAAGACCTCCGAGGCTTCCGGCACCCAACCATTCCGGGCATCTCGAAACTCCCGAGGCCATCCGGCCATGTATCTCTATACATTCCGGGCATCCGGCACCCCCCATCCCGGGCATCCTGATACTCTCAGGGCATTATCATCCGCCACAAACAGTTTCCTCATTTATCATTATTCATGCTTACCAATTTAGGTCTCAACTCAGCATGGCACATGATGTAATGGCAAACAAAATCACTTTCATCCTTCGATCTATACATGCATCATCAGTCATCATTGTACATGCAGCAAGATGCAAAATAAAATTTATGGAATTCATACAATTTAGAATAGTCCATTTATCATGCCTTTTTGAAATTTATTTAAATTCCAGCTTGTACCATTTTTGAAAATATTTAAATTAAATATCCATATGATTCCCAAAAATCATGAAATTAAAGCATGTGATAACCAAGACAATAAGGTAATGATTTCATGAAAAACACATGGCTAATAAAGTTCTACACAAAAGATATCATTCACACAATCACAGCATGCAATTTCGAATAAAAACAGAATGTGCAGTTTTTAAAATAATTCAATTAAAATACCCGAAAAACCTCCAAAAATTATGAAACTTTACCAGGTTCTAGTTAAGACACTAAAGTATATTTTTCATGAAGACTTCTAGGCCATATTCGTTTTAGATAAATTTCTATAGTCGTCCGAAGCTTCTGGTTCTCATACCGAAACGTCCAGCGTAGTCATCTCCGAAATACCGAGTTTTTACCCACTTTTTCTTCTTTGTTTCCTCTGAAATTTGAATATGTTTTACTTCAAGAGGTCCCATACAACTTTCATTAAGAGATCTAAGTCAAATTTCCAAAGAACAGTCACCATATGGGTCCATGAAATCTCGGGTGTCTAGTACCGCGTCTCCAGATTTACCGTCTTCAAGAGTAAGTCGATTCACTAGGCTATACTTGTTCATTTTTCTTCAAATTTGATTATGTTAGTCTTTAAGATGTTATCTACAAGTTTCATAAAGAATTCAAAGAGAGATTCTTGATAAAAATCAACATGCAACCACAAATCCACCACAAGGTCAGCAAAACAGTTCCAGATCTAGTGTCTCCATATGATGAGAGTTTGACCCCTTAAATCTTCATCATTTTGTCCCAAAACTTAGTATGTTATATTTTAATATGTTTTCTACAACTTTCATGAAGGAATCAAGGTTAAAATCAAACTCGAAACATGCATGCAAGCTCTCACAAGATTCTGGCGCAGGCGGTTCATGCGAAAACAGCAACATCACTCAAGAACAAGTCATTCTAGCTTCGGTTTCTCCCTCCTAATCACCCAAAATTCGACACTACTATGAACATACATGCAACACACACATGCAAGAGCAGTATGAGGATCCTAACTTACCTCTAAACCAAGCTAGCAACAAGCACACGGCAGACGAAAGAGCGGCACACGGGCGGCGACGGGCGAGCTCCTCCTCCTCTCGGTTCCTCTCCTCTCGGCCTCACTCTCCCTCTCTCGCAACTCACTCTCTCTCTTTCTCACTTGGCCGAACAACACAACCGGCCACCCTCTCTCTCTCCTCTTCCTTTTATTTCCCCAAATCCTCATCATTTGCAATGATTAGCTTGCCTCTTCCAATGGCCAATGCATGCAAGTCCTCCTTGCCAAGTGGCAAGGCCCATGCAATGGGCCAGCCACTCCTCTTCTTGGGTCTCACTTGGGCCGGTGACAGCCCCTCCGTGGGCTTCTATTGGGCCGGCCATTTGGCCCACCAGAAATTCCCCCTTTGGGCCTAAGGCCCAAACCTAAATAAAATTAAATTTTCCCCTTTTTATTCTTTCTTTTAAATTTTAAATTCCACATGGCCAAAGTCTTGTAACATTTTATTTATAGGAATTTAATTTATGAGGTGCATAGCCAAGCATAGTTTATTCTCATTAATTTATCCTATAGTCCAAATTTCAAAAATTCATGAACACAAGCATATCACTTAGCCTTAAGAGAAAACTAATGGCTAAAGCCTAAACCATAGGTAATTTCATTACCTAATTATGAGCTTTAATACACCTTAGAGCTTGACTTGAATTTTTTTGGGATGCCACAGCTTGTTGGGTCAGTAAGCTCAGGACTGAGCTGCCGCTGTTGCCACTGTTACTAGTGCCGCTAGTGTTGTAACCGTTGTTGTTGCCGTACCTGCTGAGGTCAAGCATGGAATGTAGTTTGGGAGCAAACCATTGCATTCAAGTTGAGGTTCAAATTCAGTAGAGATGGAAACCAATTTGGGAAGGAGCCTATGATCGGAGAAAAGTATCCCATTTCCGTCCAACTGGAAATGTGGGATGGTCAGGTCAGCAATAAATCATATTGGAGTGTGTCGTGCTGACAAAAGCCAACATTGATCAACCTCGTGTCCTAGTAAGACGGGTGCTTATTATGTGTGTGACCAACAAGGTTACCTGGCCAGAAACGGTTCTAGAAAGCCGATGGGACAGATCGAAAGGAGTGCGCCATAGAACGCATCGTAGGGTTTTTGGGACAGGCCTTCAATACTAAGATAGCTAGTATAAGCACCTAGAGGGGGGTGAATAGGTGCACAAACAATTTATCGAGATACGGAAGTGATTCTAGACAAACGATAGAAAGGAAATTCTCTCTTGATTTAACAAAATGAAGTACGATCAAGGTAAAGAGAGTAAGGAAGAGAAAATTGAACACAAGGTTTATAGTGGTTCGGCTTATTCCAAGCCTATGTCCACTCTTCCGCACTGACAGCCCACTGGCTGGATTTCACTATGAACAAAAGAGAAGTTACAGCACAGCTTTTCCTTGATTACACAAAGTGTAAGTGCTCTACCACACCTCCTCAAGGTTTCTCACAAATATAGACTCTCTTCTGCATACAAGTTTTCACTCAAATGAATTGTCTAAACAACAGGAAGCTTTAGACTTTGGAATTCTTCTATCGCGCACACCTCGAACAACTTAGAACGTCTTCCTTATATAATCCTTCATGCCATCATACCCGTTGGCACTTACCAAAGGAATTCCTCCAATCTACCCGTTGGACGGAATCAATTAAGAAGATTATTCGAGCTATTAAAGGAACGTGTCGATAGCCCATTAATCCTGTTCGCCCATACAATCAGGATCTCGGTTTCCATAAGTAGAACCTTCCACGAATATTTCGCCAATCATCGGATCCTTGATCATCGAATCAATCTCGATCAATCAAAGGATTCTGTTATGTCTTTTCCAGCCAAGAGATCTTCTCCAGTCGATAAGGTCATATCCTTAATGAAATATCCAGTTTTGAATAACCTTTCTTCAACGGATTAGAGACTTGTCAATGAGGATAGACTTTGAGTCTTGAGTCTGGCTATCCGGAGGTCTTCATATTTTAAATAGCAGAGTCTGCAAACCTTCAGACTAGACTGATGGAAACGTTTTGTCAGCTTTAAAACACTTCAAGAAGATTTCTCCAACAATCTCCCCATTTTTGATGGTGACAAAACTTTCCTGCAGATTTGGACAACTTTGACCTGCAAAACATTTCTCAAACACATATGCATATCTTATAGAGATAAATGGCTAAATGAATAACACTAGAATCTGCAACCACAGAAAATAGGTTAGTCTTGAACATGATAAAGCCATCCATAAGATATCAATAGCAGTCAATAGCAGTCAAATCCAAATTCAAATCCAGACGCAAAATTAAAGTCAAACATCAATTAAACAATCCAACAAACCACACGATTAAAAGTCAATGTGTTCAAATCTTGCATCTCTCCCCCTTTTTGTCAGCATTAAAAATGTTGAGATGAAAATGGAATAAAGTCAAGATTGCTTGGGAACGCAGACAAGCTGGAAATCTCCCATGGATTGAACGATCCCTTCCAGCCTTTTCAAGTCTTCCTTCAGTTGTGCAACCTCCTCACCCTTAGCATTGGCCTGAATCTAAACAGAGAGGGCTTGGATATGATCTTTCAAGGAAACTGAAGAAACTTGACCTGCATTCTGCAGGCTTTGAACCTCGCATCCCAGAGCATAGATTTGACCACGCATCTCCAAGAGAATATCCATAATTCTGCGAAAATCTGCTGAGCTGTCAGTCTGCATACTGGCTTCAGCACGCTCTGTAGATGATGGCATATCAGAATAATCACGCAGATTTGGCGATGAAGCATCATGTTCTTCTTCAGGAAAATGAGAGGCATGAATGTCTTCTGCATCGGCTGGAGAGCGGCTGACTCCCTCATTGTCTCCCCCTGTTTCTGTGCCTTCAGGTGGAGAAGAGTGTTTTTCAGGCTCTCTTTCCTCTTGATTCATTCTCTCTTCTTCTTCTTTAGGTCTTTCCTCCTCTGCTTCTTTTTCGCCAACTGCTTTTTCTTCTTCTTCCTCTTCTCTCTCTCCTTCTTCTTTTTCTTGACCTTCTCTTTCCTCTTGGCCTTCTCTTTCCTTTCCTTCTATCTCATGTTGTTCCATGGACTTTGGAACAGTGCGACTTAGCTTCTTCAAAGCTTTTGCCGAAATGGTAAGGTCATCATCCTCTTCATCTTCCACAATGAGAGCTCTTCTTTTCTTGGGTAGAGCAACCATGGGCTCCTTCCCTTTCCTTTTTGATGCAGAAGAGAATTGATGAGACTTTACAGGAGTCTTCTCCTTAAATTTCTCCAACTCCTTGCTTAGCTCCTTCAAACGCATCTTGGTCACCATTTTCAGTCCTACCACCATATGATCGCACGATCGAACACAAAAGATTTGCGAAGGCTGAATATTCAGATGTCTGAATAACTTCGTCACAAGGCTTGGGTAAGGAAGTTGAGCTCTATCCTTCATCATGGCTCTATACATGTGGAACATAACAGTGTGAAGAAGAGAAAACCTTTTCCCAGTGAGGATGGCATACATCAGCTTTGCCTCTGAACTTGAAACATCAATCCTGGAAGTTGATTTCGGTCGGAGGCAATTGATCACAATCTTGTGAAGCAAGATGTTGAATGCACTCATCCTGAAGTAGGTGATCTTTTCCCCTGTTCTCCTGTCCTTCACAAGTTCCAAAGTGTAGCCCGAGTAATAAAAACTTTGATCGGTTGATATCTTCCTCTCTCAACTCCTAACACATCTGCCAGCATATTCATATCCACAACAAAATCTTGATCTTTGACATTGAAAGAGAATCTATTCACATCCAAGAAGCTAAGATTTGAATAGAAATATGCGGTTAGTTCAGCATAGGCCTTTGTAGTGTCGGAGCAGAACTTTCCAAGTTGAAGATAACCGAACTTTTCCCTCAAGTTCACATTCACAGCATCCAGAAAATCAAAATCCACACTCCTAGGGTTTATCACCCCTCGCTTCAGCAATTTTTAGTGCAGATCCTTCTGTTCTTTTGATCTAAACAACTCTCCAATTTTTCCTCGATTTTCCGCCGCAATACTCATCCTTGGTTGAAATTGGCTGTACATTTTGTCATCATCATTTCCATCTACAAGATTAACTCCCCAATCGCGAGGATCACTTGGGATATTCGCAAGGGTTTCTTCTGCCACCCCTTTACGAGCAATTCCCAAACTTTCCATTTTTCGTAAAAAGATATATTCGTTCCCATATCCTTTGTCTTTAAGAAAATCATCGATGTAGTTCAATGGAGTACCAGTCCCTTTTAAAGCACGATAAAGCTTATAAATAAAAGAGGGCCTTTGAACTCTTACAGGATCTGCATCCTCAATGATTTCTTCTTCTTGTTGATGACCAACATTTTGAGGACTAGATGGTGGAGAATGACACTGCCGAGAATGTTGTGGGCTCTGTTGCTGATCTGGAGACATTTTTTCTTCGGTGAGATCGAAGTGCGTAGGCCCCTCACTCATTCGCCGTGGTCCCATGCTTGCAATTCTTAAAGACTTTCTTGAAGACAACATCTTTCTCAGTTTTTTGTTGATATAGCTAGTACGAGTATCTAGAGGGGGGTGAATAGGTACACAAAAGATTTTCTTGATAATTGCACAATACTTAGACAATTGAAGGATTTGCAACAAATAATAATCAACGTAAGACTGAGTAAAGGAAAGAGAGAATTGAACACGCGGTTTATAGTGGTTCGGCTTGATTCAAGCCTACGTCCACTCTTCTGCATTGACAGCCAATTGGCTGGATTCCACTATGAACAAAGAGATGTTACAGCGTTGATCTTCCTTGATTTCTAGGTGTAGATGATCTACCACACTCGCTCAAGGTATCACCAAGTATAGACACTCTCTGTGTATACAATTTCGCTCAAACTGTATTGACTAATAATCAAGGTGCTTCAGACTCTGGAATTTCTCTATTGATCACGTTACTAAAACAACTAGAACGTCTTCTTTTTATACTCCTTTATGCCATCATAACCGTTGGCAATTACCAAAGGAATTCCTCCAATCTACCCGTTGGACGGAATCAATTAAGAAGATCATTCGAGCTATTAAAGGAACCTGACGATAGCCCATCAATCCTGTTCGCCCATACAATCAGGATCTTGGTTTCCAAGAATAGAACATTCCAAGAATATTTCGTTGACCATCGGATCTTCAATCGATCTAGATACGAATAAAAGAATCCGTTATATTTATCCAACCAAGAGATCTTCTCCAGAGAATAGAATTAAATCCTCAACCATATACTTCGGCTCTGGATTTCCTTCGTCACTGGATCAGAAAGACTGTCAGTGAGAATAGTCTTGAGTCTTAAGTCTTGAGTCTTGAGTGCTGAGTCTAGTGATTAGAAAGTCTTCAGACTTTAAATAGACGGTCTGCAAATAACCGAACTAGACTGATAGAAACGTTTTGTCAGCTTCAAAATATTCTGGAAAGATTTCTCCAACAATCTCCCCTTTTTTGATGGTGACAAAACTTTCCTGTAGATTTGAACAACTTTGACCTGCAAAAACATTTCTCAAGCAACATGGCTATCTCATAAAGATTAATAAAACAACCAGACTCTGCATCCACAGAAAATTGGTTAGTCTTTCATGAGTGACACCATATAACAACACTTGATATAAATGCAACCAGTCAAGCATCAAAATCCACAACCAATTCAGTCAAATTCAAGTTCACACCCAAGTTCACTCAAGTCATACTCAAAAACAAACATAACCACAAAAACAAATTTAAAGTCAAAGTTTAAAAGTTGGTTCAAATTGCAATTCTCCCCCTTTTTGTCATCATTAAAAAGGTGAGAAAAGCGTCAGGTCTGCTTGGGAATGCGCACGATCTGGAAATCTCCCATGGACTGGACTACGCCTTCTAGCCTCTTCAAATCTTCCCTTAGATGAGCTACCTCCTCTCCTTTGGCATTGGCTTGAAGTTGTAGAGCGAGGTCTTTCATTTTGTCCTCCAGGGTAACTGAAGATTCTTGTCCAGCTTTCTTCATGGTTTGAATTTCACAGTCCAGAGCATAGATTTGGCCCCGCATTTCCAGAAGAACATCAAGAATACGACGAAAATCTGCTGAATTGTCCGTCTGTGTACTTGCATGTGCTTTCTCGGATGGAGTGAATGCGAGACGATGGCGCTTCGTATAATCTTGCAGATTTGGTGTTGACTTATCGTGTCCTTCTTCAGGCAATTGAGAAACCTGAACTTCTTCTGGGTCTGCTGGAGATCGTCTTAGACCTTCACTATTGGCAGCATGAGATGTGGACCTTTCTTGCTCGCCAACTCCCCCTGTCTCTAGGACATCAAAAGGGGAAGAGTGATGATCATGCTCTTCTCGTATCTTGATTTCCTTTCTCTCCGCATTTAGCTGCAGACTTTTCTTTTCGTCTTCTCCTTCTTCTTCAGCCTTCTTTCTCCTTCTCTTTCTCGCTCTTCTTCTTCTCTCGTTCTTGGCTTGCTCCTCTTCTTCTCTCTCGTTTCTTCCGAAGTTCCGTCGGTTGAGGTACGTAACGTCTGGTCCTTATCAAGACAGTGATTGTGAGATCTTCTTCCTCATCTTCATCCTCTAAGATGAGAGTTTTCTTCTTTTTCGATGGGGCTCCAATGGCCTTCTTTCATTTTCTCTTTGAAGCAGACGGTACTGGAGACTTCACTTTGAATTTCTCCATTGCCTTGGAAAGTTCTTGCAGACGTATCTTCGTTAACATCTTCAAACCTACCACCATCTTATTGCACAGTCGAACACAAAGTGTATGTGGCGGTTCAATATTCATGTGTCTCGAAGATCTTGGTCACTGACACGGGTAAGGCAATTGTCCTTTGTCCTTCGACATTGCTCTGTACATGTGAAAGAGAATAGTGTGAGGGAGAGAGAACTTCTTCCTTGAGTTGATTGCGTACATCAATTTTGCCTCGGAATTAGAGACGTCAGTCTTGGATGTAGACTTCGGCCTTATTCAATTGATCACAATTTTGTGCAGAATGATATTGATGGCACGCATCCTTGAATAGATGATTCTCCCCTCTGTATCTCTATCTTTGACATGTTCTAATGAGGCACGAGCAATTGAGACTTTGATCGGTTGATAGCGTCCTCGTTCAACTCCAATTATGTCCGCTAACATGTCCACGTCTACCACATAATCCTGGTCTCGAACACTGAATGATATTCTATTCACATCCAATAAGCTAAGATTCGAATAGAAATACGCAGTCAGTTGTGCATAACCGTCTGTGGTATCAGTGCAGAATTGCTCAAGTTGAAGCAGATTGAACTTCTCCCTTAAGTTCACATTAACGGCATCCAAAAAATCGAAATCGACACTCCTAGGGTTTATCACCCCTCGTTTCAGCAGTCTGAAGAATAGATTCTCCCGTTCCTTCGATTTAAACAACTCCATTCTCTTTCCCTTCACCTTCGCAGCAACACCCATTCTAGGTTGAAAATCACTGAACATTTTATCGTCATTGTTCCCATCAGTGGGATTCAATCCTCCTACATGAGGGTCACTTGGAAAGTTCGCAAGTGCTTCCTCAGCCTTTCCCTTGGGAGCAATGCCCAAATCCTCCATTTTTCGTAAAAAGATATACTCATTCCCATAATTCTTATCTTTAAGGAAATCATCAATATAGTTCAGCGGAGTACCGGTGCTTTTCAACGCATGATAGAGCTTGTAAATATAAGAGGGTTTTGGACTCTTACATGGTCTCGCGTCCTCGATTATCTCTTCCTCCCGTTGATGACCCGCACCTTGTGGGGTAGATGGCGTTGAGTGACGTGGTGGAGAGTGAATCGGGCTCGTTGCCGACTCGATAATTCTTCCTCTTCGGTGAGATCAAAATGGGTAGGTCCCTCCTTCATTCTCTGTGGTCCCCTGTTCGCGATTCTTGAAGACTTCCTCGAAGAAGACATCCTTCCTTGTCGCTGAAAGATTCCTTTACTTGCTTTCCCAAGAAAAGATGACAACTTTCTTGAAGATGAACACGAAGTAGAAACCGGATTGGGAGGAGAATGTTTTTTAGGGTTTTGAAGATTGGAAAATGAAAACCGTATATATATAACTCAGTTTTGAAAAGGAAAGTTCAATTGACACAAGGAAAGTGTACGGACACTTCTTTTTTAAAATCATTAACAGCCAAAATTAATCATTTTGAAAAGACAAGTTTTCATTTTTCACGCAGACTATAAAATAACCGAACGAAAGATCGTATCTTTTCGAGTTTAGATAAAATAGCAACTTACAGTCTATAGCCATGAATGTCTGAGTCTGAGGATTTAAAGTCTGAGGATTTAGAGTCTGATGGTTGGAGAGTCTCTAGACTTTAACTTCCTTTAGCTTCAAAATGTTGAGTCTGGAACGGATAAAGTCGAATTTATTTTTCTCCAAAGGCTTTGTGAATATATCCGCTAGTTGACTTTTTGAATCAACAAATTGAATCGAGATTTCTCCATTTTGAATATGATCTCTAATGAAGTGATGTTGAATCTCAATATGCTTTGCTCTTGAATGAAGGATTGGATTTTTGGTGAGATTGATCGCGCTGGTGTTGTCACATCGATTTCTGTGCATGAGCCTTCACTCCCAAAGTCTTGTAGCTGTTGTTTTATCCATAGAATTTGCAAACAGCAGCTTCCAAGAGCTACATACTCTGCTTCTGTTGTTGAGAGAGCTACAATGCTTTGTTTCCTTGAAAACCAGGATATTGTCCTACTTCCAAGCAACTGGCAAGTTCCTGAAGTACTCTTTCTATCAACTCTGAAACCGGCCAGATCTGCGTCTGAATATCCCAGAAGATTAAAGTCTCCCTTCTTAGGATACCAAAGACCGATGCTTGAAGATGAAGCAACGTATTTAATAATACGTTTTGCAGCACTGAGATGGGATTCTCTAGGATCTGATTGAAACCTAGCACAGATGCAAACACTCAACAAAATGTCAGGTTTAGAAGCAGTAAGATAAAGAAGTAAACCAATGATGCTCCTGTACAGCTTTTGATCAACTTTCTTCCCTTCTTCATCTTTGTCTATCTTCAAAGAGCTTGACATCGGTATATCGTCTTTTTGCAATTTTCCAATCCAACCCTTTTGACAAGATCATTAGCATATTTTTCTTGGTAAATGAAAGTTCCTTCCTCAATTGCTTTACTTGAAGACCAAGAAAGAATGTTAATTCTCCCATCATACTCATTTCAAACTCATCCTACATAGACTTAGAAAATTTCTTGCATAGACTTTCATTAGGAGATCCAAAAATAATATCATCCACATATATTTGAATAAGTAAAAAGCTTTTGTTTTCCTTTTTGATAAATAAAGTAGTATCTACTTTACCTTTGACAAAACCATTATGTAATAAGAACTTACTTAGTCTCGTCGTACCAAGCTCGAGGTGCTTGCTTTAAACCATACAAGGCCTTTTTTCGCCCAAGACCGAGTCTCGGCTTCTTTGGGTCTTCAAACCCAGGTGGTTGTTCCACATAAACTTCCTCATGGGTAAATCCATTTAGGAACGCACTTTTGACGTTCATTTGGAATAACCTGAAATTTTTATAACAAGCAAACACAAGTAATAGTCGAATAGCTTATAACCTTGCTACAGGAGCGTAAGTCTCATCATAGTCTATTCCTTCTTCTTGCGTATATCCTTTGGCCACGAGTCTTGCTTTATTTCGTAGGACTTTTCCTTTTTCATTCATCTTGTTTCTGAACACCCATTTGGCTCCAATAACAGTTTTACCTTTTGGTTTAGATGTCAATTCCCAGACATCATTAATGTTGAACTGTTTGAGCTCTTCTTGCATAGCTTCAATCCAGCTTTCATCAGATAAAGCTTTTTCTATGCTCTTTGGTTCAATTTCAGAAATGAGAGCCACAGCACTAGACTCTTCACGCCTTTTAGATCTGGTGCGGATTCCTTCATTGATTTCGCTGATAATGAGATCTTTGGGATGACTGGACTTATGCTTCTAGTTACTGGTTGATTTGTCTGTTTGATGATCTCTTTCTTTATTTGAATCTTCATGAACATCTTGATGCTGGACTTCCAGAGTCTGAGATACTTCTTGAGTTGTAAGCTTTGGAAGGTCTGGAGCAGGTTCAGACTCTTCATACTAAGTTTGACTGGATTCATCTTGCATTGAGTCTTGGAATTTGACATTCATTGACTCCTCCACAGACTGGCTCTTCTTGTTATAGACTCTGTAGGCTTTGCTTGATGTAGAATGTCCAAGGAAGATGCCTTCATCTGATCTTTCTTCAAACATCTGATCTTTCTTCAAACTTACCAACTCCATCTTTTGCATTTTTCAATATAAAGCATTTGCAACCGAACACATGAAAATATGAAACAATGGGCTTCTTACCTTTGAATAACTCATAGGGGGTTTTCTCTAGAATAGGTCTTAGGAAGACTCTATTGATGATATAGCATCTTTGTTGAAACAGACTTCAGCCCAAAATCGTGAAGAAATCTTACTTTCAATTAAAAGAGTTCTAGCCATTTCTTGTAGAGATCTATTCTTCCTTTCTACAACTCCATTTTGCTCTGAAGTATATGGAGAAGAGAACATATGCTTAAAACTAGATTCATCACAAAATTTTGTAAAATCTTGATTTTCAAATTCACCTCCATGATCTGTTCTTATACTTGAAATAGCACATCCTTTTTCATTTTGAATCTTTTTAGCAAATTTTTCAAAATGCGAGAAGGTTTCAGACTTACTTGCAAGGAAATATACCCAAGTAAAGTGAGAGTAATCGTCCACAATTACTAGACAATATTTCTTACTTCCAATGCTCTGGGTTCTTGTTGGTCCGAAGAGATCTATATGCAGCAACTGTAGTACATGATTAGTAGAGACATGATTTATTGGCCTAAATGAATTTCTTACTTGCTTTCCCAGAATACATGGTGTGCATGGATTGGACTTTTGGTATGGTAATTTGGGTAAACCTTGAACAAGCTGCTTTGATGAAATTTTGGCTAATTGCTTCATGTTGACATGACCAAGCTTTCTGTGCCATAAACTTGCTTCATCTTGAATTGAGATTAGGCATTGTGATTCATTTGGTTTCACGTCTAAGAGGTAGATATTTCCATGTCTTCGACCCATGAAAGATTGAGTACAGTCTTTACTGATTCCAGAACATATTCCTTCTTGAAAGGAGATCTTGAAACCAGTATCACACAATTAGCTAATGCTGAGAAGATTATAGTTAAGTCCTTCCACTAGAGAAACATTGCTTATTGTGAGATTTCCAATTTTCACAGTTCCAAATCCCACAATACTTCCTTTGCTGTTTCCTCCAAATGAAACTTTTCCACCATTCACTTGAATAAGCTTTATGAAGCAATTTGAGTCTCTTGTCATGTGTCTTGAACATCCGCTGTCAAAATACCACTTTACCTTTTTCTTGACGGAGACCTGCATTTAAAAGAGAGTCTCAAGCTTTCTTTGGTACCCAAATTTTCTTGGGTCCTTTGGTGTCAGTAGGATAAACAGTATTAGGCCATACTTTCTTAACAGGCTTCCAAACCATAGGACATTCTTTTTCAAAGTGATCATTACTGTTACACTTTGAACACCTTAGAGCATTTCGACCTACAGACTTTACAAAATCTTTCTTGAAATGATTTTTGTAAGTCTTTCTCGACGGTCTTTTCTTAATTCTTTCTTTTACTTTAGGAAAATTAATCAAGGGAATTGTTTTTGCTGTCATACCTAGACCAGACTTATTGAAGTAAGGTCTTTGAATTGAAAGAACTTTTTCAAGTTTTCGGATCCTATTGAAAATTTCTTTGAAATATTTGATAAGTCAGTTTTTAAAAAATCATTTTCTTTCAAAAGATTATCTTCTTTTTCTTTAAGAGTAGAAACATTCAAGTCTAAACTTTTAACTCTTTCTTCTAAAATGTTTTCCTTTTGTTTTAGAGCTGAGTTTTCCTTTTTAAGTTCGGAAATTCTTTTGAGATAAGTCTTAAGACTTAAACACAGTTCATCAATGTATTTAAAGACTTTGACAGGAATTTTAAAATCACTTACCTCAAATTCACTGTCTGAGTCTGATCCAGAATTTGAGTCTGAGTCTGAATGTGCCATCAAACACAAGTTGGCATATTCATCATCACTTTCTTCACACTCTGTGTCACTCCAGGTTTCGGCTTTGAGAGCTTTTCGAGACTTTTCAGCTTTTCCTCTCTTCTTCTTTAGAAGAGGACAGTTGGGTCTGATGTGTCCCTTTTTCTTACATTTGAAGCAAACTACATCTTTGTTTGGTTCCTCATCATCAACAGACTTGGTCTGCTGTCTTTGAAAACTTTGTTTCTTTGAGTTGAACCTTCTTCCTTTTCTATTAAGCTTTCTGAATCTTCTTATCATAAGAGCAAGCTCCTCATCGTCCATATCATCTTCAGAATCTGTATCATCAGAATCATCATTTGATTTTAATGCAATGGATTTCTTACCTCTTGGATCTTCGCCTTCATTAATTCGTTCCACTTCGTAAGACTGAAGAGTTCCAATCAGCTCGTCGATAGATAGTGGCATAATTCTTTGCGTCTCTCTTATTGAAGTCTTTATATGATTCCAATCCCTGGAGAGTCCACGCAGTAGCTTGTTCACCTTCATGGGATCAGAAATTTTCTGTCCTTGATTCTCAAGACCATTGACAATATCTAAAACGGCTAAACATGTCAGTTATAGATTCTCCTGGTTTCATTTTGAAGGCTTCATATTGACCAAGGAGAATGTTAATTCTAGTCTCCTTCACTCGATCTGTTCCTTCATAGGTGATATGTAATCTGTCCCAAACTTCTTTTGCTGTAACACAAGAAGATATTCTGTTATATTTAGTTGGTGACAAAGCACAATATAAAGAGTAAATTGCTTTTGCATCGAGTGCTTGTCTCTTGATTATCTCTTCTTGAGACATTCCGCTGGTCTCAACAGTTTCTTTCCCTCTTTCAGAGACTGAGGCAGCAGTAGGAGTGATTCCTCTTTCCACAACGTCCCATTTTAGAGGATCCTTTGACCGTAGGAAAGCTTTCATCTTGTTCTTCCAGATGTTGTAATCATTTCCATCAAAGTAGGGTGGTCTAGTATTGCTTTGCCCTTCCACCAGCCCTGGTGCTAGCATACTAGCCATGGATCTTTTACTCTGAAGTAAAACACTTCAAATAAAGTAAGAACACGAGCTCTGATACCAATTGATATAGCTAGTACGAGTACCTAGAGGGGGGTGAATAGGTACACAAAAGATTTTTCTTGATAATTGCACAATACTTAGACAATTGACGGATTTGCAACAAATAATAATCAACATAAGACTAAGTAAAGGAAAGAGACAATTGAACACGCGGTTTATAGTGGTTCGGCTTGATTCAAGCCTACGTCCACTCTTCTGCACTGACAGCCAATTGGCTGGATTCCACTATGAACAAAGAGATGTTACAGCGTTGATCTTCCTTGATTTCTAGGTGTAGATGATCTACCACACTCGCTCAATGTATCACCAAGTATAGACACTCTCTGTGTATACAATTTCGCTCAAACTGTATCGACTAATAATCAATGTGCTTCAGACTCTGGAATTTCTCTATCGATCACGTTACTAAAACAACTAGAACGTCTTCTTTTTATACTCCTTTATGCCATCATAACCGTTGGCACTTACCAAAGGAATTCCTCCAATCTACCCGTTGGACGGAATCAATTAAGAAGATCATTCGAGCTATTAAAGGAACCTGACGATAGCTCATCAATCCTGTTCGCCCATACAATCAGGATCTTGGTTTCCAAGAATAGAACATTCCAAGAATATTTCGTCGACCATCGGATCTTCAATTGATCTAGATACGAATAAAAGAATCCGTTATATTTATCCAACCAAGAGATCTTCTCCAGAGAATAGAATTAAATCCTCAACCATATACTTCGGCTCTGGATTTCCTTCATCACTAGATCAGAAAGATTATCAGTGAGAATAGTCTTGAGTCTTAAGTCTTGAGTCTTAAGTCTTGAGTCTTGAGTGCTGAGTCTGGTGATCAGAAAGTCTTCAGACTTTAAACAGACGGTCTGCAAATAACCAGACTAGATTGATAGAAATGTTTTGTCAGCTTCAAAATATTCTAGAAGATTCCTTGCTTGACTTTCCCAAGAAAGATAACAACTTTTTCGAAGATTAAACAAGGGAAGAAAACAGGAATGGAAGATCGATGCTTTCTAGGGTTTTTTTTTTTTTTTAGAGTAAAGTGAAGAGGAATCAACAGTGCACGATCGGTTAAAAAGAGAGGTATACGAATCGTCACAAAGGAAAATAAAAAGATGCCTTTTCAAAATAACTATCCTTTTTCTGCGAAAATAGTCATTTCAAAAAATAACTTCTTTTTCGAAAAAGAAACAATGCAATAATTACGCCGATTAAAGATAGCAATAAAACACGGTTGATAATCGTACCTTTTCAAGATAAGATTGGAGAGAGAAACTAACTTACAGTCAAGGTCTTGTATGTCTGAGTCTGAGAGTCTTTAGACTTTGATTTCCTCATACCTTAAAATGTTGAGACTGGAACGGATGGTTTCAAATTGATTTTTCTCTAAAGGCTTTGTGAATATATCTGCCAGTTGGTTCTTTGAATCAACATATTGAATTAAAACTTCTCCATTTTGAACATGGTCTCTAATGAAGTGATGTCGAATCTCTATATGCTTTGCTCTTGAGTGAAGAATTGGATTTTTGGTGAGATTGATAGCGCTGGTGCTGTCGCAGTTAATCTCCGTGCATGAGTCTTCAATTCCAAAGTCTCTTAGCTGTTGTTTTATCCACAAAATTTGTGAACAACAACTTCCAAGAGCTATATATTCTGCTTCTGTTGTAGAGAGAGCTACTGTACTCTGCTTTCTTGAAAACCAAGACACTGTCCTGCCTCCAAGTAGTTGACAGGTACCCGATGTGCTCTTTCTATCGACTCTGCATCCAGCAAGGTCTGCGTCTGAATATCCAAGAAGAGTAAAGTCTCCCTTTTTAGGATACCATAGGCCAACGCTTGAAGTTGAAGCAATGTATTTGATGATACGCTTTGCAACACTTAAATGAGATTCTTTAGGATCTGCTTGAAATCTGGCACAAATGCAAACACTAAACAAAATGTCAGGTCTAGAGGCAGTAAGATAAAGAAGTGAGCCAATGATACTCCTATATAGTTTCTGGTCGACTTTCTTTCCTTCTTCATCTTTGTCTATCTTCAAGGCACTTGACATTGGAATGTCGTCTTTTTGCAATTGTCTAGTCCAAACTTTTTGACAAGATCATTAGCATATTTTTCTTGACGAGTAAAGGTTCCTTCCTTTAGTTGTTTCACTTGAAGCCCGAGAAAGAAGGTTAACTCACCCATCATGCTCATTTCAAATTCATCTTGCATAGTCTTAGAGAATTTCTTGCACAGACTTTCATTAGAGGATCCAAAAATAATAGCATCGACATATATTTGAACAAGCAGAAAACTTTTGCTTTCTCTTTTAATAAAAAGAGTAGTGTCTACTTTACCTTTAACAAAACCATTTCAAATTAAAAACTTACTCAGCCTGTCATACCAAGCTCGAGGTGCTTGTTTCAAGCCATATAAGGCATTTTTGAGTCCGAATCGAGTCTGGTTTTCTTGGGTCTTCAAACCCAGGTGGTTGTTCCACATAAACTTCCTCATGGATGAATCCATTTAGGAAGGCACTTTTGACATCCATCTAGAATAATCTGAAATTTTTATGACAAGCAAATGCAAGTAATAAACAAATTGCTTCTAACCTTGCTATTGGTGCGTAAGTCTCATCATAGTCGATCCCTTCTTCTTGCGTGTATCCCTTGGCCACGAGTCTTGCTTTGTTTCTTACGACCTTTCCTTTCTCGTCCATCTTGTTTCGAAAACCCATTTAGCTCCAACAATTGATTTACCTTTTGGTTTAGGAGTCAGCTCCCAGACATCATTAATTCTGAATATTCTGAGTTCTTCTTGCATAGCTTCAATCCAGCTTTCATTAGATAAAGCTTCTTCTATGCTTTTGGGTTCTATTTCAGAAATAAGAGCCACAACACTAGACTCTTCTCGCCTTTTGGATCTTGTGCAAATTCCTTCATTGATGTCGCCAATGATAAGATCTTTGGGATGACTGGACTTATGCTTCCAGTTGCTGGTTAATTTGTCAGATTGATGATCACTTCCTTCACTTGAATCTTCAACAGTCACTTGTTGCTGGTCCTTCAAAGTCTAAGCTGCTTCTTGTGATTTAGACTTTGTAGAGTCTGGAGCAGATTCAGTCTCTTCAAGATGAGTCTGAATAGATTCATTTTGTATGGAATCTTGGAATTTGACATTCATTGATTTTTCCACTATTTGAGTCTTCTTGTTGTAGACTCTGTACGCTTTGCTTGTGGTTGAATATCCAAGGAAGATGCCTTCATCTGACTTTTCTTCAAACTTACCAACTCGATCATTTGCATTTTTTAGTATAAAACATTTGCATCCGAATACATGAAAATATGAAACAATGGGCTTCTTTTCTTTGAATAGTTCATAGGGGGTTTTTTCTAGAATAGGCCTTAGAAAAACTCTATTAATAATGTAACATGCTGTAGAGACTGCTTCAGCCCAAAAACGTGAAGATGTGTTGCTTTCAATTAAGAGAGTTCTAGCAATTTCTTGAAGCGATCTATTCTTTCTTAAAACAACTCCATTTCACTCTAGAGTATATGGAGAAGAGAACAAATGCTGAAAACCAGATTCATCACAAAATTTTGTAAAATTTTGATTTTCAAATTCACTTCCATGGTTTGTTTTTATACTTGAAATAACATACCCGTTTTCATTTTGAACCTTCTTAGCAAATTTTTCGAAGTAAGAGAAGGTTTCAGACTTACTTGCCAAGAAATATACCCAAGTAAATCGTGAGTAATCATCCACAATTACTAGGCAATATTTCTTACCTCTAATGCTCTGCGTTCTTGTTAGTCCAAAGAGATCCATATGCAAGAGTTGCAGTACACAGTTGGTGGAAACTTGATTTATTGGTTTAAAGGAATTTCTTACCTGTTTTCCCAATATACATGGTGTACATAGGTCAGACTTTTGGTATGATAAATTGGGTAGACCACGAACAAGCTTCTTTGCTGAGATTTTGGCTATTTGCTTCATGTTAATATGCCCAAGCTTTTTGTGCCATAAGCTCGCTTCGTCTTGGATTGAGATTAGACATTGCGATTCATCTAGTTTCATGTCCAAGAGGTAGATATTTCCATGTCTTCGACCCATGAATGACTGAGTAGAGTCTTTATTGGTTCATGAACAAATACCCTCTTGAAAGTTGATTCTAAAACCGGCATCACACACACCGATCGACATCGAGCTGATTGTAGTTGAGCCATTCAACTAAAGAAACATTGCTTATTGTGAGGTTTCCAATCTTCACAGTTCCAAATTCCACTATTCTTCCTTTGCTATTTCCTCCAAAAGAAACTTTTCCACCATTCATTTGAACAAGCTTTATGAAACAATTTGAATCTCCTGTCATGTGTCTCGAGCATCCACTATCTAGGTACCATTTCACCTTTTTCTTGATAGTGACCTGCATTTAAAAAGAGACTAAATCTTTCTTTGGTACCCATATTTTCTTGGGTCCTTTTGAGTTAGTCTGATATGCGGTTTTTGCCCAAACTTTATTGATAGGTCTCCAAACCATAGGACATTCTTTCTCAAAATGATCTGCATTATTGCATTTTGAACATCTGAGAGCATTACGACCTATTGGTTTTACAAAGGTCCTTTCAAAATGATTTTTATAAGCATTTCTTGAGGGTCTTTGTTTGATTCTTTCTTTCAGTTTAGGAAAATCAATTAAAGGAATGGTTTCAGCAGTCATTCCCAAACCAGATTTGTTGAAATAAGATCTTTGAACAGAAAGTATTTTTTCTAGTTTCTCAGATCCTATAGAAAATCTTTTGGAAATATTTGAGATATGATTTTTTAAGAATGCATTTTCTTTTGAAAGATTATTTTCACTTTCTCTAAGAGAAGAAACATTCACATCTAAACATTTCACCTTTTCTTTCAAAACATTTTCTTGTTGTTTTAAGGCAGAATTTTCCTTTTTGAGTTCGGAAATCCTTTTAAGAGAAGTCTTAAGACTAAAACACAACTCATCAATGTATTTAGAAAATTTAATAGAGATTTTGAAGTTACTCACCTCAAATTCACTGTCATCGAGTCCTGTCTCGGAGTTTGAATATGAATCAGATTGTGCCATCAGACATATGTTGGCATAATCATCATCACTTTCTTCACATTCTGTATCACTCCAGGTTTCTGCTTTAAGAGCCTTTCGATACTTTTTAGCTTTTCCTTTCTTCTTCCTCAGAAGAGGACAGTTGGGTCTGATGTGTCCCTTTTTCTTACATTTAAAGCATACTACATCTTTGTTTGATTTATCATCCTCAACAGACTTAGTCTATTGCTTTTGAAAACTTTGTTTCCTTGGATTGAATCTTCTTCCTTTTCTGTTAAGCTTTCTGAATCTTCTTATCATGAGAGCAAGCTCCTCATCGTCCATATTGTCTTGAGTCGCAACATCGAATCATCATTGGATTTTAATGCAATGGATTTCTTACCTTTAGGGTCTTCGTCTTCATTGATTCATTCTACTTCATAAGACTGAAGAGTTCTAACTAACTCATCAACAAATAGTGGCATGATTCTTTGAGTCTCTCGATTGAGGTCTTTATATGATTCCAATCCTTAGAGAGTCCTCGCAGTAGCTTATTTACCTTCATGGAATCAGAAATTGGTTGACCTTGATTTTCAAGACCATTCACGATATCTGTAAAACAACTAAACATGTCAGTTATAGATTCTCCCGATTTCATTCTGAAGGCTTCGTATTGACCGAGGAGAATGTTGATTCTGGTCTCCTTCACTCGATCGGTTCCTTCATAGGTAATATGTAATCTATCCTAGACTTCTTTAGCTGTAACACAAGAAGATATTCTGTTATATTCAGTAGGTGATAAAGCACAATATAAAGAATAAATTGCTTTTGCATCAAGAGCTTGTCTCTTGATTATCTCTTCCTGAGTCATTTGGCTAGACTCCACAGTATCTTTTCCTCTTTCTGAGACAGGTGCAGCTTTAGGAGTGATTCCTTTTTCTACAATATCCCATTCCAGAGGATCCTTTGATCTTAAGAACACCTTCATCTTATTTTTCCATATGTTATAGTCATTTCCGTCAAACTAAGGCGGTCTGGTATTGCTTTGCCCTTCTACCAGTCCTGGAGCCAACATACTAGCCATGGATCTTTAACTCTGAAGTAAAACACTTCAAACAAAGTGAGTACACGAGCTCTGATACCAATTGAGATAGCTAGTATAAGCATCTAGAGGGGGGTGAATAGGTGCACAAACAATTTATCGAGATACGGAAGCGATTCTAGGCAAACGATAGAAAGGAAATTCTCTCTTGATTTAACAAAATGAAGTACGATCAAGGCAAAGAGAGTAAGGAAGAGAAAATTGAACACAAGGTTTATAGTGGTTCGGCTTATTCCAAGCCTACGTCCACTCTTCCGCACTAACAGCCCATCGGCTGGATTTCACTATGAACAAAAGAGAAGTTACAGCACAGCTTTTCCTTGATTCCACAGTGTAGATGCTCTACCACACCTCCTCAAGGTTTCTCACAAATATAGACTCTATTTTGCATACAAGTTTTCGCTCAAATGAATTGTCTAAACAACAGGAAGCTTCAGACTTTGAAATTCTTCTATCGCGCACACCTCGAACAACTTAGAACGTCTTCCTTATATAATCCTTCATGTCATCATACCCGTTGGCACTTACCAAAGGAATTCCTCCAATCTACCCGTTGGACGGAATCAATTAAGAAGATTATTCGAGCTATTAAAGGAACATGTCGATAACCCATCAATCCTGTTCGCCCATACAATCAGGATCTCGATTTCCATAAGTGGAACCTTCCACGAATATTTCGCCAACCATCGGATCCTTGATCATCGAATCAATCTCGATCAATCAAAGGATTATGTTATGTCTTTTCCAGCCAAGAGATCTTCTCCAGTCGATAAGGTCATATCCTTAATGAAACATCCAGTTCTGGATAACCTTTCTTCAACGGATTAGAGACTTGTCAATGAGGATAGACTTTGAGTCTTGAGTCTGGCTGTTCGGAGGTCCTTAGACTTTAAATAGTAGAGTCTGCAAACCTTCAGACTAGACTGATGGAAACGTTTTGTCAGCTTCAAAACACTTCAAGAAGATTTCTCCAACAAGTACAAGAAATAGTGCATACTATTACTTGACAGTAGGCAGGGGACCCATTGATTGTATGCTAAGTTTGAGAAAAGAAGTGTGAGTCAACTCGGTGACCAAGTACAACATGAGCATGCTTTGAATGTGGCCAGCATGGCCATTGGGCTAGGAACTGTCCATGTAAGTCTAAGAGGACTTGAGCATCGCTACCGCCGACAGGATGCCACTAGGATGGCGAAAGAAATAGGAATGGATTGACCATGCATCAAGCAAAGAAAAAAATATTTTTGCGGAGTTGTTATGAAAGTAGCACAATTGGTTTTTGAGTGAAAGTTGTGGAGTTTCCGTTGTTGTAATAAAGTAATAGGAAGATGAATCTCTTACTATGGTTGTACCGAAGGGTTTGCTTATATATGACATAGAAGTCATTTAAAAAAAAAAAAAGAAGAGTTTGGCTCGATGAGCTTTCTGCTGTTATGAATCGTGGTAACGATGTAATTCAGTTTGTTCAGTTAACGTACGAAAGTTTTGAAGTACTGGAAGTCAGAAAGGACCTTCGATCCCTGTTATTCGTCACTGAAGACGACCTGGTTCTGGTTGTAGGTTGCCAAATCTGTATGGCAATTGTAGTAGATGTGACAGTTGAGAAACCGAATATGGAGAACATAACTGTAGTACATAAGTTTTCTGAAGTGTTTCTTGAAGAATTGCCAGGTCTACTATCAGAAAGAGAAATAGAGTTCGTGATTGAATTAGCAATCGAATTAGAGCCCGTCTCTAAGGCTCCTTACCGGATGGCTTTATCTAAGTTGAAAGAAATGAAGGTGGAGATGCATGAATTGTTAGATAAGGGATTCTTACGTCCTAGTGCATCACCTTGGAGAGCGCCATTCGTGAAGAAGAAAGATGGTTCGTTGCATTTGTGCATTGATATTCTCCAAAATCAACTTGAGGACGGGGTATCATTAGTTGAGGATTAGGAAGAAAGACATACCGAAGTTAGCATTTCACACCTAATATGGCAATTGTGAGTTTACTGTATTATCATTCGGTTTGACGAACCCTCTAGCTATTTGTATGAATCTAATGAATAGAGTGCTCATTGGGTACTTGGATTACTTTGTGATCATGTTCATTGACGTTATTCTGGTGTGTTTAAAGAGTGCTAAGGAGCACGAGAGACATTTGAGGATGGTACTTCAGACCTTGAGGACTCTTGGATTTTACGATAAGCTTAGCAAATGCGAGTTTGGATGACTCGTGTTGTGTTCCTAAGTCATGAGATTTCAGGAGAAGGAATCTTCGTGGACCCCGTTCAAGATTGAAGTAGTGAACAGTTAGCCAAGATTGACTACAAAGTGATAGAGATCTTAAGTTTTCTCGGGTTTAGCGGTGTGACATCCCAATTTTCCAATTTTGATTTCAATTGAATAAGTCGGGCATTTCATCCTCGCGTCTATAGCTTTCTTCTCCGAGTTGCCCACTCATGAAATAACTAATCTATCAGGTGAAGCCATTAAGGAATCTAAACACAATAGACTTGAAAATTTGACCAGAAACGACCATTTCGACCGTACTAATCTGCAAGGGTCATTACAAAGATAGACCAATTAGAGATCGGAGATAGGTCGATTCAATAGAACCATGTAATTCAGTGTGAGTGATTCCACCTGATTGCACAATTCTTGTTGATTGGCACTATACCAATTTCTCTATCGTTTTAACACCCTGTGTTCGTATTTGAAACCTTGAGATTTCTATGACAACCGAGAGTTGCCAATGTGTCGAAGATGCACTTTGTGGCTTGAAAATAATCATCCACAAGTCAATTGCACAGAAAATTCCTAAAAGCCACCCAATAGATTATGACGCACTAAAGTCGGGCCAAATTGAAATTAACTGTGAAATTGAACCCGATTATAGAAATTGGAAGTTCTGTCAAGCCACAATTCATTTTAGGAATGTCGACTCATCTCCAAAAGATTTTTCTACAAACCGAGATTTTTGGTAGAAAAGCAAAGTAAGGCCGTTTTTGTTCGGGATTGTCGAGGGCCGTTTTTGATCGAATCTTTGGGATGCAAGTTGGATCATTTGATGGGGAAAAATCATAAGAAGGTTGAGGACACATGGACTGATTTAATTGAGCTTCAATTGGATGGAATTGAGAGAGAATTGAATGGATTGAATGGGGGAATGTCCAAAATTCGTAACTACCATGGCACACCACATTTTGCACCTATTGCCAAGCTTGTAGAGGAAGACTGGAGGAGAGAGAGTGGCTGAGGTCATGTGGTGTCATGGTGGGGGCAAAGCCAATGAGAAGATGGCAAGTGTTAAGCTCTAGAGAGCCCAAGGAGACCCCCCACTCTTCAACAACTTCTTCTCCCTTAATCCAAGGCTTTCTCCATTGTTGTTGAAGGAGAGAAGCTCAGCAAAAACCAGAGGAACTGAGCAGCACTAGCCCCTCCATCGTCGCACGCCCGGAAGGCCATCGTCGGCCGTTTTCCTCCCCTGTTTTCTCCTCGTTCCAGTTTCTGCTCCAGCTGACCCTTCAATGAAGAATCGAGTCAAAAGTGGTCTTCCCGTGCGAATCAGCTCACAAAACACCCACCATTCTCTTCAGCACATCCAAACCATCCAAATGGTCCTGGTTTCACGCCAAACGGAGCCGCCAGAAGGCCTGGGTGCCGCCGGGAAGGAACCAGTTGCCGGTTCGTCGGTTCGCCCACAGCCTGCACTGTTTCGCGTTTTCAGCCGTTTTTCTCCCATTTCGATCATTCCTCCACCCATCCCAACCTCCAGCAAGATCCCCGAGACCCCCGGAGCCACCGGTTGCCAACCACCAGCTTGCCGGAGCTCCGATCGGCCCGTTTCCTCGTCGTTTAGCCCTTCTTCTTCTCTGGTTCGGTCCTTGGAACAGAAGCAGAAACCAGCAAGGTTTTGGAGACTTCAAGGCCCATTTTAGGTGTCTTCCGGCCTTGGTTGGTGTCACCGCCTTGAGGTTTATCGCCCGCCTTGGCATTGCCTTCACCGTGGACTTGCCGGAATGTTAATCCGGTGAGTTTATCCTCTAATCCTTGCTTAGTAAGTTAATGAGGCTTAAGGGGTGTTTAGATTAGTCTAATTAGGTTTAGGTGGTTAGATTAGATTATTTTAATGTAAATTAGATTATTTGTATGATTAGTTTAATGGGTGTTTAATTAGGGCTAATTGTATGATTAAATTAGTGTAATCTTGTTTAAGCCCTAATTCATTATTTTTCATTAATTAATTATTTCGATTTTTAAAATATTATTTTATTAAATTATATTATTATATTATAATATTTAATTATTTAATTTTCGGAATTAAATTTAATTTAATAATTTCGAAAATTTTGCGGGATGGCCGATCGTTAGAATTTCACGCTTTGTTCATAAAGCGGTGCGGTCGATTTGTGTTCATTGTATGTTAAATTGAAAAATTGAGTGGAAATGAATGATCATGGTTAATTATTCCAAGTGTGGAATTGAGTGAAATTTGATGAAGTTGTGGTATTTAACTTGAAAATACCCGGTGTTGGCTTTTAGCACCGTAATTGGTTTGTATGACTAGTTTGAATCGTTGGTTGTTATTGGATTGAATATCCAGTCCTATGGTTTATTATTGAATGATCAGCTTTGGCGAGCATTGGTTTATATATATGTATCAGCTTGGGCGAGCAATTATGATATATATATATATTACAGCTTGTGTGAGAAAATATCGTTCTATCGCCTTGTGCGAGCACGATCTATACATATATCAGCTTGTGGGAGCTAAGATTGTTTTATCAACTTGTGCAAGCACGATCTATATATACTACAGCTTGGGCAAGATAATATCTATCTATCTACAGCTTGAGTAAGCTACCGTCTATATATTATAGCTTTGGAGTGGATATGTCGTATTAAAGACTAGTTTAATAGACGGTATTGAATGATAGATAATAATGGTTGATAGATAGTACGGATTGAAATGGAAAGATATATAGTATGATTGAATTGAATCGTTGGATCAATTGTGTGATTGAGAATTGAATTGTACTGACGTGCAGGAAAGGACTGAGGCGAGGTAAGTCCTCCATCCTATTTGTGTGGCTAGAACGCCCTGAGGCATAGTTTCTTCCTAATCGGGTCTTAGAAGGTAGGACTCGCTGAGACATTATCTCATCCCGGTTGTGTGATAATATTTTTAGGTCCTTAGATGGTAGTCATGGAGGACTCAAAGCCATGGACATTTGTGGAGGTGAAGACCGAAGAATCGGCGAGCGTGTCTGACTAGTTGGCCATGGGATAGTTCCCTAGTTGTTGAGCCTGTCTATTTTGTAGACGATCCAGTGTTGTATATAAACCTTTGTGTTTTTTAGAAAACTTGTTTGGTTGTGATTGATTGCCTTCTTTTCTATCCCAAGTTAAATGTTGTTAGGGGATTTGTTTCGCTTCCCCATGCATAATAAAATGAATGGGTCGGCGAAGCATTGGCTTAGACCAGTGCGAGTGTAAGAGTACCGCTGTAGGTCGGTACTAGTGTAGCAGCACCGAGCGATTCTAGATTCGATTGGATCGTTCTAGTGCTAGTGTTCCTTAGGAGCTCGTTGAGTCAGTAAGCTCAGGACTGAGCCGCCGCTGTTGCCGTTGTATTTACCGTCGCTAGTGTTATCACCGTTGTTGTTGCCGTGCTTGTTGAGGCCCAGCTTGGAGTTGTGATATGGGAGCAAGCTGTTGCATCCGAGTCGAGGTTCAAATTCAGTAGAGATGGAAACTAGTTTGGGAAGGAGCCAATGATCGGAGACAAGTATCCAATTTCCATCTAACTGGAAAAGTGGGATGGTTAAGTCAACAATGAATCAGATTGGAGTGTGTCATGCTGACAGAAACCGATATGAATTAGCCCCGTGTCCTGGTAAGACGGGTGCTTGTTCTGCGTGTGACCATCAGGGTTACCTAGCCAGAAACAGTATTAGAAAGCCGATGGGACAGATCGAAAGGAGTGCGCCATAGAACGCATCGTGGGGTTTTTAGAGCAGGCCTTCAGTACAAGAAAGAGTGCATGCTATTACCTAACAGTAGGCAGGGGACTCACTGATTGTGTGCCAAGTTTGAGAAAAGAAGTGTGAGTTAGCCTGATGACCAAGTACAATGGGAGCATGCTTTGAATGTGGCCAACACGGCCATTGGGCTAGAAACTGTTCGTGTAAGTCCAAGAGGACTCGAGCATTGCTACCGTCAACATGATGCCCTTAGGATGGCAAAAGGAATAGGAATGGATTGACCATGCATCGAGCAAAGAAAGAATGCTTTTGAGGAGTTATTATTAGAGCAGCACAGCTGCATTTTGAGTGAAAGTTGTGGAGTTTTTATCGTTGTAATAAAGTAATAGGAAGATGAATCCTTGACTATTGTTGTACTTGAGGGGTTTGCTTAAGTATGACTTGGAAGTCATTTATAAAAAGATTTGGCTCGAGGAGTTTCTTGTGGTAATGATTTGTTGTCGTGAAGTAACGTAGTTTAATCTATTAACTTGTGAAAGCTTCGTGTTGTTGGGAGTCAAGGAGGATCCTCGATCCCTTTTTATGTCGTCACTTTAGGCAACTGGTTTTTGGATGTATGTTGCCAAATCTATATGGCAACTGTAGTGGATGCAACGGTCGAGGGACCAAGTAAGGAGAACATAACCATAGTACAGAAGTTTTCTAAGCTGTTTCCTGAAGAATTGTCAGGTGTACTGTCAGAAAGAGAAATAGAGTTCATGATTAAGTTAGCACTCGGAATAGAGTTGGTTTCTAAGGCTCCTTACCGGATGGCTTTATCTAAGTTGAAAGAACTGAAGGTGGAGATGCAGGAATTGTTAGATAAGGGATTCTTACATCCCAGTGCATCACCTTGGGGAGCATCAGTCTTGTTTGTGAAGAAGAAGGATGGTTTGTTGCGTTTGTGTATTGATATTCTCCAAGATCGACTTGAGGACGGGGTATCATCAGTTGAGGATCAGGAAGAAAGACATACCAAAGTTGGCATTTCGCACTTGATATGGCAATTATGAGGTCACTGTATTATCGTTCTGTTTGACGAACCCTCCAACTATTTGTATGGATCTGATGAATAGAGTGTTCATTGGGTACTTGGGTTAGTTTTGTGATCGTGTTCATTGATGTTATTCTGGTGTGTTCAAAGAGTGTTGAGGAGCACGAGAGACATTAGATCATGATACTTCAAATCTTGAGGACTCTTGAATTTTACCATAAGTTTAGCGAGTACAAGTTTTGGATGACTCGTGTTGCGTTTCTAGGTCACGTGATTTTGTTAGAAGGAATCTCCATGGACCCGTCCAAGATTGAAGCAGTGAACAGTTGGCCAAGATTGACTACAGTGATAGAGATCAGAAGTTTCTGGGAATTAGTAGGCTATTACAAAATTTTTGTTGAAGGGTTTTCAGTGTCGGCGTCACCGTTGATTCGACTACTAAGGAAGGAAGAAAAGTTCGTGTGGACAGATAAGTGTGAGCGTAATTTTCAAGAGCTAAAGAAGAGGCTGACTACCACATCTGTGTTGACCATACCGTCTGGTCCTAGAGGTTATGAGATTTATAGTGATGTGTTGTATAGAGGACTAGGTTGCGTGTTGATGCAATAAGGTAAAGTTGTTGCGTACGCGTCTTGTCAAGTTGAGACCACCTGAGACGAATTACCGATGCATGACTTAGAACTTGCAACAATAATTTTCGCTCTGAAGATTTAGAGTTATTGTTGGTGTGAAGAAAGACTCCAGATCTTCGCTGACCATTAAAGTCTCAAGGTATTTATTCTCTCAAAAGGAATTAACTATGAGATAGCGCTGTGAACCAGATCTTTTGAAGGACTAGGATGGTGGTATCTGGTATCACCCTGGAAGGATGAAAGAAGTCACTGATGCCCTGAGTCGAGAGTCTTCATTTGTGCATATGCTGGTTAAAGTATGGACCTTACTTGAGAAAGTTCAAAATTCGGTTTTCAAATCTGAGGTAGGCCACCTTCAAATTTTATGGTCACCCTCAAAATTGAACCGAATATTTAGGTTAGAATCAAACGCTTCAGTGGACAAACTCAGAAATTCAAAAGATTATGTGAGAGGATATTGAGAAGAGGAGAACTAATTTTCAGATTTTTGAGAACAGAACACTAACGTTCCGAGAGCGATTGTGTGTACTTGAAGATACCAAGATTAAAGAAGAGATCTTATCGGAAGCTTGTCGTAGCAGCTTCAGCATTGTCCAGATAGTACGAAGATGGGTCAGAATTTGCATCAACAGGATTGGTAGACCGGTATGAAGATAGATATCACTAACAGGTCGCAAGTGTCAGATGTGCTATTAAGTGAAAGCAAGGTATTGCAAGTTGAAAGGACCTTTGTAATCTCTCGAGATCTCCGTGAGGAAGTGGGATCACGTCACAATAGATTTTTCTGACACGTCTATCGAGGAGTCAGTGTGTTAATAATTTCATTTCGGGTAGTAAGTGACTGACTGATGAAATCAGCCCACCTTGTGGCTATGCGGAAGGATTTTGATTTGATTAAGCAGGCAGAGGTGTTTGTGCATCAAATAATTCGTTTGCATAGAGTGTCAGTGTCAGAGTTATATCAAATCTTGACCAGAGGTTCCCAATTTCAGTAGATTAGTCAGATAGTTCCTTTTTAGTCAGTGCAAAGCAGAGTGTTCAGAACTTCATTTGTTGAGTTGAGATCAGAGAATGAAAGGTTACAGCCCAGAGTCAGTTCAGTAGTCAGTGAAAGCAGTTGCAAGTATCAGTGATAGATTGAGGACCGCTCAGAGCCGCCGGGAAATTTACGCAGTTAAGCATCGAAAACCTTTGAACTTTTAGGTTGAGAATCCTGCTCATCCTTGGATGTTGCCTAGAATAGGGACATCTTGAATTGTTAAGAGAGGAGAGTCGAAACTGTTTAAATGTTGTATTAACGACTGGTTTAATAGACGGTATTGAATGATAGATAATAATGGTTGATAGATAGTACAGATTGAAATGAAAGATAGATAGTACGGATTTAGATGGAAAGATATATAGTATGATTGAGTTGAATCGTTGGATCAATTGTGTGATTGAGAATTGAATTGTACTGACGTGCAGGAAAGGACTGAGGCGAGGTAAGTCCTCCATCCTATTTGTGTGGCTAGAATGCCCTGAGGCATATTTTCTTCCTAATTTGATCTTAAAGGGTAGGACTCGCTGAGACATTATCTCATCCCGGTTGTGGGATAATATTTTCAGGTCCTTAGATGGCGGTCGTGGAGGACTCGAAGCCATAGACATTTGTGGAGGTGAAGACCGAATAATCGGCGAACGTGTCTAACTAGTTGGTCATAGGACAGTTCCCTAGTTGTTGAGCCTGTCTATTTTGTAGACAATCCAGTGTTGTATATAAACCTATGTGTTTTTAAGAAAGCTTGTTTGGTTGTGATTGATTGCCTGCTTTTCTATCCCAAGTTAAATGTTGTCAGGGGATTTGTTTCGCTTCCGCATGCATAATAAAATGAATGGGTCAGCGACGTGTCCTGGGAAGTCACATTTGTATCAATTGGAGTGGGATGTGCGCGCTCGGAGGATCGGGCGTGACAAGCGAGTATTACAAAAGGTTTGTGGAAGGTATTTCAACCTTAGCTTAGCCGTTGACTCGACTACGAAGAAATAAAAGAAGTTCATGTGGACAAACAAGTGTGAGCGTAGTTTCCAAGAGCTTAAGCAAAAGCTGACTACCTCACCTGTACTGACCATACCGTCTAGTCTTGGAGGTTATGAGATCTATAGTGATGCGTTGTATAGAGGATTGGGTTGCGTGCTAATGCAGCATGGTAGGGTTATTGCATACACGTCTCGTCAAGTTGAGACCTCATGCACTGAATTACTCAACGCATGACTTAGAACTCGTAGCAATTAATTTCGCTTTGAAGATTTAGAGATATTGTTGGTGTGAAGAAAGACTCCAGATCTTCGCTGACCGTTAAAGTCTCAAAGTATTTATTCTCTCAAAAGGAATTGAATATGAGATAGCACTGTGAACTAGATCTTTTGATGGACTAGGATGGTGATATTTGGTATCACCTTGGAAGGATGAAAGAAGTCACTGATGCATTGAGTCGAGAGTCTTCATTTGTGCATATGCTGGTTAAAGTATGGACCTTACTTGAGAAAGTTCAAAATTCGGCTTTCAAATCTGAGGTAGGCCACGTTTGAATTTTATGGCCACCCTCAGAATTGAACCGAATATTCAGATTAGAATCAGACGCTTCAGTGGATAGACTCAGAGATTCAAAAGATTCTGCAAGAGAATAGCGAGAAGAGGAGAACTGATTTTCAGATTTCTAAGGATGATTGTGTGTACCTGAAGATACCGAGATTA
Source organism: Eucalyptus sideroxylon x Eucalyptus melliodora (assembly GCA_016097485.1). Classification (NCBI taxonomy): domain Eukaryota; kingdom Viridiplantae; phylum Streptophyta; class Magnoliopsida; order Myrtales; family Myrtaceae; genus Eucalyptus; species Eucalyptus sideroxylon x Eucalyptus melliodora. The sequence goes on from CM027826.1 coordinate 29,620,635, forward strand.
AAGAAGAGATCTTATCGGAAGCTCGTCATAGCAACTTTAGCATTGTCCAGACAGTACAAAGATGGGTCAAAATTTGCAACAACAAGATTAGTAGATCGGTATGAGGACAGATATCACTGACAAGTCGCAAGTGTCAGATGTGCTATCAAATGAAAGCAAAGTATTGCAAGTCGAGAGGACCTTTGTAATCTCTTGAGATCCCCGTGAGGAAGTGGGATCACGTCAATAGGTTTTTGTGACAAGTCTATTAAGGAGTCAGTGTGTTAATAATCTCATTTCGGGTAGTAATTGACAGATGAATGAACTTAGCCCACCTTGTGGCTGTGTGGGAGGATCTTGATTTGATTAGACATGCAAAGGTGTTTGTGCATTAGATAATTCGTTTGCATAGAGTGTCAGTGTCAGAGTTATATTAGATCTTGACCGGAGGATCCCAGTTTTAGCAGATCAATCAGATGCTTCCTTTTGAGGCAGTGCAAATCAGAGTGTACAGAGCTTTAGTTGTTGAGTTGAGGTCAGAGAATGAAAGGTCACAGCCCAGAGTCAGTTTAGCAGTCAGTGGACGCAGTTGCAAATATCAGTCACAGATTAAAGACTGCTCAGGGCCGCCTAAAAATTTACGCAGTTAAGCGTCGAAAAACCTTTGAATCTTTAGGTTGAGAATCATGTTCTTCCTTGGATGTCACCTAAGATAGGGACATCTTGAATTGTTAAGAAAAGAGAGCCAGAACTGTTTAAGCGGTGGAATATTTCAAGTTTGAGATCGAATAAGAAATTTGGCTTTAAATAGAAAAAGAAAGCAGTTTGGAGCACCGTCGGCGCCCTTAGCCGAGTGGTATCTGGGATGAAGCTTGTTGGTCTGAAATCGGGGGTTCGAATCCCCGAAGCGGCAGTTAGCTGCTTAGTGGAAAAAAAATAAAAGAAAAATAAAAAGAAAAAGAAGAAAAACCAATTTTTTTTTTTTTTTGCAACTCTCTTTTTGCAAAAGTGGGCAAGTGTTTGGCCTTTTGAATCTGAGATGGTTTGGACAAGTTTGGAAGTAGTCTGGCAATACCACAGTACAGAAATAGGAACCAAGGAAAGAGAAGATTCAATGAGACGACTGTACCCCCACATTTTTGTATAAGAATTGATAAACGTTTAAATTTCAAGGACGAAATTTTTATAAGAGGGGAAGAGTTATGAAATCCCAATTTTCCAATTTTATTTTCAATAAATTGAGACGGGCATTTCGTTGGCACGCATATATTTATTTTCCTTGAGTCGGCCACTCATGTGAAAACTAGTCTATCAAGTGAAGCCGTTAAGAGATTCTAATACATTAGACTCGAGAATTTGACTAGAAAGCGACCTTTTGATCGAGCTAATCTGCAAGGATCATTACGATACAATTAAAAATCAATTAGAGGCCGAAGATAGGTTGACTCGATAGAGGCATGTGATCAAGGGTGGGTGATTCCACTAGGTCGCACAATCCTTGTCGATCGACACTAGGCCGGCTTTTCTATCGATTGGGTACCCTGTGTCCGTATTTGAAACCTCGATATTACCCTAACAACCGAGAGTCTCCAATGTGTCAAAGATGTACATTGTGGCTTATATTGATCAACCACAAGTTAAATGCATGAAAAATTCTAAAAGCTACCCGGTAAATCAGGACGCGCTAATATCGTGCCAAAGTGAAATTAACCGTGAAATTGAAAGCGAATTCAAAAATTGGAAGTCCTGGTGTGTCACAAACCATTTTAGGATCATTGACTCATCTTCAGAAGATTTTTCATGCAATCAAAGTTTTTCAGCAAATTAATCAATGAATGGCTAGTTTGGCTCGAGAAATTAGTAGGGCCGCCTTTGGTCATGCTTTTGGGACTTAAGTTGGTTCTATGGACAAGTGAAGATGTGAATTGAAGTGTGGTGACATTGGATTAATTTTATGGACTTCAATTTGGTTCAATTAGAAGAGAATTGAATGAAATTGATATAAGATTTCATGCCATGGCGGAAACAGAAATTGGACCCATTGAAGATAGTTGTAGAAGCTTGGTGTGAGTGGAAGATGACCTCATGTGAGGTTATGGTGGGCCATGTTTGTGGGGCCAAAGAGAGAGAGAGAGAGAGAGAGAGAGAGAACCGGTTCCTCCCCCTTTTTCTCCTTCTCTCTCGTTGTTGCTTCTTTCTCCCCCATCTCTTCTGGTTGTGCGAAGAGCCCAGCAAACTGAAGAAGCCACAAAGCAACAACTAGTAGCACCATCCATCGCTGTTCATCCCAGCTGAAGGCTGTCGCTGCTCATCGCTACTCCGCACGCCTCTGTTTCCTTCTCCCTCTCTTGTCGAAGCCTTCTCTTCTCCATCTTTGGTTGCTGCTCGACGTCCCAACAGATTTGGGAAGATGCCGTAGTAGCCAGCGAGCTGTTAGACTAGCCGTGACGCCACCGCCCTTCACCGTTCGCCGCCATGCCGCCGCGCATCTCTACCTCCCTCTCGCCGTCGTCCTTATTTCAGCTGAGTTCCAACAGCTTCCTCGAGTAGCTCGTGCCACCGCTGAAGCTCCCTCCACCACCGTACGCCACCACCTAGGTTCGGTTCGGCCTCATCCGTCCATCTAGGCCCTTGCACGCCTCAACCGACGCCAAATCCGCCCTCAACCATCAGCGAACGGGAGTTGGAAATATGGGTATCACAATGAAGGTTTGGCCCGTTTTGGCCGGCTTCTCGACCCTGGAAGCTAGGCCCGCCCTAGAGACTATTGAACCTCACGTCGTCCCCATCGTTTTGAGCTATTTGGCTCGTTAATCGGGTGAGTTATCCTCTAATCCTTGCTTAATAAGTTAATGACGCTTAAGGGGTGTTTAGATTAGTCTAATTAAGTTTAGGTGGTTAAATTATATTATTTTAATGTAAATTAGATTAGTGGTATGATTAGTTTCATGGATGTTTAAATAGGGGTAATTGTATGTTTAAATTAATGTAATCTAGTTTAAGCCATAATTAATTATTTTTAATTAATCAATTAATTCGAATTTTAAAATATTATTTTATTAAATTATATTATAATAATATAATATTTATTTATTTATTTTTCGGAATTAAATTTAGTTATTTAATAATTTCGAAAATTTTGCCGGGATGGCGGTCGTTAGAATTTCGCTACTGATCATAGCGGTGCAATCGGTTTATGCTAATTGTATGTTTAATTGAGAAATTGAGTGGAATGATGATTATGATTAATCATTCCTAAAGTGTGGAATTGAGTGATATTGATGAAGTTGTGGTATTTAACTTGAAAATACCCGGTGTTGGCTTTTAGCACCGTAATTGGTTAGTATGACTAGTTTGAATCATTGGATGTTATTGGATTGTATATCCAGTTCTATGGTTTATTATTGAATGATTAGCTTTGGCGAGCATTGGTTTATATATATGTATCAGCTTGGGCGAACAATTATGATATACATATATATATATATATATATATATATATATATATATTGCAGTTTTTGAGAGCTATTATATTAGCTACAGCTTTTGAGAGCTATTATATCAGCTACAGCTTTTGCGAGCTATTATATGCTACAGCTTCTGGTGAGCTATTATATACATGTTATAGCTTCTAGTAAGCTATTATCTATATGCTACAGCTTTTGGTGAGCTATTATATACGTTACAGCTTCTGGTGAGCTATTATATTATCTATCAACTACAGCTTTTGGTGAGCTACCGTCTATATATTACAGCTTTGGAGAGCGTATGTCATATTAACGACTAGTTTAATAGACGGTATTAAATGATAGATAGTATCAGAAAGATAGATAGTATGATTGAATTGAATCGTTGGATCAATTGTGTGATTGAGAATTGAATTGTATTGATGTGTAGGAATGGACTAAGGCAAGGTAAGTCCTTTGTCTGATTCGTGTGGCTAGAGCACCCTGAGGCGTATTTTCTTCCTAATCGGGTCTTAGAGGGTAGGACTTGCTGAGATATTATCTCACCCTGTTGTGGGATAATATTTTTAGGTCCGTAAATGGTGGTTCCTCCGGAGCGGTTTGGTCGACCAAAGAGTGTTAATGAGCATGTAATTGATGTCCTTACTCCCGGGGGCCAAGGAGCTTGGATCTATGAACTTGTGAAGACCATTATCTAGGTCAATACGGGTATACCTCGAGGGTACCCCATCGATTTACGGCGTGGTATTGTAGCGGGTTCAATGGACCGGGGGAGGGTCCTCATCGGGATGTTGAGGTCCCTACGTCCGTGTCGGTGGTTGTTTATGGTGAGGATACTGCTAACTCTCCTGATGGTGCAGTAGTGAACCCAAGTTTAAGTCTCCACGAGACTCCGGGGTCTTCAGTTGATGGTTCGATTGTTTAGTGGACTATAGCCCTTCTACTTTTGTAGACCTATGTATATAGACTAGTAATGTAAATGATCTAGTAAGTTATATATAAAGTTGTGGGGTTTGGTTTTGAAAGTATGATCCTGCTTTTCTATCCCAATTGAGTTTTTGTATGGGGATTAATTATTTGCTTCCGCATGTGTAATAAAAATGAACGGGTCGGCGACGTGTCATGGGAAGTCGCATTTCTATCGACCAAAGCGGGATGTGCGCATGCTTGAGGTTCAAGGCGTGACAACTCCCTTGGGCACACCACAATCGCCCGGCACCATCCACCGTCCCCTTCGGCCCACTTCACTCCATGCCTCCAGCCCAGCACCCGCCAACTCCAGCCCTCGATCCTTCTTCTCTTGACCACTGCATCACCGCCTCACCAACAACAACCCACAACAGCCCGTCCCCGCCGTTAGCACCATCTAGCAGATTAGCCCACCAAGCCGCACCTCCACAGACCACAACTCTAGCCACCACCAGTAGCCTCTCCAGCATCGCCTTAGCCCTAAGCCAAGCCAAGTAGCCCTTGGTCAAGAGCTTGTAGGACCAACCTCAGCTCCATTGAGCCTCCACTCGAGACACGGTAGTCTCGGGTTCTCACCGCTATCATATTACAGTCGTCATGTGTCACGTCTTGATCCTCCAAGCCCGTGCCCATCCCTGCTTAGTCGATATAATAGCGAAGTCTCGGGATACATCGCTAACTCTTGTCTATTTAATATGCGCATGCGAAGTAGATATAAAATCTTTAGACAATGAAACAATGGGATAGGAAAGCAGGGTCACAAATCACAACCAAAACAAGCTTTTATATAAACGAACATGTTTATATACAATGTCAGGCTGTTTACAAAAATATCGACTTAATAGAAGGGAACAAACCTATGACTCTCTAGTCAGACATATTTGCCGATTCTTCGATCTCCACCTTTTCAGACTTCGGGGCTTTCGATCATCCACTAACTTCCTCTAAGGACTTGAAAATGGTTATACAATAACCAGTGAGACAATGTCTCAGCAAGTTCAACCTCCTAAGACCTAATTAGGAAGAAAATACACCATAAGAGCTACCTAAGCACAATCACGAGTCATAGGGCTTACCTTGGCCTCAGTTCCTTCTGGCAAGTCAATTAAATTTATAATTCGTTGAATATCACACCAACACATCAAATCTAGTACTCAGATCGAATCATCAATCAATTGACTCAGTCGATTACATGTCATCGAGACCATCACATGATCAATTCGATTATTCATTCTCAACTCTTAGTCACGGCCCAACAGGCATGACTTAGATTAAGTGGTAATCACGGCCCCACTGGCATAATTTAGGTTTGGTTGTAACCACAGCCCCATCGAGCAATTTTCTATATTTGATGGTAATCACAGCCCCATCGAGCAATTTTCTAGATTTGTGCTAAAAATAATTAAAAGGAATAAATTCCCAAATTCCCAAATCACTCACAATCAGCACAAATTAGAACTCAATTAAATAAATAGATTACACCACTGCAATCGGCATAAAATTTTGGTCACCGGCTATCTCGGTTTAATTTCTAGAAATTAATTAATTAATTACCTAAATTAATTAAATAAATGCAACAAATTGACTTAGGCCCGAAAAAGCCTAATTGCAAGCCGAGACAGATCCGGAAAATTACCAAACCACCCTAGTTAAATACTAGAGCTTGTTTAGGCTATAATTTCACTAACTATCCACCTAACATGCATTGGTAATTAATTAAATTCACTGATCTAATCTAACTAACCACCTAATCTAAACTTAATTTAAACTAGTCAACCCTTAAGCATCATTAACCAACTAAGCGAGGATTAGTGAGTTAAACTCACTAGTTTAAAACGAAGACCAGTTCACCATGACGGCAACGCGACGGTGGCCGAACCCCAAACTTTCGGCGGCGTCAACAAACACTCGACCGGGCCGAGAAGTCTTGCAAGCCCACAGCAAATGCTAGGCTTGGTTGATGGGCTTGGGCCTGCTTCTTGGACTTCAAGTGGGCTGAAACAAAACCGAACTAGGCTTGTCTTCGGATGGGCTGGAAATTCACGAGCCGATCAAGAGAAATTCATGGGCTGCTGTTGGGCTTTGCTAGTCTGAGCTCGACAGACTTCAGTGGACTATGGGCTCAATGCAGATGGGCCCACGATGTTGGATTTGCCGGACGAAGATGGAGCAGTGGAGACAGGCGCATGGACTGGCTGACTGAACTTGCTAGCGTTCGCATGAGGGAGAGAAGATGGGAAGAGAGCTTCGGTGGGATGTGGGCGGTGTGTGTTGGTAGCTGGCTCATGCTAGCTCTGCAAGGGTCAACCAACTTGCTAAAGTTGATTGATCGTGCGGCAGAGGGACATTGGCTTGCTTTGATGGAGGAGAAGTGGAGAAGCATGAGCTACAGGTGTAAAGACCGAAGGGGATGGCCTGCTTTGGTGGCTTTGGAGAGGGCAACTGGCATCCGGTCGTTGTTGCAGGAGAAGAGTCCATAATGGTGGCCTTCGGTTGGGGGGTTTTGATCGAGTAAATTGAAGAATCGGCAGCTTGGAAATTCAGGGGGGTGGCTTCAGTTGCAAAGGATAAATGATGAAGACTTCAGTGGATTGGTGGTAGAGAACAGACGATGGTCTTCAAAGGAAATGAATCAAAAGAAAAACAAGTGTAGCTGGTTTCGGTGGATTACTCATGCAAAGGAGAAGACAATAAAGAGGGAAGCAGCCGGCCAATCTTACAAGAGAAGCCAAGGATGGGGCATAAAGTCAAGCAACATTAGCCAATGCATTAAACACTTGTCCCCTGTTACTTTCCAATCAATTTTCCACCAATTAATCTAATATTGATGTAAATGATGGACCCCTCCATCCTAGGCTTTGAATTTCAACCAATTGAGCTTCAATCTCTCTAACAAATCCCCAATACTCAAAGGCTTGGCTTGGAAGTCCAAATTTCCTTCAACTTAGCCCATCCGAATTTCCGTTAATTTTCCGCAACGTCCAAATCGATTTTTCGTAAAATCTTGGGATCTCCGAAAATTCTTCGGAGAATGAGTTAACATTCCTAAAATAGATCATGACATGACAGAACTTTCAATTTCTGAAGTCGGGTTCAAATTTGCGGTTAATTTCAATCTGGCGCGATTTTAGCGTGACCTGGTTTACCGGGTAGCTTTTAGGAATTTTTGGTGCAATTGGCCCATGATCGATTTATCTCAAGTTACACTGTACATCTTCGACACATTGGCAACACTCGGTTGTCGTAAAAATCTCAAGGTTTAAAATACGGACACCGGGTACATAAATGATAGAAAAATCGGTCTAGTGTCGATTGACGGGAATTTTGCAATTAGGTGAAATCACTCATGCACTAATCACATATCTTCATTGAATCGACCTATCTTCGATCTCTAATCGATTTTTGACAGTGGCATAATGACCCTTGCAGATGAACATGGTCGAACAATCAATTTCTAATTGAATTCTCAAGTCTATTGCTTTAAAATCCCTTAATGGTTTCCCCAGATGGTCTAGTTATCTTGTGAGTAATCAACTTAGAGAATAGCACTATCGGCACGTCAATAAAAGGCCTGATTTATTTAATTGAAAAAAAATTCTAAAAATTCAGGCTGTCACAACTCTTCCCTTCTTATAAAAATTTCGTCCTCGAAATTTAAACTTTACAATACTTAAACAAAAAGGTAGGGGTACAAACGCCTTTTCGACTCTTCAGTCTCACAGGTTGCTCCTTCAGTATTGTGGTGTTGCTAGACCACTTTGATCATTGGGATGGTTTTTGTACGCAGAACTTGCTCTTTTTTGTCCACAATTTGAGCTGGGCTTTCGACGTATGACAGTCGATCATTCACGTCCAATTCCTTGAAATTGAGCACGTGGGTCGAGTCAGGCTCATACTTCCTTAACATCAACACGTGAAAGACGTTGTACACTTGCGCCAATCTCGGCGGCAACGCAAGACGATACACCAGGGTCCCAATTCTTTCAAGAATCTCAAACGGACCTACGTACCTCGGACTCAGTTTTCCTTTCTTGCCAAAGCGCGAAGTTCCCCTTATTAGTGACACGTTTAAAAAAACGTGATCACCAACGTAGAATTCCAAAAGCCTTCAACGCTTATCTGCGTAGCTTTTCTAACGACTCTGAGCAATCTTTAATCTGCCTCTGATAACTACCATGGCCTCCACTGATTGCTGAACCAACTTTGGGCCTATAATATTTTTTTCCCCAACTTCATCCCAACACAGCGGTGTCGTGCACACTCTGCCATACCATGCTTCAAATGGAGCCATCTGGATACTCTGCTAATAACTGTTGTTGTAGGCAAATTCTATGAAATGATGTTGTGTTTCCCAACTTCCTTTAAAATCTAGTACATAAGCTCTTAGCATATCTTCAAGGGTCTGAATTGTCCTCTTAGACTGGCCATTCGTTTGAGGATGATATGCCGTACTATACTGAAGCTTTGTACCTAAAGCACCTTGCAAGCTCTTCCAAAAAGCGGCAGTAAACCTCGAGTCTCGATCTGACATTATCATAACCGGTACTCCATGCAATCAAACTATATGGCACACGTACAACTCGACGTGCTTATCCAAGTCAAGATCATTTCGCACTATAGTAAAGCGAGTCGACTTTGTCAACCTGTCGACTATTACCCAAATATAATCATTACCTCTCTGACTCCTTGGTAACCCGATCACGAAGTCCATCGTGATGTGCTCCCATTTCCACTCTGGGATTTCAAGATGTTGCAGAAGTCCTCCTAGCTTGCAATGCTGAGCCTTAACTTGCTGACACGTCAAACACTTGGCGACATGCTTGGCAATATCCACCTTCATACCAAACCACCAATAGTTTTGACGCATATTCTAATACATCTTGGTACTTCCGGGATGAATGTTGTAACTACTATGATGAGCTTCTGATAAAATATCCTCTCTAAGCTTCGCATCGTCAGGTACAACCAATCGTCCCCAAAACTTCATTGCTCCATCATTAGAAACCTGAAAGTCAACTTTCCTTTCTTCGATATCCTCTTGTAAAATTTTCTGAACATTTGGGTCTATCGGTTGAAGTAGCTTGATCCTGATCTACAAATCCAGCTCAATTCTGATGATGGCGATAAGATGAGAAAGGTGGCCTACCTCAAATTTGAATACCGAATCTCTATCTCACTCGGTTAGATTCCACTCCTTAACTAACAAATGAGCAATTGATGACTTTTGGCTTAACGCATTGGTGGCCTTGTTCACCTTTCTTGGGTGATAAAATATCACAATCGTAATCCTTCAGTAATTCCATCCATCAGCGCTATCTCATATTCAACTCCTTATGAGAAAATAGATACTTGAGACTTTGATGGTCCATGAAGATCTGAAATTTTTCCCCACACAAATAATGTCTCTAAATCTTCAACGCAAATATAATTGCTGAGAGTTCTAGATCATGTGTCGGGTAATTAAGTTCATGAGGTCTCAACTGACAGAAGGTGTATGCAATGACCTTACCATATTGCATCAATACACAACCTAATCCTCTGAATGACACATTACTATAGATCTCGTATCCTCTAGGACCAGATGGAATTGTCAGCACAGGTGTGGTAGTTAGCTTTTGTTTTAGCTCTTGGAAACTACACTCGCACTTGTCTGTCCACACAAACTTCCCTTCTTTCTTTAAGAGTCTTGTCAATGGCGACACTAAAGCTGAAAATCCATCTATGAACCGTTTGTAATAACCCGCCAAACCCATAAAACTTCTAATCTCTGTCATAGTTGTCGGTCTTGGCCAATTGATCACTGCTTCAATTTTGCTTGGGTCCACAGAAATTCTTTCACCTGAGATCACGTGATCTAAGAAAGCAACACGAGTCAACAAAAACTTGCACTTGCTAAACTTGGCATACAACTGATAAATCCTCAAGGTTTGGAGTACTAATCTCAAATGATCCTTGTGCTCCTCAACACTTCTCGAATACACCAGGATATCATCGATGAACACAATCACAAACTAATCTAGATATTCCTTGAATACCTAGTTCATCAAATCCATGAATGTAGCTAAAGCATTCGTCAACCTGAATGGCATCACAGTGAACTCGTAATGACCATACCGAGTACGAAATGCTGACTTTGGAATATCCTCTTTCCTAATCCTCAACTGATGATATCCTGTCCTCAAGTCGATTTTCGAAAATATCGACACTCCTTATAGCTAATCAAACAAGTCATTGATCCTTGGGAGTGGATACTTATTCTTGATCGTTACATGATTGAGTTGTCGATAGTCAATGCACAAACGCAACAAACCATCTTTCTTCTTTACAAACAACACCGGTGCTCCCCAAGGTGATGCACTGGGACGTATGAATCCCTTATCCAATAAATCCTGCATTAGCACCTTAAGTTCTTTCAATTCTGATAGCACTATCCGATAAGGAGCCTTAGAAATTGGCTCTGTCCCAGGTGCTAACTCAATCACAAACTCAATCTCTCTTTGGCGGTAGACCTGGCAATTCCTTCAAAAAAACATCTGGAAATTCTTGCACAACTGAAATATCTTCAATCTTCAGCTCCTTAACTGTTGTATCCACGATAGTTGCCAGGTAACTTTTGATATTGCTAGTATGAGTACCTAGAGGGGGTGAATAGGTATACAAAGAATTTTCTTGGAGATTGCACAATACTTTAGACAGTTAAAGAATTAGCAATGATTAAAAATCAATCGTGAGACTGAGTAAGGGAAAGAGAGAATTGAACACTCGGTTTATAGTGGTTCGGCTTGATTCAAGCCTACGTCCACTCTTCGCACCGACAGCCGATTGGCTGGATTCCACTATAATCAAAGAGTGTTATAAGTGTTGATCTTCCTTGAATTCTAGGTGTAGATGATCTACCACACTCTCTCAAGGTGTCACCAAGTACAAACACTCTCTGTGTATACAATTTCGCTCGAACAGTCTCGACTAACAATCAAGGGTCTTCAGACTCTGGAATTTTTCTATCAATCACACACTTAAAACAACTAGAACGACTTCTTTTTATACTCCTTCATGCCATCATAGCCGTTGGCACTTACCAAAGGAATTCCTCCAATCTACCCGTTGGACGGAATCAATCAAGAAGATCATCCGAGCTATTTAAGGAATCTGATGATAGCCCATCAATCCTGTTCGCCCATACAATCAGGATCTTGGTTTCCAAGAATAGAACATTCCAAGAATACTTCGTCGACCATCGGATCTTCAATCGATCTTAGATAAGAATTAAAGAATCCGAAATGATTATCCAACCAAAGAATCTTTTCCAGAGGATAGGATCGAATCCTCAACCATAGACCTCGGCTTTGGATTTCCTTCGTCACTGGATTGGAAAGACTGTCAGTGAGAACAGACTTAAGTCTTGAGTCTTGAGTCTTAAGTCTTGAGTCTCGAGAATACAAAGTCTTCAGACTTTAAACTGTCGGTCTCCGAACATCCAGACTTAGACTGATAGAAACGTTTTGTCAGCTTCAAAATATTCTGGAAAGATTTCTCCAACAATCTCCCCCTTTTTGATGGTGACAAAACTTTCTTGAGGATTTGAATAACTTTGACCTGCAAAACATTTCTCAAGCAATATGGCTAACTCATAAAGATTAATAAAACAACAAGACTCTACAACCACAGAAAATTGGTTAGTCTTTCATGAGTAATACCATATATCAACACTTGATAAAAATGCAACCAGTCAAGCATCACAATCCACAGTCATTTCAGTCAAATTCACACCCAAGTTCAAGTTCTCAAGTCATACTCAAAAATAAACTAAACATAACCACAAAAGTCAAAGTTTAAAAGATGTTTGGTTCAAATTGGTTCTCCCCCTTTTTGTCAGCATTGAAAAGGGTGAGAAAGGAGTCATGTCTGCTTGGGAATGCGAACGATCTGGAAATCCCCAATGGACTGGACTACTCCTTCGAGCTTCTTCAGGTCTTCTCGCAGATGAGCTACCTCTTCTCCCTTAGCATTGGCTTGAAGTTGCAGAGCAAGGTCTTTGAATTTATCCTCCAAAGAGACTGAAGATGCTTGTCCAGCATTCTTCAAAGCTTGGATTTCACAGTCCAGAACATATATCTGGCTACGCATTTCCAGAAGAATATTCATAATACTACGAAAATCTGCAGAATCATCCGTCTGTGTACTGGCATGAACTTTCTCTGATGCAGACGATGGCGCTTTAGTATAGTCTGGCAGATTTGGAATCGTCGTATCACCTTCTTTAGGCAATTGAGAGATCTGAACTTCTTCTGGGTCTTCTGGAGATTGTCTTAGATCTTCACTGACAGCAGCATGAGGTGTAGACCTCTCTTGCTCGCTAACTCCCCCTGTCTCTAGGACATCGAAAGGGGAAGAGTGATGATCATGCTCTTCATTTCCCTTCTCTCTAGTTTTCTCAGCAGACTTTTCTTTTTCTCCTTCTTCTTCTTCTTCAACTTCTTTCTCCTTCTCTCTCTGTTCTTCCTCTTCTTTGTTCTGTTCTCCTTCTTCTCTGTTCTGTTCTCTTTCTTCTCTGTTCTGTTCTCCTTCTTCTCTGTTCTGCTGAAGATCTGTCGGATGAGACACAGAACGTCTTGTTCTTGTCAACGCTTGGATAGTGGGATCTTCATCATCTTCATCTTCATCCTCAAGGATGAGAGTTCTTTTCTTCTTCTTCGATGGAGCACCAATGGCCTCCTTTCCTTTCCTTTTTGAAGCAGATCGGATTGGAGATTTCACTTTGAATTTCTCCATTGCCTTGGAGAGTTCTTGCGAGATGCATCTTCATTAACATTTTCAACCCTACCACCATCTTATCACACGGTCGAACACAAAAAGTATGTGGTAGTTCAATGTTCGATGTCTCGAAGATCTTGGTCACTGACCGGGATAAGGCAATTGTCCTTTGTCTTTTGACACCGCTTTCCGTACATATGGAAGAGAATAGTGTGCGGGAGAGAAAACTTCCGTCCCGAGTTGATTGCATACATCAACTTTGCTTCGAGAAAGAGACACGAAGTCTTTGATGTAGACTTCGGTCCGAGACAGAGTTGATCACAATCTTATGAAGCACAATGTTGATGGCTTTCATCCTGGAATAGGTAATTTTCTTCTCTACGTCCCTATCTTTGACAAGATCCAGAGTAGTACGAGCAGGTGAGACTTTGATTGGAAGATAGCGTCCCCGTTCAACTCCGACTATGTCCGCCAACATATTCACATCTACCACGTAGACTTGGTCTCGAACACTGAATGAAATTCTATTCTCATCCAAAAAGCTAAGATTTGAATAGAAATAAGTGGTCAGTTGAGCATACCCGTCCGTAGAGTCAGAGCAAAAAGTCTCAAGTTGAAGCAAATTCAACTTTTCTCTTAAGTTCACGTTGATGGTGTCCAGGAAGTCAAAATCAACACTTCTAGGGTTTATCACCCCTCTTTTCAACAGCCACGAAATACGCTTTTTCCGATCCTTGGATTTAAACAAATCCATCCGATTTCCTTTCACCATTGCTGCCACACCCATTCTAGGTTTAAATTCAAGGAACATTTTGTCATCATCGTTCCCGTCAATCAGATTTTGTCCTGGCATACGAGGATCACTGGGAATGTTCTCAAGAGCCTCCACTGCCCTTCCTTTAGGAGCAATTCCCAATTCCTCCATTTTCCGCAGAAAAAGATACTCATTCCCATAATTTTTGTCCTTAAGGAAGTCATCTATATACTTTAATGAAGTGCCGGTGATTTTCAACGCACGATAAAGCTTATAGATAACGGAGGGTTTTTGGACTCTTACTGGGTCAGCATCCTCGATTATCTCTTCTTCCAGATTTGCACCTTGTGGGGCAGGAGACGATGAATGACGTGGAGGAGAGCGAATCGGACTTTGTCGCTGACTTGAAAAGTCTTCTTCCTCAATAAGATCGAAGTGAGTCGGTCCCTTCTCCATTCTTTGTGGTCCCCTGTTTGCTATTCTTGATGATTTCCTCGAAGACGACATCTTTCTTTGTCTATTGGAAGATTCCTTCACTTGCTTTTCCCAAGAAAAATGACTACTTTCTCGACGATGAACAAGAAATAGAAACAGTATCGGGAGGAGAGTGCCTTTTAGGGTTTTGAAATTTGGGCGAAGAAAAACTGTATATATACCTCGGATTTGAAAAGAGAAGTTTAATCGGTACAAGGAAAGTGTACGAACACTTCTTTTCAAAATCAATAACTGCCAAAATTAATTCATTAAAAAAGACAAGTTTTCAAATTTCACACGAATTATATCTGAATGAAAGAACGTACCTTTTCGAGATAAAATAGCAACTTACAGTCTTTAGCCATGAAAGATTGAGTCTCATGATTCAAAATCTGAGTGATCAGAGTCTTAGAAATGGTGAGTCTCTAGACTTTAATTTCTTCAAGCTTCAAAATGTTGAGTCTTGAGCGAATAAAGTCGAATTGATTTTTCTCCAAAGGCTTTGTGAATATATCTGCTAGTTGACTCTTCGAATCAACAAATTGAATCGAGATTTCTCCATTTTGAATATGATCTCTAACGAAGTGATGTCGAATCTCAATATGCTTTGCTCTTGAATGAAGAATTGGATTTTTGGTGAGATTGATCGCGCTGGTGTTGTCACATCTGATTTCTGTGCATGAGTCTTCAATGCCAAAGTCTTGTAGCTGTTGTTTTATCCATAGAATTTGCGAACAGCAGCTTCCAAGAGCTACATACTCTGCTTCTGTCGTTGAGAGAGCTACAGTGCTTTGCTTCCTTGAGAACCAAGACACCGTCCCTGTTTCCAAGCGAGTTGACAAGTTCCGAAGTGCTCTTTCTATCGACTCGCGCAACCGCCGGATCTGCATCTCGAGTATCCTAGAAGATTAAAGTCTCCCCTCTTTGGATACCAAAGACCGATGCTTGAAGATGAGGCAACGTATTTGATAATACGTTTCACGGCAATGAGATGTGATTCTCTAGGATCGATTGAAACCTAGCACAGATGCAAACACTCAACAAAATATCGGTCTAGAAGCGTAAGATAAAGAAGTGAACCGATCATGCTCTGTACAGCTTTTGATCTACTTTCTTCCCTTCTTCATCCTTGTCTATCTTCTGAGAACATGACATTGGTATGTCGGTCTTTTTGCACTTTTCCAATCCAAATCTTTTGACAAGATCATTAGCATATTTTTCTTGGAAGATAAAAGTTCCTTCCTTCAATTGCTTTATTTGAAGGCCAAGAAAGAATGTTAATTCTCCCATCATACTCATTTCAAATTCGTCCTGCATAGACTTAGAAAATTTCTTGCAAAGACTTTCGTTAGAGGATCAAAAAATAATGTCATCAACATATATTTGAACGAGTAAGAAACTTTTGTTTTCCTTTTTTATGAACAGAGTAGTATCTACTTTACCTTTGACAAATCCGTTCGTAATAAGAACTTACTTAGTCTGTCGTACCAAGCTCGAGGTGCTTGCTTTAGACCATACAGAGCCTTTTTTAGTCTGAAGACTGAGTCTGGCTTCTTTGAGTCTTCAAATCCAGGCGGTTGTTCCACATAAACTTCCTCTTGGATAAATCCATTCAGGAAAGCACTTTTGACATCCATTTGGAATAACCTGAAATTTTTGTAACAAGCAAACGCAAGTAATAGACGAATAGCTTCTAACCTTGCAACTGGTGCGTAAGTCTCGTCATAGTCTATTCCTTCTTCTTGCGTGTATCCCTTGGCCACGAGTCTTGCTTTATTGCGTACGACTTTTCCTTCTTCGTTCATCTTGTTTCTGAACACCCATTTGGCTCCAATAACAGTTTTACCTTTCGGTTTAGATGTCAATTCCCAGACATCATTAATATTGAACTGTCTGAGCTCCTCTTGCATAGCTTCGATCCAGCTTTCATCAGATAAAGCTTCTTCTATGCTTTTTGGTTCAATTTCAGAGATGAGAGCAACAGCACTAGACTCTTCACGCCTTTTTGATCTGGTGCGGATTCCTTCATTGATTTCGCCAATAATGAGATCTTTGGGATGACTGGATTTGTGTTTCCGATTCTTGGTTGATTTGCTTGGTTGATGATCTCTTTCTTTATTTGAATCTTCATGAGCTTCTTGATGTTGGACTTCAGTCCGAGATGCTTCTTGAGTTGAAGACTTTGGAAGGTCTACGAGTGAGTTCGGACTCTTCATATTGAGTCCGTTTGGATTCATCTTGCGCTCGAGTCTTGGAATTTGACATTCATTGATTCTTCCACAGATCGGCTTTTCTTGTTATAGACTCGTAGGCTTTGCTTGATGTAGAATATCCAAGGAAGATGCCTTCATCTGATCTTTCTTCAAACTTACCAACTCGATCATTTGCATTTTTCAAAATAAAGCATTTGCAACCAAACACATGAAAGTATGAAACGATTGGCTTCTTACCTTTGAGCAATTCATAGGGGGTTTTCTCAAGAATAGGTCTTAGAAAGACTCTATTTATAATATAGCATGCAGTTGAAACAGCTTCAGCCCAAAATCGTGAAGAAATTTTACTTTCAATTAAAAGTGTTCTAGCCATTTCTTGAAGAGATCTATTCTTTCTTTCCACAACTCCATTTTGCTCGGAGTATACGGAGAGGAAAACATGTGATTAAAACCAGATTTATCACAGAATTTCGTAAAATCTTGATTTTCAAATTCACTTCCATGATCTGTTCTTATACTTGAAATAGCACATCCTTTTTCATTTTGAACCTTTTTAGCAAACTTCTCAAAGTACGAAAAGGTTTCTGACTTACTTGCAAGAAAATATACCCAGGTAAAGTGAGAGTAATCATCTACAATTACTAGACAATACTTCTTACCTCCAATGCTCGGGTTCTTGTTGGTCCGAAGAGATCCATATGAAGCAACTCGTAGTACATGATTAGTAGAGACATGATTTATTGGTTTAAATGAATTTCTTACCTGCTTTCCCAGAATGCATGGAGTGCATGAATCAGACTTTTGGTATGGCAATTTAGGTAGTTCTCGAACAAGTTTCTTTGATGATATTTTGGCTAATTGCTTCACGTTGACATGGCCAAGCTTTCTATGCCATAAGACTGCTTCATCTTGAATTGAGATTATGCATTGTGCTTCATTTGGTTTTACATCAAGGAGGTAGATGTTTCCATGCCTTCGACCCATGAAAGACTCAGTAGAGTCTTTACTAAGTCCATAGCAAATTCCTTCTTGAAAGGAGATCTTGAAACCGGTATCACATAATTGGCTAATGCTGAGAAGGTTATAGTTGAGTCCTTCTACTAGAGAAACATTGCTTATTGTGAGATTTCCAATTCTCACAGTTCCAAATCCCACGATGCTTCCTTTGCCGTTTCCTCCAAATGAAACATTTCCGCCGTTTACTTGAACAAGCTTTATGAAGCACTTTGAGTCTCCTGTCATGTGTCTTGAGCATCCGCTGTCAAGATATCATTTTATCTTTCTCTTGACGGAGACCTGCATTCAAGTGAGAGTCTCAAGCTTTCTTTGGTACCCAAATTTTCTTGGGTCCTTTGGAGTTAGTAGGATAAGCATTATTGGGCCATGCTTTCTTAACAGGTTTCCAAATCATAGGACAGTCTTTTTCAAAATGATCTTGACTGTTACACTTTGAACATCTTAGAGCATTTCGACCAACAGACTTAACAAAGATTTTCTTGAAATGATTTCTGTAAGCCTCTTTTGACGGTCTTTTCTTAATTCTTTCTTTTACTTTTGGAAAATCAATCAAGGGGATTGTTTCATTTGTCATACCTAGACCAGACTTATTAAAGTAAGGTCTTTGGACTGAAAGCACTTTTTCAAGCTTTTCGGATCCTATCGAAAACTTCTTTGAAATATTTGATAAGTCTGTTTTTAATAAGACATTTTCTTTCAAAAGATCATCTTCTTTTTCTTTAAGAGCAGAAACATTTAGGTCTAGACTTTTAACTCTTTCTTCTAAAATAACTTCCTTTTGTTTCAGAATTGAGTTTTCCTTTTTAAGTTCGGAAATTCTTTTGAGAGAAGTCTTAAGACTGAAACACAGTTCATCAATATATTTAGAGACTTTGACAGAATTTTAAAATCACTTACCTCAAATTCACCGTCTCGAGTCTCGAACTGAACTGAATCTGTCGAGTCTGAATGTGCCATCAAAAATATGTTGGCATATTCATTATCACTCTCTTCACATTCCGTATCACTCCTGTGTTTCGGCTTTGAGAGCTTTTCGAAACTTCTCAGCTTTTCCTCTTTTCTTTTCGAAGAGGACAGTTGGGTCTCGATGTGTCCCTTCTTTTTACATTCGAAGCAAACTACATCTTTGTTTGGTTCCTCATCATCAACAGACTTAGTCTGCTGTCTCGAAAACTTTGTTTCCTTGGGATGAACCTTCGCCTTTTCTATTCAGTTTTTTGAATCTTCTTATGATGAGAGCGAGCTCCTCATCATCCATATCATCTTCGAATCTGCATCGTCGAATCGTCATTTGATTTTAGTGCAATAGATTTCTTACCTCTTGGATCTTCGTCTTCATTAATTCGTTCCACTTCGTAAGACTGAAGAGTTCCAATCAGCTCGTCTACAGATAATGGCATGATTCTTTGCGTCTCTCTTATTGAAGTCTTTATATGATTCCAATCCTTGGAGAGTCCACGCAGAAGCTTGTTCACCTTCATGGGATCAGAAATTTTTTGTCCTTGGTTCTCAAGACCATTGACAATATACGTAAAACGACTAAACATGTCGTTATAGATTCTCCTGGTTTCATTTTGAAGGCTTCATATTGACCAAGGAGAATGTTAATTCGGTCTCCTTCACTCGTTCTGTCCCTTCATAGGTGATGTGTAATCTATCCCATACTTCTTTTGCTGTAACACAAAAAGATATTCTATTATATTCAGTTGGAGATAAAGCACAATATAAAGAGTAAATTGCTTTTGCATCGAGTGCTTGTCTCTTGTTTATCTCTTCCTGAGACATTCCGCTGGTTTCAATAGTGTCTTTCCCTCTTTCGAGATTGATGCAGCAGCGGGAGTGATTCCTCTTTCCACAACGTCCCATTCCGAGAGGATCCTTTGATCGTAGGAAAGCTTTCATCTTGTTCTTCCGATGTTGTAATCCTTTCCATCGAAGTAGGGAGGTCTGGTATTGCTTTGCCCTTCCATCAGCCCCGGTGCTAGCATACTAGCCATGGATCTTTTACTCGAAGTAAAACACTTCAAACAAAGTAAGAACACAGCTCGATACCAATTGATATTGCTAGTATGAGTACCTAGAGGGGGTGAATAGGTATACAAAGAATTTTCTTGGAGATTGCACAATACTTTAGACAGTTAAAGAATTAGCAATGATTAAAAATCAATCGTGAGACTCGAGTAAGGGAAAGAGAGAATTGAACACTCGGTTTATAGTGGTTCGGCTTGATTCAAGCCTACGTCCACTCTTCGCACCGACGGCCGATTGGCTGGATTCCACTATAATCAAAGAGCTGTTACATAAAGTGTTGATCTTCCTTGAATTCTAGGTGTAGATGATCTACCACACTCTCTCAAGGTGTCACCAAATATAAACACTCTCTCGTGTATACAATTTCGCTCGAACAGTCTCGACTAATAATCAAGGGTCTTCGACTCGGAATTTTTCTATCAATCACACACTTAAAACAACTAGAACGACTTCTTTTTATACTCCTTCATGCCATCATAGCCGTTGGCACTTACCAAAGGAATTCCTCCAATCTACCCGTTGGACGGAATCAATCAAGAAGATCATCCGAGCTATTTAAGGAATCTCATGATAGCCCATCAATCCTGTTTGCCCATACAATCAGGATCTTGGTTTCCAAGAATAGAACATTCCAAGAATACTTCGTCGACCATCGGATCTTCAATCGATCTTAGATAAGAATTAAAGAATCCGAAATGATTATCCAACCAAAGAATCTTTTCCGAGGATAGGATTGAATCCTCAACCATAGACCTCGGCTTTGGATTTCCTTCGTCACTTTGGATTGGAAAGAGCGTCGGTGAAAAGACTTAAGTCTTGAGTCTTGAGTCTTAAGTCTTGAGTCTCGAGAATACAAAGTCTTCAGACTTTAAACTGTCGGTCTCCGAATATCCAGACTTAGACTGATAGAAACGTTTTGTCAGCTTCAAAATATTCTGGAAAGATTTCTCCAACAACTTTGACAACCCCCGTCTAACAAACGGGTTGCCTCTTGTGACGAAATTAAGGAAATTGAGGGTCATCCTCAGTTTCCTACAAACTCGAAGCTCTCCCCCTTTTAACGGGTTAAACTGAATCGACTTGCGATAGCAGTCCATGTTAGCCCGTTGCTTGGTGAGCCAGTCCATGCCCTCTCGCTCACCAATCGCTAACTTGCAACTAGAACAACCCAAAGTAGATAACACCTTATCCTTCAATGGTGTAGATATGCTAACAACATATTCCAGTTCAGGATTTATCCCTATCAACTTAACGAATTGCTTGGCAATAAAGTAGTGAGTTGCTCCCGGATCGAATAAAGCATAAGTGGGATGGTTGTTCAGTGAAACCGTACCTGTGATCATGTCAGACGTAGCCTCTGCCTGACCTTGAATGATGGCATACACTGTGCCTTGAATTGAGGGTCGGAGCTATCCTCCTTGCTGTGATTCTGAGGTGCATACCCTTTGATTTGTCCCATCGGTGGCGACGGCGGCAACTGTGGTTGTCCTTTAATCCTTCTCAGACAATTCCTGGCCATATGACCCAGCTGGCCACACTCAAAACAAGTGCCTGGCCTAGATTGGCATGGGGTAGATCCGTGTTGCCTTCCACACAAGCGACATGCGCCATTTTGGTTAGGTCCAGACTTGCCAACTCCACCTTTTCTGCTAGGCGAGATCTGAAATCTTCCTCCGACCATAGGCCTCTTCCCATGTCGGATTGCATCTCTTTTTGCATTAAATCTGGACCCAAATGTGGCGGCTCTCTCATTCTGATCTCTTTTGATCATCTGGGCCTTCTCATATAGGTCATTGTAACTTCTCAAATTCAGCAAAATCAATACACTCCTCAAGTCCGAGCTGAATCCATCCTCGAATCTTCTCACTCGGTTCGCCGAATTCTCAATTAGTTCAGGAGCATATTGTGATAGTTTAGCGAACTTCGCCTCATATTGATCTACAGCCATGAAGCCTTAGCGAAGGCACTGAAACTCTGCCATCTTCATCTCCCTGGCAATCTCGAAAAATATTTGCCATTGAAAACCTCAAGGAAGGTGTTCCACTATGGGACGACACCTTCTGGGAACACTGCTCTTTGGGTGGTTCACCACAAAGTATTTGCAACTCCCTCCAGTTGGTAAGTTGCAAGGATGACCTTTTGTGTTTCATTGCACATCAATATTGCAAAAGCCTTCTCAAGTCTTTGGATCCATAAAGCAGTAGCTTCGGGGTCTCCTGCCCCAGTGACCTAAGGTGGATTCAACTTCAAGAATTGTTCCACCAGCTTGTGATTTGGTCTCCCAGTGACTACGATTCCTAGCGGACCTTCAACGGGTGTGCCGGCAGGTGCAGCGATAGGTGTGGTAGTGGCAACAGCAACAGTAGTGGCGGCTGCAACAGCGGCGGCTTGATTCTGGAACTGCTGCCTAATCAAGTCCCTCATGATCTCCAACGATTGCAAGATCCCGTCTACTCGGGGATCTCTAGGGTTTGCTACCCCAGCACCAACAGGAGGTGGTGTTATTCCACTAGCGCTAGCCTGTGTTGGCGCCCTACCCCTGCCTCCTCGGGTATCGACCCTAGTTGGCATCCTACCTCGAGTTACAGGCCTGACAAATCTCTTACTCGAAGTTCTTTGCTCTTGTTTGCTCATGGTTTAGTCTTTTACTGAAACCTATCATCCAAATCCACACCAGATTAGAAGATGAGCGATCCACACACAACAAACAATTCTACCACACAATTATCACCGACATGCACCAGTCATAAATTTAAAGGCCTTTCCTACTTATTATCCCATATCTATCATGCCTTATCACTCTAATTTCTAACAACCATGCTCTGATACCACTAAACTGGCATGTCATGTCCCGATCCTCCGAGCTTGTGCCCATCCCTACTTGGTCGATATAATAGCGATGTCCTAGGACGCATTGCCGACCCTTATCTATTTAATATGCGCATGCAGAAGCAGATATAAAATCTACAGACAATAAAACAATGGGATCGGAAAGCAGGGTCACAAATCACAACCAAAACAAGCATTTTTATAAATAAACAGGTTATATACAATGCCGAGCTGTTTACAAAAATATTAGCTTAACAAAAGGGAATTGTCCTATGACTCTCTAGTCAAACACGTTCATTGATTCTTCAATCTCCACCTTCTCAGACTTCGGGGCTTCCAGTCATCCACTAACTTCCTTTAAGGACCTGAAAATAGTTATACAATAACCAGTGAGACAATGTCTCAGCAAGTTCAACCCCCTAAGACCCGATTTGGAAGAAAATACGCCCTAAGGGCCACCTAAGAACAACCACGAGTCAGAGGGCTTACCTTGACCTCAGTTCCTTCTTGCAAGTCAATTTAATTTATAATTCGTTGAATCACACCAACACATCAAATCCAGTACTCAAATCGAATCATCAATCAATCAACTCAGTCGATTACATATCATCGAGACCATCACACAATCAATTTGATTATTTATTCTCAACTCTTAGTCATGGCCCAATAGGCACGGCTTAAATTAAGTGGTAACCATGGCCCCACTGGCATAATTTAGGTTTGGTGGTAATCACGGCCCCACCGAGCAATTTTCTAGATTTGTATAGAAAATAATTAAATTTAGGAATAAATTTCCAAATTCCCAAATCACTCATAATCAACACAAACTAGAACTCAATTAAATAAACAGATCACACCACTGCAATCAACATTAAATTCCGGTCACCAGCTATCCCGGTTTAATTTCTGAAAATTAATTAATTAATTAATTACAGAAATTAATTAAATAAATGCAATAAATAGACTTAGGCTCGAAAAAGCCTAATTGAAAGCTGAGACGGATCCGGAAAATACTAGAGCTTGTTTAGGCTCTAATTGCACTAACTATCCACCTAACATGCATCGGTAATTAATTAAATTCACTAATCTAATCTAACTAACCACCTAATCCATACTTAACTTAAACTAATCAACCCTTAAGCGTCATTAACCTACTAAGGGAGGATTAGTGAGTTAAACTCACCGGTTTAAAACGAAGAACGGTTCACCGCGACCGCAAAGTGACGACGGCCGAAACCCGAACTTTCGGCAACGTCAATGAACACTCGAACCGAGCTGAGAAGTCTTGCAAGCCCACAACAAATGCTAGGCTTGGTTGATGGGCTTGGGCTTGCTTCTTGGACTTCAAGTGGGCTGAAACAAAACTGAACTGGGCCTGTCTTCGGATGGGCTGGAAATTCACGGGCTGATCAAGAGAAATTCATGGGCTGCTGTTGGGCTTTGCTAGTCTGAGCTCGACAAACTTCAGTGTACTGTGGGCTCAATGGAGATGGGCCCATGATGCTGGATTTGCTGGACGAAGATGGAGCAGTGGAGACAGGCGCGTGGACTGGCCGACTAAACTTGTTGGCGTTCGCACGAGGGAGAGAAGATGGGAAGAGAGCTTCGGTGGGATGTGGACGGTGTGTGCTAGCAACTGGCTCACGCTGGCTCTGCAAGGGTCAACCAACTTGCTAAAGTTGACTGATCATGCGGCAGAGGGACGTTGGCTTGCTTCGATGCAGGAGAAGTGGAGAAGCACGAGCTGCAAGCGTAAAGACCGAAGAGGATGGCCTGCTTCGGTGGCTTTAGAGGGGACAGCTAGCGTTCGGTTGTTTCTGGAGGAGAAGAGTCCATGATGGTGGCCTTTGGTTGGGGGGCTTTGACCGAGTAAATTGAAGACTCGACAGCTTGGAAATTCAGTGTGGTGGCTTCGGTTGCAAAGGATAAATGGAGATGAAGACTTTGGTGAATTGGTGGCAGAGAGCAGGCGATGGTCTTCGAAGGAAATGAACCAAAAGAAAAACAAGTGCAGCTGGTTTCGGTGGATTACTCACGCGAAGGAGAAGACAATAAAGAGGGAAGTAGCTGGCCAAAATTAGCAAGAGAAGCCAAGGATGGGGCATAAAGTCAAGCAACATTAGCCAATGCATTAAACACTTGTCCCCTAATACTTTCCAATCAATTTTCCACCAATTAATCTAATATTGATGTAAATGTTGCACCCCTCCATCCTAGGCTCCGAATTTCATCCAATTGAGCTTCAATCTCTCCAACAAATTCCCAATTCGACGTCTAATTAGCCAAGTAAAGAGCCCATAATATTTTTGGAAGTCCCCAATACTCATAGGCTCAGCTTGAAAGTCCAAATTTCCTTCGACTTAACCCATCCAAATTTCCGTTAATTTTCTACAACGTCCGAATCAATTTTCTGTAAAATCTTGGGATCTCCAAAAATTCTTCAGAGAATGAGTCGGCGTTCCTAAAATAGATCGTGACATAACAGAATTTCAATTTCTAAAATTGGGTTCAAATTTGCGGTTAATTTCAATCTGGCACGATTTTAACGTGACCTGGTCTACCGGATAGCTTTTAGGAATTTTTGGTGCAATTAGCCCATGATCGATTTATCTCGAGTCACACTGTACATCTTCGATGCATTGGTAAATCTCAGTTGTCGTAAAAATCTCAAGGTTTCAAATACGGACACTTAATACAGAACTGACAGAAAAATTGGTCTAATGTCGATCGATGAGAATTTTGCAATTAGGTGGAATCACTCACGTGCTAATCACATATCTCCATTGAATTGACATATCTCCGGTCTCTGATTGATTTTTTACGGTGCCATAATGACCCTTGCAGATCAACATGATCAAGCATTCGATTTCTAGTCGAATTCTCAAGTCCATTGTGTTAAAATCCCTTAATAGCTTCCCCAAATAGTCAACTTATCTCATGAATGATCAGCTCAGAGAATAGCACTATTGGCGCATCTATGAAAGGCTCGATTTAATTAATCGAAAATAAATTCTGAAAATTCAAGCTGTCACACTATGAGCCCATTGTTGTCCTAATCCGATCACTTAACTCCCTAATCCTTGATTAGGATGGTAATTAAGCTTAGGAGGTTAGATTAGCCTTAATATGGATTAATGTTAATCTAGTTTGG
This sequence comes from Eucalyptus sideroxylon x Eucalyptus melliodora, assembly GCA_016097485.1. Lineage (NCBI taxonomy): Eukaryota > Viridiplantae > Streptophyta > Magnoliopsida > Myrtales > Myrtaceae > Eucalyptus > Eucalyptus sideroxylon x Eucalyptus melliodora. The sequence continues at coordinate 29,646,273 of CM027826.1, forward strand.
TTAGATTAATTTTAATCTAGCTTGGTTAGATTAGTGCTAAGAAGGATTTGTGTTAATTAAGTTGGTTTAACTCAGTTTAGTGGATTTCTCTGTAGATCAGTTTACTAGACCCTTGTTATTTACGATTTTCGTGGGTTAAAATGTGTCATGATTTTGAGGTTATTTCATTCTTGAAAAATGTTCTAAACATCTTCAGCTATAATAAATATTTTACTCAAGATTTTATGGATTTAAAAGAACAAGGTTTCAGCCTCGTTACATGCAAAACAGAATCTCGGTTTATGTTGGAACCGGTGACCTTTTGGTGTTTAAATGATTTGTATTAACTCTTAGGATTCAATTTTCGAAAGAATTCCTTCATTAAAGTTTTTTCTCGCATCTTTTAGTTTAACAGTCAAATATTAGATCAAACGGATGAGTTTTGGACCTCAAACCAAGCTGGTTTTGGAAACGAAATTTCTGGACCCGGACACAGTTTTGGTAACGGTTTGGGCGATTTACTGCTCTCATTCTAGAAATATTTGGGTCAAGGTGTCTCTATGAAAAGTGTTTTTTTAAAGTGTCCTTTATAACACATTCAAATTTGAGAATTTTCTGAACTTGTTTGGTTATGTTTCTGGAATTAATCTTGGAGACACACAAGTGAACCAGGATTCTACCGGTGAGGGCCAGTTGTGGTCTAAGGGTTGTTCTTGGTGTTTTGCTTGTTGGATAATATATATTTTGTGATTTGGTTGACTTTTAGCATGCTTAGAACTTATGCGTGATATTAAGTGATTGGTTGTTCTATGATGATTGTCTATTTTTATTGCAAAAGATGGCCTCTTGGACAAAGAATTAGAAAAGAAATATGGTGTCGGGTTTGGATGTCAAGTTTTATTTGCTCGAAAAAATAATGAGGTTTTCAACTAGGTGAGTGCAAAGTTTGACGGTTTAATTTTGAGTACGTGAGCACCTATAAATTTCTTTCCAAAAGCTTTAAAGAAAAAAAAGGGGGTTACTAAGGATTGTTTTCAAAAAGGGTGGTTGGAAAAGAAAATAGAAAATAAATGAGGTGTCAAGTTTGGATGCCAAATTTTATGTGCTCAATAAAACGAGGAGGTTTTATAGTAGAAGCGTGCAAAGTTTGACGGGTTGATTTCAAATGTTACCCCGCACAAATTTATTTCGGAAGGTTTTGAACAAAAAAAAGGTGGAGTTACAAGGTTCATTATTTAAAAAGGAATTTTGGTGTTTTGGGCTAATTGACGGAAAATAAGAAATGGGTTTGATTGATGACGTGCGTGCATGGTCACTAAGTGGAACCCATCACCTAACGGGAGTTTGGGGATGATGCCCGATTTTATCGGATGCTCGGCGGGGGTCTGGAAGCCGATCGCGGTGGAGGCCAGACCAATGCTCCTTTATGGAATGCCGTCTAGGTAGGGGTTCTAGACGTTGCCATGCCCGATGGAGCGGGACGATGCTCGGTTACGCCGGATGACCGCCGACTTTTGAGTTGGCCATGGCCGATGGGTCGTAATAATTGGAACATGCCTAAATGGTTGTGATAGTTGCGCCTGATTATGGGGCAAAATTGTGTGGCATGGTATGGGACGTGTCATAACGGTTTTACCTTATAATCGGGACCCATGTGAATGTTTGAAGAGTGAAACATGTGTTCCGGTTATTAAATTACGCTTGCTGCATTGATAATAGCATATGTGATGAGCTAACATGCAAGGACGTGCTAAGGCGATGTGAGTTTTGTATGGTATGTGTTTAGGACCGCCTTCGACGTGAATTTGTGTCCTAATCGAAGTTTAGGGTTTTGACTCGTTGAGATTTTATCTCACCCCGTCGTGAGCTAACCTTTTTTAGGGTCGTAACATGGAGATCTACTGAGTGCGGATGTGGTGGGTGCGAGATGCGACACCTTTGGCTGGCCCTATCGCTAGTGAAGTTTAGGTTGCCCTAGTCCCTAAAGGTTTTTGAGAGGGTCGGTTGGAAGTTGCCAGTGTAAGGACTTGTAAATCATTAAACTTCCTATGGACAACAGTGGTTAAATAAATAAGCTGTTTTCAACAACTTTTATTGTGAGTTTTTACTATCCTTATGTGTGTTTGTTGGCTAGGGTTTATTTAGTTCGCTTCCGCATGTGATTAATTGAAAGATAAAAAGAATGGGTTGGTGACACATCCTGGGACGTCCCATTTTTAGTCGACCACTGAGGGATGTGCGCGCACTTGGGATTCGGGGCATGAGATTCCCACTCTAACGAAGATTTGAACTGAACAGAGTCTAGAATGAAGACATAATCAAGCTCAGATCTTCCAACCAGGATTTAGTACGATCAAGACATATCTAGCTTTCTAGCAAAGATTCTCACATATCTTTTCTAATTATATTAATGAAATCAATGATGGATTGATGAAATCAATTTCAAAGACAACTTCCTTTTTTGGGAAGCATCTACTTATGGAAACCTAGATTTTGATTGTATGAGCGACCAAAATTATCGGATATTCACCTCAATCTTCAAACGGCTACAATATTTCATTAATTGATTCTGTCCAACGGTTAGAAAGGCATGGAAGAGTATTTAAGGAGGTCAGATGGTTCATTTGAGTGTGTGCGTGAGGATTAAAATTCCAAAGTCTAAAGTTATCACATCACTTATTCTTCATCGATTGTGCTTACAACTGTACTCAAGAGCGAAAAACACAAAGGAGTGACTTAGTGAGAGAGAGAGAAATAAACTCTTCACCGAGTGATCGTACTCAAATCATTGTAATTCTCTTTTAATTTCATGATGGAATCCAGCCAGAAGAATATCAGCTTGGGAGAGTGGACGTAGGCTTGATCTAAGTCGAACCACTATAAATTATGTGTTCAATTTTCTCTTTCCTTAACTCATTTAATTTGGTTGTTGCAATATTTTTTTGTGTCCTGCTAAATTACTAAATATCTTATTTGAGTCTGAATTGAACTTAGAAGTTTGATTTTAATCAGACCTTGTTTGAGAAAGTGACTTTTATTGTTTTTATTGGTTAAATTTGTCTTTACACCTATTCACCCCCCTCTAGGTGATTATACTAGCTCTTTTAATTGGTATCAGAGCTATGGTGCTTATTTTATTGAAATGTTTTTACTTTTAAGCTAAAGATCTTCTATGGCTAATATCTTGGTTCCAGGATTGGTTGAAGGACAAAGTAACACTAGACCTCTTACTTTGATGGAAAAGAGTACAATGTGTGGAAAAACAAAATGAATCCATTCCTAAGATCTAGCGATCCTTTGGAATGGGATGTTGTTGAAAGAGGAATCAATCCAAAGGCAGCATCAACTTCAAACAAAGGAAAATAAGTGATAGAAAAAAGATGCTGAACAATCTATTGAAACTGAAGTTACCAAGAGATAAGCTCTTAATGCAGAAGTTATTTATTCTTTATACTATGCATTGTCTCCCACTGAATATAACACAACCTCTTCATGTGAAACAACAAAAGAAGTTTGGGACAGACTTCACGTCACCTATGAAGGGACTGACCATGTGAAGGAGACAAAGATAAATATTCTACTTGGACAATATGAGTCCCTTAGAATGAAACCTGGAGAGTCTATTGGTGATATGTTCAGTCACTTCATAGAAACTGTAAATGGCATGGTCTATCAAGGTCAACCAATTTCAGGATCAATGAATGTCAACAAATTACTACGTGGACTTTCAAAGGACTGGAATCACATGAAGACTTCAATCAAAGAGACTCAAAAGATCATGCCTCTTTCTGTTGACAAACTGATAGGAACACTTCAATCATACGAAGTGGAGCAAATCAAAGATGAGGAAGATCTAAAAGGTAAGAAATCAATCGCACTAAAATCTAATGTTGATTCTAATGACACAGATACAGACGATGACATGGATGACGAGGAATTGGCCCTGACGATAAAGAAATTCAGAAAACTGAATTGAAAAGGAAGAAGGTTGAATCGGAAAAAGCAAAGCAAACAAAATTTTCAAAAAAGAACAATGGAAGATATTGAAACAAGCAAAGATGTAATATGCTTTGAGTGCAAGAAAAAGGGACATATCAAGCCTAATTGTCCCTTGTTGAAGAAGAAGAAAGGGAAGTATGAGAAGTACAAGAAAGCTCTCAAAGCAGAAACCTAGAGTGACATTGAATGTGAGGAAAGCGAAGAGGAACTTGCAAATATATGTCCGATGGCTCATTCAGAATCAGATTCAGATTTAGAATTAGACACAAATTCAGATTCTGAAAAGGAAATCGAGGTAAGTCATACAGAAATTCCTATTAGATGAACTTTGCATTAATCTCAAATCTTCTCTTAAAAGGATTTCCGAACTAAAAAAGGAAAATTCTAAGCTCAAGCAGCATGATGATTCTTGGAAAGAAAAGTTGTTGGCCGGAGTGCTCTTAGATGTTCTAGGTGTAATAGCTTAGAACATTTTGAGAATGAATGTCCAAAAGTTTGGAGATCTATTAAGAAGAATTGGGCAAATGTTGTTTTTAACGCTAACTCCCCGAACCTAAGAAAATTTAGGTACCAAAGAAAGCTTGATATTTCTTTCTAACTAAAGGTTATTATCAGAAGAAAAAGCAAATGGTACTTGGATAGTAGCTATTCTAGGCATATGATAGGAGACTCAAGCAGTTTCGTAAAACTTGAAAGATAAAAAGGAGGAGATGTCTCTTTTGTTGGAAACAACAAATGAAAGATTATTGGTTTTGGAATAGTTAAGATTGGAAGTCTAATCATCAACAATGTTTCACTGGTAAAAGGGTTAAATTATAATCTTTTGAGCATAAGTTAGCTATGTGATATAGGTTTCAAAATCAATTTTCAAGAAGATATCTGTTCTGGAGTTAGTCAAGATCTGTCACAATCTTTTACTAGGAGAAGGCATGACAACATTTATCTTTTGGACATAAGTCCAGAGAGCTCTTAGTGCCTCCTTTCTATTCAAGATGAAGCACATCTTTGGCATCGTAAGCTTGGAAATGCAAATATGAAATAGATTGTCAAACTTTCTTCTAAGAAGTTGGTTCGAGGTCTTCCCAAATTGGCTTATCAAAAGTCTGAATTGTGTACTCCATGTATTTTGGGAAAACAGGTCAGAAGTTTATTTAAACCAGCAAATCAAGTTTCTACCAATTGCATTTTACAGCTTCTTCATATGGACCTTTTTGGACCAACAAGAACTCAGAATATTGGTGGAAAGAAATATTGTTTAGTAATTGTGGATGATTATTCAAGATTCACTTGGGTCTTCTTCTTAGCATGTAAGTTTGAAACTTTTACTTACTTCTCAAAGTTTGCCAAGAAAGTTCAGAACGAGAAATGTTATGTTATCTCAAGCATAAAGACTGATCATGGAGGAGAATTCGAAAATCAAGACTTTGCAAAGTTCTGTGATGAGACTGGTATTCAACATGTTTTCTCCTCTCCGTATACTCTAGAACAAAACGGAGCTGTGGAAAGGAAAAATAGATCATTACAGGAGATGACAAAAACTCTATTGATAGAAAGTAAAATCTCTTCTCATTTTTTGGTGCAAGCAGTTTCCCCTGCCTATTATATAATTAATAAGGTGTTTTTAATGCCAATCTTAGAGAAGACTCCTATGAAGTATACAAAGGGAAGAAGCCAAACATCTCCTACTTTCATGTATTCGGCTGTAAATGTTTCATCTTGAAGAATGCAAATGATCGAGCTAGAAAATTTGAAGAAAGGTCGGATGAAGAAATATTTCTTGGGTACTCTATATCAAGTAAAGCTTATAGTGTTTTCAACAAGAATACTCAATCTTTCAAAGAATCTATGAATGTCAGATTTTAGGAAAATATTCAGATTCAACCAAATCAGACTCAATTTAAAGAGTTTGAGCCAGTTTCAGACCTAATAAAGTCTGATTCCCCAGGAGAATGTCAATCTTCTGAAGATCAAGGTCAAGCAAAACAAACGTCAGAAGATTGGAAAGAAATAGATGATCGGCATACTTCAACAAAACATGACAAACTGAATAGCAACTGGAAGCACAAATCAAGTCATCCCAAAGAGCTCATTATTGGCAATATAGAAGAAGGAATCCGCACCAAATCCAAGGCTAAAGAAGATTCCAGTGCAATAGCACTTGTTTTAGAAATAGAACTAAAAGGAGTAGAAGAAGCTTTGTCCAATAAAAGCTAGATAGAAGCTATGCAGGAAGAACTCAGACAATTTAGTATTAACAACGTCTAGGAGCTGGTTCCTAAACCGAAAGGTAAATTTGTGATTAGAACAAAATGGGTCTTCAAGAACAAGATGAATGAAAAAGACAAAGTAACTGGAAACAAAGCAAGGCTTGTTGCAAAAGGGTACACACAGGAGGAATGAATAGACTATGATGAGACTTATGCACCTGTAGCCAGGTTAGAAGCAATTAGACTACTACTTGCATATGCGTGTTTTCATAATTTCAGGTTATTCCAGATGGACGTCAAGAGTGCTTTCCTTAATGGTTTTATACAAGAAGAAGTCTATGTGGAATAACCACCTAGATTTGAATATCTCATAAAACCAAACTTGGTCTACAAACTGAAGAAGGTGTTATATGGTCTGAAACAAGCATCTCGAGCTTGGTATGAGAGATTGAGTAAGTTTTTGATTAATAATGGTTTTGAGAAATGAAAGGCTGACACAACCTTGTTTATCAAAAAGGAAGACAAAGATTTCCTTCTTGTTCAAATATATGTAGACAATATAATCTTTGGATCTTCTAATGAAAATTTGTTCAAAAGATTTTCAAAGTCTATGCAAGAAGAATTTGAAATGAGTATGATGGGAGAGTTAATTTTTTTTTTTTTAAGTCTACAAGTCAGACAATCGAAGAAAGGAACATTTATTCATCAAGAGTGCTGACACCTAAATTTTGATGATCTGGTCATTTGTTTATTGCATAGAAAATTAGGGGTTAACTTTATTCCTGAAAAAATATTAATTGCATAGCATATAATTTTATGTGTGTTTTTATTTTTAATTTCAATTTTTGCATTTATTTATTGGACCGGTGATGGATGGGTTCAAATTGATGGTTCTGAACTTTAATTTAATGAGTTGGGCTAAGCCTATGAAGAGAGCAAATCGGCCCAAGCCCGTATCCTCGGGGAGATTTTACAGATTTATCTTTGTGAGAATTCAAAAGCAAATATTGCAGTCAGAAAAGCAATTATTGCGTTTGAAAAAGAAATCTCCGTGGATATGGATTTTGGAAAAATTAAAACCCTAATCCTTGGCCTATAAATAGATTATTCGTGTAGATTTCAGGAGGCCACATCACGTTGAATAGATGGCTACACAATATGAAAAGAACGGCAAGATGTATAGAGAGAGATCGTGAGCGCTCTTGAAGACTGAAGAGGGTGATGCAATGGGTGTTGTTTGTAGTCATCCTCATGAGTGCGATCTAACAATTTAATTGGACGTCCACTCACAAAAGGAGGCTACGATCTCAACACAAAAGCCACAAGAAAGAAAGGCAACCAGGCCTTTCTCCGCGCCGCACCCACGACAAACCCAAGAGATCCTCATGACGCCGTCTTATGACATCCTTGCTACTATCTGCGACGACAATTGAACCCGCTGCCTCATCCGGCGACAGCTCGAGCCAACGTCGATAATTTTGTTGTGCCTTGAAGCCATCGAGCGTCACCCACTCCAACCGAGCTTTTCTCTTTCACCTCTTGTAGCGTTTGCAACGCCATGTTTCATCGAGCATGGCTCCAATTGACATGTCACCAAATCTGGCTCAAATTCTTTGAACTCTTCGGTGAATTGTTTGCGAGGTTGACTCCGTGAAGATCGTGACTTGGTGTGACCTTCGTAACATCCAGCAAATTCATAAGTGCCAAAATTTGGGAGTGTTGGAGAAAACTTCCTTGCATGTTTTGAAGCTGACAAAACGTTTCCATTAGTCTAGTCTGAAGACTTGCAGACTCTTTCGTCAAAGTCTGAAGACCTCTGAACCGCCAGACTCAAGATCTAAAATCTATCCTCATTGACAGTTTCTAGACCGTCAAAGAAGACTTATCCAGAATTAAGTATTTCTTTAAGGATTTGATTCTATCGACTAAAGAAGATCTCTTGGCTAGATATAGTATCTCGGAATCCATTATTCATCTTGAGATTGATTCGGGCATTTTGGATTCGTTGATTGGCGAAGTATACTTGGAAGGTCCTACTTATGGAAACCTAGATCCTGATTGTATGGGCGACCGTGATTGGTGGGCTATCGTCATATTCCTTAAATAACTCTAAATCTTCCTAATTGATTCTGTCCAATGGATAGATTGGAAGAGCTCCTTTGGTAAGTGCCAACGGTTGTGATGGCATGAAGGAGTATATAAGGAAGACATTTCAGTTGTTCGAGTGTGTGCACGATAGAGAAATTCCAAAGTCTGAAGCTTCTTGTTCTTTCTCAATTCAATTGTTGAGCGTGAACTTGTACTCAAAAGAGAGTTTATACTTCTGTGAGACCTTGAGGAAGTGTAGCAGAGTCTCTACACTGTTGAATCAAGGAAGAGCTATACTGTAACAAATCTTTTGATTCTTAGTGAAATCCAGCCGATGGGCTATCAGTGCGGAAGAGTGGACGTAAGCTTGGATTAAGCCGAACCACTATAAACCTTGTGTTATTATTCTCTTCCCTAAGCTCTTTTACTTTGATCGTAACTCTATTTGATTATTAGAGTCTAATTTCCTTTTCATAATCTATTGTTAAACAGAGTTGGTTTAAAAGCAAAAGTATACACTTTACTCTGCAAAATTTGTTTTCGCACCTATTCACCCCCTCTAGGTGCTCATACTAGCTTTCACAATTTGTATCAGAGCCTGTGTACTCATTTAAATTGAAGTGTTTTTACTTTAGAGTTAACGATTCATGCCTAGTATGTTGGCTCCAGGTCTGGTTGAAGGGTAAAGCAACACCAGACCGCCATATTTTGATGGAAAGGAATACAGCATATGGAAAAACAAGATGAAGGCATTCCTAAGATCAAAAGATCCTCTGGAATGGGACGTGGTAGACAAAGGAATCATTCCTAAAGCTACAACAGTCTTAGAAAGAGGAAAAGAAGCTGTTGAGTCCAGTGAAATGACTAAAGAAGAGATAATCAAGAGACAAACTTTTGATGCAAAAGCAATTTATTCCTTATATTGTGCATTATCTCCTACTGAATATAATATAATATCTTCTTGTGAAATAGCTAAAGAAGTTTAGGATAGATTGCATATTACCTATGAAGGAACCGATTGAGTGAAAGAAACCATAATCAATATTCTGCTCGGTCATTATGAAGCATTCAAGATGAAACGAAGAGAATCTATCACTGACATGTTTAGTCGTTTTACAGAAATCGTGAATGGTCTTAAATATCAAGGTCAACTTATCTCTGAACCCATGAAGATTAACAAGTTACTGCATGGACTATTTAAGGATTGGAATCACATAAAGACTTCAATAAGGGAGACACAAAGAATCATGCCACTTTTTGTTGATGAATTGGTTGGCACTCTTTAATCTTATGAAGTGGAGCAAATTAATGAAGATGAAGATCCTAAAGGTAAAAAAATCAATTGCATTAAAATCTAATGATGATTCTGATGTTATAGATTCTGAATACGCTATGGATGATGAAGAGCTTGCTCTCATGATAAGAAGATTTAGAAAACTAAACAATAAGGGAAAAAGATTCAACTAAAAGAAACAAGTTTTCAAAAGTTTCAAAATAAATCAGTTGAGGTTGATGATTCCAACAAAGATGTGGTTTGTTTTGAATGCAAGAAAAGTGGATATATCAAACCCAACTGTCCCTTAGCGAAGAAAAAAAAAGGAAAAATTAAAAATATCGAAAAGCTCTTAAAGCATAAACTTGGAGTGATACCAAATGTGAAGAAAGTGATGATGATATATTTGTCTAATGACACAATCACACTCAGATTCAGACTTTGAGATAGACTCGACTCGGATACGGTGAAATCGAGGTAAGTAACTTAAAAATTCCTATTAAAGTCTCTAAATATATTGATGAATTGTGTCTTAATCTCAAAACCTCTCTCAAGAGGATTTCCGAACTAATAAGAGAAAATTAGTATTGAAGCAACAAGAAATTGTTTGGAAAGAAAAAGTCGAAAATTTGGATAAAAGTGTTATTGCTTTGAAAGAAAATGCAGACTCACTTTCAAAAGAAAATGCATTTTTGAAAAATGATATCTCAAGTATTTCAAAAAGTTTTTCTATAGGTTCTGAGAAATTAGAAAAGATTCTTTCAGCACAAAAACCTTACTTTAACAAATCAGGTTTGGGAATGACTGCTGAAACCATTCCTCTAATTGATTTTCCGAAAGTAAATGAAAGAATTAAACAAAGACCTATAAAAGATTTTTATAGAAATTATTTTCAAAAAAAATTTGTAAAACCTATAGGCCGCAGTACTCTTAAATATTCTAAGTGCAATAACTCATATCATTTTGAGAAAGAATGTCCTATGGTTTGGAAACATGTTAAGAAGGTTTAGGCAAAGACTGTTGTGGCATCCCAAAATTCAAGTCACCCTCTAGAGGAATTAAAGCCTATAATTAGGTAATGAAATTACCTATGGTTTATGTGTTAGCCATTAGTTTTCTTAAGGCTATGTGTTATTGTGCTTGTGTTTATAAATTTTGAAATTAGGACTATAGGATAAATTAATAATCTATGCTTGGCTATGTACCTCATAAATTAAATTCCTATATGTAAAATATTACAAGATTTTGGCCATGTGGAATTTAGTAATTTGAATTTCATAAAAGAAATTATAAAAGGGAAAAATTTTAATTTTTAATTAGGTTGGGCCTCAGGCCCATTGGCCTAAGCCTTAGTGGGCCAAGCTAGTCAGCCCAATTAGGCCCACAAAAGGGGCTGTCGACCGGCCCAAGAGGAGGCTCAAGAGTGGCCGGCCCAAGCCCAACGGCCCATCTTGCATGTGTTGTGACAAGTGGCAAGAAGTCTTCATGCATTGGCCTAGAGAGGGATGGCATGCATTGGCCATCAAGGGTGGCATGCAATTATTATTAATGATGAGGTTTAGGGGGGAATAAAAGGGAAGGAAAGGAGAGAGAACGGCCGATTAGCCATTCGGCCAAGAAAGAAAGGGAGAGAGAGAGAGATTGTGCGAGAGAGAGGGAGAGTGGCCGAGGGAGGAGAAGCCGAGAGGAAGGAGTCGTGCGCCGTCCGTCCGCCCGTGCGCCGCCCGTTCGCCGCCGCCTACCGCCGTGTTCGCTGCCGTGTACCATCGTCCGTTCGGTCTAGAGGCAAGTTGGGAATCCACTTCCTACTCTTGCACCAATGTTTTCATGTATGGTCGAATTTTAGGACGTTTGGAGGCATGAGAGTGAAGCTAATGTGTTTTGTGCTTGAGTTGCATACTGTTTTCATATAAAACCGCCTGAGTCAGAACTTTGTGAGAGCTTGCATGCATGTTTTGAGTTCGATTTTGACTTTGATCTCTCCATGAAAATTGTAGCTAACATCTTAAACTATAACATACTAAAATTTTGTGTAAAATGATGGAGATTTAAGGGGTCAAACCCTCATCTTATGAAGATACTAGATCTGGAACAATTTCGCTGACCTTTTGGTAGATCTGTGGTTGCATGTTGATTTTTATCAAGGATCTCTCTTCGAATTCTTCATAAAACTTGTAGAGGACACCTTGAATTTTAACATACTCAAATTTGAAGAAAAATGAACAAGTATAGCCTAGTGAATCGACTTACTCTTGAAAACCGTAGATCTGGAGAAGCGGTATAGGACACCCGAGACTTCATGGACCCAAATGACGACTATAATCTGGATATTTGACTTATATTTATTCATGAAAGTTGTAGGGGACCTCTTGAAGTAAAACATATCCAAATTTCAGAGAAAACGAAGAAGAATAAGTGGATGAAAACTCAGTATTTCGGAGAAACATACACTGGACGTTTCGGTGTCAGATTTAGAAGTTTCGTGTGGCTGTAGAAAATAATATAAAAATAATTTTTCTTGGAAGTCTTCATAAAAAATATATTTCAGTGTCTTGGCTATAACTTGGTGAAATTTCATAATTTTCGAAGGTCATATGGATATTTTAATCGAATTATTTCGGAAACTGTGCATTCTGCTTCTATCCGAATTTACATGCTGCTTTGTGTGAATTGTACCTTCTTGTGTGGAATTCGATTGGGCATGTATCTTTCATGAAATTGCTATCTTATTGACTTGTCTACCACTAGCCTTAATTTCATGATTTTTGAGAATCATATGAATATTTAATTTAAATATTTTCTGAAAGTGGTATTTGCTGGAATTTTGTATGGATTGGATGATGACGTATTGATGCATGCATGATAATGATTTGAGATGCATGTATGAATTCAAGGATGAATATGATATTGATTGCCATCACATCACATGCCATGTTAAATTGAATTATAATGATGTGAATATAAATTATGATGATGATGATACCGTCGGAGGAGTGAGCCGACGATGCCCCGGGAGTCGGGATGCCCAAAGGTTCGAATGAGTCGATGCCCTTTGGATGCCTGGTTGTATTATGAATACATGCCCAGAGGTTTTCCCCAGGAGTGTTGGGATGCTCGGTTGTATTATGATACATACCCGGAGGGTGAGGGGTTGTATCATGATGCATTCCCGGAGGGTAGGGGTAACCAATTTCATGGCAAGCCTCGGAGATTCCTCGTGATGCCAGGTGGGGTGCGAGATGCCCAGAGGTTCGAATGAGTCGATGCCTTTTGGATGCCCGGTTGTATCTTGGATACATGCTCGGATGCCTCATGATACTAGTTGGGATACGAGATGCCCGGAATGTGGGGGTGCCGGATGTCCGGTTGTATCTTGGATACATGCCCGGAGGTTTCTCGCAATGCCAGGATTGGGCGCGAGTGATGAATGTGGGATGCAAACATTGGTCCCGGGAAAGAGAAATGTGGCGGTCCAAAATGAAATTGATGATCCGAGGAAGGGTGATGTGGTGATCAAATTGAAAGCTAAAAGTGGAAATTGAACCATGCATGATATGATATGACACGATGATGATCACCCATGGCATGATGATATGCATGAAGATGATGATGTATGATGTGATATGATGATGATCACCCATGGCATGATGATATGCATGAAGATGATGATGTATGATGTGATATGATGATGATCACCCATGGCATGATGATATGCATGATATGATGATGATATATGATATGGCACAATGACATGCATATATGTTGTGATATGATGATGTCATGATGATGATGACATGTGTATGATATGATGATGATGACACGTGTGATATGATGATGTCATGATGATGATGACACGTGTGATATGATGATGCCATGATGATGATGACATGTGTGATATGATGATGCCATGATGATGATGACATGTGTACGGTATAATGGTGTCATGTATATGATGACGATGATATGAGTATGACATGATGTTACACATGTATGTGTTATGATTGTGGTGATGATGCATGATAGTATATGCATGGCTTCAAGGTAAGTAATGCCTGCAATGCATGTATGACTTGTATTATGCATTGAGTAGTTATTGGATTCCTTTACCTGCTGAGTGGTTGTACTCACCCCTTTTGGGGAATAACATTTCAGATTAGTAGATGGATTGAGCGGTTGGATATGACTGTGAGGAGGAGGATAGCAAAAGAAGGAGCTTTTAGATGCCGACACTGATCGATGGACTTTAAGTATAAGATTGTGGAAGGAGATGTCGGTCATCTTTTAAAGTATAGCCGAGTATAGAAACATTGGCATTTCGATGTACCGACTAAATATGTCCATCTACTTTATGTAAATAAACGTGTTCGGCTTTAACTTATAAATATCTAGTAGGTGTGCATCATTTTCTGAACATAGGGAAGGGAGTTGTTGGATGTGCTTCCGTATTTAAATTACGCAAGGGACCGATCTAAAAGATGTAAACCCCCAGGTTGTATGGACCCACTGCAATTGAAATGGTATCAGAGTGATATGTTAATAAGGAAAGTGAATGGTAAGCGAATTGTGGCGACCCTAATCGGATCGGGGGCCGTCGAGGGGTGCCACAACTATATATTGCACTAACTCCAATAGACCCAAGAAAGTATGGGTACCAAAGAAAGTTTGAGTTTCTTTTCTAAATGCAGGTCACTATCAAGAAAAATATTAAATGGTGCTTGGATAGTGGATGCTCAAGACATATGACAGGATACTCAAATTGTTTCATAAAGCTTGTGCAATTTAATGGTGAAAAAGTCTCTTTTGGAGGAAATAACAAAGGCATAATTGTGGGATACGGAACCATAAAGATTGGAAGTCTCACAATCAGTAACGTCTCCTTAGTGGAAGGACTCAACTACAACTTGTTGAGTATTAGCCAATTGTGCGACACATGTTTCAAAATCAACTTTCAATTAGGAATATGTTCAGGAACTAGTAAAGACTCCTCTCAGACTTTCACAAGGTGAAAACATGGGAATATCTATCTCTTGGATATCAAACTAGAAAAATCCCAATGTCTAATCTCAATTCAAAAGGAAGCAAATCTATGGCACAGAAAATTTGGGCACATCAACATGAAACAAATAGCCAAAAATCTCAGCAAAGAAACTTGTTCGTGGACTACCCAAACTAACATACCAAAAGTTTGATTTATGCACACCATGCGTGTTGGGAAAACATGCAAGAAATTCATTCAAACCAATAAATCAAGTGTTCACTAATCGTGTACTGCAGCTCTTGCATATGAATCTCTTTGGACCAACCAGAACTCAGAGCATTGGAGGTAAAAAATATTACCTCGTAATTGTGAATGATTATTCACGATTCACTTTGATATATTTTCTAGCAAGTAAGTCTCAAACATTTTCTTATTTTATAAAATTTGCTAAGAAAGTTCAAAATGAGAAAAGGTATGTTATTTCAAGTATACGGACAGACCATGAAGGTGAATTTGAAAATCAAGACTTTGCTAAATTCTGTGATGAATCTGGTTTTCAGCATGTATTCTCCTCACCTTATACTCCAGAGCAAAATGGAGTTGTGGAAAGAAAGAATAGATCATTGCAGGAAATGGCTAGAACTCTTTTAATTGAAAGTAACATTTATTCTTGTTTTTGGGCTAAAGCAGTTTTTACAGCATGCTATATTATTAATAGAGTCTTCTTAAGGCATATTCTGGAGAAAACTCCCTATGAGTTGTTCAAAGGAAAGAAGCCAATTGTTTTCTATTTTCATGTGTTTGGATGCAAATGTTTTATATTGAAAAATGCAAATGATCGAATTGGTAAGTTTGAAGAAAAATCAGACGAAGGTATCTTCCTTGGATATTCAACCACCAGCAAAGCTTCCAGAGTATACAACAAAAAGACTCAATCTGTGGGGGAATCGATGAATGTCAAATTTCAAGACTTTATGCAAAATCAATCTATTTCGACTCAACTTGAAAAATCTGAACCTGCTCCAAACTCTACAAAGTCCAAATCTCCAAAAGTAGCTCAAACTTCAAAAGACTAGCAACAAATGATCGTTGAAGAATCAAATGAAGAAAAAGATCAACAGTTTGACAAATCAACCAGCAACTGGAAGCACAAGTCTAGTCATCCCAAATAACTTATTATTGGTGATATTAATGAAGGTATTCGCACAAGATCCAAAAGGCATGAAGAGTCTAGTATCGACTCTTTTTTCTGAAATAGAACCAAAGAGTATAGAAGAAGTTTTAACGACAAAAGCTAGATTGAAGCTATGCAAGAAGAACTCGAGGCAATTCAAGTATCAATGATGTCCGGGAATTGACTCCTAAACCGAAAGGTAAATCTATCATTGGAGCTAATTGGGTTTTCGGGAACAAGATGAATGAGAAAGGAAAAGTCGTAAGGAATAAAGCAAGACTCATGGCTGAAGGATATATGCAAGAAGAAGGGATAGACTATGATGAGACTTACGCACTAGTAGCATAGTTAGAAACAATTAGATTATTTCTTGTTTTTGCTTGTTATAAGAATTTCAGGTTATTCCAAATGGACGTC
Source organism: Eucalyptus sideroxylon x Eucalyptus melliodora (assembly GCA_016097485.1). Lineage (NCBI taxonomy): Eukaryota > Viridiplantae > Streptophyta > Magnoliopsida > Myrtales > Myrtaceae > Eucalyptus > Eucalyptus sideroxylon x Eucalyptus melliodora. Next base: position 29,662,388 of record CM027826.1, read on the forward strand.
AAAAGTGCTTTCCTAAATGGATTTATCCAAGAGGAAGTCTATGTGAAACAACCTCCCGGTTTTGAAGACCCAAGGAAACTAGACTTTGTATTCAGACTAAAAAAGGTGCTATATGGTTTAAAGTAAGCATCTCGAGCTTGGTACGACAGACTAAATAAGTTTTTAATCCAAAATGGCTTTGTTAAAAGTAAAGTAGATACTACACTGTTTATCAAAAGATAAAGCAAAAACTTTTTACTTGTTCAAATTTATGTTGATGATATTATTTTTGGGTCTCCTAATGAAAATCTATGCAAGAAATTCTCTAAGTTTATGCAGGATGAATTTGAAATGAACATGATGAGTGAACTAACCTTCTTTCTCGGGCTTCAAGTGAAACAATTGAAGGAGGGAACTTTTATTCACCAAGAAAAATATGCTAAAGAACTTGTCAAAAAGTTTGGACTGGAGAATTGCAAAAAGATTGATGTACCAATGTCAAGTTCCTTGAAACTCGGACAAAGATGAATGAGGAAAGAAAGTTGACCATAAACTATATAGGAGTATCATTGGTTCACTTCTTTATCTTACTGCTTCTAGACCTGACATTCTGTTTAGTGTTTGTATATGTGCCAGATTTCAATCAGATCCCAAAGAATCTCATTTAAGTACTGCAAAACATATCATCAAATACGTTTCATCAACTTCTAATTTGGGTCTCTGGTATCCTAAAGAAGAAGACTTTACTTTTCTTGGATATTCAGACGCAGACCTAGCAGGATGTAGAGTTGATAGAAAGAGCACATCGGGCACCTGTCAATTGCTTAGTAACAGGACAATATCTTGGTTTTCGAGAAAGCAAAGTACCGTAGCTCTTTCTACAGTAGAAGCAGAGTATGTGGCTCTTAGAAGTTATTGTTCACAAATTCTGTGGATAAAACAACAGCTAAAAGACTTTGGAATTGAAGATTCGTGTACTGAGATCAAATGTGACAACATCAGCACAATCAATCTCACCAAGAATCCAATTCTTCATTCAAGAGTAAAGCACAAAGAGATTTGACATCATTTTATTAGAGATCATGTGCAAAATGGAGAAATCTCGATTTAGTTTATTGACTCAAAGAATCAACCGATAGATATTTTTACAAAGCCTTTGGAGAAAAGTCAATTCGAGATTATTCGTTCCAGACTCAATATCTTAAAGTCTGAAGAAGTTCAGACTTAAGGCTAAAAAGTCTAAAGATACTCAGACTCAGAAGATCAAGAATATCGACTATAAGTTATTTCTATTTTAGAAATTTATCTCTCGGATAAAATCTCGAAAATGTACGATCATCTATTAATCTGTAATTGATTGATGTTATATTCCCCAGTTTTCGTGATTATTACAATCTTTCCTTTTCGAAAAGAAGTTATTTTTGAAATGACGGTTATCTATTTTTTCAAAAAGGCAGTTATTTTTTGAAAAGGCATTTTTATTTTTCCTTTTACGTCATTCCGTATGCCTCATTTCGACTGCTTTATATACTATTGGTTTTTCTCTATTTTACTCACAAAACCCTAAAAAAGCACAGATCTTCAACTTCTCTCTTTATCTCCTGTTTAATCCTCGAAAAGTTTTCATCTTTCTTGTGAAACAAGCTTGGAATCTCTCAAAGACTATGAAGAATGTCGTTTTAAAGAAAGTCTTCAAGGATTGCGAATAGGGGACCACAACAAATGCGTGATGGTCCTACGCATTTTGATCTCACCGAGGAAGAGGAATATCCTAGACAACAGCAGAGCCCACAACATTTTCAACAGCGTCCATCTCCTCCATCTAGACCTCAGGATATTGATCATCAAACAGAGGAAGAAATCATCGAAGATGCAGAACCTGTAAGAACTCAAAAGCCCACTTTTATTTTTTAAGCTTTACTCTACCTTGAAGAAGAGTGGTACTCCCTTGAACTATATTGATGAATTCTTGAAAGAGAAAGGGTGTCGAAATAAAACCCACTTTTTACGCACAATGGAACGATTGGGAATTACTCATGCGGGGTCAACAGAAGAAGCATTTGCAAATATCCCAAGCGATCCACGTGTTGGAGGACTGAGTCAACCTGATGGGAAGCAATATGTCACGCCCCGAACCTCAAGTATGCACACATCCCACTACGGTTGATAGAAATGCGACTTCCCAGAACACGTCGCTGACCCATTCATTCTTTTTTTTATTGCACATGCGGAAGCGAAACAAATCTCCTAACAACATTTAACTTAGGATAGAAAAAGCAGGCAATCAATCACAACTAATCAAACTTCATTATAAACACATAGGTTTATATACAACACTGGATTGTTTACAAAATAGACAGGCTCAACAAAAAAGGAATTGTCCTAAGACCAACTAGTCAGACACGTTCGCCGATCCTTTGGCCTCCACCTCCACAATTGTCCATGGCTTCGAGTCCTCCACGACCGTCATCTAAGGACTTGAAAATATTATCCCACAATCGGGATGAGACAATGTCTCAGCGAGTCCTACCCTCTAAGACTCGATTAGGAAGAAAATACGCCTCTGAGCATTCTACCCACACAAATAGGACATAAGACTTACCTCACCTTCGATCCTTCTTGCAAGTTAGTACAATTCAATATCAATCAATCGATCCAATCGATCGATACAACCAAACCATCAATCCATTCACTCAATTAATTCACTTAGATCGAAAACATCGATCAATTGACTAAGTCGATTACATGTCATTAAGACCACTCTCTAGTCATCCCAAGAATTCCAACTCAAATCTTACTCCCGGATCAACGAGCCAAACTTAATTAATTCTCCATTATAAACCACGGTCCAAAGGACATGACTTATCCTTAGGTGGCAAATTACGGCCCAATGGGCGCAACCTTTAATAGGTAGCAGATTATGACCTTATCAGGCGCGACCCTTATCGGGTGGCAATTTACGGCCCAACGAGCGCAATCTTTATTGGGTGGCAATTTACGGCCCTAGTGGGCATGACCAATTCCCAATTCGATGGTATATCACGATCCAACAGGGCACAACCGAGCTTCGATGATTTTCTAAATCCACTCACAACCTTTCACAATCAAAATCTAATCGAATAACAACACTAAAAAGATTTTGGATGAATCCCCACATAAACATCCATTCAATCAATCAATACAAACTGGTCCTACCAACCACTCACGGTGCCAAAAACCGACACCGGGTATTTTCAAGTTAAATACCAAAACTTCTCCAATTTCATTCAACTCCACACTTTTGGAATTATTAACCATAATCATTAATCACTTAATTTCTCAATTTAAATATACAATTAGCACAAACTGACCACACTAACGTGATCGCGCAAAATTCTAACGACCGAGCCATCCGGCAAAATTTTCGAAATGATTAAATAATTAAATTTAATTACGAAAATTAAATAATTAAATATTATATTATAATGATATCATTTAATAAAATAATATTTATAATTTCGAAATAATTAATTAGGGCTTAAACAATATTACACTAATTTAATCATACAATTAGCCCTAATTAAACATCCATTAAACTAATCATACAACTAATCTAATTTACATTAAAATAATCTAATCTAACCACCTAAACCTAATTAGACTAATCTAAACACCCCTTAAGCATAATTAACTTACTAAGTAGGGATTATAGGATAAATTCACCAGTTTTGCGCGCCGGTGAGTTCATGGCGACCACGACGCCAATGCGGTCAATAAACCCCAAAGCGGCGACACCAATGGAGGCTGGGAAGGGCTTGAAAATGGGCCACAAAGTCTCCAAAACCTTGCTGTCTTCTGCTTTTGATCTAGGCTGAATTGCGAGAGAAGAAAACAAAGAACTTCAACAAAGCAAAAACGGGCCGATACGAGCTCCGGCGAGTGGGTGGTTGGCAACCAGCGGCTCCCGGAGGTCAAGGGAATCTTATTGGAGGTTAGGATGGGCAAAGAAAGGGTCGGAAAGGGGAGAAACAGAAAGAAAACGCGAAACAAAGGCGGAGCGGGGGCGGAACCGGGCGGTCCGGCGGACCGGTGGCTTCGCGTCGCCGTACAAGACGACCGGAGAATCTTTTCGGAGATCGTGAGGTGCTCCGGTACGGGTTGGGTGTGCTCGTCACGGTGGTGGGTGGAGCATTGGCTGATTCTCACGGGAAGACAACTTTTAACTCGAATCTTTGGCGAAAGGTCATCTAGAGCAAAAACTAGAATGAGGGGAAAATAGAGGAGGAAATGGGGTCTGATGGGCATGCGACGGTGGAGGGCTAATGCTGCTTGGTTCCTCTGGTTTTTGCTGAGCTTCTCTTCTTCAACAACAATGGAGAAAGCCTTGGATTAAGAGAGAAGAAGCTGCTGAAGAGTGGGGGGTCTCCTTGGGCTCTCTAGAGCTCAACACTTGCCATCTTCTCATTGGCTTTGCCCCCACCATGACATCACATGACCTCAGCCACTCTCTCTCCTCCAATCTTCCTCTACAAGCTTGGCAATAGGTGCAAAATGTGGTGTGCCATGGGAGCTACGAATTTTGGACATCCCCCTCTTCAATCCATTCAATTCTCTCTCAATTCCATCCAATTAAAGCTCAATAAAATCAGTCCACGCGTCCTCGACCTTCTTATGACTTTTCCCCGTCAAATGATCCAACTTGCATCCCATAGATTCGATCAAAAATGGCCATCTAACAATCTCAAACAAAAACGACCTTACTTTGCTTTTCCGCCAAAAATCTCAATTTGTAGAAAAATCTTATGAGGATGAGTCGACGTTCCTAAAACGAATTGTGACTTAACAAAACTTCCAATTTCTGTAATTGGGTTCAATTTTATGGTTAATTTCAATTTGGCGTGACTTTAGCGCGTCCTAATCTATCGGGTAGCTTTTAGGAATTTTCAGTGCAATTGACCTGTGGTTGATTATTTTCAAGCCACAAAGTGCATCTTCGATACATTGGCAACTCTCAGTTGTCGTAGAAATCCTAAGGTTTCGATTACGGACATAGGGTACCCAAAATAACAGAAGAATCAGTCTAGTGTCGGTCGACAAAAATATTGCAATCAGGTGGAATCACCCACACTCTAATCACATATCTTAGTCGAATCGACCTATTACTGATCTCTGTTCGATTTCGCAGTATCGTAATGATCCTTGCAGATTAATACGGTCGAGTAGCCGATTCCTGGTTGAATTCTCAAGTCTATTGCGTTTAGATTCCTTAACGGCTTCACCTGATAGACTAGTTATCTCGTGAGTGGCCAACTCAGAGAAGAAAGCTATAAACGTGAAGATGAAATGTCCAACTTATTCAATTGAAACCAAAATCGTAAGATCGGGATGTCACACAATAGGTCGGATTTGTTTCGCTCGGAGGAACACACGTGACTTTACTCTAAGTTGCTAAAGCGGGGGGTGATCAACCCTAGAAGTGTGGATTTTGATTTTCTTGATTCTCTGAATGTTAAGCTGCGAGAGAAATTCACTCTTCTTCAACTAGAACGGTTTTGTTCTAAGACGATAGAGGCTTATGCTGAACTCACTGCTTACTTCTATTCTAATCTAAGTTTCTTGGATGCGAATAGATTTTCATTCAGTGTTCGAGATCAGGACTATGTAGTTGACATGGACACATTGGCTGATGTGATTGTGTGGCATCTTAGAATTTCATGTCAACCCTTAGATGTGCTGTGATCCATGAATAGGTGATGGAAGCACCATCAATTTATATTGTAGCCATTAGATCCATGATTTGCAATAAGATTAAGGCCGAGCTTTTAAATGGGTAATTATTTGATAGGAAAATTCTATTCGTGGCCATGTGTTTTATAAAGTTAGAATTTATTGATTTATGATTTCAAGTTTTATGGCCAAGTGAATAACGGTAATTAAGTATTTATATGAATGGGTAATTAGGTGATGATTAAATGGGAAAAATTAGATAAAAGTGGGCCAAAATTCTTAGGCCAAGACCAGCCCACAAGACCCCACCATTCGGCCATTTAGGCCTGGCCCGCGAAGCCCAAAGGAGGAGGGGCTGCCGTTGACCAAGGGAAGAGAGGGATGGACGGAGAGGCCCGGCCCAAAAGGAAGGCCCATCAACCTGCATGTAAATCCCCAAGTGGCAAGAGAAGCTTGCCAAGTGTTTTTCCCTTAGAGCCAAGTGGCATTAGCCATACAAAATCAAATGATTGCAAATCATTGAGGGGAAAGGAAAGAGAAGGGGGTGGATTGAGAGAGAGAGAGAGAGAGAGAGAGAGTGAAATTGACAGAGGGAGAGTGACTATGCGAGAGAAAGAGAGGAAGAGAGAAAGCGGGCGTGCGAGAGAGAAAGAGAGAAAGGAAGAAGGAGGAGGTTCGTCGCCGCCGTCGAGCTGCCGAGTCCCGCCGTCGAGCCCGCCGTTTGCTTGCTGTGTTTTGCTTGGATTAGAGGCAAGTAGAGTCCATTGATCTACCCTTTGCTTGTTGTGTTTTGTGTGTGATGAATGGTGAATTTCGGATGTGGATGAAGTGTGAAATTTCGAAGTTATAAGAGTTGTATTCTAGCCTAGTATTCTGTTTCTGGAAAAACAGTCCGACCTTTGGTGTTTTCGTGAGTTGCATGCAATGTTCTAGTTGGAATCTGACTTTGACTTCTTGATGAAAGTTGTAGAGGACTTCTTGGAGAATAACATATCAAAATTTGAGAGGAAATGAACAAGTATAGGTTGGTGAAACCATTTTTCTTTGAAGAAAGTAGATCTGGAAACCGTTATGCTGACCTAGTGCGATTCTATGAATTTTATAAAATTATCCAGTCCGAATATGATTTCATGTTCTTGTTAAGAGTTGTATAAAAAGTCTTGCGGAGTAACATACTAAAAATTTGAGGATAAAATAACTAGTATTGATTGGGGAAAACGATTTTCTTTGAAGAAGATAAATCTGGACAGTGAACCGAGAGTTAGGGAGAGTTATAAAATTTATATTTTTTAATCCAGAAGGAATTTGACTTTGATTTCTACATGATAATTTTACCTCTAGATCTCATAAATGACATATTAAAATCTCAGAATTTTCAGAGTTCATTTAAGGGTTTAATCGAAATTATTTCCGAAATTGTGTAAAAGTGGTGCTGGAATTTCTTTTGCTGTGATGTGTGGATCTATGCGATTGATGTGGAACCTTCTTGACCTGGTGTTCTTCACAAAATATCTTCCTTTGGATCTTTTTGACATCATGTTAAATTTTCAGAATTTTTTGAGATTTTTTACTAATTTTCCAACAATTTTTACTAAAGAGGTGCATTCTGTTTTGCCCGAAAATTGGTTCTATTTTCAAAAACCAATGAAGTTCTTTATGAAATGTGATATTGTGGGTGTTGTGTGCACTGCATAAATGGTGACATTGGGCATATTATATGACATCATAAGCTGGTTGAGATCTTTGATATTGTTGCATCAAATGCCATGTTGAAAATGAGACATATATGTGATATGCATTGAGATGATGATGATCCCGTCGGAGGTGTGAGCCGACGATGCCCCGAGAGTGTCGGGATGCCCGGAGGTTTGTGCCGGATGCCCGGTTGTGTCATGATACATGCCCGGAGGTTTGTACCGAATGCTCGGTTGTATCATGATGCATGCCCGGAGGGTCCTCGGGAGTTTCGAGATGCCCGGTGGTATACGGTACGTAATGTCTAGGGGAAATGCCTAGTTGTATGGCGGTACATAATTCCGAAAGCCCTGGAGGTTTGTGCTGGGGGATTCCTCGTGATGCTAGTTGGGATGCGAGATGCCCGGAGGTTTGTGCCGAATGCCCGGAAGTTTGTGTCGGAGGCTCCTCACGATGCCAGGATTGGGTGTGAGCGATAAATTGTGGGATGTAAACATTGGTCCTTGAAAGAAAAATAATGAGATCCTTGTGAAAGATAAAGATTGAAATTGAATCATGTGCATGAGTGTATGCATGTGGCATGATGCATGATCTGCTTGTGGAAGTAAATTGATGTTGTTTGACATTACGAATGTGATCATAAAGGCATGAATGCATCTGATGGGATGTATACATGATAGCATGGATGATATGAATCATGAGTATGTATGTGCATATGGCATGGAATGAACCTCATGAAACTACAAGCATGAATGCATGGTGGTATATGCATGATGGCGTGGCAATATATGCACGACCGCATGGTGATGTATGCTCGATAGCATGGATGATATATGCTTTACTTGTGATATCTTGATTGTCTTGTTTGTTGCATTGTGTAGTTTGATGGATTTTACTGTTGAATGGTTGTACTCACTCCTTTGGGGACTAACATTTCTGATTGAGCGATGCCTCTAGCACCTCATGCGTGGGACATTTTATGGTTTATAATCCGATGTAGAGGTCGAGTGCTCGAAGCACCCTTGCGTTGGTGTTCATGGTCTGGTGTTTATCCGCGTCCATGTTTTGGTCATGTACGATGTGGGCTTACCTGATGGTCTCGTTGTACAAGAGTTTTTGTCTGTCCATGTTCGCCGAGATGGGAGGACGATGGGGATGCTGCCGTCGCCGCCGACCAATGCACCAAGATGGGTGTGATAGGAGCGTGTGACTGGTGGTGGTTGACATTTTTTGGGATGGCGGACGCTAGCTGATGGATAGATGTTCACGTTTGATGTATAGTCGGGTTTCTTTTTTAGTATCACCGAGCTTAGTTATAGTCTTGGCCCTTTTTGTTATACACACTTGTGAAATCCATCTTAGTATGTAAATAAAAGTGCTTTGGCCCTAAAATGCATATATTTATGAAAGGTTGTAGTTGGTGTGTATTGCATCATATTATTTAGTTTGTGTACGGGTTTGGGGAGATGATAAGTATGCTTCCGTTATATGAATTGTGCTGGGACCGATCTAAAGGATGCAAACCCCCAGGTTGTATGGACCCGCTGCAATTAAAATGGTATCAGAGTGGAATGTTACGGGGACTAGTGATAGGTGAGTAGGATGTGGCAACCCTAGCGAATCGGGGGCCGTGTCGAGGGGTACCACAGATTAGGGTAGAAAGAGGGAAATTACAATCAATTAATGTGTCTATTGGATGTGCGACGGTAGAGCTTGTTTGGGATGGAATGGCGAAAGGACGAATTTCATATTTGAGGATGAATGCCTTAAATATTTTGCTTCACAAGATAGTGATCAACTGCCTCAGACCTAAATCGACTTCGAAGACTGATGTTTCCAACTCGGAGGCAAAGTTGATGTATGCCATTAATGCTGGCAAAAAGTTCTCTCTTCCGCACACTATCATGTTCCATATGTACAGAACGGTGGTGAAAGACAAGGGTCAACTTCCTTACTCAGCACTTGTCACTAAGTTATTCAGACATTTGAATATTCAGCTTCCCAGGATTCTATGTATTCGAACCTGCGATCAAATGGTGGTGGGACTGAAAATGGTTTTCAAAATGCGTCTGAAGGAACTTAACAAGGCTCTGGAGCGATTTAAGGAGAAAGCCACTGTCAAGACTCACCCAGTCTCTTCAACTACAAAACGGAAAGGGAAGGAGCCCATGACTGCTCCATCCAGGAAAAGAAAAGCACTCATTTTGGAGGATGAAGAAGATGATGAAGATATTACCATTTCTGCTCTTAAAAGTTTACATCGTTCTGTTCTAGAGACAGGATCAAAACAGAGAAGAGTTCAAACAAAGGAGTGGAGAGAGAGAATCAATGGAAAAAGAAGCAGGGGAAGAAAGGATTGCAGGAGAAGAAGAAGGCAGAGATGAATAAGACGAAACAGAGCATGAAGAGTACTTCTCACCACCTGAAGGCAATGAAACATGAGGAGTTGCTAAGAAAAGAGATACATCTTCAATTGCTGTTACTAGTGAAGGTGTTAGTTGTTCACCTGTAGATCCAAAAGAAGGTCATAAGGTTTCATCGCAAAATCTAAGTGATCATGCTGACTTGCCATCATCTGCCAATACACCTACTGATCGTGCAGAAGCTAGCACTCAGATTGATAATTCACCAGACTTTCAAAGACTGCTTGATATTCTTATGGAGATGCGAGGACAGATTTATGCCCTGGGATGCGAAGTTCAGAACTTGCAGAATGCAGGTCAAGCCTCTTCAGTTTCCTTACATGATCAAATACATGCCCTTGCTCTTCAAGTTCAAGCAAATGCCAAGGGTGAAGATGTGGCTCAACTGAAGGAGGATTTGAAAAAGCTGGAAGGGATTGTCCAGTCAATGAGAGATTTCCAGTTTGTTCGCGTTCCAAAGCAATCCTAATTCCATTCTCTTTTCGTCTCTACCTTTTTAATGCTGACAAAAAGGGGGAGAGATGTTGCAGATTTGAGATTTAACTCTTGACTTTTTGATTGACTTTACTTTTGTTTGGTTGTTTGGTTGTGACTGGATTTGATTTGGATTGTTTGATCGTTTAAATGTTTGCTGCAGTATTTTAAGCACTGTTGGTATTTCATGGCAAATATAGTTGTTTATTTACAGGACTAACTTATTTCTTGTGGATGCAGATTTAATGCTGTCTCTACTAAGCTAATTATATTTTGAGATATCCATGTTTGCTTGAGTATTGTTTTGCAGGTCAAAGATATCCAAATCTACAGGAAAGTTTTGTTACCATAAAAAATGGGGAGATTGTTGGAGAAAACTTCATTGCGTGTTTTGAAGTTTACAAAACGTTTCCATCAGTCTAGTCTGAAGACTTGTAGACTCTTTCGTCAAAGTCTAAAGATCGTCAAACTACCAAACTCAAGATCTAAAGTCTATCCTCATTGACAGTTTCTAGAGTCAAAGAAGACTTATCCAGAATTAAGTATTTCTTTAAGGATTTGATTCTATCGACTAAAGAAGATTTCTTGGCTGGATATAGCATTTTGGAATCCATTATTCATCTTGAGATTGATTCAGGCATTTTGGATCCGTTGATTGGCGAAGTATACTTGGAAGGTTCGACTTATGGAAACCTAGATCCTGATTGTATGGGCGAGCAAGATTGGTGGGCTATCATTATATTTCTTAAATAACTCGAAATCTCCCTAATTGATTCTGTCCAATAGGTAGATTGAAAGAGCTCCTTTGGTAAGTGCCAACGGTTGTGATGGCATGAAGGAGTATATAAGGAAAACATTCCAGTTGTTCAAGTTTGTGTGCACGATAGAAAAATTCCAAAGCCACGAAGCTTATTGTTCTTTATCAATTCAATTGTTGAGCGTGAACTTGTACTCAAAAGAGAGTTTATACTTCTGTGAGACCTTAAGGAAGTGTAGCAGAGTCTCTACACTGTGGAATCAAGGAAGAGCTATACTGTAACAAATCTTTTGATTCTTAGTGAAATCCAGCTAGTGGGCTGTCAGTGCGGAAGAGTAGACGTAAGCTTGGATTAAGCCGAACCACTATAAACCTTGTGTTGTTATTCTCTTCCCTAAGCTCTTTTACTTTGATCGTAACTCTATTTGATTATTATAGTCTAATTTCTTTTCCATAATCTATTGTTAAACAGAGTTGGTTTAAAAGCAAAATTATAAACTTTACTCTGCAAAATTTGTTTTCGCACCTGTTCACCCCCTCTAGGTGCTCATACTATCTTTCACAGGGAGCACACTATTTGTTGGTCCAAGCTTTAAGATGAAAAAGACAAGAGTTGACTTCAGTTGCTACTCGTTCAAGACATCGTCCCATGCAGCACTTTCTACAGCTTGACATCACCACCAAAGCCTTGTTGTTCCTTAAATTCTCGATCTCCATTTTTGCAGGTTTCTAGGTGAGCGACTAATGAGTAATTGACGATTTTCACCGGTTCCTAGTCGAGCACCGTAATTGCCCATTATATCTGGTCCTCTTTGCCTCACCGAACCTCGCCGGAGCTCGCACAATCGAGACCAACACGAAAGGGGGCCGCTGCCCTTGCCCCGTCCTTAGCCGCGCCAAGCCTCAATCGATGGTCCATTCAACTGTTCAGATTTTGAAAAAAATTCCAATTTAGGTAGAGATTTATTTTATTTTTAGGTAGATTTATTTTATTAGGTGGATTTATTTTATCTTATTTTAGTTTTTGATATTTTGTCTCTTTATTTGAAATATTTCTCGATGCCTAATTGAAATTCCCGATGCACTGCTCAATTCACAAGCGCACGCCAATTTTTATTCCTTATATAAGGCTTTAGATGGAATAATTAATCATGCGGGAGTAAAATTGATATCTTGATCTTTAAGGCTTAAGATCAATTTATCAATTTTATTAAAGAAATAATCAAGTTTGAATCTAAATTCGAATGATGGATAATATTTTTGATGATCATGGATGATTTGGTGCTTATCTTTTGGTTGTTTTGTTTATCCCAAAAAAATACAGAAAAATTGCATTTGCGTTCCATGTAGATTAGAATTGATTGCATGATAGGTTAATTAGATTTTTTTAAAATGTATGTTTAGATGGTATCTAGGTTAGATAATATCTTTTTGAATTCAATTGCACGACGAGATAATTTTCTAAGTTAAGATAGGATTTAGATTAGTCTATTCCTAACTTAAAATAGATAATATCTCATTTTAGTTAGATTTTTTAGTAATTTTAATTACGAATTTTTATATAAAAAAATACAAAAAAAATCATGCCCATGTCATCTACAATTAGGTTCATGAAATACATGTCATTTAATGATTGTTGCTAGGTCCATTCGATTAGAAGTTGCATGTCATTAGAATTAGGTTATTTGGTTAATTTAGATTGCACATTTAGTTATTGGACAAGTTTCATTTCGAATTTCATGGAAAAGGAAAAAAGGAAAACTTAAAGTTAGGGCATTCTTTGCACGTCATTACATACTAGGGTAGGATTGCATGTTTAATTTTATTTTCTACTTAGTCATAGTTAGAGATAATTTTCTTTAGGATAGACTGCATGCTTATATTTTATTTATGTCATCTAGCGTAGGTCATATTGCCATGCCATATAATTGCATGTTAGGTTAGAAGCATTGCATTGCATATAAATTAGATTCTAATTGAATAAGTGAAAATAAAAATTGAGTGATTGTGTGTTAATTAGAAATCATATCTAAAACTGTCGATATGAATTCTGATTTAACATTGCAGATGCTTTCGTTACTATGAGGTAAATCCTGCAATTTATTCACTGCTTTATTTGGGTGTTAAATTGGTGGTTTACATATCCGCATGACCACCTCCCATGTTAGGGAAGTGAATTAAAATCAATTGAAGCTATCTGCAAAACATTTCTCGAAATAAAAGAGAAAGGTACCGAAAGGGCGTTAGAGGAATCTAGCGTAATTAAGTCCCCGAACTCACAATCTCGATTCGCATAAGTTAAGTAAATCTCCCGTTACTTTACTTAGGTTTCTAATCGACTCACCAAAAAATAGATTAGTGGCGACTCGATGAAAAAATCATTTGCATGTTAATAATTTGAACCGAAGTCGTGAATTGGTATGGGTTTGGGAGAGCTCGAGCTAAGTCTAGACATAGTAATCCATTAGCCAAATCTTAGGTGGTGCACCCGAAAATTTGGTCGCGACAGGTTGACGACTCCGCTGGGAAGTTGAGTTAAAACTCTTAGTGGACTTAAGCCAATTTTCTCTTTATTTGAAAAAAAAAGTTTTTGTTTGGCAGCGAGGATTTCAGGTACGTCCCTAACATCTAAGGTGTTAAATGTTCTAATAGATTGGGAGATATAAGGAGAGTAGTGATTGTTAACCTTTGTCTTGCAGGTTAGAGTTAGGAATGTATGGTTTACCTTCAAACTATGAAGTGTTGCTTGATATAAACTATCCTACATGCCTTGCATCTTACACTACACTTTTGCACACATAACCTGCTGCTAGACCTAGGCCGCACTAGGATACATAGGATGGTATTGAGTTGGATACGACTTCAACCGCGTAATAGAGGTTGCCCAACTCAATCTTGAAAGCTTTTTCTTAGTGTCAAGAATGTTTACCTCTGCCCGCGAGACTACATCACATTGGGGTATCATTTTTGACTAAGCCGGAGTTAGGAGGACTTGACTTAGTATGCGAGGCTGCAACTAGTCATCCCACCCTGCTAACTTCACTTTGCTAAGCCTGTCTAGAGTAGAAATCGAACCCCACATTTCATGTGCTTGTCTATGTGGTTGCCGTCGATTTTTCTTGGTGAAGTAAGTCTTCTATCTCTATACCATGCAATTTATTTTGTCGTGCTTTTAGTTGGTCCATGACAATTTAGGTCAATCATTGATTTAACTCATTTGTCAATTAGAGATGAAATGAGAAAATTGTTATGCAATGAATCATTTGGAAAAAAAAAAAAATCGGAGAATTTGTTTTCAATTCATGTCTAGGAAATTTGATTCTTGCTAGGGTGTCCTATTTTTATTTTTCTAGTTATTTTTAGGAAATTCCCTTCTTGCGCGAACTTTTCACGAAAAAATGAAAATCCACAAAATGCATTCATTTAGTGTGATTTTTTTTAAATTGCACGTTTAATCATGTGTCAATTTTAATTCTGAATTTAAAAAAAAAATTCTTAAAGCTTGTAACAGATTAAACCTGTTTGTTTGCCTAACTCATTTACTTCTTATCTCAGAGCATAATCTTATCACTTGTTATGACAAGGGACATTTGAAAATAGCGTATCAAGTTTCAATGATCATAAACATGACTCGTGATCAACGGCTTAGAATGCACTTGCAATGAAAAAAACATATTTAGGGCAGGTAAAAGAAGACCATCATTCTCCAGTGGAAAATTCTGAGGGCAAGTTTGCTCCAAATTACAGCAGCCCATATGTGGTGAATAAGGTACTTCCTGGAGGTGCCTTGATCCTAGCGGAAATCGATAGTCGTGAGTTTTCCACTCTAGTTAATTTCGATGATGTCAAAAGTATTACCCATGAAAGAATTTGCCATGTCATGTTTTGAACTGCAAGCATTTTTATGATGAATAAATTGCCTCAATGAGTTGCAAATTCAATGGTCCAAATTTGTTACAAATCTTGCATGTTTTCCTTGATGAATTATGTGAGATAAATTGAATCTGTCAAATGGGATACTTTGGAATGACGAAAGGCAAGCCTTATTCCATACACTGTTTCATACACTAATCCCCAGTGAGTTGTGTGGAAAAATTCCATGCCTACGAGGAAAAGGGTGATCTCGCGAAGGGTATGTTAACCGAGGTGATGAGAGGTAGTTTCTTCTTCTACCGAAACACTATAGGTATACCCATTGTTTAGCTTTTTGAGCCCACACACATGTAGAGCTTTTTAAATTATCCCTATCAAGGATTGTCCCATATTGGGACAAAATTTGAAATGAATGATAGGAATTTTCTTACTCACACTTGTATTAATCTTCGAGTATTGCTTTTGCAGTGTAACTTGTACGATAATTTGAAGTGCCTTAGGACGATGAAGAGCAA
This sequence comes from Eucalyptus sideroxylon x Eucalyptus melliodora, assembly GCA_016097485.1. Lineage (NCBI taxonomy): Eukaryota > Viridiplantae > Streptophyta > Magnoliopsida > Myrtales > Myrtaceae > Eucalyptus > Eucalyptus sideroxylon x Eucalyptus melliodora. The sequence goes on from CM027826.1 coordinate 29,677,810, forward strand.
TTCTTTCTTTATCCTATACACTTTATCCATTGCATAGCCCACTTGAGCCTATGAATTCATTTCATATTAAACCTAGTTAGTGATCATCCCCCACCGGGGTAAGGCAAAGAAAAGAAAAATTCAAGTAGCATGGTGTATAATGATAAAAGATGGAGGCTGTGTAAATCCAAAGAATAAGTGCAAAAAAGGGGCATGAAAAAGCAGTATGCCTAGTAAAAGTAAGGCCAATGCCCAGAAAAGAAAAAGTCAAACATTGGTTGGAGTCGTACCCCTAACAAGGTGGTACTAAAAACTCAAATGCTGAGATGTTACACTCAATGGAGTTTCGATATGGAGAAAAGCTTCGATAGTGGAGAAGAAAATTGGTGGAAATGTCAAGATGATCACCAACTTTGACCCCGTAAACACTTTTTGAGCCTAATGATCCTTTTGTTTCTCAACCCATGAACCAATCTTGCATTACATTCCTTGCAAAGTCTCTTGAGATTAAGGTAGTTGAATTAACATAAAAGTTTATATGTTTGAAAGCATCACTTGAGGAAGTGCGAGTAAGGCAATTTCTACCTCATTTAGCATGTTTCTTGACTTGTAAACCCCAAGATGATTGCGGAATATCACTCATTTTTCAATAGCCTCGACTCAATGAGTCCATTTTGTTAAGCCATTGACCAAGCCCATATTACGGTCCCTATTAAAGACCTCTCAGATTGATAAGGTCGTACCAATTGTGAGATTGCTCGGACCTTTGTTTGGCATGACAATGGTGAGATGGAGAAATTGTTGAAATCCTGCATCAAAGGTCAGGATGAAATGGCCATTTTAATGAGGATGAGTGAAAAGTTCTTTCAAACTGAAAGATCCTTCATTTTACACATCCATGAAACTCATGTGTTTAGATTGGAATATTATTTTGAAATCTTTCCTAATGGAAATTAGGTGATGCAAGATTGATAGAAATCATCACACATGAACCTCACTTGAATTAATGCATGTTTGTGATTATAAATGCATGTTGCCTCTCCTACAACCATGTTTTGCAGGAGACATATCCCCCAAGAGCAGAGATGTTACTAGGTAAGTATATCTCTATCCATACCTTAAATACTTGTTATTGCACATATATTCCCTTTTGAGTATGCTGACACTCGATTGAGTTGTCCCCTAAATATTTTTCTCCAAACTCAATCTGATTAAGGCGACCGAAGAAATGTTTGAATCTTGGTCAGATGATCTATGTTGCAACGCTGGGCGACTGAAGAAAGGTTCGGGTCGTAGCCAAGGGAAACCCCGTTTAGGCGACCTAAGAAAGGTACGGGTTACTAGAAAAGCAATTTCCCCATTCAGGCGACCGTAGAAAGATATGGGTCTTGGAAAATCAATTTTTTTCGTTAAGGCAACCGTAGAAAGGTATGAGTCCTAGGAAAGCATTTTCCTTACAAAACCTTGCTGTCATACTGGGTGGACCGTAGAAAGGTACGAGTCTTGGACATGTAACACCAACTATCTTGAATCACTCTACCCTCCTTGAAGGTAAGATATTCCAGGTAGATAATTTTGACATCTCAGTTTGGATGTGGATGTCTCAATTCTTTTCGTTGAACATTTCACTCTAGATGTGAATGTTCTTCGATCTTCCTCGTTATACCTTAGTCTGGATCTAGGTATTTCGAGCTTCAAAAAATCATGGCATCTCAGTCTGGACCTGGATGTCTTAATTATTTTCATTTAAACATTTCACTTTTGATGTGAATGTTTTTTAATCTTTCTCGTTATACCTTAGTTTGGATCTAGGTATTTCGAGTTAAAAATTTTGACATCTCAATCTGGATTTGGATGTCTTAATTATTTTCATCTAAACATTTCACTTTGGATGTGAATGTTTTTCGACCTTTCTCGTTATACCTTAGTCTGGATCTAGGTATTTCGAGCTTAAAAATTTTGACATCTCAGTCCGGATCTAGATGTCTTAATTATTTTCGTTTAAACATTTCACTTTGGATGTGAATGTTTTTTCAACCTTTCTCATTATACCTTAGTCTAGATCTAGGTATTTCGAGTGCAAAAATTCATGACATCTCAGTCTAGACCCAGATGTCTTGATTATTTTCATTTAAACATTTCACTTTGGATGTAAATGTTTTTCGACCTTTCTCAACCTTAGTCGGATTTAGGTATTTTGAGTTTCAAAATTTTAACATCTCGATCTGGATCTAGATGTCTTAATTCTTTTCGTTAAACATTTCATTCTGAATGTGAATGTTTTTCGATCTTTCTCGTTATACCTTAGTTTGGATCTAGGTATTTCGAGTTTAAAAAAATCTTGACATTTCAATCTGGATCTGGATGTCTCCATTCCTTTTGTTGAACATTTCACTTTGGATGTGAATGTTCTTCTCCATCTCAATGTCTCAATTTATTACCTGTTAGACTCTTCAAGGAACCTGAGTGAAAACTATGTAGTTGTGGAGAAAATGAGGATTTATCATGTACCTCAAGATGCTCTACTGCACTGATTGGTAAGTAACTGTAGGTACGTTCCTTTCTTTCGTATCATGCATTTGCATTAGCATTTCCATGCATCATATAAATTACATTTTAAAATGGGATTCATTTTTCGACCAAAAAAAAATCATTCATTGCATGTGCATGGCCAAAATTTAAGTTTCAATTTGTCTTTGAATGCAACCTCTACGAGCTCACCTTCAAACTTCAAAGAGGGGCAGCTACTGACACCTAAATTTTGACGATCCGATTAGTTGTTTATTGCATAGAAAATTAGGGGTTAACTTTATCCTTGAAAAAATAGTAATTGTATAGTATATAGTTTTAGGTGCATTTATTTTTAATTTACATTTTTTGCATTTATTTATTGGACCAAATAATGGATGGGTCCGAATTGATGGTTCGAACTTTAATTTAATGAGTTGGGCTATGAAGGGAGCAAATCAGCCCAAGCCCATATCCTCGGGGAGATTTTACAAATTTATCTTTATGAGAATTCAAAAGCAAATATTGCGTTTGGAAAATAAATCTCCGTGGATATGGATTTTGGAAAAATTAAAACCCTAATCCTTGGCCTATAAATAGATTATTCGCGTAGGGTTTCAAAAGGCCACATCACATTAAATACATGGCTACACAATACGGAAAGAACGGCAAGATGTACAGAGAGAGATCGTGAGCACTCTTGAAGACTGAAGAGGGTGATGCAACGGGTGTTGTTTGTAGTCATCCTCGTGAGTGCGATCTGACAATTTAATTGGACGTCCACTCATAAAAGGAGGCTAGGATCTCAACACAAAAGCCATGAGAAAGAAAGGCAGCCAGGCCTTTCTCCGTGCCGCACCCATGACAAACCCAGGAGATCCTCATGACGCCGTCCTATGACATCCTTGCTACTATCTGCGACAACGATCGAGCCCGCTACCTCATCCCACGACAGCTCGAGCCAACATCGATAATTTTGTTGTGCCCCAAAGCCATCAAGCGTCACCCACTCCAACCGAGCTTTTGTCTTTCACCTTTTGCAGCATTTGCAGCGCTGTGTTTCATCGTGCATCGCTCCAGTTGACATGTCACCAAATCTGGGTCAAATTCTTTGAACTCTTCGATGAATTATTTGTAGGTTGACCTATGAAGATTGTGACTTTGTGTGACCTTCAGCAACATCCAGCAAATTCATAAGTGCCAAAATTTGGGAGCGCACTATTTGTTGGTCCAAGCTTTAAGAGGAAAAAGACAACATGTGGCACCCCCGATTCACCTGAGGTCGCCATAGGTGATCTCTCTTAATTACTCAATCTCATATAACTTCACTGACCGATACCCTTTGACTAAGGATTTTTTTTTTTTGAAAGCGGTCCCAGCACAACTTATTAGCAAAAGCATAAATAAGTCTCACCATCTCTCCCTCCAATAACCATAATGCAATACACACCAACTACGCACCATAAGAAAACATAATGCCGATTCACTCTTATTTATATTTTCATGATGGACATCAAGGTCGATACAACAAAAAGGCCAAGGTTTTAACTATACTTGGCTACCACCCAAAAGGGACTCGATTCTACATCGAAAATGTACCACCCTCCATCAACGAGCGTCGGCTATCTCCAAAAAGTGTCAGCTTCCAACAACTATACACGCCATCATACCCAATCTGGTGCATTGGGTGGCGGCGGCAATAACATCCCTAACATAACTCCATCATGTTGAACATGGACAAATAAAAACTCCTAGATGACCGGGCCATCAGCTCGACCCACATCGTACATCACCAGGACACGGACTCGAACAAAAACTAAACCAAGAGCACCGACACAGACATGCTCAGTACACTCCACATCCACATCAGTAGGTATGCCATAGTAAGTACCGTGTGCAACCAGCAGCAAAGGCATCTTTCTAATCTGAAATGTTAATCCCCAAAGGGGTGAGTACAACCACTCAGCAGTAAAGATCCACCACACTACTCAATGCGTCAAACAGAACAATCAAGAATAAAACACATATCATTCATACATTCAAGCATACCTTACCTTATAGCCATGTATATATATATCCATGCCATATGTGCATATACCACCATGTACTCATCATCAAGCATTCATGCATATATCCATGCCCACCATGCACTCATCATCAAGCATTCATGCATAATAATGCGCACGATACAATCTCAATTTTTATCTTTCCAGGGACCAGTATTTTCATTCCACAATTTATCGCTCGTATCCAATTTAGCATCACGAGGAACCTCCGGCACACACCTCCGGGCATCCGGCATACACACTCCGGGCATCTCGTACCCCAACTAGCGTCACGAGGTATCCCCCCGGCACACACCTCCGAGGCTTTCGGCACCCCCACACTCCGGGCATCCCAACACTCCCGGGGCATTGTCGGCTCACACCTCCGACAGTCTTGTTATTTTCTCATGTTATATTCACACATGTATCTCAATTTCAACATGGTATTTGATGCAATAATATCAAAGATCTCAACCAACTTTTCATGAAATATAACATGCCATATGTCATCACATATGCAGCAGAATCAACCACTCAAAGTATTAAATCACATGGATAATTTCATTCATTTTTCAAAACACATCAATGTTTCGGATAAATCAGAATGTATTCCTCTAATTAAAACTCCAGAAAAATTAGCAAATGACCTTAATAAATTCTGAAAACTTGACACATCATAGACAAGACCTAAAGGCAGATATCTCATGTATAACTCCATGCCAAAAGAATCTCACACAAAACAGTATGGTCCATGCATCATAGAATTCAAAATTTTAATATTTCAGCTTGCACAGTTTCGGGAGTAATATAAATTAAATACCCAAATGAACTCCAAAAATTCTGAAATTTTTACATGTTATAGAAAAGTCCTAGAGGTAAATATCCCATGAGAAATAAAAACCCAAATCGTTCTAATTTAATAGATATAGACAATTATTTCCCCCCGTTCTCAGTGTCATCTTTTCCAGATTATCATCTTTCAAAAGAAACTCATTTCACCGACTTAAATATGTTCATTTCTTCTAAAGTTTTATTATATTATTCCTCAAAATATTACCTACAACTTTCATTAAGGACACATGATCAAATTTTAATTGTATGATTTTATCAAAATCACGAAATCATACTGGGTCGAAGTAACGTTTTTCCCAGATCCAGTTTCTTCAAAAGACAACGATTTCACCAACCTATCTTTGTTCATTTCCTCTAAATTTTTATATGTTCTACCTCAAGAAGTATACTACAAATTTCATTAACAGATCAAAGTGAGATTTTCACTAAAAAGTTACTTTACAGACCACAAAATCTCTAAAGGTCAGCACAACGGATTCCAAATCTAACTTCTCCAAAGAAAAATCGTTTCACTAACCAATACTTGTTCGTTTTGCCTCAAATTTTAGTATGTTGTTCTTCAAGGTGTTCTCTACAAGTTTTATGAAGAAATAAAAACAATAGTCCAACTAAAAAGTCACATGCAGCACACAAACTCATGGATGGTCAGACTGGTCTTTCCAGAAACAGCATGCATGGCCAACGAATCTCTCTTCAAAGCTCCGAAATCTCATCACATATACCACAACCAAGACTTACCACCTACTATACATACACACAGCAATGCAAGGGGTAGGTTTAGGACTTCACTTGCCTTAAACTCAAGCACAAACAGCAACAAGAATGGCGGCAAAGCGGCGAACAGACGGCAGCGAGCTAGGCGGTCGATCCTCCTCCTTCCTCTCACATGCCCGCTTCCTCTCTTTCTCTCTTCCTCTCTCTCGGATGACACACACACACACTCTCTCTCTCTCTCTCGGTCGATTCCCCTTCATCCATCTGCCTCTCTCCCTTTAGCTTTCTTCCCTACAATCATTTGCAATCATTTGATTGCATGAAGCCGCCCAAGGAAGCCAATGGGGACAGCCACACTTGGCTTCTCCTCCATGCCACTGGGCAGCTCACATGCAAGGGTTTATGGGCTTCAATGTTGGACCGGTCTTGGGCCTTCATGGGCCGGTCGACCAAGGGGTTGGCGTGGGCTGGTTGGACGGTCTTTGGGCCTAAAAATCGGCCCATCCTCTCCTATTCATATTCCATTTAACCCTCATTTAAATTAACACCTAATTTCAACTTATAAATCCACAAAACTTTGTAATTTAAATCAATAACATTCTACTTATAAAGTGTACCACCAAGAATAAGATTTCTACATCAATTTGCACCTTAATAAAATCCTTGGTTCACTTGTAGACAATCTCCATCCAAACAATCATCCATTACAATGCTCAGCCTTAAATTAATTGAAATTCATTAATTCAATGGCTAATACAAAATCAAATGGCACTTCCATTACCTAATCATGGTTCATGGTACTCCGAGGTTGTCACGAGGTTTTAGGATGCCACACAACAGTTGACTTCAGCAAGCCTGTTCAAGCCATCGTCCCATGCAGCACTTTCTACACCTTGACATCACTAGCAAAGCTTTGTTGTTCCTTAAATTCTCGATCTCCGTTTTCGCGGGTTTTCGGGTGAGCGACTAATGAGTAATTGATGATTTTCTTGGCTCTTAGTCGAGCACCGTAATTGCCCGGTATATCTGGTCCTCTTTGCCTCATCGGACCTCGCCGAGCCGCACGACCGAGACCAACATAGACGGTGACAGTCGCTGCCCTTGCCCCGTCCTTAGCTGTGTCGAGCCTCAATCGGTGGTCCATTCTACCATTCAGATTTTGAAAAAACTTCCAATTTAGGTAGAGATTTATTTTATTTTTAGGTAGATTTATTTTATCTTATTTTAGTTGTTGATATTTTGTCTATTTATTTGAAATATTTCTCGATGCCTAATTGAAATTCCCGATGCACTGCTCAATTTGCAATCGCACACCAATTTTTATTCCATTTATAAGGCTTTAGATGGAATTATTAGCGAAATAATTAAGTTTGAATCTAAATTCGAATGATGGATAATATTTTTGATGATCATGGATGATTTGGTGCTTATCTTTTAGTTGTTTTGTTTATCCCAAAAAAAAAAAATACAAAAAAATTGCACTTGTGTTCCATGTAGATTAGAATTGATTGCATGATAGGTTAGTTAGATTTCTTTTAAAATGCATGTTTAGATGGTATCTAGGTTAGATAATTTTTTTGAATTAAATTGCACGACAAGATAATTTTCTAAGTTAAGATAGGATTTAGATTAGTCTATTCCTAACTTAAAATAGATAATATCTCACTTTAGTTAGATTTTTTAGTAATTTTAATTACGAATTTTTATTTAAAAAATACAAAAAAATCATGCCCATGTCATCTAGAATTAGTTTCATGAAATGCATGTCATTTAGTGATTGTTGCTAGGTCCATTCGATTAGAAATTGCCAATCATTAGAATTAGGTTATTTGGTTAATTTAGATTGCACATTTAGTTATTGGACAATTTTCATTTTGAATTTCATGAAAAAGGAAAAAAGAAAACTTAAAGTTAGGGCATTCTTTGCACGTCATTACATACTAGGGTAGGATTGCATGTTTAATTTTATTTTCTACTTAGTCATAGTTAGAGATAATTTTCTTTAGGATAGGCGGCATGCTTATATGTTATTTATGTCATATAGCTTAGGTCGTATTGCCATGCCATATAATTGCATGTTAGATTAGAAGCATTGCATTGCATATAAATTAGATTCTCATTGAATAAGTGAAAACAAAAATTGAGTGATTGAGTGTTAACTAGAACTCATATTTAGAACTATCGATATGAATTCTGATTTAACATTGCAGATGCTTTCGTTGTTATGAGGTAAATCCTGCAATTTATTCACTGCTTTATTTGGGTGTTAAATTGGTGATTTGTGCACCGGCATGATCGCCTCATGTTAGGGAAGTGAATTAAAATCAATTGAAACTGCTAGCAAAACATTTTTCGAAATAAAAGGGAAATGTACCAAAATGGCGTTAGAGGATTCTAGCATAATCAAGTCCCCGAACTCACAATCTCTGGTTCGCAGAAGTAAAGTAAATCTCTCATTACTTTACTTGGGTTTCTAATCGACCCACCGAAAAATAGATTAGTGGTGACTCCTGATTAAAAAATCATTTGCATGTCAATAATTTGAACCTAAGTCGCGAATTGGTATGGACTTGGGAGAACTCGAGCTAAGTCTAGGCATAGTAATCCATTAGCCAAATCTTAGATGGTGCACCCGAAAATTTGATCGCAACAAAGAGAAATATGCCAAAGATGTTATCAAGAAATTTGGATTAGAAAACTGCAAGAAAACAGAAACTCCCATGTCAAGTTCTTCAAAGCTTAACAAAGATGAAGATGAGAAGAAAGTTGATCGGAAGCTATATAGAAGCATAATTGGTTCTCTTCTTTATCTAACTACTTCTAGACCAGATATTTTATTCAATGTGTGTATATATGTATCATATTGCAACTATCATATTGATCCCAAAGAGTCACACCTTAGTGTTGTTAAACGTATCATATTGCAACTTATCCAAAGCTAGGTTTGTGATATCTAAAAGAATGAAACTATAATTTACTTGGTTACTCAGATGCTGATTTGGCTGGTTGTAGAGTTGACAGGAAAAGTACCTCAGGGACATGTCAACTGCTGGGACAAATGTTAGTGTCTTGGTTTTCAAGAAAGCATAATATTGTGGCTCTTTCAATAGCAGAAGCAGAGTATGTTGCTCTTGGAAGTTGCTGTTCACAAATTCTGTGGATCAGACAATAGCAAAGAGATTTTGGAATAGAACAATCATGCACTGAAATCAGATGTGTCAACACAAGTGCTATTAATCTTACCAGAAATCCAATTCTTCACTTAAGAGCAAAGCACATTGAAATTTGTCATCACTTCATTAGAGACCATGTTCAGAATGGCGAGATTAATGTTCAATTTATTGATTCGGAGGACCGACTAGCAGATATTTTTACCAAACCGTTGGAGAAGAGCTTGTTTGAGTCCATTCGTGAAAAGTTGAACATCATGTAGACTCAACAGATCAATATGAGGTATTTGCATATATTTGAAAGTCCTCCAGACTCAAGTAGTTATATTTTAAATTTTTGGCGTGTAAGTTTCCTTCCAAAATGAACAGGTATGTTTATTCTTACTTGATTGCTTGTCTTTTTTATTTTTGGAAATTGTAATTTCCTTACTGATTTTTCGAATTTATAATTGGCAGTGATCTTTTTGAAATTTTTTGAAAAGGCATTTTCCTTTATGACAATTTAGTTGCCTTATTTCAATTTCTTTAAAAATCTTCCTTACGATTGCAATTATTTTTCGAACCCTAACTCTCAAACCCTCATCGTTCTTGAATCCTCTCTCAAACTCTCTGCAAATTTTCTACTCAATCCTACACAAACATGTCGTCGAAGTCCTCCAAGTCTACTTCAATGTTGTTCCAAAGGAAACCCTCTCGCATTGCTAGTCGTGGGCCTTGGAATGTTCCTAAAGGACCAACAGATTTTGATCTAACCGAAGAAGATTCACCTCGAAGTTCTCCTCATCATTCAGTAGATGAAGAAGTTACTCAGGATGCAACCCCCATTTCTGTGAGAATGCCTGAGGTACTTCTTAAACACTATAGCTTTTTGAAGAAGGGAGGAAGCCTTATGGACTTTATAAGTAACTTTCTGAAAGAAAATGGCTATGGGAAAGAAATCGTGTTTTCGCGAGCCATGGAACGGTTAGGTTTAGTAAAACTTGGAACTGTGGAGAAGGAGTTCGCAAAATTTCCTTATGATCCACATTTTAGGTCAGAAAATCAGCCAGAAAATAAAGATGATGGTGAAAGGATCTTTAAAAATTTCCAACCCAAGATTGGTGTTGCAGCTAAAATTGCTGGAGAAAGAACGAAACTGTTTCGTTCAAAAGAGCATAAGAAAGTTGTTGCTCGAATGCTGAATAGAGGAGTTATCAATCCTTGAACTGTGGATTTTGACTTCCTGGATTCCATCAAGGTTAATTTGAGGGAAAAGTTTGCTAAACTTTAGTTGGAGAACTTGTGTCGAAATGTCGGAAGTGAAAGTGCTATTATAAACACCTAGAGGGGGTGAATAGGTGTGAAAACAAATTTTGCGAAATGTAGTAAAATTACTTTACTTTTAAACTAAGTCTGATGAACAATAGACTTTGAAAGAATTAAGACTTTAACAACTATTTCGAAACACAGAAAGATATCAGAACAAGTAAAGTAAAGGAGTTCAGGGAAGAGAAAATGAACACAAGATTTATAGTGGTTCGGCTTAAATTAAGCCTACGTCTACTCTCCCATGCGACAGCATTTTGACCGTATTTCACTATGAATTCAAAACTGTTACAGCCTTATAGCATCAACTTCTTAGTGAAGAGTTTTAATTGCTCTCACAAAGTCACTCTTTAGTGTATCTCTTTTTTTCGAAAACAAGTTTGAGCACTGTATGAGAAAGAAACAAGTGATTCGGAAGTTTCAGACTTTGGAATTCTTCTTTCACGCTCTCTATTGAATAACTTGAAAAACCTCCTTAAATACTCCTCTATGCATTTTCGATCGTTGGCACTTTCCAAAGAAATTCTTCCAATCAACCTGTTGGACAGAATCAATCAAGGAGATCTCGAGCCATTTGATGATTGAGATGAAAGTTCGACGATCTTGGTTGCCCATACAATTAGAATCTTGGTTTCCATAAGTAGATTCTTTCCAAATAAACTTGCCTTCCAAAAATGATTTTTCCGTTCCGTGATTGATTCCAATAAAGATAACCAAAAAGGCAAGTGATATTTCCAACCAAAAAGCCATATATATCATGTTCATACTGAAGCCTTGAAGGAAAAATAATCTTAAGTTTGATTATATCTCCGTTTTTGCATTCAGTCAAGGTCTTCGTTAGAGTGGGGCAGACTTCTGATGTAAGATAGACTTTGAAAGAATTACACATAAGTCTCATATTCCTCAAAATAGAACTAGAAAAGTTTTGTCAGCTTTAAAACTTAATAGGAGTTTTCTCCAACAAGAAGCATATCCTGAATTAACGGCATACTTTTACTCTAATCTGTCTGTTTTGGATCCCACTCATATTCAGTTTACTATGTGTGACAGAGTTTTTGATGTGGATATAAATCTCTTGGCTGACTTGTTGGGTGTAGAAGTGGATTCCTGCCTATTAATGTGTCAAATGTGCAGGCCACAAGGTTTCTAGTACATGATAGGATTTCTAGTGGCAATATTACTTACTCTAGAATGCCTGCTTCGAATATCTTGCTACACAAGATAGTTATCAACTGCATCAGACCCAAGGCTGCCTCACAAACTGACGTATCCAGATTTAAATCAAAGATGATGTGGGTGATCTGCAATGGTGTCGCTTTTTCACTCCCTCACACCATCATGCTGCATATATACAGAACAGTCATGAAAGAAAAAGGACAATTGACGTACTCTGCATTGATAACCAAACTCTTCAAACACTTTCATATACAACTACCATCTCAACATCATTCCAGAACTCTTGCTCCAATGCAAATTGGACTGAAGATGATCTCAAAAATGCAGTTGAAAGATCTCTCTGGAGCACTGGATCATTTAAAGAAAGAATCTGCTAGCAAAATAAGGCAAGGAAATGCTACTGAGAAGAAACACAAGGGAAAGAGTGTTGTTTCAAAGTCACCAAAGAGGAAAAGATCTATCCTTCTATAGGATAAAGAGGAGGAAGATGATAATTTGACAATCTCTGCTATGGCCTTGCGTAATCTTCAAGGTTTTACTGAGTCAAAAGAAGAAGGTGAAAGCGAGAAGGAACCGAAAGAAGAGAGTGATGCTGAAGAGATTGTAGTGAAAGAGATTGACAGTGATGACTTAGATGGAGATACTAGTCTGAACCTAAAACAGGACGAGACTAAGAAGGAAGGAGAAGATACTAGGGAAGTTGATGCCATAGAAGTTGATGAGACTGCAACTGATAAGGAAACTCGTGCTAAAACAAAAAAAGTTCAAGAAGAAGAAGTTACCTCTTAGCCTAAAGGCATCAAAACAGGGGCAGTAAGTGAGAAACTCCCATTATTGAACCTACTGCTAGTGATGGCATCAGTCAATCCCCACCAGACGCTAAAGATGTATTCGCATCTCACTTTCTTGAAATCTCACCTGATGGTCTAACGAAAGGAACTATTATTCAGGGGGAGCAACAAACTACAAATGTTCAAGTTGATGTTCCTTCACTTCTGGATACTCTAGAGGTCCAATACACTGAGGCTAGTGCCCAAACAAAACTAGAAGCAAACTATACTCAGATAGTAGAACTGCTCTTGGAGATTAAGGCACAACAATATACTATGGAGTTTGAAATTCAGAAGTTACATGCTGCTCTCGGATCTACCTCAAAATTTCTTACAAGTAAGGTACAATCTCTTGACACTTAGGTTCAACCTTTGAATCAACAGGCTTCCCAGACAGTGGCAAAAGTGGAAGCTATTTATCATTAGTGCCAAGAAAAACTTGAGGAGACCATGCAATCTTTGGAGGATTTCCGACTTGTTCATGGTCCTAGAAATCCTTGATCATTTTTGACTCCACCTCTTTTTACACCTCACTAAATTTATCTTTTTGCTGCTGACAAAAAGGGGGAGAGCTTATGCAGATTTAAAACTTTGGCTTTTTTGGTTGTGGTTGGCAGATTGAATCTTTGAATCTTTTGTGGTTGTGTTTTGAACTTAAACTTATGGTGCTTGAACTTGTGTTTGAATTTTAATTGGTATTGACATGTGTTTTGATGAGACTAATGTGTTTTACTTTATTATTCATCTATTCTTTATCACATGCTGCTAAATTTTGCAAGATTAATTTCTTATTAAATCTGCAGGAAAGTTTTGTCACTATAAAAAAGGGGGAGATTGTTGAGAAAAGTCATATTTGGTTTTGAAGTTGACAAAATTTTCCTTCTCTTATTCTTATTCTTATACTTGTTCTGAGGAATATTGGATTTCTGTGGAATGCTGTCAAAGTCTGTTTTACATCAGAAGTCTTTCCCACTCTAACGAAGATCCATACTGAACCAAATCTAGAATGAAGACATAATCAGACTTAGATCTTCCAACCAGGATTCAGTACGATCAAGACATATCTAGCTTTCTGGCAAAGATTCTCACATATCTTTTCTAAATATATTGATGAAATCAATTTCGAAGACAAGTTCCTTTTTTGGAAAGCATCTACTTATGGAAACATAGATTCTGATATCGGATCTTCACGTCAATCTTCAAACGGCTACAAGATTTCCTTAATTGATTGTGTCCAACGATTTGATTGGAAGAAATTCCTCTGGAAATTGCCAAAGGTTAGAAAGGCATTTAAGGAGGTCATACGGTTCATTTGAGTGTGTGCGTGAGGATTAAAATTCCAAAGTCTGAAGTTACCAAATGACTTATTCTTTATCAATTGTGCTTACAACTGTAGTCAAGAGAGAAAAACACAAAGGAGTGACTTAGTGAGAGAGAGAAAGAAACTCTTCACCGAGTGATCATACTCAAATCATTGTGATTCTCTTTTGATTTCATAATGGAATCCGGCCAGAAGACTGTCAGCATAGGAGAATGGATGTAGGCTTGATATAAGCCGAATCACTATAAATTTTGTATTCAATTTTCTCTTTCCTTAACTCCTTTAATTTTGTTGTTGCAATATTTTTCTGTGTCCTACTAAATTACTAAATATCTTATTTGAGTTTGAATTGAACTTAGAAGTTTGATTTTAATCAGACCTTGTTTGAGAAAGTGACAATTATTGTTTTTATTGGTTAAATTTGTCTTTACATCTATCCACCCCCCTCTAGGTAGTTATATTAGCTCTTTCAAATAATACCTTAAGGACAATGATTGTCATCACGCATCAAATCATCAAGAATCTACTATTACTTCTCCATCTTCTTCAACAATCAAATTTCCCAACAATCTTATGTTATTATTGTCATGGAGATGAAGACATTGGTTGCCCCAAGTGCTCGTAATCTTGACAGATTACGAATCGATCCTTATGATGGAACTAATTTCATCTATTGGAAGGACAACATGATTCTTCTTCTATCTGAATTATGTATTTTCTACATCCTCAACCCCAACTTGCCCGATAACACCTAATCCAAAGGATGATGACTCTGATGAAATCAAAGCTACAAGGAAAAGGCACAAGAATGATGAAAGGAGGTGCCAAGGAAGGATTCTCAATGCTCTATCAAATCATTTATATGAAAATTTCCGATCTTACACAAATCCTAGAGACATTTGGAATGCCTTGGAGACCAAACACAATACTGACAATGTGACATCCTGATTTTCAACCATGTTTTCGATTAAAAGAAATGGGCTTCTTATCGACACGCATATAGTCTTTTTCTTTGAGCTGATAACTCATGAGATAACTAATCTATCAAGTGAAGCCGTTAAGGAATCTAAACATGACAAACTTGAGAATTCGACTAAAAATTGATTGCTCGACCGTGCTAATCTGTAAGGGTCAATACGGCATTGTCAAAATCGATTAGAGACTGGAGATAGGTCGTTGAACAGCACTAAACCGATTTTTCTGTCATTTCTGTATCTTGTGCTCGCATTTGAAACCTCAAGATTTTCACGACAATCGAGAATCGCCAATGAGTCGAAGATGTACAATGTGGCTCGAAAATAATCGACCATGGGTCAAATACGCTAAAAATTCCTAAAAACTACCCGGTAGGTTAGGTCACGCTAAAATCGTGTCCAGTTGAAATTAACCACGAAATTGAACCCGATTTCAGAAATTGAAAGTTCTGTCATGTCACGATTTATTTTAGGAACGTCGACCCATCCTCCAAAGAATTTTCGGCAAGTCCGGATTTTTGGCGAAAATTCAAGTTTGGGAGAATTTGGACCAAGAAATTCAGAGGGCCGTTTGTGTGTGAATTTTTGGCCTTCAAGTTGGTTCAATTGGTGAGGAAAATTATGGAATTTGAGGTGGGCACCTATCTTGGTAAGTTGGCCATTGAATTGAATTGATTTGGAGTGGAATTGAGTTAAATTAGAGGGGAATTGTACAATATTCATATGCGATGGGGGCAGCAACATTTTGGACCACTTTGGTGGCTTGTTGGGGAAGTCTTGGAGGGAGATGGCTGAGGATGATGGCTATGGACTTTGGGGCCTCCCTCATGATAGTTTAAGATATTTTAAGAAGACTTTTGAGGCCATTGTCCCCTTGGCCAGCTGCAACCCTTCCTCCTTCTTCTTCCTTGCTTCATCTTCCCCCTTTGTTGCTATTTTGAGAGCCAAAGAACCAGAGGAGGCCAAGCCGGCCTTGCCGTTGACCGCCCTTCGCTACTCAAGCCGCACGCTCGCACGTCATCCTACTTGTCGTCACGCCCGAGCTAGGACGTTTGCCGCACCCCACGCCAGCCTCACCGTTCGCAAGCCATCCCTTCTTGCGTCCGCCAGGCCTGGCATTGCCAGCTCACCGTCCGCCTCCGCCCGTCCAAGCCACCGTTGGCCCCTGCTCACGCCGTCGTCCCGCTGTGCCCATTCTAGCACCAGCCCAAGCCCTCAGTCCAGCTTCTTTAGCCCCAAAATAGAAGCAAAATCTCAACTGTGGGCTAAGACTTCATGGGCTTTTCCAGGCCCCTTTTGGACCTCTTTTGGCGCCGCCGTAGGCTCGAGTTTCACTCACCTCCGCATTGCCGTCGCCATCAACTCATCGGCTCGCAAATCCGATGAGTTTACTTGCTAAACCTTGCTTAGGGGGTTAATTATGCTTAGTAGGGGATTAGATTAGCTCAAGATTGGTTTAGGTGGTTAGTTTAGTTTAATTAGTGATTTAGTTGGTTAATTAGGCTTATTAGGTGGTTAGATTAGCTTAGTTAAGGGTTAATTAGATTGTAGGATTTATCTAGCTTGGTGCATTATTTAATTAGGTCCAATTAGGTGGTTATATTAGCATATTTAGCTTAATTAGGCATTTATGTAATTAATTTGCATTTATTTAATTAATTTTGCAATTTATTTAATTATTTAATATTTTCCAGAAATTACACCGGGATAGTCGGTCGTCAGAATTTCGTGCTAATTGTCGTGGTGTAATCAGTTTATGCAATTGAGTGATGATTATTATTATTATTATTATTTGGTAAAGAAAGTGATGATTGTTAATTTTGAGTTATTATTCCAAAATTTCGAAATTTCAGTATTTAATTAGAAAATACTGGGTGTCAGGCTTTGACACTGAAAACTTTTTTAAGTACTATATTAAATAGTGAGATTTTTAAAAGGAATGATATCACATTTTCTAATTCGATTTAACCGTGTACCTACACACGATTATTTTACCGAGTGTTTTTAATACGAAGAAAATAGGCCAAGCACATTATCTTACTTGAGTCATTTGAGTGCAAAGCATAATGACCTTGGCCGGGATTGGATGGTCGTATGATGGTTATGAGAACCCATCCCCGATGTGCATCGAGTGGACGTTGCTCCTATATGGAATGCCCCTAACAACGGATGCTGGATCGCGGTAGAGGCCAGACCGATGCTCCTTTGGGAATGCCTTCTAAAGGTAAATGTTGTCATGCTCAAGGGATGAGACGATGCCCGGTTATGCCGGAAGACTGTCGAACATCGAGTAGGCCGTGCCCATGTGTGGCAGTAATCAATTGGAACGCGTGAATGATTGAGATAGAACACGCCTGATTATGGGACAAAATTGTGTGGCACGGAATGGGACATGTCATAACGATTTGGCCTTATAATTGGGACCCATGTGATTGATTGATATATGAGTGTGACGGTCCAATTGATGTGTGCATTTCCTATATGCATCTGTTATATGAACTGTACTGATGTGTAGGGAGGTGCTGAGGTGAGGTGAGTCTTCTATGATGTGTGGTTAAACTGCCTCTAGGCGTATTACCTTCCTAATTGGGGTTTAGGGTGTGAACTCGCTGAGACATCGTCTCACCCCATCGTTGTTTAACTTTTTACAGGTCCTTAGATGGAAGCTCGTCTAGTTCATTTTAGATAGCCGTAGGGATATACTGAGCTGAGTACCAATGTACCTGTCCTCGGGAGTCCCTAGCTCCATGAGCTCATTGTGACCACTATCTTGGTTGATGAGGGCCTACCACAATTGGTACCTCATCGATTCAGGGCGTGGTTCTGTCATGGGCCTAATGGGGTGTGAGAAGGTTTCCTTCAAGGTTTCGACGTACCCGCCGTTGCGGGTGAGGGAGTAACTGACCCACCTAACGATGTTGTTGTAGACCCAGATCCCAATTAGATAGGGCCCAAGATAGGGTTGGATAGGTAGCCCTTTTTGAGACCGTGACTTTTGTGTATAACCTTGTAAAGCCGACCTGCTTGTTTATGAAAGTGTGTTTGTGAAAATTTGTTGTCCTCCTTTTCTATCCCATGTTGGTGTTGTTTGGGGATTGTTTATTTCGCTTTCGCTTATGCATGATTCGTTTGGGTCAGCAACACGTCCTGGGAACGTCACAATTTAGTCAACCACTGAGGAATGTGCACACGCTCAAGGTTCAGGGTGAAACATCCCCACCCGATGTTATATTAGAGCTAGTTAGTGTTTGGAATGATAAGGTGCGATGGGTTATGGGATAGTAGGAAAAGCCATTTTCTTATGCTTATGCATGTGATAGATAGCTGATTAGTAGCTTGTTTGTGTGGTCACTTAGTTTCTAATTATGTGTGGGATTGGAAAGCAAGTTCTATAAGGATCTTGTGTTATGAGTGATTAGGAGCAGAGGACTCCTAAGAAGAGGGTAGTAGCCCTTGTGACTCGGGGTAGAACATTGACAAGAGTCAGTACCCATGGTGGCCGGGGTAGAGCGCAGGCTCAGGCCAGCGCAAGTGGGATAGTGCCGCCGCCGGTCGGTGTTAGTGTAGCAGCCCCTAGCGATACTAGAATTGAGGGGATCGTGCCAATGCTAGAGACACTGGGGAATGTGGTAGGGCAGCAAGCCCAGAATCAAGCTACCACCGCCGCCACTGCAACCACCACTACCGTAGCCGCTAATGCCACCGCAGCTACTGCCGTACCTACTAAGGTTCCACCTAGGAACGTGGTTGATGAGAGGCCGATGCACAAGCTTGTCGAGCAATTTCTAAAGCTAAACCCGCCGAGGTTCACAGGTGCAGGGGATCCCAAGGCTACAACCGTCTAGATCTAGGACTTGGAGAAAACCTTTGCACTACTAAGGTGCACAGAGTATGAAAAGGTGGTCCTTGCAGTATATCAGCTGCAGGGTAACGCAAGTACCTGGTGGAGAGCCACCAAAGGCACTGAAGGTGTGGTTCCATAGTCGAACGCCTTCATTTAAGCTTTCAAGGGCAAGTACTTCTCTGATAGTGCTAGGGAACAAAAGATGGAGGAGTTTCAGGGCCTTTGTCAAGGTCTAATGACAGTAGACCAGTACGAGGCCAAGTTTGTAGAATTATCTCAGTACGCCTCGAGACTGGTAGAAGATTCAGAGGACAAAGCTAGGAGGTTTAGGAATGACCTTAGACCAGAGCTAAAGAATCCGCTGGTACCATTCAACTTAAAGGACTACAACAATTTGTATGAATGGGCCTAGTTGATAGAGAGGAACCTGAGTGAACAAGCTACTGCCTCTGGGTCAAGATTCGGTTCGAACAAAGATGGAAACCGGTTTGGGAAGAAGCCCATGGCCGGAGGAAGGTATCCTATTTCGCCTAACAGGAAGGGTGGGATCGGAAAGTCAGCACCGAATTTTAATGGCATGTGTTGCTTTTACGGAAGGAGACATGGATTAGCCCCATGCCATTTTAGGACAGGTGCTTGCTATGAGTGTGGCTAGTAGGGTCACCTGGCTAGAAATTGTCCCAGAAAGCCGATGGGACCACAGTAGTTGCCGCCACCACCACCGATGGGTCAGAACAAGGGATTCGCATCGTAGAATGCACTGTAAGGTGGAATGAATAGACCTCCAGCTCAAGGCAAAGTATACGCCGTCACTAGACGACAAGCAAATGACTCACCTAATGTGATCATAGGTACGATCTCATTGAACAACGATGCTACTTATGCTTTATTTGACCCTAGCGCTACTCATTCGTTTATAGCTGAGCAGTTTGTTAAGTTGGTAGGGTTAAGTCCTGAATTATTGGGTTCGGTCATTAGTATATTTACCCAGTTAAAGGATAAGGTGTTGTCTACGGTAGGCTGTCTTAGTTGCAAGTTGGTTATTGGTGAGCAAGAGGGTAAGATGGATTTGATAGTCCTAGTCATGTATGATTTTGATGTGATAATTGGCATGGACTGACTGACCAAGCAAAGAGCGAAGATGGACTACTATCGTAAAGCCATTCAGTTTAACTTGTTAGCGGATGAAAGTTTCGAGTTTATTGGGAGTCAATAAGGACCCTCAATTACCTTAATCTCGTCACTTGAGGCAACTCATTTATTAGATGGGAGTTGTCAAGGTTACTTAGCAACTATTGTGGATATGACAGTTGAGGAGCTGAAGATCGAAGATATTGCAGTGGTACAAGATTTTCCAAACGTGTTTCCGAAGGAATTGCCTAGCTTGCCACTAGAAAGGGAGATTGAGTTTGTGATTGAGTTGGCCCTCGGGATGGAGCCAATCTCTAAGGCTCCTTACCACATGGCGTTGTCAGAGTTAAAAGAACTGAAGATGCAGATGCAGGAGTTGTTGGATAAGGGATTTATATGTCCTAATGCATTACCTTGGGGAGCATCAGTTCTGTTCATGAAGAAGAAAGATGGTTCATTGCGTCAGTGCATCGACTATCGATAACTCAATCAGGTGACGATCAAAAATAAGTATCCACTGCCAAGGATTGACGACTTGTTTGACCAATTGCAGGGAGCATCAATATTTTCTAAGATCGACCTGAGGATAGGATACCATTAGTTGAAGATCAGAAAGGAGGACATACCGAAGACAGCGTTTCGTACATAATATGACCATTATGAGTTCACTGTAATGCCGTTTGGTTTGACGAATGCCCCGGCCGCTTTCATGGATCTGATGAACTGGGTGTTCAAAGAATATATGGATCAGTTTGTGATCGATTTCATTGACGATATTCTGGTGTACTCGAGAAGTCCTGAGGAGCACGAAAGACAGTTAAAGACAATGCTCTAGACTTTGCGAGATCATAGACTATACGCTAAGTTCAGTAAGTGCGAGTTTTGGTTGACTCGTGTGGCATTCCTAGGTCACGTGATTTCAGGTGAAGGAATCTCCGTGGACCCGACCAACATCAAAGCAATTATCAATTGGCCAAAATCGACGATAGTGACAGAGATCGGAAGTTTCTTGGGTTTGGCAGGGTATTACAGAAGGTTCGTAGAAGGATTCTCATCTTTAGCCTCGCCTTTGACTCGACTGCTAAAGAAGGAAGAAAAGTTTGTGTGGACAGATAAAATGCGAGCATAATTTCCAAGAGCTTAAGCAGAAGCTGACTACTGTACCAATGTTGACAATTCGATATGGTCTTGGAGGATACGAGATCTACAGTAATGTGTCGTTTAGAGGACTGGATTGCGTGTTAATGTAGCATGGCGGAGTCATTGCATACACGTTGTCACGCCCCAATCCTCTGAGCGCGTGCCCATCCCTCTACGGTCGATTAATAGCGACTTCTTAGGATGCATCACCAACCCATTCATTTTAATACGCATGTGGAAACATATAAATAATCCCCAGACAATAAAATAATGGGATAGGAAAGTAAAGCCATAAATTTTTAAAACAAACAACCATAAGCCTTTTTATAAACAAACAGGTTTATATACAATGCCAGACTGTTTATAAAAATATCAGCTTAACAAAAAGGGAACTATCCTATGACCCTCTAGTTAGACATGTTCGTCGATTCTTTGATCTCCACCTTCCCAAACTCCGGGCCTTCGGTCCTCCATTAACACCATCTAAGAACCTGAAAATGGTTATACAATAACAAGTGAGACAATGTCTCAGCAAGTTCAACCCCCTAAGACCTTACTAAGAAGAAAATATGCCCCAAGGGCTACTTAAGCAAAAACATAGGTCAGATGATTACCTTTGCCTAAGTCCCTTCCTGCAAGTCAATCTATCTCATAAATACACAAATCACATCAATTTACCAAATCAAATCGAACTATCGATCAATCAATTCAGTCGATTGCATGTCATCACGACCTTCCCTCGATCATCCAAATCAATACTATCTAATAAATCCGACATGTGGCATCCCAAAATTCAAGTCACCCTCTAGAGGAATTAAAGCCTATAATTAGGTAATGAAAATTTCCTATGGTTTATGTTTTAGCCATTAGTTTTCTTAAGGCTATATGTTATTGTGCTTTTGATCATAAGTTTATAAATTAGTATTAAAGGATAAATTTATGAGGATGATTTATTCTTTGGCCATGTGAATTTTAAAATTTAAACTCTATAAAAGAAATAATTAAAGATAAGTAATTGAGAGTGAAATTGTGGGTTTAATTAGGTTGGGCCTTAGGCCCATTGGCCTAAGCTTTAATGGGCCAAGCTAGTCGGCCCAATAGAAGCCCATGGAGGGGCTGTCGCCGGCCCAAAAGGAGGCCCAAAGAAAAGGAGACCCAAGCCCATGCATGGGTCTTGCCAAGTGGCAAGAAGAACTCCCATGCATTGGCCAATTGAGAGGCAACCTAATCATTACAAATGATGAGGTTTGGGGAAATAAAAGGGAAGAAGAGAGAGAGAGAATGGCCAGTTAGCCATTCGGCCAAGAGAGAAGGGGAGAGAGAGAGTGAACCGTGCGAGAGAGAGGGAGAGAGTGCGGCCGAGAGGGAGAGGAAGGAGTCGCCGCCGTGTGCCGCCGTGTTCACTGCCGTGTGCCGCCGTTCGTGTGGTCTAGAGGCAAGTTGGGAATTCACTTTCTACTCTTGCACCAATGTTTTGCATTTATGGTCGGAACCTAGAACATTTGGAGGCATGGGAGTGAAGCTAATGTGTTTTGTTCTTGAGTTGCATGCTGTTTTCGCATGAACTGTTTGAGTCGGAACCTTGTCAGAGCTTGCATGCATGTTTTGAGTTCGATTTTGACTTTGATCTCTTCACGAAAGTTGTAGCTAACATCTTAAACTACAACATACTAAAATTTGGAGTAAAATTATGGAGATATAAGGGGTAAAACACACATCCTACTGAGACATCAGATCTGGAACGATTTCACTGACCTTTCGGTGGATTTGTGGTTGCATGCTGATTTCTACTAAGAATATCTTTTCGACTTCTTCATGAAACTTGTAGAGAATATCTGTAAGTTTAACATACTCAAATTTGAAGCAAAATGAACAAGTGTAGCCTAATGAATCAACTTACTCTTGAAAACCGTAGATCTGGAGATGCGGTATGACTTAGATCTCTTCACGAAAGTTGTAGGGGACATCTTGAAGTAAAACATATCCAAATTTCAGAGGAAACGAAGAATAATAGGTAGGTGAAAACTCAGTATTTCGGAGAAGCATGCACTGGACATTTCGGTGTTAGATCCAGAAGCTTCGTGTAACTGTAGAAAATAATCTAAAAATAATTTGGCTTCTAAGTCTGCATGAAAAATCTACTTTAGTGTCTTGGCTATAACTTGGTAAAATTTCGTAATTTTTGGAGGTCTTTTGTGTATTTTAATCAAATTATTTCGGAAACTGTGCATTCTGATTTCATCCGAAATTACATGCTGTATTTGTGTGAATTATGAATTTGTGTGGAATTCGATTTGGCCATGTGTTTTACATTAAATCATTATCCTATTGTCTTGTCTATCACTTGCCTTAATTTTATGATTTTTGAGAATCATATGGATATTTGAATTAAATATTTTCGAAAGTGGTACAAGCTGGAATTTAAGTAAGTGTAAAAAGGGCATGATAAATGGATTATTTTAATTGTATGAATTCCATAAATTTTACTTTATAAATAATTGTACCTTGTTGCATGTATGATGAGGTCTTGATGCATGCATGACAATGAATTGAGATGCATGTATGAATTCAATGCTGAATATGATTTTGTTTGCCACTACATCATGTGCCATGCTAAGTGAGACCTAAATTGGTAAATGTGGACAATGATAAATGAGGAAACTATTATGGCGGATGATAATGCCCTGGGAGTGTCAGGATGCCCGGGATGGGGGGTGCCGGATGCCAGATTGTATTGAGATACAATGCCGGATTTGTCCTCAGGAGTGTCGAGATGCCCGGGAAGTGGGGGTGCCGAAAGCCCGGAGGTTTGTGCCCAGGGGGATGCCTCGTGATGCCGGTTGGGGTGCGAGATGCCCGGCCAGGGAGTGTAAATGCCGGAAGCCTCGGAGGTTTTTGCTCGAGGGATGCCTCGTGATGCCAGTTGGGATGCGAGATGCCCGGACTGTGTGGGTGCCGGATGCCCGTTGGGGTGTGCCGGAGGTTTATCTTGCGATGCCGAATGTGGTGATCGAATTGAAAGATAAAAGTGAAAATTGATGACATGTGTATGATAGGATGATGTCATGATGATGATGATATATGATATGATATGATGATGATCACTTATGGCATGATGATATGCATGTATGAGATGATATGATGATGATCACTTATGGCATGATGATATGCATGTATGATATGATGATGCCATGATGATGATGACATGTGTATGATAGGATGATGTCATGATGATGGTGATATATGATATGATATGATGATGATGATATGCCTATGACATAATGATGATGGCATATGTATGGTATGATGATAACCTATGGCATGACGACATGTATGTGTTATGATTGTGTTGAAGATGTATGATGGTATATGCATGGCTTCAAGGTAAGTACGCATGGATGCATGTATGGCATGTACGATGTTGTGATAGTATTGTATGATGCATTGAGTGGTTATTGGATTCTTTTACCTGCTGAGTGGTTGTACTCACCTCTTTGGGGACCAACATTTCATATTAGCAGCATGCCACTCCCTGCTGTCACGCGGGGTGTGTTTAATGGTCTACCATCCGATGTAGAGGTCGAGTGCGAGGAGTTTGGCTATCCCTCTGTTCCTGGATTGACGTATATTCAAGTGCACTGTTTAGTCATGTACGATGTAGGCCTGGCTGGGGGCCCTGTTGTCCAGGAGTTCATATTCGTCCACATTCGTCGCGACGGTGTGATGCGTGAGATGTTGCCACCGCCACCGCCACCGCCTGATGCACCGGGTTGGGTGTGAGGGCCCGTGCGTGATGAGTAGGGGCTGGATCTTTTTGGGGATAGTTAGCCGACACTGATGATGGGGATTTAGCACGTGAGTTGTAGCGGGTCGAGGGTTTCTTTTGATGTACCGACCCAAAAAAAATCCCATCTTGGATATATGTAAATAAAGTGTCATGGCTTGTCTTTTAATCATGATGATTAGTGGTGTGTATTTGTATCATGGTTGGTGAAGGGGGAGATGGCGATGTTATATTTTGCTTCCGCTAATGAGTCACATTGGGACTGCTTTTTTTAAAATATATATATATATATAAAAAAAATGTCTATGAATTACGACGCTTCTTATAAGAGATGTAATAAGGTGTAACGCTGGTGCCTGTGGCGACTTGTGAAGGGTTCGGGGTGCCACAACTGGCCTTTTTTTTTGGTATCAGAGTAGATGGTTATAGCTGGAGTGATAAAGAGCCTCATTTGGAAATTGAGGAACATGATGAAAATACACACCATAGGATATAAAACGAAATAATTGAATAACGGGTGATGAGTATTCACTCGTAGATCCCTAGTAGTTAATTTTGAGTTGCCTTTAGGTAACAGTAACATGTATATGTTACTTATGTAGTAGTAGTAGTAGTTGCTTTGAAAGGAGGGAGTACGTCTCAGATTATTTCTGAGGCAATGCTTGGAAATTGCAGGAAAGTCATGGTGCGAGCTGGAAGTGCTCATCCATTGAGGGCTGAAGCCTCTGCTGCAACGGTTGAACCTCGAATGGAAGACATCCTGCAGGCATTAGCCAATATTGGAAATTTGATGGAAAGGCAAGCGCAGCAACAGCCCGGAGCAGAACGCCGTACTCAAGGACTGGTGGAGCAATTTCTGAAGCTGAAGCCACCTAAGTTCAATGGAATGGGAAGTCCTGAGGAGGCGGAGCAATGGATTGATGGGATGGAGCGAATTTTCCGGCTGTTGGACTACACTGATGCTGAGAAAATAGTTTTAGCAGAGTACCAGTTGAAGGGAAATGCAAAGTTTTGGTGGAGAGCTTCGAAGGACATAATCTTTCCACCAGGTACTAAGGTTAACTGGGAGGAGTTTGTGAGAGCTTTTAATAGAAAGCATTTTTCTGATTGTGCTAAGGATAGGAAAATTACAAAATTTATTCAACTAGAACAAAAGGAGCTGACAGTGGATCAATATGAGGCTAGATTTTCCAAACTGTCTAGATATGCTCCTAGATTGATTGTGGATCAGGAGGAAAAGGCTAAGAGATTCCTAAAAGGGCTGAGGGATGACATTAGAAAGCAACTGGTGCCTTTGAACATAAGAGATTATAATGAGATTTATGAAAGGGCAAAGTTAGTGGAGCAGGAACTGTTAAGAGAACGGTCGGAGTTTAAGAAACCGTTGAATTTTAATGATGTGAGAAGGGGTAAGAGACCTTATTCTGGTCAAGGTCAGACTTGGAATGTGAAGAAGAAGAGCAATTTTGGAAATTTTGGGGGAGCAATGAGTGGTTTGAATATAGGGAAAGCACCTTATCAACCTGGTGTTTGTCAAAAGTGTAATGGGCAACATGGCCTAGGAACTTGCAATGGACGACCAAAATGTTTTGGTTGTGGACAAGTGGGTCATCTTAGGAGAAGTTGCCCACAAGAAAGGTCACAAGTGAGTGTTGGCTCAGTGTGATAGGGATATCAGAGTGCTGTTAGATTGAATTTACAAGGAAATCCTCAAAGGCCACCAGTACAAGGAAGGGTGTACGCAGTCACCCAAGAGGAAGCGGAAGCTTCCAAGAATGTTATCGCAGATACGATTCTTATAAATGGTGAAAAGGCATATGCATTGTTTGATATGGGTGCAATGCATTCATTTGTGTCTAAAAGGTATAGACGTTTGAATAAGATAGAAGTTATGCCTCTTGAGTCGCCTCTTTGTGTTTCCACGCCTTTAAAGGATATGGTATTGTCTACGTTGGTGTGTGGGAATTGTAAGATATCAATGGGAGGAAAAGATATGGAAATAGACCTAGTTGTAATGGCCATGTATGATTTTGATGTTATTATAGGAATGGACTGGCTTCGTAAGTATCGGGCCCAGATGGATTGTTATAGGAGAGTGATCCAATTCGTTTTGCCTGATCAGTCTAGTTGTGAATTTTTAGGAGGTCAGACCCATCTTCCTGTAGCACTTATTTCGGCAGTAGAAGCCTGTGAGTTACTTGACCAAGGATGTCAAGGATACCTAGCCATAGTTAAAGATTATGCAAGGGAGGAGCCTAAACTTGAGAAAGTTCGTGTAGTTAACGAATTTCAAGATGTATTCCCTAAGGAATTGCCTGGATTGCCACCAGAGCAGGAGATTGAGTTTCAAATTGAATTAATGCCTGGAACAAGACCAATATCAAAAGCCCCATATAGGATGGCCTTAGTCGAACTGAAGGAATTGAAAGTGCAATTGCAGGAGTTGCTTGACAAAGGATTCATTAGACCAAGTGCTTCACCTTGGGGTGCACCGGTCTTGTTTGTGAAAAAGAAAGATGGATCGATGCACTTGTGCATTGACTATAGGCAGCTGAACCAGGTGACCATTAAGATAAGTATCCTTTGCCTACAATTGATGACTGTTTGACCAACTCCAAGGAATTTGGATTGACTTGAGGTCGGGATACCATCGTTAAGAATTAAGAAAGAGGACATTCCCGAGACTGCATTTAGGACTCGTTATGGACACTACATTTGCCATTTGGATTGACTAACGCACCGGCTGCATTTATGGATTTAATGAATAGGATATTTAAGCCCTATTTAGACTAGTTTGTGATTGTTTTTATTGATGATATTCTGGCGTATTCAAAAGGACCTAAAGAGCATGAGCAACATTTAAGGATAGTTTTACATATCCTGAGAGAGCATAAGTTGTATGCCAAGTTTAGTAAGTGTGAGTTTTGGTTGGACCAGATAATATTTTTAGGGCATGTGGTGTCGGGAAAGGAATTGTAGTAGACCCGGCTAAAGTTGAAATGGTAATAAATTGGCCAAGACCGACAACACCTACTAAAATACGAAGTTTCTTAGGACTGGCTGGTTATTATAGAAGGTTTATCGAAGGATTTTCACGACTGGCAGGACCTTTAACTAAGTTGACCTAGAAGAATGTGAAATTTGAATGGAATGGGGAATGTGAAAGGAGTTTCCAAGAGCTTAAAAGGAAATTGACCTCGGCTCCAATCCTGACTATACCGATCGGACCTGATGGTTTCACAATGTATAGTGATGCATCTCACAAAGGACGGGATGTGTTTTGATGCTGCATGGCAAGGTTGTAGCCTATGCATCTAGACAATTGAAACCCCATGAGCTGAATTACCCAACGCATGATTTAGAACTACAGCTATAGTGTATGCCTTAAAGATATGGAGACACTATTTGTATAGGGAGAAGTTTGAGATTTATACGGATCATAAGAGCTTGAAACATCTGTTCTCACAAAAGGAGTTGAACATGAGACAAAGGAGGTGGATGGAGTTGTTAAAGGATTACGATTGTGAGATAAGATACCATCCAGGGAAAGTGAATAGGGTAGCGGATACTCTTAGTCATAAGTCGGCTATGGAGGTGGCCAGTTTAAGTATGGCAGAATGGGGGTTGTTAAAGTCTGTAGCAGACTCGGAATTTAAATTGGAGATGGATTGCCTTACTGGTATGCTTAGTGCATTAAGAATAGAACCCAAAATTATTCAAAAAGTTAAGTTCTTGCAAGAATCTGACCTAGAGATTCTGAAAGTGAAAGATGCTGTATCTTTAGGAAAAAGACCAGAATTTCAAATCTCTGATGATGGAATAGTAAGATGTCAAGGACGACTTTGTGTTCCCGACAATGAGGAATTAAGGAAGGAAATTCTGTGGGAGGCACATAAGAGTAATTATAGTATTCATCCGGGTAGTACAAAGATGTACATAAATTTACGTCAGCAATTTTGGTGGAATGGTATGAAGGCAGATACGGCTAAGCACGTTTCTCAATGTTTGACGTGCCAGCAAGTAAAAGCGAAACATCGTAAACCCGCAGGACTCTTGAGACCATTAGACATTCCATAATGGAAATGGGAGCATATAACAATGGACTTTGTGCAAGGATTGCCAAGGACATCAAGTGGCCATGATTCTATTTGGGTTATAATGGACCGTTTGACTAAGTTTGCTCATTTCCTAGCTATTCGCATGGACTACTCAATGGAAAAATATGCGGATATGTATGTAAGTCAAGTGGTACGCTTACATGGTGTTCTAGTAACTATTACTTCGGATCAGGATTCGAGATTTACTTCAAACTTTTGGCGAAGTCTTCAAATTGCATTAGGGACTAAGCTTTAGTTTAGTACTGCTTTTCATCCCCAAACAGATGGACATACAGAAAGAGTAATTTAGACATTAGAGGATATGTTAAGGGCTTGTGTAATTGATTTCAAAGGAAATTGGGATGAAAGATTGCATTTGGTGGAGTTTGCCTATAATAATAGTTTTCAGAAAAGTATAGACATGGCTCCCTATGAAGCATTATATGGAAGGAGATGTAGGACTCCTGTTTGTTGGAATGAAGTAGGTGAAAGGAAATTGACAGGACCTGAACTAGTACAAGTTACCACTAAAGCTGTTGAAATTATTAGAGAAAGACTTAAAACAGCTTAGAGTAGGCAGAAAGACTACGCAGATAGGCATAGAAGGCCTTTGGAATTTAGTGTAGGGGACCATGTATTCCTTAAGGTATCTCCAATGAAAGGGATATCTCGATTTGGGATGAAGGGTAAGTTAAGCCCTAGATTTGTTGGACCTTTTGAAGTACTTGAAAGGATAGGGGATGTAGCTTATCGCTTAGCATTACCTCCTAAGTTGGGAAATTTGCATGATGTGTTTCATGTATCGATGTTGAGGAAGTACCAGCCGGATCCTGGTCACATACTCGATCATGAAGCCATCAAAGTGGATGAGAAAGTAAGGTACATTGAGGAGCCTGTGCAGATATTGGATCGAAAGGAGCAAATTCTTCGAACTAAGAAGATCCCATTGGTTAAGGTATTATGGCGACATCATGATATGGAGGAAGCCACATGGGAAAGTGAAGATCAGATGAAGGAAAAGTACCCCTACTTGTTTCAAGAAGGCACGAGTGGTGTCTAATTTCGAGGACGAAATTCTTTAAGGAGGGGACAATTGTAGCATCCCAAAATTCAAGTCACCCTCTAGAGGAATTAAAGCCTATAATTAGGTAATGAAAATTTCCTATGGTTTATGTTTTAGCCATTAGTTTTCTTAAGGCTATGTGTTATTGTGCTTGTGATCATAAGTTTTTAAATTAGTATTAAAGGATAAATTTATGAGGATGATTTATTCTTTGGCCATGTGAATTTTAAAATTTAAACTCTATAAAAGAAATAATTAAAGATAAATAATTGAGAGTGAAATTGTGGGTTTAATTAGGTTGGGCCTTAGGCCCATTGGCCTAAGCTTTAATGGGCCAAGCTAGTCGGCCCAATAGAAGCCCACGGAGGGGCTGTCGCCGGCCCAAAAGGAGGCCCAAGAAAAGGAGGCCCAAGCCCATGCATGGGTCTTGCCAAGTGGCAAGAAGAACTCCCATGCATTGGCCAATTGAGAGGCAACCTAATCATTACAAATGATGAGGTTTGCAGGAAATAAAAGGGAAGAAGAGGAGAGAGAATGGCTGGTTAGCCATTCGGCCAAGAGAGAAAGGGAGAGAGAGAGTGAACCGTGCGAGAGAGAGGGAGAGGGTGCGGCCGAGAGGGAGAGGAAGGAGTCGTCGCCGTTCGCCGCCGTGTGCCGCCGTGTTCGCCGCCGTGTGCCGCCGTTTGTGTGGTCTAGAGGCAAGTTGGGAATCCACTTTCTACTCTTGCACCAATGTTTTGCATTTATGGTCAGAACCTAGAACATTTGGAGGCATGGGAGTGAAGCTAATGTGTTTTGTTCTTGAGTTGCATGCTGTTTTCGCATGAACTGTTTGAGTCAGAACTTTGTGAGAGCTTGTATGCATGTTTTGAGTTCGATTTTGACTTTGATCTCTTCACGAAAGTTGTATCTAACATCTTAAACTACAACATACTAAAATTTGGAGTAAAATTATGGATATTTAAGGGGTAAAACACTCATCCTACGTAGACATCAGATCTGGAACGATTTCACTGACCTTTTGGTGGATTTGTGGTTGCATGCTAATTTCTACTAAGAATCTCTTTTCGACTTCTTCACAAAAATTGTATAGAATATCTGGACGTTTAACATACTCAAATTTGAAGCAAAATTAACAAGTGTAGCCTAGTGAATCAACTTACTCTTGAAAACCGTAGATCTGGAGACGCGGTACAGGTTACCCGAGATTTCATGTACCCATATGGAGACTGTCCTTTGAAAATATGACTTAGATCTCTTCATGAAAGTTTTAGGGTATATCGTGAAGTAAAACATATCCAAATTTCAGAGGAAACGAAGAATAATAGGTAGGTGAAAACTCAGTATTTCGGAGAAGCGTGCACTGGACGTTTCGGTGTTAGATCCAGTAGTTTGTGTAACTGTATAAAATAATCTAAAAATAATTTGGTTCAAAGTCTTCATGAAAAATATACTTTAGTTTCTTGGCTATAACTTGGTAAAATTTCGTAATTTTTGGAGGTTGTTTGGGTATTTTAATCAAATTATTTCGGAAACTGTGCATTCTGATTTCATCCGAAATTACATGCTGTATTTGTGTGAATTATGAATTTGTGTGGAATTCGATTTGGCCATGTATTTTGCATGAAATCATTATCCTATTGTCTTGTCTATCACTTGCCTTAATTTTATGATTTTTGAAAATCATATGGATATTTAAATTAAATATTTTCGAAAGTGGTACAAGCTGGAATTTAAATAAATATAAAAAGGGCATGATAAATGGACTATTTTAAATTGTATGAATTCCATGAACTTTATTTTATGAATAATTCTACCTTTTTGCATGTATGATGAGGTCTTGATGCATGCATGACAATGAATTGAGATGCATGTATGAATTCAATGAATTCAATGCTGAATATGATTTTGTTTGCCATTACATTATGTGCCATGCTAAGTTGAGACCTAAATTGGTAAATGTGGACAATGATAAATGAGGAAAATGTTATGGCGGATGATAATGCCCTGGGAGTGTCAGGATGCCAGGGATGGGGGGTGTCGGATGCCGGATTGTATTGGGATACAAGGCCAGATTTGTCCTCGGGAGTGTCGAGATGCCCGGGAAGTGGGGGTGCTGGAATCCCTGGAGGTTTGTGCCCAAGGGGATGCCTCGTGATGCCAGTTGGGGTACGAGATGCCCGGCCAGGGAGTGTAAATGCCGGAAGCCTCGGAGGTTTTTGCCCGAGGAATGCCTCGTGATGCTAGTTGGGATGCGAGATGCCTAGAATGTGGGGGGCCGAATGTCCAGTGGTGTGTGCCGGAGGTTTATCTTGCAATGCCGGATGTGGTGATCGAATTGAAAGATAAAAGTGAAAATTGTATATATGAAAATTGATGACATGATATGTATGATATTGCATGATGATGTCATGATGATGATGATATATGATATGATATGATGATGATCACCTATGGCATGATGATATGCATGTATGATATGATATGATGATGATCACTTATGGCATGATGATATGCATGTATGATATGATGATGCCATGATGATGATGACATGTGTATGATAGGATGATGTCATGATGATGGTGATATATGATATGATATGATGATGATGATATGTTTATGACATAATGATGATGGCATATGTATGATATGATGGCGACCTATAATATGATGATATGGTATGATGATAACCTATGGCATGACGACATGTATGTGTTATGATTGTGTTGAAGATGTATGATGGTATATGCATGGCTTCAAGGTAAATACGCATGGATGCATGTATGGCATGTAGGATGTTGTGATAGTATTGTATGATGCATTGAGTGGTTATTAGATTCTTTTACCTGCCGAGTGGTTGTACTCACCCCTTTGGGGACCAACATTTCAGATTAGCAGCATGCTGCTCCCTGCTGTCACGCGGGGTGTGTTTTACGGTCTACCATCCGATGTAGAGGTCGAGTGAGAGGAGTTTGGCTGTCCCTCTGTTCCTGGATTGACATATATTCAAGTGCGCTATTTAGTCATGTACGATGTAGGCCTGGCTAGGGGCCCTATTGTCCAGGAGTTCATATTCGTCCACATTCGTCACGACGGTGTGATGCGTGAGATGTTGCCGCCGCCACCGCCTGATGCATCGGGTTGGGTGTGAGGGCCCGTGCGTGACGAGTAGGAGCTGGATCTTTTTGGGGATAGTTAGCCGACACTGATGATGGGGATTTAGCACGTGAGTTGTAGCGGGTCGAGGGTTTCTTTTTGGGGTTTTAGGCCGGGCGTGGCTGAGTCTTAGCTTTTCCTTTTGATGTACCGACCCAAAAAAAATCCCATCTTGGATATATGTAAATAAATTGTCATGGCTTGTCTTTTAATCATGATGATTAGTGGTGTGTATTTGTATCATGGTTGATGGAGGGGGAGATGGCGATGTTATATTTTGCTTCCGCTAAAGAGTCGCGCTGGGACCGTTTTATAAATAAATAAATAAATATATATATATATATATAAATATATATATTTATATATATCTATGAATTACGACACTTCTTATAAGAGATGTAATAAGGTGTAACGCTGGTGCCTGTGGCGACCTGTGAAGGGTTCGGGGTGCCACACGACATATCAAGACTGCTCACTCTAAGCTAATAAATAGATAGTATAGCTCGCACTAAGCTGATAAATAGTATACTGCTCGCAATCTAAGCTGACATATCAGAGCCCGTAGGTTGATATAGTATACTAATAATGCTCCCTCTAATCTAATAGTAATATTGCTCGCTCTAAGCTAATAAAGTATATTGCTCGCAATCTAAGCTGAAATATCAGAGCCCATAGGTTAATATAGTATATCAGTATACTACTCACAATCTAAGCTAACATATCGCTCGTAGGCTAATATAGTATATCACCCCAACCATTTAATCAATTCATCATTTTTATCATACCCAATAAAAATACTCGTGTATGGGTACATAGTTGGTTTTAGACAAAATGCAATATTTTCACCTTTGAACATCCCACTAATTTCATCGTCCACAAATTCATTTTTGGCATTGTCCACCGACACCCGGTGATTTTCTAATTAATTGCTGAAATTAAATAAATTTAGGAATAAATTCCTAAAATCCGAATCACACCAATTTAACACAAATTGGGGCTCAATTGAATAAACAGATCGCACCACTGCAATCAGCATAACATTTCGGTCGCTGGCTATCTTGATCTAATTTTCGGAAACTAATTAAGTAATTAATTACGGAAATTAATTATTAAATACCAATAATTAAAACTTAGGCCTGTAAAGCCTAATCGAGAGCTGAGACGAACCTGGGAAATTTCTGAATCACTCTAAATAAATACTAGAGTTTGTCTAGGCTCTAATTGCACTAACTATCCACCTAACATGCATCGGTAATTAATTAAATTCAATAATCAAATCTAACTAACCACATAATCCTAGCTTAGTCTAAACTAATCAACCCTTAAGCATCATTAACTTACTAAGCGATGATTAGTGAGCTAAACTCACTTGTTAAGCGATCTGATCGGTTTAAATCGATGAGGATGCGACAAGGCTCGATCTTCTCCAAAGCAGGCTTGGCTCTTGAGGTCGAGAACGCCTCCAAAACGGGCTGATCAACAACCTAGAAACCCATTAATTTCAGCTGCTATCCGGGGCCAAGAAAGGTTGAAACAAGAGCGGGTTGAGGCGACAACGGGTCGAGGTGGACTAAGGGGACCAAACCGGGTCTAGGTGGTGGCGGTAGGAGCTCCAGTGGTCTTCGGCGGTGGCTCAAACTTCCTCAGTAACTTGCTGGGAGTGAGGGTTGATGGAGACAATGCAGCTGCACGGTGCAGAGGCAAATGGCGCACGCGAGGTGCAACAGCGCATGTGCAGGGCAAGGGACGGCGAACGGCGACGTACGGCGGCAACAAGTTGCTCGACGGTTTCAGCCGGTCTTCTCTACAAAATTTGAAGTCCTTAAAGCATAATGAGGAAGAAGAAGAAGCTAGTCGACCAGCTGAGGGCAAGAGGGGGCAAAAGGGGGCCACCAAAGACCTTATCTCATCACTTTGTTCCCCTTGGAGGGCTCCACCAACCTCAGCTAGCTTCCTCAGTAATCTTCAGCCCAAAACTGTTCTAGAAACCTTTTGAAGTGGTCCATAAGTCATGGCAAGGGGGGTTACGAATTTCACAAGTTTTCTCTCAATTGGACTTCATTTCCTACTTAATTCAACACAAACCGACCTCTATAAATTCAACCAACACCCCATTGATTCAATTGGTATTTTTCCTCACCAATTGATCTCACTTGCATCCTAATTGCACGATCAAAAACAGCTCCCGACATTTTTTGGACAAAAATGACCCTAGGTCAACTTTTTCCCAAAAGGTCTCGGTTTGCAAAAAAATCTTTGGAGACTTAGTCGACGTTCCAAAAATGATTTATGACATGACAGAACTTTCAATTTCTAAAATCGGATTCAAATTCACAATTAATTTCACTCTAGCGCGTTTTAGTGTGACTTAGGCTACCGGGTAGCTTTTAGAAATTTTTAGTACAAATGACCCATGGTTGATTTTCTTCGAACCACAATGAACCCACTCGACACATTGGTGACTATCGATTGTCGTGAAAATCTCGAAGATTCAAATACAGACATAGGGTACCAAAACGATAGAAAAATCGATTTAGTGCTAATCAACGAGAATTTTGTAATTTAGTGGAATCACCCACGTTTAACCACATATATCAGTCGAACCAACCTATCTCTGATATCTAATCGACTTATATTTGTGCCGTAATGATCTCTGTAGATGAGCACGGTCGAGTAGCCGATTCTTGATTGAATTCTCAAGTTTATTGCGTGAAAATTCTTTAATGGCTTTCCCAGATAATCTAGTTATCTCACGAGTGATCAGCTCTGAGAACATCCCTATAGGCGCGTCAATGATATGCCCAATTAATTTAATTCAAAACATAATTGAAAAATTCAGGATGTCACACGTGTCTCGTCAGTTGAGATCTCATGAGCAGAATTACCTTACGCATGACTTGGAACTCACAGCGATTATTTTCACTCGAAGATTTGGAGGCATTACTTGTGTGGAGAAAGGTTCCAGATCTTTGCAAATCATCAAAGTCCCATGTATTTATTCTCTCGAATGAGTTGAATATTAGACAACTTTGCTGAATGGAACTTCTTAAAAATTATGATTGCGACATCCTATATCATCTTGGAAAGGCTAATAAGGTCACAGATGCGTTGAGTAGGAAGTCTTCGATTGCATAGATGGTGATTAAGGAGTGGGTCTTACTTGAAAGAGCTCAAGATTCGATTTTCAAATTTAAGATAAGCCACCTTTCAAATCTTATGGGCACCCTCAGGATTGAGCTAGAAGTGTAGATCATAATTAAGATGCTGTAGTTGACAGACTCGAAGATCCTAGAAGAAGATGCAAAAAAGAGAAAGGCTGATTTTCAGATTTCTAAAGACGGAACACTGAAGTTTCATGGACAATTGTGTGTACCTGATGATGTAGAGCTTAAAGAAGAGATTTTGTCAAAAGCTCATTGTAGCAGTTACAGCATTCATCCAGGCAGTACGAAGATGTATCAGAATTTGCGTAAACACTATTAGTGGATCGGTATGAAAGCGGATATCGCCAAACATGTCACTAAGTGTCTAATGTGTCAACAAGTGAAGGAACAGCACTGTAAGTCAGGAGGACTTCTGCAACCTCTCGAGATTCCCGAGTGGAACTTTGTGATGGGCTTACCAAGGAGTCTGAGGGGTAATGATTGCATTTGGGTTGTCGTTGACAGATTGATGAAGTCAACTCACTTCATCGCCATACAAAAGAACTATGCATTGGACAGATATTCTGAGTTATACGTGCATTAGATAGGTCGTCTACATGGAGTGCCAATGACAATTACATCTGATAGAGACCCAAAGTTCACGGCAGCCTTCTGGAAAAGTTTACAGACTACCTGGAGAACAAAACTGCAAGTAAGACGGCTTATCATCCGCAAACAAATGGCCAGTCTAAAAGGACAATTTAGACCCTTGAAGACATGTTGAGAGCTTGCGTGCTAGACTTCAAAGGAAGCTAGGAGGAACAACTTCATCTCATTGAGTTCGCCTACAACAACAGCTACCAGCAGAGTATTCAGATGGCACCGTTTGAAGCGTTATATGGTAGAATGTGCAAAACTCTAGTTTGTTAGGATGAAGTCGGAGAGTGGAAGATTACAGGCCCAAAGTTGGTTCAACAGTCAAATGAAGTTGCTGTTATCAGGGATAAATTAAAGACAGCTCAAAGTCACCAAAAAAGCTATGCAGATAAGCGTCGAAGACCATTGAAATTCCAAGTTGGTGAACACGTTTTTCTAAAAATGTCACCGACGAGGGGTACTTCGCGCTTCGGCCAGAAAAGGAAGCTGAGTCCGAGGTACGTAGGTCCCTTTGACATTCTAGAGAGAATAGGGAATCTGGCGTATCATCTTGCATTACCGCCAAGACTGACGCAAGTGCATGACGTCTCCCACGTGTCGATGTTGAGAAAGTATGAGCTTGACTCGACCCACGTGCTGAATTTTGAAAAATTAGAAGTGGACAATAGAGTGTCGTACATAGAAAGACTAGTTCAGATTGTGGATCGCAAGGAACAAGTTTTGCGCACCAAGACGATCTCATTAGTCAAAGTGGTCTGACAACACCACAAGATAGAAGGAGCAACCTAGGAAAGTGAAGACTCGATGAGACGGCGATACCCCCACCTTTTTGTTTAAGATTTGTAACGGTTTAAATTTCGAGGATGAAATTTTTATAAAAGGGGAAGAGTTGTGACATCCTGATTTTCAACCTTGTTTTTTATGAAAAGAAATGGGCTTCTCATCGAAGCGTCTATAGTCTTTTTCTCTGAGCTGATCACTCATAAGATAACTAACCTATCAAGTAAAGCCGTTAAGGAATCTAAACGCGATAGACTTAAGGATTCGACCAGAAATTGACTGCTCGACCATGCTAATCTGCAAGGGTTAATACGGTACCGTCAAAATCGATCAGAGACCAGAGATAGGTCGTTTTGACTGAGGCATGTAATTAAAATGTGGGTGATTCCACCTAGTTGCAAAATTCTTGTCAAACTACACTAAACCAATTTTTCTATCATTTTTGTACCCTGTGCCCGTATTTGAAACCTCGAGATTTTCACAACAACCAAGAGTCGACAATGAGTCGAAGATGTACAATGTGGCTCGCAAATAATCGACCACGGGTCAAATGCGCTAAAAATTCCTAAAAGCTACCCGGTAGGTTAGGTCACGCTAAAATCGTATCCAGTTGAAATTAACCATGAAATTGAACCTGATTTCAGAAATTAAAAGTTCTGTAATGTCATGATTTATTTTAGGAACGTCAACTCATCCTCCGAAGAATTTTCGACAAGTCTAGATTTTCGGTGAAAATTCAAGTTTGGGCAATTTTGGACCAGCAA
Organism: Eucalyptus sideroxylon x Eucalyptus melliodora; assembly: GCA_016097485.1. NCBI lineage: Eukaryota > Viridiplantae > Streptophyta > Magnoliopsida > Myrtales > Myrtaceae > Eucalyptus > Eucalyptus sideroxylon x Eucalyptus melliodora. The sequence goes on from CM027826.1 coordinate 29,716,243, forward strand.
ATTCAGAGGGCCGTTTGTGTGCAAATTTTTGGCCTTCAAGTTGGTTCAATTGGTGAGGAAAATTATGGAATTTGATGTGGGCACCTACCTTGGTAAGTTGGCCATTGAATTGAATTGATTTGGAGTGGAATTGAGTTGAATTGGAGGGGAATTGCACGAAATTCGTATGCCATGGGGGCAGCAACATTTTGCACCACTTTGGTGGCTTGTTGGGGAAGTCTTGGAGGGGAGATGGCTGAGGATGATGGTTGTGGACTTTGGGGCCTCCCCCATGATGGTTTAAGATATTTCTTGAAGACTTTTGAGGCCATTGTCCCCTTGGCCAGCTCTGCCCTTCCTCCTTCTTCTTCCTTGCTTCATCTTCCTCCTTTGTTGCTGTTTTGAGAGCCAAAGAACCAGAGGAAGCCGAGCCAGCCTTGTCGTCGACCACCCTTCGCTACCAAAGCCGCACGCCCGCACGCCTTCCCGCTCGCCGTCACACCCAAGCCCGCACGTCTGTCGCACCTCACGCCAGCCTCGCCGTTCGCAAGCCATCCTTGCTCACATCCGCCAGGCCCAGCATCACCAGCTCGTCGTCCACCTCTGCCCATCCAAGCTGCCATCGGCCCCTGCTCACATCGCCGTCCCGCCGTGCCCGTTCCAACACTAGCCCAAGCCCTTAGTCCAACTCCTTCAGCCCCAAAACAAAAGCAAAATCTCAGATGTCAGCTGAGACTTTGTGGGCTTTTTCTAGCCCCTTTTGGACCTCTTTTGGCATCACCGTAGGCTCGAATTTCGCTCACCTCCGTGTTGCCGTCGCCATCAACTCATCTACTTGCAAATCCGGTGAGTTTACTTGCTAAACCTTGCTTATGGGGTTAATTATGCTTAGTATAGGATTAGATTAGCTTAAGATTGGTTTATGTGGTTAGTTTAGTTTAATTAGTGGTTTATGTGGTTAATTAGGCTTATTAGGTGGTTAGATTAGCTTAGTTAAGGGTTAACTAGATTGTAGGATTTATCTAGCTTGGTGCATTATTTAATTAGGTCCAATTAGATGGTTAGATTAACATATTTAGCTTAATTAGGCATTTATGTAATTAATTTGCATTCATTTAATTAATTTTGTAATTTATTTAATTATTTAATATTTTCAGAAATGACAGGGATAGCGGTCGTCATAATTTCGTGCCGATTGTTGTGGTGTAATCAGTTTATGCAATGGGTGCTAATTTGTGCAATTGATTGATGATTGTTAATTTTGAGTTATTATTCCAAAATTTCGAAATTTTGGTATTTAATTAGAAAATACCAAGTGTCAAGTTTTGACACTAAAAATGGTTTTAAGTACTATATCGATAGTAGGATTTTTAAAAGGAATGATATCACTTTTTCTGGTTTGATTTGGTCGTATACCCACACACGATTATTTTACCGGGTGTTTTTAATATGAAGAAAATAGGCTAAGCACATTATCTTAATTGAGGCATTTGAGTGCAAAGCACAATGTCTTTGGCCGGGATTAGATGGTCATGTGATGGTTATGAGAACCCATCCCCAATGTGCGTCGGGTGGACGTTGCTCCTATATGGAATGCCCCTAACAATGAATGTCAGATTGCGGTAGAGGCTGGACTGATGGTCCTTCAGGAATGCCGTCTAGAGGTAGATGTTACCATGCTCAAGGGATGAGACAATGCTCGGTTACGCCGGAGACCGCCGAACGTTGAGTAGGTCGTGCCCGTGTGTGACAGTAATCAATTGGAATGCGTGAATGATTGAGATAAAATACGCCTGATTATGGGAAAAAATTGTGTGGCACGGAATGGGACGTGTCATAACGATTTGGCTTTATAATCGAGACGCCTGTGATTGATTGAGATATGAGTGTGACGGTCCAACTGATGTGTGCATTTCCTATATGCATCTGTTATATGAACTGTACTGACGTGCAGGGAGGTGCTGAGGCCAAGTGAGTCTTCTGTGATGTGTAGTTAGACTGCCTTTAGGCGTATTACCTTCCTAATCGGGGTTTAAGGCGTGAATTCACTGAGACATTATCTCACCCCGTCGTGATTTAACTTTTTACAAGTCCTTAGATGGAGGTCTGTTTGGTTTGTTTTAGACAGCCGCAGGGGTATACTAAGCAAAGTACCGACGTCCTTGTCCCCAGGAGTCCCTGGCTCCATGAGTTCATCATGACCACTGTCTTGGTCGATGAGGGCCTACCACATTTGGTACCTCATCGATTCAGGATGTGATTCGGCGTGGGCCTAATGGGATGCGAGAAGGTCCCTTTTAGGGTTTTGACGTACCTGCCGTTGCGGGCGAGGGAGTAGCTGACCCACCTGACGGTGTTGTTGTAGACTCGAATCCCAAGTAGATAGGGCCCGGGATAGAGTTGGCTAGGTAGCCCTTTTTAAGACCGTGACTTTTGTTTATAACCTTGTAAGGCTGACCTGCTTGTTTATTAAAGTGTGTTTGTGAAAATTTGTTGTCCTGCTTTTCTATCCCATGTTTTTGTTGTCTAGGGATTGTTTATTTCGCTTCCGCTTGTGCATGATTCGTTTGGGTCGGCAACGCATCCTGGGATTGTCGCAATCTAGTCGACCACCAAGGGGTGTTCGCACGCTTGAGGTTCGGGGCGCGACAGACAAACAAGGTACTAATAGATTTACTACACTAAAAAATTTTGAATTTACCATGGTTAATGGAAATTCTGTCTTTAAGTAAGAGGAGGAACTACAAATATATGTTGCCAAACTCAGAGACTTTATGATTGAAGTTTCTGAACCTCTTCAAGTTGCTGCAATTATTTCAAAATTGCCTTCAACTTGGAATGATTATCAAAAGAAACTTCTTCATACAATCAAAAACCAACCATGCATAATTTGATATGGCACATTCGAATTGAGGAGGGTTCTTGGGAATGTGAGGCTAATTAAGTGAAAGAAATTGCAAATAAGGTGCATTTTGTTGAGAATGGCAAAATGAGTAGAGACAAAAAAACTAAGAAAGGAAACAAGAGAAAGTTCCTTGACACCAACAGCATCAATAAGCCTAGCAACAACAACTTCAAGAAGGACAAGTGTTCCTTTTACTATGGTAAAAAAGGCCATTACAAGAAGGAGTGTCACTATCGGAACAAGCAAAAGGTTGACAAGACAGCAAATATTATAGGGCAAAACATCAACGGATTAGTTGATATGGTCTCTCAATTGCAAATTGGGATGGTAACTGAATTAAACATGGCAACAATGAATGATTCAAAAGATTGGCGGTTTGACTCCTGTGACACCCTCGAATTTGACCCTTATCCTAGACTCGATTAATAGTCTAAAGCTTTGATGTGCCCTTAACAGGAATAGACTATGGATTGATTTAAGTATCATTTATAAGTCAACTATCTAATTGGGAGAGGTAATTGTGGATTGAGAAATGTGCTCAACTAGAGTACTTGACCATGGAACGATAGCTTGACCATAAGGATCGATGTGAGACGAGCTTACACCGGCATGGATTAATGAATGAATGATTATAGATCGATTCGGCCTAAGTATATACATAGCCGGGTTGTGAGTGATTCCACACGGTTATTATACTAATCCCGAACGACCCTAAATCGATTCTAAGTGACCATGGACCAAAGTAAGTAAATTGATTCTCACTCGGTTACATGACAACCGAGGATTATCCATGGATCGATCAAGCTCAAACATGGATTGGTTTGGAATCAACCATGGTTGTGCAAGCGATACCCCCAAGAGACCCCCCAATTCATATAGGCCCCGTTAAAGCCATTTCTAATCGAATTTAGCCATGAACCTTGGTCCAATTACAGGTGTCCTTCGTGGATAATTAGGAAATGCCCCTAATTGGTTTAACCAACGTTTAATCCCGCAAATAGTTTTTGGCCCCCGAATCTTTGGTCTTGGAAAAGTGGGCCAACCATTGGAAGCCCAAGTTTGTCGAGTCCAAACCCAAGCCTTGTGTGCATGAATAGTAATTCGTGTGAATAGTAACCTAGCCTCTAGAAGCCTAATTTTAGGCTTGTCTTCAAAGTCTTGGTTCATTAATGTCCTCTAGAAGCAATGATTACAAGAGACCAAGACTTTGGTCTTGCAAGAAGACTTGTCACCTTTGGTTTCTCAAATTCCACTTTGATTCCAGTTTTCGAAATTCCTGGACCCTCATTGTTTTCCGATTTTATAGAGCTTCTTGTGGTTCGAATTTGGAGAAACTTCCTTCATGAAAGTTGTTCAAAACATCTTGATGTATAACATACTTTAATTTCATATTTTTCTAAGGTGAAATGGTTGATACTAAAGCCTATTCTTTTACCTTGTGAAAACTGCCCAGTGCAGTAAAATCGGTGACCTGTTTGTCTTCTCGATTTTTTATAAAATTTTTCCTTTGGAATCTGAACATTATTTCTTCACAAAAGTTGTAGAGAACATCCATATCTATAACATACTAAAATTTCAAAGTGTTTTATGAATATTTGGATGTCGAAATGAATTTTCTTCTGCGGTCGTTGAATCTGTCCGACGGACGAAATGTTGGGTTGTCTTTGGTGATTTTCTGCTCTTTATACAAAACGAATTGGCCTTGACTTCCTTCATTGAAAATGTTACCTAAAATATTTTCTACAACATATTAAACTTTCATAATTTTTTGAATCCGTTTGATAAGGTAATGACATTTATTTCAAAAGTTGTTCGAAACTGTTCTTTACACTGGAGGAGGAGGGCCACACGCCCAAGCTTGGAGGACAAGCTTAGGCAATTGTATGGTTGAGGTCAACCCTTGCTCCCCAAGTTAGTCCATTGTGTGCTCCCCAAGTTTAGGCAAGTGTATGGTGGAGATTCACTCTTGCTCTCCAAGCCAAGAAGCAATCATGAGCATAGTTCTATAAATAGCCTTGCATCTGATGCTTTGAAGACCCACTTCTCTCCCTTTCTCCCCCTTGCCGACCCCCTCACTCACTCTCTCTCTCTTTCTTTCTCTCTTTCCCTTTGGTTTGCTGCCATCCTACTGCCGCTACACTGTCGTCTTCGTGCCGTCTCATCGCCACCTTGCTGTCCACTGTCTAGCACCACCGACCACCCCTCATCCTTGTCTTGGTTGTTTGTAAGTGAATCCCCTAAACGCTAGCTAGGCCATTGTATTACATTGCTTGGATTTAGGTTGATTTTACTTGTATTAGGAGTAGGATCAAGCTATCCTAGAGAGGTTAGAACCATGGGTTAATTTTGTATGGTTTGATAATGAGTTTGCTAGGATTATGAGGTTTGAGGTAGACAAGAAAAGTTTAGTTATTGCTAAGGTTGCTTGATTTGATATTGTTATTGGAAATGACTTGTTGATGTTCATACTCGAATTTGGGTTTGAGAAAGCATTGTTCTAATATGAAATCTTGTTATGTTATAACTTAGGATGGGTTATTTGGAGATCTTGTGATGTTATTGGACGTCCTCATTCTATGTGATGTTCTTTGGTATTAATGGTAATGTTTTATATGTGTTCATTAGAAGTAGTCTTTACACATGTTCATTGTTCATGGTCAATGCATGAGAACACTCCAAGCCTCCGAGATGGGATATACGATGGTTCTTGGACGTGCGTGGGAGCATGTCGGGCCGAGTCTCTCTCTTGGATCGGCGATATCGAGGCATATCGTTCCCGAGCCAAGTTTGATACTAGGTCGGTGATCATATCACGACGGGTCGGTCCTTTCTTGGTCTTGGTGCGATATTAAGACATATCGTTCCCGAGCCAAGTTTGGTACTAGGACGTTGATCATGTCACGACGGACCTATCCTCTCTTGGTCTCGATGCGATATCAAAACTTATCGTTTCCGATCCATATTGGACTTAGGTCGGTGCTCAACGTGACAGGTCAAACCATGGACTCTCGTTTCGTGCTTGGCATATTTATTGATGTAGTTTCGATAGATCATGAGATACACTCCGCTTGGCATGCCATTGAGGCATTCATACTTGATCATCTAAATAAAACGATGCGTATGATTATGCGGGGTGATGGCCGTCTTGATGCGTATGATTATGCGGGACGATGCCTAATTAAGTTTGGAGTGTTGTATGCTCGTGTGATCACTTAAATACCCTGATGTGTATGATTATGCGAGGTGATGGTTCCGTCCTAATGCATATGATTATGCGGGACGATGCCCGATTAAGCCGGATGACTACGAACCTTCAAGTTGGCCTTGGGTCCTAAGTGATCGTAATAATCTAGACATGGTTGTGTGAATAGTGCATGAGTGCATGAATGCATATGATAAGAATGATGTCACTATCTGTACATGTGTGATGCTTGCAAAAGCTGGGTTTTTTTTTATATGAATTATTAAGTCTTTGCATCAATTTGAGCATATGTTTGAATTGGGTCACTTAGTGACTTGAAAGGCGGGTGCATGTTATAATTGTTATTTGGGATAAGAGAGGCACGTGATTGTTTTGGAAGTCATTGTTTGAGACTTGAAGGCCATGGTGATATTTTAGAAAATGATATATGACTCATGGGAGTATTATTAGCTATTTATTGCACAATATATAGCACGTGTGAATTTTTATGCTATTATGGAGGACTCGAGGAACCAGTGTATGTGGTTAAAGTCATTGATTGGCATGCTTAGAAATTTCATGAGTATTAGATAAATCATAGATTCTTGATAGGATGGATCTTCATGTTTATAGTTAAGACAAAGCAAAGGTTTTGCTATTGATCTGCCATCGACAAGTGGGCGTCGAGTTCGTAGGTTCCAAAACGAGGCATCTGCCTATCTGGGGTTTAGGCGATTTACTTATTGAGTTGTCAAACTCACCCCGTCATGGTTTAACATTTTTCAGGCCGTAGTATGGAGAACCGTCATATTCGGTTTGGGGTTACATTGGAGACAAGAGTTTGGCCTGGTGTTAGTAAAGTTTAGATTAACCTTGACCCACTGTTGGTTGGTTGGAAGTTGCCAGTGTAAAGGCTTGTAATCACTAAACTTCATAGGGTTAACAGTAAATTTGTAAATGAAGTATTTGCTTTGACGTTCTGATGTATACCTTTTACTATCCCTATTGTTTGTTAATGATTGGGAGATGTTTGTTCTGCTTCCACTTGTGTATAATCAAAATATAAAAAGAATGGGTCGGCGACGCGTCTTGGGACATCGCAATTCCATGATTGAAGAGATCGAGGGATGCCGCGCGCTCAAGGATCAGGGCGTGACACAGTGCAACTGCGCATGTCTACAATGATAAGAAGCAATTCACATCTTATACACCAGTGAAGAAGGAACAACAAGTGTTGATGGGAAATCACAATATTGCAGTTGTTCTAGGGATAGGCACAGTTCAATTGCAATTCACTTCTGGAAGGAAATTGACTTTGATCAATGTGATGTATGTTCCTGATATTCGCACGAATCTTGTATCAGCAAATTTGTTGTGCAAGGATGGAATTAAGGCTGTGTTAGAGGCTAATAAGCTCATCCTGTCTAAGTATGGGATGTTTGTTGGGAAGGGGTACTCTTGTAATGGAATGTTCAAGTTAAGTATTAATGAGAATATTATTTCTATTTATATGCTTGAGTCATCTTCCTTACGGCATAGTAGATTATCATATGTTGGATATAGTACTTTGAATTTATGAATAAAACTGGTATGATATCATGTGATAATTTAGATAAGAAGGATTATGAAATATGTTTACAAGCTAAGATGACTAAGAAATTATTCTCAAATGTGGAAAGATCTACTAAAGTACTTCAACTGGTGCATTCGATATTTGTGAATTAAATGGTGTACTACTAACTAGAGGAGGAAATTGTTATTTTATTACATTTACCGATGACTACTCTAGATATACTTATGTTTACATAATGAAATCAAAAGATCGAGCTGTTGATATGTTCAAGATACATAAGGCTGTTGTTGAAAATTAAAGGGATGCAAAAATCAAAGTTTTGAGAAATGATCATGGACGAGAATACTTCTCATTACATTTTTCTGCATTTTGTGAAGAAAATGGTATTGTGCTTGAAGTAAGTGCACTTTATACACCATAACAAAATGGATTGGCAAAAAGAAAGAATCGAATTTTGGTTGATATGATTAATTCCATGATTTTACAAGCAAAATTGTCAATAAATTTGTGGGAATAAGCACTTCTTACTGCATGTCATATTTGCAGCAAAATTCCTTTGAGGAAATTTAAGATATCTCCATATGAATTATGGAAAGGAAGGATACTAAATATCCAATATTTTAAAGTATGGGGATGCCTTGCGTACTGTAGAATTCTTGATCATAAGCGAACAAAATTAGGACTAAGGGCATCAAAAGGTGTGTTTGTTGGGTCTGTTGAAAATTCTAAAGCATATCACTTGTTAGATGTTGAATCTAATGTTATCATGGAATCAAGAGATGTTGAATTTCTTGAACACAAGTTTCTTAAAGATTCAAGTGATACCTCAGCATATTCACAAGTAACAATTGACACAAGCAATTCTTCATCAATTAAAAGAAAACTATTTGATTCTCCAAGTGAACCAAGGAGAAGTCAAAGAGTGAAAAGAAAAAAACAAAAGATTTCGGTTCCGATTTTATAACTCTCCTAGTAGAAGGAGATAGATAAAAGGTTGTGAATAAAATTACCCATGTTATTTTACTTGAATGAAGATCCAAGGACGTTCAGTGAGGCAATGGCATCTAGAGATACATCATTTTGGAATGAAGTAATTAATGATGAAATGGATTCAATTATTGCTAACAATACATGGACATTAGTTGACTTGCCCCCTGGATCAAATCCAATCGAATGCAAATGGGTATTTAAAAGAAAGTATGACCTTAATGGTACGCTACAAAGTAAGGTTAGTAGCAAAGGGTTATAAGTAGAAAAAAGGAATTGACTACTTTGATACATATGCACTGATTGCTCGAATTACATCCATTAGAGTTTTATTAGCTCTAGTATCAATTTATGAATTACATGTGCATCAAATGGATGTTAAAACAGTTTTCTAAATGGTAAGTTAGAAGATGAGGTGTATATGGAACAACTCGAAGGTTTTGTTCTACCTAGAAATGAGAATAAGGTTTGTAAGTTAAACAAATCATTATATGGTTTGAAGTAAACACCAAAACAATGACATGAGAGATTTGATTCAGTGGTTTTAGCATATGGATTTAAGCATAATAATGTTGATAAATGTATTTACTCAAAATTTACCAACGAATATGGAGTTATAATCTACTTATATGTAGATGATATGCTAATTATTGGTACAAATATGTGTCGCAACCTAACCTCAGGTGAACCACATGGGATTTGGCTAATGGATTATTAAACCTAAACTTGGCTCGGGCTCTCCTAAGCCCATATCAATTCATGACTTAGGTTCAAGTTCTTGACATGCAAGTGATTTTTCAATTAGGAGTCGCCACTAATCAATTTACGGTAGGTCGACACCTAAGTAAAATAACGGGAGAATTATTTTATTCCTACGAACAATAGATTTTGAGCACAAGGACTTGATTACACTAGATTTTTCTAATGTCCTTTCATGACAGTTCTTTTCATAAAAAAAAAGAAAAGAAAATGTTTATCAGACAGCTTGAGTTCATTTTATTATTCCATTACATGTGAGGTGACCATGTGGATGCATAATCCACTAATTTAACACCCAATAAAACAATAAATAAATCGCAAGACCTACCTCATAGCAATGAAAGCATCTACAATGTTAACTCAGAATTCATATCAACAGTCCTAGATTTGATTTATAATTAACACGTAGTCACTCAATCTTTTAGGATTTTCTCTTATTTAATGAAACCTAATTTATGTGCAATGCAATGCAATGATGTAAAAAAATAAATCTATACTAACATGACATGCAACGTGCTACCTAAAATGCAAACAATATGTCATGCAATGTTACTTACGTGACCTAATCTACCGACGGGCATATATTAATGCAACTATCATAATATGTCACACATGAAAATGATCCTAAGTATGCAATGACTAAATGACGTGCAAGGGATGACCTAATTTTACATGACATGTGTATGATATTTTTTATATTTTATTTTTTAAGTGAAATTCGAAATTAAAATTACCTAATAATTAAACATGCAATTTTAATTAAGAAAATCTAACATCCTAAAGCAATTTTTTCATTTAAAAAAATTTTGGAACAAATAAATAACCTAATCTAAACATGCAATCTAGCCTAAAACAAGCAATATTCTAGCAAGAATCAAATCTAGTTCAAAGATATTTTTTGGGTTTTCTTCTTCCAAGGAAAGCAATCAAACAATGGATCCATATTTAATTAAATAATGTAATCCACAATCTTATATTATCTATCTCAATAAGGACACAAAATAAACCGACAATTGTATCCAAGTGGTTATGGATATTGATAGAAGGCTTATCCGTTCAAATTTGAAAACAAGTATATCAACAATCGTATCCAAATGGTCATGGATAGGATGGAAAACTTTCCATACCCCAAGCATTGTATCTCATGGTTAGAGATCAGATGATCGTTTAGGTACGTTGTTAAATTAGGAAAGTTTCCTTACTTGGGAGGTATCTTAGGATTTTGTGAATTATATTATTTTAGTAAATATCTAACAGAATATTCTAATATCCAATAAATATTTCTAATATCTAACATTAAATCAATCAAATAAGACAGCAAAATATGCAATATATTGAAGATAAGCATCTTACCTAATTTGAGGGCACTTTTTCCAAATTTGGACCAAGCATGATTAGACTCGCAAACGGCTTCTTAGCGAGACAGCGACGGGTGGTTAGTGGCGACTATGGTGGCATGTGGCTCACAGGTGGTTGGCATGGTGATTTACGATCGAAGCTGGCACGGTTCGAGGAGCCTAGAAAAATAGAAACTTCAACGGTCGACTTGGGTCAAGGACGAGCTCGGACTGAGTGTGGTGCGGCTTTAAGATGACTTTCAACTAGGCGAGCAGTGAACGTTGATAGCAGGAGTAGCGAAGTGCTACAGCTTGACTTGGAGGGCTTCGGACTTTCTAAACGCCCACGGTAACTATAGAAATCTGTAGTAGAGATTTATCATGGCAACAAAAGGGCAAAGCTTTCTGAACGTCGATGTGGTGCGGTGGTGCAAGGAGCAACCGCAACGTCTTGAAGGACGCCTGCCCTGTATCCTATAGGAAATTTTCTTTGGTCTTCTTACTTTGACCAATAATAAGCTTTGTTAATCCCTCGACTTTTGACTGAATTTGGTCGCTCTTGCCACGATATTCCCTGATTATTCAACTTTGACTTTCAAAGCCCCTCAGTCAAATTTTCTACTTGTCTATCCTTCACGCCTCCGTGTGTGTATCAAGCGAAAACGGTTCTGGACAGCAGGTGGGACGTTGCCGACCAAAGGAGGCAACAGCTCGTCGGTGTCAACAGTGGATTGCAGCAAACGAGCATGCAGCGAGCTTGAAGTGACACTAGGCACGACACAGGCAGTGCTAGGTTTGGCACGAATCAGTCGCAAGTGAGTGGGCTTGGGTCTAGGATCGGTTCGGCAAGGTGTGGCATGCGGTGATGGTGGACACACTGCAGTGTGAATCTCAGCTGAAGCTAGCCGAGAATCCCTCTATCTCCCTCTTTTCTCTCTATTCTCACGTGTGTTTCTCACCCCCAGCAGTGTTAGCATTCTCTTTATTTATAGGACAACTGCTGTTGTGACATCCTGATTTTCCAATTTCATTTTCAATTGAATGAGTCGGTTCCAATTCTCTTTTCAATTGAATGAGTCGGGCTTTTCTCATCAACACGCCTATAGTTCTATTCTTTGAGCTGATCACTCATGAGATAACTAGTCTATCTGGTGAAACCGTTAAGGGATTTTAACACAATAGATTTGAGAATTCAACCAGAAATCGACTGCTCGACCGTGCTAGTCTATAAGGGTCATTATGGCACAGTTAAAAATCGATTAGAGACCGAAGATATGTTGATCCGACTAAGCCATGTGTTTTAGTGTGGGTAGGTTGATCCGACCGAGCCATGTGATTTAGTGTGGGTGATTCCACCTAATTCCAAAATTCTCGTCAATCGGCACTAGTACTATTTTTTTGTTGTTTTGGTACCCTGTGTCCGTATTTGAAATCTCGAGATTTTCACGACAACCGAGAGTCACCAATGTGTCGAAGATGTACAATGTGGCTCGAAAATAATCGACCACGGGTCAATTGCACTAAAAATTCCTAAAAGCTACCCGGTAGGTTAGGTCATGCTAAAATCGCACCAGATTGGAATTAACCATGAATTTAAACTGATTTCAGAAATTGAAAGCTCTGTCACGTCACGATTCATTTTAGGAATATTGACTCATCCTCCGAAGATTTTTCTGCAATTCAAGATTTTTGGCAAAATTTCAAAGTAGGACCATTTTTTACTTGGAAAATTATAGAGCCATTTTTTATTATGTTTTTGGGATTCGAGTTGGACAAATTGACGCGGAAAAATGTGAATTCAAGTGTGGGCACCTTGGTTGATTTTATGGGCATCAATTTAGGCTCAATTGGAGGGAATTGAAATCAATTTGGGGGAAATTGGCCGGAAATTCGTAGGCCAAGGGGTGTGCAACATTTGAGGCATCAAATGAAGCTTCTAGGGAGAATTTTGCGCAGCAATTTGGCTTGGATGACAGCCAAGAGAGGTGGGGCCTTGCAATGAGTGTAAGAGGATAGAAGAGAAGACTTTGGGGGCAAAATGGGACCCCCTCTCTTCAACAGCTTCTTCTTCTCCATTGTTGATCACTTCTTGAGCTCCAAAAACCAAAGAGAAACCGGCAGCCCTCCCCCTAGCCCGTTGACCACCGCCGAAGCCCCTTACCACCGTCGCACGCCCGTTGGAGCCACTCGCCCACGCCCGTGAGCCGTCTGCCTCCCTACTCATCGTCTCACCTGTCCCGCGCCTCCTCGCCATCCCGTAGCAATCCTTGGTAGCCGTCATGGTCACTTGAGTCATCTCCGCCAGCTTGCCTTGCTTGTTTTAGCCCGGCAACCGTCCATTCCAGCCCTTTCGGCCCAAGGACAAAGGCCGAAGCCAACGAGGGCCATGTGTCTTCGAGGCCCGTTTTAGGTCCCTTCCGGGCCTAGTTAGTGTCGCCACAAGGTTGTTTGTCACCCACCTCCACGTCGCTGTCGTCGTGGACTCACCGAATCACTAAACCGGTAAGTTTACTTGCTAAACTCTGCTTATGGAGTTAATGGTGCTTAGGGGTTGATTAGTTTAAGCTAATTAAGGTTTAGGTGATTAGTTAGAATGGATTAGTGATTTAATTATTCAACTGTACATGTTAGGTGGGTAGATTCAATTAATTAAGGACTAGATGAGTTGTGCTATTTATCTAGATAGGTTCGAAAATTTTCTAGGCCCGTTAAGATGGTTAATTTAGCATTTCCGGCCTAAGTTGGTATTTTTGGTATTTGATTGCATTTATTTAAATATTTTTGGTATTTATTTAATTATTTATTATTTTTCGAAAATTATACCGAGATAGTGGGTGACCGAAATTTTGTGCTGATTGCAATGGTATGCTTAGTTTATGCAATTGAATGTTAAATTGTGTAAATTGAGTAATAATTGTGATTTTGGTTATTTATTCCAAAATTGTGAAATTTTGATATTTAATTAGAAAAATCCTAAGTGTCGAGTTTTGACACCGAAAATGGTTTTAAGGACTTCATCAAATCGTGGGATTTTAAAAGTATGAATATCAATTTTTCTTGTTCAAATTGATCTTGTGATGGTTAAGTGAACCCATCCCCGATGTGAGTCGGTGTGTCAGCTTGTGCGAGCAATGGTCTATCAGCTTGTGTGAGCAATGATCTGTCAGCTTGTGTGAGCAATGGTCTGTCAGCTTGTGTGAGCAATGATCTGTCAGCTTGTGTGAGCAATGGTCTGTATCAGCTTGTGTGAGCAATGATCTGTATCAACTTGTGTGAACAATGATATGTGTCAACTTGCGTGAGTAATAGTCTATCTCAGCTTGTGTGAGCAACAACCTATCAGCTTGTGCAAGCAACAATTGATATCAGCTTGTGTGAGCAGTAATCCTTAGCTATGCCAGAGAATCGATGTGTGTCGGTAGTTCATGCTTGTGCGAGCAATAATCAAATTGGAATTGATTGAATTGATTGAATGGATCGATTGATTGAGTATATTAATTGTGCTGATGTGTCGGAAAGAAATTGAGGCAAGGTAAGTCCTCTATCTTGTGTACATAGACTGTCTTTTGGCGTATTTCCTTTCTAGTCAGAGTTTAGGGGGTGAGCTTGCTAAGACATTGTCTCACCTCGTCGTGGGCTCAATCTTTTCAGGTCCTTAGATGGCGGTTCCTCCGGAACGTTTTGGTCGGCCTATGAGGGTTACTGAGTGGAGTTTTGACTACCCTGTCCCTGGGGTTCACAGGGTCTACAAACTCATGGTGACCACCGTTTGGGCTGACAAGGGCCTACCTCAGAGGATACCCCATCGATTTAGAGCGTGGTTTCGCCACAGATTCAATGGATACAGGGTGGGTGCCCTCTAGGGTTTTGAGATCCCCGCGGTGGTATTCGATGCCACTCTAGGTGAGAGTGCAGCTGACCCTCCTGATGTGTTTAACGAATGTGTTCGACTAGTAGGTCTTGGGACAGCTTCTTTTGAGAGCCGGTCTTTTGTAGACTCTTGTCTATAGACTAGTGTTGTATATAAATCGGGATGTTTATAAAAGTGTTTTAGTTGTGAATATGTTTTATGCTTTTCTATCTCGTGTTGGTTGTTGTCAAGGGTATTGTTTTGCTTCCGCATGTGCATTAAAATGAATGGGTCGGCGACGCATCCTAAGACGTCGCAATTTTATCGACCACCGAGGGATGGGCACGCGCTCGAGGTTTAGGACGTGACTAAGGCTTTCAAAGGAAAGGACCCAATATAATATATTTTATTCCTTTCCTCTCCTCAAATGCGTGAGCACTCCCAACTTTAACCATATATTCACAATTTTCGGCCACAAATTCTTTCTTTTTCTGCTCACGCCCATGGATGCATAGGATGCATGAAATTTTCTTTATCGGTGCACTCTTTCTTGTTTTAAACAAGAAATATATGGCCCAATCTATATATTCAACTATCCTTCTTTTGGCAGATTCTTGCATAGAAATAAGGAAGCATAAATATCACACTTTTCTACACCTAGTTGACCGAGATTACCTTATGTTAATAAAGATATTTATTCCTCCTCAATGATTTTTCATGCCCTGTAAAGATGCCATGTGAAGATTGTACTCAATATTTTCCAATTTTGTATCAAACTTGGTCATATTACAAAGCTTACTCCAATCTTTCACTTAACACGGGCTTAACTTCAATAAAGCTCAAAACCATTTACCCGAGTTCATCCATCGCCAATCCGATCCAATGCAATTATGTTAAGAACTTAAGCCCATCCACTGCCAGTCCATGAATAAGCAAGTATATTGAAACATGCTCCTAATAACTATATGAAATATGATTTAATATTTTTGTTTAGAGGCTAAAGTTCAGTCCCTAATTTTTTATGCAACAAATGAATGATCAGGTCTTCAAAATTCATGCGTCAACAATATGCATGGTATAGATGAAACTAAAAAGTATCTATCTTCTCAATCTAAAATGAAAGATTTGGGAGAAGTAGATACAATTTTAGGTATCAAAGTGATCAAATATAGTGGGGGTTATGCTTTAAGTCAATGCCACTATGTTGAGAAAATCATTCAAAAACACTAGTATTTAGGAATTAAAGAGTCAAATGTACCATATGATTTATCAGTTAAATTGATGGAAAATATAAGGCAACCTTTAGCACAATTAGAATATGCAAGTGCAATTGGAAGTCTAACATATGCTATGCATTGCACTAGACCGGATATAGCTTGTATTGTGTGTAAATTGTCCAGATTTATTAGTAATCCTAGTATTGTGCATTGGAAGGCTATAAGTAGAATTCTTTGTTATTTAAAGAAAACAACGCATTATGGTCTATTTTATGAAAGACAACTAACAGTACTAGAAGGATATTCAAATGCTAGTTGGATAACCAACACACTTGATAACAAGTCAACATCTAGATGGGCTTTCAAACTTGCAAATGGTGCGATCTCATAGGCATCAAAGAAGCAAACATGTATTGCCCGTTCAATAATGGAATTTAAATTTATATCATTATCAATGGCTAGTAAAGAGACCAAATGACTATAGAATTTGCTAATGGATATAAAGTTGTGGCCACAACTAACGGCAACCATATCTTTACATTGTGATAGTGAGGCAACTATATCTAGGGCAAACAATAAAATATATAATGGAAAATCTAGACATATTAGTTTGGGACATGAGTATGTTCGACAATTAATTACTGATGGAGTTATTTTAGTAATTTATGTTCGAACAAATGATAATTTGGCTAATCCATTCACCAAGGGACTCTCGAGAGGTTTAATAAGCAGTATTGCCAAGGGAATGGATCTTAGACAAATTGATAATAGTCAAACATAGTGGAAACCCAACTTAATAATTTTTAAGGAAATATTAAACTTAAATGGGCAAAAACGAGCTATTGTAACTTGATAATGATTGGATACCGGGGCACATGGCTAGTTCTTATGGAAAGTTTGGAGGATAAGTGTAATAAAACACTCTTATTGAAGTTCAAGGTTTTAGTAAGGTAATGGTAAGGTAACAAATTTAGGCACTTCACCTGTATGAACATAAGAAGTGGTGCTGTTCCATTTCTCTTTGGTTCGATACATGGCATCCCCTGTAGACCTCTAAACTTGTTTGTTACGGACTCTTTTATCTATCAATCGAGGCTTCCCAGGCATGCTAAGTTAGCGGACTTATTCTCCGCCTTAGGCCAAGCGACCAAAGATTTCCTCCAATCTTGGATGCATCCCTCTGCCTATTCTCAACCAAAGTCCTGACAGGCTAATATGGCTGTATCACTCTTAAGGTATCTTTTCTATCTCTTAAGCTTGGGAAACCATTCGCCGGAAGAGCAATTTGGTGCCTTGGTCCTCATTTGTTTGGAATAGAACGCTTATCCCCTGGTATTGATTCCACCTATGGCTCATCTCGAGGAATCAGTTACCCACCCAGGTTATGCTACTTTCCAATGGTAGAATTGTCAATGTGTCTTGTGCCTTTTGCAATTCTGCACCGAACTCTAGAGACCACTTATTTTTTGGGTGCCATATTTCTACTGGCCAAGCAACTTTTTGGGCTTCAAGATGCAACCTACCATGGCAAAGTAGGTCGTGGGTGGAGAATTTACAATGGGCCATTAAATTCCTTTCAAGCAATGAATGTCACACCCCGATCCTCGGGTGTGCGCCCATCCCTCATTGGTCGATTAAATAGCGACGTCCCAGGACACATCACCGACCCATTCATTTTAAATGTGCATGCGGAAACAATTATATAATCCCTAGATAATAACACAATGGGATAGAAAAGTAGGGCCATAATACTCGAATTAAAAACCCAACAACACTCATATATACATAACAAACTGAGTCATATATATACAAGGAGAACTACAAAAGTCAGGTCCTACACAAAACCAGTTCGAAAACAGGGTCTACAAACAAGGGGTGGGGTTTCCAATCAACTACGAGTCCTTGTTTTCCCCGTCATCTCCTTCCAGACTCCAGCTGGAGCCTACAGCAGAATACACAGGGGATTTTGGATCTTCAAGCTTAGGGTCCACTGGATCCACCACTGAACCTCCTTTAGGGTTTGCAGTGCCCTTCCAAAACACAACCTCCAACACATACAGAGGTATCTCCAATTCCGATATGGGGCCCTCTCTTAGTCTGTTATGATCCTGGCGGTACCACAATTTGTATTGATGGGGCACCTTTTAGGTAGTTCCTCATCAACCTAGAGTATGGACTACACCAATTTGTACTGTAACCCGTTAGGGTGCCCATGAATCAAAATGTAGTGCCTCTGTTCGGTCATCTTCTTGGGTTGCCCAAAACACTCGGGAGGAGCTGCCATCTAAGGACCTGAAATGTTATCCCACAACGGGGTGAAACGACATCTCAGCAAATTCAACCCCCTAAGACCCGACTAGGAAGAAAATACACCCCAAAGGCTGCCTAAGCACAAGCATAAGCCAAAGGACTTACCTTTGCCTCGATTTCCTTCCTACAAGTCAATACAATTTATAATTCATCGAATCACATCAACGAATCGAATCATCAATCAATCGACTCGGTTGATTCCATGTCATAAGACCCTTCCTTGGTCATCTCAATCAATACTATCTATAAGTCCGACCATAATCTAGGACTGCTCACTCTAAGCTGATAAATAGATAGTATAGTTCGCACTAAACTGATAAATAGTATATTGCTCGCTTTAAGTTGATATATCACCCGTAAATTGATATAGTATACTAACAATGCTCACTCTAAGCTAATAAGGTATACTACTCGCTCTAAGCTGACATATCAGAGCTCGTAGGTTGATATAGTATACTATCCGGACCATCTAACATTTTCGCCATTTTTATCATACCCGATAAAAATAATCGTGTGTGGGTACACGGTCGGTCTTAACCAAAAATACAATATTTTCACCTTTGAAAATCCCACTAATTTCAATAGTCCACAAATCCATTTTTGGCGATGTAACCCGACGCCCAGTGATTTTCTAATTAATTACTAAAATTAATTAATTTTGAGATAAACACCCAAAGTCACCAATCACACTTAATTTGCACAAAATAGCGGTCAATTAAATAAATAGATCACACCACTTTGCAATCAGCACAAAATTCTAGTCATGACTATCTCGGTCTAATTTCCAGAAAATAAATAAATAATTAATTAATTACGAAAAATAATTATTAAATGCCAATAAATAGAACTTAGGCCTAAAAAGCCTAATTAAAAGCCGATTTGGGTTCGGAAAATTCCCGAACCACTCTAGATAAATACTAGAGCTTGTCTAGGCTCTAATTGCACTAAACTAACCACCTAACATGCATCGATAATTAACCAATTCACTAATATATTCTAACTAACCATATAATCCCTAATTAACTTAACTAATCAACCATTAAACGTCATTAACTTACTAAGCAGGGATTAGTGAGTTAAACTCACTTGTTAAATGATCCGCTCGGATCAAAATGATGGGGACGAGGCGAGGCTTGAGACTCTCTAAAGCGGCCTAGCCAAACGAGGTCCGAAAGGCACCAAAAACGGGCCTAACAGCAACTTGACACCCTAGAGCTTCAGCCTCTATTCGGTGGCTAAAAAGACTGGATGGAGGCTCAATTGAGGCAGAGATGGGCTGAGATGGGCTAAACCGGGTTCAGGCGCGGCTGGACAACGCTTCACGGGGGCGGAGGGAGCTCTGGCAATGGCGAGGCCATTCCAAACAACTCCAGGGACTCCCTAGGATCGTGGCTTAAGCAGGAGGACGGCCAGGGAAGGCGAAGACGCGAGTGGGGCTGGCATGAGGCGCAACGAGCGCGACAATGGGTGAGCGGCAGTCTGACGGGGGGCTGGGCTGCTCTAGTGGCTTCAGCTAGTCTCCTCTGCATTTGTTGAGTTCAAAGCGGCAAGAAGAAGGGGGGAGAAGGAGGGCTCGACGGTGGGGAAGAAGGAGGGGCAAGGGGACCACTTGGTCTCTTCTTATCTCACTTGGTCTCCTAGCTTGGTCCCACCATGCAAGGCTGGCTTGCACTCAGATTTTCTAGACCAAAAACCCTTCTAGAAGCCTTTTGAAATGATCCACAAGTCATGGGTAATGGGGGCTACGAATTTCAATTCATTTTCCCTCTAATTGGACTCAAATGGCTCTTGGATCAACTCAATTTGGCCTCTATAAATTCCAATATCAAGTCCTCGATCAAATTAGTATTTTTCCTCACCAATTGAACCCACTTGCATCCCAATTGAGCGATCAAAAACGGTCCTCTGAATTTTCTGGAAAAAAATGACCCTACCTCGACTTTTTTCTAGAAAAAGTCTCCGTTTGTAGAAAAATATTCGGAAAGCGAGTCGATGTTCCTAAAATGATTTGTAACATGACAGAACTTTCAATTTCTGAAATCGAATTCAAATTCGCAATTAATTTCAATTTGACGCGATTTTAACATGCCTAAGCTACCGGGTAGCTTTCAGAAATTTTAGTACAAATAACCCATGGTCGATTTTCTTGAGCCACAATGAACCTATTCGACGCATTGGTGATTCTCAGTTATCGTAAAAATCTCGAGGATTCAAATACGGACACAGGGTACCAAAACGACAGAAAAATCAATCTAGGGTCGGTCAACAAGAATTATGTAATTTAGTGGAATCACCCACGTTTAGCCACATATCTCTATCAAACCAACCTATCTCTAATCTCTAATTGATTTTTAATTGTGCCGTAATGACCTCTGTAGATGAGCACGATTGAGTAGCCAATTCCTAGTCGAATTCTCAAGTCTAATGCATTAAAATTCCTTAATGGCTTTCCTAGATAGTCTAGTTATCTCATGAGTGATCAGCTTTGAGAATAGCACTATAAGCGCGACGATGAAAGGCCCGATTAATTTAATTGAAAGCAGAAGTAAAAATCTAGAATGTCACAATGAATTCTATCAAGCTATTGCTCGTTTTTCCTTTGCCACTCTTTGTCATATAATATGGAAGGCTAGGAACAATATACTGTTCCGTGGGCAGGCTTTATTCATTCCGGCTTTTAAACAACACCTCTCCAAAGTCGTCAAGGACAAGACTCTCACTTTCAAACAGGTTGCAGATGCTCTAAGAAACAGAAGGATACAAAAAAGTTGGGGACTGGATCCCTCTCTTTTCTCTTTTTATGTGTCAAATCTTCTTTAGATATTGCTTGAGGGTCACCGCTGTTTTGGTTTCCCCTCCTATTTTACTCTTGACGCCCTTCCACTCTCAGTGACTTGTTTGTCATCATAAGTGTAAGTTTTTGGTGCCGAGACTCACTTTTTGTAAAGTTCCATTAGTAAAAGTCTATATACATCTTATCTTACCAAAAAAAAAAAAAAAAAAAAACATAGGAAGTGGTGCCGCTTCTAACAAAAGTTGGATGAACTTTTGTAAATGTTCATGAATGTAGGAGGAGCACAAGGCCATAAAAGTGCTTAGGCATAGGAAATTTCTAACCAAATGTGTATAAATTCATATGTGTGATAATTTGATTAACAAGTGGAATCATGGTTCAAAGTTTTATCTACCATTGATTTCGTTAATGGAATTATTTACACTAATTGAAGGTTCAAATCTTAATAGATACCTTATCGTATGTATGAATTTATATAAATAAGTGTAGTTAACAAACTAAGTGGGGGATTGTTGAAATAGTTTGTTATCATAAAAGAGGTGTCTCTTGGTTGAGAGAATATATGACTCTTGGTTAAAACAAGACATGACTCTTGATCAAAGAAATTGTGACTCTTGGTTATGAAAAGAGGTAACTCTTCATCCTAAAAGAAGATTATTTGTAGTTATGAAAGGAAGTGACTCTTGACATAAAAAGTGGTGATGGTTGGGGATAAGGTACTTATTTCCATGAGATGTATTGATTGATTGCTTATAATTAGACACCACTTCACATTTTATTTATAGTAACCATAACGGTTGAAAAACACTTCTTTAGAACTCTCTCTTTTTCTCTTTTCATACAAGCAACCTTAACACATTCAAGGAGAAATTCCAAGAGAGATTCGAGTAACTGCTAAACTTGTTTTTCTGCGACTTTGGTATATATCCTAGAGGTATATTTGTTCTAAACCCAAATGCAACAATAGTGGAAGCAAATAATACCTTAAAGATAGTGATCGCCATCACGCATTAAAACAACAAGGATCTACTACTACTTCTCCATTTTCTTTCAATAATCAAATTTTCCAACAATTATGGCTATTTCAAATAAGGGTCTAGCCTTGTCGGCTCGCCGGTCGGCAAAATATTCCTGCCAATCAATGATATTTTTTTCCAAAAATAAATTAAATTTAAATTTAAATTATAGTATATTAAAAAAAATTTAAAAAAAAAAATTAGAAAAAAAAAAGGAAAAACACAAGCAAGAGGCCGCCTCATCGCTAATGGGGTGGCGGCGAAGGCCAACAAGGTCACCGATGCTTAGGCGAAGGACGGTGACCCTCGCCAACTAAAGGCGAGGGCCTACTCCCTCACTAGGAATGGGAGAGGGTAACAACCCTCTCCCAAATCTAGACGAGGGTCGCCCACCCTCGCTTAGCACCTCTCACCCAAGTTTGGAGGCGCTAGGTGAAAGCCACTAGGCCTACGTGAAGGTCGATGATCCTTACCCAAGCTAAAGCGATGGGGGCGACCCTTACCCAAATTTAGG
Organism: Eucalyptus sideroxylon x Eucalyptus melliodora; assembly: GCA_016097485.1. Lineage (NCBI taxonomy): Eukaryota > Viridiplantae > Streptophyta > Magnoliopsida > Myrtales > Myrtaceae > Eucalyptus > Eucalyptus sideroxylon x Eucalyptus melliodora. Next base: position 29,738,665 of record CM027826.1, read on the forward strand.
AGAGGGTCACCACCCTCTCCTGCTTCTGGCAAGGGCCTACTAGCCCTCACCTCTGGTCAGTGAGGGTTGTCAACCTTTGCCGCCGCCTCACCAATGATGGGGCAATGGCCACAAGCAAGAGTGTCTCCCACCTCACCAGTGATGGCATGCCCTGCTTGAGCTGAATAAGGATCACCACTCCTCAGTCCCAATCTGGGCTAGGCTGAAAAATTTCCCCTATGCATTATGGTCTACACCGGGGATTAGTGCAGTAGCAAGCGCCATCAAGAAGCCGCTTTATGTTGATTCTCGAATAGAGCATATGAAAATGATCTCCTTTGCTAGAGTTTGTGTGGAGATCTCTGCTAAGCAACCCTGTTGCGACTCTATCGATGTTATCCTAAATGGGGAAATGCGTATTATGTCTGTGGAATACGAATGAAGACCGGTTTCATGCCCAATTTGTGGCACATTTGGCCACAAATGTCCAGCCCAAGTAAGCCCCTCTACTCCCATTGAGGCCCCACAGATTGCAACTACAAGCAATGTCCCCACCGCCCAAAGCCCTGTTCCTGCCTCTCTTCTAGTTTCGGCCTCGATTCCTGGTACCTCTGAGGAAGGTTGGAAACAAGTCTAGCCTAAAAAGAAGAAGCTTTTCTCGAGGCAAAAAGAAGTAGCTCCCTCTCCCTATGAGAAGGTTGGCTAGTGTGGTTCATTCAGTAACGAAAAATTTGACCTACCTAGATAGTGGAGTTGCTGCGCCTAATGCAACACAGCCTCTTACTTCTAGGAAAGAGCTAAAGGAACAAACGATGTTTTAGCAATGTGATGTTCTGGCTTCGTCCTCTTCCGCCAGCATCGCTCGTCGAGAGGACCTTACCACCCCAGTTGTTTCTTCTAGCTCGAGTGAAGACTCTAATGATGATGCAAGTATCGTCAGCAGCTCGAATGACAAAGACCACCCCTTGGATGGACCTCCTACTCCACAGGATGCAACTCTAGAGATTAATCTTGCTGCCCAAAAGCCTGCCTCCCAACAGGCTAAGCTCCTGCTAGATTCTTGCCCAGATCTAACTCCCTCTGCTCCAAAGTCCTCAGTTCAACGCAAGTCATTGGTTAGCTGGCAGCGTGTTGGCAAGAGGCGGTAACACCCCTGGTCCTCTCTGTATATAATTATATATGTACGTAGGAGTTTGGATTATTAGGGGTCTTGAGTTTGGATTATTAGGGGTCTTGTTGACCCCATGAGACAGGCTGAAGTTAGACACCTCGTCTCCATGAACAATCTTTGTTGTGTTGACCTGCTGGAAACTAAAGTCCCAACGGCTTTATTCCTGCCCATTTCAATGGGCCTTTTGATAGGTTGGAGCTGGTGCTCCAATTATGTTTACTCCCCTAGGGGAAAAATATGGGTTGGATGGAATCCATCTATAGCGAATGTTGATGTTTCATCGTCCAATGCTCAATCAATCCATGGCAAGCTTAGGTTCTTAAGCACGGGCTCAGTTTTTTGCTTCTCGATCATCTACGCGGAGCACACCTTCGTACTTCATCGACCACTATGGGTGGAGCTGAATCTTATAAGTGCTAGCCTACAAGATACTCCTTGGCTAGTGGCCAGGGACTTCAATGCCATTCTGATGTGAATCGTTGCGGAAAGATCGTTCTACGAAGGCCTAGATGGTGCAAATTGCGAACCTCGACCTACAATCAAACCTGTGATTGGTAACCTCGGTATGAACGTGACCTATTGACGAACGCGTGTCAACTAACCAACGTTATAGATGCCACGAGCGAAAGAATTCGCTATCTCGCTCAATAAGTCGAATTGATCACCACAAGAGAATCTTATCAAGTCCTCAAAAGAGCAGTAGAAGAGAATCTCTCAATTCTTTTCCTTAAAAATAAAAATATATCTATGACCCCAAAGAAATTTGGCAAATCCTTTATATAGGCTTTCTAGCAGCCACACAAACCCTAAAAACCTAATGCATCATATTCTAGAATATTCCTATTCTATAATATTCTTAAACAAGAAGATATATATATATATTGACTTGGTCAATTATTTGATGACCAGATAATTAAATTGCATCAAGATTTCCAAGATTCTTCAAGATTTGATCCAAGGTCATCTCCACATCGAAGATCACGAACCATGATGCCAACAGCTTGCCTAAATTGCTTGGCCCGCGCTCGAGCAATCGAACTAGTAGGAATAGACAATGGGTCCCTAGCACCTCCTCCTCGGTATGGCTCGATGTCCACATCATTCCCTCCCCCGTGCAAAGGATTTGCCCTCATATCATCACTGGCATCGAAAAGAGTCAAGTCAGAAACATTAAATGTGGCACTAACGTCATACTTACCCAGAAGATCAAGCTTGTAGGCATTATTGTTAACTCTTTCCAAAACCATGAATGGTCCATCCCCTCGTGGTAATAACTTAGAATGTCGTTGCTCGGAAATCTCTCTTTGCGCATATGAACCCAAACCCAATCGCCAGATTCAAACACCATTTCCTTGCGCCCTTTGTTGGCTTGCCTTGCATATTGCTCAGTCTTGCGCTCAATATTTGTGCGCGTTTTCTCATGCAATGCCTTGACAAATTTAGCTTTCTTTGCTCCATCTAAATCCACACACTCATTAACAGGTAAATGGGTTAAATCTAACAGAGTTAGTAGATTAAAACCATAGACAACCTCAAATAGTGTAAATGTAGTAGCAGAATGTATGCTCCTATTATATGCAAATTCAACATGTGGCAGACAATCTTCTCAAGATTTTATGTTCTTTTTAATAATACCACGCAACAATACCCCTAAATTTCTATTAACTACCTCGGTTTGACCATCGGTTTGTGGATGACAAGTAGTAGAAAATAACAACTGTGTTCCTAGTTTTTTCCACAATGTTTTCCAAAAGTAGCTAAGAAATTTAGAATCTCGATCTGAAACAATCGATCTAGGCATGCCATGCAAACATACAACCTCCTTAAAGAACAAATTAGCAACATGAGATGCATCATCGGTTTTATGACAAGGTATAAAATGAGCCATCTTTGAAAACCGATCAACAATCACATAAATAGAATCTCTAACATACTTAGACCTAGGCAATTCTAACACAAAATCCATAGAAATATCAGTCCAAGGATGCGTTGGAATAGGTAATGGTGTATACAAGCCATGCGGTTTAATTGTAGACTTCGATTGCTTACAAGCAATGCATCTCTCACAAACACATGTGACATCTCTCTTCATATGTGGCCAATAAAAATATTCATGCAACACTTCATAAGTCTTATTAATGCCAAAATGCCCCATTAAACCACCACTATGTGCCTCTTGCACCAACAATTCACGCAAAGAACACTTAGGCAGACATAGTTTATTTTCACGGAAAAGATAACCTTCACGCCAATAGAATTTATCAAATATAGTATGTTCACATGCTTCAAATACTCTCCCAAAGTCATCATCATTAGTATATAAGTCCTTCATATGCTCAAAACCTAAACACTTTGCTTCTAAAATAATTAGAATCGCATACCTTCGAGAAAGTGCATCGGCTACCACATTCTCCTTACCTTTCTTGTACTTGATCACATATGGAAAAGTCTCGATGAACTCCATCCATTTGGCATGTCTTTTATTCAACTTTTGCTGCCCTTTTAAGTACTTCAAGGTCTCATGGTCGGTGTGGATCACAAACTCCTTTGGCCATAAATAATGTTGCCAAGTCTCCAAAGCTCGCACTAAAGCATACATCTCCTTATCATAGGTAGGATAATTCAATGTTGCTCCACTCAATTTCTTGCTGAAATAAGCTATGGGACGCCCTCCTTGCATCAACACGGCTCCAATTTATGTACCAAAAGCATCGCACTCTATCTCAAAAGTAGCACTGAAATTCGGCAAAAATAACAAAGGAGCATTAGTCAACTTATCTTTTAAAAGATTAAATGCTTTCTCTTGCTCTTCTCCACATGTGAAACCCATGTGCTTCTTGATAACCTCAATTAAAGGTGTGGCAATGGTGCTGAAATTTCTCACAAATCATCGATAAAAACTCATCAATCCATGAAAGCTTCGCACCTCTCCTATGGTCTTAGGCGTTGGTGTGGCACCCCCGATTCACTTGAGGTTGCCACAGGTGATCTCTCTTAATTATTCAATCTCATATAACTTCACTAACCGATACCCTTTGACTAGGGATTTTTTTTTTTTGAAAGCGATCCCAGCGCAACTTATTAGCGGAAGCATAAACAAGTCTCACCATCTCTCCCTCCAATAACCATAATGCAATACACACCAACTATGCACCATAAGAAAAGATAATGCCGATTCACTCTTATTTATATTTTCATGATGGACATCAAGGTCGATAAAATAAAAAGGCCAAGGTTTTAACTATACTTGGCTACCACCCAAAAAGGACTCGATTCTACATTGAAAATGTACCACCCTCCATCAACGAGCGTCGGCTATCTCCAAAAAGTGTCAGCTCCCAACAGCTATACGCACCATCATACCCAATTCGGTGCATCGGGTGGCGGTGGCGGTAACATCCCTAACATAACTCCATCATGTCAGACATGGACAGATAAAAACTCCTGGATGACTGGGCCATCAACTCGACCCACATCGTACATCACCAGGACACGGACTCGAACAAAAACTAAACCTGGAGCACCGACATAGACATGCTCAGTACACTCCACATCCACATCAGTAGGTATGCCATAATAAGTACCGCGTGCAACCGGCAGCAAAGGCATCTTTCTAATCTGAAATATTAATCCCCAAATGAGTGAGTACAACCACTCAGTAGTAAAGATCCACCACACTACTCAATGCATCAAACAGAACAATCAAGGATAAAACACATATCATTCATGCATTCAAGCATACCTTACCTTACAGCCATGTATATATATATATATATATATATATATATATATATCTCCATGCCATATGTGCATATACCACCATATACTCATCATTAAGCATTCATGCATATATCTATGCCATATGTGCATATACCACCATGCACTCATCATCAAGCATTCATGCATATATCCATGCCATATGTGCATATACCACCATGCACTCATCATCAAGCATTCATGCATACTAATGCGCATGATACAATCTCAATTTTTATCCTTCTAGGGACTAGTGTTTTCATCCCACAATTTATCACTCGTATCCAACTTGGCATCATGAGGAACCTCCGACACACACCTCCGAGCATCTGTCACACACACTCCGGGCATCTCATACCCCAACTAGCGTCACGAGGTATCCCCGGCACACACCTCCAAGGCTTCCGGCACCCCCACACTCCGGGCATCTCGAAACTCCTGAGGACATCCGACACGCACACTCTGGGCATCCGGCACCCCCACACTCCGGGCATCCCAACACTCCCGGGGCATTGTTGGCTCACACCTCCGATAGTCTCGTTATTTTCTCATGTTATATTCACACATGTACCTCAATTTCAACATGGTATTTGATGTAATAATATCAAAGATCTCAACCAACTTTTCATGCCATATAACATGCCATATGTCATCACATAAGCAACAAGAGCAACCACTCAAAGTATTACATCACATGGATAATTTTATTCATTTTTCAAAACACATCAATGTTTCGGATAAATCAGAATGTATTCCTCTAATTAAAACTCCAGAAAAATTAGTAAATGACCTTAATAAATTCTGAAAACTTGACACATCATAGACGAGACCTAAACGCAGATATCTCATGAATAACTCCATGCCAAAAGAATCTCACACAAAACAGTATGGTCCATGCATCACAGAATTCAAAATTTCAATATTTCAGCTTGCACAATTTCGGGAGTAATTTAAATTAAATACACAAATGAACTCAAAAAATTATGAAATTTTGACATGTTATAGAAAATTCCTAGAGGTAAATATCTCATGAAGAAATCGAAACCCAAATCATTCTAGGTTAATATATATAGACGATTATTTCCCCCTGTTCTCGGTGTTATCTTTTCCAGATTATCATCTTTCAAAATAAACTCATTTCACCGACTTAAATATGTTCATTTCTTCTAAATATTTAGTATGTTATTCCTCCAAATATTACCTACAACTTTCATTAAGGACATACGATCAAATTTTAACTGTATGATTTTATAAAAATCACGAAATCATAACTGGTCGAAGTAACGTTTTTCCCAGATTCAGTTTCTTCAAAATACAACGATTTCACCAACCTATCTTTGTTTATTTCCTCTAAAATTTCGATATGTTCTACCTCAAGAAGTATACTACAACTTTCATGAAGAGATAAAAGTGATATTTTCACTAAAAAGTTACTTTACAGACCACAAAATCTCTAAAGGTCAGCACAATGGATTCCAGATCTAACTTCTCCAAAGAAAAATAATTTCACTAACCAATACTTGTTTGTTTTGCCTCAAATTTTAGTATGTTATTTTTCAATGTGTTCTCTACAGCTTTCATGAAGAAATTGAAACAATATTCCAACTAAAAAGTCACATGCAGCACACAAACTCATGGATGGTCGGACTGGTCTTTCCAGAAACAGCATGCATGGCCAACGAATCTCTCTTCAAAGCTCCGAAATCTCATCCCATCTACCACAACCAAGACTTACCATCTACTACACATACACACAGCAATGCAAGGGGTAGTTTTAGGACTTCACTTGCCTTAAAATCAAGCACAAACAGCAACAAGAATGGCGGCAAAGCAGCGAACGGACGGCGGCAAGCTAGGCGGACGATCCTCCTCCTTCCTCTCGCACACCCGCTTCCTCTCTTTCTCTCTTCCTCTCTCTCGGACGACACACTCTCTCTCTCTCTCTCTCTCTCTCTCTCTCTCTCTCTCTCTCTCTCTCTCGGTTGATTCCCCTTCATCCATCCGCCTCTCTCCCTTTAGCTTTCTTCCCTACAATCATTTGCAATCATTTGATTGCATGAAGCCGCCCAAGGAAGCCAATGGGGGCAGCCACACTTGGCTTCTCCTCCATGCCACTTGGCAGCTCACATGCAAAGTTGATGGGCTTCAATGTTGGGCCGGTCTTGGGCCTTCATGGGCCGGTCGACCAAGGGGTTGGCGTGGGCTGGTTGGATGGTCTTTGGGCCTAAAAATCAGCCCATCCTCTCCTATTCCTATTCCATTTAACCCTCATTTAAATTAACACCTAATTTCAACTTATAAATCCACAAAACTTTGTAATTTAAATCAATAACATTCTACTTATAAAGTGCACCACCAAGAATAAGATTTCTACATCAATTTGCACCTTAATAAAATCCTTGGTTCACTTGTAGACAATCTAAATCCAAACAATCGTCAATTACAATGCTTGGCTTTCATTAATTCAATGGCTAATACAAAATCAAATGGCACTTCCATTACCTAATCATGGTTCTTGGTACTCCAGAGGTTGTCATGAGGTTTTAGGATGCCACAGTTGGCCATTCACGGATTGCTTTGACCTTTTCTTCATCAACCTGTATACCATCAGCACTAACAACAAATCCTAGAAATACTAATTTGTTAGTAACAAAAGAGCACTTCTTTAGATTAGCGTATGTTGGGAATAACAGATCCCCGAAAACCGTATTTGACACTAAATCGAACCCCTAAAACGAATGCGGAAGACAAGCCCGGGAAAGCAACACGTATCACCAATCCTAAAGCACACCACAGATTCGAGCGTACCTTGTTAGCCACAGATTAAACACCAACACCGATAAGAGGAAGAGAATTCAGTCATGTTCGATCCGATGACAACAATTCGCTTGGAAGGGGGGAAGAAAGTCGCCTTGTGCTTACTATTTCTTCTATTTGAGAGAGAGTGAACGTTTGAAAGAGAGGGAGACGTACATACGTTAATGCCAAGAGGTACATTCTCCTTCTCTCTCCTCCCTTATATATGTCCCTCTAAAAAACAATTAATCGTGCCCCTTCATCCATGGGCCCTACTCTTGTGGGCCGGGCTTTTAGGCCCAACATGGGCGGACAGGCCTTAAGCCCATCACTAATAAAACCATCATCTCCCACTTGCACATGGTGGGCCGAACAGGATTCTCTTTACCTCTCTTCAACATTCATACCGGTGAATAATCCATGCGACCATCATACTTTGAGAGCTCGTTGCTATACATACGTTAGGAATATATATCAACTCATATTGGGCGTCACACTCGAGTAGATTTAGTATGCAATACCCTAGATCGATCGATCACATTTATATCTCTCTTGATCTCTTTTAAACAATGATATATATATTGTATTCACAATCACAATTATAATTATCACAAAGACAGTCATAATTGATCGACCTAGTGAATACAAAACTACAATGTGATTCTCAAAAATCGATCTTCCTCTTTCCTTTAAACTCTCAATTTCAGTTTAGCTTGCTTTTCTAAAAATGCCCCATTAGATCGAATCATCTCATGACCATTGGCAACATCCTAAGATAGCAAACACTAAATAGAAATCTTGAGAATAAGTAAGAGTCCTGAGGGCACTAAAATTTGAGGAACTATTTTCCTCAAGAGCCTCACACGGCATAAAAGTTGAGATCAAACTTGTGCCACTCTTATTGGTCGTCTCATGCATACGTAGTATGAAATACGTATTATGGTATTAACTCCTTTCCCATGAAGCGTATGTCTACACCTTTCAATACCGTACAGATGATAGTTCGAGACATACCCAATGTCTAATTTGAGTTCACGTATCTACTCATTTACAAAATTTATCGAACTCACATCGGCATCTTAGACAAATAAAGTAAAATATGTGGGTTATTTTACTTTCGGACATAGTAAGTATCATGTCCTCATCTTAACACTCAATTAAGGCGACATACGTATTTTAAGCTTGAGCTATCGATTATCACCTAGATAATAAGCTTAAAAACAGTCTCATCTCTATTTATCACACAGTAAATAGAGGCGATTACCCGTGTGAGTAGGCTAATCTTTTATCTATCCGACATACTTCCTTAACTTAAAATAATGCACTGAGCATTAAGATGCATAAAGATCAAACAAAGATTCATAGGCATTAATCAATGAAAAACAAAATTTCATAAATGTGAACAACTCAGGGAAATTACAATTCAATACATCAGACTCTACGCAATCCTAGAGATTTTACTTGACCACAAAACACATCTCTAGGTATTGGCTTTGTCATAGGATCTGCTACCATTCTATGCGTAGATATGTACTGTAAGTTCACATCCTTTCGTGCAATCATATCTTTTACAAAGTTATACTTAGTATCTATATGTTTGGTCTTGCCATAATACTTTGGATCTTTTTTTTTTTTTTTTGGTAAGATAATACTTTGGATCTTTGGTGTATGCTATAGCTGCTTGGTTATCACAGTTAACCAATAATGGATTTGCAGCTTTCTCAATAACACCTAAATGATCTAAAAATCTCTTAAGCTAAACTCCTTCTTGTACTGCTGCTGATAATGCCACGAACTCAGCTTCCATTGTGGATAAAGCTATACACGTTTGCTTCTTACTACTCCATGATATGACGCCATTGTTCAGTAAGAAAGCAAATCCTGAGGTAGATTTTCTTTAATCTAAATCTCCTCCCCAATCAGCATCGAATAGCCTTCAAGTTGTAGATCCTTTCCTTGGTAATTCAACTTGTAATCAGCAGTTCCCCTCGAGATACCTCAATATTCTCTTAACGGCCTTCAATGTCTTGGACTGGATTGGATTGGTAACTACTCACCATTCCAACTGCAAAACATATGTCGGGTCTTGTACACATCATAGCGTACATCAAGCTCCCAACAGCACTAGCATAAGGAACATGTTTCATTTGTTCCTTCTCTTGTGGAGTCCTTGGACACAGTTTATGGCTCAATCCTTCACCTTTTGCAATAGGAGTGTCTATGGGTTTACAATCTTGCATACAAAATCGTTCAAGAACCTTATTTATATATGTTTCTTGCGAAAGAGACAACGATATCTTCGAACGATCTCTTGAAATTTTAACTCCAAGAATATATGCAGCCTCACCCATATCTTTCATATCAAAGTTGGAAGACAACCAACTCTTGACAATATTAACAAATTCCAAATTGCTTCCGGCAATTAGTATATCATCAATATATAATGATATGATCACAAATCGATCTTTTGATATATATACAATGATCTTCATCAATCATTGTAAAATCATATGCCATTATGGCATTATGAAAACGTATATATCATTGTCTGGATGATTGCTTAAGACCATATATCGATCTCAAAAGTCGACATACATTTTCTTCTTGACCTTTCATAATAAAACCAGTAGGCTGTTCCATATATCTTTCTTTATCTAATTATCTATTGAGGAAAGTAGTCTTTACATCCATTTGATGTAACTCAAGATTCATACTAGCTACTATTGTCAGAATAATGCGAATCGAGGTAAATCTCACTACAGGAGAAAATGTATCTTCATAATCAATTCCTTCCTGTTGATTATACCCTTTCGCCACAAGGCGGGCCTTATGCCTTTCTATCAAGCCATCAGCCTTTCGCTTTATTTTGAGAACCCACTTGTTCTCAATAGCTCTGCGTCCTTTTGGAAAATCAACCAGTTCTCAGACTTGGTTTGATTTCATTAACTCCATTTCTTCTTCCATTGCATGAATCCATTTTTTCTTACTAGGGCAATTTAGAGCCTCATTAATATTTCTTGGCTCATCCTCATCTTGTGGAGCAACCATAAAAATTTCCCCTTCAATGTCAAAACGTCGACAGGGAATACTTTGGTGACTTATTGCCGTATGGGAGATTGTACACTTTGCACATCATTCCCCATTATGCTCCCACTTGGATGAGATAATGATGATGTCGTCTCATCATGTGATTGCAATTGAGAATGAGTTGAATTCAATTCATCACTTCTCATATTACTCCCACTTGGACGAACTCCACTAATATCATTATCTTGATCCAAGGTTTCAAATAGGAAATGATCTTCCCTTATTTCGCCCTTCTTAGGAAATTCATCCTCTAAGAATGTGACATCTTGTGATTCAAATTCAGTTATACTCCCACTTTCCTACTCACCTATGAACACATACCATTTTGAGTGTTCTGAGTATCTTATGAAAATACTCTTCTTTCCTCTGGGACCCAATTTCCCAAAACTTGTGAGAGGACTCATGTGTATAGTCAGCACAATTCCATGGCTTAAGAAAACTTAAGTCCGGTTTTCTACCTGTCCATAACTCATATGGAGTGGAAGTAACAGATTTGGAAGGCACCCGGTTAAGTATATAGGCAGCAGTTAACAACGCATCACTCCAAAAAGTGATAGGTAAGTTAGCATGCGCCATCATGGACCTAACCATTTCCAGTAGGGTTCTGTTTCTTCTCTCCGCAACATCATTTTGTTAAGGAGTATATGGAATAGACAACTATCTTTCTATTCCTTTTTCATCACATAATTTTCTGAACTCATCAGATAAATATTCTCGACCTCGATTGGATCTCAATGTTTTTATTTTCTTGTCTAATTGATTTTCTACCAGGTTCATAAACCTTTTGAAACAACTTATTGCTTCAGATTTATGAGAAATCAAATAGACATATCCGAATCGAGTATAATCATCAATAAAGGTGATGAAATAAACAGCCCAATGCCTTCCTCTCACATTCATTGGACCACGAGACATCGAATGGATTAAATATAGAGGAAATTCAGCTCTTTTACCTTTCCCAAATGGTTTCCTTGTCGTTTTCCCTTCTAGGCAATGCTTACATATGGGCAAATCGACTTTTTCAATGTTGCCCAACAAGCCCTCTTTGGCTAGTCTATTCATATGTTGTTGGCCAATGTGACCAAGTCTAGCATGCCACACATTCACATCATTATCATAGGTATTAGAAGACATGATAAGGGAATAACAAACATTTGCATTAACATAGTCAATATCTAATACAATGAAACCATCTAGAAAATAACCACAACCATAGTAATTTGTATCTAAAAACAAATCCACACCTCTATTATAGAAGTTCATATTAAAACCTAGTCTAACCAACACTAAAACAGATACTAAATTCCGACGAATCTCTGGAGCATACAATACATCATGAAGGAACAAAGTGCGTCCACCACGCATGTTCAGTTGGCATGTGCCAATTCCTTTCACTTCAGCTCTAGAGTTGTTTCCCACATAGATCCACTTAGTTCCAGTTGGTACTCGTCGGAATTCCACGAAGGATCCTCTATCCTTCGCTACATGGTCTATCGCTCCTCAATCCACAGTCCATAAAGGATTAGACTCGAGTTAAGAATATAGAACTCAACACAAAAGCAAAGTTCTGAAAAGGACAAGGGTGTTTACCTTCTTTCGGCTCACGACAGTCGTGAGCATAGTGACCCTTCTTGTCACGGTTATAACACTTCACCCTTCCAAGCTTCTTCACTCGAGGATGCTTTCCTCTATCATGTTGGTTAAACTTGGGTTTCTTCCCTGAATGACCTGCTTCCTTGCCTTTCCCTTTATCAAACCAGTTAGGGCATTTGCGCTTGGAGCTCGAAGCTCCATATGAGCTAGAACTTGCATGATAGAGTTCAGCATCTGGCTTAGCCGCCAAGAAGCGGTCCTCTTCCAGCTCAAGATGGCGCATAGCATCCTCATAAGTTTTGATATTATCATTATGAGTCAGGTGCACTTTTATATGCTCCCAACTCTAAGGCAAGGAACGAATCACTGCTTGCACTTGCTGCTCATCTGTCAAGACATGGCCAGCATCTTTCAACTCATTTATCATGTTTGACATCTTTCTAAGATGTTGCTTCATGGTCTGACCATGAGGCTTCTTATAAGAGTCAAACCTAATAGTGAGCTGCCTCAGTCTGGTCACCGAAGTATGACCAAATCTTACTGCCAATGCTTCCCACATTTCCTTGGCATTGTCAAAACGCCTAAACTCTCGCATGATGTCATTGTCCATGCTGCTCAGCAACGTAATGCAAGCAAGAGAGTTCTTTCTTTTCCATGCAGCAAATGCTTCCTTATCTCTCTTTCTAGTGTTTCCTTCTTGTTCTACCATGGTTAGGTTAAGAGCCTCAAGTGCTTCTTGCTCTAGCACATATTGGATTTTCATGTGCCATATTTCATAGTTGTCACCATTGAGCTTTTCACCTTTGTTCAGCTTGACAACTATGCTCTTTGTGGCTAAAGCCATTGATCTGAACATATCAGACATATATGCACGAATTATTAATGCCTATTATTTATGCATCCCTATTTGCATAGACCCATTATATTAATGAATAATTTCAAGTAAGGCTTCAAAATCAAAAGGTCACTATGTTTCCAATCATCCTCCAAAAATCCTAACTTAAAACTATCATTAATATGATTGTCATATGCAAAATCAATTTTATGAAGCTACAAAAACTTCTAAACTACCCACAGCAACCAGCAATAATAGAAAGCAAATAATATTTGACATACAATAATAATGCTCTCATATAATACAAATAGTATATCAATTTCTACATCAACAACAATCAGGTAGTAAACATTATATGAGATGTCCACATAGCACACTTAACAAAGATCAGCCAATACATCTAACACCAAGTCAGCACACGAACTAGGAAATATCCTCTTTTGTTCAATTTCTTGATATTTTCCCTTGTAACAATCCAGTAATATTCATTTACAAAGTCCATCACAATTTTCTTATATGAAGCAGCTCCGTTGACATCCCATATGCGATTCAACACATCTTGCCATTCAGGTGGAAGAGTGTTCATGAAAAATCGCACCATCTCTAACTGTGGCATAGGACGACCATTCCATATGACCTTTTGAATTTTCCCGTTGACTTCAAGGACATGATCAATTAAGTCACCACTCTCCCATCGATGATCAGTAAGCTCAGCTATCAACTTAGAAAGCCTTTCCTTTTGTTCATCGGTAATTGCGCGAATAGGTGTGCGCAACCTCAAGGAGGCATTATTCCTGCAACAAATGCAGAACAAATAAGGGATTACATATAATCCACATAGACTTAATTGAAAAAGAAACACATTCTTTTCCCTTTTTTTTGTCAACGGTCAACGGTCAACAGTCAACCGTCACGGTTAATGGTCAAGTCGCTGGGTCATCGGACCGGTTGGACCGGTCGAGCCGGATCGGACGAACCGACCGGCACGTGCCGCGCGCGTGCGCGGGCTGACGTCACGCAAACGTCATCCGGCACGTGCGTGGCATGCACCTGGCTTTGCGCGGGTCGGGTCGAGTCGGGTCTCCGTCGGGTCGAGTTGACGGCCGGTCACCGCCCGGCCAACGGTCGTTGGCGATAACGTCACCAATGACGTCATCCCGGCGGTTACCGTGATGTCACGGTGACGTCAGCACCGCCAGTTCGCCGACCGGCGCGTGCCGATTCGCCGGCCGGCGGCGCGCACGTGCCGGTCCACCGACGGGCACATGTGCCGCACGTGCTAGCCGAGCCGAGCGCCGGGCACGTCGCGCCCACACGCAGCGGCTTCTAGCCGCGCATGTGGGGCACGTCCGGCGTCGCCCGGTGGCGCACGACCCATCGACGGACTCGTCTCAACGAGCCCTTTCACCCTATGCTTTCAAAAATCGATTTTGAGTTATAGAAACTCGAAAAAATGGATGAACAACGCTCGGGTGTCGGGATTTCTTGCCCCGATCCGTACCGGCCGATTACTTTCGCGAAAAATCAATCAAAAAACATGAAAATGATCGGGAAAACGTGAACTAGGGCTCTGATACCAATGTTGGGAATAACGGATCTCCAAAAACCGGATTCGACACTAAATCGAACCCCTAAAACGAATACGGAAGACAAGCCCGGGAAAACAACACATCACCGATCCTAAAGCACACCACAAATTCAAGCGTACCATGTTAGCCACAGATTAAACACCAATGCCGATAAGAGGAAGAGAATTCGGTCCTATTCGATCCGATGACGACAATTCGCTTGGAAGGGGAGAAGAAAGTCACATTGTGCTTATTGTTTCTTCTATTTGAGAGAGAGTGAACGTTTGAAAGAGAGGGAGACATACGTACGTTAATGCCAAGAGGTACATTCTCCTTCTCTCTCCTCCCTTATATATGTCCCTCTAAAAAACAATTAATCGTGCCCCTTCATCCATAGGCCCTACTCTTGTGGGCCAGGCTTTTAGGCCCAACATGGGCGGACGGGCCTTAAGCCCATCACTAATAAAACCATCAGCGTATAATTGCTCGGCCCTTAAAACCTGCAAGACAGCTCGCACATGCTCAATATGATCATCAGGACTTCGGCTATATATCAAGATGTCATTGAAATAGACAACCACAAATCGACCAATAAAAGCACGCAAAACATGATTCATAAGTCGCATAAACGTGCTCGGTGCATTAGTTAATCCAAATGGCATAACTAACCACTCATATACTCCATACTTGGTCTTAAATGCAGTTTTCCATTCATCACCTTCTTTCATCCTAATTTGATGATAGCCACTTTTCAAATCGATCTTAGTGAAAATGTAAGAACCATGCAACTCATCCAACATGTCATCTAACCTAGGAATAGGATGTCGATACTTTACCGTAATATTATTGATTGCTCGGCAATCGACACACATTTGCCAAGTTCCATCCTTCTTTGGCACCAACAAAACAAGGACAGCACACGGGCTAAGACTTTCTCTCACATACCCCAGTTCCAATAGTTCGCTAATTTGCTGCTGAAATTCCTTTGTCTCCTCGGGATTGCTTCGATATGCGAGTCGGTTAGGTAATGGCGTACCGGGAATCAAATCAATTTGATGTTCTATGCCTCGAATCAGTGGTATCCCTCCAGGAAGTTCATTAGGAAAGACATCTTCAAATTCCTGCAATAAAGACACAATAGGACTAGGCAAACTTGGGTCAAGATCGTTAGTAGAAAACAAAACCTCCTTGTACACAAGTATAAGTATTGGTCGATCTAGAACCAAAGCTCTCCTCACTTCACTTGATTTTGCATAAAAATTATTTTGCCTCTTTTCTTTCCTCTCTTCTTTTCCCTCAGTTTTTACCATAATTTTCTCTCGGCCTCTCCTTTTCCTTATATCTCAAACACACCACGCAAGCCCTCGGATTTCTCACATTTTCTCTCTCTCTCGGCTTCTCGTTGTAACTTTAATTGATCTTGATACACCTCACTAGGTGTCATTGTTACCAAGGTATAAGTCTTTTGATTCATCACCAATGAATAACGATTAGTATACCCATCATGATGTACCTTTCAATCATATTGCCATGGTCTTCCAAGTAAGATATGACCCGCTTGCATAGGTACAACATCACACTCTACCTCGTTCTTGTATCTCCCTATCTCAAATGGAATTCGAACTTGCTTCGATACTTTCACCTCACCACTATCATTTAACCATTGAAGTCTATAAGGCTTAAGGTGTTTTGTCGTTTTCAAATCCAACTTATCCATCATAGTACAGCTTGCCACATTTGCACAACTACCTCCATCAATTATCATACTACAGATCTTACCATTCACCACACATCTTGTATGAAATAAGTTATCTTTTTATTAGTGATGCTCATCCTCCTTTACTTGCACACTCAGAGAACGTCTAACCACCAATAAGTCTCATTTTATAGCCACTTCTCCATCACTAAAATCCTCCAATGATGGCATCTCATCATCCTCTTATTCCTTTTCACTTTCGGGCTCAATAACACCATGTCCAGTCATGATCATCACCCTCCTATTAGGGCATTGATTCGCCATATGACCCATGCCCAAACACTTAAAACATTTAAATTCACGAGTTCCAGTGTTATGGTTTTTGGTTTTACCTAAAGCCGGATTCGTTCCAACTTTACCGTCCCTCTCCTTCTCCTTTGAGGTTTTAGTTTTGGTGTTGTTTCCTCTCCAATTTGGCTTCTCATCTCTCTTCCAATTGGATCTCCAATTCTGATTTGAACCTCCTCCACTCTTGTGATTTCGGTCCAACTTCAATTGCCGCTCAACTTTGATGGCTTTGTCCACAAATTCCTCCAATTCAACATAGTGTTGCAGCTCTACCACCCTTGCTATGTCTCGGTTCAAACCACTCAAAAATCTTGACATTGTGGCCTCACGATCCTCCATCACATTAGCATGGATCACGGCAATCTTCATCTCCTTGTGATACTCTTCTACGCTCTTATTGCCTTGTGTGAGATTTTGTAACTTTTGAAACAAATCTCGGTGGTAATGACTTAGTACAAAACGCCTCATCATCACCGCTTTCATCTCATCCCACATCTCTATCGGTCTTTCACCATTGCGTCTCCTACTAGTCACAAGTTGATCCCACCAAATTATAGCATAATTAGTAAATTCAATAGCTGCAATTTTTACCTTTTTGAGCTCGGAGTATCGTTGGCAATTAAATTCCCATTCCATGCGTTTCTCCCATTCTGGATATGCATTGTGATCATTCTTCTCTTGGAAAGAAGGAATTTTCATCTTAATATTGCCAAGTTCATTATCTTCTCGATGTCTAAACCCTCGAGCTCCATTCCACCTTCCAAATTGAGCATCTTGATCATCCTTCAGCCTCATCATCATCATAATGCCACTACCTTCTAGGTTGTGTTCTAGAGGCGTCTCGCTGATGTTGTGGCCTTCCCGGGGTAGCTCTTGGTCACCATCAACCCTCATGCCATTCCCCATCATTCGGCCACTAAGCTCCTCCACTACAGCCCTCAATTGCCGAATGCTTTCCATGAGCGTTTCATCCCTTCGTATGGAGTCAACCTCCCTTTGATTCACGCTTTCTTCGCGCGACATATTTTAAACCTACAAATAAACGTTAGTCACAAAATTCCTCACCATTCGCTCCCTCACATGTTTTTCTCAAGGTGTTTGTCACTCATCTCATGTTTAACTCAAGTCTAGGCTTTTTCCACCCTCAATTAAGCTTACACACTCTTGCATTTTTCCTCTCGTATTCTCTTTTCACAAGCTCTTTATTGGACTTAAAACCTGTCTCTCAACCCCCTCACGACAATCAATCAAACTAATCAAACAAGATTAGATCACTATTGATTTTGTTTCAGCAAGTAATAATTTCAAACCAACAAGTACAAATTTCAAAATTCCAATTGAAATGTAAATCACTACTAATTTGGTTTTAATTCAGTCTATTAACAAACGAGTTGCTTTCTTGATTTTTTTTTTTCGTTCGACTAATTTTTTCTTTTGCCGAATATGTTTTCTTTTCTTGCGCACTTTTTTTGTGTGTGTTTTCTTTCTCTTCTTTTTTTTTTTTTGACGAACTTTCTCTCTTTTTTTTTTTTTTTTTTTTTTGACGAACTCAGATACAATTTAAGGTACTAGAAAAAAAAATAAAACTAACAACAAACAACTACATATGGAAGCACAAAAGCAATCGGATCCCTAAATTAGCTAGAACTAAAACCCTAGTTCGATAAATCTCAAATTGCTGAATATCAACAGAATATTAAAGATAAATAGACCTTATAGAAGCAAGCTCGATACCAAATTGATGTGAATCGTTGCGAAAAAATCGTTTTACGAAGGCCCAGATGGTGCGAATTGCGAACCTCAACCTCCAATCAAACTGTGATTGGCAACCTCGATATGAACGTGATCTGTTGACAAACACGTGTCAACCAACCAATGTTATAGACGCCACGAGCGAAAGAATTCGCTATCTTGCTCGATAAGTCGAATTGACGCCACAAGAGAATCTTATCAAGTCCTCAAAAAAGCGAGTTGAAGAGAACCTCTCAATTCTTTTCCTTAAAAATAAAAATATATCTATGTCCCCAAAGAAATTTGGCAAATCCTTTATATAGACTTTCTAGCAACCACATAAACCCTAAAAACCTAATGCGTCATATTCTAGAATATTCTTAAACAAGCAAATATATATATATATATATATATATATATATATATATATATATATATATTGACTTGGTCAATTATTTGGTGACCAGATAATTAAATTGTGCTAAGATTTCCAAGATTCTTCAAGATTTGAACCATGATGCCAATAGCTTGCACGAATTGCTTGGCTTGCGCTCGAGCAATCGAACCAAAGTAGGAATAGACAATGGGTCCCTAACACCTCCTCCTCGATATGGCTCGATATCCACATCACATTCGGAACCCTTTTGATCGGGTAGGTAGCTCGATTACTTGGCTCCCTTCCTTTGATGAATTTGGGCAATGCTTAGCCCAGCGAGAACTTGAAGACCTAAGGTACGTAGGTCATCATTTTACCTGGTCTTCTTCTTCGGGAGCCAACCAAAAAATGAGAAAAATTGATAGTATACTTGTTAATACAAAATGGTGCCAAGACTTCTCTTTCTCAGAAGCCTCTTGGGCATCTCTGATCATACTCCTATGGTCGTCAAAGTCATGGTCCCTTCTACCTATAGAAAACCCTTCAAGTTCTTTAACCTTTGGATGAAGCACCCGGCCTTTCATACGGTTGTTACTCAGTATGGGAGAACCTGGGTGAGGGAACACCCATGTATAAGCTGGTTGTAAACTAAAGACCCTAAAAGGCCGCCTCAAGTAGCTTAATAGGGACTCTTTCTTTGATATTTCTACCAAAACATCAAATGCAAGGAATGCACTACGGGTCACCCAAGATGCCTTACAGCAAAACCCAAACAGCTTATTGCTTGCGGAGCTTGAGAGGAACAGGAGGAATCTTTCTATAAACAGAAGTCCAGGATCCGGTGGCTTAAAGAAGGAGATCAAAACACCAAATTCTTTCATCATTCTGTCAACAAAAGATATTTTAGGAATAGAATTCTATCAGTCCTAGATACCTTGGGTAATCTAGTTAATGATCCAAGGATGGTGCAGCTACTTTTTATTTCCCACTACCAGGATCTCCTGGCGCCACAGGTACCGTCTTCTCTGTCGGCTGTGCAAGAGATTTAGGCGGTTATTTAGCATACTCTAGATGCAGAATAGGTACGATCTCTCTCTTGTCCCGTGTCTGAGCTAGAAATCCATGATACCCTCTTCTCTTTAGTAGCCGGCAAGGCACTCGATCCAGATGGGTTTAATGTTGAATTCTTCGAACACAACTTGAAAGTTGTAGGACCGTCGATTTTAACAGCAGTCAAGGACTTCTTTATCTCTGGGAGATTATTACGTGAGATAAACAACACCATTATAGCTTTGGTGCCGAAGATCCCCAATGCATCTACAGTTTCTAATTATAGACTCATTGCTTGTTGTAATACGATTTATAAATGCATTACTAAGATCCTTGCTAATTGTTTGGCTATTGTCCTTCAAGCTATAGTTAGTCCACCCCATAGCTAATCCATGCTTTTGTCAAAGGTAGGTAGATTAGTGACAACATCTTGCTAGCCCAAGAACTTTTTACTGGCTTCCACCATGACTCATACTCACCAAAATGTGCTGTCAAAGTAGATTTTCGGAAAGCCTATGATACCATTGATTGGGACTTTTTAGAACTAACTCTCCTTGCCTTTAGGTTTCCCGCTCAATTGATAGACTTATCATGACTTGTGTCCGCACTCCAAAATTTTTCATCTCCATAAATGAGGAGTTGCACGGGTTCTTCTCAAGTGGCCGTGGACTACACCAAGGGGACCCCATATCTCCTTACTTATTTACCTTGGCTATGGAAGTATTTTCGAGAATCCCGCACCTTCACTCCAGGCATCCGGATTTCAAGTTCTTCTGGAGATGTAAATCTACGTGTTTATCCCATTTATTCTTTGCAAATGATGTATTCCTCTTCTGTGAAGCAGATATGGCCTCGGTTTCTCTCCTTAAGGAAGGCCTAGAAACATTTTCTTCTTGGAGTGGGCTGAGACCCAATATGAACTAGAGTGAAGTATTCCTTATAGGGGGAACGGATTTAGCTCGAGCCCAAATTCTCCAAGCCCTTGGATTCTAAGAAGGAAACCTGCTGGTTCAATACTTGGGATCCACATTATCACCTCACGGCTTCACAAGGCAGATTGTACCTCCCTTGCCAACCTTATAATAGCAAGGGTGCAATAGTGGGCACAGCGCTTCCTATCCTTCGCTGGCCGCCTACAACTCATTAGGCTAGTCTTCCACTCAATACAAGTCTTCTGGGCTAATGTATTTATGCTACCTAGAGTTGTGCTAGATCGTATTGAACAAATTCTTAGACAATTTCTCTGGAAAGGCCCGGGCCTTGGAAGTGGAGGTGCGAAAGTATCTTAGGAAGATGTGTGCCTCCCAAAAAAAGAGGGAGGACTTGGCATACATAGACTGCATGACTGTAATATGGCAACTATACTTAAACACATTTAGATCCTTTTTTTCTGACAAGGAATCCTTATGGTGTAAGTGGATCTACTCTATCTACTTAAAAAGAAAAAATTTCTAGGTAGCCAACAAGCCAACTTTCTGTTCTTGGGCTTGGAGGAAGATACTTGACCTCATGAGGGCATCATTCCTTCCAATGGCGTATTGGTGAGGTTCTTTCCATGTCTCTTTGGTTTGACCATTGGCACCCTCGAGGCCCCCTAAATTTGTTCTTCTCGGACACACACATTTATCGCTCGGGGTTATCCAGGCAGGCTATGATTGTAGATCTTTTCTCTATATCAGGCCAAGCTACCAGGGCCATGTTGGAGTTGTGGACGCATCCCCTTCCTATTCTCTCACAAAACCCGAACCGTTTTGTATGGCTCGAAAACTCCTAAGGTTCCTTTTCGATAGCATTCGTGTGGGAAGCCATTAGACCGAAGAGAAGTTTAGTCCCCTAGTTCTCGTTTATTTGGAGCAGATCGCTCGCACCGCAGCATCAATTCAACCTATGGCTCATTGTTAAGAATAGGCTACCTACTCGGGTTCTTTTACTATCCTACAGTAGGATCGCCGGTGCGCCGTGTGCTTTTTGCAATACAAGACCGGATTCTATTGACCATTTATTTTTGGGTGTCACATTTCGGCCGGTCTTGCGATGTTTTGGGCGGCAAGATGCAACCTCCCATGGAAAAATAGGTCTTGGTCGGACAATCTACGGTGGGCTATTACATTTCTCTCTAGCAAGGAATTCTATCAATGCATTGCTCAATTCTCTTTTGGAGCACTGTGCCATTTGATTTGGAAGACGAGGAACAATATCCTTTTTCAGAACCAAGCCTTGTTTGTGCTAGCTTTGAAGAACCATCTTGTCAAAGTCATCAAGGACAAGGCCTTGACTTTCAAGAATGTTGTGGACACATCAAGAAATAGGAGGATTCAATGCTGTTGGGGACTTGACCCTTCCATTTTCTCTCCTGTGATTTCGAATCTTTTCCTGTAATTTCTATCTTGTTGGTTGCCGCCACTGTCTTCCTTGCTTGTATTTGTGTTCTTGTGTAAGGCGTGCAACCTCTGAGGTGTCTGTTTTTTCTTTGTTTTTCGTTTTGAGGGTCGCCACTTTGTTTGTCCCCCCTCCCTTCCCTTTCTTTTTCTTTGGCATCCTTCCACTCGAGTTGACATGTTTGTCTTCTTGAGTGCAAGTTTTGTTGGTGCCAAGTCTCTTTTGTTGTATAGCTTTTTTGGTTAAAATTCAATATATATCTTACCTTACCAAAAAAAAAATTAAAAGCCGAAATTGCCTTTCACAGCCGATGAGTTCAAGCCCTTCTTTGATACTGATATAGGCATTTGAGGCCCTTATTTGAGAAAATTAAAGCACTTTGAGCCCTATTTAATATAATGTCTACTTCATGACCTTATTTGAGAAAATAATGACACTTCGAGCCCTTTTTGGAATTTTCCCTAACTACAATCATTCCTTTTAGCACAAAATTACATGCCATTGACATTTATGAGGCTTAGCCAATAAGTGAAATGTTGGGTTTTGATCTTTACATTTATGAAGTCACATTTAGAGTGCATTTGTTTCATGGAAAACTCAATAATTAAGGAAAATATTTTCTTGGAAAATATTTTCTTCAAATATGTTTAGTTTTCCTTTTATTTGGTATATATGATTGAAAACGTTTTTTTATGTTTACACCTCATTGGAAAATGCTTTCTCTCAGATAAAAAAAATCAAATCTTTAAATAATTTTTTTATTTACTTTTTCCTTTTTATTCTTTTCTTCCGTCTCTCCCACCTGCCTCTCCACCTCACCCATTGCCCCTTCCTCCTGTCCACCACCATCACCGCCATCTTCAATGACCTCGCCTCCCTCTGCGGAGACTCCATCCACCGAAGCTCAACCGAGCTTGAAGCACAGGCACGAGCTGGCGAGCCTCGCGTGCCCTAGGTGCGGGCATACGTATCGCAAACAAAGACGAACCTGTGCTCGCACTGGAAGAAGGCCTAGGCATACCGAATAGAGAAGCAACAAAGCTCCCCAACGAGATAAATAATGGCGAAAGGGAACTTGATGTGAATGGTGACGGACTAGAGCTCGCGATAGGCTAAGCCATTCCAAAGGGGGAATATCCTCCGAACACGGCCGACGATGGCGTACCGAAGAGTGTCGGCACCGAAATTGCCAGCATGGAGCCAAATCCATTGGAGAATGAAGGAGTAGATGACATCAAAGGAGAGGAAGAGGAGGGAATGAAGCCACTAGGAGCACGGGAGGAGCTAGGGTTGGAGGCGATGACGGTGACGAAAGGGAGGGGGCGAAAGAGAAGGAGAGAGGGGAGGAGTTAGGGTTTATGGTCCTAGGCAAAGAAAGAAAAGAGAAAACAATAGAAAAGAAAATAAAATATATAATATTAACAAATTCAAAATTTTTAATTAGAATTTTTTGAAGAATAAATTTTTCATTAACCAAGGACCTTAAAACATTTTAGAAAACGTTTTCCAGTTTTTTCAAAGGAGAAATCGTTTTCCTAAATTAAGCTTCAAAAGGAAAACATTTTCTGTTGATTAGGAAAACATTTCCCGTTGACTCAATTTCCTAAGCGAACCAAACGCTAGAAAATGAGAAAAACATTTTCTCGGAAATTGTTTTTCACAAAACAAACATACCCTAAGAGAGACCAAAGAAGGGATATGGCTAGACTTAACCTGTTTTGAGCAGAATTGAGGTATCTCAAGTTACATTCAAGAACAGGAAAGAATCGTTGCAACTTCTTGTTCGCTTAGCAGGTTAAGGATGCACTGTTTTCGTTCTTTTATTTTCTTACTTCCTATCTTTGTTTCTTTCTTTTTTGCATGGGGCTACTAGCTATGAAATAAGCAGAGTAATGAATCCATCTAGCGTCGAGATATAATTGTAACCTGGAGCTTGGAGTAGTCGTGGTTGCTCAATTTGAGCTCGCAGCCATAACTGCTTAAATTGGTATTAGTGCGTAGGTAGGATTTTGAGCTTAAGGCCATGGCTGCTCAAGCTTCGAGCTTGCAGCGCCAATGGATGCAGGATTTGAGCTCGTGGCAACCACGGCTACTTAAGCTTTGTGGCTTAAAACTCAAGCGGCCATGGCCACCGCGAGCCGAAGCTCAAGCAACCATGTGCGCTCAAGGTTCGCAACTCAAAAAGATCCTGCGGCCATGGCAACTAGCTCAAGTGGCCATGGCATCCATGAATATGAGCTTTGAGCAGCCCTAGATACCGCGAGCTTAGAGTTTGAGCTCGCCATTATGGTGGTCGTGATAGACTCCTCTCTCTCGCCCTCCTTCTCCCTCCTTCCCTCTCTCTCTCTCTCTCTCTTCCGCTTCGCTGCTTCCTTTCACCCCCCAAGCGCTTCTTCATCTACCAAGCCCGCCATCAGGAGGTGTGTTTGCTAGAGAGTCGTCAAGCACCAGCAGCGACCTGATCTACGAGGAAATCAAAAGAGCCCGGCCCAACCTCTTTCTTTTCATTTCCTTTTCTTTCCGCTTGGGCCTGGCCTGATCTCTTCCTCTTTCCTTCTTCCCCGGCCCAGCCTCCTGCCTTCATTCTTCTTTGTTGCTTCTCTCACACTGGTTGAACAAAAAGGACGGCAAGGACAGTACTAGACAACAGAGAGCGTCGCACGAGATGTTCGGTCGGGGGTAGGTCGGCAATGGCAGCTGGCACGACGCAGCAAGAGGCCATGTACGCCGATGCTTAAAAGCGAGAGAGGGGCTTGAGTTTTTGGGGGGGTTTTTGGACAGAGTGATCGAGGGGTTGAGAAACCGAGAGAGGAGAGTGATTTTTTCAACAAAGGGGCGACTAAGAGAGAGCGAGGGCTCCCAACACCTCGGCCACACACGGACCCATCCGACAACCTCTCCCGGCGACATTTCTCAAGCCAAGCAAGTAAGCCTCGGCTCTGCTATTGCCCTATTTTGGGTACATCAGGCCAGAGCTCATGGCCACTTAGCTCACATGAAATCCGGCCCACGTCGTCCTTGTGTCTTGTCCCTGTGTTTTGTATGTTGATTTTCATGGGTCCCGACATGAGTTTGAGCCTTGACTGATTCGTTTTCTGTTGTATTGACGGTGCGCCCCAACCGCTCGATGAAATGCTTAAGTTAGATCTGCTTCGGTGTTCTTTGTTTAGGGCTTAGTCAGCATCCTCGCGTGTTGTTAATCTTGCCATTTTGCTGCGTTTTCGAGCTCAACATTGTTTGGGGGCCACTCGAGACTATATTTACCTTAGTCCTACCGTTTTTCTTTTTGTGTTGGTGTCGGCCGAGTGGTGTGGTTCTTGGCCGGCGACGAGGAAGCCAGCCAACGAGTGGTGGTCAAAGTACACGACCAGTGAAGGTACAAGGTTGGTGGTGGTGCTCACTTGCAGCGTTGGCGTAGGCATCGTCGGTCGGAGGACAAGTCGATCCGGTGAAACACCGAGAAAGGGAGTTCTCGGCGTAGTCTCGATGAAGTCCAAGGATGAAAACGTCGCAGGAAGAGGAAGGGGATGAAAGAAATAAAAATAAAAATAAAGTAAAAGAAAATAAAAGAAAGCTAGAAACTAAGTAGCATCGATATTGACATGCGATACGCGGTACGACATGACAAAACACGCCGACACGTTGTTTCTCAAAAACAGAGAATTTCAACATATTATGACATGTTGTATATCAAATGTATATTTTTATATATACATAATAAATTATTATTTTTATAATTATTTCAATCAAATTAATCCAATTCAAATTCACAAATAAATAAATAAATAAATAAATAATGATAAATAGAATGAATTTATATTAAAAATATTAATCCATTATTCATTAGTATCATTCATTATCTCAATTTAACAAATTCAACTCCATTCCAATAATTCATAAAAGTTAGAGAAAAAACAAATCATTCACATTTTGAACTCACTTGTCACGCATATTGGAAGAAAAGAGAAAAAAAAAATTGAGAGTGAATTGTACATCACGGGAAGTGAGAGTCGAAGAGAAGACAAAAACTAAACTTTTCTTCTTTCCCCATTTATTATTTTTATTTTTCATATACATATATATATTGAGTCCTCATTTATTGAAAATTTTTAAAATTGACATCGCATGTGGGAATCACATGTTGGAAACTCGCATAAGTGTTGGGAAAGTTGACCAAGTTTAGGATTTTTCGACACGTGTTGACTAAGTATCGAAGAGTGTATGAGAGTGTCGGATACGTGCTTTGATACCATGAATGGACCTAGGCTTAGAACCAAAGAAGACGGAGTCAATTTCCTACAAATATGCATTCTCACAATGGGCGAACCTCTTATTCAAGCCCTTCAGTGATAGCCTTTTAGCATAAGACTACTCGGACTTTTAGTTCAAGGCCTAGAAACACTCAGAGATGCCAAGATTGTATTATTTCTAATTATCCGAGCTGCGTTTCTTAGAGGATCCTACCAAGCTAAAGAAGAAGAAGTGTTTAGAAAGACATGAGAGTTTTCACAAACACTCACTTTACTTCAAGGGACTCTACCCAACACATTACATCCTCCTTGCCTTTTATAGACATTAGGAGGTCACAAACAAACAAGGACCAAGCTCACGGGTCCTAAAACAAATAGAGGCTTCGGAAAATCTAGTCGGGAATTATTTTCGGTGATATAAATAGTGATTTCTGTAGCCTACTATTACAATAACCTGCTATAGTGACTTGCTACAGTGGTTTGCTATAGTCAACGATCTCTTCCATCATGGGCATTGTAGTCATAGTCTGAATCATCAGAACTATGCATTTCTAACACAAGATGTTCTTCGTATCTTCGTTCAAGTTCTACAAGTCGATCCTCAGAAAGGCTATGAGCATTCCACATATTTGCCTCATTTGATGAAGATGCTTCTTCATGATTCTTAGAGGACCTTGTAGTGTTGGCAAGTATGTTTAGCTGAAATCAATTGGATGGTTGTGCATAGTAAGATGTGTCATCCCTAGAGATAAGGACAGGGATCCTTGATCATAGGGGTCTCGAGAGAGATGACCCCCCCATTGTGCATAGGAGTCTTAGGATGACTGTGCAAGGTCATCTATGTCTATCATTTCTTACTCATGTGATGATAGGGTTGTCCTTGTAGCATGTCTGAATTCTTCGAGTGCTTCTTTGGCTTTTGGTGCAAGGTTATAATGATCCCATGCAGTGGGTACATTGTAATTCCATACATCTTCAGCAGTGGTCTTGTTCTCCTAGCACAGAACTCTTTGGAATTCTTGATGCGGTGTTCACAAAGAACCAACAGGTCTGGAAAAGATTTGTAAATTCGAGCTTCCTTAAGGTGCAATTGTGGTTTATAGGATTTTGTTCCTATACTTTGTAGGGCATTGGTAATGATGCCATTGTTTTTTACAAACGCCCATGGTCGTCTAAAGAACATAACAGTGTGGATCTCTGGGCTTGGTCGGACAGTTCTCAGTTCTTGCTGTAGGAGGTGCTTCTAGTAAGTGAGAGGATAAAACCAATTGAGGAAAGCTAAGAGTTCTATCACTTTCCTATTCAATGTTTCAATCGAACGCGAATATCCTGGTTAGGTTGGTAATGAACCTTCTAGTTGGAATTTCAATATCTATTAAGTACTCATTGGTTAAGTACCATAATAACCATCGCAGTTGATTAAAGAAGTCGTCTTCTTTCCAGATTATGGGGTATATGAATGGATAGCTAGAATTTAATTCAAAAGGATAAAGGATTGAACCTCCATGGAGTCTGAATAGATCTGTGTGGCATTGCCACATAAGGTTTTCCAGGTTTTCAGTGAGGCTGTCATTTTGGATTTGTTCAACAATTTCTCGGGGGTATTGCCAGCTTGGCCAATCTCGTATTCCTTCAATCTTATAATTTTCAATGTGGTGAAAAGTATGGAAAACATGCTTCATGATGTATATGTTGATTTCTACTAGTGTTTTTGGTCTTGAGAAGAAGTCAGCAAGCACATTCTTCTTCCCAGCAATGTGTTTAATTTCAAAAGAGTATTTTAAAAACCATTCAGCCTATCGAAGTAGTTAAGAATGTGGAATATGCTTTTGTTCGAACTTGGTCATCTGAAGAAAATATGCCATGTCCAATTCTATTAGGAAATGATGACCGATGAGATGGAATTCAAACTTTTTTTTTCCATTTTTCACTGCCAAGATTTCTTCAAAAGTGGAATGATGATGCATTTCAGCTTGAGAAAATTTTCCACTTTTGTAGGCACACAAGTGTCTCTTACCATCAATTTCTTCAAACAGGATGGCTGCCCAATATTCATCACTGGCATCAGTTTAGAGAATTCTCTTTCCTATTGATGGGATTTGTAATGGAGGAAGAGTCTGCATGATCTCCTTAAGTTCAACGATTGCTTTGGTATGAGATTTTTCCCAAGGTGGGGGATTCTTCTTCAGCATTGATTGTAGTGGAATCAGCAGTTTTGTAATGTTTGGAACAAAATCTCTAAGATAATTAATTATCCCAAGAAATTACTGAACTTGTTTTGTCGTGAAGTTTTCTTCAAGAAATTTTAACAGTTCCTGAGCAATATGTGGCCCTCGAAAGTAAGTTCCTTTGTTAAGGTGCATAACAAGGAATTCGATTTCTGTCTGGGCAATATTCATATTTTTTTAAGAAAGCATAATCTCATGTTTCTTTATAATGTACGCAGAACCGCCTATGAAGTTGGCAATGGGATTTCTCGGCGGGAAATTTTGTAGAGCAGGATGTCATTAATGTATACTATTGCACTTGATGGGATTGGTTGAAAAATTCAACACATGGCATTTTGGAATAAAAATGGAGTTACCTTTAATCTAAAAGGAAGAACTTTCTAATGTTGGTTCGAAATACAGAACCCTATGTTAGGTCTGTCTTCGGGATGAATACCCAATTGCCAAAATATGACTTTAAAATCAAATTTGGAATAGATATGAGCTTTGGATAATCGGGTAAAAAGCAAATTTTTGGAAGGTAGGGGCAATTTGTCATCTTGAAGGAAAAGGTTAAAGGGCTGATAGTTAATCACTAGTCACATCTTTCCTCTATTTTGCTTAGCTCGCTTATTGACATAAAAAGCTTCACAAGCCCATTGAGAATTTAAAATTTCAATAAGGCCTTGTTGCAACAGATTCGAGTATTCTTTCTAAGCCGAGACCAGGTGTTACGGCTTCATTCTCATATGACTTATCTTGGTTGGATTGATGTCTTCATTTTTTTAAAAGGGAAGACGAACAAAAAATTCCGGATTTTTCCATAAAGAATGAGAACATTTTTAAGAGAATTCTGAATGGGATTTTGAACATGATTCTAACAACTTCTACACAATTGGATCTAATAGATGCATTTGGATGGAAAAAAGTCTTTAAATATTGACGAATTCAAAGAATTTGTCCTTATACTTAAAACATTTTCCAAGGATGATACGAAACTGAGAAATCTGAATCATGATGTCCCAATCAATGATCAAATCTTTGTTAGGAAGACTGGATCCGAAGATTTTTGTGGTTATGGAACATTTAGGGAAAAATTGAACAGTTATTAGGAAGGTTTTTACATTTGTAGAAAAAGTATCTCCTCAGGTAGAATTAAAATATCGGACACAGGAAGTCCAATATTCTTCAGGAAGAACTTTAGTGTCTAAAATTAAAGAACTTGCACCAGTATCTATGAGAGCAATGATGGTGATGGGTTTAGCAAACTTTGAAGTAAAGATTTTCACAGAAAAATGGGGACAATGGATTTGGTTGGAAAATATATTAGGGTTTTGTTCTGAAGAAGTGAGGGATATGTGAAAAAATTTCTTCAGAATCTGAATCGGAATCAGTTTCACTACGAATTTGGTAACAAGGAATGACACAAAGAGTTTGTTCGGATGATTATTCCTCTATGGAGAATAAAGATTCGATATCATCATTTTCGAGTGAAATACAAATGCATTTCTTGTTGTATTTCTCCCAAAGGAATGTCCACAATTCTCCTTTGTTTGTTGACAAAAGATTTCTTAACCTACGGGATAATTCTTTAGGGATGGAAGTCGGGAAAACTTACTTTAGGTTTGAATCGGCTCCAATACACATCATATTTATCCTAATCGGTAAGAGCTTTGGCATTTAACAAAGTATGAAATTCTTCAAATCTTTCGACAATTTGGAGTAAGGAATATCATCAATGGTGAAAAACTGTTTGGAAGAGGTAGTCACATTCTGAGATGGATTGTTTGGTTGAACAACCTCTAGTTCAAAAGGGTTGGATTCCATATCTTGGTCCGGAGGGTCGGCCATGAATATTGATGAAGTTATCGGTACAATAGGAAAAGAATCAATGGCAGGAATTGAGAATGATGAAAAGGATGAGAGGGATACCGAATCTAATCCGGTGTCAAAGTTGTTTCGAAAAACCGATTCTGATGGAAATAGAATCTGGTTTTTCAAAGTAACAAGATCAGGCTATTCTTTTTTATTGCCCAGATCTCTCAGGAATGATTCTAACGGATTGGATAGCGTCATTTGATTTGGGTTTTCTTTTATAGCAATCGAAGATTCTTCAGGCATCTTCTCTTTTCTCTTTTCTCTTTTCTTTCCTTATTCGATCCAGTTCTTTGAGGCGATTTCGCATTTCTACCACATCGGTCTTGTCTTGTCTAGTGGGAGCTTTTGTGAGAGCAGCAAAGATAGATGTATTCTGAGATGGTGCAGGAAGCAAATGCACAATCCGCAATGTAGTTGGAAATGGATTGAAAGGATTGAATCTTCCTTCTTCACGAAGTTGGATTTGCCTTTTGAGTTTTTCTATTTCCACCTTGGGGCTCTCGAGATGATGATATCCCAAATTTGTCTAGATTCTAAGGCAAGAAACCTTTTTTGGAATTCCGAAAGCATTTTTTTGGTGATTTCATCATATATTCAAAGATCTCGTTGCATATCCACAATTTTGGAATCAATTGTTTTGAATGTATAGTTGTGTGCTAAAAGAGTCTCCGATTGCCAATTCAGGATGGCTTCAACAACAGGAGTCCTTTTTTGTCTTCCATGTTCATCCACATCAGTGGGGGCAGGTATTTTGGGAGCATGTTGATATCTGCCTTGTGGGTCGATGAATTCTTCTGGGGCAGGGAACGAAAGTTTCGAACTTTCTCGAACAAGAGGAGGAAAATCTGTCTCTTGGAACATAGCGATGGAAGAATTAGGTGATGCCTCTTCAGGAGCCTCGAGTGGGTAGGAATGCTTTTTTGCCCACTTTAGGATTGGCTTATAAAACGGGGAAATAGCTGGTTTTTTATGAGGAGGAGGTGATGGTGGTGGAGTTGGTGAAATGGAGGGTGGAGCAGTGAACTCTAGTGGTGGAGTTGGAGCATAAGAAACCATAAATTGGAATTTATCACACTCACCAAGAGTATCAACAAAGGAGTCTCTATCCAAGTACCTTTGGTACATAGTATCCTTTGACTTCTTATGTTTCCGTCGGGATCTTGCATTTGGGTCTACCTCATCGAGAGAATTTGTACAATGAGAGCATTAACAAAAAGGGTCCCAAAAATAGTGACCATATCAATCCTTATAGTAATAGACAGGGTTTCCATTACTCTGAAAATATTTGACAAGCTGTTTGGATCTAGCTCAAAGATTGACTCGGGAACACATGATTCAATCATGAAAAGGGTCTGGAAGATATAAGGATTTTCTTCCTTTTCCTTGCCAAATTTGATGGAAATGGTGCCATCTTTTTTTCTAACGAACTCGAAGTCTGAGGATTGGAGAGGCTTGTTGTTCTGATGTAGTTTTTCATAGTTGGTAATCCAAGTTTCTAAAAGGTGTTTGGCCAACTTTTCTCTTGGGATTTGTCTGGGAACATGAATGCAGGATGCTTGGTCATTCTGCATAGAGATGAATAGAGTATCTTCATTTCCATTCTGGAAATTCAAATCAAGAGCCTACTTCTGCACTCAATAAACCATTTGGTAATGCAGTGTTGCTGCAGTAGAGTCAGTAGTCTTAGGAGCTCCAATGAGCTGGATCTGGACCTTTAGGAAGGAAAGTAGCTGGAGGTCTGAAAAAGCAATATTGAAGTTTGGATATAAAGTTACAATGAATGTTACGACATTCAAAGTGGTTTGGACAGTATCAATACAAGCATGCTGGTATTTTAGGAACCGAGTATCCAATAAGGCTATTTTGGCCACGACTAGCAAGCCTTTTC
Source organism: Eucalyptus sideroxylon x Eucalyptus melliodora (assembly GCA_016097485.1). NCBI lineage: Eukaryota > Viridiplantae > Streptophyta > Magnoliopsida > Myrtales > Myrtaceae > Eucalyptus > Eucalyptus sideroxylon x Eucalyptus melliodora. Next base: position 29,771,253 of record CM027826.1, read on the forward strand.
GACCATGAAAGGTGAGAGCAAGACGAACAACTCCATAATGGACATGAGAGTATCCTTGTTAGGTCCACTGCTTAGGAAATTCTGATGGAATTTGAAGAGTAACAAAATACTTATTTTCAGTGGCAAGAATGGGATGTTGATCGAACTTTGAGGACTGGACGTACTCCTTTACTTCCTTAGGAGTTTAGCGGATAAGTTGTCGAACGAAGCGGATGGGAGAAAATGATGAAGTGGGCTTAGCAAAAGAAGAATAGGGGTTCATAAGGGGAAGTTAAGTTTTAGAGATTTTGATTTCATTACTAAGAGAGACTTCATAAAAATAGTCAATCTTAGAAATATTTGACACATGAAAATCTAAAAGAATTGAGGAAAGCTAAGAGGTTTTTGTCACTTTCCGACAAGATATGTAGTTGTCAAAGAATGTCAGTGCTTCCTAGGTTGGAAAATAGGCTATGTGGACCTGAAGGGAAAAGAGAGAAAACGACACCAGGACCCTTGGAGTGCCAAAAGTTGGCACAAAGAACATTTAAGTATCAAAAGTTATTGAAGTGACACTTAAGTGCCAAAATCGAAGCAAAATGGATCACTTAAGTGTCAATCCGACCAAAATCCTCGCTAAAAATCCGACATGGTGATTTTCTAGTGAAGCAAATGCAAAACGGCATCATTTTAGTACTAACATGGTAAAAAAATAATATAAAAATTAATTAAAATTTATTTAAAATTAAATTTATTTAAAACATTTAAAAATAAAAAATATTAATATTAAAAAAATTTAAATGTTTTAAATAAATTTAATTATTTTTTATATTATTTTTTACCACGTCGCACTAAAATGACATCGTTTTTGCATTGTTTGACCACGTCGTCGTGCAAAACGATCGTTTTGCACTTACTTAATCGGATATTGCACACGTTAGTATATTGGCTAGATTCTTGCTTTGGAGTGGTACTTAAGTGATCAATTTCTCTCTAATTTTGCACTTAAGTGTCACTTTTATAACTTTTGGCATTTAAATGTTCTTTTGTGCCAACTTTTTTAGACTTGAAGATATTTTTGCCGAGAGAAAACAGTTAGGTGGGCCAAAGTAATTTTAAGCTCAACCTAGCTAATGTGAATGTAGACTTGCGTTGGTGCCCTTTTGGGTTCAAGTTGGTTTGATGGATCTGGGCTTGTTTCAAATTGTGATTGGAGGACTCATTCTTGGGCTTCTCTCACTAGCAGCGGATTGGGCTCAAGTACCGCTTCTTTTGTTGCGTTTTTCCTATTTTTGTGAACCAGACCGGAAGGTTTCCTTCAGCCCATATTCGAACCTGGTCGTAGGGCCCGGCCCAAGGCCTAAATTTCATATTGAAAATTAATTTTTAGAAAATTTTTAATTTTTTTAAATTAATTAAAAAACTTTTGAAAAAAATTGATCTTTTCTTACAGTTAAGAAGAAAACTTAAAAACTAGTTTTTGAGTAGGTTTCTCTTAAAGTGTGTGGAAATCATTAAAAAATTTGTGCTCAAAATTGAACTAGCCCCTTGGGCTTTACTATAGCGTTTGAACATTCTTTAAGACAATTCTATTTTAATTATCAATTGATTGCACACTCTAAATATATTGATTGTGATTTCCATTTTAGCCTAGTTTTTTTTTTGGTCGAAAGAGGAAATTTTCATTTAACGAGAAGAAGAGCAACTATAGTTCAACGCCTCAAAACAAATGAGGTCGAAAAGATAAGGAGGGGGAAACATCCCAGTTTAAAGGAAGGAGGTTCTGCCCGTGGGCCTTAGGAGCCCAATTTGCAACGTAGTTGGCCTCCCTTCGGTAGTGACACAACCATAGGTTTGGGAAGTGTTGCGGCAGCGCCGCAGACTCAGCAAATAGAGCTCTACTCTCCCATGGCGTGCGGCTAGGATTTTGCAACGCTTCAATCATCTCCAGGCAGTCCAATTCCAGTAAGATTCGGTCCTGTGTCTGTCCTTTCTGTAGCAAATAATGAAGAGAAAGATTAAAAGCCTGCACCTCAGTTTGTAGGGCCGAAGCTGCGCTGATGCGTCGGGTGAAGCCATCGATCAACCGGCCTGAGGAATCACGACACACACAGGCCACCGTTCCTTCATTAGATGTCGAAGGGAAGGAGCCGTCAATATTGATCTTCAGCACGCCCGGATCTGGGGGTCGCCAAAGCTGATCGGAATGGTTATTTTGCGAGCGCAAATTTTGCCGCAACCTATGGCAGGGTCGAGTAGATCTGGCATGAGCAAGGGCTACAGGAGCAACCTGATCCGAAGCTAGCCTCTGTCCTCGATCTGTATGGTGGTTGTGCGGACTCTGCTTCTGCAACATCCTGTAGCAGTTTTGATGGGACTTGGCATGAGCGAGAGCGATAAGAGCGACCTAATCTGGAGCGGGAATCTTTCGGCGGAAGACAAAGTCATTCCGAGCCTTCGAGATCTGCCACAGAACAAACACCACCGTTGCAAGATCCAGTAAGACATCTCCCTTTTCGAGTAAATTGACTATCCATGCATCGAATCTGTGCACTTGAAATTGTTGAATGTTGATCTGTATTTGGGGTGCGACCATACTCTATGCGTCCATGGGCAATGTAAGAAAATATGTTCAATAGATTCAAGGATAGGATTGATACAGCAGTGTCGACATAACTAACAGATAGGATCTGGTATAACATGTCTATAGTAAAGATTTTCGCGAGTGGCCAGAGCATTTTGGCACAAAGACCTTAAAAAGATGCATAATTTGGGAGCAGTCTACAATGTCCAGACTTTTGTCCATAGTCTCCGAGGAGGTTGAAAAGAAGATGATGCGCAATTCTAAACTTCTTTGCAGTCGCCTGATCATATTTGATTGTAGCCACTCTTAAGTGTACAAAGTCCATCTGTTCTCCCTGTCCAGATTAGTTGATCCTCTGTATACTGCGGTCTAATTTGAATTTTAAGGATTTTGTCCATAGTCTGATCATCAAAACTGCGGCGAAGTAAGGGTATATTCCATGTCTGTTGTTCTGGGATGATAAAGTCGGCTACCCTTTGAGGTTCATTTCTGGGTGCAGGGCCACCTATTATACCTGTAGGAATCCATTTGTCCTCCCGAACTCTAATTTTTTGACCATCTCCTACTGACCACCGAAGTTTATTTGAAATAGAGTCTCGGCCGAGCAGTATGCTTTGCCACCCCCAAGAGGATCTAGCTCCTCTATCTGCATGCTAGAAATCTTTGGAAGGGAAATAGAGCCATTTAAAGATCTTGCTCCATAATGACGAGGGTTGTTGAAATAAGCATCAAGCTTGTTTGGCCAAAAGAGCTTTATTAAAAGCAATAAGGTCTTGAAAACCAAGACCCCCAGTGTATTTGCGGTGCTTAAGTGTATCTTGATTCCTCCAGTGAATGCCTGGTCTGTTGCTATGAGATTGCCACCAACATTTTGCAATTTTTTGTTCTATAGATCTACAAATAGAGATCGGGATTTTAAATATAGACATGCTGTATTGAGGAACTACTTGTACAACTGCTTTGATCAAAATTTCCTTACCTCCTTTGGAGAATAACCGTTCTTTCCACCCATCCAGTTTAGAGTTAACTTTGGCCAACAGCCAAGCAAATAGTTCCCTTTCGGATTTCCCCCAATCTGATAGGATGCCAAGGTATTTTCCAGTCCTTGTCAACACTAGAACTTGAAATTCTCTAGCTAAATTTTCTTGAAGACTGTTAGGACAAGCACTGCTAAAGAACATCCTAGATTTATTACGGTTTATAGCTTGTCCCGTAGCCAGACAGTATTGGTTTATGATGTTAGCTAAATTCTAGCATTCTAGGATCTTTCCTTCCATATAAAATATGGCATCGTCTGCAAAAAAGAGGTGCGAGAGGGTAGGACACCTTCGGTTTAGTTTAATACCTTTGATGTTGCCCATGTCCATAGCTTGACGAATGAGAGTCGAAAGGACGTTCACCACAAGAATGAATAAGTATGGAGAAAGAGGATCGCCCTGCCGAAGACCCCTAGTCGAGTGAAAAGCAGGAAGTGGTTCGCCGTTGAATTTGACACTCAGGGAAACCGTACACTGCATCACCCATTGGACCCAAGTTGGATGGAAACCCAGCCGAATGAGGTAGTCCCGTAGAAAGTCCCATTCTACACGATCGTATGTTTTTTGCATGTCTAGCTTCAGTACGGCCTGAAAGTTCCACTTCATTTTCCTTATTCTGAGTTGAGATGTAAAACTTCTTGAACCACTAAAATATTGTCTAGGATATGACAGCCACTAACAAAAGCACTCTGCTTTGTGGAAATTAGTTCAGGTAACCATGGTTTCAGGCAATTAGTTAGGACCTTCGAGATTATTTTGTAGATAAAGTTACAAAGACTAATAGGTCGATATTGGTCCAGCTTTTCAGGGTGGGATGTCTTGGGTAGTAATGAAATGAAAGTCTTGTTAATCTCAAGTCTCAGCAAGCCTGAGGTAAAGAAATCTTTCCCTGAGCGAAAGATGTCGTTTTGTAAGATATCCTAGTGAGCTTGGTAGAATTGTCCATTTAAACTGTCTGGGCCAGTGCTTTTGTTCCCCCAGTTGAAAGGTTGCTAGCCGTACTTCCTCTGGAGAAACCTCACCTATTAGAGAAGTGTTCATGTCGGTTGTTACCAAAGCTGGGCATTGGGCCAATATAGGGCCATAATCGCGTTGTCCCGCTGATGAATACAGATTCTTGAAAAAACCCTATGTCATATCCTGTAGTAACGTTTGATTTCAAACCCGCTGCTGATGTTCATCCTTCAACATGCTAATTCTATTACGCTGTCACCTCTGTATGGTGGTTGCATGAAAAAACTTGGTGTTCTTATCTCCCCATTTTAGCCAATTAACTCGAGAACGCATTGCCCAGTACTACTCTTCCTATTGCCATAGCTGTTGAATTTCATTTTTCAGACTATCAATCCTTTTTTTATCAAATTGACAGTTGGGTTTGTTGACCAGGACTTGAAGCTGATGCTTAAGCGAGTTAATTTGACATTGGCCATTCAAAAATTTAGATCTACTCCAGCTAGTAAGGGCTTCGGAAACCATTGTTAACTTTTGAGGTAATGTGAGCGTTTGATTCTAAGGAGATTTCCAAGAATCTATGATAACTGAGTGACATTCTTGGTCTTGCAGCCAAAAAGATTCAAACATAAAAGCCCTGCGTCGCCTAACCGGGATAGCTTCAGTTGTCAACATGAGCGGGCTATGGTTTGACCCAAGGGCTAGTAGAGCAAAAACTTCAACAACCGGAAAGGTAAGTCGTCGGTCCATATGCATATCACTCTGTCCAGTCGTTCTTTTACTAGTTCCTTCCCTTCTCTATTATTAAACCATGTAAAGGCACATCCCTTGCTTTCTAAATCCATAAGCAAACAACCATTCAACAACTCTCTAAATGAATGTATACGATGTGTTGCAGCTAGCCGCTTACCTTCTTTCTCCCAGGGATACATAATTTTGTTAAAATCCCCAGCACAGATCCAAGGCAAGACATTGTATCTACTAATATGCCGCAGTTCTTCCCAAAATTGTTGTCGAAGTTGAAACACAGCCAGTGCGTGAAGGCAAGTAAGGCGCATGATGGACCCATTTTCCCCTTCTTCACATATCAAATCTATAAAGTCTGAGGTTTGTTGATTCACTGTTAAAGATATATGCTCGTTCCAAAACACCGCTAGGCCCCCAGCGAGGCCCATAGGGTTTTCCAAAATGCTGTTAGGGTACTTTAGTCACTTTTGTAGTCGATGAAGCACAACTACTTGATTCTTTGTCTCCATCAAAAATAAAGAACATCGGGCTTTTCTCGGGCCACCAACGCTCTCAGTGCTTGAACTATCAGGGGATTGCCCAAACCTTAATAGTTCCAACTAATTAGCTTCATTTGTCGGTTGGTGGCTTATTAGGGCCAACTACCAAAGCCCAACTCTTAGGACCACCTGCCTCAAAGATTGGAGTCTCCAAAAGATGAGATTCATCTATCCCCTCTTTCAATGGGTTATAATGCTTTCCCTTTTTTATCGGACTCGCTTTTGTACTCAAACGAATGTTTTTAACTTTCTTTGATTTCGAAGAGCCTGCTGATCCTCCTTTTGTTGCTGGAATGTGTTTGGTTGCAGGGAACTAGACCAACTCATCTTCTATATCGGCATGTCCCTCTAGTTGTGGCCGCCATGTGATCGGTGTTGCTATAGTAATGATTTGGCCCTCATTTGGAAGCTGGAGAACTTCTTTACCTTTGCTGTTTTGGGGCTACTCTACAGGTGTCATAAACGTGGATACCATTGGAGTCTTGGGGACTATTTCATCAACCTCCACTTGGGTCTGAGGTGTCTCATAAAAGGTAAGCCAGAACGGACTATGCTCCCGAACCTCTGCCCTCAGCCATTGTCCATAATACATTTTGTCCTTGCCTTCGAGTTTCTCTTCGTCGAAGGGATAGTCTTTGCAATACATGGTGTAATTTCCTAATTTGTCACAAGAATAGCAAAAGTGAGATAGGCGTTCGTACTGAAAGTCTAACCATATATTCTTTCCTTTTAATCTAATTAGTTGTCCCATCTTAACAGGTTCCTGCAAGCAATTTTCTACTATTGCTCTGCCAGCCTTAAGTGTTGTGCCTTCTTTACTATCGACCTTAACTTCTAGGACCTTGCCGACGTGGCGAACAGCTTTACTAATCATGTCTTCTATGCATTATTCCAGGGGGAGACCAAAAACTTGGACCCAAAAGGCACAGGTTGAGAAGTCATAGCAGTGTAAAGAGGTATTGGGCAACCAAGGTTTAAGGATAACTAGGTGATTCGCAAGTAGCCAAGGGCCATTGTCCAGAATTCTGTGTTTTTCTGTTTCGGTTCTGAACTTAATTACATACAAGTTTGCTTCGCGTTGGGATATATCAACCTGATCAGTCCGCCAAGCTCTCTTCATAGTATTCTAAAAGGCTTGAAAGTTAACAAAGGGGTTCGATAGAATCTTACCAACAAGGATCAGCTTGCATTCTTCTAATTTGTCAATCGACAGCGCATCATCCCATACTTCAACGCTCTGTTCTGACCAAAGGCGAACCAAGCGGTTGCACAATGCAGCGAGGCGTACATCCTCGTCAGAGTCCTTCCGAGAAGCACCTGAATTGGAGGGGGCTTTGTCCTGCCCGGGAGTTGCCATGGGCGAATCAGCATCAAGTCCACCCTGGCCGCCTAGAGGAGTTTCCAAAGCGAAAACCCAGGTGAGCCTAATAACTGTCAATTCAACCCAATTAAGAAGGTATAAAGCATCGGCAACTCAAAAGAAGCTAAAATCAACTGAATTCAAAACATGCAGGGAGCAGATGGTATCCGAGCAAACTCAGAACAAGCTTCGATGAGCCGAATTGGTGAAGGGGCTGTGTTGGGGATTAGTCAACGTTGATGGGTCCATGGGAAGAATTGGTGTGAACGAGCGGAAGGGTATGTGGTGAAGATGAAAAGAAGCAATTTGAGGCATCGAAGGATTCAAGGTAGGCGAAGGATGGATTTAGGGTTCAGGTGAAACGGAAGCTACCATGGAGGTAGACAGAGAGCTCGACAAGATGAGATCATAATCACATACGATATAGGAATACGGTATGTTTACATGCAAGGCTTTAGATGTTTAGCCTAGTTAAGAATAGCATTTTTCTTATTTATTAGCATTAGACTCTCGCCTTGTCCTGCAATTTTATTTAATACTTCATTGGTTACTAATTATTATTTAATGATTATGCACCTACATGATTATCTTGCATATTAGTAGTTAAGTTTTAAAATCATTCTAGACTGCCTGGCATGAACAAGAGTGAATACTTTGAATTGGCACTAATTGATTAATTAGTGTAACAAAATCCCCAACCCTAAGCTCTTTAATTACGTAGGAAGTGAGATATATTCCCATGCCTCACTCCTTAATAGGCTAGTGGCTACTCATTAGAAAATTTTCATGAACACTCCAATGTTGCGCAAAGTATGCAATAAATGGCCTGCGGCTAATCATGGGCCGTAGCCTATCCTTTAGGTAATACCCCTAAATCAATTTTCTCACTGAAGAGATAGGTCGCAACACCATCATAAAAGGGCCAAAACACATGACAAAAATAAGGAAAATGATAGAAAAGTTAACAAATTAGATAATGACGACAATATGATTAACCTTGTACTTGAAATATAAAACTCCTAATTTGATAGGATATAGTATTATGCAATTGTCCTAAGATATATTAATACAAAGGAACACCTATTACAAGCAATCCCATCATAAGAAACAAAGAAGAAAATTTACAATTTACGCACTTAAGCAATGACTTTCAAAAGAACTATTATAAACCCGTGGTGCCCAAGAAATCGTGTTAATGAAAGAAGTTGCATTCAATTTGCAAGTTTGAAAAGTAAATATTACTAGTAAATTTTCAGAAATTACACGTCACGCATGGAGGAGTAACTTTTATCCTTAAAGCTGGTTGCGTAATGAATTTATTCATATGTCAATTATCTAAGGGTGAGAATGCAAATAATATCTACTATAGATATCACCTGACTTCTGAAATCAATATTGATATGTCCAAATTAACTGAACAAAAATAGAAACAATCTGTACCAGTACTCAGTCCACGGGAAAATAATAGGACATTAGTTTATTTGAAAAATGTTTAGTAGAGAATTACAGAGTGATAACATCTGTGATCTTTATATCAAAAGAAAACTGTGGTAACGAAATACGCGGCATATAGACAACCTATCGAAAAGTAATTTTATGTTATAAATGTTTAAACTTTTCATCGGTATAGACAGGGGAAATAACAAAACTCATCCTTACACTATTACGTGAATTTTATTTGTCCGTATACCATCTTTCGTGCACATAACAACCTAAGCCTAGGGTTGAAACAATTTAGTTTGCTCCTCATGTGCGAAATTCTTCAAAATATCTTTTATTAGGTCACCAGTTTTTGCACTCCGCTACACGTTAACCTTTTGCACTTAGTCAACATATTTTGCTTGCATTTTCGATTGAACAAAATACAAAATTTGGCTGAAATTGAGACCGACGATTAGTCTAGAGACCAAACCAATTACACCATAAAGTACATGGACCAAAATTGAACGTGGGCAATAGTACTAGGACCATTTTTAATTTTCCACTGCTACTCATTTCCTATATTAATAAAAAGGATTGGAAAGTGACGATCAATGCTAGCAATTGCGTTTGAGCTTTAGTCTCAATAATCGATTCGTTTATTCCAATTCAGCACCTGGGAGATACAAAAATATGAAATTTGTCTCAAATTGTGATAAAAAATTTGGTTTCGGGGCCAAATATATCAAGTGATAAAGTACGGGGACTAAAATGGAACATCAGCAATAGCAGAGGGACTACTCCTGTAATTTCCCATAAGATTAGCATTTCTTTCCCAAGGGCCACGACAATTGACAAATACAGAGCGATAATTATGATATCTTGGTTTAATTCCCCCCTATTCCCGACTTCCTTCCCACTTCACCAAACACAAACCGTGCTGGAACTTGGAATAACTAAAACTCGGAGGCGGACACAGAAAACTCCGAATCCAAACACTCTCAATTCGATAAGAACAAGGAAGACGGGGACAGCCAAGTGGACTGTGCAGCCAGCGATTCTCAACAACGCACGAACAAACGCTGCCCTACAAGGACAACCCGGCACAACACAACACCCTCTCCCTTATATAGCTCTCTCATCTCCGTCTCTCTCTACATCTCTAGTGTGATTCATTCTTCAGGAGTCTCAGATCTCTTTCTCTCTCTCTCTGTGTACATCGTATTTTGGTTCCAGTTCTTGTTTTTGCTCTGTGTCGCTCGTCTTTCTCGTTTCTTGGTTCGAATCGATGGCGTCCGTTACTGGAACCTCCCTTTGCATGAAGCTCGCTTCGTGCTCTTTGAAGCAGACCCAGGTAATGATTTGCCCTGATCTCTTCTGGGTATTTGTTGATCCGTTGTTTCACGGCGAGATTCGCTGCTCTCTGTTTCGAAAGCTTTGATTTTTACTGGTTGTTTGTGGATGAGCTCTGTTTCGGATCGATATCTTCGATTTGTGCCGCTGTTTCTTAGATTCAGTGGGTGGTGGCGGTTCTTGTTCTCTTTGTCTCTGATCTACGTTGCCCGTGGATGCTGCTGTAGATGAACCCGGTGGTTACACTGTATAAAGATTCAAAATTTGTGATGTTATAATATGAGGTTCTGGCGGCTAAGAATCTGCTGGATTTCTTAATAAATGGACAAAAAATTATTCCTATTTCACCCAAAAATCAAGAGTTTTTCTTATGAATCGAAATGGCTGTATGGGGGATTACTGATTATTCTTGAAGTGCTTGTAAAATATTCACGATAATCTTTGTTTAATTTAGCTATGATTAGTGGGTTATGTTTTGTTGATTTTTTGTTGCACTTTAGGATGACCCGGTATTTTTTAGGCATGTAGATGAAAATCAGTATTTAGATGGTCTGGAGATATTGCTCGGTACATGACATTAGAGAGGACAGTTCTATTAGATAAATAATTTCATGAGACCAAGATTGGCTTGGCACGTTGAGCTATCATCTTTAGAGCCTGTGTCCCGTGAATCTTCTGCCCTTGGTAGCGAAATGTCTACTAGTAACGGCTAGAATTGTACATAAGTCTAGGTGAGGCGAAATTTTTTGAGAGGCGAAATGAAGGGAGAAAGGTACTTGGAGTTTTGATGTAGCTGATGCTGATGATTTGCTGTGTGTATTGGCACTTAAAAAAGAAAGGGTTTTGTTCATGGAATGCCGCTTTCAATTGGCAATTCCACCTTAAATTTTCTATTGAATAGCTTTTGTTAGCATGGTCAGATTCTTTTTTAAAGTGCCGGCCTTGCTGGCCTTGACATGAGATAGGGTCCAATGAACCTCAACACGTTTTAGCTGACTGTTGTGACAAATCTGGGGGCTCATGCTTTAGATAAATGCTTCAGGACAAAATTTTAGTGAAGTGCTAGTCCTTACTTGTTGGCACTATGTATCCTGCTCCCTTTGTGTTGCCAACAATTTAGCGGCCAACTGAAGCTGGCAAGACTTATATTTATGACTTTATGTTAGACTTGTTTTCTTGTTTGTAGATTATTATTTTTCTTTTTTACTAAGTGTGGACTAATCTATATTGCATGTGAGGAGATATGGCTTTATCTTCTATAAATTTATGTTTCTTGTCCAATGCTTTTTGTAGCCATCAAACAGCAGAATCTCAAGTCTGAGATCAGTCTCAGTGCCCATCAATACGAAAGGCTATCCGTCTCTTGTTTCACGCCGAGGGTCATCCCGCCTTCAGGTTTTATGTGCGGTATGCATTATCTTCTACTGTTCATTCGCCATGTTCCTTTGTTGGGGTTCAATATAGTCTACTTGCCATGATAATGAGGGCTTTGAGGCTTCATCAAGTTCAATGCAATGCAACGGTGTAATTCATTGTTCACATGCTCTAAATAAATGGCATAAGTATGTCATCATATCCCAGCCTCATGTAAGAATTTGGGTTTATTTAGATGATATCTTTCCCCTTTTTTATTAGTAAAAGAGAACGATATTCATGAAGTTGCCAGAATTTGGGGGATCGTGGATGTCTAGTTAGTCACTGGTGTATTGTTGGCTATGCTCCAAATTTGTGAAATCTGGTCACTTGTACTCGTCAATTCTGTATTCATGCAAATTGGTTCGTTGATGCTGCTACTAGTGAGATTTCAAAATCTTTATTTATTGACAGGCCAAGCCCGAGACTGTGGACAAGGTCTGTGCAATAGTGAGGAAGCAGTTGGCGCTGCCAGATGACTCTGCCGTTACAGGAGACTCTAAGTTTGCTGCACTTGGAGCTGATTCTCTTGATACGGTACACCTCCACTAACTTCTAATATGGGTTCTTCGCTTCATATCTGAAAGCATCATCACTTCAACCTTTTTTGTGAACACTAATGCCATTGGCACCAATTCATCCTGACAATTATTGTGCTCATGCTTGCATTATTGTTAGCTTTCTTGCACTCATTATCAGTCAATTAGTGAAGTGGTCACTTAAATGTTGAGAGACTAGATGCCTGATGGCATGGCTATGAAGTTGTAGTTCTGTTGATTGTGGTCCATGATTGTCTCTTGAACAACTCCAATATCAAGGATCAAAGTCATATCCTAAGAGATCATTGTCAAAGTGTAGGTTGTTTTCATATCTCAAAATGCTAATCTAAAATGACATTATTTCACAGATAACATAGTTATGCTAAAAGATCCATCCTTTACGTCTATTTATGTAATGTGTGGGGGCTCTTTCACGATAGCTTTTCATGGCTGACAAGTTCTTTTTGGTTCAGGTGGAGATTGTGATGGGGCTTGAGGAGGAATTCGGGATCAGTGTGGAGGAAGAGAGCGCTCAGAGCATCACCACCGTCCAAGAGGCTGCTGATATGATCGAGAAGCTCATTGAGAAAAATTAGTTCTTAAGACTTTAAAGAACCAAGTACTTTTTATGAAGGATGTTGGTGACTCTTGTGTGGCTTTGCCACAGTTAGGACTCCCTACCTACTAGATGAATTTGCTAGTTTGGATGGGAATTTTATGTTAAAGTTACATTATTTTTGGCCTGAAATGGAACTTGCTGTTTGTGCATTGGGTTGTCTTTTTCTTCATCAGCATCCATTGTCTTTGGGTTCATCAAGCATGTCATGAGCCATTAGGATTTTGGGACTCATTTGTACCCTTCTCATGCTCTCAATGCTACAATGATCAGTGGGTAAAATTGCTCGGGGTCAGACTCCGACCAAAGCCAACGATACTAGAAGCACGATTTCGGTGATAGTCAGCTTAACAAGAGCGTCCCTCGTGCAATGAAATGTCCTCTCCTCCTCTTTCGACATGGAAATACCATGTGCATGTTCACTATAACTGGACCTTCTATGATTGCACACATTTTCTCTCCGAAACGAGTAGTATCGATACGAATCCAAAGCTAACTTCGAGGGTTGAAGAGGGTGAGGGATGGAGTGAGGTGATCCTTCCCCACAAGTACATTGAATGAATTAGTTGATTAAAAAGCATCCGTCTTGAATAACTGAACTAGGCATATGCCTTGACAGAAGATAGGGGAGTCTTCTCACCATCGCTTTGGATTTGAGATGATTTCTCTTTTGAGTGGATTATAAATTCTTAGGTTAATACCATAAAATAAAAAAAAAAAAATCCACACCCGTGACAAATTTACTTGAAAAAAATTATTTTTTTATTATTACAAATTTTAAAGTGGTAAAATCTGTAACAAAAATTCTCTCTTAATTTCTGTTAAATTTTATTATTTAATTGGATGATACGTAACCATTGATGTAATAATTAATGGATATATCAATTTGTAATCTTTTGTGGTACTAAAAAATGATAAATTTTTAACAAATCTATTAATTAAAAAAAATTATGGTCAAAAAATTTATTTGAAATAATTATCATAAATGTATTAGTTTGGAGATTTTTGTTTATAATTCTATCCGATGAAATTTTGTGTAATCTTCCACGTGGCCAAAAAAATAAAAAATCATGCAACCCTTCGGGATTGGTGTAGTTGGTTGAGGCGTTGGTGTAGTTGGTTGAGGCGTTGAGTTTAGAAACTAGAAGTCACTCGTTATACTTATAACCTCATTGACTATGTAAAGCTGTTCAAGGACAGGGTCATTTGCACAGATCAAAAGCTGATCTTAGCTGGTTCGTTACATTAGTAAGGGTAACATGAGCATTCGGATAACTGGATTTTCACATCCGTATCTTTGGATTATCAAAAACGAAAAAGAAAATTCGTGTCATCTCGTGATCCTCTAGCATCGTGCAAACCCCCACATCTGCATATGTCCATATACACATGAATTTGTCCCACATTATGTTCCTACTGCTAGCTCTTTCCACATGACATTTCCACAGGCCAGTGCAATAATGCAACTAGGCCCTAGGTCATGGTACCCCTTATCGGGTCACATGACCACCGACTCCCCTTTCTGAAATCTAGAGCATAAATTTTAAACGAAATCACGGTCAAATCCATTTACCCAAACCTTGAATTATCACTCTGATCATTGCACCAAAACCGCCTTGATTAGGTAATCCCCACATGTGACTGGTTCCCCTTTGCTTTATCCGGTCACCTAATTCACCCTCGCTTTCCCCCTTGCTCCCCCAAAAAAATGCCCCAGAAATATTAGCGCAATTTTACCATGAAATTGCATATTTAGCCTCAAGAACCGTGGGATTTCGAATTCAATTTCTTTGAGAACACGAGTGGACTTTGTTTCGTACCCGAAAATTAGCCCGACACCGTCTCGTCGCGACCAAAAATAGACTCGAGAAGAATTATGCGATTCGACGGATATCGTGGAACTTTCTTGCCTTAAAGAAGGAGCTAATTACTGCACAAAAAAGGGAGTAGATGTACATAAAATCTAAATTACATTATGAAAGTAATGAATGTGATGGCTTTTCAATGAACTGGTGAGCACCCAGCACACCCATCTCAATCTAATTTTCCTAGTAATTACCCGAAAAGAGAAATAAATAAATAATAAAGAAAAGAAGCTCACATTTTCAGAAGCTGCATTGCCCAAGATGCTGCCCAAATAGAAAATGCGACCACCTTCATGGCTACGATCGGCTTCGTGCGAATTGCGGAGGAGGCCATCAACGGGTCCTCCGGCGCGACCGCGGAGCCCGGGCCGAGAGGGGCGTCGTCCGGGTTCGGCGGGCTCGGAGTGGAGGGGATGGTGGGGATGGAGGAGGACCCGCCGGAGGCCGGCGCGGCGGCCCCTGGGGAGGGCAGGAGAGGGGCGATGTCCGGCGAGAGCCCTTGGAAAGGCGGCACGAGGAGGTCCGACGACATGGCCGGCGGGGATGACATCGCGGTGGCGGGCAGCAGCGTCGCTGAATTGAGCTCCTCGGAAGCAAGAGATTGCGAAGGCAGAGCCAGGAAGGACACAATGATTGCCGATGGCACAAACCAAGAAGACACCATTCTAATGATCAAGAAATGATGCCTTTTCTTGAACATCGCCAGCTATGGAGAGAGTATCGATCCTTTCTTTTTCTGCTTGAGCTTGGGCTACTGAGTGTTGCTGGTGGGGCTTTCAGCCATTATGATCAAGAGCAAAGGGATGTCCGGCATGGCGACACGTGGCGGGGGACCATTGGTCTGTCGTGGGAGGATACAGGTTGGCTAGGTTTTGAGGGAAGAGGCAAAGGATGGAGAGGAGGGGTGGACATTTGCTGTGGTTTGGTGCGGGCTAATTTGGAGGGATTGATTCCCTCTCTCTCTCTCTCTCTCTCTCTCTCTCTCTCTAACTACAACAGATGACCCGTGATGAGAGAATTTGATGGGAACGTCGAGTCGAGGACAAATTATGTCGCGAATGATTTCGTTTGGATCGTGGGATGCTGTCGGAGGGTTTGTCTCTTCCTGCATTGTCTCATCTCCCAAAGAGGATAAGCATCTTACATTGAAGGGGGACACAAGTTGATTGCATTTAGTGTGGAGAGCATGCATTGATGATGAGTTTCATAAAGGTGAAAGCAGTGTAATGGTCGCCAGTGACAACACGAGATCCTGTTAGTAAATGTGATTAACTAATTCGAGAGAATGACCAAGGAGCTCTAGTTATATAAGATCTATCAATTATTGTCTGATTTCATGCAACTCGATTGGCCTGAGTATAGCGCATTACATCTCATGAAGCCAATGGAGATTTGAAACTTGACTCTAGTGAACACTCTAGTGAAGATTTTTTTGTTTATGAGAAGTGGATCAATGTGAAAATTTCAGTCAATCATACAACTGAACACGAGCGAAAACAAGAGTAAAATATAGTTCTAGTATTGTTCATTGTTCTACTAATGGTAATTTTGAACCGTCACGTCACTCTTTCTATCTTAAGGAGATAAAAGAGCAGGAAGGACGCCATGGCTTCCCCTTCCTCTTTCTCACGCTCTCTCTTCTCTCATCTTATTCGCTCGATATAATTGTACAGGTTATGCAGACTGAACAGATGTAGATGTTTCACTTGAATTGAAGGTTTTGATCTCAATGCTCTCTCCCTCCATTTAATCTTCTCCAATACTTGACCCAATCATGCCGATATTGCTAGCAAAAGTATTGTACTTAAAAGAGAAAATATCTGCTTGAGGATCGCACAGATCGATCGACTATATTATTATCTTAAGAAGCAATTGTGATAAATAGGTGCAATTATGGTCAATGTTAACACAACCGTTTGATTTTTCAATACTACTCTAAACATTAATTCATACATCATAAATAATTTTTGGCGACGTAACGCTTGTTTATACTCAATCGATGATTGGGAAGCTAACGTTGTTACCAAAGGCATTGAACCAAACTATATAAAATTAAACACACCATACATATAGTTAACAATCTTAAGCAATGACCAGTCAATCCAAAAAGATTACAGATGCCGAGGCAAAGTACATGTAGTAAAGAAAGTTCACTATTTGTTTTCTGATTGGTTTACGATAGGGGAATCCATAGGATGCCTTCAACAATGAAGGCGTGACCGAGAAATTGGTCCACCGCGAATCACGGGTTCCACCGAATCGGCCCATGAGCAGACAGGATCCGACCCACGAGTTGAAGACAATGAGTATTCACGAACATTAAAATTTTCAGAAATTATACTTAATAAATGAGTGGACCAAGCCTTGTAACTGGATAATAAAAATTCTCAAATATGAGAAAAAAATCTATGAATATCTATAAAACAGATGTGTCGTGTTAGTTTGGATGAGTCAAAATGGGTTTATCTAAAATTGATTCATTTTTATGTAATCTGATTTAACGATATATACTCAACCTGACTCGGATTTATACAATACCCTAGCTGATATAGGCTCCAATACGAAGCAATTTTTCCCCTTAAATGTGAAAAGTTTTCACATAACTATATACTTGACTATCTCAAGTAACCTAGTCAATATAAAACGAAATATTATATTCCCACATGAATTAATGTCTCGCACCAACTTTTGAAGCAAGGGTAGCGACAATATTGATCGAGTGAAGAACCAATTAAATTTTGCGGGGTCGTGCATGTGCATGTGGCATGTGCATGGGAAGTTCTATTGCTCTTGCGTATTGTCTCCTTACAAATAATAAATGTCGAGCAAATATTAGTTAAAAATAAGATGTTGGCATACCAGCCAAAAGCGTTGCACGAAGATGCGATACCAACCTATATTAGAGTGAATTACTAAGACGGACCATTTGAGCACATTGCGGACTTTCGATCTAATGGTATGATTCTAATCTCGGATGCGAGTGTTCTCGAGCCTTCATTCGAGGGAAATGATTTTTTTTTTTTTGGGTTAGAAGCAGATTTTTTGTTCACATAAAAGAGAGATGCATAATTTCAAGATAAAACCAATCCCAAAAAGTTAACTTAGTACAATTTGTAAAGACTCAATCATTCTACAAAAATAGATTTGTCATAACTTCAAAGCACAATTAGCGGCCGATCACCGAAACTCACAAAAGTAGGTGTGCGCCTAGATTCGGCGTCCCCTTTGTAAATCCCAGATCTATAATTAGATCGGAAGAGAAGAGCACTCAAATCTAGATTTATTCCCTCTTTTCCAAAGAAAATTGAGGTGGCTACATAACCCGTCATCAAGTAAAATCTCGGCACCTCAATTTCAAACCGTATTTTCCTATCGTTGAATTTGACCCTAGTTAATCCCTAAACATGTGAGTTTCAAGAATTCTTGAGTTCATGCCTTGATTATTAGTATACTTGAATTTGAAATGTTATGTTTCCTGCAACATTAAACGATAAATTTAAAATTAATACCCTCGATCCGGCACTTCAATCATTGATTGAACCACGAAAAGTTAATAAAAAGTTCATCCAGCCATCCACGAATATAAAACATCACTAGGATAATAATATATTTGAGTTGCAAAAATCTAGAAGTTCAAAATTTAAGACTTCATTCGTTTCGCAAAAAATGTGGCGTTTTAGAAAAATATTTTTCAAAAAGTCATTTCCAAAAAAATCACACTATTTTTCAGTGTTTCAGCCAGAATTTGAAAATGAACTAGAAAATATTTTTTATCGTTTGGTGGGGACAATCTTTTCCTTCCATGCACTCCTTTCAATTTTTTTAATAATTTTATTATTTTAAAATCAGTTTTTAATTAATTTTCTTTTCTTTATTTTTCCTGTTATTCTTCCTCGATCGATCGCCGACTATGGTAGCGGCTGACGATTAACCACAGGTGAGCTCAAGCCTTCCTAGCTAGGGGCAAGGCTCTACATTGCTTGATCAGACAAAGCCAAGCTCGCCCAAGGTCGTCGATACAGTGCTGAGCTCTAAGTGCAAATTGAGCTCAAAACTCAACTCGAGTTCAATGGATTATTATAATTTCGTTCGAGCTTGACTCAACTAGATTATGGAGATACTCAACTAAGATCAATATATGAAGGCACTTGAGCTCGACCTTAACAAAGGTTGAAATGTTTATTGTTAACTGATACTAATCTCTTTGCAAATATAATATAAGTTCGATCACGCATGCTAACCTACTGAGCTGAGAATTGATGAGCTTAGGTCAACAAAACATTTGAATAGCTTTAAACTCGAGCTTGACTCAAAATCAAAGTCAATCGTAAGTAGCTATTCAGTCGATCTGAAACCGCTTGTGAATAGTTTGATTCAGTTTCACCCAATAATTAAGAAGGGCGAATTTTCTGACCTCGAGCAATTGGGTGCAACGACCCTCTTCGGTGCAATCTCGATTCGAAACTCTATTTCAAGATTTTTATTTTATATATAATAGAAAGTGTCGAATGATAAAGAATAATATAAATAAACAAGAAATGAAATAAACAATAGGAAAATTACGAAGAATTCCCTCCAAAATCGCCTCCCGCTCCCATTTTCCCTCCAAACCCTAATCCATCTCTCTCTCTCTCTCTCTCTCTCTCTCTCATACTGATCATCGACGCGGACCGTTTGATTCCTCCGGTTCTCGGCTGCGAGCCCAATCCGATAACGCCGGCGTGTTCTCGCGGTTGAAGCGAACCAGATGACTTCGGTCGGCGGCGGCGGCGGCGGCGGCGGCGGAGACCCCGCCGCGCCGATCACCAATGCCGATTCCGTTCCTGCTGGGTCCCTGCAGACCGATCGCGAATCCTCCCTCTCTTCGTCCTCTGGTAAGCCGGAAAAAACCTTGCTTTTGTGGTTTTGCTACTCTATGCGTGCATGTTTCACTGCTTTGCTTCCAAATTTGTGGATAGTTTTTGCATTTTCAATGTGTTTCGGTTGCATTTCTCTAAATTTCGTGAGCAATGTTTTGGGGGGGGGGGGGGAACATTTTTTTGGGTCTTTGCGATCGTACGGAGGATCGACTTTGTAAACTGAGTGGTTATGAGAGTGAATTAGGGGATGCGTCTGCACGTGAACGTGTTTCGGCGTGATTTGCTTCGATCATGTCGTCCGCAGTTGGTGTTGTTCTCGTGCTGTTCTGATGTGCTGTGCTGCCGATGACAGAATCAGGTGATGCGATGAAAGGAGAGACCTTGGACGAGCTTTATGTGGAAAGCACAATGCGGTTCGATGATACTGTCCCATTAGACGGTGCATTTGAGACCCAGATCCTAGATACAGGTGGAGAGACCCAATTGGTCGATTTCGGGGGTGAAACTCAAGTGATTGATTGTGAAGATGGCATCGCGAATGTTGAGACACAGCTCTTATTAGATGGCTGTGATACTCAAGTCGCATTTGATAGTGATGGTGAAGATACGGGTGGAACTGAAGTCCTGGGTTCTGATGATGAGGTATCGGATGGCGGCTTGCACCGGGAAGGTGGTTGTTCTAGGGATGAGAAGAAGATGTCCTGCAGTCCTTTTAGCAAGGATAGCGAGACCAAGGAGCAATCTGCTGCTTTGACTGATGAACCGTGCAGTTCAGGTGAGCTTGTTCAGATTCTATGCGAACATTATGTCTAATCATATTCATAAGCCATACAAATGACTTCATGCTTTTGTGGCCATCTTTTCTTCCTAGTTGGTTGGTGGCTTTGTTTTTGTTTATTGCATCGGATGGGTTCTTTGTAGGTTGGGAAATCATCCCAAGAAATATCATCATAGTGAAGATTGATGAAACATTAGTAGCAGGGAGATCTTCTATTGGATGCTCATTCAGATATATTTTCTTGTGTACTCACCCTCTTTGAAAGCATGCAAGTTCAGCAGTAAATCCACTTAATGTCCCTGTCTTGTGTTCTCCTGAGTTTATCATTTCCTCTTGAGTCTGACATTCTGTTGTTGCTTAGCTTTTATTTCTCTTGTGCCACCATGGTATGAAGGTACCGGACCATTGGTGGTGAACCATATGTTTTCACTCTCATGCGGAAAACTTACATGCGATTTTCCTTCTTAAAACAAATTGCATAGTTGAAATATCTGTCTACCAATGACTTTAACCCCTCACAAGAATGACGATCAGGTTTTTAAGATTTCTGGCTGTCGCTTTGGAACGAATTATTCACATTACTGCATCATTTCTTCTTGTTATGGTGTGTGATGTCAAATATCGTTCTTATTCTTTTTTGCCAAATTTGTCCAATAGTATTGCAGAGACTGTAAAGATGACTGAGTAACCCTCTTTATTCAGTAGGGAATTGTATTTCCAAAATGCCAATTATCGGCTTAGGTCCTTATAAGGTGGTTGAATACTGAATCAGTGAATGTTCTGTTGCACCTTTTCTGTAGTAATTATTCACTTCCATTATGGTGCACCGATGTTTTCTGCCTTTTCAAATCCTGATCATCTGTGTCTGTGTGATACAGATTGGAAAATTAGGAAGTTGTGCTTCTTCAGAACTTAATGTCTTAGTTCGTTAATAATGGTCAATGTTATGGTATGTCAGTGCTCCTGCCTTGTAATTGTTGCAGTGCTTCCTTGGTCTTCATCCTGTTCTTCTCTTGCTTAGGTTCTGTCAGAAGGGGATTTACTTCAATTCGTGCAGCATCTCTCCGAGCATCTGGTTTAGCTGCTCGCAGCATGTTCCTGAATGGTGCTAGTAGCGCGAGCATGAGGCAGTCTTCAGAAGAACAGGCTGGTGAAGATAATGGAACATCTTTTCGGGGTGCTTATATCAAATCTGGTGAAGAATTTGATCAGGACTGTGATGCTGAGACTTCTATTGAAAATACGGAGGAGATGGAACATGGGAAGAAGTGCAAAATAGGGAGTTGCACTGTTAGAAGACTCTTTGCAGAGGATGTTGTTGAGACCATGCCTGATGAGACAGCTGACTCAAAGGAAGTTCCTCTTGGAAATGACAAACTTGCTGGATTAAGCTATGTAGAATCTCAAGAACCAGGAGATTTTTCTCAGGCAAATGCACTTGATTTTGTTGACAGGTTTCTGAAGGATAATGTTGAGCAACTTGATGAAGAGCTTGACTTTGGAAAGACCACTGGAAGAAAACCATTATCAATCTCGTGTGCAGAAGGGCCACGGAATTTGGCCAAGAGTGCAAGT
This sequence comes from Eucalyptus sideroxylon x Eucalyptus melliodora, assembly GCA_016097485.1. Classification (NCBI taxonomy): domain Eukaryota; kingdom Viridiplantae; phylum Streptophyta; class Magnoliopsida; order Myrtales; family Myrtaceae; genus Eucalyptus; species Eucalyptus sideroxylon x Eucalyptus melliodora. The sequence continues at coordinate 29,792,867 of CM027826.1, forward strand.
AGAATAACTGTAAGAGCAGAGGTTTTTGACTGGGATGATGGACGCGAGGATGAGGGTGGCGGAGATATTTTTTGCAGGAGGAAGGAAGATTTCTTTGATGGTGGGAGCAGTAAGTGCAGATCCCTGACCTTGCCCAGGAAGCACAGAAACAGATTTCAAGACGGTCAAGCAGATGGGGATGAACCATCAAGTGCTCCCTGCAAAACAACTGGCGTACCTCATTCTGATTCAAATGCAATTCAGAGAATGGGTGGAAAAAGTCAGATGTTGGCCAAAGCGGCTCAAATGAATCACAAAAGGGATCTTGCAAATCAGTTGGATGAACAGTCTAAGATAGATTCTTCAAGAGACAACTTGGGGGCAATTGCTGTTGACGCTTGTGTGCCAGACATGCTCAATGTAGGCTTTGACACTCAACTGGCTGCAGAGGCTATGGAAGAATTATGCCAGGGGGAGGCCTTTCCTAGGGAGGATAATTGTGATATCAGCATTTCTACAAGAAAGTTGAGAAGCACAAAGAGAGATGATAATGAACAAAGTAAAAAGCCATCTATCTCCCTGCAGAAGCGTTCCAAGGATAAGAAGAGGTGCCGCAGTTCTGGACAAAAAACTCACAACTTGGATATGACTGACCTTACTGCCAATATGAGCGAAAAGTCAAATAAATTGCCTTCCGAGAACTTACAGTATAGAAACAGGGAATCTCTTGGAAGATGCCAAGCTGGTGAGTTTGGTAAACGGATTGCCACCAGAACATCAAATGGAGTTACTTTTGCCAGCAAGCAGCAATTACTAGGCAAAGGTGGTTTCTTCACACCCATTGCTAGGAGAACCAGATCTTCCTTGGCAGTTAATCAAGTGCAAAGGACAGAATGTTTATCAAGCAACCACACTAAAGCAACAGATGGTGCAGAGAATGTTGAGGTACGTAAAAGGAAAAGAAGCACCCAAGAAGGAAGAAGCAGCAAAAAAAGTGATGATGACTCAATGGTCAAGGCTAGAGGAAATTCACCCGAGCAACTCTTTGCGGTAAAAAGGGGCAAGAGGTCTGTTAGACGGATGAAATCTGATGCTACAAGAAAGGGTGATCTGGAAGTACAGTTGCCAGCTCAAAATTTTGAAGCCGGACTGGAGAATGCCGCTAGTGAGACCACTTCTTTCAAGTTGAATAGGGAACCGTTAGCTAAAGGTTTAAACATGACTGACACAATTGGGCAGTCTGAGAGAAATGGAGATGTGGGTGCCACATCATCCACTGAGAATGCAGAAGCAAATGCCATTTTAGATCATACTTCAGGAGAAAAATGTAATGGAAATTCAGCTCATACTACCCCTATTAACTGTTCAACGCCCTTCAATGGTGCTTCGCCGGTTTGTGTGGGGAATGGTTATATGTCTCCATCGTGCAAGAAGAACCTTTCAAGATCATACCTCAGGAACGAAATTAAGAGCTTAAGTGCAACAGGACCACAACCTTCTTCAGCATATAAGGATATGCGGAAGAGGAGAGACATGAATGACATATGTGTCTTGTACAGCCACCACTTGGATGATGATATTATCAAGCAGCAGAAAAAGGTATTACCTGTGATTTTCCGAATTTTTTGCCAGGAATCAATTTTTGTTGAAAATGTGTCTCATGGTTCTCTTGTGCAGATCTTGGCTCGTCTAGGAGCTTCTGCAGTGTCTTCTATTGCTGAAGCCACACATTTCATAACAGATAAATTCGTGCGTACAAGAAACATGTTAGAAGCAATTGCTTCTGGAAAGCCGGTAGTTACCCATTTATGGCTTGAGAGTTGTGGACAAGCAAACTGCTTTCTCGATGAGAGAAATTACATACTAAGAGATGCTAAGAAGGAGAAGCAATTTGGCTTCAGTATGCCTGTTTCATTGGCACGCGCATGCCAGCATCCACTTTTACTGGTAAGGTTTGATTTGTTTTTGCTTAGGCCATCATAGGATCATTGTTATTTTGTCGGCACATTCAAAACAGTATCTCTGCAGGGTCGAAGAGTTTTGATCACCTCAAATGCAAAGCCTGGTAAAGATATAATATCAAGTCTAGTCAAAGCAGTTGGTGGCCAAGTATGTAGTACATAGTTTCTCTGAAGCATTTATTGTTTCCAGTACAGTATTGTCAGTTCAAATTCTTATGTTATTCGGACTTTTGAATGATTTCAGCCGGTAGAGAGAATTGGAAGATCTGCTTTGAGAGATGATAAATTAACAGATGATTTGTTGATTCTATCCTGTGAGGACGACTATGACATGTGCCTTCCTTTCCTTGAGAAAGGTCAAGAGTGATCATTTTTTTTGGACTTTCCTAATTCGATTAAAATGCGACGTGTAGAGATTGATCATGTTCTCTTGTCCATGCAGGAGTAACCGTATATAGTTCAGAGCTTCTGCTGAACGGGATAGTTACTCAAAAGCTGGAATATGAAAGGTTAGTTTCCTCAAATGTACTGCTGTAAACAAAAATGAATTGTTTGTGTGTGAGAGAGTTGGAGGGTGGTTTTTTCATCTGTCTTAGAATTTCTTTCTCATTATTATTCTTTGGGGCCATTACCTGTCTTCTTACTTATTCTTGTTTTTTATCTGTTGTCGTGCTTATGAAAGTACATCAATTATCAAATTTTAGAGAGCTTGAAATGAGTACCGAATGCTTTGGCAAGTTTTCACTTTGGTTTTCCTAATATACTTGCTTTACATGATTGCAGGCACCGTCTCTTTGCAGATCATGTTAAAAGAACTCGCTCGACGATTTGGCTGAAAAAAGATGGTAACAATTTTGTTCCTGTGGCCAAACATAAATAGAAGGGGTAAGCCTCTTCTGTCCTGACGCCTGCACGTGTTGGCCTTGGCTTGATAACGTAGCTATGCAGTGTTTTGTACATAGTATGCTGTACTGAGTTCACATGTTGTTCAAAGGAAATTATTTATTTGTCTAGAGCACTTTATTATGCAAGGGGGGGTTTAGGACTACCATTCAATTGATTCTTTCTTGTTTTGCAATGAAATGGATTCTAAAGCTGCTATTAAAATGAAGTGAAATGAAGAAGAATGATCCATTTTTACTGGAATTAGAATGTTATATTTTCTGCAGCTTTTAGTTAAATTTCCGGCATTCCTAAAGATGAAAAGATTGCAAAGTGTTGATTTCTTATGGTGTTTATTGAACTGTGGAAGATTTTATTGGCAAATTTCTTCAGCCACAGACACCACGCAATTTTTGTGGAATAGATTGTGCCAATCCACAATTCATTTGGCAGGGAAGAGTTTAACCTGCCTATCCATTCCAATCAACGGATAAGAGAGCCATTCTCATTGGACGGTACTCTTAGGTGTCTTTGGGATTCTTTTATTTTTGTTAGAAAACTGAATGTTGTTATGTGGATCACACAAGGTGAATTCATCCCTTGTTCTTTGCCTTTTCATTCACTCAGATTTCATCCCTTTCGTCGATTTTGTGTCCATCCTTTTTTTCTGTTGAAAAAAGTGAAGGAGAAGGATTTTCTTTGGTGGATCCCTCTTGTGCCTGCTTAGTCCTCTTCATTAAAACTTGTTTATATTTCTACATCTGTCTCTCTCTCGAATCCCCCCCCTTTCTTCCGTTTCTGAGGTTTATTTGGACTTCCTAGTAAAAATGGGTGGCGTTATTCTGCGTGCTGTGGTGGGAAGCAACGATCGGTAATAACGTGAACGTGACGCCAATTTATTGAGAGAAACTCAAAAATTGACCAGACACCAACACAGGTTAACTCGAAATTGACGCGGAGTTGACATTTTTTTGATGAATTTTAATGAAAGAATCGATTTATCATTGTTTGCGATGAAATTTGCTGTTCTGCTTCGGTCATGATGTGAACCAATGCAATATTAAATGCACGGCATGAATTTTCAACCCTTCTTGTCTAGGTGCGTCATTGTGCCAGCCTTTCCAATCTGCTTATTTGATCATGAATTGAAAATCATCAGCTTCAACGGAAATATTACATGATTGAGATGAGAGGTATAGCACACTTTGGCGCTGTACTGTAGGAGGTCGAATCGACTTTCTTCACAAGGCATCTCACTTATCGGTTGTCAATTATAGGTGGACTCGAATCGATGTCCTGGAGCGCAAAGATTTTTGTTCTTTTCCCCTTTGCTTTTCTTACCGAATCGATGTCTGGGAGCACGACGATGCTGAATGGCGAAACCCCGCCTTTGACCAACATTTACTTGTTTCGAAGAAAATGTACCCGATCTATACGGCAGTGCACGATCAAAAGAGCTATATGATCTCCACCTGTAACTACAAATAACGAAAGATAATTTTTCCTTCATTTTGGCATACTGACCCGATCGTATGGGACCCCTAGACTTCTATTATTCTGTCTAACAAATTCGGTGTTCTCGAAGAGAGAGCTGTCATCCTGGAAACCGGAGTCCGACATCACACACAAATCAACTTTGGCTTCCCAACTTTGGGTGGTGGTGGGTCATTTATCCCGATACAGCACTGCCTTTATCCTTGCAAGAGAACCCTGGTGGATGCAACTAATCTATGTGATGCTTGCGACGACCGAACAAAAAGCATGGTGGGGGTACTTTCCTGATCATCTCCAGGTTGATCGCATATGTTCATTATTCAACCATGTTAGGAGTGGATTTGGTGTACACAGTTGGCACCAACCAACAATATCCATTAGGTTATATATGTCGTCGAAGAATATGAAGCCTTGCATTTTACCACGAGCCTCTTATGGGCAACTCGCGGGTTTTAAAAGGCTTAAAAAGTTGAAGAGATGCGTTCTTTGAACAGGAAGGTGGAATTTTCTCCACCTGCCCTATGGAATTCCGATCCCCCCCGGAGTAATTTTCCAGAAGCCCTAGCGTAACCCCCACGAAGTCGCTATCTCCATTTTTGAACTGATTCCGCACCGTCAGATTTTTCAAACTAGCCATCTCTTAGTTTAGGTCACCCTTTAACCAATACACTGTACCGGGATGTAAACGGACTTGGAGGAACACGACAAGTCAACACGAATCTCTTTTGACTATGATCGGGCTTTGCTTGCTTGATGATCTCACCTTGCTTGCACTAGCTTTTTAGCAGAAAATAATGATATAATTGCTGGCCCCTGCGAAAAATGCAAAACCCAATTGTCTTGTTTCGCCTTTGTCTACCCTATATAAAGGATGAAAATATGCATGAACACGCACGCCTTACTAGTTGTTTGAGAGAGAGAGAGAGAGAGAGAGAGAGAGAGAGAGAGAGAGATGAGTAATATGAGCTTAGTGCTGGTAATCACCATAGTTGTCTTCTTTGGGCACATAGGAGACTCAGAAGGAGGGGACTTGAGGAAGAATTTCTACAAGAGCGCATGTCCTCTTGCTGAGGAAATAGTGCAGAATATCACGTGGAAGCATGCCGCCAGTAACTCAGCTTTGCCCGCCAAGTTCCTGAGGATGCATTTCCATGATTGCTTCGTTAGGGTACGCACGTATATATACACTATAATCATCCATGCATTGGAGTAGATTAATCCCGACACTATGCCTATGCTGGAACTTTTATTAGGCTTGCATTTGCACGTGCACCGGCCGGCGAACTCGCCTTGTGCATGAACTACTGTCGTTTGTCAGTGTCATCTATATATATATAGTACCGTCGTTTGGCCGTGTCATATATATACATACACGAGTCTCTTGCCATGTCTAGATTGAACCGAGAACTAATATTCTTTAGAAGAATCATTTCATTGTTCCATATGGTCGCACAAGGTAAAAAATCGATGCTTACGTGCATGGTTGTAGAAGGAGAGTTTTGCGTGGTAATATTTCTTTGGTGCTTGATCGCATCGTTTCATGTGTGTAGGGTTGCGATGGCTCGGTTTTGCTAGACTCGACGGCGAACAACAAGGCGGAGAAGGAGGCGGTTCCGAACCAGTCGCTAACCGGGTTTGACGTAATAGACGAGATCAAGGAGAAGCTGGAGGAAACATGCCCTGGGGTCGTCTCTTGTGCCGACATCCTGGCTTTAGCTGCTAGAGACTCGGTCTCTTTCCAAGTAAGACTTTTCGGGGTGATGAAAAACTCTAGGGCCATTCATTGGCATTCTCTTGGGTTTGTTTTGAAAACTTTTCTTCATGAGTTAGTAGAATTTTAATAACCTCATCAACACTCCATGACACGTGTTCTTGAAAAAAACTATTGTGGAAAAAGCTTTTTTAACCATACAATGGCGACACTAGATTATCAAGTAAAAGCTCATCTGTCTTCTAATGACTACTATTCTCGACCCTACACATACATCGGCCCTAATTAAATTTTGATTTGTGATCAATCCATAGATAATAACAAATATCCACTGGTCCTAATCATTATCCAATTGAACGCTATTGCTTCTACAAAAAGTGTCCCGACACTTTACTATGAAAAAGTTCAATAAGGTCGATCGATTTGAGAAACAAACGTACCTCTTTTTCTTTCTGTTTTTCTTTTTCCCAAATTAAAGTTTTCTCTTGTTTCTGGTTGTTGAAAATTCCAACTAATAATGTGCAAATCACTCACAACAAAGGTGATCCGATATTGGTCGGCAGCTTCTATATATATCGTGTATTTATATTATGATTTACATTAATTTGAAGTTTTAGTGGATCTCACATGATTGCAACAATTAATTGTGATTTGCAGTTCAAAAAGTCGATGTGGGAGGTGTTGACTGGAAGAAGAGATGGGAGAATTTCACGTGAATCAGAAGCGCTTTCCAATATCCCTTCCCCATTCTTCAACTTTACAACTCTCAAGCAATCTTTTGCCAACAAGAGCCTCACTCTTCACGACCTTGTTGTCTTATCAGGTAAATCAAATATAAAAAAAAATTCACATTTTATAGGGTCAAAATTAGCCATGTGCTCGTAGGACCTAATGTCCAGTAAGTCAATTTCCCTTTTCAGGTCATTTATTTCTTTTTCTTTTTGTGTGTGTATGTGTGTGAATATTTTCGTAAGAATACACATGAATTGTACCGGATTCTCTCTCTGAAAAATATTTAACGAAATACCCTTTTCTCGTTCCTGAAAAGGGAAACGAATTGATTAATGTGCTTATTATCTTCTCAAATAGCCCTTGACAAATGTCCTATAGAAATTATATGTAAAGCATAAGTAAACAGTTTTCCCTAATGACGGTGAACAAATGGAAACTCATAGCCCCATACATGTAGAGAGAATCTGAAGGTCCGATTATTATGAATTGTATATTTTACAATTTATCTAAAATTTTAAAAACGAAAAAAATATATTTCTAATATTAAATGAACAAATCATAAACGATATACGTATATATATATATATATATATATATATATATATTATAATGCTTATATTTTTTTGGAAAGTTCTCAAGCACTCGACTTGGAAAAAAGGGTCAACTTTCAAACTTTGTAAGAAAAGGAAAATTCAATCTTATAAGAAGCAAAGTTGAATGAATTAATTAAGTACACGACATGTCTGGGTCAACAGGTGGGCACACGATTGGGGTCGGGCACTGCAACTTCTTCAGCAACAGGCTCTACAACTTCACCGGAAAAGGCGACCAAGACCCGTCCCTCGACCCGACCTACGCCTCTCAACTGAAGGCTCAATGCAAGACGCTCTCCGATAACGCCACCACTGTCGCGATGGACCCCGGAAGCCCCCTCTCCTTCGACAGCCACTACTACAAGGCCTTGAACCGAAAGCAGGGCCTCTTCCAGTCCGACGCCGCGCTCCTGACCAACCTGGAGTCGAGGAAGATCGTCAACGAGTTGCTGGACCAGGATGGCTTCTTCACCGAGTTCGGCCAGTCGATGAAACGGATGGGCGCGGTCGAGGTGCTCACGGGGAGCAACGGCGAGATCCGGAAGAAATGTAACGTGATTAATTAGAGTGTGAGGTTTTATAGTTTCTTTTTGGGTTATGCATGTGTTTTGAGAGCATATAAATTATTTGAAGAAGGTGGAGGACCATTTGCCTATGGCAATAGGTATTTTTGTGCAAGATTTATATTGGGAAGTGATTAATTAGGTGTGAGGTTTTATAGTTTCTTTTTGGGTTATTCATGTGTTTTGAGAGCTTATAAATTATTTGAAGTAGGTGGAGGACCATTTGCCTATGGCAATTGGTATTTTTGTGCAAGATTTATATTGGGAAAGTGTGATCTAATAATTGTGGAACAATAGTTCAACTATGATCCTTTTTGTCTTATTATGGCCAGTCTTTTCTGTCTTATGTCAGCCAATCTTTTGCTGCTAAAATTTTTTAGCTTAGGTTTGGTGCCAATAATTTTGCAGAACTTACTCTAAACCAAAATAAAAATAAAAATGAGACACATCTCATATAGATAGTGCTCCTAAAAGAACTCCCCCTGCCCAAAAAATAAAATGCAAAACACAAATTACTTGCTTGTTTATGTCAATCAAATTTTTGTAATTATAAAAATCTAATATATAGGTGTAATGTTATGAAAATTTTATGTGAGAAGTAACGAGCTAAAGCTCCTAGTGGCAATTCTTGTTCCTGGCTCCACCCAAATGTTAGGCCAATTTCACAATTAAATGGACCAATCAAAGTATGCCTACCATGATCAATTATGTTGTAATGATCAATTAGAATAGAACACATTCATTATCTAGTAAATAATATGGCACACATAATGCCTTATCTCATTAAATAATACATGCAGGTCGATCTAATTAGTGAGTCATTCATTATTCGTAACGTGTTTGAGATAATATTTAATTTGTAAAAATTCTCCAAACACAAAAATCATCTGATTTATAAGAATACAATGTAAAGTCAGTTCAATAAGTGACAAACGCTATTCCTTGCATTAGACGTGTATCATATAAATTCAGCGTGTTTTCTTCCAAATTTCTAAGAAGAAAATTAGTTTTTAATATTTTTAATTGAATTTTGAATAAGGACATTAAGCAAAAGTGTTTTTCAAAAGATGACCCAAAATAAACCTTATTTCAAATAAGAGCCCAAAGTGACAAATTAATCTCAAATAAAGGCTTGAGCTCATTAATCAGTTAAATTTTAATAAGACCGGGAGCATTCTCATAAAAAAAAAAAAACTTTTTCTATTTGTTTCGTTCTCATTCACTTTCTTTCTTTTCTTCTCTCTTTTCTTTTATGTTATCTTTTCTCTCATTTTCATTTTCCTTTTTCTTCTATCCCAATCCTATGCGCTCTCCTCGGCCTCGACCGCGGCTTCATCCACAAGTTCGACGCACTCATTACTCGCTTTTGTCATCATGTCCGCCTCAAATAGCGCTAAACATTGTCGAGATGATGGCGATTTTAGTGGCTTCGGCTTCAACGCCACAACGCTGGAATTCGACCGGCAAGCGTAGCCACCTTAAAGCCTTAGTCAACAAGGCCCCCCTTGACGCTCCTCTAAGCGGCAGCTTAGAAGAATAAAGCCAGCGCCTCAATGCCTCTTTCTCTGCTCGTGGACAATCCCCAATTGTGGGATGTTACCACGAGCTTTCTATGGGCAACTTGCAGATTTTAAAAGGCTAAAAAGGTGAAATGATACGTCTTTGAACAGGAAGATGGAATTTCTTCACCTGCCATATGGAATTACTATCGCCAGGGAATCAATTTCTAGAAGCCCTAGCATAACCCCACCAGAGTCGCTATCGCCATTATAAACCTATTTTTCCACCGCCAGTTTTTCCAACCAGCCTTACCAGGATAGGTACCCTTTAACCAATACGCTACTAGGATCCCCACAAGACTTGGAATAACACAAGTCAATCTCAAAACTCTCCAGACCGTCATCGGGCCTTGCTTGCTTTGTGATGTGATCTCACCTTGCTTGCATTTTAGCAGTTCGGGCCCCTATATAAAGGATAAAAACATGCATGAACATGTATGCCTTACTAGTTGAGAGAGAGAGAGAGAGAGAGAGAGAGAGAGAGAGAGAGAGAGAGAGAGATAAGATGAGTAATATGGGCTTAGTGTCGGTAATCGCTATGGTCGTCTTCTTTGGGCACATAGGGGATTCAGAAGGAGGGGACTTGAGGAAGAATTTCTACCAGAGCGCATGTCCTCTCGCTGAGGAAATAGTGAAGAATGTCACGTGGAAGCATGTCGCTAGCAACTCAGCTTTGCCCGCCAAGTTCTTGAGAATGCATTTCCATGACTGCTTCGTTAGGGTACGTACGTCTGTATACACTATGTCATCCATGCATTCGAATAGATTAAACCCGCCGCCACGCCTATGCTGGGACTCTCATTAGGCAATCAGCAATCTCTCCATCTAAAAAGAAGATGATGACGACATCATACGCACTTGACTTGCATGAGTAAAACTAATTATATGAGACTGTAGTATGATCTGGTGAAACTTACTGTCATCCAAGGATGCACGCGCGCGTGCACAGGCCGGTGAACTCAACCTTGTGCATGAATTACCTTCTTTTGATCTAGTGTCCTACACGGTCATCTAGAGCATATATATACGTGAGTCTTGTGCATGAAGTACTCAATTTTTGCGCGTACACATGCTATACGTCTTCCCCTTGTGGGGGGAAGACCCTTTCATTTCCCTGTACCCAGCCTAGTCTACTAGGATAAGGGCGTCACAGGGATCCAGGTGGGTTCCGAACCATCCCTTGTGGGGAGGTTGTGGCCGGAGAGCCCCATGGGGGGTTTACCTCTTGTTTTGCCCGGAGGTCCCCAGTTCAAGGCGGAGTAGTTTAAGGACTTGCTCAGGTCCATATGTCTCGATTGTACTGAGAAGAAGAATCATTTCATTGTTTCGTGTGCTAAAAAAATCGATGCTGACGTACATGATTGTAGAAGGAGAGTTTCATGAGGTAATATTTCATCGGTGTTTGATTGCATCGTTTCACGTGTGCAGGGTTGTGACGGCTCAATTTTGCTAGACTCGACGGCGAACAACAAGGCGGAGAAGGCGGCGGTTCCGAACCAATCGCTAACTGGGTTTGATGTGATAGACAAGATCAAGGAAAAGCTAGAGGAAACATGCCCCGGCGTCGTCTCTTGTGCCGACATCCTGGCTTTAGCTGCTAGAGACTCGGTGTCTTTCCAAGTAAGACTTTTTGGAGTGATGAAAACTCTCGAACAATTCATTGGTATTCTTTTGAGTTTGTTTCAACACTTTTGAAAACTTCATGAGTTAGAACTTTAATATCCTTAGCAACAATCCTCACACGTGCTTTTGAAAAAACTATTGTGAAAAAACCCTGTTGGACCATTTGATGGCGACACTAGACTATCAAGCAAAAGCTTATCTATCTTCCTTTGACACTATTTTCAACCCCACACATACACCGACCCTAATCATATTCCGATTCGTGATCAACCCATAGATAATAAAATATATACATTGGCCATAATCATTATCCAAAATTAGAGGATATCTTTTTCCTCAAAATTAAAAGTTTTCTCTTACTTCTGGCTGTTGAAAACTCTCACAAATAATGTGCAAATCACCCAAAACAAAAGTCGATCCCCATATTGGTCGGCAGCTTCTATATAGTGGATACATATCATGATTTACATTGATTTGACATTTTAGTGGATCTCACATGATGGCACCAATTAATTGTGATTTGCAGTTCAAGAAGTCACTGTGGGAGGTGTTGACAGGAAGAAGAGACGGGAGAATCTCACGTGAATCGGAGGCGCTTTCCAATATCCCTAACCCACTCTTCAACTTCACGTCTCTCAAGCAATCTTTTGCCAACAAGGGCCTCAATCTTCACGACCTTGTTGTCTTAGCAGGTAAATTAAATATAATTTTTTTTTTTTCACATTTTATATGGTCAAAATTAGCCAAGTGCTCCTGGGTAGGTTGTCCTAATGTCTAGTGAGTCAATTTTCCTTTACAGGTCATTTATTTTTGCGTGTGTGAATATTTTCGTAAGAATGCACATGCATTGTACCGGATTATCTCCGAAAAAATATTTAATGAAATACCATTTTCTCGTTTCTGAAAAGGGAAACCAATTTATCAATGTGATGGGTAAAATGGCCCCACACAGTGAATTTATGCACTTTCAAGCGAATCTCATTTCCCAAAACAAAGAAATGTTGCAACTTGGACCCCACTTTCTATTTTCTACGGGATGGGCAACCAGAACACAATATCCGTGGACGAGCATTAGATTCGAAATTTCATATTTATGTGGATTCTATATAGTTTTTGGTCTTTCAATGAGAGAAACATAACTCGATGATATTATTCAAGCAAAAAAAAAAAACTCCATGGAAAGTTCCATAGTAATTTTAGGTGGACATTGCAAAAAAGAAGAAAAAAAAAAGAATGATAATATCTATGAATTGATAAATGCGAAAAGTAAATTTCCGGTCATGAAATCATGGATTCAATTCTCCTACCATTTTCTGATTACGAAACGACTAGTCTCTTAAAGAAGTTTATCAATTTCTTATTTACTGTCATCACATGCAAGTAAATGGGAACTGAACATCGAATTTAATGGTTGTTTATCAAAACAATATTTCTTGAAACAAATATGCTCAAAATATTTTTTTTCTGGTTTGTTTTTTATATGCAGTTCCTTTTACCATATTTGGATTGATTAAAAAAAAAAATAATACAAGAAAAGTCGAAATAGATGTGGTAAAAGATTGATATCAGATGTAAACAAAAGAAAAATCAACTTAAAATCGAATACCATAAGTTGATGAAACGAATATTGTTTCATATTCGTGATTATCTGAATTATATTCAATAATTGTTGTAGGTTTCATTTATTTTTTTCCTCCCTTTTAACTTACATTGGAAAATGTTTATATTTTAAGGGAATCCCACATGGTGAGTAACCATGGGCTTATCTTCTCAAATTTCCCTTACCAAATCACCTATAGGAATTTTATAAAGTTTATGGCTTGTATATTTTACAATTTATTATCTAAAGTTTAGAAACGACAAAAATATATTTTTATTTTAAATGGAAATATCATAAGTGATATATACACACGCGCACACACTTGAACAAAGTAATCACTAATCAGAATAAGAAGAGAAGTTAAATTAATTTACTAATCAATTAAGTATACTACATATCTGGGCCATCAGGTGGCCACACGATTGGGGTCGGGCACTGCAACTTCTTCAGCAAGAGGCTCTACAACTTCACCGGCGAAGGCGGCAAAGGCGACCAAGACCCTTCCCTGAACCCTACCTATGCCTCTCAACTGAAGGCCCAATGCAAGACGCTCTCCGATACCACCACCACCGTCGCGATGGACCCCGGAAGCCCCCTCTCCTTCGACAACCACTACTACACGGCCTTGAACCAAAACCAGGGCCTCTTCCAGTCCGACGCCGCGCTCCTGACCAACAAGGAGTCAAGCAAGATCGTGAACAAGTTGCTGGACCAGGACGGCTTCTTCACCGAGTTCGGCCAGTCGATGAAGCGGATGGGCATGGTCCAAGTGCTCACCGGGAGCGACGGCGAGATCCGGAAGAAATGTAATGTGATTAATTAGGTGTGAAGCTTTATAGTTTCTTTATGGGTTATGTATGTGCTCTGAGAGCATATGGTTAATAAGAAATAGGTGGAGAATCATTTGCCTATGGCAATAGTTCTTTTTTTTTGCAAGATTTATATTTGGAGAGTGTGATCGAATATTTGTTGAACGAGAGTTCAACTATGGTCCTTTTTGTCTTATTTTGGCCAATCTTTTCTGTCTTACGTCAGCCATTCTTTTCTGCTTAAAAATTTAGCTTAGGTTTGGTGCAAATAATTCTGTAGAACTTACTTTAAACCAATATATATATATCAGATGTATCTCATATGGATAGTGCTCCTATAGAAGAACTCACCCCGCCCAAAAAATAAAATGTAAAACACACATTACTTGCTTGCTTTATGTCAATCAAATTTTTGTAATTATGTAAATCTAATATATGGATGTAATGTTATACAAATTTTTATGTGAGAAGTAACAAGCTAAAGCTCTTAGAGGCAATATGGCTCCACACGATGTTAGGTTAATTTCACAATTAATTAGGCCAATTGAAGGATGCCTACCATAATCTACCATGTCGTAACGATCAATTAGAATAAAACACATTTGTTATCTAATAAATAATGTGGCACATGGAATGTCTTATCTCGTTAAATAATACATGTAGGTCACTTCAAGTGGGAAGTCATCCACTATTTGTAAAGAGTTTGAGATAATATTCTGTTTGTAAAAATTCTCCAAACACAAGAATTAGATGACTCATTAGAATAGTCGGGCTAGTAAGTGAAAAACTATCATACTTGCATTAGAGGTGTATCGCATAAATTTAGCATGTTTTCTCCTGAAATTTCTAGAAAGAAAACTAGTTTCCAAAATTTTTAAATAACAGAAAATTTTCTGATAAGGGCATGAAGCAAAAATGTTTTTTTTTTTTTTTTTTTTTCAAAAAACAACTCAAAGAAGACTTTATCATCTCAAGATTATGGTGCTCAGCGGCTTCAGCTTCAACGCCGCGACGCTGAAATTCTACCGGCGAGGCCAGCCACCTTTGAGCCTGAGTCAACAGAGCCCGCCTCGACGCTCCTCTAAGCGGCAGCTTACAAGAGGAAAGCCAGCGCCTCAATGCCTCGATCACAGTTCGTGGATAATTCCTAAACGTTGGATGTTACCATAAGCTTTTTATCGGCAACTTGCAGATTTTGAAAGGCTAAAAAGTTGAAATGATGCGTCTCTGAACAGGAAAATGCAGATTTCTTCACCTGCCTTATGGAATTACGATCCCCGAGCATAACCCCACCAGAGTTGCTATCACCATTTTTAATTGATTCTGCACCGCCAGTTTTTCAAGCCAGCCATCTCAGTTTAGGTGACCCTTTAAGCAATACACTACTAGGATCTACACAACAAGTCAACTCAAAGTTCTCTTGACCTAGTGAAATTCACCTTCATCCAAGGATGCATTCACACAAGCACTGGTCGGCGATCTTGCCTTGTGCATAAATTAGCAGCTTTTGATCTAGCATCCTACACGGTCATCTAGCGCATATATACTCAATTTTTTTGCATACACGAGTCTCATGCTATGTCTAGATTGTTGGACGCAAATTGCGCAACCCCAAGATCTCCATAACCAGAACAAGAATATGCATAATTGAGTAGAAAGATTAACGCACCTGTTTTGGGATTCATCGACTATAAAGCGGAAGCAGAAAATGGATTACCCACATATCAAGGGGATCTATGTATCAAGTCCTTCTTCTCTATTACCCTCCGTATTACTGGCTCAATGAGGCGGCCTCCCTCACGTTTAGTGTTAGGTAAACGCCCATTAGGTGATGATATATGTAAGAATTAGAGTTAGAGGAGAGACTTGGGCACTATTTATAGAATTTCCAGCCAATTCCTCTCATTACGGTCCAGGCTCAACTTGGCCCACACTAACTAGTCTCATATTAGATTAAGTAAGAAACATTCTATCTCACCTTAAACCAATCCCGTTTTACGGTAACCATAAAATAATAAATTACAATATCAATTAATGTAATCCACATTAGGAAAACTCTTACATTCTCCTACTTGGACTATATTAATTGAAATCGTACTGTATGTGCATACATTTGGTCCAAAGATAATTCTTAATAGTCAATTCTATCCCATAAAATCTTAAACACCGAATTATGGCGGTAACTGCATGTATACACAGTCTTCCATGGTCACAAATGCTCTTAACTTTATTGACATGGATTCAATATGGTAGTGTGTTAAATGGATAACATCTCTCATAGAAAGATCTCATTTGTTAGTCACCATTCTCTTACCTAAGGTGTCACAAAAATTTGTGCCACTAGAGAATGCTTTATGGTTCAAATGAACCCACATATGTCTTGTCCTTATGGTTAATTTTTCTTTATGTATCACAAGACTATGCACAAGACTAATAACCAGATGCCCGGATGCCCTTAGCCTTCACTCAAGATTTATACAATCCCTTGAGACTTTATTAACATGTATTCAACATAATAACAACATATTTAAAAATATTTTATTGAATGCAAAAGTTGATACATATCAAACCGTTACAAAGTGTAACGAACACATATGAAACCTTTATCAGAGTAAAGCCAAAATAGCTCCCACTAAACAACAGCATCTCATGATGCTCCTAGGCCCATGCTAACGACATGTCGCTCAAATACACACGAGTGTAGGCCTTTAATTAGTAGATCTGTAACCATATCATCTGTGAAAATATGTTATCTTAAAACGTTACATTTTCTATATCGTTTGCTTTTGATAAAAATTTTTGACCACTATATATTTAGACCCCTTGAGACCTCTGTAGTAAATAAATAATACTATAAATTTGTTATCTCAATACAACCGTATAGGTCTATCCATAAAGTTAAAATAATCAACTTCGTCATGAGGTTCTAGAATCTAATAACCCAAGTAACAACCTAAAATAATGTTACTAACACTACTTACATAGTAGAAGATAACATAGAACTTTATTTATTGCACTTCCTGCTAACATAAATATGTATTTTGTTATTGATTTATGTCATCCTAATAGCCAACAAAATTTACATCTGAATACCTTACTAGCTTGTGGCATCCTAGAATTTCATAAAAATCCCTAAGTATGCCGTGAGCCATGGATAGGCGATGGAAACACCGTTACTGTATTTTGTAGCCTTTTAATCCATGATTCGCAATAAGATTATGGCCAAGCTTTTAATGGATAAATTTTGGGAAAGGAAGTTCTATCTTTGGCCATATGTAATATAAATTGAAACTTATGGATTTATGATTTGCAAGTGTATAGCCATTTAATTTGCAAGTTAGTATTTTGATATGATAGGGATTTAATTAGTTTTTAAAAAGGGTCAAATTTTGGATTTATTTAAGCTTGGGACTTAGGCCCAAGAGTGTTGGGCCTAAGGTGGGCCTTAATGGCCAGCCCACAAGCCCATGAAGGGCTGCTGTCGCACGAAGGAGGGGGGAGAATCCGGTTTGCAGGCCTCCCCCATTTGTCCCATGGTGATGGCCAAGTGTCACCCATGCAAGGAGTGATGATGGCTAATGATGATGGGAAGGAAATTAGGGGAAATGATGGCCGGTTTAAGCGAGAGAGAGAGAGAGAGAGAGAGAGAGAGAGAGAGAGAGAGAGAGAGAGAGAAGGAAGAAAGGAAGAAAGGAAGAAGGGGAGAAGGAAGGAGGAGGGGCTGTGCACTGTCGTCCGTCGCCACTGTGTCCCGCCGCTGTTATGCTCGCCTTTGCTCGGTCTAGAGGCCAGTGGGATCCTTGATCTACTCTTGCATGCTGTGCTTAGTGTGTGTGATTGAATGGTAACAATTTCGGATGTATAGAATGTGAAAAATTGAAGTTTTAAGAGTGGTGTTCTAGGCTAGTGTACTGCTCTTGATAAAACAGCTCGACCTTGGATGTTCTAGTGACTTGCATGTGATGTTCGAGTTGGATTTTGACTTTGACTTCTAAATGAAAGTTGTTAAGGAATTTTTGAATTATAACATACTCAAATTTGGGACAAAAAAAACAAGTATAAGTGGGTGAAATCGTTATTCTTTGGAAAGACTGGATCTGGAAATTTCGGTACTAGGAACAGGGGTTTCAACCATCCATATTTAATTACCTAGGACGAATCTGACTTTGATGTCTTCATGAAATATCTGCCTTTATGTCTTGGCTATCACATAGTCGAATTTCATAATTTTTGAAGGTCATTTGGGTATTTAATCGGAAATGTTTCTAAAACTGTGCAATCTGATGTGTTCGGACTTTGTAAGTTGCAATGCGTGGACTATATCGTTTTTTATGAGGTTCTTTTGGAAATGTGTTTTGCATGAAATATCTCTCTTCATGTCTTCCCTACAACATATTCATATTTCGTAATTTTTGAAGCTCATTTGCCTATTTAACCAAAAATGTTTCAAAAACTGTGCAAGTTGAACTGTTAGAATAGTAGTGCTGTGATGCATGGTCTATTCCGAATTATATCGGGATCTTTTGATATAGTGTTCTTCATGAAATATCTGTCTTTATGTCTTGACTATCACATTTTCAAATTTTATAATTTTTGAAGGTCATTTGGGTATTTAATCAAAATTTTTTCTAAAACTGTGCAAGCTGGATTGTGCGAATTTCAAAAGCTGTAATGCATGGACTATTCTGTTTTGTATGAAATTCTGGTGGTGTTGTATTCTTCATGAAATAAATGCCTCTAGAGCTTGTATATGATGTATTAAATTCTTAGAAATTATTAGGGTCAATCAATAAATTTTAAGAAGTGTAAATTAAAAGATCGCATTCCGTTTCTAAAATAATAGCAATAATCTATGAGTTTGCCCCATGAATTATATTGTTTTTAAGTGATTGAATCTTGCTACACATGTGATGATATTTTGCATTACATATAAAATCAAAAGCTGAAATTGACCTGGTTGCCATCACATCATGTGCCATGTTGATATTGAGACATAAATGTGAATATGAATTATGAGAAATGGGGATACCGTCGGAGGTGTGAGCCGACAATGCCCTAAGAGTGTCAGGATGCCCGGAATGTGTGTGGCACCCCTCGACGGCCCCTGATCCGATTAGGGTTGCCACAGTTCGCTTACCATTCACTTGCCTTATTAACATATCACTCTGATACCATTTTAATTGTAGCGGGTCCATACAACTTGGGGGTTTACATTTTTTTTTTCGATCGATCCCTTGCGCAATTTATATGTGGAAGCACATCCAATAACTCCCATCCCTATATTCATAAAACAATGCACACCTACTAAACATTTATAGGTAAAAGCCGTACACTTTTTATTTACTTAAATCAGATGGACATCATTCATCGGTACATCAAAATGCCGTAGTCTTCTATACTCGGCTACACTCCAAAAGATGACCGACATTCCCTCCAATAGTCATACACTTAAAGTCCATCGATTAGTGTCGGCGTCCAAAGGTTCCCTCCTTTGCTATCTTTCTCCTCGCGGTCATATCCAACCACTCAAACCATTTACTAATCTGAAATGTTGGTCCCCAAAAGGGGTGAGTACAACCACTCAGCAGGTAAAGGAATCCAATAACAACTCAATGCATCATGCAAATCATACATGCATTGCAGGCGTTACTTACCTTGAAACGATGCGTATACTATCATTCATCATCATATCATACATGTCATCATCATCATGGCATCATTATATCATACATGTCATCATCATCATGACATCATCACATCACACATGTCATCATCATCATGGCATCATGACATCACACATGTCATCATCATCATGGCATCGTTATATCATACATGTCATCATCATCATGACATCATGACATCACACATGTCATCATCATCATGGCATCATTATATCATACATGTCATCATCATCATGACATCATCACATTACACATGTCATCATGCCATATCATATCTCATCATCATTATCATCATCACTCGTATCATCATGCATGTCATGCCATGGGTGATCATCATTATTTCACATCACATATCATCATCATCATCATCATCATCATCATCATCATCATCATCATCATGCATATCATCATGCATATCATACCATGGGTGATCATCATTATTTCACATCACATATCATCATCATCACCATCATCATCATGCATATCATCATGCATATCATGCCATGGTTTAATTTCCACTTTTAGCTTTCAATTTGATCACCACATCACCCATTCCTCAAATCATCAATTTCATCATCCCCTTGGGCAAAGACCTCCGAGGCTTCCGGCATTCAGCCTCCCAGGCCACCGGGCATCCGGCCCCCCACATTCCGGGCATCTCGCATCTTAACTGGCATCATGAGGCATTCCCTTCGGGCAGAAACCTTCGACAGGGCTTCCGGCATTTACACTCCCTGGCTGGGCATCCCACACCCCAATCCTGGCATCGCTAGGTATTCCTTTCAGGCAAAGACCTCCGACAAGGCTTCCGGAATTATGTACCGACATACCACCAGGCCTCCCCTGGAATTACGTACCATATACCACCGGGCATCCCGACACTCCCAGGGAATCTCCGGAATTATGCCACTAGGCCACCGGGCATCATCATCCACCACAACCACTTCCTCACTTATCATTATCCACATTTACCATTATTTTGATCTCAATTTAACATGGCACATGTCGTGACATCAAACAAGTCATACTTGACATAACATTCACACATGCATCACAATTCAATGTCATACATACACCAATATCTCATCGTACATGCAACAATGTATAATTATTTATTAATAAGTCCAATGGAATTTATGGCCAATAAAATAATCCATTTATTTTATTATTATTATTTATTATTATTTTAATAAATAAATTAAGTTCAATATCTATAAATTCCCAAAATTATAAAAATTCAAGCAATCATTAAACAAATCAATAGGATGATAATTTCATGCAAAATTCATGGCCAAATTGAATTTCACACGGTTTCACAATTTCCCCAAAACAGCACATGATATTCGGATAAAACCAGAATGCACAGTCTCCAAAAATTATGAAATTTTACAGAGTGATAGCCAAGGAATTTTCGTACAACTTTCATGAAGAACTTCAAGCCATATTCCTTATAGATTATTTTATCCAACGTCACGAAGCTTCTGGATCTATTACCGCATCGTCCAGTGCCTCCATCTCCGAAATATTAAGATTTCACCCATCTATTCTATTTCGTTTCCTCTGAAATTTGGATTTGTTATGTATAAAGGTGTCCTTTACAAGTTTCATGAAGATATCTAGGTCAAATAACCAGAGTATAGTCCTCATTTTAGTCCTTTAAGTCTCGGGTGTCTCGGAATACATCACCAGAATCATCGTCTTCAAGATCTAGTCGATTTACCAAGATATACTTGTTATTTTCACTTCAAATTTGAGTATGTTGTATTTTAAGATGTTCCCTACAACTTTCATGAAGGAATCGAAGTAAGATTCGGACTCCAAACACACATGCGAGCTCAAACAAGTTACTGACTCACACGATCCGAGCAAGAACAGTCGCACGACTTAAGAACAAGCCAACCATACCTCGGTTTTTCTCACTTAAAACACCCAAAATATAACATGCAAACAACATACAAGCATGCAAGAGAAGCTAGAGGACTCCACTTGCCTCTAGACCACACAAACAGCAGCACACCGGCGACGGAAGAACGGCATGCGGGTGGCAACAGGCGAGCTCCTCCTCTCTCCGCTTCCTCTTCTCTCTCGCAACTCACTCTCTCTCACTTGGCTTGGCCGAATGCCACTCTCTCTCTCTCTTTTTAGTTGTATTTATATTGCATGCAATCTTCTCTTTGCATGGGGGACAAGTGTAATTGTGGAGGAAGACAAGTGTCCACCATGCTTCACCTCCTTCATGCCACTTGTCCGATTACATGCAAGGTTGATGGGCCTTCTTCTTGGGCCTATCTTGGGCCAGCAAATGGGCTGGTCGACAGCCCCTCCTTGGCTCCAATGGGCCGACCATTTGGCCCTCCAAAATCCATACTCTTGGGCCTAAGGCCCAACCTAATTAAACCCACAATTTCACTTTCAATTATTCATCTTTAATTCTTTCTTTTGAGAATTTAATTACTAAATTCCACGTGGCCAAAATCTTGAAATCATAATTCCATAAATTCCAATTTATAAAACATATGGCCAATGATAGGATTTTCTTTCCTATCACATAATTATCCCTTAAAAGCTTGGCCATAAATCTTATTGCAAATTATGGATTAAATGGCCATAAAATAACTTGATAGTACTCCCATTACCTATTCATAGACTTTAATGTAACTAGAGGTCATTATGAATTTTGGGATGCCACAATGTGGGGGTGCTAGATGCCCAGAGTGTGTGTGTCGGATGTCTTCGGGAGTTTCGAGATGCCCGGAATGTGGGGGTGCCGGAAGCCTCGGAGGTGTGTGCCGGGGGATACCTCGTGATGCTAGTTGGGGTACGAGATGCCCAGGATGTGGGGGTGTCGGATGCCTGGAGGTGTGTGTCGGAGGTTCCTCGCAATGCCAGGTTGGGTTCGAGTGATAAAATGTGGGACGCAATTACTGGTCTCGGGAAATTAAGATGTAGTGACCCAATTGAAGGATAAAAAGTTGAAATTGAATCATGCATGGTATGGTGACATGTATGTATGGCTGTATGATATAATATGTATAAGTGCATGGTGGTATGTGCACATAAGGCATGGATATGCATGAATGCTTAATGATGAGTGCATGATGGTGTATGCACATATGGTATGGTGACATGTATGCATGGCTGCAAGGTAAGTTATGCTTGGATGCCTGAATGATATGTACTCTACTATGGTGTCATGATTGTTCTGTTTAATGCATTGAGTAGTTTAATGGATCTTTTATCTGCTGAGTGGTTGTACTCACCCCTTTGGGGACCAACATTTTAGAGTAGAAAGATGCCTCTCTCTCCGGTCACGTGGGGTACCTTTTACAGCCTTCCATCTGACGTGGAGGTCGATTGTACGGAGCTTGATTGTGTCACCATCCCTGGTTTGACATTCATATGGGTTCGTGTGCTGGTGATGTATGATGTGGACTTGGCTGGGGGCTCGGTCATTCAGGAGTTCTTGTCAATCCACGTCCGCCGTGACGGAGTGATACGGGGGATGTTGCTGCCGCCACCGCCCGATGCATCAGGATGGGTGTGATGGCCTGCATGAGGAGTGGGAGCTGACGTTTTTTGGGATAGCCGACACTTGTAGATGGAGGGTTATGCGTGATCAATATAGGGGGTCGAGATCTCTCTTTTGAGCTGTAGCCAAGTTTAGCTAAAAGTCTTAGCTTTTCTTTTTGGTTGTACCGACCCGAGAAGTCCATCATGAATATATAAATAAAAGTGGCTCGGCTTTATGTTTTTCCTTCGATGTGTAGTTGGTGTGCATTGTACCATCATTAAGAGAGTAAAGGGATGGTGAGACTCATCTTTAATTTCGTTATGAGCTGCACTAAACTCTTAAAAAAAAAAAATGCCTATGAATTATGGTTCTTCTTTAACCTCGAAACAAACATATGTAACTGGTATTCATTTGGTGGAGCAATAGGTATCTGTGGCGACCTTAGCCGTTTGGGGGTGCCACATAGCTATAAGAATTGAACATGTTTGTAAATTAACATATAATCTCTTGTCTTATTTAAGTACCTTAAAATCTTCTTGGCAGCAACCCAGTGATCGTGTCCTGGATTTGACTGATATCTTCCTAGAAGTCCCGTCACAAAGACGATATTTAGTCTAGTACAAATTCAAGCATAAATTATACTTTTAAGTGCACTGACACAAGGTACACCATTTAATTAGATTTTCTTAATATCTAAATAAGGACAATGTGATAGATTCAGTCCATCATCCTTAACAACAGGAGCAATTTTTGACTTGCAATGATATATATTGAATATTTTCAATATACAATCAACAAATGTCCTTTGAGAAAATCTAATATAATATGGCAAAAACAATCCTTACAGACCTCAGTACAAAGGATATGAGATATCTTAAGGTCACAACTTGTAAGTAAAATATCATGTACATAGAGTATGAGAAAAAATAAATTTCCTCCCACTGACCTTGCAGTATATTGAATTACTTTGTTCCCAACTGAACAAAATAATAACACTATGAAACTTTAATAATATTGTCTGAAAACTTGCTTAAAACTATGAATAAGACTTTTCAGTCTATACACAAGTTTACTTGAAACATCTGTTACAAAATCCTCCAATTGCACTATATAGATTTTGTATTTATTTGGCGTAACTCCATATCAAAATAAACTATTAATGCCATGTTCACTCTGAAAGAATCTTTAAAAATACTAGAAAGAAATATTTATTTCTTCACTATTAACTATCTACTCCTCTTTCAAAGTGTGAAAACTTTAGCTACCAATTTGGCTTTAAATTCCACAATCTTTCTTTAAAATTCTTTTAGTTTTGTATGCCAATTTGCAACTAATGAACTATGATGTTTCATAGATTGTATATCGCCTTTTATGACATCTAATCACATACTTGATTGAGAATAAGAAACGATATTTATAAATATGCCATTACATCAACCATATAGTGGATATTGTAATCATACTCTCACAAATAGACTATATAGTCTTATGGTATAACCGATCGTCTTTCCCTAACAGATCTCGTTAATAAAGCTACAACAACTTCATTCTGCACTTGAGAGGTTTAAGAAATTCCATTATAAACTATATCAAGAATAGTACTTTGAACCTCAACAAGTTTATTCTATAGTACAGGAGATTCAACAATTATCTATATAGGTAAAAACAAAAACACAAGTAACCTCTATCATACTATTATCTTTAATAGTCCGAGAGTAGTTATCCTCTACAACTACGTCAAACTTTAGAAACTTTAGAGTATGTGATTTCATAATTCTTGCACCTTCCTTAGGGTCATAAAATCAATACCCCTTTAATAATCTAGATAAGATACAAAATAATTTCGAGTGAATCTGAATTCCAACGCACTTAATATTGGATTAGATAACCTCACTTTTGCATGACACCTCTAAATTTCATAGTATTCAAGTAATTTATGTCTACTCTATAACTCAAAAGAAGTTTATGAAACTATTTTTTTATATGTGAAAAGGTTACTTTCAAAAAATCAGTTTACAAAAGACCAGATAAATTAGTTTTACTAATCATACTCATCACCATGTTCAATATGGTGCATTTATGCTTTTCGGCCAAATCTTTTTGTCTGGATTTTCAGTTATAGTAATTAAGTTACCACCATTGAATCTATCAAGTATTTGACAAATGACCCTTTAAGATATTTCGCATTATCATACTTGCCAAAATACTCACGACCACTGTTAAGCCTGACAACCTTTTAAGACTAATTGTAATTGTTTTATTTTTTTTTTATCTTGGTCATTTTCTTTAAATAGAAAACTTTCGGAAACAATTTTTTAACCATATACGAGATGTATATGTCATTAGGACTTAAACACAATCTTTGCAAATGTGTCCTAATTTCAATATTAGATAATATATAATTTTAAGCAACTAAGGCTTCCATTATCTTATAGCAGTGTAGTCCGTATGCAAATCTTTTTTTCGAGTGTTCTAGAATAGAATGCTTCATGGACAGTAAACAAATTTAATTACTCTTTTCTCAAGCAACAAATCATATGTCCACAACTTAAAATTTGAAACAGTAAAAACCTCAATAATAGTAGAGTTTTTAATTACAGAAAATATGACTAAAAAAACAAGTAATATATATAATTAGCATCATGTGAGCACCGTGTAACTTGACGTATAAGTACACATCCAGAGAGTTACACGTATAATTATATAATCACATTTGGACAGAATACATTACATGCAGTTGTACACTCCCCACATGATAGCGGTTATGAGAATATATTCCAATTTTCATGAATTCATCACCTTATATGAACTACTAAGATAGTCACTCCTCCACTATACTATAATGTATCCATTCATGAACTAATACACAATCACTTCCTTTTAAAGTATGACAATGCATTAGAACAAGAGGCATCTCATCATCATATGAAACCGATAATTCTCAAACCCAATTAACTGTGCCACTTTAGCAGTCACAACTTAATTGAATCCTTAAAACTCTCTCTTACCGAGAATATAAATTTTACTTCTCACATACTCCATATACATGTGATTTTAACTTTAGTGATAGGGGCATTATATCACCAACATCACATATTATATTAATTACATTACTTTGTTAATTAATAAAATATTTATTATAAATATAAATATAAATATAAATAGAAATATAAATAGCGAACCTAAAAGACAGATTCCAATGAGATCAACAATCACAATAACACAAGAAACTTCTCATAACATAGAAGCAATCATCTTTTGTGCATCCGATTACGATTACTAAAACAACATTAAAAGAATGCTGATCTAGAATATCTCTCACAAATTAACATCAATAGTAATACAGGGTACACCAAATCAACAAGCTTGACAGCTGATTCATTATCACTCATGAGTTTATAAGGCAAAAAATAACTCCAAGGCCAACAACTAATTTATTAGCCAATTTTTAAGTAATAAATTATCATTATAATCAACTAGTGGCCTATTAATTGAGTCAAACCAAAGAACCAAATATCTAAAATTTAACAGTAGATATTATTGCTCTGCGTAAATGTTGTTATACTCCTTAATCATAAAAAAAAAAAAAATATTCAACTTGGTAAACATTAACAAGTGATCAGATGAGTTCATATACAATATGCAGTAACTTAATTGACATGCATTATCCATATTCAGCAGATGTGTTAATCAGTACAATTAGTTTGGTCATGAGTTCTTAAGACGTCCATCATTCAAAGATTACCAGTGTGTAAAGGAGTATGATTAAATAACAAAAAATTTATAATTAATACATAGCTCAATTACTATCTCATAATGGTTGTATCTCATTAAGCCAGCTTTAGTTCACAATAAAGTTTAATTTTTATTAATGAATCACACAATTATAATGTTTATGTGATAACATACCTGTAACCCAACACTTGTATTTCCAAAATCATAGAAAATATAAGAAAAATACGCAAAAAAATCACTAAAAATACACGTATTTAGGGTTCCGTATGTATTTTCACATCCATAAAATTGTCAAACATGTAAAATAAATACACCACGACGTAGAGGATGATCATACGAATCCAATGCCGCCACCCACGCGCCGAATAGAGGTTCCACACGCCCACATGTGCCGCCCGAGTGCGCGGCGCGTGTTCGATGCCCGGGCGGCGCGTGGCCGTGTGTGGGCGCGTGGCCGTGTGTGGGCGCGCGTGCAGCCTCCTTCGGCGAAGCGTTGCCTACGGTTCTTCTCGTCTTGTAGAGCCCAATCCAAATATATAATTTAATTTTATTTTTATTGAATGAAAAATCTCGAAAATCTCAAATTAGGGAAAAATCCTATGCGTTTGAGTTCTAGGGTTATGGAGGATTTGATACCACATGTTTGATGCAAATTGCGCAACTCCAAGATCTCCATAATCAGAATAAGAACATGTATAATTGAGTAGAAAGATTAACGCACCTATTTTGGAATCCATCGAACATAAAGCGGAAGCAGAAAATGGATTACCCACATATCAAGGGGATCCACGCATTAAGTCATTCTCCTCTATTGCCCTTCGTATCACTGGCTCAATGAGGCAGCCCCCCTCACGTTTAGCGTTAGGTAAACGCCCCTTAGGTGATGATACATGTGAGAATTAGGGTTAGAGGAGAGACTTGAGTACTATTTATAGAGTTTCTAGCCAATCCCCCTCATTACGGGCCAGGCTTAACTCAGCCCACACTAGCTAGCCCATATTAGACTAATTAAGAAACCTTCTCTCTCATCTTAGACCAACCCAGTTTTACGGTAATCGTAAAAACAATAAATTACAATATCAATTAATTTAGTACACATTAGGAAAACTCTTACATAGATTGCACCGAGAATGCACATTCATTAGAAGAATCATTTCATTGCTCCATATCATTGCCACATGGTTGTAGAAAGAAAGTTTCGCATGGTAATGTTTCATCGGTGTTTGATCGGATCGCTTCATGTGTGTAGGGTTGCAATGGCTCGATTTTACTAGATTTGATGGCAAAAAACAAGGCAGAGAAGGCGGCAGTTCCGAACCAGTCACTAACTGGGTTTGATGTAATAGACAAGATCAAGGAGAAGCTAGAGGAAACATGGCCCCTCATCATCTCTTGTGTTGACATCCTCATTTTAGCTACTTGAGACCCGGTCTCTATCCAAGACTTTTCGAGGCGATGAAAAACTCTTGGACCATTCATTGGCATTCTTTTGAGTGTGTTTCAACACTTTTAAAAGTTTTTCTTCTAGAGTTAGTAGAACTTTAGTAACCTCGTTGACACTCCTCGACATGTGCTCTTGAACAAAACTATTGTGGAAAAAAGCTTTTTTGGAGCATTCCATGGCAACACTAGACTATCAAGCAAAAAATCATCTATCTTCTTTTGATATTATTTTCGACCACACAAATACGTGAAAGTCAACCATATTTTGATTTGTGATCAATCCATAGACAATAAAAACTATATAGGCATCATAAGTTATCGGGAAAAATACAAAAAAAATTATAAATCTATTGCATTGGTACAAATTCAATTGTAAACTTTTTAATTGAACCAATTTGATCTTAAACATTTCTACATTAGTACCAATTAAGTCCATCTAACTAATTTAGCCCGGAAATTACTATAGTGGACGTGGACCATAGTCGTCCTATGTGGCACCATCGACACTAACGTAAATAATTTTCTTAATTTCTCTAAATTTCATGGCAACACTAGATTATCAAGCCAAAGTTCATATGACTTCTTTTAATACTATCATCAACCCCACACATACATCGACCTAACCATATTCCAATTCATGATTAGTCCTGTGGCATCCCAAAATTTCACGGCCATTTCTAGAGGCATTATGATCTATGGAAAAGTGAATGGTTGTGTCGTTGAAGTATGTTATGGCCTCTAGACCAAAGAATTGCAATAGATTAAGGCCGAACACTTTAATGGAAAGGTATTTTATGTTCTTGGGTTATCAAAGTTGGTGCTATAGGATAATTTGATAATGAGAATTTTGTTCTTGACTATGTACCTTATGGATTTGACTTTTATGGATTAATGTTGCAAGTTTTTGGCCATATTATTTTTGTAATTAGGTATTTATTTAAGTGGAAAATAATAGTGGATTATTAAAGGAGGGAGTGGGCTGATTTTTGGGCCAAACCAGCCCACAATCCCCCACCCTTTGACCGGCGAAGGCCTGGCCCAAGAGGCCCAATGGGCCGTCGACCAAGGCTGGCCCAAGCCCAGTCGGATGAAGCCACCCTCTTGCATGAAGAATGGCAAGTGGCGTGAGGGGTCTTCCAAGTGTCACATTGCATGCAAAGCTAATGATGGTTAATCATTGAGGGGAAGAAATTAGTGAGGGGAAGGGGCGGATTAGGCGAGGAGCAACCGAGAGAGGGGGAGGGGTGTCGCACAAGAGAGGAAGAGAGAAAGAGAGGTAGCCGAAGGAAGAGGAGGACCGAGCCCCCCGTGCGTCCGTCTAGCCGCCGCCGTCGAGCCGCCTTGCCCTCCGTTTTGCTTGCTGCGATTTGCTTGGACTAGAGGCAAGTAGAGTCCATCAATCTACCCTTTGCTTGCTGTGATGTGTGTGTAGAAAATGGTAAACTTCGGATGTAGTAGAGGTGAGGAAATTTCGGAGCTTTGGGGAGAAGTGTTGTGGTTTAGCATTCTGTTTTTCTAGAAAGGTAGTCTGTCTCCTTGCTGTTTCGTGAACTTTAGGTGGGTTTCTAGTTGGAATTTCACTTCAACTTCTTGATAAAAGTTGTAGAGAACCTCTTGAAGTATAACATATCAAAAATTTAGAAGAAATGAACAAGTATAGGTCGGTGAAAACATTTTTCTTTGAGGAAGTTAGATCTGGAAATCGTAATACTGATCTAGTGTGATTCTGTAAATTTTATAAAATTATCCGATTGGAATTTGGTCTTGTGTTCTTAATGAAAGTTGAATATGACATGTTAAGGAGTAATACAATAAAATTTGAGAGGAAATTGATGAGTCTAGGTGGGTGAAACGATTTTATCCGAAACGGTTAGAACTGGAATTTGATGTCGAGGGTTATGTACATTTATGGTTATTATAGTTTTTAATCTATCACACATATGATTTTGAGTTCTGCATGAAATATTTATTTCTTTATTTTTTCTATAACATATAAAAATTTCAGAATTTTTGGAGTTGATTTAGGATTTTTACTGAATTGGTGAATGAAACTGTGTGTGGCAATGTTCCGAAATTATAAAGATTGTAATGCATGATTGTACCGAAATGTATGATGTTTTTTTTTGAGGTGGTGTCCTTCATGAAACGTTTTTCTCTAGATCTTGTATATAACATGTCGAATTTGTAGAATTTATTAAGGCTGTTTATTAATTTTTCAAGAATTATGACCAAAGGAATGCAATATGTTTTTATCTGAAATTTTGTTGTATTTTCAAAAATAAATGAAATTGCTCCAGGTGATATAATGTCTTGAGTGGTTGATTATGATGCATATGTGGTGACATATGGCATGTTATATGACATCAAAAGCTGGTTGAGACATTTGATATTGTTGCATCAAATGCCATGTTGAAATTGAGATACATGTGTGAATATAAATTATGATAATGATGATACCGTCGGAGGTGTGAGCCGATGATGCCCGGGGAGTGTTGGGATGCCCAGAGTGTGTGTTCTGGGGGTATACCTCGTAATGTCAGTTGGGGTACGAGATGCCAAAACGTGTGTGCCAGAGGCTCCTCGCGATACCAGTTTGGGTGTGAGCGATAAATGAGGGATGCAAACACTGATCCGCGGGAAGAAAGATGAAAAT
Source organism: Eucalyptus sideroxylon x Eucalyptus melliodora (assembly GCA_016097485.1). Classification (NCBI taxonomy): domain Eukaryota; kingdom Viridiplantae; phylum Streptophyta; class Magnoliopsida; order Myrtales; family Myrtaceae; genus Eucalyptus; species Eucalyptus sideroxylon x Eucalyptus melliodora. The sequence continues at coordinate 29,823,396 of CM027826.1, forward strand.
GAGATCCTCTTATGAAAGCGAAAATTTAAAATTGAATCAAGTGCATAGTGGAATATGCATGGCTGCTTGATAACATATGTACAAGTACATGGTGATTACATATGTACAAGTACATGGTGGTATATGCACATTGCATAATGGAATATGCATGGTTGTTGATGATATAAGTACAAGTGCATGGTGGCTTATGCATGTTGTATGGTGATATATGCATGGCTGTGAGGTGAGGTATGCTTGAATGCATGAATGATATGTGTTTTATTCATGATACCTTGATTGCTTTGTTTGACGCATTGTGTAGTTTGGTGGATTTTTACTGCTAAGTAGTTGTACTCACCCCTTTGGGGATTAACATTTCAGATTAGAAAGATGTCTCTGTCACCAGTCGTGCGTGGTACCTTCTATGGCTTACCTACTAACGTTGATGTGGAGTGCACAGAGCATTCTTGTATTAGTGTACCTGGTCTGGTGTTTGTCCAAGTCCGTGTCTTGGTGATGTACGACGTGGGTTTTGTTGATGGCCCTGTTATCCAAGAGTTTTTGTTTGTTCATGTTCGACGCAATGGGGTGATGCTAGGGATGCTGCCGCCGCCGCCGCCCAATGCACCGGGTTGGGTGTGATGGCACGTATGACTGGTGGGAGCTGACACTTTTTGGGATAGCCGATACTTGTTGATGGAGGGGTGTACATGTCTGATGTAGGGTCGAGTTCTCTTTTGAGTTATAGCCAAGTATAGTTAAAAATCTTGGCCTTTTGCTATACCGACCCGAGATGTCTATCGTGAGAATGTAAATAAAAGTGATTCGGCTTTATCTTTTCATTTGGTGCGTAGTTGGTGTGAATTACATTATTGTTATTGGAGTAAGGGATGGTGAGACTCGTTTATGCTTTTGTTGATAAGTTGCACTGGGACCTTTACAAAAGAAAAAAAGGGGGGGAGGAGAAGAACTCTATTGATCAACCCCTATGAACTATAGTTCCACTTTAATTAAAAAGTTATTAGACTAGTATGTAGTAGGATAAGTGATAAGTACCTGTGGCGACCCTAACAGATCGGGGAGCGTGCCGAGGGGTTTGCACAGTGGGTGGTATTAGAGCGAAAGGTTATATGTGGAGTGATAATGAGCCTCATTTGGAAATTGAGGAATAAAATGACAATGCACACCTTAGGATGCTGACTAAGAATGGTTTACTAACTTAGAACAATGGGTGATGGGTATTCACTCGTAGATTCCTCGTTCTTTTTATGAGTTACTTTTAGGTGCCAGTAACATGTTTATGTTACTTATCTTGTAGTGGTAGTTGTTTTTAAATGGAGACATTGAGTCACAGATTATTCCTGAGGCAAATGCTTGGAAAATGCAGGAAAATCATGATACGAGCTGGAAGTGCTCATCCATCGAGGGCTAAAGCCTCTACTGCAAGGGCTGAAGCCTAAATGGAAGATATCCTGTAGGCATTGGCCAATATTGGAAATCTGATGGAAAGACAAGCGCAGCTACAGCCCAGAGCGAAACGCCGTACTCAAGAATCGGTGGAGCAATTTCTGAAGTTAAAACTACCTAAGTTCAGTGGAATGGGAAGACCTGAGGAGGCGGAGCATTGGATTGATGGGATGAAACAAATTTTCCGGGTGTTGAACTGCAATGATATTGAAAAGATAACTTTGGCAGAGTACCAGCTGGAGGGAAATGCAAAGTTTTGGTGGAGAGCTTCAAGGAACACGATCTTTCCATCGGGTACTGATGTGAATTTGGATGAGTTTGTGAAAGCCTTCAATATGAAGCATTTCTCTGACTGTGCTAAGGATAGGAAGAACTGAATTTATTCAGTTGGAACAAAGGGAGCTGACAGTGCATTAGTATGAGGCAAAATTTTATGAATTTGATTGAGGATCGTGAGGAAAAAGCTAAGAGATTTCTGAAAGGGTTGGGGACTGATATTAGGAAACAACTGGTGCCTTTGAATATAAGGGATTATCATGAGATTTGCGAAATGGCACAGTTAGTGGAGCAAGAGCTGGTGAGAGAGCGATAAGAGTCTAAGAGACAGTTGAGCTTTAGTGATATCAAAAGGGGTAAGAGACACTATCCTAGTCAAGGTCAGAATTGAGATGCTAAGAAAAAGAGCAATTTTGGAAATTTTGGAAGAGCTAGGGATGGCCTGAATATAGGGAGAGCACCCTATTAGCCTGATGTTTGTTGAAGGTGTGATGGGCAGCATGGCCCAGGACCTTGCAATGGACGGCTGAGATGTTATGGTTATGGACGAGTAGGTCACCTTAAGAAAGACTGCCCACAAGAGAGGTCGCAAATGAGTGTTGGCACGGTGCGACAAGCACATCAAAGTGTTACTAGACCAAACCTACCAAGGAATCCTTAGAGGCCACGGCACAACGAATGGTGTATGCGGTCACCCAAGAGGAAGCAGAAGCTTCCAAAAATGTTATATCAGGTACGATTTTCATAAATGGCAAGAAGGCATATGCATTGTTTGACACGGGTGCTATGCATTCATTTATATCTAAAAGATAAAGGCAACTGAGTGAAATAGAAGCTACGCCTCTTGAGATGCCTCTTTTTGTTTCCACGCCTTTAAAGAATATGGTATTATCTACAATGATGTGTGCAAAATGTAAGATAACAATAGGAGGAAGGGATATGGAAATAGACCTAGTCATAATGGCTATGTATGATTTTGATATTATCATAGGAATGGATTGGTTTCGGGCCAAAATGGATTGTTATAGGAAAGTGATTCAATTTGTTTTACCTGACCAGTCTAGTTGTGAAATTTTTGGAGGTCAGACCAACCTATTTATAGCACTTATTTCAGCAATAGAGGCCCGTGCATTACTTGATGAAGGATGTCAAGGGTACTTGGCAATGGCTAAGGATTTTACTAGGGAAGAACCTAAGCTCGATGAAATTTGAGTAGTCAGTGAATTTCCAGATGTATTTCCTGAGGAGTTGCCTGATTTACCACCGGAACGAGAAATTGAGTTTGGAATTGAACTAATGTCTGGAGCAGGACCAATATCGAAAGCCTTGTATAGGATGGCCTTAGTAGAACTGAAGGAATTGAAGGTGCAACTACAAGAGTTGCTTGATAAAGGATTCATTAGGCCAAGTGCTTCTCCTTAGGGTGCACCAGTCTTGTTTGTGAAAAAGAAGGATGGGTCAATGCGTTTATGTATTGACTATAGGCAACTGAATCAAGTGACCATTAAGAATAAATATCCCTTGCCTAGAATTGATGATCTATTCGACCAACTACAAGGAAGTTCGGTCTTTTCTAAGATTGACCTGAGATTGGGATACCATCAGCTAAGGATTAAGAAATAAGACATTCCTAAGACTGCATTTAGGACTCACTATGGACATTATGAGTTCCTAGTCATGTCTTTTGGATTGACGAATGCACCAGCCACATTCATGGATCTAATGAATAGGGTATTTAAGCCTTATTTGGATCAGTTTGTGATTGTTTTCATTGATGATATCCTGGTATATTCTAGAGGACTGAAGAGCACGAGCAACACTTGAGGATAGTTTTGCAAACTCTGAGAGATCATAAGTTGTATGCCAAATTCAGCAAATGTGAATTTTGGCTGGACCGGATAATATTTTTGGGACACGTGGTGTTAGGAGGAGGAATTGTAGTGGACTCGACGAAAGTTGAGATGGTAATAAATTGGCCAAGACCGACAACACCCACTGAAATATGGAGTTTCTTAGGACTGGCTGGTTAATGGAAGATTTATTGAAGGGTTTTCACGACTGGTAGGCCCCTTAACAAAATTAACGCGGAAGAATGTAAAGTTTGAATGGAGTGTAGAATGTGAAAGGAGCTTTCAGGAACTTAAAAGAAAATTGACCACGGCTCCAATCCTGGCTATACCATCTAGGTCTGATGGTTTTACAGTGTATAGTGATGTATCTCACAGAGGACTGGGATGTGTTTTGATGCAACATGGCAAGGTCATAACCTATGCATCTAGACAATTAAAATCTCATGAACTGAATTTTCCAACGCATGATTTAGATGTGGCATCCCAAAATTCAGAGCCAAGCCATAAGGTGTGTTAAAGTCTTTAATTAGGTGATAAAAATTCCCATGGCTTATGCTTTAGCCATTAGTCTTTTTATTTAAATGATTTGTGCATGTGATTGTGAAAATTTAAATTTGATAGATTAATAATCTATGCTTGGCCATAAGATTTATAAATTAAATTTCAATAGACAAGATGCCCCAAGACTTTGGCCAAGATTGAAAATAGAAATTTAAAAATATTTATAGAAGAAATTGAAAAAAAAAAAGAGGAAAAATAATTAATTTTAGGAATGGGCCTTAGGCCCATTGGCCTAAGCTTAGTGGGCCGAATGGCCAGCCCAAATGGAGGCCCACGGAAGGGCTATCGCCGGCCCATTAAGGCCCAAAGGAAGAGGTGGCCGGCCCATGCACGGACCTTGCCAAGTGGCAAGAAAAGTCCCCATGCATTGGTCCATTTGAGTGGCATGTAATCATTAGCCATGATGAGCTCTAGGGGGGTATAAGAAGGGAGAGAGAGAGGGTGACTGGCCATTTTGTTCGCCCAAGGAGAGAGAGAGGGAGAGAGAGGTGTGCGAGAGAGAGAGATTTGTGCGAGAGAGGAGGAGCGGCCGAGAGAGAAAGGAGGGAGGGAGTCGCCGTCACCACCGTGTCCGTCCGCTGTACACCGTCATTTGTTCATCCTAGAGGCAAGTGGAGTCCTCTAGCTTCTCTTGCATGCTTGTATGTTGTTTGCATGTTAGATTTTGGGTGTTTTAAGTGAGAAAAGCCGAGGTATGGTTGGCTTGTTCTTAAGTCGTGTGACTGTTCTTGCTCGGATTGTGTGAGTCAGTAACTTGTTTGAGCTTGCATGTGTGTTTGGAGTCCAATTTTGGCTTTGATGTCTTCATGAAAGTTTTATGTAACATCTTGTACTATAACATACTGAAATTTCGTGGAAAATGATGGATATTTGAGGGGTTAAAGTCGCATCTTACGGACACCTCAGATCTGGAGAGTTTTTACTAACCTTTTGCTGGATTCATGGTTGCATGTTGGTTTTTGTTGAGAATATCACTTCGATGTCTTCATGAAAGTTGTAGGGAACATCTTAAAATAAAACATAATAAAATTTGAAGCGAAAATAACAAGTATAGCTTGGTAAATCGACTAGATCTTGAAGACGATGATTCTGGTGATGTATTCCGAGACACCCGATACTTAAAGGACTAAAATGAGGACTATAATCTGGTTATTTGACCTATATCTCTTCATGAAAATTGTAAAGCATACCTTGATACATAACATATCCAAATTTCAGAGGAAACGAAAGAGAATAGATGGGTGAAATCTTAATATTTCGGAGATGGAGGCACTGGACGATGCGGTAATAGATCCAGAAGCTTTGTGAGGTTGAATAAAATAATATATAAGTAATATGGCTTGGAGTTCTTCATGAAAGTTGTACGAAAATGTCTTGTCTATAATCCAGTAAAATTTTATAATTTTTGGAGGCCATATGAATATTTTAATTGAATTTATTCGGAAACCGTGCATTCTGGTTTCATCCGAGAAGCATAGGATGTTTTGGGAAAATTATGAGATTTTGTAAAAATTCAATTTGGCCATGAATTTTGCAAGTAATTATCATCCTATGGGTTGGTTCAATAATTTCTTGAATTTGGATAATTTTGTGAATTTATAGTTATTTTAAAAAATAATAAATAAATAAATAAATAAATAAATAAATAAATAAATAAAAATAAATAAAATGATAAATAAATAAATGAATAAAAAGGAATTATTTCATTGGCCATAGATTCCATTCAATTAATTCATGTTGCATGTGTAATAAAGCTTTGATATGTCTATGATATTGAATTGAGATGCACATGTGAATAAGCCTTGATATGTCTATGATATTGAATTGAGATGCACATGTGATAAAGCCTTGATATGTCTATGATATTGAATTGAGATGCATATGTGATAAAGTCTTGGCATATGTATGGCAATTGAATCAATGCATGTGTGAATGTCATGCCTAGTATGATTGTTTGATATCATGCCATGTGCCATGTTAAAATGTGAATAAAATACTTGGTGAACATGGATGATGGTAAATGAGGAGATGGTTGTGATGGCAGATGATGCTCGGAATGTATAGAGATACATTGCCGAAATTTCTGGGAGATTCAGGATGCCGGAATGTGGGGGGCCGGAAGCCCTGTCGGAGGTCTTTGCCCGAAGGGAATGCCTCGCGATGCCATGATTGGGGTGCGAGATGCCTGGCTAGAAGGGTAAAGGCCGGAAGCCCTGTCGGAGGTTTCTGCGCGAAGGGAATGCCTCATGATGCTAGTTGAGATGCGAGATGCCCGAAATGTGGGGGGCCGGATGCCCGGTGGCCTGGGAGGCTGAATGCCGGGGAACCTTGGAGGTCTTTGCCCGAGGGGATGATGAAATTGATGATTTAAGAAATGGGTGATGTGGTGATCAATTGAAAAGTAAAAAGCGGAAATTAAACCATGATGAGATGATATGCATGATGATATGCATGATGATGATAATGATATGTGATGTGAAATAACGATAATCACCCATGATGATATGATATGCATGATGATGATGAGATGATATGCATGATGATATGCATGATGATGATGAGATGATATGCATGATGATATGCATGATGATGATAATGATATGTGATGTGAAACAATGATGATCACCCATGATATGATATGCATGATGATGATGATGATGATGATGTGCATGATGATATGCAAGATGATGATGATGACAATATGCATGATGATATGCATCATAGTGACATGTATGATACGATGATGATACACATGTATGTGTTACAAATTGATATGATGATGCATGATAGTATGCGCATGGCTTCAAGGTAAGTTACGCCTACAATGCATGTATGATTTGCCTGATGCATTGAGTTGTTATTGGATTTCCCTATCTGCTGAGTGGTTATACTCACCCCTTTTGGGGATAACATTTCAGATTAGCCAGTATGCCGCTTCCTGCCGTCACGAGAGCTACATTTTACGAGTTACCGTCCGACGTTGAGGTAGAGTGTGAGGATTTCGGCTGTCCTTCCGTGCCTGGACTCACCTACATACGTGTACACTGTCTTGTCATGTATGACATAGGCCTGGCTGGGGGCCCAGTCGTTTAGGAGTTTATTTCTATTCACGTTCGCCGCGATGGGGTGATGGGAGGAATGCTGCCACCGCCACCGCCTGACGCACCGGATTGGGTGTGAGACCTGAGCGTGACGAGTAGGGGCTGTGTTTTTGGGATCGTTAGCCGACACCTATGATGGGGGGATTGTACACTCGTGATGTAGAGGGTCGAGAGTTCTTTTTGAGGTTTTAGGCTGGACATGGCTGAGTCCTAGCTTTTCCTTTTTGATGTACCAACCCAAGAGTAGTCCCATCTTGAAAATATATGTAAATAAAGTGTTGTGGCATGTTTATAAAAATCCTGATGTTTAGTGGTATGTATTTGTATAATGGTTGGTAGGGGGAGAGATGTGATATTTAATTTGCTTCCGCTAATAAGTCAAGCTGGGACCGTTTTGTTTTTTTTTTTTTTAAAAAAAAATGTGTCTATAAATTACGACGCATCTTCTAAGGAGAAAGGTAATAAGGAGTAACATTGGCTCTGGTGACGACCTGCGAAGGGTTTGGGGTGTCACATTAGAACTGACAACTATAGTGTTTGCTTTGAAGATATGGCAACACTATTTGTATGGAGAAAAGTTTGAGATCTATACAGATCATAAGAGCCTAAAATATCTATTTTCACAAAAGGAATTGAACATGAGACAAAAGGAGGTGGATGGAATTGTTGAAGGATTATGATTGTGAAATATGGTACCATCTAGGGAAGGTGAATAAGGTAGTGGATGCCCTTAGTCGTAAGTCAGTTATGGAGATGACCAGTTTAAAAATGGCAGAATGGAACCTATTAAAGTTTGTAGCAGACTCAGAGTTTGAATTGAAAGTGGATCGCCTTATTGGTATGCTTACTACATTAAGAATTGAACCCAAAATTATATTGAAAGTTAAGATCCTGCAAGAGTCTGACTCGGAAATTATGAAAGTGAAAAATGCAGTATCTTTAGGAAAAAGACCAGAATTTCAAGTCTTTGAAGATGGAGTGGTAAGATGCCAAGGACGACTTTGTGTTCCCAACAATGAAGAAGTGAAGAGGGAAATTCTGTCGGAGGCACATAGGAGTAATTATAGTATTTATCCGGGTTGTACAAAGATATACAGGAATTTGCGTCAACAATTTTGGTGGAATGGTATGAAAGTAGATACGGCTAAACACGTTTCTCAATGTTTAACATGCCAACAAGTGAAGGCGAAACATCGCAAACCTGTAGGACTATTGAGACCGTTAGACATGCCAGAATAGAAATGGGAGCATGTAACGATGGACTTTGTGCAAGGACTGCCAAGGACATCAAATGGTCACAATTCGATTTTGGGTGATAGTGGATCGCTTGACTAAATCTGCCCATTTCCTAGCAGTCTATATAAACTATTCAATGAATAAGCTTGTTGAGATATATGTAAGCCAGGTAATACGCTTACATGGTATTCCTGTAATGATCACCTCTGATCGAGACTCTAGGTTTACTTAAAATTTTTGCGAAGTCTCCAAAATGCCTTAGGGACAAACCTTCAATTGAGTACTGCTTTTCATCCTCAAATAGATGGACAAATAGAAAGAGTGATCTGGACTCTAGAAGATATGCTGAGAGCTAGTGTTATTGACTTTAGAGGAAATTGGGATGAAAATTTGCACTTGATAGAGTTCGCCTATAACAATAGTTTTCAGAAAACTATTGGCATGGCTCCGTATGAAGCATTATATGGAAGAAGGTGCAGAACCACTGTCTGTTGGAATGAAGTAGGTGAAGGAAAACTGACAGGACCCGAGCTAGTGCAAGTTACTACAAAAGCGGTCGAGATAAGTAGGAAAAGACTTAAGACAGCCCAGAACCGACAAAGAGACTATGCGGATAGGTGTAGAAGGCCTTTGTAGTTTAGTGTGGGAGATCATGTATCTCTTAAAGTATCCCCTGTGAAAGGAATATCTCGATTTGGAATGAAGGGTAAGTTAAGCTCTAGATTTGTTGGACCTTTTGAGATACTTGAAAGAATAGGAGACGAAGCTTATTGTTTGGCTGTTGCCTCCTAAATCGGGAAATTTACTAGATGTGTTTCACGTGTCAATGTTGAGAAAGTACCAGCTGGATCCTGATCACATACTCGATCATGAAGCTATCAAAGTGGACGAAAAAGTGAGATACATCGAAAAGTTTGTGCAAGTGCTGGATCGAAAGGAGCAAATTCTTAGGACCAAGAAAATCCCGTTGGTAAAGATATTATGGCGACATCACGGTGTGGAGGAAGCCACATGGGAGAGTGAAGAATCGATGAAGGAAAAGTACCCCTACTTGTTTCAAGAGGCATAAGTGATGTCTAATTTCGAGGACAAAATTCTCTAAGGAGGGGAGAATTGTGGCATCCCAAAATTTCATGGCCATTTCTAGAGGCATTACGACCTATGGAAAAGTGAATGGTTGTGTCGTTGAAGTATGTTGTGGCCTCTAGACCAAAGAATTGTAATAGATTAAGGCCGAACACTTTAATGGAAAGGTATCTTATGTTCTTGGGTTATCAAAGTTGGTGCTATGGGATAATTTGATAATGAGAATTTTGTTCTTGGCTATGCACCTTATGGATTTGATTTTTATGGATTAATGTTGCAAGTTTTTGGCCATATTATTTTTATAATTAGGTATTTATTTAAGTGGAAAATAATAGTGGATTATTAAAGGAGGGAGTGGGCCAATTTTTGGGCCAAACCAGCCCACAATCCCCCACCCTTTGACCGGTGAAGGCCCGGCCCAAGAGGCCCAATGGGTCGTCGACCAAGGCTGGCCCAAGCCCAGCCGGATGAAGCCACCCTCTTGCATGAAGAATGGCAAGTGGCTTGAGGGGTCTTCCAAGTGTCACATTGCATGCAAAGCTAATGATGAGGGGAAGGGGCGGATTAGGCGAGGAGTAATCGAGAGAGGGGGAGGGGTGTTGCACAAGAGAGGAAGAGAGAAAGAGAGGTAGCTGAAGGACGAGGAGGACCAAGCCCCCCCGTGCGTCCGTCTAGCCACTGCCGTTGAGCCGCCTTGCCCTCCGTTTTGCTTGCTGCAATTTGCTTGGACTAGAGGCAAGTAGAGTCCATCAATCTACCCTTTACTTGCTGTGATGTGTGTGTAGAAAATGGTAAACTTCAGATATAGTAGAGGTGAGGAAATTTCGGAGCTTTGGGGAGAAGTGTCGTGGTTTAGCATTGTTTTTCTAGAAAGGTAGTCTGTCTCCTTGCTGTTTTGTGAACTTTAGGTGGGTGTCTAGTTGGAATTTCACTTTGACTTCTCGATGAAAGTTATAGAGAACCTCTTGAAGTATAACATATCAAAAATTGAGAGGAAATGAACAAGTATAGGTCGGTGAAACCTTTTTTCTTTGAAGAAGTTAGATCTGGAAATCGTAATACTGATCTAGTGTGATTTTGTAAATTTTATAAAATTATCCGATTGAAATTTGGTCTTGTGTTCTTAATGAAAGTTGAATATGACATGTTCAGGAATAATATAATAAAATTTGAGAGGAAATGGACGAGCCTAGGTGGGTGAAACGATTTTATCCGAAACGGTTAGATCTGGAATTTGATGTCGAGGGTTATGGACGGTTATGGTTATTATAATTTTTAATCTATCACAAATCTGATTTTGAGTTCTGCATGAAATATTTACTTATGGATTTTTTCTATAACATATAAAAATTTCAGAATTTTTGGAGTTGATTTAGGATTTTTACTGAATTGGTGAATGAAACTGTGTGTGGCAATATTCCGAAATTATAAAGATTGTAATGCATGGACTGTACCGAAATGTATGATGTTCTTTTGAGGTGGTGTCCTTCATGAAACGTTTTTCTCTAGATCTTCTATATAACATGTTGAATTTGTAGAATTTATTAAGGCTATTTACTAATTTTTCAAGAATTATGACCAAAGGAATGCAATCTGTTTTTATCTGAAATTTTGCTGTATTTTCAAAAATAAATGAAATTGCTCCATGTGATATAATGTCTTGAGTGGTTGATTATGCTATATATGTGGTGACATATGGCATGTTATATGACATCAAAAGCTGGTTGAGATCTTTGATATTGTTGCATCAAATGCCATGTTGAAATTGAGATATATGTGTGAATATAAATTATGATAATGATGATACCGTCGGAGGTGTGAGCCAACGATGCCCGGGAGTGATGGGATGCTCGGAGTGTGTGTGTTGGATGCCTCGGGAGTGTTGGGATGCCCGGAGGTGTGTGCCGAAAGCCCTGGAGGTGTGTGCCGGGGGGATACCTCGTGATGCCAGTTGGGGTACGAGATGCCCGGAGGTGTGTGCCGGAGGCTCCTCGCGATGCCAGGTTGGGTGTGAGCGATAAATGAGGGATGCAAACACTGATCCCTGGGAAGAAAGATGAAAATGAGATCCTCTTATGAAAGTGAAAATTTAAAATTGAATCAAGTGCATGGTGGAATATGCATGGCTGCTTGATGACATATGTACAAGTGCATGGTGGTATATGCACATTGCATGGTGGAATATGCACGGCTGTTGATGATATAAGTACAAGTGCATGGTGGCTTATGCATGTTGTATGGTGATATATGCATGGCTATGAGGTGAGGTATGCTCGAATGCATGAATGATATGTGTTTTATTCATGATACCTTGATTGCTCTGTTTGACGCATTGTGTAGTTTGGTTGGTTTTTACTGCTGAGTGGTTGTACTCACCTCTTTGGGAATTAACATTTCAGATTAGAAAGATGCCTTTGTCATTAGTTGTGCGTGGTACATTCTATGGCATACTTACTAACGTTGATGTGGAGTGCACAAAGCATTCCTGTATTAGTGTACCTGGTCTGGTGTTTGTCTGAGTTCGTGTCTTGGTGATGTACGATGTGGGTTTTGCTGATGGCCTTATTATCCAAGAGTTTTTGTCTGTTCACGTTCAATGTGATGGGGTGATGCTAGGGATGCTGCCGCTGCCTCCGCCCAATGCACCGGGTTGGGTGTGATGGCACTTATGACTGGTAGGAGTTGACACTTTTTGTGATAGCCGAAGCTTGTTGATGGAGGGGTGTACATGTCTGATGTAGGGTCAAGTTTTCTTTTGAGTTATAGCCAAGTATAGTTAAAAATCTTGGCCTTTTGCTGTACCGACTAGAGATGTCCATCGTGAAAATGTAAATAAAAGTGACTCGATTTTATCTTTTCATTTGGTGCGTAGTTGGTGTGCATTGCATTATTGTTATTGGAGTAAGGGATGGTTAGACTTGTTGATGAGCTGCGATGGGACCTTTACAAAAAAAAGGGGGGGGGGGGAGAAGAATTCTATTGATCAACCCCTATGAACTATAATTCCACTTAAATTAAAAAGTTATTAGACTGGTATGTAATAGGATAAGTGATAAGTACCTGTGGCGACCCTAATGGATTGGGGAGTGTGCCGAGGGGGTGCCACAAGTCCATAGATAATAAAAAATAAATAGGCATGTTGACTTTATTATTATCCAATTGAATGCCTTTTGCTTCTACAAAAAGTATAACGAAACAGTAGTATGACAATGTTAGATTGTTGACACCTAAATTTTGATGACTAAATCATTGATTTATTGCATAAAAACTAGGGATAACGATTGATTTTTTTTTTTTTTTTTTTTTTTTTTTAGGCGCATCTTGTTCGATAAGGAATAACGATTTGATATATTTAGTAAATCTTTTATATATTCATATGATATATCGAGAGGTATATTTCACAAAATTGGAAGGTTTTGATGGAATATTTTAGATGGGTTTGGCGTTAATCTTTGGGTAATATGCATTTTCGACATAATAAAAGAAACATAAGATCTTTCAATTGTCGATGGGCGTGAACAAAGGAAAGAAAATGAAATAAAATCATGAAGATTATGCCTTGGCCGCGTGAGATGCAATCGAAAAGAAGAAGGAAATTTTGCTTCTTCCATATAGGGGCTCAATTTCGTTGCATATAAAAGGGGGTTAGCCCGCATGAATGAGTGGGGGGGACAAAAAAATTCAAGAGAAAATTCGTGAGAAAAAAAGTCTTTTCCTTCGTTCTTTGGGAGAGAGCAACACAAAAGGAAAAAGCTTTAGAAAGGGAAAAAGAAAAAGTTAGCAGACCTTTTGCCAAAAAAAAAAAAAAGAAGAAAGAAAAGAAAGGAGTAGAGAGAAGACGTGCAGCAGGGAGAAGTGGTGTGCAGCAGAGGAAAAAGGAAAAAGAAGAAAACAAAAGCAACACTATTCATCTTCTTCTTCAGCTGTTCCGCCCTCCTTCTACCACAACCCAACCACGACGCCGCACCTGCTGTCTGTTTGCGCCGCCGCATTCGGTCGCCAGCCACCGTCATGACTCGCTTGCTCGCGATTCCGTCTCCCTTGTTGCAGGCCGCCATCTCTGCTTGTCGACTGAGCATCAACGCCTTTGCTTCACCACACCACAACGACCAGCGAGCTCAATACCCGCCGCTCGCACCAACCCGCAACGACCGATGCTTTGCCTCATCGGCCGTGGTCTGTTCGTCCCCCTCGCGAAGCCGCCGCTGCCTTGCTGCAACCCGAGCGCTAGCACCCACTACTTGAATTTCTGCTCCGCCTTTAACTTTGTTTTGTCGCGTCTCCATGAGCGCTCTTTCCTTATGCCTTCGTCTCTACTTAACGTCCCTACTCGTCGCCTCGACACCACTCGGAGTTGAAGCCCGCCATGACCTACAGCCTAGCCTGTTGCTGATGTCTGTGGGTCCACTCGCCGCATTTGCTCAGTCGTGCAGCAGCCCACCCCCTGCTGCCCGATGCTGGTCACCCCCGTGCGAACACCACTGTGACTTCGCTGCTGTAGCACCTTCGAGTAGCTCTTGCAGCAGCTTGCCACCACCACTGCCTCTGCTCCACCTGTGACTTGTAGCAGCTTGCTTTTGCCACTGGACCCCGTACCATCTAAACACCGCCGCCGCTCCTCCGTGCCCCATTGCAGCCTCCGCAACTTCAGCTACCCCCGCCGACGCTGCTGTCTCCCTATCTTAGGTATTTTATTTTTATTTTTATATTTTTATATTTTCTTTATTTTCTCTTAAAAAAATCAAGTTTTGTTGTTATTGTTTAAGTTGGAACATTGGGTCAATTTGTGACTTAGGTTCAAACATTTAATATTGGGTCAATGTTCTTTTGCATGTTAAATGTTTGAACTTAAGTCACAAATTGGTATGGGTTTGGGAGAGCCCGAGTTAAGTTTAGACTTAGTAGTCTATTAGCCTAATCTTAGGTGGTACACTCGAAATTTAGGTCGAGACATAGATGAGGTCCATCGAATTGAGAAACAGAAGTGCCTCTTTTTCTTTTTGAAAGTAGAAGATTTTTTCCCCAAGATTAAAGCTTTCTTTTGCTTTTGGATGTTGAAAACTCCCACCAATAGTGTGCAAATCACTCGAAACAAAGTTGGTCCTAATATAGGTCAACAGCTTTTATATTGTGGATTTATATCATGATTTGCATTAATTTGACATTTTAGTGGATCTCACATTATTGCACCAATTAAGTCGTGTGGGAGGTGTTGATTGGGAGAAGAGATGGGAGAATTTCACGTGAATCGAAGTGCTTTCCAACATCCTTTCCCCATTCTTCAACTTACACATCTATCAAGCAATCCTTTGCCAACAAGAGCCTCACTCTTCACGACCTTGTTGTCTTGTCAGGTAAATTAAAGACAAAAGAATTCACATTTTATATGGTCAATATTAGCCATGTGCTCTGGGGTAGGTCCTTGATGGGTTTTATATTTGATGTGCTAATTTAAGCCCGTCCACCCATGTTGGGCCAAAATCCAGCCCGTAAGTAAAGGGCCCACAAAAGAGTGCAGTTACTATAATATAAAAAAATAAAAGTAAAAAGGGGGATATCAGAACAAATTGCGTTTTCAAAAAGAGATATACATTTCTTTTTTTTTTCCTCTTTGAAACAATAGTACACACTCTCTTGATGAACAAACTCCAGGACTTCAAAGAATTCCTCAAAACTATGACGATACTTAATATGTGGCAATCAAGGTATGTCCGACTCCGTGATATGCCTTCGATCGGTGTTACATGTTTTCTTGGGCATGTTTTCCGTGTTCGTTTTTGGTACTCGATCGTTTGAGTATCAAATCGATTTTTAGGAATTTGTTTCCCAACATTGGTATCAGAGTTGACTCCCGACCACGTGTGGGGCCACAGCGAGGACATTACGCTCCTAAGGGGTGGAGAGTGTGACAGCCCAAGCGGCAGTACATGGGGAGAAGGGATGGTGGTGCGTCCGTGCCTTAGTCCTCAGATATGCACAGGAAAGGGTGCCTCAGTCCTTGGATGTGCGTAGGGAGGGGGGCATGTCTCTTGCCCCACATCGCCTAGGAAGGGAGTTCTCGGATGCCTTATAAGGCAATAGGTACTCTAATTGTACATATGCTTTTTCTTGGGGTAGTATGGGCTGCCCTGAGAAGAACAAAATCGTGAGGACTTAGTGTCCAAAGTGGACAATATGTGTACAATGGAGACCCACGGTGTTACAAGTGGTATCACACGTGCTTCGTGATGTCAGCCAACGGTTGCTCGTGCACGCGCAGGGCAAGTGCCGGTGACGTCATGATGATGTCACCTAGTTGGGTTGGTTGGTTTGACCCGACCTGACCATTTTGACTCGACCCGTCTTTGTTGACCATTGACCGTTGACTCATAAAAAAATGTAGAATGTGTTTCTTTTTTGATTAAGTCCCCATGGATTATAAGTAATCCCTTATTGTTCTGCATTTGTTGTAGGAACAATGCTTTCTCTTCATAAGCGCACACCTATTCGTGCACAGTCAAAAATTCAAAAGACGAGGCTTTCAAGGATGATAGCTAAGTTGATGGGAAAGTGGAGATTTAATTGAACATGATCTTGAGGTCAATAAAAAGATACAAGAAGTCATTTGGAAGGGTTATCCCATGTCAGCTTTTGATATGGTGTGATTCTTCATGAACACTCTTCCATCTGAATGGCAAGGAGTGTTGAATCGCTTATGGGAAGTCAACATAGTTCCTAATTATAAGAAGCCAATAGTGGCTTTTTTGAATGAATATTGTTGGATTGAAGCCACAAAGACTTTGACCTAAGGAATGAGTTCAATTTGGCTGGGGATGGATGTGCGAAGGAGAAATCCTAAGGGATTTCTGTTTGTTTTTCCATAGTTGCCAAATGTGCTTAATGAATTTATAAAGGAAATTTCCAAGAAATTAAAATGATCTTTCCTTGTTCATAGTTTGACTTGGTGTTAACTGTTTCTAATGGTGTTTATTTGGTATGTTTTATGGATATCTTATGTAGATTATTTCTACCATGTTGATGTCGTTGTAGCAACTGATGTATTGGTTACATTATGTGGAAATATTTTTATTCTATCGTTAATGGATATCCAATGTCAATTGCTTCTGTTATTATTAATTGTTGTGGGTAGTTCATAAAAGTTTCTGTAGCTTCAAAGAACTTATTTTGCATAGAAGATTATATTAATGATAATTTCAAGTTAGGATTTTTGGATGATGATTGGAAATATAGTAATCTTTTGAATCTAAAACTTTATTTGAAATTATTCATTTATATGATGAGTTTATATAAAATGGATGCATAAATAATATGCATTAATAATTCGTGCATAAGTATCTGATATGTTCAGATCCAATGACTTCAGTAACTAAGAGTATAGTAGTTGAATTAAACAAAAGTGAGAAACTGAATGGCGATAATTATGAAATATGGCATATGAAATTCCAATATGTGCTAGAAGAGCAAGATGTACTAGAAGCTCTTAACCTGATTATGGAAGAAGTTGAAGATGGGAACACTGCACAACATAAAAAAGATAAGGGTGCATTTGCTGCATATAAGAGAAAGAACTCCCTTGCTTGCATTACATTGCTGAATAGCATGGAGAATGATGTCATGCAAGAGTTCAGGTATTTTGAGAATGTCAAGAAAATGTGGGAAGCATTGGTAGCAAGATTTGATCATACATTGGTGATCAAACTGAGACAACTCACTATAAGGTTTGACTCTTACAAGAAGCCTCATGGTCAAATCGTGAAACAACACCTGAGAAAGATGTCAAATATGATTAATGAGTTAAAGGATGTTGGCCATGTTTTGACTGATGAGTAGCAAGTGCAAGTAGTGATTCGTTCCTTGTCTCAAAGTTGGGAGCATATGAAGGTGCACCTGAAACATAACGAGAACATTAAAACCTTTGATGATGCAGTGTGCCATCTTCAGCTAGAAGAGACCGTTTGCTGGCAGCTGAAATGGATAAAGTAAAGCCAAGGAGGAAGAAGAAGTGCTTGGCTGAAGGGAGGGACTCAAAATGCCTCCAAAGTCTTTGAAAAATATCCAATTCACTCATTGCTTGGCCCCCACTTGTGGCTGCCTCAATCCTTAGCCATTTCTTCCACAAATCTTCCTCAACAAGCCATGGAAGCAGCTGAAATGTTGCACACCCCTTGGACCTACGAATTTTGAACATTTCCCCCTCCAATTTCATCCAATTCTAACTCAATTGGACTCAAATTGGTGCCCATAAATTCAGCCAAGGTGTCCACATCCATCCCATGATTTTTCCTCATCAATTGAACCAACCTGACGGCCAAAAGTGCGCTAAAAAATGGTCCTCTAATTTTCCCGGTCCAAAAACACCCAACTTTGAATTTTCGCCGAAAACTCGGGTTTGCAGAAAAATCTTCAGAGGATGAGTCGACATTCCTAAAATAGATCGTGACATGACAGAACTTTCAATTTCTGAAATTGGGTTCAATTTCGTGGTTAATTTCAATCGGACACGATTTTAGCGTGATCTAACATACTAGGTAGCTTTTAGGAATTTTTAGCACATTTAACCCATGGTCGATTATTTTCAAGCCACATTGTACATCTTTGACATATTGACAACTCTCGGTTATTGTGAAAATCTCGAGATTTCAAATACGAGCATAGGGTACAGAAATGATAGAAAAATCAGTTTAGTGTCGTTCGACGAGAATTTTGTAATTATGTGGAATCACCCGCACTTTAATCACATATTTCTGTCGAAACGATTTATCTTCAATCTCTCGATCGATTTTGACAATGCCGTATTGAATCTTGCAGATTAGATGGTCGAGAAAGTTGATTTCTAGTCGAATTCTCGAGTCTATTGCGTTATAATCCCTTAACGGCTTCATTTGATAGATTAGTTATCTCGCGAGTGATTAGCTTAAAGAAAAGAACTATTGGCGCATCGATGAAAAGCCCAACTCGTTCAATCAAAAATGTAATTGAAAATTAGGCTGTCATAACTCTTCATTCTTATAAAAATTTCGTTCTCGAAATTTAAACCATTACAAATCTTTAAACAAAAAGGTGGGAGTATTGTCGTCTCATCGAGTCTTCACTTTCCCAGGTTGCTTTTTCTATGCCATGGTGTTACTAGACCATTTTGATTAACGAGATCATCTTGGTGTGCAGAATCTGTTCCTTGCAATCTACTATTTGAACGGGTCTCTCCACGTATAACACTCTGTTATCCATGTCTAATTCTTCAAAATTCAGCACATAGGTCGGGTCAGGCTCCTATTTTCTCAACATCGACACATGGAAGACATTATGCACTTGCACCGGTCTCAATGGCAATGCAAGAGAATACGCTAAAGTTCCTATTCTTTCCAGAATTTCAAAGGGACCTATGTACCTTGGACTCAGCTTCCCTTTTTTTTTGCCAAAACATGAAGTACCCCTCATTGGTGACACCTTCAGAAAGATGTGCTCACTAACTTGCAATTCCAAAGGTCTTCGACACTTATCTGCATAACTTTTCTGGCGGCTCTAAGTTGTCTTTAATCTATCCCTAATAACTGCAATTGCATCCATTGACTGCTGAACCAACTCTAGGCCTGTGATCTTCCGTTTTTTGACTTCATCCTAACACACTGGTGTTCTGCACGCTCTGCCATACAACGCTTCAAACAATGCCATCTGAATACTCTGCTGGTAGCTATTGTTGTAGGCGAACTCAACGAGATGAAGCTGTTCCTCTCAGTTTCCTTTGAAATCTAGCACACACACTCTTAACATGTCCTCGAGAGTTTGAATTGTCCTCTCAGATTGGCCATCTGTTTGCGGATGGTAGGCTGTATTGTACTGCAGCTTTGTTCCCAAGGCAGTTTGCAAACTTTTCCTAAAGGCTGCTGTGAACTTCGGGTCTCTATCATATGTAATCATCACTGGTACACTATAAAGACGAACATTATGATGCACGTACTATTCTGTATATTTGTCCAAGGCAAAATCTTTTCGTACGACGATAAAGTGAGCCGACTTTGTCAGTCTGACGATCACAACCCAAATGGAATTATTACCCCTCTGACTCTTTGGTAAGCCCATCATAAAGTCCATCGTGATGTGTTCCCAAAACCACTCAAGAATCTCGAGAGGTTGCAGACGTCCTCTCGGCTTACAATGCTATGCCTTCACTTGTTGACACGTTCGACATTTGGCGACATGCTTGGTGATATCTGCCTTCATATTGGTCCACCAATAGTGTTGACGTAAATTCTGATATATTTTTGTACTGCCTGGATGAATGCTATAACTGTTACGATGAGCTTCTGACAAGATCTCCTCCTGAAGCTCTGCATCGTCAGGCACACAGAATCATCCACGAATCCTCAGCATTCTGTCTTCAGAAATCTGAAAGTCAGCCTTTCTCTTTTTGGTATCCTCTTGAAGGATCTTCTAAATATCTAGGTTTGTCAACTGAAGCGTTTTAATTTTGATCTGCACTTCCGACTTAATTTTTAGGGTGACCATAAGATTTGGAAGGTGGCCTACCTCAAATTTGAAAACTGAATCTCGAGCTCCTTCGAGTAAGGCTTACTCCTTAATCACCATTTGTGCTATCGAAGACTTCTAACTTAATGCATCTACGACCTTATTAGCCTTTCCAAGGTGATACAAGATGTCACAATCATAAACCGTAAGAAGTTCCATCCAACAACGTTGTCTTATATTCAACTCCTTCTGAGAGAATAAGTACTTGAGACTTTGATGATTTGTAAAGATTTGGAACCTTTCTCCACACAAGTAGTGTCTCCAAATCTTCAAAGCGAAAATAATCGCTACGAGTTCTAAGTCATGTGTTGGGTAGTTTAGCTCATGAGGTCTCAACGGATGGGATGCATATGCAACTACTTTGCCATGCTGCATTAACACGCAATCTAGTCCTCTAAACGACACATCACTGTAGATCTCGTATCCTCTAGGTCCAGATGGGATTGTCAACACGGGTACGGTAGTTAGCCTATGCTTAAGCTCTTAGAAACTATGCTTGCACTTATTTGTCCACACAAATTTCTCTTCTTCAATAGTCGAGTCAACGGTGAGGCTAAAGCTGAAAATCCTTTCACAAACCTTCTGTAGTAACCTACTAAACCAAGAAAGCTTCTTATCTCTATCACCGTCGTCAGTCTTGGCCAGTTGATAATTGTTTCAATCTTGGTCGGGTCCATGGAGATTCTTTCAGTTGAAATCACGTGACCTAGGAAAGCAACACGAGTCAACCAAAACTTGCACTTGCTGAACTTAGCATACAACCCGTGATTCCGCAAAGTCTGAAGTACCGTCCTCAATTGTTTTTCGTGCTCCTCTGGACTTCTCGAGTACACTAGGATGTTGTCAATGAAAACAATCACGAACTGATCTAAATACTTAGTTCGTCAGATTCATGATAGCAGCTAGGGCATTTGTCAAACCAAATGGCATTACAGTAAACTCATAATGGCCGTCTCGCGTACGAAACGTTGACTTTGGTATGTCCTCCTTTCTGATCCTCAGTTGATGATATCCTGTCCTCAGGTCTATCTTAGAAAATATCGACGCTCATTGCAATTAGTCAAACAAGTCGTCAATCCTTTGCAGCGGGTACTTGTTCTTGATCGTCACTTGATTGAGTTGTTGATAGTCAATTCACAGGCACAACGAACCATCTTTCTTCTTCTCGAATAGAATTGGTGCCCCCAAGGTGATGCATTGAGACATATGAATCCCTTATCCAACAATTCCTGCACTGAACCTTAAGTTCTTTCAACTCTGACAACACCATGTGGTAAAGAGCCTTAGAGATTGGCTCCGTCCCGAGGGCTAACTCAATCATGAACTCCATCTCCCTTTCTAGAGGCCAGCTTGGCAATTCCTTCGGAAACACATTTGGAAACTCCTAAACCACTGCGATATCTTCGATCTTCAGCTCCTTAACTGTCATATCCATGATAGTCGCCAAGTAACCTTGACAACCCCCGTCTAACAAACGGGTTGCTTCAAGTGACGAGATTAAGGTAATCGAGGGTCCTCATTGACTCCTAATAAACTCGAAACTTTCATCTACTAACAGGTTAAACTGAATTGCTTTATGATAGCAGTCCATCTTAATTCTTTGCTTGGTGAGCTAGTCCATGCTAATTATTACATCAAAATCATAAATGGTTAGGACTATCAAATCTATTCTCCCCTCTTGCTCACTAATTGTTAACTTGCACCCAGGACAGCTTACCGTAGACAACACTTTATTCTTTAACGGTATAGATATACTAACCATTGACTCCAACATTTCAGGACTCAATCCTACCAACTTAACATACTGCTCAGCTATAAACGTATGAGTTATGCTAAAGCATAAGCAGCTTGGTCATTCAACGAGACCGTACCTGTGATCATATTAGGCGAGTCCTCAGCCTATCGTCTGGTGACGGCGTACACCCTTCCCTGAGCTGGAGGTCTGTTCAGTCCACCATGTTATGCGTTCTGTGGTGCGAAGTCCTTATTCTATCCCATCGGCGGCAGTGGTGGCAACTGTTGCGGTCCTATTGGTTTGCGAGGACAATCTCTAACTTGGTGGCCTTACTGGCCACACCCATAGCAAGCTCCCATCCTAGAATGGCACGGGGTTGATCCATGTCGCCTTCCATAGAAGCGACACACACCCATCTGGCTTAGCACATGCTTGCCTACCCCACCCTTCCTATTAGGTGGAATAAGATACCTTCCTCCGGTCATGGGCTTCTTCCCAAACCACTTTCCATCTCTACTTGAATCGAATCTTGACCCAGATGCGGTAGCAGCTATCTCATTAGGTTCCTCTTTATTAGTTGCACTCGTTCATATAAATTGTTGTAGTCCTTCAGGTTGAGCAGTACTAAGGGATTCTTCAACTCCGGTCAGAGGCCATTCCTAAACCTCCAAGCTTTGTCTTCAAGATCTTCCCCCAGTCTGGGAGCGTACTGCGACAGCTCCACAAATTTAGCCTCATACTAATCCACAGTCAACATCCCTTAATGGAGGTGCTGGAATTCCTCTATCTTCTGCTCTCGAGCATTGTCAGAAAATTATTTTCTGTTAAAGGCTCCAAGGAAGGCGTTCCACACCGAAACTTTGCCTTTTGGGGGTCACTCTCCCTCTAGTGGCTTTCCACCAAGTACTTGCGTTACCTTGAAGCTGATATACTGCAAGGACAACCTTCTCTTCTTCAGTGCACATTAGTGGTGCAAAGTGTGACGTCCCAGGGCATCACGTACTAAGCGCAAGTTGAATTATAATTATAATAATTATTATTATCTTCCTAACTAGTAATCTCCTTTAGATAACCCATAGCATTTACCATTGAAGGTTAGCATGTATAACATAGATTATTTTAAAATTTCAAGTTTCTATTATAAGGTTATCCTACAATGCACATAGACAAGATCATAAAAGGCTTCCTTTCATTTTATCATCATCGGGGCATACAAAATTATCGACCTAGACTCATTCCATGTTCTTCACCTATATATTTACATCATATACAAAACAAAAGGAAGGCGCAACAAAAGCCAGGGATATGGGTGAGGGTATCTACTCCACGAGTTCCCACACTAGCCTGCATCTAACAAAAAAACAAAAGTTAGTCAGCCTCTACACGATCCAAGGCGTCTAGGTGCCGTCCATCCCCGCTCTAGGTCCTCTTGCTCCAAAGGGTAAATGTTCGAACATCTCCCCATCATGGTTGAGAAACCATGCAACAAACGTCATCGGTAATAACTCAGCTCTACTGTCATCCAGCCATAAGGTCGCCTCATACTTGGAGAAAACCATGTCAATGTCTGGATCATACACGTCATGAAGAGAAACATCAAGACGCACTACTGCCCCGTATCGAGCTACTGGCGGTACATCCATGCTATCAATCTGAAAATGTAAGGTATGAACAAACAACCTTGCCCAGGAAAGAATGATAAAACTCTAACTTAAACAATCCACAGCCATCAATATTGCAAGACAATCATCAAACAATTTAGGATGCTAAAGGAAGTAAACCTCAAGCATACATAATTGGATAATAACACACTATGTACATAATCGCCTTATGAGAATCCATTTCTATGCTTACCTTTCTCAAACTCAATCTCATATCAAGATGTAATGCAACAATAATAAATGAACTCACTCGCCAAATAGAATTATATTTAGTGTGCATAAAATCTACCCGTGAATCAGTCACAACCGGGACTCTATCAGCCTGATCGAGTCACTTCCGGAAAGTACGTTATCCGGACTTCCACAATACCTCTAATTGTGGGCATCTCACTCCGAGGCATCCCGGTATCACACAATCGAGGTCCTCCTTGATCTGACACAAGGGCATCTCACTCCGAGGCATCTCAGTATCACACAACCAAGGCATCCTTGATCCATCCACAGAGTAGCCTCATACTTTGAAAAGTTCATCTCAACATCATGATCAAACACATCATGAAAAGAAACCTCGATACGTGCTATCACCCCGTAACAAGCAATCGGATACATGTCCATACTAACAATATAAAAAAATAAGGAATGAGCAATGCCCAAAAAAGAAATAATAAGACTCTAACCTAGACAATCCATAGCCATCAAAGAAGACAAGAGAAACATGACCAAACAGCTTAAGATACTAAGATAGAATTATCACAAGGATGGTTAATTGAATACTGGGACATCACAGAGATGATCACACCTTATTACAATGTCAAATGCATATGTATGCCTCTTGCTCTAAATTTTATGCCAAGATGTAATGCAACTACAATGAATGAACTCACTTGCCAAGTGGAATTTATGATTTAGTGTGAATATCAAATCCACCTTCAATTAGTTTACCCACCAGAACACAATCGGCACGATCGAGTCACTTCTGGAATCCCACATCCGGACTTCCACAATATTTCTATCATGGGCTTCTCACTCCAAAGCATCCCAATATCACACAACCAGGGCATCCCAAGATCACTCAGCATGGGCCATCTCACTTTGAGGCATCTCAGTATCCCACAATCGAGGCATCCTTGATCACCTACAAGGGCATCTTACTCCAAGGCATCCTAGCGTCATGTTCAACCGAGGCATCCAAGATCACACAGCATGGGCATCCCACTCCCTGGGGCATCACCGGCATCTTAGTACCGATGGAAATCTCTTACTCATTCAGGCACACATTTCACACATCACGCCTTTGATTAATGTCATCACAGCATGCACAAGACCTCAAGAGCACACATAATCAAATCACAATACATAACTCTCGTGTGCCAATCATCACACAAGTCCTGATTATAAAGTAAAATTCTTTTGGCACGTGCCATACCATGCCTAATAGTTTTGCCCCATAATCAAGCACAACGCATCGCGTTCATTGCATGCACATGTCATTCTTGGTGACAATACAATGACTTCATTTCAAATGATAGAAGAGGCATGATCATACTTGAAATAACCACTATAATGAGATCATTAGACTCCATATATGTCATGAAGGTCGAGTACAAAAGACATAACAACTAATGCACATTCTCGGATCAAGGCAATATATAAGCAATTGTGGGTAGTTTCAAACATAGACACAGAAAGTACATCTATTCTTATCAGAATGTTATAAAATTTTAGTATGTTATAGAAAATACATAGATTAACATTTTTCGTGCAGAAACCTAAGTCTATATCTCAATGTATAAAGATCAGTAATTTGCTGTCTTCTATCCTAAAATTCTGCAGCAACTTTCCAGATTGAGTACCTACAGAAGAAGGATCATTTCACTACCCAAACCTTGTCCGTTTATTCTACAATTTTGATATGTTATTCCTAAGGATTTTTCCTACAACTTTCATACAGGGCTTGAGGTCCAAATATTTCTATAAAATTACAGAAAATTCATAGAATCATCGAAGGTCTTGCTGTCTTCTACAATATAGTTTACTGTTTCAAAGAGAAGTACTCCCGCCTACATGTTTTCACATCCATTTTGCTATAACTAGAAGCCGAACCTAATTTAATTGATGTTCTCTCCAGTAAATTTTTTTTTTCCTTATCTACATCATTAAAATTCAAGGCGACACAAAATAAAAGGTTTTTCCATCTCTATTGCTCTAGAATAGAAAGTCTCGCACCATTTTCTTCATCTTTAGCTCAACTCAACTGTTAGTTTTTCTACAAATCCCTCTTGTAGTATCTCAACACTCATCCACAACATCTAAGGTAACCACAGTAGGTCTTTACTTACATAGAACCTTCCTCAGCTCAATTCAAAGCAAATACTCGCACCTTGACTCATCTACCGCAACATGCATCACTTTTCCTCACTCAGCAGTCACCTCTCCACCTTGCTTGACTAACACAGCTTATTCACTCTCTATCAAAACATGCAAGGCTCTAACATAACATGCAAGGACTCATAACTTCAACCTAGAGTTCATCTAGCTCAATCCAACATAAAACATTAACATTACACCTAATCCTCCACCATTCGGCTAGTTCCGCAAGTTCCCTCGACAAAAATCAGCGGATAACTTCTAGTTTAGAGACTTATCTTTTCCTTACCTTTGCCTAGCTTGTTGATGACTCAAGGTCCTCAGAGAATCAGCACCGAATCTCGTGCAAGAAGAAGAAGAATTGCTGGAGTTGCTACTGGTTTTCTTCTGCTCGACTGAGAGAGAGAGAGAGGAAGAAGAAGAGAGGTTTTCGGTTGCTTTGGAGAGAGAGAAGAAAGACTTGAGTTATGAGGGAGATAGAGCTATAGGCTAATCCCTAGGGTAGCTTAATCATTAGCAAATCTAATGATGGTGTCTTTTCCTTCAGCTGTTTCGGTTTTGGGGAAGAAAAATCGTGGGAGAAGAGAGAGAAGGGAGAAGAGAGGAGGGGGTTGTGGCCTTCATGCACGACTTCTTCCAACATCTGTTGTTCGATATCGACTAGTCTCTAACTTGTGTCATTAGTTGGTTTATTAGTTTCTAATGCTTTTCACTCAATTCCATTTCTCTTGTAATTATGCAAATTTATGAAATCATATGACATATTAGCAACTCGATGTTAATCTACGAAGGATTTATCAGAAGAAATGCTAAAGTTAGAAATCAACATTAGCATTACAATCACTAATTAAATCATCATAACCATAATCTATAAACTGAATTGGAAACGAAAACACTCGAGCCTAAATACTGTGCTCTCTAGCCCAGCGGGCTTATCCTACGACAATCACGGCCCACTAAACTTAATTTACTATTCTATCAAATATGATTCTTGACCCGCTCTAAGCCAAGCCCAAGTCCAGATCTTCCATTTGGTTAATCGAGTCCATCTCGATAACTCATGTGGCCTGCTTACTTCTTAAGCCCACACCTTCCTCACAGTCCATCGAGTTTGCTTTCTAGCCCGATTTAAAATAATTCAATTGTTAAACAATCTGCTTATACTAATAGGGTCAGCAAATTTTTAGGACGTTACAACTCTCCCCTACTTAGAAAAATTTCGTCCTCGAAATTTGGAATCTTACTTCACTCATTTGAAGAGTTGAGGATACTTATGTATGGTTTCTTCCTCGCTTTCCTAGGTTGCTTCCTCTGAATCATGGTATCGCCATAAAACTTTAACCAAAGGTATAATCATGTTCCTTAACACTTCTTCTCTTCGATCCAAAATTTGTACAGGCTCTTCCACATTTCTTATTCTTTCATCTATTTCAAGTACCTCAAAGTCTAGCACATGAGTTGGATCCAGCTCATATTTTCTTAACATAGACACATGAAAAACATCATGTATACTGGATAGCTTCGGTGGTAAGGTTATTCGATATTCCAACTCCCTAATCCTTTCTAGTACTTCCAAAGGTCCTATATATTGTATTGAGTTGTTCTTGTATTGTCACATTCTTCATAGGTGACACCTTTAGAAACACATGATCACCTACATAGAATTCCAAATGCCTATGGCATTTGTCCGCATAGCTCTTTTGCTGACTTTGAGCTGTCCTGAGTTGTTCTTGTATTGTCTTTACATCTTCTAAAGTAACTTGAACTAATTTTGGTCCTATCAAATTTTGTTCTCCAACTTCATTCCAGTAAATAGGAGTTCTACAATTCCTACCATATAAAGCTTCAAATGGTGCCATACCAATGCTTTGTTGGAAGCTATTGTTTTAAGCAAATTCCACTAGATGTAATTTCTCATCCCAATTTCCTTTGAAATCGATGACGCGGGCTCGTGGCATGTCTTCCAATGTTTGTATAGTCCTCTCTAATTGTCCGTTTGTTTGTGGATGGAAGGTAGTACTATATTGGAGCTTGGTCCCTAAGGCAACTTGAAGACTCTTCCAAAAATTTGACGTGAATCGCGAGTCTCGATCTGATGTTATGGGTACAGGGACACCATGTAGCTGTACTATTTGCTTGACATATAACGTGGCATACTTCTCTAGTGAATAGTCTATCCTTACAGCTAAAAAGTGTGCTAATTTCATTAACCGGTCTACTATTACCCAGATTGAGTCATGCCCACTTGAAGTCCTTGGTAACCCTTGTACAAAGTCCATGGTTACTTGTTCCCCTTTCCATTCTATAATCTCTGATATCTTTAACAATCCTACAGGTTTTTGATGTTCAGCTTTCACTCGTTGACATGTCAAGCATCTTGCAATGTATTTAGCAATATCAGTCTTCATCCCATTCCACCAAAAATATTGACGAAGATTTTTATACATCTTTGTACTTCCTAGGTGGATGCTATAACTACTTCGATGAGCTTTTGTTAGAATTTCCCTCTTTATCTCATTATTATTAGGCACACAAAAATGTCCATGGAATTTAACTATTCCATCATCCGAGACTTGAAAATCCGGCTTCTTTCCTTTCAAAGCTTCATCTCGAATTTTCAATATTTCAGGGTCTGATTGTTGTATAGTCTTAATTCGCTGTATAACTTCAGGTTCAACTCTAAGAGTAGCTATTATACCAATAGACTCACTCACCTCCACTTTGAATTTAGAATTTGAAACTGCTTCCAGCAAGTTCCATTCCTTAACCATCATAATGGCTATTCTCATCACCGAATTCCGACTAAATGGATCCGCCACTTTGTTGGCCTTTCCCAGGTGATACAGAATTTCACAGTCATAGTCCTTAAGTAATTTCACCCATCTCCTTTCTCTCATATTCAATTCCGTTTGGGAGAATATGTACTTTAAACTCTTATGGTCTGTATAAATCTCAAACCTTTCTCCCTAAAGATAATGCCTCAAAATCTTTAAAGCAAAAATAATGGCAGTCAGTTCTAATTCATGAGTAGGGTAATTCAATTCATATGATTTCAGTTGTCTCGATGCATATGCAATAACTTTCCCGTGTTGCATAAGAACACAACCCAATCCCTTATGGGATGCATCGCTATACACTACAAAACCTCCAGATCCTAAGGGTATTGTCAACACTGGCGCCATCATCAACCTCTTTTTGAGTTCTTGGAAACTTTGTTCACATTCCTCTAACCAATTGAAATTTGAATTCTTCCGAGTCAATTGCATTAACGGTCCTACAATTAGAGAGAATCCTTCCACAAATCTTCGATAATATCCAACCAAACCTAAAAAACTTCGAACTTCTATCACCGTTGAAGGTCTAGGCTAGTTTATCATAGCCTCGACTTTAACTGGGTCTACCGATATCCCTTCACCGGTCACCACATGTCCTAGAAAAGTCACTCGATCCAACCAAAATTCGCATTTACTAAATTTGGCATAAAGCTGGTGTTCTCTAAGGGTCTGCAGTACAATCCTTAAGTGCTCTTCATGATCACCTCGTCCTTTTGAATATACCAAAATATCATCTATAAAGACTATCACAAACTGGTCTAGAAAAGGTTTAAATACTCTGTTCATAAGGTCCATAAAAGATGCTAGGGCATTTGTTAGTCCAAAAGGCATACTAAGAATTCATAATGTCCATATCTAGTTTGAAAAGTTGTTTTAGGAATATCCTCCTTCCTTACCCGTAATTGATGATATCTTGACCTTAGGTCAATTTTTGAGAAAACTGACGCTCCTTGTAACTGATCAAATAGATCATCAATCCTTGGTAACAGATACTTATTTTTAACTGTCACTTGATTCAATTGCCTATAATCAATACAAAGGCGTAGTGATCCATCTTTCGTTCTAACAAATAACACTAGTGCACCCCATGGGGATACATTTGGTCTAATGAATCCTTTGTCAAGTAGTTCTTGTAAATGCACCTTCAATTCTTTCAATTCTACCAACGCCATCCTATATGGGGCTTTGATATGGGTTCTGTACCAGGTGCCAATTCAATAGTAAACTCTACTTCTCGCTCTGGGGGTAGTCTTGACAATTCCTCGGGAAAGATATCAGAAAATTCTTGAACTATAGAAATATCTTCAAGTTGTACCTCTTTCTTGGCTTGCTCACTCGCACATGCTAAATATCCTTGGCAACCATTTCTAAGAAATCAATGGGCTTCTAGTGCAGTAATAAGAGGCACATAAGGGGTTGTCCTTCCCCCATAAAATTCAAAACTTGGTCTATCCGGTGGATCGAATCGAATCATTTTTCTATAACAATCCACATTGGCTCGTTGTCTATGTAACCAATCCATTCCCAGAATTACATCAAAGTCATACATAATTAATACCATCAAATCAGCTAACAAGTTTTGTCCACCTATAAGAATTCTACTATCCTTACACACCGAGGTAGATAAAACTATGTCCGTTAACGAAGTAGAAACACTAAGGGGCACTTCTAACAATTTAGGTTCAATTCTATTTAATCGCATGAACTAAGCAAATACAAAGGAATGAGTTGCTCCTGTATCGAATAAAGCATAAGCATTTTGATTAAATAGGGAAATGATACCCATAATGACTGTTTGAGACCCTACAGCCTCGTCCTGGATAACCGCATAAATTCTTCCTTGAACTGGTGGTCATTGGTTATTTCCTAATGGTAACGGCCTACCCAAAGTCTGTTGTGGTTGTGGCTGCTACATCCTTCTCTGAGGACATTCTCTAATGTAATGTCCTGACTGTCCGCAACCAAAACAAGCCTTTGTTCCTTGGCATGGTCCAAATCCATGTGACCTACCGCACTAGCGACACTCATTGTTTCCATATTGCGGCTATCCTATTGGTTGGTTATTCCATACCTTTCTAAAATTTCCAGTCTTATTCTTCTTATTTTGCACAAATGGTTGCTTTCCAATTTGATTAGGCCTTTGATCATAACGAAAATTAGATGGGACCCCTCGAGATTGTGGTCTTACTTGATATGCCAATGTCTGATCTGTTGACATCAAATCCCTTTCTACTAGTTGTGGCCATGCATACAACTCATCATAATCTCTCAAGTTTAAAGGTACCAACCGTCCTCTTATATCAAGCCTTAATTGTGGCACCCCGAAACACCTTAGGTCGCCATAGGCACCTATTGCTACGCCTACTAGTTACATCTCTTAGTAGAAGCGTCGTAGTTCATAAGCATTTTTTTTTTTTGAAAACGATCCCAGCACGACTTATTAGCGGAAGCATAATTTAATATCACCATCTCTCCCTCCAACAATCATGATACAATGCACACCGCTAATTACCATAGGAAAAGATAAAGCCAAGCCACTTTTATTTACATATTTTCATGATGGATTTTCTCGGGTCAATACAACAAAAGAAAGCCAAGATTTTCAGCTACATTTGGCCACATCCCAAAAAGATACTTTGACCCCTAAAGTGATCACGTGACATCCTCCATCTAATAGTGGCGGCTACTCCCAAAAAGAAACATCAGCTCTCTACCCCTCACGTGGCCATCACACCCATCCTGGTGCGTTGGGCAGTGGTGGCGACAACATCACCCTAAACACTCCACCTCGGCAGACATGAACTGACAGAAACTCCTGAATGACAGGGCCCTTAGCTAGGCCCACATCGTACATAACCAGCACTCGCACTCACACAAATGTCAGTCCAGGGACGAGGACGC
Source organism: Eucalyptus sideroxylon x Eucalyptus melliodora (assembly GCA_016097485.1). Classification (NCBI taxonomy): domain Eukaryota; kingdom Viridiplantae; phylum Streptophyta; class Magnoliopsida; order Myrtales; family Myrtaceae; genus Eucalyptus; species Eucalyptus sideroxylon x Eucalyptus melliodora. Next base: position 29,854,977 of record CM027826.1, read on the forward strand.
AGTCGATCTCCGTACACTCTACCTCTACATCCGATGGGAGGCCATAGAAGGTGCCCCGTGTGACGGTAGGAAGCAGCATCTTTCTAATATGAAATGTTGGTCCCCGAAGGAGTGAGTACAACCACTTAGCAGGTAAATGACCAATTAACCACTCAATGCATCACAATACAATCATAACAGTCATAACATAGTACATGCCAATCATGCATCCAAGCATAACTTACCTTGTAGCCATGCATATGTCATCATACATCCTCATATACTCATCACAATCATGTCACATAGATATCATCATGCCATAGGTGATCATCATCATGTCACACACATATCATCATGCCATAGGTGATCATCATCATATCATACACATATATCATCATGCCATCGGTGATAATCATTATGTCACACATCCATACGTATGTCATCATATCACATGTGCATGATTCAATTTCCACTTTTATCTTTCAATTTGATCACCACATCTCTCTTCTCGGGATTAGCAATTGCATCCCATACTTTACCACTCGCACCCCAATCTGGCATCGCGAGAAAAACCTCCGGCATACACCACCGGGCATCTGGCACCCCCACATTTCGGGCATCTCGCATCCCAACTGGCATCACAGGCATCCCCTCGGGCACAAACCTCCGAGGCTTCCGGCACCCAACTCTTCCAGGCATCTCGAAACTCCCGAGGAAATCCGGCCATGTATCTCAATACAATCCGGGCATCCAGCACCCCCCATCCCAGGCATCCTGACACTCTTAGGGCATTATCATCCGCCTCCAACAGTTTCCTCATTTATCATTGTTCATGTTCACAAATTTATGTCTCAACTCAGCATGGCACACGATGTAATGGCAAACAAGATCACTTTCATCATTTTAACTCTTATATGCATTTCCACTCATCATCATACATGCAGCAAGATACAATCACTAAAGAAAATACAATCCATGGAATCCATACAACTTAGAATAGTCCATATATCATGCCTTTTTGAAATTTACTAAATTCCAGCTCGCACGATTTTGGAAAACATTTAAATTAAATATCCATATGATCCTCAAAAATCACAAAATCAGAGCATGTACTAGATAGGACATAAAGGTAATAATTTCATGAAGAACACATGCCCAAAAGAAATTCACACAAAAAGATATAGCTCACACATTGCAATATGCAAGATTCGGACAAAGTCAGATTGCGCAGTTTTTGAAATACTTTGATTAAAATACCCGAATGACCTTAAAAAATTCTGAAATTTTACCAGGTTATATTTAAGACCCTAAATTAGATTTTTCATGAAGACATATAGGCCATATTTGTTCAAGATAATTTTCTACAGACGTTCGAAGTTCCTGTTTCTAGTACCGAACCGTCCAGTTTAGCTATCTCCGAAATATCAAGGTTCGCCTACTTATCCTTCTTTTTTTCCTCTGAAATTTTGATATGTTTTACCTCAAGAGGTCCCCTACAACTTTCATTAAGGTATCTAAGTGATATTATCAAAGAATAGTCACCATATAGGTCTAGGAAGTCTCGGGTGTCCAGTACCGTATTTCCAGATTTACCATCTTCAAAAGAAAATCGTTTCACTAGGCTACACTTTTTCATTTTACCTCAAATTTGAGTATGTTAGTCTTTAGGATGTTGTCTATAACTTTTATGAAAAATTCGAAGTGAGATTCTCGTTAAAAAGCAACATGCAACCCACAAAACCACCAAAAGGTCAGCAAAGCAGTTCCAGATCTAGTGTCTTCGTAGAAGGAGGGTTTTGCCCCTTAAAACTCAACCATTTTGTCTTAAATTTTAGTATGTTATACTTTGAGATGTTGTATATAACTTTTATGAAAGAGTCAAAGTCAAATTCCAACTTGAAACACGTATGCAAGCCTCCACAAGTTTCTAGGTCAGGCAGTATACACGAAACAGCAAGCTATTTCAAGAAACAAAACACACTAGCTTCGGTTCTTACCTCTAAACACCCAAGATTCAACACCATTTCAACCACACATGCAAGACACACATGCAAGAGTAGAAAATGGATCCTAACTTGCCTCTAAGATCAAGCGAACGATGGCACACGGACGGCACACGGACGGGTGAACGGATGGCGACGGGCGGACGAACGGCGAGCGGCTCCTTCTTCCTCCTCTCTCAGTTTCCCTCTCTCTCTCTCTCTCGCAACTCTCTCTCTCTCTCTCTCTCTCTCTCTCTCTCTCTCTCTCTCTTAGACGAAGCCCTCTCTCTCCCTCTCTTTCTCACTTTAGCCGGCCACTATCCCCCCTAAGGGTTTTCCCTTCCATCATTAGCAATGATTGCTAATTGCATGATCTACACATGGCAACTAGGAAGAGACACATGGTCTTCTTTATGCAAGTTGGGCCTCATCTCTCGGCTGGGCTTGGGCCAGCAAGTGGGCCAGCGACAGCTCCTCCTTGGGCCTCAATGGGCCATCCATTTTGGCCCATCAAAGGTCCATGCTATTGTGTGACACCCCGAACCCTTCGCAGGTCGTCACCAGCGCCGGTGTTACATCTTTTACCATTTCTATCTCTTGGCTAAATTAAGCCTTGCCAGATTACAGGCATTTTTTTTTTTAAAGCGGTCCCATGCGCGACTCATAGCGGAAGCAAAATTCACATCGTCATCTATCTCCCTTCTAACCCATGATACAAATACACACCAGCTACACATCAGGATTTTATATACGAACATCGACACTTTATTTACATATGCTTTTAAGATGGGACTCCTCCTTTCTCGGGTTGATACAAAACAAGAAAAGCGAGGACTCTGCCATGTCCTGCCTAAAATCTCAAAAGAAACTATCAACCCTCTACATCAAGCGCACAACCCCCATCACAAGTGTCGATTATCTACATCAAAAAGTGATCTAGCTCCTACTCCTCGCGTACAGGTCTTCACACCCAGTCCGGTGCATCAGGCGGTGGCGGCGGCAGCATCCCTCACATCGCTCCATCCCGACGAACGTGCACAGACAGGAACTCTTGTATGACAGGGCCCTTAGCTAGGCCGATATCATACATAACTAAGCATCGTACTCGGATAAACGTCAATCCGGGCACAGAGGGACAATCTACCTCCGTACACTCCACCTCAACATCAAATGGTAGACCGTAAAATACCCCACGCGAAACAGCAGGTAGCGGCATAGTGCTAATCTGAAATGTTATCTCCAAAAGGGGTGAGTACAACCACTCAGCAGATAGGGAAATCCCATAACAACTCAAAGTGCACCATGCATACCATCATACAATGCGTGCATTGCTTACCTTTTTGATGTCAAGCGTATTCATGCATCATCATAGCATATATATCATCATCATGGCATCTCATATATCATTATCATCACATCATCATTAACCATGCATCACCATGCATATCACATCATCATTAGCCATGCATCACCGTGCATATCACATCATATCATCAGCCATGTATCATCATGCATATCACATCATCATTAGCCATGCATCACCGTGCATATCACATCATATCATCATTAGCCATGCATCATCGTGCATATCATATCATCATTAGCCATGCATCACCGTGCATATCACATCATCATTAGCCATGCATCACCGTGCATATCACATCATATCATCATTAGCCATGCATCATCGTGCATATCATATCATCATTAGCCATGCATCACCATGCATATCACATCATCATTAGCCATGCATCACCGTGCATATCACATCATCATTAGCCATGCATCACCGTGCATATCACATCATCATTAGCCATGCATCACCGTGCATATCACATCATATCATCATTAGCCATGCATTACCATGCATATCACATCATAGATCAATTTCCACTTTTACTTATCAATTGATCCCCACATTATCTTTTCTCAAATCATCAAATTCACCATCATCACCATCCCTTCGGCAGAAACCTCCGACAGGGATCCCAGCATTCCAGCCATCTCATGGCCACGGGCTTCCGGCCCCCACATTCCGGGCATCTCGCATCTCAACTAGCATCACGAGGCATTCCTTCGGCGTAAACCTCCGACAGGCTTCCGGCCTTTACCCTTCTAGTCTGGGGATCTCGCACCCCAATCCTGGCATCGCGAGTCACTCCCCTTCGGGCAGAAACCTCCGACAGGATCCGGCCCCACATTCCGGACTTTCGCACCCAATCCCGCATCACGAGACATTCCCTTCGGCGAAACCTCTCGACTGTGGCTTCCGGCCTTTACCCTTCTAGCCAGGCATCCTGAAACTCCCAGGGAATCTCTGGAATTACGCCACCAGGCCACCAGACAACATCCTCCACCACAACCTCATTCTTATCCACATTTATCTTTTATCTCAATTTAACATGGAAATTTGGCATGGCATCAAACATATCACACTTGCATTTCAATTCACATGTCATGCACATGTCATAGCTTAATCACATAAGTATTTCAACTTAATGCATGTACAAAGACCTCATCACACAAGTGCCACACAAATGGAATTGAATCCATGGCCAAATAAAAATTTATTTTATTTTATTATTTCATTATTTTATTATTATTTTATTATTTTATTATATTTATTTATTTTCATAAATAAATATTTAATATTTATGATTTTCCCAAAATCATAATATTCAATAATCATTTATAGGATCACAATAAAATTCGTGGCTAAGTCGTATTTTTCACAATTTCACAATTTCCTCCAAAAACATCCTAAAATTCTCGGATTTAAACCCACTGCACAGTTTCCGAATAAATTAAATTAAAATACCCATTCGGTCTTCAAAAATTACGAAACTTTACAGGGTGATAGCGAACACATTTTCGTACCTTTTTCATTAAGAACTTTAAGCCAAATTATTTTTAGATTAATTTCTATAGCCCTACGAAGCTTCTGGAATCACTACCGCGACGTCCAGAACACACTCCTCCGTATTTCTTAGATTTCACCCATCAAATCTCTTTCGTTCCTTCTGAAACTTAAGTATGTTATGTAAAAATGTGTCCTTTACAATTTTCATGAAGGGATCTAGGTCAAATAACCAGATTATGGTCATCATTTTAACCCATGAAGTCTCGGGTGTCTCGGTACACCTCACCAGAATCAACCATCTCCAAGATCTAACAGATTCACCAAGTTATACTTGTTATTTTTGCTTAAAATTTGAGTATGTTGTAGCTTAAGGTGTTTCCTACAACTTTCAAGAAGACAACAAAGTGAGATCTCCAACAGAAATCAACATGCAACCAAGAAATCAACAAAAGGTCAGTGAAGATTTCACAGATCTGAGGTCTCCGTATAACAAAGCTTTTGACCCCACATATCACCATATTTTTACATGAAATTAGAGGATGTCATACTTCAAGATGTTAGCTTCAACTTTCATGAAGACACCGAAGCCAAAATCGCACTCCAAGTACACATGCAAGCTCGACTAAGATACTGACTACCACAAACCACACGAAAACAGTCACATAGCTTGAACACATCCAACCCTTACCTCGGTTTTTCGCCCAAATCACACCTAAAACCGAACATGCAACCAACAAAACAGACATGCAAGAGAAGCTAAGGACCCCACTTGCCTCCAAGATGAACAAACAGCGATGAACGACGGCGTACGGTGGTCGGACTAGGCGGACGTACGGCGAGCACACGGCTGCACCTCCCTCTCGGCTCCGCCTCCTCTCTCTTCCTCCCGGTTCCTCTCTTCCGCTCAAGCTCTCTCTCTCGCACACCTCTCTCTTTGGACGGAAATGGAGCAAGTAACCGGCCATTTCTCTTCCCTCTCTCTTTTTATATCCCTTAATCCCATCATTGCTAATGATTACATGCCACTTAAATGGACCAATGCATGGCATCCTAGTCTAGGCCAATGCATGCCCTTCTTTGCCACTTGTAATCTTTATTATTTTGAATTTTGAATGGGCTTGGGCTTAGGCCCATCCAGCCATTCCCCCTTGGGCTGGTCGAATTCTCTTCTTGGGCCCTAATGGCCGACTAGCTTGGCCCATCAAGCTTTAGGCTAATGGGTCCAAGGCCCATTTCGAAAATTAATCCCCTTTTCCCTTTTTTTTTTTTTTGAATTCCTTTCTATAAATATTTCTAAATTCAAATTTCATCTTGGCCAAAGTCTTGGGATATTTTAATTATTGAAATTTAAATCATATGGCCAAGCATTTAAATTTAAATTTCCACAACACAAGCAAAATTCATCAAATTAAAAGACAAATTGGCTAAAGCATAAGCCATAAAATTCTATCACCTAATTAAAGACATTTAACACACCTTATGGCTTGGCTTTGAATTTCCGGGATGCCACATATTGGGCCTAAGGCCCAAACCTAATTAAACCCCAATTTTACCTTTAATAATTCAATTTTAATTGTTCTCTTATAGATTTCAAATTTTCAATTTCATATGGCCATAATCTTATAACATTTAATCTATAGGGATTAAATCTAAGAGGTGCATAGCCAAGAATAAATTCTTCTTATTAATTTATCCTATAATACTAATTTTAGAAACTCATAAACACAAGCATATAACATTTAGTCTTAAGAGAAGACCAATGACTAAAGCATAAACCATAGGTAATTTCATTACCTAATCATGGCCTTTAATACATCTTAGAGCTTGTCTTGAATTTTTGGGATGCCACATTAACCCATTCAAGAATCTTTTAGCCATATCTTCTAGATACTCTACTAATCTAGGGGAAAACCTAGAGATTTCAACAAATTTCGCCTCATATTGGTCTACTGTCAGGTTATTTTGATTTAACTGCATAAATTCCAACACCTTTTTATCTCTTGCACAGTCTGAAAAATACTTACAGTAGAAGACTCCCACAAATCAAGTCCAAGTCATCTCCACACCTTCAAGGAATGTCGTCCTTTCTGTCGCTTTCCACCAATGATCAGCATTTCCTTGAAGTTGATACTCTACTAGAGACACTTTTTCTACATCAGTGCAATTCAGCAACACAAATATATTTTCCATCTCATCTACCCACAACTCTGCTTCTATGGGATCTCTTAATCTAGCAAATCTAGATGGTTTTAATTTCAGAAATTGCTCTACCAGACCTTGCATTTTTCATTCACCTCCTACCCGTTGTTGGGCTTGCCTTTCCATCAGGGCTCCTACATTAGCAAGTGCTTCCAAAATTCCTTCCTCACGGGGATCCGCCCTTGAGGAAGACCCACTCGCCGATGTTCCTTGTCCATTTCTACTAATCCTGACGGTTCTTGATTTCTACACATCAGTCACTACTCATTAGTTGACCGAGTCTCCTCACAGAACTAATAAGTAACAATTGTAACCACTATTACTGATACCCTATGAGTAACATCAGTTACTTGTTCCCTACAAAATAATAAAACTAACAAAGAAAATATTGTTATTCTAACGCATAATCACTATCACACCTTATCACTCTAGGCGATCCTATGCTCTGATAGCAAACAATTTACAGAGCTCGACATCCTTGTAGCATCACATACTAAGCACAAGCAGAAGTTACATGGATTATCATCTTACAAAACTTATTAATCTCAAAAGTCGGACTACAGCGTCTGCCTTTAATGGTTAGCATGTATAACATGAATATTTTGAGATCTAAACTTTATATAACAATGTTATCCTACAATAGTCCTGTCAACTAACATTAGATAATCCAACTAGGATCATTTGTAAAGATCATGAGAAGCTTCATTTCTTTCATGTTGGAAACATCCAGGCTTACAAAAATCAACCTAGATTACTTACACGTTTTTCTACCTACGTACAACATACTTACAAGTTCAAAAGCAAATGTGACATCCTGATTTTCATATTCTGATTTCAATTGGTTAAATTGGGCATTTCATCGACGCAACTACAGTGTTTTTCTCTGAGTTGGCCATTCACGAGATAACTAGACTAGCTGGGTAGGCTATTAAGGACTTTAAGGTAGATAGACTGAGAATTCGACCATGAATCGATTTCTCGACCGTGCTCATCTTTAAAGTTCATTACAGCACAGTTAAAAATCGAATTAAGATCAGAGATAGGTCGGTTCGACTGAGATGAATGACCGATCGTGGGTGACTCCACTAAATTGGAAAACTCTCGTCGACTGGCACTAATTTGATTTTACTGTCGTTTTGGTACCCTGTGTCCGTATTTGAATTCTCGAGATTTTCACGACAATTGAGAGTCGCAAAAGAGTCGAGTGGATTCATAGTGGCTCGAAGAAAGTCGACCACAGGTCATTTGCCCTAAAAAGTTCTGAAAACTACCTGGTAGTCTAGGTCTTGCTAAAAATGCATCGGAATGAAATTAACCGCCAATCTGAGTCCGATTTCAGAAATTGAAGATTCTATCATGTCATAATAAATTTTAGGAACGTTGACTCGGCCTCGAGAAGATTTTCCAGAGATTTAGAGATTTTTACGGAAAATCAATTCGGACGTTGCAGAAAATTAACAAAAATTCAGATTGGCCGAATTGAAGAAATTTTCAACTTGCAAACCGAGCTATATGGCGAAGGGGACTTGTAGAAATTTTGTGGCCTTTCTCTACATCAAGACATGACGTTGAATTTGGAAAATTATTGAAGAAATTGAAGACCAACAAAATTGAGTGAAATTCGGATTGAGCATAGGGCTGCATTTTGGCATCAATTTGGTGAATTTATGGATTTAGCTTATCCTAGAAAGAATTAAGGGGACATGCAATTAATGGAATGGATAAGTGGCTGATTTTTCTTCCTCTTTGGCTTCCCCAACACGCCGAACAGCTGCCCTCCATTTTGGTCGCCGACCTCCGCACGTCCCTTTCCCTCGAACTCCAGCTGTCCCGCTGATCTTTTATTTTCAGTTTGTTTCCTCGAAGCTGAGGGGCGACAAAACCCTCTCCACCGAACTTCAACCTCAGCCTTTGCCGAATTGCCACTAGCCTGCCTTCATTTTTCGCTCGCAACCCATCCCCCAACGTCAACTTCGATCTCTCCTCCACGCTGCCACTTGGCTGCATCTGCACTTGGTCTGGTCAACAAAACAGCGTTGAAGACCACCGAGCGGAGCTCCACCGGATGCAGCCATCTTCAGCCACGCGGCCAAGGACGACGCTACTCCGTGTCCTCTCTCCTTCGCTCGCACAGATCCAGCAACCGAAGCTACCACATTGAGCTAGTGAAGCGGCTCCGCCGACCCCATCTTTTTCTCCCACGTTCTTGTGTTAGCTACCCCGCGTCTTCAGTCCAACGAGCGAAGTCAGCGAAGCGGAATCCTTGCAGCTATCGTTTGCATTCATGAGTGGAAATCACCGGCCGAAGTCAACCCCAGCAACTTCACGTGCGACACGTCCTGCCGTTGCCACATCCAACACCGACCGAAGCCAACGAAGCCATCTACCGTCTGCGAGAAGCCCAGCACTCAAACCGCATGAGGCCAGCGACCTTCAACCCAGTGTCTTCGGTCAGGAGCGGTCCACGAGCTTTGCAACTTCTTCTTGGATTCTTGTTGGGCCAACAGCCCACGTGAAAATTTTCTTGAAGCCCAGCTCGCATTCTTTTCCAGCTCAATCTAGCAAGGCTTGCAATTGTTCAGCCCAAGTGCAGCAAACCAACAGCTCGGCCCAAGTTGGTTTAGTTCAGTTCAATCCATAGTCCAGTGAAGTCCAGCAAGTTCTCTTGAAGCCCAAGCCCGCGGGGCAAGATCTTTGGGCCCGGCCCGAGTATCCGTTGACGCCACCGAAAGTTTGGATTTCGGCTGCCGTCGCAGTGATCCGATCTTCGCTTTGCCAAGTGAGTTTTGCTCACTAATGCCTTTTTAGTTTGCTAATTATATTTAAAAGGTTGATTAGATTTAATTAAGTGCAATTAGGTGGGTAGATTAGATTAAAGTAATTAAATTAAAGACTCATTGATGCATGTTAATTAAATTGATTGTGCATTTAATTAGTAAACATGTCTTAGTATTTATTGGATACTTCTTGGGATTTTTCCCGTCCCTTATCCGGTGTTAATTAGGCAATTCAGGCATACATGGTATTTTTAGGAATTAAATATTAATTTTCGAAATTAATTATTTAATTATTTATTTCCTGGAAATTCAATTGGGATGGCCAGTGACCGGGATTTTATGCTAATGATCGTGGCACAATCCGTTTATTTAATTGAGCTTTATATTGTGCTAAATTGAATTTCTTGTATTTATTTATTTAAATTTCGAAATTAATTATTTAATTATTTATTTTCCGGAAATTCAACCGGGATGGTCGGTGACCAGAATCTCGTGTTGATTGTCGTGGAGTAGTCCGATTATTTATTTGAGCTTTAATTCGTGTTGAATTGATCTAATGGTGCATTTTTAAGTTATATTCTTAAATAAGGAAATTTTGGCTATGTGATTGAGAATTGGTCGGGTATCGGTTGTCAGTATCGAAAGTGAGTTGGTAAATCACCTAGAGAATGCATGTGGCCCGGTGAATTGGAATGTCACCTGGGAAAGACACGTGGCTTAGAGACTCGATATATCTTCCTGGACAATGCACGTGGCTCGGTGACAAAGTATGGCATCGTAGAAAAGGCCGGGTGGGATCATAAAGCCACTAAATCTTGGAAGGGTCGGGTGGGACAGTAAAGCCACTAGATCATGAGAGGGTCGGGTGGGACCATAAAGCCACTAAATCTTGAAAAGGTCGGGTGGGACCATAAAGCCACTAAATCTTGAAAAGGTTGGGTGGGACCGTAAAGCCACTAGATCTTGAGAGGGTCGGGTGGGACCATAAAACCACTAAATCCAAGGAATTACTTGGTGTGGGATGAATGACCTAGAAATGGTTCGGCTGGTATGAAATCGACTATGTCGATTAGATCGATGCTTCGATCTATGATGTGATTGCTTTGGTGCCTATTTGATCTGTGCTAATATGTAGGTGGAATCTGAGGCCAAGGTAAGTCCTCTGACTCATGTTGTGCATAGGCAGCCCTAAGGTGTGTTAGTTTACTAATCGGGTCTTAGGGGGTAGAACTTGCTGAGACGTAGTCTCATCCCAGTTTAGGGAAAATATTTCAAGACCTTGATGAAGAACCTGAGGAGAAAGAACCCGAAGAGGAGTACCAGAAGGAGAACTCCGAGGATGATCCAGGGTAGGATCCTGATGAGGATTGAGACTCCACTCCTATTTGATGACCTTTGCCGTAGAATCTGTTTGAGTAGAAAACAACCTTTTTAGCATGGCTAATATATGTACATGTATGACTGAGTTGTATACATAAGGGTGTGGTTTTCAGGTTCAGGTTTCTAGTCCTACTTGTATATCCCATTGCTTTATTGTCTGGGGATTTTTATAACCGCTTTCGCATGTGCTATTAAAAAAGGAAAGGATCAACGGTATGTAGTCATGGGGATATCGCATTTTAAAATCGACCAAAAGTAAGAGATGTGCACGTGCCTGAGGATCAGGGCGTGACATCCCCTTTTTGTGGTATCAGAGCCAGGTTAAGTATTGGAGTGATAAGGTGCGATGACTTATGGGATAGTAGTAGGAAAGGCCTTTAAATTCATGACTGATGCATGTCTGTGATAGCTGATTTGTAGCTTTTTTATGGATCACTCGAATTCTAATGTGGTATTAGAATTAGAAAACATGTTTCTATAAAGATCCTGTAGTTTGAATGATGAGGAGCTAAGAGCTCCTAGTAAGAGGACAGTGACCTCTGTGACTTGGGAGTGAACGCCGACAAGGATCGGTGCCCGAGGTGGTTGTGGCAGAGCGTCGGCTTAGGCCAACGCGCGTGTAAGAGTACCGCTATAGGTTGGTACTGAGAGTGTAGTAGCACCGACCGATCCTAGGTCTAGCAGGATCGTTCAAGCGCAAGTTTTCCCAAGGAGCTTGTCTAGCCAGTAAGCTCAGAATCGAGCTGCCGTTGTTGCCATTACTATCATCAAAGCCGGAATCGCTGTTATTTCCACACCTGCCGAGGTTTAGTAAGGAGACGTGATCTGGGAGCAAGTCGTTGCAACTGAGTTGAGGTTCAAGTTTAGTAGAGTTGGAAATCAAGTTGGAAAGAAGCCTATAACCAGAAAAGTGTATTTTATTCCTCCCCTCAGGAAAGATGGGATAGGCAGGTTAATGTCATATCAGAACGTTGTGGGTCATGGAAGCCGACATGGATCAGCCCCGTGTCCTATTAAGACGGGTACTTGTTTTGACTATGACCGATAAGGTCACTTGGCAAGAGACTATCTTAGAAGGTCGATTGGATAGGTTGGAAGGAGTGAGCCACAGAGCGTACAATGGAGTTTTTGAAACAAGCCTCCAGTGCAACCGAGAGGGTATGCTATCACCTGACATGAGATAGAGGACTCACTAGGTGAGTGCCAAAAGTATGGAAGGAATGCATGGATTAATCCTGTGTTCGAGAATGACTAGAACGTGCTTTGATGGTAGTGAGCACGGCCATCAGGTGAGGGACTATCAGTTGGAGTTCAGGAAGAACACCAACACTGCTACTACCAATATGACGCCACTAGGATGGCAAAGAATCAGGAATGGAACTGACCATGCTTTGATTAATGGAAGAATGTTTTGAGGTGATTCTTATCAGAATAGTGCCTCAGAGTGTTGGGAATGCAATTGTGGAATTTCAGTTGTGTGTTAAGGTTGTAGGAAAAGAACTACCGACTAGAGTTGTAATTGATTGGCTGTTGGTGTACAACTTATTCATCAAGTGTGGAAAGAATTGTTTCTGGAGCATTTTGTGGTGATGAATTGTTATAGTGGAGTAACTCAGTTTATTCCGGGAGAAGGTAGAAGTGCCAAGTTTTATTGAGAATTGAGAAGGGTCCTTGACTTCTTTAATCTTGTAACTTGAGGCAATCCGTTTGTTAGACGGAGGTTGCCTAGGTTACTTGACGATTGTAAAAAATAAGACAGATTGAAGAATTGAAAATTGAGGACTCCTCAGTAGTCCAAGAAATCTTGGAAGTATTGCCAGAAAAGTGGTCAAACCGTTGCCAGAGAAAGAGATAGAATTACGTACGAGCTAGCATCCGGAACAGAACCATTCTCTAAAGTTTCTTACCGGTTGTTGTTGCCTGAATTGATAGAACCAATGGTGCAGATGTGAGGATTGATGAATGAGGAATTTATGCATATCGGTGCATTAGCTAGGGGAAACATCAACCTCATAGTGAGAAAGAAAGAAAGATGGTTCGTTGCAATTATACATCAACTATAGTTGACTCAATCAAGCGACAATCAAGGATAAGTGTTCATTGTCAAGGATCGACGAATTGGGTGACTTGTTATAAAAAGTGTTAATGTCTTCAAGGATTGACTTGCGGACAAGTTATCGTCGTTGAGAAATAGGAAGGAAGTTATACCGAAGACAACATTTTGCACTTGATTTAGCCCTTGTGAGAATAATGTAAAGCCATTTGATTTGACGAACACTCCAGCCGCTATCATAGATTTGACAAACCGAGTGTTCAAAGAATATCTAGATCAATGGTGATCGTGTGGTGTAACGACATTCTAGGGTGTTCATTAAGTGCTGAAGATCACGAGAGCCCCTAAGAATGGTCATGTGATTATAGGTAAATGAATCTTCATGGACTCAGTCAAGATCGAATCGGTTGTTAGTGGACCGGAATTGGCAACAAGGTCAGAGATTAGAAGCTGTGAGGATTGGACAGATTACTACAGAAGGTTCGTGAAAGAATTTTCAGTATTAGTATCATCACGGGCTTGACCTCTTAAGAAAGAAGAGAAATTCATCGGCATAGACAAGTGCAAAGATAATTGCCAGAGCTTAAGTAAAAAAAAGCTACCGCACTTGTGCTAAACTTTTTATTTGGCTTTGGAAAACATGAAATCTTTAGTGATGTGTCTTGCAGAGGACTGGGTACGTATTGATACAACATGAGAAGATTGTTGCATACACGTCCCGCCAGTTGAGACCCAACAAGTTGAATATGAAACAGTGTCGTAAATTAGAATTTTGGCAAAACTATAATGATGTTATATGGTATTACCTTGGGAGAAAAAAAGAAGAAGTAATTAACGTGTTGAGCCGAGAGTCTTCAATTGTGCATAGACTGGCTAAAGTGTAGACTTTACCTGAAGAAGGATTCGAAACTTGGTTTTCAAAGTTGAGGTAGGCTATCTTTTGAATTTTATAGCCACCCTCAAAATTGAATCATATATTCAAGTTAGAATTGACGCCAAATTGACAGACAAAGATGTTCAAAAGATCTTATGAGAGGATACTAGTAAAAGAGAATCTGACTTCAAGATTTCTGAGGATGGAACGTTCGGGTTCCATGAGTGATTGAATACACTTGTTAGAAGTTCATAATAGTATTGCAGTTTTGACCAAATAGTGCAAGTAAGTCAGAATCGATGTCAGCTAGATTGGTAGGCCGATATGAAGATAGATATCGCCAAGCAGGTTGCTAGTGTCAGAGTTGTCAGTAAGTGAAAGTTCAGTAATGCAAACCCGGAAAATTTTACCATCACTCGAGAGTCCCAAGTGCTAATGGAAATATATCACAACGGAACATTATGACAGGTTGAGTGTTGATACCATTTGAGGATTGTGGTCGATTGATAGTGGAGTTGGTCCACTTTGGTACGGTATGAATAGATCTTGTTTTGAATGGGTATACCAAGGTGGGTGTGCATTAGATAATTCATCGGCAGGGAGTGCCAAGGATGAATTATATTTTGAATCTAGATCAGAGGTTACAAGTTTGGCAAAGTTGTCAGATGGTTCTTTCTTAAGCAGTGCATAGTAGAGGGTATAGATTTTCAGTGGTGAAAAGAAAGTGAACAAAGATTATAGGACAGAGTCAGCTCAGTAATCGGTGTTTGCAATTGTCAAATCAGGGTCAGATGTGAGTGACAGAGTGTTATATGTAAGAAGCTCAGTTCAGTTGTTGGTTCAGAAAGAGCAGATTTTGTGTTCAAAAATGGCCTCCTTGGTCAAAGTGGTCGAACAACGCCACGAGACCGAAGAAGCAACGTGGAAAAATGAGACTCGATGAGATGACAACACTCCCACCTTTTGTTTAAGGATTGATAAAGGTTTAAATTTCGAGGACGAAATTTTTATAAGAGGGGAAGAGTTATGACATCCTGATTTTCATACTCTGATTTCGATTGGTTAAATTGGGTATTTCATCGACAGGACTACAGTGTTTTTCTCTGAGTTGGCCACTCACGAGATAACTAGACTAGCCGGATAAGCTATTAAGGACTTTAAGGCAGATAGACTGAGAATTCGACCATGAATCGATTTCTCGACCGTGCTCATCTTTATTGTTCATTACAACACAATTAAAAATCGAATTAAGATAAGAGATAGGTCGGTTCGACTAAGATGAATGACCGATTGTGGGTGACTCCACTAAATTGGAAAACTCTCGTCGACTGGCACTAATTTGATTTTACTGTCATTTTGGTATCATATGTCCGTATTTGAATCCTCGAGATTTTCACGATAATTGAGAGTCGCAAATGAGTCGAGTGGGTTCATAGTGGCTCGAAGAAAGTCGACCACAGGTCATTTGCCCTAAAATTTCTGAAAACTACCTGGTAGTTTAGGTCATGCTAAAAATGCGTCGGAGTGAAATTAACCGCCAATCTGGGTTCGATTTCAGAAATTGAAGATTCTATCATGTCACAATAAATTTTAGGAACGTCGACTCAATCTCGAGAAAATTTTCCAGAGATTTCGAGAATTTTACGGAAAATCTATTCGGACGTTGCAGAAAATTAACGGAAATTCGGATTGGCCGAATTGAAGAAATTTTCAACTTGCAAATTGAGCTATATGGCGCAGGGGACTTGTAGAAATTTTGTGGCCTTTCTCTACATCAAGATATGATGTCGAATTTGGAAAATTATTGAAGAAATTGAAGACCAACAAAATTGAGCGAAATTCAGATTGGGCATAGGGCTGCATTGTGGCATCAATTTGTTGAATTTATGGATTCAATTTATCCTAGAAAGTATTAAGGGGACATGCAATTAATGGAATGGATAAGTGGCTGATTTTTCTTCCTCCTTGGCTTCTCCAACACGCCGAACAGCTGCCCTCCATTTTGGTCGCTGACCTCTGCACGTCCCTTTCCCTCAAACGCTAGCTGCCCCGCTAATCTTTTATTTCAGTTTTGTTTCCTCGAAGCTGAGGGCGACAAAATCCTCTCCACCGAACTTCAACCTCAGCCCTTGCCGAACTACCATTAGCCTGCCTTCATTTTTCGCTCGCAACCCATCCCCCAACGTCAACTTCGATTTCTCGTCCACGCTGCCACTTGGCTGTGTCTACACTTGGTCTGGTCAACAAAGCGGCGTTGAAGACCACCGAATAGAGCTCCACTGGATGCAGCCATCTTCAGCCATGCGGCCAAGGACAACGCTGCTCCGTGTCCTCTCTCCTTCACCCACACAGATCCAGCAACCGAAGCTGCCACGTTGAGCTAGTGAAGCAGCTCCACCGACCCCATCTTTTTCTCCCATGTTTGTGTGCTAGTTGCCCCACGTCTTCAGTCCAACAAGCGAAGTTAGCGAAGCGGAATCCCTGCAGCTATCGTTTGCATTCACGAGCAGAAATCACCGCGTGAAGTCAACCCCAGCAACTTCACGTGCGACACCTCCTGCCGTTGCCACATCCAACACCGACCGAAGCCAGCGAAGCCACCTACCGTTTGCGAGAAGCCCAGCATTCAAACCGCATGAGGCCAGCAAATTTCAGCCCAGCATCTTCAGTCAGGAGCGGTCCACGAGTTTTGCCGCTTCTTCTTGAATTCTTGTTGGGCCAACAGCCCACGTGAAAATTTTCTTGAAGCCCAGCTCGCATTCTTTTCCAGCTCAGTTCAGCCCAAGTGCAGCAAACCAACAGCTCGGCCCAAGTTGGTTTAGTTCAGTTCAGTCCATAGTCCAGTGAAGTCCAGCAAGTTCTCTTGAAGCCCAAGCCCGTGGGGCAAGATCTTTGGGCCCGGCCCGAGTGTCCGTCGACGCCGCCGAAAGTTCGGATTTCGGCCGCCGTCGCAGTGTTCCGGTCTTCGCTTTGCCAAGTGAGTTTTGCTCACTAATGCCTTCTTAGTTTGCTAATTATACTTAAAGGTTGATTAGATTTAATTAATTGCAATTAGGTGGATAGGTTAGATTAAAGTAACTAAATTAAAGACTCATTGATGCATGTTAGTTAAATTGATTATGCATTTAATTAGTAAACATGTCTTAGTATTTATTGGATACTTCTTGGGATTTTTCCCATCCCTTATCGAAAGTGAGTTGGTAAATCACCTGGAGAATGCATGTGGCCCGGTGAATTGGAATGTCACATGGGAAAGACACGTGGCTCGGTAATTAGATATGTCATCTTGGCGAAAAGGTAGCCTTAGAGAATGCACGTGGCTCGGAGACTTGGTATATCTTCCTGGAGAATGCACGTGGCTCGGTGACAGAGTATGGCATCGTAGAAAAGGTCGGGTGGGACCATAAAGCCACTAAATCTTGAAGAGGTCGGGTGGGACCATAAAGCCACTAAATCTTGGAAAGGTCGGGTGGGACCGTAAAGCCACTAGATCTTGAGAGGGTCGGGTGGGACCATAAAACCACTAAATCCAAGGAATTACTTGGTGTGGGATGAATGACCTAGAAATGGTTCGGCTGATATGAAATCGACTAAGTCAATTAGATCGATGCTTCGATCTGTGATGTGATTGCTTTGGTGCCTATTTGATCTGTGCTAATATGCAGGTAGAATCTGAGGCCAAGGTAAGTCCTCTAACTCATGTTGTGCATAGGTAGCCCTAAGTTGTGTTAGTTTACTAATCGGGTATTAGGGGGTAGAACTTGCTGAGACGTAGTCTCATCCCAGTTTGGGGAAAATATTTCAGGACCCTAATGAAGAACCTGAGGAGAAAGAACCTGAAGAGGAGTACCAGAAGGAGAACTCCGAGGATGATCCAGAGTAGGATCCTAATGAGGATTGAGACTCCACTCCTATTTGATGACCTTTGCCATAGAATCTGTTTGAGTAGAAACCAACCTTTTTAGCATGGCTGATATATGTACATGTATTATTGAGTTGTATACATAAGGGTGTGGTTATCGGGTTCAAGTTTCTAGTCCTACTTGTATATCCCATTGCTTTATTGTCTAGGGATTTTTATAACCGCTTTCGCATGTGCTATTAGAAAAGGAAAGGGTCGTGATATGTAATCCTGGGGATATCGCATTTTAAAATCGACCAAAAGTAAGGGATGTGCACGTGCACGAGGATTGGGGCGTGACAGCAAAGGTGTAAGTAAAAGCTAGGAAAAAATGGTGGGGGTTTCTAACTCCACTATCCCACACAAGCCCACGTCCATTAAAAAAAAAAAAAAAAAAAAGACGTTCCTCCAGCTTCTACACGATCTAGATGTCTAAGGATCCGTCCCGCCTCCAAGTCCTCCAGCACAAAAAGCAAGGGGGCCAAATATCTTCACTTCGTATTTTGAGATCAAAACTTTATATAACAAGGTTATCCTACAATAATCCTGTCAACTAACATTAGATAATCCAACAAGCATCATTTGTAAAGATCATGAGAAGCTTCATTTCTTTCCTGTTGGAAACATCCAGGCTTACAAAAATCAACCTGGATTGCTTACAAGTTTTTTCACTTGCGTACAACGTACTTACAAGTTCAAAAGCAAATGTGTAAGTAAACAGCTAGGGAAAAAGGGTGGGGGTGTCTAACTCGACTATCCCACACATCCATTAAAAAAAAAAAAACAAACAAACAAACAAAACAAAAGACGTTCCTCCAGCTTCTACACAATTTGGACGTCTAAGCGTCATTTGTCCTAGCTCCAGGTCCTCCAGCACCAAAAGGAAGGGGGCCAAACATCTCCCCTTCGTGGTTTATGAACCACGCAACAAACCTCATCGGAATCATATCCGCTCTACCATCGTCCATCCACAGAGTAGCCTCATACTTCGAAAAGGTCATCTTGACATCAGGATCAAACACATCATGAAAAGAAACCTTGATACATGCTATCACCCCGTCATGACCAATCGGAGGCACGTCCATACTAACAATCTGGAAAAAAAGAAAAGAAAAAGGAATGATAAGACTCTAACCTAGACAATCCACAACTGTCAAAAAAGACAAGTGAAGCATGTCCAAACAGCTTAAGATACTAAGATAGAATTGTCAAAGGGATGGTTAATTGAATACTGGGACATCACAAGAATGATCACACCTTATTACAATGTCAAATGCATATGTATGCCTCGTGCTCTAAATTTTATGCCAAGATGTAATGCAACAACAACGAATGAACTCACTCACCAAGTGGAATTTATGATTTAGTGTGAATATCAAATCCACCCTCAATCAGTTCACCCATCGGAACACAGCCAACCCAATCAAGTCACTTCTGGAATCCCACATCTGGACTTCCACAATATTTCTATCATGGGCTTCTCAGTCCGAGGCATCCTAGTATCACACAACCAGGGCGTCCCATGATCACTTAGCATAAGGCATCTCACTCCGAGGCATCTCAGTATCCCACAACCGAGGCATCCTTGATCACCTACAAGGGCATCTCACTCCGAGGCATCCCGGTGTCATGTTCAACATAGGCATCCAAGCTCACACCGCCATGCCCCAATCCTCGAGGACGCGTCCATCCTTCTGCTTGGTCGATTATTAAAGTGCGATATCCCAGGACTAAGTATCGCCGACCCTTTCTTTTTATCACACATGCGGAAGCAGTTATAAATCCCCAGACAATAAAACAATGGGATAGAAAAGCATGCCATATTTTTCATATTGAAATTCACAACCACACTTTTATTAACAGCACAACTCATAGTATATTTACAATATTATTCACAACATACTTGTCTCACACCTATCTACACTAAGATAGGGTTTACAAAAGGGATGGGATCTCAATCCACATCCGGGTTATACTCAAGATCCCTCTCTGGATCATCTTCTTCTTCAAAAGTCTTTCTCCATTTTAGGTTCCTCCTCTTTAGCTTCTCCTTAGGGTCCTCAAATGGTTATTCAATAACCAATGAGATCACATCTCAGCGAGTTGTACCCCCTAAGACCCGATTAATAAACTAATACGCCAAATGGTTGCCTAAGCACATAACAAGTTAGAGGACTTACTTTGGTCTCAGTTCCAACTTGCAATTCAAGGTTAAACACAGATATTCAAACAATTCACGACATCCGATCAAGACTTGGTCAATCGACTAAGTCGATTACATGTCGCCGAGACCCTCTCTAGGTCATTCCCACCGGCGAAGTACAGCGTAAGTGCCATAACTTGACACCGAGGGACACTTAAGTGCTATAACTTTAAAATGGTACACTTGAGTGCTAGTTTTGAAGTTAAATGGGACACTTAAGTGCCACTCCGCGAAGATCCGACCAAATGGCTGACGTGGCGACTTTCCGCGAGCTCGGTCAAAACTGCGTCGTTTTGTACTGCTTTACCGACGTGGTGGAGAAAATGCAAAAACGATGTCGTTCGTGTCTACGTGCAAATAATAATAAAAAAATTAATTAAATTAAATCTATAATATTCAAAAAATTTTAAAAAATTTTAAAAAATTAAGAAAATTTTAAAAAATTAAGAAAATTACAAAAAATTAAGAAATTTTCTAAAAAATTTTAAAAATTAAGAAAATTAAGAAAATTAAGAAAAATTTTAAAATTTTAAAAATTTTAAAAAATTATAAAAATTTTAAAAAATTAAGAAAATTTTTAAAAATTAAGAAATTTTGAGTAAATTTTAAAAAATTAAGAAAATTTTAGAAATTTTAAAAAATTTTAAAAAAATTGAGAGAATTTTAAAAAATTAAGAAAATTTTAAAAATTTTAAAAAAAATTAAGAAAATTTTAAAAATGTTAAAAAATTAAGAAAATTTTAAAAATTTTAAAAAATTAAGAAAATTTTAAAAATTTTAAAAAATTAAGAAAATTTTAAAAGATTTAAAAAATTCATAAAATTTTAAAAAATTAAGAAAATTTTAATTTTTTTAAATTAAGATAATTTTATAAAAATTTAAAAATTAAGAAAAATTAAAAAAAATTAAAAAAAGGGGGGAGGCGAACAGGCGGCTCCTCGCCGCCGTCGCCTCTGCCCGCCTCCCTCGCGGGACGGCTCCCGCCGCCGCCGCCTCCGCCTCCCCGCCTCCCCGCCGGCCCTTCATGGCGAAGGTGGGGAGGCGGCTAGCGAGGGAGTCGCCCCATTCGGCCCCCACACTTTTTTTTTTTTTTTCTTAATTTTTAATATTTTTTTTAAATTTTCTTAATTTTTTAAAATTTTTATAAATTTTTAAAATTTTTAAAATTTTTAATTATTTAAAAATTTTCTTATTTTTTTTAGAAAAAATTTATAATGTTAAAATATTAAAATTTTCTTAATTTTTTAAAAAAATTTTAAAAATTTTTCTTAATTTTTCTTAATTTTTTAAAATTTTCTTAATTTTTAAAATTTTTTAAAATTTTCTTAATTTTAAAATTTTTTTAAATTTTTCTTATTTTTTAAAATTTTCTTATTTTTTATAAATTTTTTAAAATTTTCTTAATTTTCTTAATTTTTACTTTTTTAAAAAATTTCTTTTTTTAGAATTTTTGAATATTTTAAATCTAAGTTAATTAATTTATATATTATTATTTACACGTAGACACGAAACGGCGTCGTTTTTGCGTTTTCTCCGCCACGTCAGCGTGCAAAACGACGCCGTTTTGAACCAAACTCGCCGGAAAATTGCCACGTCAGCCATTTGGCCGGATTTTCACCAAAGTGGCACTTAAGTGTCCCATTTTACTCCGATATTGGCACTTAAGTGTACCATTTTAAAGTTATGACACTTAAGTATCCCTCCATGCCAAATTATGGCACTCCAGGTGTCCCAACCTCCATTTCCACTCATACCATGATTTCCCAGTGGTGTACTCATTCACCAAATCACATGTGTTTTCAGCGTCGTTTTCGTCAATGACATACCAATCACCAACACCGTGCATTCTTTAAGGCGCCGTTTTCACTAGTAATATCCCGATCATCGAACCATGTGTCCTTTCTAGGGTGCGTTTTCGCCAATGTGACATCGGCTATAGACAACATCGTGAGTTTTTTAAGGCGTCGTTTTCACCAGGTGATATTTCCTTAATCACCGAACCACGTTTGTCTATAAGTCATTTATGTGCGTTCTTTAAGGCGTCGTTTTCGCCAAGGTGATACTTCCAATCACCGAACCACGTATGTCCAATAATATCGTACCTAATTGGTCTCGCCAATAACATTCTCGATTAGCTCTCACCATTCTTCCTACTATATAGCCCATCAACATACTGGCGCTATATACCCATACTCGGCCATCTACCAATCAAATATTCAATAACAAACAATTTAGGACAATTTCTCAAATTTCACAATTTAAATCAATTCCATAAAAATTGAAGCTCAATTAAATAATCAGACTACACCATGACAATCAACACGAAATTAGGTCACCGCCATCCGGTTGAATTTACGGAAAAATAAATAATTAAATAATTAATTTCGAAAAATAAATAAATAAATATTAAAAATCCAATTTAGGCCCGTATTGCTTGATTGGAACCCAAAACGGATCGAGAAAAATCCCGAGATGCATTCAATAAATATTAGAGGCTCTCTACTTGCTAATGACTAAGTCTAACCACCTAACATGCATCATTAAGTCACTAATTTAATTGTTCTAACCTAATCTAACCACCTAATTGCACTTAATTAAATCTAACCAACCCTAAGCATAATTAGCAAACTAATAAAGCATTAGTGAGTAAAACTCACTTGATCAAAAGCGGGGACCGAATCACCGCAACGGCGACGCGACGGCGGCCGAAATCGGACTTTCGACAACACCTGTGGAATTGGATCGGGCCTAAGACTTGGCCCTACAAACTTCAACAAGGTTGGGCTTTACTGAAATTCTTGGGCTGAGTTGATCAGGGCTGAACTTGATGGATCCTTGGGCTTTGCTGGAAATTGGGCTTGGCCAATTAACTCACATGGATTGGACTGGGCTGCAGCTGAGATAATTTGACTGGGCTTGAAACTAAGCTGAAAATGGGTTGATCTCTTGGGCTGAAACTGCTGGCTTTGCTGGGCTTCGGAGCTGAATCTGCTGGGCTTGATTTGCGGCCCAAATGACCTACAAAGGCTGAACTGGACTGCATGTTGGACTGAATTTGGTTGGGCCCAAAAGTGAAGAGATGGGCCACAAAGAGGACAGAAGCAGCTTCGGTCACTGGGCTACCGAAATTGAAGGTGAGTGGACTGACGAGCTGGGAGAGAAACTCGGATGAGGCGTGCTGCAAGTGCTTCGTTTGCTGCTGGATGAAGAAGATGAAAATCAACCCAGCTTCAATAGCTGGCTTCTGTTCACCAAAGCAGCTTCGGTCTTCATGGACATCAATGGACGAGGAAGCAGCTTGGGGTCTTCATGGAGTGCATGGGCACCAACGTGGCAGCTTCACGAGGTCAACAAGGTGGAAAGGTTCTTGCTGGAGTTGACCGTGGAAGCTGCAGCTTGGACGCGTGGCTGAAGAAGGAGGTTGCTGGGCTTCCTCGTCGGCGTCGTGGGGTCTTCGGTCAACAAACCGAAGCTTGTTGCTGGAGTTTGACCCACGGAGCAAGTCGAACGCGTGGAGGCTGCGAGGACTTCGGTCTTCAGTGCTGGACAACACTTGAAGGAAGCAGCTGTCGCATGCTGGCTGAGCGTAGGTCAACCGGTCGTCCGAGAGGCAGCAAGGTTGACTGAAAACGTGGCACGGAGCTGCTTCGGTGTTGCCTCGACGTCTTCAAGCAGATGCGGTGGACTAAAGCTCCATGAAGTCGAGAAACGGAACAGGAGTTTTCGTGGCGTCGAAATGATGAAAACGTTGGCGAGGAGCTGCGGGGTTTTTGGGGTCGAGAGATGCAGAAGCTGAGGTCGGCAAATCAAGCTTGCCCGAGAAGATTCCAACGTGCGGATGAGGGGAGCCAGCTAAGAGGGAACAAATCTTAGCCAATACATTTAATGTTTTGGCCTCACAAGTCCACAATACACTCATCTTTGTCCCCCAACCAATTTCAAGCTTATCAACTCATAAATAAACAAATTTTAAGTCCAAAACTGCTGCCTCATCCAATCATACGAATTTCACCATTTGAACTTCAATTTCTCCAATAAATTCCCAAATTGAGGTCCAATTTTGATATAGAAAAATCCCAAATGATTTTCTATAAATCCCCGACACATAACGGCTCGATCCGGAAGTCGAATTTTCTATCAATTTAGCCCGTCTAAATTTTCGCCAAATTTCCGCATGACGTTAAACGGTTTTTCGTAAAATTCCGAATCTCTGAAAAATCTTCTGAGACTGAGTCGACATTCCTAAAATTTATTGTGACACGACAGAATCTTCAATTTCTGAAATCGGACTTAAATTGGCGGTTAATTTTCATTCGGTGCGTTTTTAGCGTGACCTAGACTATTGGGTAGTTTTTAGAACTTTTTAGGCAATTCACTCGTAGTTGATTTTCTTCGAGCCACTATGAATCCACTCGACTCAATGGTGACTCTCGCTTGTCGTGAAAATCTCGAGGATCCAAATCGACAGTGGTACCAAAACAATAAGAAAATCAGTCTAGAGCCAGTCGATGAGAATTTTCCAATTTAGTGGAGTCACCCACGATCGGCCACACATCTCAGTCGAACAGACCTATCTCTAATCTCAAATCGATTTTTAACTGTGCCGTAATGGCCTCTAAAGATGGACACGGTCGAGAAGCCGATTCATGATCGAGTTCTCAAGTCTAATTGCCTTAAAATTCCTAATAATTTCCCCAGATAGTCTAGTTATCTCAAGAATGATCAATTCTGAGAATAGCCCTATAGACGTGTCAATGAATTGCCCAATTTATTCAGTAGAAGATAGGGTCGAAAAATATGGATGTCACACACACAAGTATGGGCATCCCACTCCCCGGGGCATCACTGGCATCTCAGTACCGATGGAAATCTCTTACTCATTCAAGCGCACATTTCACACATCACACCTTTGATTAATGTCATCACATCATGCACAAGACCTAAAGAGCGCACATAATCAAATCACAATACATAACGCTCGTACGCCAATCATCACACAAGTCCTTATTATAAAGTAAAATCATTTTGGCACGTCCCATACCATGCCTAATAGTTTTGCCTCATAATCAAACGCAACGAATCGCATTCATTGCATGTGCATGTCATTCTTGGTGACTATACAATGACTTCACTTCAAATGATGGAAGAGGCATGCTCATGCTTGAAATTACCACTATAATGAGATCATTAGACTCCATATATGTCATGAAGGTCAAGTACAAAAGACACAACAACTAATGCACATTCTCGGATGAATCCAGTATATGAACAATTGTGGGCAGTTTCGAACATAGACACAGAAAGTACATCTATTCTTATCGGAATGTTATGAAATTTTAGTATGTTATAGAAAAGACATAGATTAACATTTTCCATGCTGAAAGCTAAATCTATATCTCAATGTATAAAGAGTAGTAATTTGTTGTCTTCTATCCTAAAAATTTGCAGCAACTTTCCAGATTGAGTACCTACAGAAGAAAGATCATTTCACTACCCGACCCTTGTCCATTTGTTCTAAAATTTTGATATGTTATTCATAAGGATTTTTCCTACAACATTCATGGGACTTGAGGTCCAAATTTTTCTAGAAAATTACAGAAAATTCGTAGAATCATCGAAGGTCTTGCTGTCTTCTACAATACAGCTTACTGTTTCAAAGAGAAGTCCTCCCACCTACACATTTTTGCATCCATTTTGCTATAACTAGAAGTCAAACTTAGTTTAGTTGATGTTCTCTCAAGTAAACTTGTTCCTTTTCCTTATCTACATCATTAAAATTCAAGGCGACACAAAACAAAAGGTTTTCCATCTCCATTTCTCTAGAGCAGAAAGTCTTGCACCATTTTCTTCATCTTTAGCTCAACCAAATCTTTAGTTTCTCTACAAATCCCTCTTGTAGTATCTCGACACTCTTCCACAGCATCTAGGGGTAACCATAGTATGTCTTCACTTACATAGAACCTTCCACAGCTCGGTTCAAAGCAAATACTCGCACCTTGACTCATCTACCACAACATGCATCACTCTTCCTCACTCGGCAGTCACCTCTCCACCTTGCTCGACTAACACAGCTTACTCACACTCTATTTCCGAAACATGCAAGGTTCTAACATAACATGCAAGGACTCATAAATTCCACCTTGAGTTCATCTAGCTCAATCCAACATAAAATAGGAACATTACACCTAATCCTCCACCATTCGGCTAGTTCCACAAATTCCCTCAACAAAAATGAGCGGATAACTTCTATTTTAGAGACTTATCTTTTCCTTACCTTTTCCTAGCTTGTTGATGACTCAAGGTCCTCAGAGAATCAGCACCTAAACTTATGCAAGAAGAAGAAGAATTGCTGGAGTTGCTACTGGTTTTCTTCTGCTTGACCGAGAGAGAGAGAGAGAGAGAGAGAGAGAGAGAGAGAGAGAGAGAGAGAGGAAGAAGAGAGGTTTTTGGTTGCTTTTGAGAGAGAGAGAAGAAAGGCATGAGTTATGAGGGAGATAGAGCTATAGGCTAATCCCTAAGGTAGCTTAATCATTAGCAAGATCTAATGATGCTGTCTTTTCCTTCGGCTATTTCGATTTTGGGGAAGAAAAACCGTGGGAGAAGAGAGAGAGAAGGGAGAAGAAAGGAGGGGGTCGTGGCCTTCATGCACGACTTCTTCCAACATCTGTCGTTCGATATCAATCAGTCTCTAACCCGTGTCGTTAGTTGGTTTATTAGTTTCTAATGCTTTTCACTCAATTCCATTTCTCTTGTAATTATGCAAATTTATGAAATCATATGACATATTAGCAACTTGGTGTTAATCTACGAAGGATTTATCAGAAGAAATGCTAAAGTTAGAAATTGACATTAGCATTACAATCACTAATTCAATCAACATAACTATAATCTATAAACTTAATTGGAAACAAAAACACTCGTGCCTAAATACCCGTCTCGGCCCATCGGGCTTATCCTACGACAATCACGGCCCACTAAACTTAATTTACTATTCTAACGAATCTTATTCTTGGCCTGCTCTAAGCCAAGCCCAAGTCCAGATCTTCCATTCGGCTAATCGAATCCATCTCGATAAATCATGTGGCCCGCTTACTTCTTAAGCCCACACATTCCTCATGGTCCATCGAGTTTGCTTTCTAGCTCGATTTAAAATAATTCAGGTCTTAAACAATCCGCTTATACTAATAGGGTTGATGAATTTTAGGATGTCACAAAAAGTGTTTGGGAGGATGAAGCATTAATGAATAAAATGTATTGTTATGCGTAGAATCAAAATATTTGCGTGAAACATGATGTGCATATACATAAGTCCAAATGAACATTTTGTTGATTGACAATTTATGTGATAAATAAAACTAAAAAGGGTAAAGTCTATCTATGTTTGTGTCACACTTATTGGATGATTATACATTTATTTTGTGTATATCAAGTGAGGTGATAAGATAAATTTTCTAACTTAAAACTAGAGATTTCATTTGCTAAACTTCGCCTCACTCCTTTCAATTTTCAGACATGTAGGATGGACAACCCTCAACCTTTCCACTATGGAGTCCTTGTGTATAGTGAAGCTCTTTATGAACTGAATCAAAATCTGGAATAATGTATTTCAAATGTAGTTCTACGATACCGGTTGATATATGAGGCTTTGTGGAGTGGGTTCCTTTTTGGTTTGTTGCCGGGTATCGAAATCTTGATGGGGAGTTAGTCATTCCATTGAGTGGCTTTGATTTGGACAGTGGAGACACAGCTGATGGAGAAGTTATCAACTCGTGACTTCATTCTAGACATTTATATAGGTAGACTTTTGAAAGTATAGTATGAAAGGGCTAGTAGAACACCTAGAGGGGGAGAATAGGTGTGAAAATAGATTTTTACGAAATGCAGTAAAATGCTTTACTTTTAAACTGAGTCTAATTGACTATAGACTTTGCAAAAGGATATAGACTTTAACAACTATCTTAAAGCACAAAAGTTTATCACGGCAAATAAAGTAAAGTAGTTTAGGGAAGAGAAAAATAAACATAAGGTTTATAGTAGTTTGGCTTAGATCAAGCCTGCGTCCACTCTCCATGTTGATAGCCTTTTTGCTGGATTCCACTATGAATCAAAAGATAATCTTATAGCAATGTGATCTCGACTTTTCAGTGATGTGTCTCTACTATTCTCACAAGATCACTCTCTAGAATTTCTCACTTTTGAATACAAGTTTAAGCACTAAAAGATGAAGGACAAGAGAATTGGAAGCTTCAAACTTAGGAATTCTTCTTTCACGCTCTCTTTGAATGACTTGAAAAAATCCCTTTAAATACTCCTTCATGCCTTGTCGACTGTTGGCACTTTCCAAATGAATTCTTCCAATCAACCCATTGGACAGAATCAATCGAGGAGATCTCGAGCCGTTTGAAGATTGAGATGAAAGCCCGTCAATCATGTCCACCTATACAATCAGGATCTTGGTTTCCATAAGTAGATTCTTTCCAAATAAACTTGCCTTCCAAAAATGATTTGCTTCTTTGAAATTGATTCCAATTAGGATAACCAATATGGTAAGTGATCTTTCCAACCAGAAAGCTTAATATATCTTGTTCATACTAAAACTTTGAAGAAAATAATCCTGAATTTGATTAAGTCTTCATTCTTGCGTTCGGTCTTGAACTTGTCGAGTGGGCAAACTTCGATGTAAGATAGACTTTGACACATGAGTCTGGCAATCTTCATAATAAAACAGAGATAGGTTTTGTTAGCTTCAAAACATCAATGAGTTTTCTCCAACAATCTCCTCATTTTTTATGGTGACAAAACTTTCCGTAGATTTAAAACTCATATCCGTAAAACAACACCTTAGCAAGTACATGATAACTTATGAAAGTAGATTGTTATAGATCTTGATAGTATTGATTTTGCAACCACAGAAAACACATTAATCTTGTCAATTTAGACAAAGATTCAACTCAAATCCATAATCAATCCCTAATCATAACCACAAAAGGTTACTGCAAAATATAAAGAAACAAGTTTAGTTCCAACAAGTTCAAACACATCAAATTAGCAAACAAATAGTTCAAATCTGCACTTATTCTCCCCCTTTTTGTCAATAGCAAAAAGAAAGAGAAAGTCAAAAACATAAAGAAAGTTTTGAAAGATAAATGCAATCAGGGTTGCTAGGAACTCGAACGAGTCAGAAATCCCCCATAAACTGCACTACCTCCTTAAGTTTCTGGCACTGATGATAAACATTCCCGACCTTGGCTACAGTTTGTGAAATGTCTGAACTTGAGTGTCTAAAGACTGTACCTTGCTAGTGAGAAAATCTAAAGTAGATCTCAAGGTAGTGTGAAGCTTATGGATCTTAACCTCCATCGCATATTACTGAGCTTAATCTCCAAAAGAAGCTCCACTATCCTTTGATGGTTTGCATTAGGTTCAGTCTGAGCATTAGCTTCAGCGAATTGAATTCTTTGAGAATTGTGAGATGAGGGAACATCAACTTGATCGAGGGCAGTTTGTTTTGCACCCTGACTTAGAGTACACTCTTCAACCTCTACTTCAGGAAACTGAGAAGCAAAAACATCTTCAAAGTCTACAGATACCATCATTCCCATTAGGTGGAGAAGAAGTCCTTGTTTTCTCATGAGCTCCCCTTGTTTCTGTGCCTACACGTGGAGAAGAAACTTCTTCTTCTTGTACCTTTTCTTTTTTAGAACAAGAGTGATGTTTTGTCTCAGTTCATACTCCTTCAAGATCATCCTTGATTGCTTTAGATTCCATTGATAATGTTTTCGCAATAGTCTTTCCATTAGAGTCATCATTGTCATCATCCTCACCAATCTCTTTAGAATCACCTTCTTCTTCTTCTTCAACTTCATCTTCTTTTTGCTTCTTCTTCTTCTTTTGCTTCTTTGTCTCTTCCTTCTCTTTCCTTTGATTTCTCAAAAAGCCTTCAAGATTTCTTAAGGCAATGACAGAAATGTTCAAATCATCTTCATCCTTTTCATCCTGCGGGATAAGTGATCTCATTTTCTTTGTAGTTTCTTGCACAACTTCCTTGCCGTTGTGCGCTCTTGTAGCAACAGATCCTTCTTTGACTTTGTTCAAGGATTCCTTCTTCAAACTCTCAATGGCCTTAGTCAGATCCTTCAGTCTCATTTTTTAGATCATTTTTATTCCTATTTCCATAGGAGCAACAGTTCGTGAACAAAGTGAAGCGGGAAACTAGATCTGAAAATGGCAGAACAGCTTTGTAACTAAGGCAGAGTTTGGCAATTGGCATTTTTCTTTCATGATTGTCCTATACATATGCAGCAAGATAGTGTGAGAAAGTGAGAAAGACATCCCATTGCAGATTGCCCACATGATTCTTGCCTTAAATCAGGAAACATTAGCTTTGGAGGCTACCTTGGGTCTGATGTAGTTGATGACAATTTTGTGCAAAAGAATATTAGAGGCTAGCAGTCAAGAGTATATGATACCTCCACTTAGTAGTCTGTCCTTTACTTGAAATCTAGTGGTTTGACCTGTGGAGATATTGGTTGGTTGGAAATCACTTCTTTTTACTCCTAGAATGTCTGCCAGAATGTAAACATCCATAACAAAAGCTTTATCACAACAATAAACTAAATGCGATTCTGATCAAGGAAAGACAGATTTGAGTAGAAGTATGCTGTCAATTCTGGATAAGCCATAGCCATCTCAGCACAAAACTTTTCTAATTGAAGGATGGCCAACTTTTCCCTCAAGTTCACTTTTATCGAGTCCAGGAAGTCAAAATCTACTATTCGAGGGTTTATCACCCCTCTGTTCAACATCTGGGCATAAACCCTTTTATGCTCCTTAGAATGAAACAGTTTCATTCTTTCACCAGGCACGTCAGCAGCCACACCCATCCTGGGTTGAAAATTCGTAAACATCTGCTCATCATCATCCTTATTATCAAGCCAACTCTCAAAACTAAATCGAGGATCAGAAGGAAAATGAAGAAAAGCCTTTTCTGCCGATCCTTTCAGCGCCACTCCTATTTTCTCCATGGCTTTTAATAACAAAGTTTCCCATGCCCATGTCCTTTTAGAAAACTAGTAATAAAGGACATTAGAGAACCACCTTGTTTCAAATAACAATAATGCTTGGAAAGAACTTGGGGTGTCAAAACTCTAAGAGGAACAACATCTTGTTCAACTTCTTCCTCCAAAGGTTGACGATAAGAGTCCTGAGGAGAGTCTTCTCCCATAAGATCAAAATGAGTCAACCCTTCTGGCACATTTCGAGGCCTCTGACTTGCGATCTGAGAAGATTTCCTTTGGTGTGACATGGATGCAGACTTGGAAGATTTCGTAGACATGTTCGAGTGAAGAAAAGATCGAAACTTGCAGAGAAAGTTTGAGAGTAAAAGAGAGAGAGAGAGAGAGAGAGAGAGAGAGAGAGAGAGAGAGAGAGAGACATTAGACATTAGGGTTTTGAAAATGATGTGCTTTGAAAAAAGTACTAGAAAATTTTAGAAAATTAAAGCAAATGAAATGGGATATACAAAGTCATCATAAGGAGAAATGCATTTTCAAAACAAAATTTTAAAAAGGTAACTACTAAAAATTCAAAATCTAAATTTTACTAAAATAGTAATTTAAAATAGGCAAGCATCGATTCAGATAAAATCATACATTTTCAAAATGTACTTCGAAAAATAAAATACCTAGATTTGAGAAAATTCTCAACTAAAGTGACTTTTCAAGTTGAAGTTCTAAGTCTAAACAACTTCAGACTTTAATTGATAAGAGAAATAATATTTAGCTTTGCAAATAGATTGTGAATATATTCAAATAAGTTTTTCTCCAACGATTTTGTGAAGATGTCTGCTAGTTGATTCTTTAAATCAATAAATTGAACAATAATCTTGCCATTCTGGACATGATCTCTTATAAAATGATATCAAATCTCTATATGCTTCGCCCTTGAATGAAGAATGGGGTTTCTAGTGAGATTGATAGCACTTGTGTTATCGGATTTGATATTTGTGCAAGATTCTTCTATTTCAAAGTCTCTTAGTTATTGTCTTATCCAAAGAATTTGAGAACAACAACTCCCAAGAGCAACATATTCTACTTCTACTATTGATAATGCCACTATACTTTGTTTTCTTGAGAACCAAGATACCGGTATTTGTCCCAACAGTTGATAAGTTCTGGATGTGCTCTTTTTGTCGACTCTACAACCAGCTAAATCAGCGTCAGAATAGCCAAGAAGAGTAAAGTCTCATTCTTTTGAATACCATAGACCCAACTTTGGGAAAGTTGTAAAATATTTTAAGATACGTTTAATAGCATTGAGATGAGATTCCTTTGGATCAAATTTAAATCTAGCATAGATGCACACACTGAATAAGATATCAGGTCTTGAGGCAATGAGGAAAGGGAGAGAACCGATCATGCTTTTATATAGTTTCTAATCTACTTTCTTCCCTCCTTCATCCTTTCTAGTTTGGTTGAACTCAACATAGGAGTTTTTGTCCTCTTGCAATTCTCCAATCCAAATTTCTTGATGAGATCTTTAGCATATTTCTCCTTGTGAGTGGATATACCTTTCTTTGATTGTTTTACTTGCAATCCCAAAAAGAAGGTCAATTCACCCATCATGCTCATTTCGAATTCATTTTGCATAGATCTTGAAGATTTCTTATAGAGACTTTCATTAGGAGAACCAAATATTATATCATCTACATAAATTTGTACAGGTAGAAAAATTTTTCCTTCCCTTTTTAAAAAAATAGTAGTATCAACATTTCTATTTTCAAAACCATTATGAGTTATAAACTTACTCAATCTTTCATACTAGGCTCATAGAGCCTGCTTCAGACCATACAATGCCTTTTTCAATCTCTAGACAGAGTCTGGTTTTCTTGGATCTTTAAATCCTAGTGGTTCTTTCACATAGATTCTTCTTGAATGAATCCATTGAGGAATGCACTTTTGACATCCATCTGGAATAACCTAAAATTTTGGAAACAAGCAAATGCAAGGAATAATCTAATTGCTTCTAACCTTGTTACTAGTGCATAGGTCTCGTCATACTCTATTCCTTCTTTTTGTGTGTATCAATTCACCATGAATCTTGCTTTGTTTTTTTTTTTTTATCACTTTTCCTTTCTTATCCATCTTATTTCAGAAAACCCACTTCGTTTCAATAACCGATTTGCCTTTGGGTTTTGGAATCAACTCCTATACATCATTGATGTTGAATTGTTTGAGTTCCTTCTGCATAGCTTCTATCCAGCATTCATCAGACAATGCTTCTTCTACTCCTTTTGGTTATATTTCAAAAACAAGTGCTAAAGCACTAGAGTCTTCTCTTGCTTTGGATATGGTGCAAATTCCTTCGTCAATGTTCTTTACGATGACTTGACTTGTGCTTCCAGTTGCTATTTGGCTTGGGAATCTATTGATCCTTTGTTTCGTTTAAATCTTCTTGTTCTGCTTGTTGCTGTACTCCAGAAGACTGAATTTCGCTGGGGGAGACAGACTTTGTTAAGTCTAGAACTAGTTCGGATTCTTCAAGTTGAATATGATCTAATTGAATCTGCATATTTTCCTGAAATCTTACATTCATAGATTTTTCCATAGATTGAGTCTTCTTGTTAAAGACCCTATAAGCTTTGCTTGAAGTTGAATAGCCAAGAAAAATTCCTTCGTCTGATTTTTCATCAAACTTTCAAGATCAATCATTAGCATTCTTCAAAATAAATCATTTACAGCCAAAGACGTGAAAGTAGAAAACATTTGGCTTCTTCCCCTTATATACTTCATAAGGAGTCTTATCTAGGATAGGCCTTAAAAACACCCTGTTAATAATATGACATGCAGCAGAAATTGCTTCTGCCCAAAAGCGAGATGGTATTTTGCTTTCTATCAAAAGAAAACTGGCCATCTCCTGTAGAGATATGTTTTCCCTTTTCATGACTCCATTTTGTTCTTGAGTATATGGAGAGGAGAAAACATGTTGAAAACCAAATTCATTACAAAAGTCTGCAAAATCTTGATTTTCAAATGCACCTCCATGATATGTATTTATGCTTAAAATTGCATAACTTTTCTTGTTCTGAATTTTTTTGGCGAAGTTTCAGAAGTATGCAAAAGTCTTAGACTTATTTGCTAAGTAGAGCACCCGAGTGAAACAAGAATAATTATCCATGACCACTAGACAATATTTTTTTCCACCAAGACTCTGAGTTCTTGTTGGTCCAAAGAGATTCATATGAAGAAGCTGCAACACTCGACCGGTGGAAACTTGATTTATTGGTTTAAAAGAACTTATGATCTGTTTTCAAACCAACTTCTTATAAGAAATCTTGGCAATCTGCTTCATATTTACGTGATCGAGCTTTCAATGACAAAGACTTGCTTCATCTTGAATGGAAATAAGACACTGTGAACTTTCTAGATTTACATCTATAAGGTATATATTGCCATGCCTTCACCCAATAAAGATTTGAGAGAAGTCTTGACATATCCCAAAACAAATGCCTTCTTAGAAGTTTATTCTGAAACCAGTATCACAAAGCTGACTTGTGCTCAGAAGATTGTAGTTTAAACCTTTCACTAGGGAAACATCCTTGATAGTCAGAGTTCCAATATTCACATTTCCACAGCCTATAATCTTTCCTTTACTATTTCCTTCAAAACAAACTTTTCCTCCTTTTAGCCTGTCAAGTTTTTCGAAACAGCTTGAGTCTCCTGTCATATGCCTAAAGCAACCACTATCAAAATACCATTTGATTTTTCTTTTAATAGTGACCTGCAATCAGAAAAAAAACTCAAACTTTCTTTGATACCTAGATCTTTTTGGGTCCAGGAGGGTTAGTATTAAAAACAATTTTTACCCAAACTTTCTCAATTGGTCTCCAAACCATGGGACAATCCTTGTCAAAATGTTTTGAGTTGTTACACTAAGAACATTTGAGTGCACTTCGGCCAACAGGTTTTACAAACACTCTTTGAAAATGATTTTTGTAAAAGGTCTTTGCAAGCCTTTGTTTAAGCCTCTCTTTTACTTTAGGAAAATCAATTAAAGAAACAGTCTCTTTACTTATACCCAGACCAGACTTGTTAAAATAGGGTATTTGAGCTATAAGAATTTTCTCTAATTTTTATGATCCATTTGAAAACCTTTTTGAAATATTTGAAATCTCGATTTTGAAAATTAAAAACATTTTCTTTTGAAAGAGAATCGGAATTTTGCTTCAAATCATCAAAACTTCTTTTCAAATTTTCAAACTTTTCTTTCCAAGAAACTTCCTGTTGCCTGAGCCTAGAACTACCCATATTCAGTTCGGTGATCCTTTTAAGAGAGGATTTAAAATTGAGACAAAGTTCATCTATATATATAGAAACTTTAATAGGAATTTCATAGTTACTAACCTCAATTTCTTTGTCAGAGTCTAAATCAATGTTTGTCTTTGATTCTGAGTCTGACTCTGAGTGAGCCATTAGACATATGTTTGCGAATTCTTCTTCGTTTTATTCAAATTTGGTGTCACTCCAAGTTTTTACTTTGAGAGCCTTTTTGTATTTCTTAGTCTTCCCTTTCTTCTTTCTCAACAAGGGATAATTTGGTCTGAAATGCCCATTTTTCTTGCACTCAAAGCATATTACATCCCTGCTTGTTTCAGTTTCTTCTGTAGATTGCTTGTGGGAATTCCGCGAGCCTTGCTTTTTCCAATTGAACCTTCTACCTTTTCTGTTTAGTCTTATGAATTTCTTTATGATAAGGGCCAGTTCTTCATCATCCATATCATCTTTCGAATCTGTATCATCATAGTTAGATTTTAAAACAATTGATTTATTGCATTTTGGATCTTCCTCATCATTGATCTACTCCACTTCGTACGACTGAAGTGTGCCTATTAATTCATCTACTGATAGAGGCATAATCTTTTGACTCTCTTTGATTGAGGTCTTCACATGATTCCAATCCTTTGAAAGTCCACACAGTAGTTTGTTGACTTTCATTGGTCCAAAAATTGGTTGACCTTGATAAGCTAGGCCATTCACAATCTCAGTAAAGCGACTAAACATATCAAAGATATATTCTCCAGGCTTCATTCTGAATGCTTCATACTGTCCAAGCATAATGTTTATTTTTGTTTCATTCACACAATTAGTCCCCTCCTAGGTAACATGGAGTTCGTCCCAAACTTCTTTTGCTATTTCATAAGAAGAAATTCGATTATATTCAGTAGGAGACAAAGCACAGTATATAGAATAGATTACTTTTGCATCAGGAGCCTATCTCTTGGTAATTTCAACTGGAGTTGATTCATCAACATCGATCACTTCTTTCCCTCTGTCTGAAGCTGATGTTGCTTTAGGATTAATTCATTTTTCAACAACATCTCACTCTTGGGGATCAATGGATCTAAGAAATGCCTTCATCTTGTTTTTCCATATGTTGTACTCCTTTCCATCGAAATAAGGAGGTTTGGTGTTGCTCTGTCCCTCAACCAATCTTGGAGCCAAAATACTAGCCATAGAAGATTTTTAGCTTTAGAAGTAAAAACACTTTAACAAAGTAAGCACACACGCTCTGATACCAATTGAAAGGGTTAGTGGAATACCTAGAGGGGGGTGAATTGGTGTAAAAACAAATTTTTGGAAATTGTAGAAAAATGCTTTACTTTTAAACTGAGTTTGATTGACTACAGACTTTGCAGAAGGATTCAGACTTTAACAACTATCTCAAAGCACATAAGTAAATTGCAGAAAATAAAGGAAAGGAGTTTAGGAAAGAGAAAAATAAATACAAGGTTGATAGTGGTTCTGCTTATATCAAACCTACGTCTACTCTCCACACGCTTTTGGCTGGATTCCACTATAATTGAAAGAGAATGTTACAAAGACACGGTGATCTCGACTTTTCAGTGAGGTGTCTCTACTGTTCTCATGAGATCACTCTCTAGAATTTCTCACTTTCAAATACAAGTTTAAGCACTAAAAGATGAAGGACAAGAGAATTGGAAGCTTCAAATTTTGGAATTCTTCTTTCATGCTCTCTTCGAATGACTTAAAAAAATCCCTTTAAATACTCCTTCATGCCTTGTCGACCATTAGCACTTTCTAGAGGAATCCTCCCAATCAACCCGTTGGACAGAACCAATTAAGGAGATCTCGAGTCGTTTGAAGGTTGAGATGAAAGCCCGTCAATCCTGTTCGCCCATACAATCAAGATCTCGGTTTCCATAAGTAAATTCTTTCCAAATAAGCTTGCCTTCCCAAAATGATTTGCTTCTTTGAAATTGAGTCCAATTAGGATAACCAATATGGTAAGTGATATTTCCAACCAGAAAACCTGATATATCTTGTTTGTACTGAAACTTTGAAGAAAATAATCTTGAATTTGATTGAGTCTTCATTCTTGCGTTCAGTCTAGAACTTGTCAGAGTGGGCAGACTTCTGATGTAAGATAGACTTTGACATAGAAGTCTGGCAATATTCAAAATAGAACATAGATAAGTCTCGTCAGCTTCAAAACATCAAGGAGTTTCCTCTAACATAGTATAGTTTGGAGATAGGTCTCCCTATCCCTATCTAGACTTTTGTCTTTGCACTCGTAATGTAATGAACTTGTGAACTCATGTGTGGTATAAATAAAAGAAGTGTGTTTGTTATATTTATAAAGTTTTAATTGTTAAAAGAATTTTCGCAAATATCCGATTACGCTTTCGTATACTAAAAGAGAGTGATAATATAATAAATACGTGTTGGGTGATACTTTGGGTGTCGCATCCCTATTTTTGGTATCAAAGTAGGTTAACCCTTGAAGTGATCAGGTGTGTTGAATGAATTGGGTAGTAGATTGCAAAAGTTTGTGGAATATGTGTTATCTTGATTGATTGAATAAGTAACTTTGGTTACTTATTAGATAATGTTAATTGATTGAATAAGTAATTCTTGTTACTTATTAGTAGCTACTAAGTTAAGTCTTATGCCTAGGCTTTGAAAGAGAAAATGAGCTCTGGTAAGAACTCAAAACGAGATCCTAGAATGGAAGGAATTATTTAGGCACTAGCTAACGTTGGCAATTTGATGGTGCATTAGGCATTCTAGGAAGCTGCTTTTAGCTCAGGAAATGGTGAACATCATTTGCAAGGTATGATTGAGCAATTTCTGAATCTAAAGCCACCAAGATTTGCTAGAATAGGAAACCCTAAAGAAGCAAAATCATGGATAGACGAGATGGAGAACATATTTAACTTGTTGGATTATAACAACATTGACAAGTTAGTCTTAGTTAAGTACCAACTCCAAGGAAATGCTAGGCATTGGTGGAAGGCATCTAAGGAATTTATGCCTCCAACTAGCACTACCGTGACTTAGGGCAGCTTTGTCAAGGCGTTCTTTAGAAATAAAAAAATTTGGATTTCGCTTGAGATAAGAAGGTGATTAAGTTCATGCAATTGAAGTAGAATGACATTACCATAAATCAATTCGAAACAAAGTTTGTAGAACTTTCAAAGTCCACTTGTAAATTGGTCAAAGACAAAGAAGATAAGGCAAAGAGATTTCGAGAAGGCTTAAGACCAAATATCCGAAGTCAGCTAGTGCCTCTGAATTTGAATGATTACAACAAACTTTATAAACGTGCTTAACTTGTTGAGCGAGATTTCGCAGAGCAGGCATCGACGACAACTTTCCAAGCGAGGCCAAATCAGCAGTCTTCTGACCTAATAAGAGGTCTATGCAAATGGGAAAGAGACCATTTGCTCCAAATAAAAAGAACAATGTTGGAGGGTCTAGATTCACACAAAGCAACCGATTAGTGATCAAGGTGCAGTATTCTCCTAATGTTTGCTGCACTTGTGGGAAGTAACATGGAGGCGTGCAATGCCTAGCTTTGAAGAAATGTTGTGGATGTGGACAATGAGGCAGCTTGACGAGAAATTGTACAATGACACAATAGCTAAAAATGCTAGTATTATCACCTAGAGGGGAGGTGAATATGTGTAAAAACAGATTAACTAAATAAATGCATAATTAGTTATATTGCAAGCAAAGTCTAAGTAAAAGTGCCACCGGACTTTTATAGTAAATTCAGACTCAATTAGAGATGGTTTAGAAATTTGAAAATTTCATAAAAAGATTGCAATGAACAAATCAAAAAGAGTTAAGGGAAGAGAAAATTGAATGCGAAATTTATAATGGTTTGGCTTAGATTAAGCCTACATCCATTCTCTCATGCTAATAGCCTTTTGGCTAAAATTCACTAAAGTATCAACAGAGAATATACAATGATTTGAGTATGAACACTCAATGGAGGGTTTCTTTTTCTCTCACTAAGTCACTCTTCTTGTGTTTTTTTTTTCTTTTGAATACAATTTGTAAGCACTGTCAATGAAGAACAAGTGGTTGGAAAGGCCTCAAACTTTGGAATTTTAATTTTCATGCACTATCTCAAATGGATTGAATGACCTCCTTAAATACTCCTCTACGCCTTTCTAACTGTTGGCATTCTCCAAAGGAATTTCTTCCAATCAATCCATTGGATAGAATCAATTAAGGAAATCTTTTAGTCAATTGAAGATTGAGATGAAAATCCGTTGATTCTGGTTACCCATACAATCAGAATTTAGGTTTCCATAAGTAGATGCTTCCAAAAAAGGAACTTGTCTTCAAGATTGATTTCATCAATTCGTGATTGATTTCGTCAATGTATTTATAAAAGGTAAGTAAGATTCTTCTCCAGAAAGCCAAATATTAAAGATAAATCTCTATAACGTTCATACTAAATCCTTATCGTAAGATCAATAATCCTGAGTCTAATTATATCTTCGTTTTGGACTTGGTTTCAGTCTGGATCTCGTCAGAGTGGGAAAGACTTCTAGAGTAAATAGACTTTAACAAAATTCCATGATATAGCAAAAAAGTTTAGTTTTCTTCAAAATAGGAGTAAGAATAAGAAAGTTTTGTCAACTTCAAAACCTTGTAGAAGTTTTCTCAACAATCTCCCCATTTTTTATGGTGAAAAAAAATTTCATGCAAATTTAATCATAATATGAAAAATTATCCTGCAAAACAACACTTTAGCAGCATATGATAATTGATAGAGAAAACAGATAGTAAACATAATAAATACAAATAGTCTACTTGATAGAGAAAATAAACAGTAAATATAGTAAAACTCATAGTCTCCATCCACAAAACACATCAATTAGAAGTTTGCAAACCACACTAGAAAAGTCAAACACAATCACAAGTCAAATATTCAATCTACATAATCTCTCCCCCTTTTTGTCAATAGCATAAAGATAAAATCAGTTAAGCATAAATGAAAAGAGGTTGGGTCGAAAAAAGATCAGGGTTGATTGGGAACACGAACAAGTCAGAAATCCTCCAATGTCTGCATAGTCTCCTCAAGCTTAGTTAGGCACTGATGATAAACAGTCACAACTTTTGCTAGATTTCGCGATGCCTGTTGATTCAAAGTCTAGACTTGATCATCAAGAGATTGTACCTTTCTCGTGAGAGAATCAGAGGTAGTATCAAGAGCAGCATGCAACTTATGGATTTCAAACTCCATTGCATATTGCTATGCCTTAATCTCCAAGAGGAGTTCTACTATCCAAGGATAGTTAGATTATGGTTTTGTTTAGGCACTAGCTTCAGCAAATTGTACCAGTGGAGTACCCAGAGGTGAAGGAACATCGACCTGAACGTGTGAAATTTGTTGCTCCCCCTGAACATTAGCTTTTTTGTCCTGACCCTCAAGTGAGACTTGAAGGAAATGAGATGCATAAATATCTTCAACATCTAGAGGAGATTGACTTATCCCATCACTAGTAGTTGGTTTTGCAAGAGGAGTTTTCTCACCTACTCCTCCTTGTCTTAATGGCTTTAGTCTGCGAAGAAACTTCTCCTTCTTGAACCCCTTCTCTGCCAGAAGGGGTTTGTCTCCTAGTGTCCGTCTCCCCAACATCTTGGGCATCAATTTTCCTTGTATCTTCTCATTCCTTGTCAGTGTCCTCATGTTCCTTGTTCACATTGGCATCTCTTTCTGAGTCATCATCCTCACTCTCTTTCACTTCAGTTTCTTCACCATCACTCGCTTCTTTTGGTTCTTTCTTGCATTCATCCTCTTCTTCTTCCTCAAAATCAGCTATACCTCCCAGATAACGTAGGGCAATAGTAGAGATGGCCTTGTTATCATCATCTTCATCTTGTTCATCTTGGAGAAGAATATGACGTTTCCTTTTTGGTGTTTTTGAGGCAATGCTTTTTCCTTTGTGCTTCTTTTCAGTAGCAGATCCTAACTTGGCTTTGATAGAAAATTCCTTCTACAGAAATGTTAGGGCTACAAAGAGATCCTTTAATCTCATCTTTGAGATCATTTTCAATCCAATATGCATGGGAACAATGGTTCTGGAGCAAAGCTTGGATAGCGGTTAAATTTGAAAGTGTTTGAAGAGTCTCGGTTACCAATGCAAAGTGTATGGTAGTTGTCCCTTCCCCTTCATGATGGTTATGTACATGTACAGTAGGATTGTGTGAGGGAGTGAGAAAGCAACACCATTGTAGATGGCCCACATCATTTTTGTTTCAAATCTGTAAACATCAGTTTTTGAAGCAGCCTTAATGCAGTTGATGACAATCTTGTGCAACAAAATATTAGAAACAGAGACATCCGAGAGTAAGTAATGGTCTCCCTAGGAATCCTATGCCTCACAAAAAACTTGGTGACCTGCTTGTTAGACACATTAATGGGCAAGAATCAACTCCTTTCTACCCCCAGAATGTCAACCAACAAATTAACATGAACATCAAACACTCTATCACACACAATGAATTGAATGTGAGTGGGATCCAAGATAAATAGGTTGTAATAAAAGTACACTGTCAATTTAGGGTAAGCATCTGATGTCTCTACACAGAACTTCTCCATCTTAAGCTTGGCAAACTTTTCTCTCAAGTTTTCCTTGATGGAGTCCAGCAAGTCAAAATCTACGGTATGAGGGTTGATGACCCCACTGCTCAGCATATGAGAGAAAACTTTCTTATGACCCTTTGAACGAAACAACTTTCCTTTTTCTCCAACGATTTTAGCAGCAACACCTATTTTTAGTTGAAATTTTTTTGAAAACCCTTTCATCATCATCTTCCTGTTTGCACTCGTCGACCCTCCGTCCTAAAAGCGAGGATCATTAGGAAAGTTTGAGAATTCCTTTTCCACTCTTCCAACCTCTACCAACCCTAGGTTTTCCATGGCTCTCAAAAATAGGGTTTCATTTTTGTAGTAATTTTCTTTCAAGAAAGAACTTATGAAATCCATGGGACTTCCTTCATTTTTTGAAAATTCATAATGCTTAAGAAGTACCTCAAGCCTTCTTACCAAAATAGGAGTTGTTTCCTGAGTAACTTCCTATTCTACTTAATGGCAAGGAGAGCTTCGAGGTGAGTTATCCCTAGTGAGATCAAAATGTGTTGGACCTTTAGGGACAAACCGAGACTTGCAACTAGAAACATGAGAAGATTTCCTTTAATAGGACATCAAAGTAGACTTAAAGGACTTCAATGATATGTTCGTGTGAGATCGGGTGAGAAATTTTGCGAGAGGATGTAAGGGAATATCAAGATAGGTGAGGGTTTGAGAGTAAGATTAGGGTTTGAAGATAGTCTGGTTATTAAGAAAAAGATGAAGGTTTTAAAGATAATGAAGTATGGCAACCAAGCTGTCATAAAAAGAAAGTTCTATTTTAAAAATTCAAAAATATAACCGTCAATAATTTCCAAAAATATAAAAGGCAAGTAATAATTCGAGAATAATCGTACCTATTTAAGGAGGAAAGAAACTTATGCGCCAAAATTTAAAATAAAACTACTGGAGTGTGGAAGGCTTTCAGAAGGATGTATCTTCCATATGTTGAACCGGTGAGTCTACTCATCTATAGACTTTAGCTAGATTCAAGAGTAATATTTAGCTTTTCACAAATGGACTTGAATAATCCTTTCTCTAATGGCTTGGTGAAGATATCTGCTAGTTGATTCTTCGAATCAATGAATTGAACATTGATTTCGCCATTTTGCACAAGCTCACTTATGAAGTGATGGCGAATTTCGATATGCTTTGCCCTTGAATGAAAAATAGGATTTTTGGTAAGATTAATCGCACTTGTGTTATGACATTTGATTTTGGTGCAAGGTTCTTTTATTCCAAAGTCCCTTAGTTGTCACTTGATCTAGAGAATCTATGAACAGCAACTTCTTAGAGCAACATATTCTACTTCTGCTATTGAGAGTACCACAGTGTTCTACTTCCTTAAGAATCAAGTCACTAACTTTTGTCGTAATAGTTGACATGTTCCTAAAGTGCTTTTCCTATCAACTTTACAACCAACCGGATCGGCATTAGAGTAACCAAGTAATGTAAAGTCTCCTCCTTCTAGATACCACAGACCTAACGTTAGATGAGTTGCAATATATTTGATAATATGTTTGATAGCACTAAGATGAGACTCTCTTGGGTTAGCTTGGAATCTAGCACACATGCACACACTAAATAAAATATCAGGTCGAGAAATAGTGAGATAGAGAATAGAACCAATCATGCTTCTATATGTCTTTTGGTCAACTGTGCTTCCATCTTCATCATTGTCAAGCTTGGAAGAACTTGACATGAAAGTCTTAGTCTTATTGCAGTTTTCCATCCCAAGCTTCTTGATAACATCTCTAGTATATTTCTCATGATAGATGAATGTTCATTTCTTTGATTGTTTGACTTGCAGACCCATAAAGAAGGTTAATTCACCAATCATGCTC
The DNA here is from genome assembly GCA_016097485.1 of Eucalyptus sideroxylon x Eucalyptus melliodora. Lineage (NCBI taxonomy): Eukaryota > Viridiplantae > Streptophyta > Magnoliopsida > Myrtales > Myrtaceae > Eucalyptus > Eucalyptus sideroxylon x Eucalyptus melliodora. The sequence goes on from CM027826.1 coordinate 29,898,974, forward strand.
ATTTCGAATTCTTCTTGCATAGACTTTGAGAATTTCTTGCACAAATTTTCATTAGAAGACCCAAAGATTATATCATCTACATATATTTGAACTAGTAGAAAATCTTTTTCTTCCTTTTTGATAAACAAGGTTGTGTCAATCATTCTTTTCTTAAAACCATTGCTTACCAAGAACTTACTTAGTCTCTCATACCAAGCTCGAGGTTCTTGTTTCGGACCATACAATGCCTTCTTCAATCTGTAGACAAAGTCTGGTTTTTTGGGTCTTCAAATCTTGGTGGTTTGTTCCACATAGACTTCTTCTTGTACGAATCCATTTAGGAAAGCACTCTTGACATCCATTTGGAATAACCTAAAATTATGAAAACACGCATATGCAAGCTGTAGTCTAATGGCTTCTAACCTAGCTACAGGTGCATATATCTCAACATATTATATTTTTTCCTCTTGTGTATACCATTTTGCAACAAGTCTTGCTTTATTTATGGTTACTTTGCCCTTTTCATCCATCTTGTTTTTGAACATCTACTTTGTTCCAATCGTAGATTTCCCTTTCAGTTTTGGAACAAGCTCCTAGACATCATTGATACTGAATTGTTTAAGCTCTTCCTGCAATGCTTCTATTCAGCTTTCGTTAGATAATGCTCCTTCTACTCCTTTTGGTTCTATTTCTGAAATAAGTGCTAGTGCACTTGAATCTCCTTTTGCTTTGGATCTAGTGTGGATTCCTTCTTTTATATTGCCAAAGATGAGTTCTTTATGATGGCTTGATTTGTGCTTCTCTAGTTACTATTAGATTTTTCATTTCCTATTAGTTTTCTTTGATTCTTCCGACTTTTCTTCTACTTGACTTTGATCGCGGAAGACTGAAGTTCCTCGAGAAAATCATACTTTATTAAGTATGAAACTAGTTCAAACTCTTCAAGTTGAGTCTAATATTGTTGGTTCATAATACTTTCCTGAAATTTGACATTCATGTATTTTTCAACAGTTTGTGTATTTCCTGTAAGCTTTGCTTGAAGTAGAGCAACCAATAAATATTTCTTCATCTCATCTTTCTTCAAATTTTTCAGGCTGATCATTTCCATTCTTCAAAATAAAACACTTGCAACCAAACACATGAAAATAAAAGATATTTTGCTTCTTCCCTTTATATACTTCATAGGGAGTCTTCTCTAGAATGAACCTTAAAAATATCTTGTTAATTATATAACAAGTAGTAGAAACTGCTTTTGCCCAAAAATGATAAGAGATTTTACTTTCTATTAGTAGAGTTTTGGTCATCTCTTGTAACAATCTATTTTTCTTTTCTATAACTCCATTTTGTTATGGGGCATATGGAGAGGAGAAAACATGTTAAAGACCACTCTCATCACAGATATTTGCAAAGTCTTGATTTTTAAATTCTCCTCCATGATCAATCGTTATGCTTGAAATGGCATAACCTTTCTCGTTTTGAACTTTCTTAGCAAACTTTGAAAAATATGAGAAGGTTTTGGTTTTATTTGCCAAGAAGAAAACCCAAGTGAATCTTGAATAATCATCCACAACTACCAAATAGTATTTCTTTCCACCAATACTCTGTATTCTTGTTGGTCCAAAAAGATCCATATGAAGAAGCTGCAAGACACAATTAGTCGAAACTTAATTTACAAGTTTAAAAGAGCTTCTAACCTGTTTTCCCAAGATACGTAGAGTACACAACTTAGACTTCTGGTATATCATTTTTGGAAGACCTTGTACCCGCTTTTTAGATGAAAATTTAGCAATATGTTTCAAATTCACATGTCCAAGCTTGCAATGCCAAAGATATGCTTCATCTTGAATTGAAACAAGACATCGAGAGCTCTCTGGACTTATGTCCAAAAGATAAATATTGTCATGTCTTCGCCTAGTGCAGGATTAAGATAAGTCTCAACTAACTCCAAAACAGACATCTTCTTGAAAATTGATTTTGAATCCTATATCACATAGCTAGCTTATGCTCAAAAGATTGTAATTCAAACCTTTTACTAGTGAAACATTGTTGATGATTAAACTTCCAATCCTCACTGTTCCATGTCCAATAATATTTCCTTTGTTGTTCCCACCAAACGAGACATTTCCTCCTTTTTGTTTTGCTAGTTTTACGAAACTGCTTGAATCTCAAGTCATATGTCTAGAACAACCACTGTCCAAGTACCATTTTATTTTCCTTTTAACAATGACTTGCGATCAAAAACAAATCTCAAACCTTCTTTGGTACCCAAATTTTCATGGGTCCTGGCAAGTTTGTTTTAAAGACAACATTTGCCCAATCCTTCTTAACAAGTCTCCAAACTTTGGGACATTCATTCTAAAAATGTTTTGAGCTTTTACACTTGGAACATTTAAGAGCATTTCAAACAATAGGTTTTACAAAAACGTTTTGAAAAAGAAAAGTTGTAAGAAGATTTTGGAGGTCTTTGTCTAAGTCTCTCCTTAACTTTAGGAAAGTCGATCAAATGAGTACTTTCATTATTTAGACCCAAGCTAGATTTGTTAAAATAGGGTATTTGAGCTAAAAGGATTTTCTCTAAGACTTTTGATCCTTTCGAGAACTTTGTAGATGTGGCATCCCAAAATTCAGAGCCAAGCCATAAGGTGTGTTAAAGTCTTTAATTAGGTGATAAAAATTCCCATGGCTTGTGTTTAAATGATTTGTGCATATGATTGTGAAAATTTAAATTTGATAGATTAATAATCTATGGTTGGCCATAAGGATTTATAAATTAAATTTCAATAGACAAGATGTCCCAAGACTTTGGCCAAGATTGAAAATAGAAATTTAAAAATATTTATAGAAGAAATTCAAAAAAAAAAAAGGAAAAAGAGTTAATTTTAGGATGGGCCTTAGGCCCATTGGCCTAAGCTTAGTGGGCCGAATGGCCAGCCCAAATGGAGGCCCACGGAAGGGCTATCGCCGGCCCATTAAGGCCCAAAGGAAGAGGTGGCCGGCCCATGCATGGACCTTGCCAAGTGGCAAGAAAAGTCCCCATGCATTGGTCCATTTGAGTGGCATGTAATCATTAGCCATGATGAGCTCTGGGGGTATAAGAAGGGAGAGAGAGAGGGTGACCGGCCATTTTGTTCTCCCAAGAGAGAGAGAGAGAGAGAGAGAGAGAGAGAGAGAGAGAGAGAGAGAGAGAGAGGTGTGCGAGAGAGGAGGAGCGGCCAAGAGAGAAAGGAAGGAGGGAGTCGCCGTCGCCGCCGTGTCCGTCTGCCGTACGCCATCGTTTGTTCATCCTAGAGGCAAGTGGAGTCCTCTAGCTTCTCTTGCATGCTTGTATGTTGTTTGCATGTTAGATTTTGGGTGTTTTAAGTGAGAAAAGCCGAGGTATGGTTGGCTTGTTCTTAAGTCGTGTGACTGTTCTTGCTCGGATTGTGTGAGTCAGTAACTTGTTTGAGCTTGCATGTGTGTTTGGAGTCCGCTTTTGGCTTCGATATCTTCATGAAAGTTGTAGCTAACATCTTGTACTATAACATATTGAAATTTCATGGAAAATTATGGAGATTTGGGGGGGTTAAATTTGCATCTTACGGACACCTCAGATCTGGAGAGTCTTTACTGACCTTTTGCTGGATTCATGGTTGCATGTTGGTTTTTCTTGAGAATATCACTTCGATTTCTTCATGAAAGCTGTAGGGAACATCTTAAAATACAACATACTCAAATTTGAAGTGAAAAGAACAAGTATAGCTTGGTAAATCGACTAGATCTTGAAGACGATGATTCTGGTGATGCGTTCCGAGACACCCGAGACTTCAAGGACTTAAATGATGACTATACTCTGGTTATTTGACCTAGATATCTTCATGAAACTTGTAAAGGACACCTTGACACATAACATATCCAAATTTCAGAGAAAACGAAAGAGAATAGGTGGGTGAAATCTTAGTATTTCGGAGATGGAGGCACTGGACGATGCGGTAACGGATCCAGAAGTTTCGTGAGGTTGAATAAAATAATCTATAAGTAATCTGGCTTGGAGTTCTTCATAAAAGTTGTACGAAAAAGTCTTGGCATATGTATGGCAATTGAATCAATGCATGTGTGAATGTCATGCCTAGTATGATTCGTTTGATATCATGCCATGTGCCATGTTAAAATGTGAATAAAATGCGGTAAACATGGATGATGGTAAATGAGGGGATGGTTGTGATGGCGGATGATGCTCGGAATGTATAGAGATACATTGCCGAAATTCCCTGGGAGATTCAGGATGCCCGGAATGTGGGGGGCCGGAAGCCCTATCGGAGGTCTTTGCCCGAAGGGAATGCCTCGCGATGCCAGGATTGGGGTGCGAGATGCCTGGCTAGAAGGGTAAAGGCCGGAAGCCCCGTCGGAGGTTTTTGCCCGAAGGGAATGCCTCGTGATGCTAGTTGAGATGCGAGATGCCCGGAATGTGGGGGGCCGGATGCCCGGTGGCCTGAAAGTCTGAATGCCAGGGAACCTCGGAGGTCTTTGCCCGAGGGGATGATGAAATTGATGATTTGAGAAATGGGTGATGTGGTGATCAATTGAAAAGTAAAAAGTGGAAATTAAACCATGATATGATATGCATGATGATATGCATGATGGTGATGATGACGATGATATGCATGATGAGATGCATGATGATGATAATGATATGTGATGTGAAATAACGATGATCACCCATGATGATATGATATGCATGATGATATGCATGATGATGATGATGATGATGATGATATGATATGCATGATGATGATGATGATGATGACATGCATGATGATATGCAAGATGATAATGATGATGATATATGATATGACATGTGTAATGTGATGATGTCATGATGATGATGACATGTACGATACGATGATGATACACATTTATGTGTTATAAATTGATATGATGATGCATGATAGTATGCGCATGGCTTCAAGGTAAGTTACGCTTGCAATGCATGTATGATCTGCCTGATGCAATGAGTTGTTATTGGATTTCTCTATCTGCTGAGTGGTTGTACTCATCCCTTTTGGGGATAACATTTTAGATTAGCCAGTATGCCATTTCCTGCCGTCACGAGAGGTACATTTTACGGGTTACCGTCCGACGTTGAGGTAGAGTGTGAGGAGTTCGGTTGTCCTTCCGTGCTTGGACTCACCTACATACGTGTATGCTGTCTTGTCATGTACGACATAAGCCTAGTTGGGGGCCCAGTCGTTTAGGAGTTTATTTCTATTCACGTTCGTTGCGATGGGGTGATGGGAGGGATGCTGCCACCGCCACCGCCTGACGCACCGGACTGGGTGTGAGACCTAAGCATGACGAGTAGGGGCTGTGTTTTTTGGGATCGTTAGCCGACACCTATGATGGGGGGATTGTACACGCGTGATGTAGAGGGTCGAGGGTTCTTTTTGAGGTATTAGGCTGGACATGGCTGAGTCCTAGCTTTTCCTTTTTGATGTACTGACCCAAGAGTAGTCCCATCTTGAAAATATATGTAAATAAAATGTCGTGGCATGTTTATAAAAATCCTGATGTTTAGTGGTGTGTATTTGCATCATGGTTGGTAGGGGGAGAGATGTGATATTTAATTTGCTTCCGCTAATGAGTCGCGCTGGGACCGTTTTGTTTTTTTGTTTTTTTTTTAAATGTGTCTATAAATTACGACGCATCTTCTAAGGAGAAAGATAATAAGGAGTAACATTGGCGCTGGTGGCTACTGCGAAGGGTTCAGGGTGTCATAGTAGAAATATCCGAAATCTCATTTTTTAAACACTCATTTTCTTTTAAAAGAGAATTGACCTTTTCTTTCAAAGCATCAAAATGACTTTTTAGACTCTCAAACTTTTCTCTCCAAGAATTATCCTATTACCGAGCTTTGAATTTCCTTCTTTAGTTTGGAAATCCTTGAAAGAGAGGATTTGAGGTTGAGGCAAAGTTTATTTATATATTTAGAAACTTTAATAGAAACTTCCAAATGACTTACCTCGCTTTCTTTGTCAAATTCTAAATTTGTGTCTGACTCTAATTCTGAATGAGCCATCAGACAACCATTTGCAAATTCTTCTTCACTTTCCTCACATTTTGTGTCACTCCAGGTTTTTGCTTTAAGAGCTTTCTTGTATTTCTCATACTATCCTTCTTTTTTAGTAAGGGATAGTTAGGCTTAATGTGTCCCTTCTTCTTACACTCAAAGCATATTACATCCTTACTTATTTCAACATCTTCCATCGATCTTTTCTCGGAATTTTGTTTGCTTTGCTTTTTCTAGTTCAATCTTCTTCCTTTCCATTCAGCTTTCTGAATTTCTTTATCATAAGGGCTAGCTCCTCGTCATTCATATCATCATCTACATGTGTATCATCAGAATCAGCATTAGACTTAAGTGCAATTGACTTCTTACCTTTTGGATTCTCTTCATCATTGATCTGTTCCACTTCATACGATTGAAGAATGCCTATTAGCTCATCAACAGAAAGAGGCATGATCATTTATGTCTCTTGAATTGATGTCTTCATGTGGTTCCAGTCCTTTAAAAGTCTTCGCAATAGTTTGTTGACCTTCATTAGAGTAGAAATTGGTTGACCTTGATATGCCAAACCATTTACAATTTCTGTAAAACGGCTGAACATATCTCCAATAGACTCTCATTTTTTCTTTCGAAGGACTCATATTGGCCAAGTAAGATGATTATTTTTGTCTCATTTACTCAATTTATTCCTTCATAAGTGACATGAAGCCTATCCCAAACTGCTTTAATCGTTTCACATGAATAAATTTTGTTATATTCAGCAGGAGACATGGCATAGTATAAAAAATAAATAGCTTTAGCATCAAGAGCCTGTCTCTTGGTAATTTTTGCTTGGTTGGAATCCTCAGCATCTTTATCTATGACTTCTTTTCCCTTGTCTGAAGCTGATGCTGCCTTTGGGTTGATTCCTCTTTCCACAACATCCCATTCCAGAGGATCTCTAGATCTTAGGAACGCCTTCATTTTATTCTTCCACACATTGTATTCTTTTCCATCAAAATAGGGTGGCTTGGTATTGCTCTGTCCTTCAATCAGCCCTGGTGCTAAGATACTAGTCATAGAAGATTTTTAGCTCAGAAGTAAAAACACATCAATAAAACGAGCACCAATGCTCTGATACCAATTGAAAATGCTCGTATCACCACTTAGAGAGGGGTGAATAAGTGTAAAAACAAATTAAGTAAATAAATGTAGAATTAGTTATCTTGGAAGCAAAGTCTAACTAAAAGTGCCACCAAACGTTCAGAAAAAGATTGCAACGCACAAATCAAAAACAGTTAAGGAAAGAGAAAATTGAACGCGAGATTTATAGTGGTTAACCTTAGATCAAGCCCACCTCCACTCTCCCATGCTGATAGCCTTTTGGCTAAAATTCACTAAAGTACTAACGAGAGAAGTACAATGATTTGAGTACGAACACTCGGTGGAGGATTTCTTTTTCTCTCACTATGTGGCATCCCAAAAATTCAAGGCAACCTCTAGATGTATTAAAGTCTATGATTTGGTAATGAAATTTGCCTTTGGGTTATGCCTTAGCTATTGACTTACTTTCAAGACCGAGTGTTATGTATCTTGTGTTCATGATTTATTAAAATTAGTATTATATGATAAGATAATAAGAAGAATTTGTTCTTGGCTATGCACCTCATAGATTTGATCCCTATAGTTTAAATGTTACAAGTTTTATGGCCATATGAAATTGAGAATTTGAAATTTATAAAAGAGGGAATTAAGATGAATTATTAAAAAGTAAATTTGGAATTTATTAAGATTGAACGTTAGGCCCAAGGGTATTGGACCTAAAGTGGGCCAAATTGGCTTCGCCCATGAAGCCTATGAAGGGGGCTGCCGTCGACCACAAGGGGGGAGGAGCCGGCCCATCTTCAAGCCCATCATGCATGGGATTTGCCAAGTGGCAAAAAGAGAGCTTCACCCATTGGCCACTTTGGGTGGCTCCTAATGATTGCAAATGATGGAATAAAAGGAAATAGAGAGAGAGAGAGAGAGAGAGAGAGAGAGAGAGAGAGAGTGACCAGTTTTGAGAGAGGGAGAGAGAGAGCTGTCGAGAGAGTGAGGGAACCGAGAGTGAGGAGGAAGAGGCCGCATGAAGGAGGAAGCCGCTCGTCCGTCGCCCGCAGCCGCCCGTGCGTCTGTCGTTTGCCGCCGTCGTGCTCGCCGTAGCTCGGTTTGGAGGCAAGTTAGATCCATTGATCTGCTCTTGCATGTTGTGTCTAGGATGTGCTAGTGAAAGGTGATGAATTTCGGATGCCTAGGGTGTGAAAAACCGAAGTTCTAAGGGTGTTGTTTTGAAATAGCAATCCGTTTTCGAGTAAACAGCCTGACCCAGAATGTTGTAGAGGCTTGCATGCGGAGTTTGAGTCGAATTTTGGTTTTTACTTCTTCACGAAATTTGTAGAAAACATCTTAAAGTATAACATACTAAAATTTCAGACAAAATGGCTGAGTTTGGGGGGGGTGAAACCCTCCCTCTACGAAAATGCTAGATCTGAAACTGTTTTGTCAACCTTTTGGTGATTTTATGTGTTGCATGTAACTTTTTACTGATAATTTCACTTTGACCCCTTCACAAAAGTTGTAGAGAACATCTTGAAGACTAACATACTCAAATTTGAGGTAAAACGAACAAGTGTAGCCTAGTGAAACGATTTTTCCTTTGAAGACGATAGATCTGGAAATGTTGTACTGAACTCCAGCGACTTCGTGGACTATAAAGTGAATTTCCTTTGAGAATCTCACCTGGATCCCTTAATGAAAGTTGTAGTGGACCTCTTGAGGCAAACCATATCAAAAATTCAGAGGGAATGAAGGAAGATAAGTAGGTGAAATCTTGATTTTTCGAGGACGGCTAAACTTGGAATGTTCGGTACTAGGAACAGGGGTTTCGACCGTCCATAGCTAATTTTTTAGGACGAATCTAGCCTTGATGTCTCATGAAATCTACCTTAGGGTCTTGACTATCACCTGGTAAAATTTCATAACTTTTGGAGTTTATTCGGGTATTTAAGTTAAAATATTTCAAGAACCGCGCAATCTGATGTGTTCGAATTTTGCAAGCTGTAATGTGTGAGCTATATCTTTTTGTGTGAAGTTCTTTTGGGCATGTGTTCTTCATGTAGTTGCTGCATTTATGTCTTGAATAACATATGTTCATATTTCATAGTTTTTGAAGATCATGTGGGTATTTAATTAACATGTTTTCTGAAATTGTGCAAGATGGATTTTGGTAGATTTCAAAAGTCATGATGTATGGATTATTCTAAATTGTATGGACCCCAAGGATTATGTTGTCATAAGTGATTGGATCTTGCTGCACATGTGATGATATTTGGAACTACATATAAGAATCAAAATGTTGAAAATGATCTTGTTGCCATCATATCATATGCCATGTTGAAATTGAGCCATAAATGTGAATGTGAACTATGATAAATGAGAATGCCATCGAAGGTGTGAGCCGACGATGCCCCAGGAGTGTCGGGATGCCCAGCCAGGGAGTGTAAATGCCGGATGCCTGGAGGGTGTGTGCCGGATGCCCTCGGGAGTTTCAAGATGCTCGGGATGTGGGGGTGCCGGAAGCTCGGAGGTGTGAGCCGGGGGATACCTCGTGATGCCAGTTGGGGTACGAGATGCCCGGAGTGTATGTGCCGGATGTCCAGAGGTGTGTGAGGGAGGTTCCTCGCGATGTCTGGTTGGGTGCAAGTGATAAGGATGCAAATACTGGTCCTGGGAAAGAGAAATGTGGCGGCCCAAATTGAGAGAATAAAAATTAGGAAATTGAAATTGAATCATGCATGGTATGGTAACATGTATGCATGAATGTTTGATGATGAGTGCATGGATGTATATGCACCTATGGCATGATAGTATATGCATGAATGTTTGATGATGAGTGCATGGATTTATATGCACCTATGGCATGATGGTATATGCATGAATGTTTGATGATGAGTGCATGGATGTATATGCACCTATGGCATGATGGTATATGCATGAATGCTTGATGATGAGTGCATGGATGTATATGCATATATGGTATGATAACATGTGCAGGGCTGCAAGGTAAGTAATGCTTGGATGTATGAATGATATGAACTATACTATGATGTTTTGATTGTTCTGGTTGATGCATTGAGTAGTTTACTGGATCTTTTACCTGCTAAACGGTTGTACTCACCCCTTCAGGGACCAACATTTCAAATTAGAAAGATGCCCCTCCCTACCGTCACGCGGGGCACCTTCTATGGCCTCCCATCTGATGTGGAGGTAGAGTGTACGGAGATCGACTGCGTTACCATCCCTGGTCTGACGTTTGTGCGAGTGCGAGTGCTGGTCATGTACGATGTGGGCCTGGCTGGGGGCCCAGTCATTTAGGAGTTTCTGTCGGTTCATGTTCGCCGAGATGGAGTGTTTAGGGGGATGTTGCCGCCAGCACCACCTGTCACGCCAGGATGGGTGTGATCGCCGCGAGGGGTAGAGAGCTTATGTTTCTTTTTGGGAGTAGCCGACATTGATAGATGGAGGATGACACGTGATCGAATATAGGGGTCGAGATATCTTTTGGGTTGTAGCCGAGTGGTAGTTAAAAATCTTGGCTTTTCTTTTTGGTTGTACCGACCCAAAAATCCATCATGAAAATATGTAAATAAAAGTGGCTTGGCTTTATCTTTTCCTATGGTGCTTAGTGGTGTGCATTGTATCATGATAGTTGGAGGGAGAGATGATGATATTTTAATTATGCTTCCGCTAATAAGTTGCACTAGGACCGCTTTAAAAAAAAAATGCCTATGAACTGCAATGCTTCTACTAAGAGATGTAACTAACGTTCATTAGGTATAGTGACAGGTACCTGTGGCGACCTTAGGTGTTTCGGGTGCCACACACTAAGTCACTCTTCTTGTGTTTTTCTCTTTTGAATACAATTTGTGAGCCCTGTCAATGAAAAACAAGTAGTTGGAAAGGCCTCAAACTTTGAAATTTCAATCTTCACGCATTATCTCAAATGGACTAAATGACCTCGTTAAATACTCTTCTACGCTTTTCTAACCATTGGCATTCTCTAGAGAAATTTCTTCCAATCAATCCATTAGACAGAATCAATTAAGGAAATCTTGTAGCCGTTTCAAGATTGTGATGAAAATCTGATGATTTTGATTGCCCATACAATCAGAATCTAGGTTTCCATAAGTAGATACTTCCTAAAAGGGAAATTATCTTCAAGATTGATTTCATCAAATTGTGAATGATTTTGTCAATATATTTATAAAAGGTAAAGGAGATTCTTCACCAGAAAGCCATATATTAAGGATAAATCTCTATAATGTTCACTAGATCCTTGTCATAAGATCAATAATACTCAGTCTGATTATACTTTTGTTATAGACTTAGTTTCGGTCTAGATCTCATCGAGTGGGAAAAATGTTTGGAGTAAATAGTGTCACACCCCGAATCTTGAGCGTGCACACATCCCCTGGTGGTTGATAAAATTTGCGACATTCCTAGGACACGTTGCCAACCCAATCGATTATGCACATACGGAAGACGTATAATAAACAATCCCCAGACAATACAAACATGGGATAGAAAAGTAGGACAACAAATTTTACAAAACACACTTTCATAAACAAACTAGTTTATATACAATACTAGTCTATAAACAAAAGCCTACTCCAAAAAGAAGAGTCACCAAGCCATCTAGGCACAAGACTCCTCAACCGAGACCTCCAAGCGTTCTAGGTCTACCACAACACCATCAGAGGGTTAGCTACTCCCTTACCTGCCACGGCATTGATCGCAACGGCGAGGATGTCAAAACCTTGCAAGGGACCTTTCCGGACCCTATTAGGCCCATGACGAAACCACGCCCTAAGCTAATGAGGTACCAAGCGAGGTCAGCCTTATCAACCAAGATAGTGGTCATGATGAGCTCATGGAGCCAGAGACTCCTGGGGATAGGGACATCGGCACTCTGCTTTGTATACCCTTATGGCTGTCCAAAACAAACCAGAGGAACCGCCATCTATGGACCTAAAAAGATTAAACCCACGACAGGGTGAGACGATGTCTTAGCAAGTTCATGCTCTAAACCCTGATTAGGAAGGAAATAAGCCTAGAGGCAATCTAACCATACAATACAGAAGACTCACCTTGCCTTAGTTCCTTCTTACACGTCAGCACAATTCATATAACATATATATATAGTAATCACACTCAACAATTGGAACGCCTCACTTCACACCTCAATCAAACACATGGGTCTGATTATGGGGCAAAATCGTTATGACACATCACATTCCGTGACACAATTTTGTCTCATAATTTGGCGTATCAATTTCAATCATTCATGCGTTCCAATTAATTATGACCAAATGGCCACGGCCAACTCAACAGTCAGCGGTCTTCCGGCGTAGTCGGGTATCATATCGCACAATTGAGCACGGCAATGTCTACATTTAGACAACATTTCTTATAGGAGCATCGGTCTAGCCTCCACTGTGACCGGCATCCATTGACTTGGGGCATTCCCGAAAGAACATCGTTCGGCTAAATAGCTCGTGCGGATTCTCATAGCCATCACACAATCATTCAATCCCGGCCAAGGACACCATGCATTGCACTCAAATGTCTTGGCCAATTTTCTTTATATTAGAAACATTTGGTTAAATAATCGTGTGTGGGTACACGATCGGTTTGAGTCATAAAAATTGATATCCTTTATTTTTAAAATCCCACTAATTTATAAAGTACTTAAAAATATTTTCGGTGTCAAAAGCCGACACGCGGTATTTTATAATTAAATACCAAAATTTCATAATTTTGAAATAATAACTGAAAATCAACAATCATCACTCAATTGCACAAATTAGCACTCAATTGCATAAACTAATTGCACCACGGCAATCGGCACGAAATTCCGGCGACCGACTATGCCAGTATAATTTTCAAAAAATATTAGATAATTAAATTAATTCTAAAATTCAATAAATAAATGCAATTTAATCCAATAAATGCCTTATTAATTTTTAAACCCTAATTTAACCACCTAAACAGGCCTAGAAAAATAATGCACCATACTAATTAAATAATACAACCTAATTAACCCTTAACTAATCTAATCTAACCACCTAACAATCCTAATTAACCAACTAAATCACTAATTAAACTAAACTAACCACCTAAACCAAGCTTAGCCTAATCTAATTACCCACTAAGCATAATTAACCTCCTAAGCAAGGTTTAGCAAGTAAACTCATCAGATTAGTAAGCTGGTGAGTTCATGGCGACGGCAGCGTGATGGCGAGCGACACTTAGGTCAATGGCGACACCAAGGGAGGTTTGGACGGGGCCCAAAATAGTTCACGAAGCCTAAGCCCTTGCTGAGACTTCGGCTTCTGGACTTGGGCCAAAGGAGCTAGTTGAGTAGCTAGGGACGACGGGGGAAACGGCTAGGCGGGATGGCGGCGGTTGCAGCGGGAGTAGGCGAAGGCTTCGGGTGGCTTGAACGGCAATGGAGTGGCTTAGGAGGACTGGATCGGGGCTTAGGATGGTGGAATGGGCTCGCGGGGACGAAGAGCAGGCATGGAATAGTAGGGATGCGCGGATGGGTGCAGGATGGCACGGCGTGACGGTTTCAACGGTTTGGGCGGGTAGTCGACGGTTGCTATGGTCTCTCTAGTTCTCTACTAGCTTTCTCTGGTTTTCTAGCTTTCAAAACAGTAACAAAGGAGGACACTATAGTAAGGAAGAAGAAGAAGGGGTGGCTACAGCTAGAGGGGGACCACAAGGCCTCAAAGTCTTCAAGAAATATCTCCAAACCATCAATGCTTTCCCCCAAAGTTCATGGCTGCTATCCTCAGCCAAATCCCCTCCAAGACTTCCCCAACAAGCCACTAAAATGATCCAAAAGGTTGCTACCCCATGGATCTATGAATTTGCATCATTCCCACTTCAATTAAGCTCAATTCTCATTCAACTTAATCCCAAATGGTGCCCAATAATACTAGCCAAGGAATCCACATCCATTCCACAATTTTCCTCACCAATTGATCCATTTAGAACGCCAAAAATCCACACAAAAACGACCATCTTAAATTCTCGGTCCAAAAACACCCAAACTAGAATTTTTGCCAAAATTCCAAACTTGCCAAAAATTCTTCAGAGGATCATTCGACGTTCCTAAAATAAATTGTGACGTGAAAGAACTTTCAATTTCTAAAATTGGGTTCAATTTTGCAATTAACTTCAATCGGGTGCGATTTTACCGTAACCTAACTTACCAGGTAGCTTTTAGTAATTTTTAGCGCATTTTACCAGTGGTTGATTATTTTCGACCCACATTATGCATCTTCGACTCGTTGGTGACTCCCGGTTGTTGTGAAAATCTTGAGATTTCAAATACGGGCATAAGGTACAGAAACGATAGAAAAATCGATCTAGTACTGTTCGATGAGAATTTTGCGATTAGGTGGAATCGTCTACACTTTAATCACACGCCTCGGTTGAACCGACCTATCTCTGGCCTCTGATCGATTTTGATGATGTTGTATTGACCATTGCATATTAGCACGATCAAACAGTTGATTTCTGGTCAAATTCTCAAGTTAGTCACGTTAAAATCCTTTAATGGCTTCACTTGATAGATTAGTTATCTCGTGGGTGATCAGCTTAGAAAAAAAGACTATGGGCGTGTCGATAAAAAGCCCAACCCTTTTAATTGAAAAAAGAATAAAAAAATCAAGCTGTCACAATTCTTTCCCTCTTATAAAAATTTTGCCCTCAAAATTTAAACCATTACAATGCTTAAACAAAAAGATGGGGGTGTTGTTGCCTCATTGAGTCTTCTCTTTCCCATGTCGCTCCTTCTCTCCCGTGGTGTTGCCAAACCACTTTGACTAATGGGATCGTCTTGGTGTGCAAAATCTATTCCTTCCAATTCACAATTTGAACTGGTCTCTCCATGTACGACACTCTGTCGTCCACTTCTAATTATTCAAAATTCAGCATGTGGGTCTCAACATCGACACATGGAATCTTAAAGGGACCTACGTGGGTCTCAACATGGGCCTCAACATGCACTTGTGCTAGTCTCAGCAGTAGTGCAAGATGATACGCTAGAGTCCCTATTCTCTCTAGAATCTTAAAGGGACCTACGTACCTCAGACTCAACTTCCATTTATTGTCGAAGTGTGAAGTACCCCTCATCGGTGACACCTTCAAAAAGACGTGCTCACAGACTTAGAATTCCAATGATTTTCGACACTTATCTGCATAACTTTTTTGACGACTCTGAGGGGTCTTTACTCTATCTCTGATAACTGCAACTACATCCACTAACTATTGGACTAACTTTAGGCCTATGATCTTTCGTTCTTCGACTTCATTTTAACAAACTAGTGTTCTGCACACTCTGCCATACAACACTTCAAAATGTGCCATCTAAATACTCTATTGGTAGCTGTTGTTGTAGGCAAACTCCACAAGATGAAGTCTAGCATGCAAGATCTCAGCATGTTTTCGAGGGTTTGAATCGTCCTCTTAGACTGGCCATCTATCTGCGGATGGAAGGCCATACTATAATGCAGCTTCATTCCCAAGGTAGTTTGTAAACTTTTCCACAAGGCTGCCATGAACTTTGGGTCTTGATCAGATGTAATCGCCACCGGTGCTTCATGAAGACGAACAATCTGTCGCACGTACAACTCTGCATATCTATCCTATGCATAATCCTTTCGTACGAAGATGAAGTGAGCCGACTTTGTCAATCTGTCGACCACAACCCATATAGAATCATTACCCCTCTAACTCCTTGGTAAGCCCATCACAAAATCCATTGTGATATGTTTCCATTTCCACTCGAGAATCTCGAGAGGTTGCAGAAGTCCTCCTAGTTTATAGTGCTATGCCTTCACTTGCTAACACGTCAGGCACTTGGCGACATGCTTGGCAATATCCACCTTGATATCGGTCCACCAATAATGTTGACGTAGATTTTGATACATCTTCATACTACCGGGATAAATGCTATAACTACTATGATGAGTTTCTGACAAAATCTCTTCCTTAAGCTCTATATTGACAGGTACACAAAATCGTCCTCAGAAATCTGAAAGTCAGCCTTTCTCTTGTCTATATCTTCTCGCACAATCTTTTGGATCTCTAGGTTTGTCAACCGTAGCATCTTGATTTTGATATGCAATTCTAGTTCAATTCTTTGAAAAGTGGCCTACCTCAAATTTGAAAACCGAATCTTAAGCTCCTTCGTGTAAGACTCACTCCTTAATCACCATCTGCCCAATTAAAGACCTCCAACTCAACGCATCTATGATCTTATTCGACTTTCTAAGATGGTACGGGATGTCGTAATCATAATCCTTGAGAAGTTCCATCCAGCGACATTGTCTCATATTCAACTCATTCTGAGAGAATAAGTCCTCGAGACTTTGATAATTTGTAAAGATCTGGTACCTTTCTCTACACAAGTAATGTCTCCAAATCTTCAGAATGAAGATAATCGCTGCAAGTTCTAAGTCACGCGTTGGGTAATTCAATTCATGAGGTTTCAACTGACGGGACGCGTATGCAACAACCCTGCCATGCTGCGTTAAGACGCAACCCAATCCTCTAAACGATGCATCACTGTAGATCTTGTATCCTCCAGGACTAGATGAAATTGTCAACATGGGTGCAGTGGTCAACTTCTACTTAAGATCTTGGAAACAACACTCGCACTTGTCCATCCACACGAACTTCTCTTCCTTCTTTAGGAGTCAAGTCAAAGGCGAGGCTAAAGCTGAAATTCATTCCATGAACCTTCTACAATACCCTGCAAAACCTAAGAAACTTCTTATCTCTGTCATTGCCGTCGAACTTGGCTAGTTGATAACCGCTTCAATCTTGGTTGGGTCCACGGAGATTCCTTTTCCTGAAATCATGTGACCTAGGAAAGCTACACCAGTTAACCAAAATTCGCACTTATTGAACTTAGCGTACAATCCATGATCTCGCAGAGTCTAAAGTACTTTCCTCAACTGTCTTTCGCGCTCCTTAGGACTTGTCGAGTACACCAAGATATTATCGATGAAAACAATCACAAACTGATCCAAGTACTCATTGAATACCCAGTTCATCAAATCCATGAAAGCAAGCGGGGCGTTTGTCAAATCAAATGGCATTATAGTAAACTCATAATGGCGTTATCAAGTACAAAATGCTGTCTTCAGTATGTCCTCCTTTCTGATTCTCAGCTGATGGTACCTTATCCACATGTCAGTTTTGGAAAATATCGACACTCCCTGTAACTGGTCGAACAAGTCATTGATCCTCGGTAGCGAGTACTTGTTCTTGATCGTCACTTGATTGAGTTGCCGACAATCGATGCAAAGTCACAACGAACCATCTTTCTTCTTTACAAACAAAACTAGTGCTCCCTTATCCAACAACTCCTGTATCTGTACCTTCGGTTCTTTCAATTTTGACAGCGCCATACAGTAAGGAACCTTAGAGATTGGCTTTGTCCTAGGGGCCGACTCAATCACAAACTCAATCTCCTTTTCTAGGGGCAGCCTGGTAACTCCTTCGAAAACACGTTTGGAAAATCTTGAACCACTGCAATATCCTTGATCTTCAGCTCCTCAATTATTGTATCCACGACAATCGCCAAATAACCTTGACAACCCTCGTCTAACAAACGGGTTGCCTCAAGCGACGAGATTAAGGAAATCGAGGGTCCTTCTCGACTCCCACTAAACTCAAAACTTTCACCGCTAACGAGTTAAACTGAATTGCTTTACAATAATAGTCCATCTTAGCTCGTTGCTTGGTGAACCAGTCCATGCCAATTATCACATCAAAATCATACATGGCTAGGACTATCAAGTCTATCATTCCTTCTTGCTCACTAGTCATTAACTTGCAACTATGATAGCCTACCGTAGACAACACCATATCCTTTGACAGTTTTGATATACAAACCACTGACTCCAACAATTCAGGACTCAACCCTACCAACTTAATGAACTGCTCAACTATAAATGAAAGAGTAGTGCTAGGGTCAAATAAAGCATAAGCAACATGGTCGTTTAGCGAAATCGTACCTGGGACCATATTAGGCGAGTCCTCTGCCTGTTGCTTGGTGATAGCGTACACCCTTCCTTGAGTTGGAGATCTGTTCAATCCACCCCAAGGTGTATTCTGCTGCGTGAATCCCCTATTCTAACCCATCAGTGGTAGCAGCGGCAATTGCTATGGTCCCATTGGTATGTGGGGACAATCTCTGACCTTGTGGCCTTGCTGACCACACCTATAGCAAGTGCACGTCCTAGAATGGCATGTGGCTGATTCATGTCATCTCTCATAGAAATGACAGACTCCACTATGGCTTAGTGCTGACTTTCCTACCCCATCCTTCCTATTGGATGGAATATGGTACCTCCCTTCGACCATAGGTTTCTTTCCAAACCTATTACTATCCTTATTCGAACTGAACCTCAACCCAGATGTAGCAGCTTGCTCAATCAGATTCCTCTCTATTAGTTGAACTTGTTCATATAACTCATTGTAGTCCTTCAGGTTGAATGGTACCAGCGGATTCTTCAGCTTTGGTCGGAGGCAATTCCTTTATCTCCTAGCTCTGTCCTCCAGATCCTTTACTAGCCTCAGGGCTTACTGCTGCAAATTTGGCCTCGTACTAGTCTACTATCATCATACCTTGAAGAAGGCACTGGAATTCATCCATCTTCTATTTTCTTGTTATGTTAGAATAGTATTTGACATTAAAAGCTCCAAGGAAGGCATTCCACATTGGAACCACGCCTTCTGGACTACTTTGCCTTTGGTGGCCCTCCACCAGGTACTTGCGTTTCCCTGCAACTAATATACAGCAAGGACAACCTTCTCTTCCTCAGTGCACTTTAGTAGTGCAAAGGCCTTCTCCAAATCTTGGACCCAAAGTGTTGCAGCCCTGGGGTCTTCGGCTCATGTGAACCTCGGTGGGTTCAACTTCAGGATCTACTCTACAAGCTTATGCATTGGCCTCTCAACAATCACATTCCCAGGTGGAATTTCGGCAGGTGCAGCAGCAGCAATGGCAGCATTGGTGGCAGCAGTAGTGGTGGTTGTAGTGGCGGCAGTAGTGGCAGCAGATTGATTCTGGGCCTGCTGCCCCATCAGAGCTCCAAGGGTCTCGAGCGCTTGAACGATCCCATTGATTCTAGGATCACAAGGGGCTGCTACACCAGCACCGATCAGTGACGGTACTATCCCACTTGTGCTAGCCTAAGCCTGCACTCTACCTTAGCCACCTCGGGTACTAACCCTTGTTGGCATCCTACCCCGGGTCACAGGGGCTACTGCCCTTTTCCAAGGAGTTTTTCACTCATTACACAGATTCTTTATAGAAACATGCTTTCTAATTCCATACAAAATTAGAAGCTGAGCGACCACACAAACAATATACCAATCAGCTATCAATCACATGCATCAACCTAATAAAAAGGCATATCCTACTATCCTATAAACCATCGCACATTATCACTCCAACCACTAACCAGCTATGATATCACTCAGAGCGGGGATGTCACGACCCAAACCTCAAGTGCATGCACATCTCTTGGTGGTCGATAAAATTTGTGATGTCCCCAGGACGCGTTGCCAACAAAATCGATTATGCACATGCATAAGCATATAATAAACAATCCACAGACAACACAAACATAGGATAGAAAAGTAGGACAACAAATTTCACAAAACACACTTTAATAAACAAACTGGTTTATATACAATACTAGTCTATAAACAAAAGCCTACTCCAAAAAGAAGAGTCACCAAGCCATCTAGGCACTAGACTCCTCAATTGAGACCCCTGGGGTTTTGGGTCTACCACGACACCATGACGGGGGTCAACTACCCCCTCACCCGCTGTGGCATTGATCGCAACGACGAGGATGTCAAAACCCTGTAGGGGACCTTCCCAGACCCCATTAGGTCCATGACAGAATCATGCCCTTAACCGATGAGGTAGTCGCCGAGGTCGATGCTCATTGACCAATGTAATGGTCATGATGAGCTCGTGGAACCGAGACTCCTAGAGACGGGGATGTTGGTACTCGCCTTGTATACCCTCGCGGCTATCCAAAATGAACTAGAGGAACTGCCATCAACAAACCTGAAAAGATTAAACCCACGATGGGGTGAGACGATGTCTTAGCGAGTTTACGCCCTAAACCCCGATTAGGAAGAAAATATGCCTAGAGGCAGTCTAACCACACGATAGAGAATACTCACATCGCCTCAGTTCCTTCATGCATATTAGCACAGTTCATATAACAAATATATGCAGTAATCACACTCAACAATTGGAACGCCTCACTTCACACCTCAATCAAACATAGGGGTTTTGATTATAGGGCCAAATCGTTATGACATGTCCCATTCTGTGCCATACAATTTTGTTGTGGCACCCCTCGATGGCCCCCGATCCGTTACGGTCACCATAGTTCACTTAGCTTTTACTTTCCATAATAACATGTTACTCTGATACCATTTCAATTGCAATGGGTCCATACAACCTGGGGGTTTACACCTTTTAGATCGGTCCCTTGTGCAATTCATATAACGAAAGCACATCCATCAACTCCCTTCCCTATATTCAGAAAATGATGCACACCAATTAAACATCTTGTATAAGTTAAAACTGAACACTTTTATTTACATAAAGCAAATGGACATCTTTAGTCGGTACATCGAAATGCCATGGTTTTTTATAGTTGGCTATACTTCAAAAGATGACCGACATCTCCTCCAACAGTCATATACTTAAAGTCCATCAATCAGTGTCGGCGTCCAAAAGTTCCTTCCTTTGCTATCCTCCTCCTCACAGTCATACCCAACCACTTGATCCATCTACTGGTGGCAGTGACAGCAGAGATATCTTATTTAGTCTGAAATGTTATTCCCCAAAAGGGGTGAGTACAACCACTCAGCAGTAAAGATCCACCAAACTACTCATTATGTCAAACAGAACAATCAAGGCATCATAACAAAGCACATATCATTCATGCATTCACGCATAACTTACCTTGCAGCCATACATATGTTATCATACCATATGTGCATATACCACCATGCACTCATCGTCAAGCATTCATGCATATATCACCATATCATATGTGCATATACCACCATGCACTCATCATCAAGCATTTATGCATATATCACCATGCCATATGTGCATATACCACCATGCAGTCATGGATATCTCACCATGCCATCGTGCATATACCACCATGATTCATATCATGCATGCTACCAAGCATACATCACCATGAGATCCATTCATGCCTTCATGATCGCATTGTCAATATCAAGTAGCATTAATTTATTTTCATAAGCCGATCATGCATCATGCCATATGCATACACTCATGCACATGATTCATTTTCAATTTTCATCTTTCACAAGGATCTCATCAGCTTTTCTTTCCAATGATCAATGTTTGCATCCCACAATTTATCGGTCGCATCCAACCAAGTATTGCGAGTAACCTCCGGGCATGTATTCAAAATACAACCAGGCATCTGGCCTCCCACATTCCGAGCATCTCGCATCCCAACTAGCATCACAAGGCATCCCCCCGGGCACAAACGTTTGGGGCTTCCGGAATTACGTACCGACATACTACCAGGATTCCCCCCCTCTAGAATTACGTACCGTATACCACTAGGTATCTCGAAACTCCTAAGGAATAACCTCCGACATTTAGCCATTTAAGGCCAGTAAGCATCCGGCACCCCCACATTCCGGGCATCCCGACACTCTCGGGGCATCATTGGTTCACACCTCCGACAGTCTTCTCATCACCACAATGCATATTCCCATACATCTCATTTTCAATTTCACATTTGATGCAACAATGTCAATGATTTTGCAGTAGCCTTTTTAAAATCATATAATATACCTTGGGGAAAGTATCATTTGATGCAATGGTTTTGAAAACTTCATCAATGAAAATCCATCAATCCTTTGATGTCATATGAAATGCATGAATGTCATCATGTCATTGCACAAATAATAATCCAGGATATCATGATTTACATAATAAATCCAATAAATAGTAAATAAAACAATTTCCAGCTTAAACAGAATGCGTGCTATTCATGAAAAATTCTAGAAAATTAGCAAACGATGGAAATAAATTCTGAAAATTTACCACAATGTAGATAAGATCTAAGAAAACATATCTCCTGAAGGACACCATATCAAACAAGGCTTCACAGAATACGTACAGATCCGTATATATCACTGAAAAGGGTTTTTAACATGACCCATGCACAGTTTCAAAAAAAATTTCAATTGAACCCTTAAATAAACTCAGAAAATTCTGAAATTTGAACACGTTGTAGATAAGATCTAGGGTTACAAGTTTAATGGAGAAATCAAAGTCCAGTTCGTTCTTGATTAAAAGTTAAAACCGATTTACGTTTCCTGTTCTCGGTGTCATTTTTCCAGATCTATCTGTGTTGAAGAAAAATCGTCTCCTTGGTCATTACTCGTCTATTTACTCTGAAATTTCAATATGTTGTTCCTCAAAATATTACCTAAAACTTTAATTGAGGACACATGATCCAATTTTAACTGTATGATTTTATAAAAAAATCCCGAAATCATACTAGGTCGAAGCAGCGTTTTTCCCAGATCCAGTTTCTTCAAAAGACAACGGTTTCACCGACCTATTTTCATTCATTTCCTCTAAATTTTTGATATGTTCTACCTCAAGAAGTACACTACAACTTTAGTTAAGAGATCAAAGTGAGATTTCAACAAGAAAGTTACTTTACAGACCACGAAACCACTAAAGGTCATCACGACGAATTCCAGATCTAGTCTCTCCAAAGGAAAATCGTTTAACCAAGAAATACTTGTTTGTTTCATCTCAAATTTCATTATGTTATTCATCAAGATGTTCTCTACAAATTCCAAATAAAAAGTCACATGCAACACACGAAATCACCAAGAGGTCAACTAAACAGTTTCCAGATCTAATGTTTTCATAGAAAAAGGGTTTTACGCCTCAATACTTGTCCATTTTGTCTCAAATTCTAGTATGTCATACTTCAAGATGTTCTCTACAACTTTAATGGAGAGGTCAAAACAATAATCCAACTAAAAAGTCACATGCAACACACAAACTTGCGGACGGTCAGACTGGTCTTTTCGAAATCAGCATGCATGACCAACGAATCTCTCTTCAAAGCTCCAAAATCTCATCCCATCTACCACAACCAAGACTTACCATCTACTACACATACACACAGCAACGCAAAGTGTAGGTTTTAGGACTTTACTTGCCTTAGATTCAAGCACAAAACAGCAGCAAACAGAGGCAAAGCAGCGACGAACGGCGGACGAACTCTCTTCCTTCTTCTTCGCACGGCCTCCTCCTCCTCTCTCGGTTTCCCTCTCTCACTCTCTCGACAGCTCTCTCTCTCTCCCCTTTTCCTTTTGGTTTCAATAAAACCCTTGCATGCTTCCATTTTTGCATGGAGGGACACTTGTCCCTAAGAAGGAGACAAGTGTCTCCCTTGTTGAAGACACTTGGAGGAGGCCATGCGGCTCCTCCTCCCCCCTCCATGCGTCAACCACCTCATGGCTTTATGGGCCGGGCCTCTTGGCCCACTTTAGGCCCATCTCACTTGGGCCTAATCTCCAAACTTAAATGGCCCAAGTTTATTTTTAATAATACATCTTAAACCTCATTTAAATAAATACCTAATTGCATAATAAAATGGCCAAAAGATTTTGTGACATTAATCCCTAAAATCAAATCTATAAAGTGCATAGTCAGGAACAAAGTCCTTTTTATCAAATTGTCCTATAGCACCAACCTTGATCATTCATTAACATAAGATATATTTCTACCCAAATAATTCTCCATTAAAATACTCAGCATTAATCTATTAAAATTCTTTGGTCTAAAGGCCATAACATAAATCAATAACACTTCCATCACCTTTTCATAGGTTGTAATGCATCCAGAGGTTGCCATGAAATTTTGGGATGCCACATTTGTCCCATAATCCGCCTCGTCAATTTCAATCATTCATGTGTCCCAATTTATTACGACCCAACGGCCATGGCCGACTCAACAATCAGCGGTCTTCCGGTGTAGCCGGGCGTTGTCTCGCAACATCGAGCACAGCAACATCTACATCTAAACGACATTCCTTATAGGAGTATCGATCCAACATCTACTACGATTGACATCCGTTGACTTAGGGCATTCCCGAAGGAGCATCATCCGGCTCAAAAGCTCGTGACGGATTTCTCATAGCCATCACACGATCATTCAATCCCGGCCAAGAACACCATACATTGCACTCAAATGTCTCAATTAAAATAATGTACTTGGCCTATTTTCTTCATATTAAAAACACCTGGTAAAATAATCGTATGTAGGTACACGGTCAGTTTGAGTCTAAAAAATTGATGTCCTTCCTTTTTAAAATCTCACTATTTGATATAGTACTTAAACATATTTTCGGTGTCAAAAGTCGACACCCAGTATTTTCTAATTAAATACCAAAATTTCACAATTTTGAAATAATAACTAAAAATCAACAATCATCACTCAATTGCACAAATTAGCACTCATATGCATAAATTAACACTCAGTTGCATAAACTAATAGCACCACGACAATCAGCACAAAATTCCAGCGACTGGCTATCCCGATATAATTTCCAGAAAATATTAAATAACTAAATAAATTGTAAAATTCAATAAATAAATGCAATCTAATCCAATAAATGCCAAATTAAGCTTTAAACCTTAATTTAACCACCTAAACGAGCCTAGAAAAATAATGCACCATACTAATTAAATAATACAATCTAATTAACCCTGAACTAATCTAATCTAACTACCTAACAATCCAAATTAACCAACTAAATCACTAATTAAACTAAACTAACCACCTAAACCAAGCTTACCTAATCTAATTATCCATTAAGCATAATTAACCTGCTAAGCAAGGTTTAGCAAGTAAACTAACTGGATTAGCGAGGTAGTGAGTTCACGGCAACAGGGGCACAACAGCGAGTGACACTCGAGTCAACGACGACACCAAGGGAGGTCCAGACGAGGTCCAAAATAGCCTACAAAGTCTCAACCCTTGCTAAGACTTTAGCTTTTGGACTTGGGCCTAAGGAGTTGGTCGAGTAGCTCGGACGGCGGGGAAATGACCAGGCGAGATGGCAGCAGCTGTAGTGCGACCAGGCAAAGGCTTCGGGTGGCTAGAACGGCGATGAAGGAACTCAAGCGGGTTGGATAGGGGATCGAGATGATAGACTGGGCTTGCGAGGACGTCGAGCAGGCACAGAACAGTAGGGACGCGCGAACGGGTGTGGGATGGCGTGGCACGATGGTTCTGGCGGTTTAGGCGGGCAGTTGACGGCTGCTGTGGTCTTTTTGGTTCTCTGCTAGCTTTCTCTAGTTTTCTAGCTTTCAAAACAGCAACAATGGAGGACACTACAATAAGGAAGAAGAAGAAGGGGTTGCTGTAGCTGGGGGGGACCACAAGGCCTCAAAGTCTTCAAGAAAAATCTCCAAACCATCAATTCTTGCCCTTGAAGCCCATGGCTGCTATCCTCAGCCAAATCCCCTCCAAGACTTCCCCAACAAGCCACCAAAATGGTCCAAAAGGTTGCTGCCCCATGGACCTACGAATTTACAACATTCCCACTTCAATTAAGCTCAATTCTCATTCAATTTGATCCCAATTGGTGCCCAAAAGTACTAGCCAAGGCATCCACATCCATTCCACGATTTTCCTCACCAATTGATCCATTTTGAATGCCAAAAATCCACACAAAAACGGCTCTCTTAAATTCTCGTTCTGAAAACACCCAAACCGGAATTTCACCAAAATTCCAGACTTGCCAAAAATTCTTCGAGGATGAGTCGACGTTCCTAAAATAAATTGTGACATGACAGAACTTTCAATTTCTAAAACTGGATTCAATTTCGCGGTTAATTTCAATTGGGTGCGATTTTAGCATGACCTAACCTACCGGGTAGTTTTTAGGAATTTTTAGCACATTTGACTCGTGGTTGATTATTTTCAAGCCACATTGTGCATCTTCAACTTATTGGTAACTCTCAATTGTTGTGAAAATCTTGAGATTTCAAATGCGGCACGGGATACGTAAACGACTGAAAAATCGGTTTAGTGCCATTCAACGAGAATTTTGCGACCAAGTGGAATCACCTACACTTCAGTCACATGCCTCTATCGAAATGACCTATCTCAGGTCTCCAATCGATTTTGATAGTGCCATATTGACCATTGTAAATTAGCATGATTGAGTAGTCGATTTCTAGTTGAATTCTCGAGTCAATCGCGTTAGAATCTCTTAACAGCTTCACCTAATAGATTAGTTATCTCGTGATTGATCAGCTTAAAGAAAAAAACTATAGGTGAGTCGATGAAAAGCCCGACTCATTCAATCAAAAACAGAATAAAAAAAAATTAGGTTGTCACAAATAGACTTTAGCAAAATTCCACGATATAGCACAAACGTCTAGTATTGTTTAGAATAAGAGTAAAAATAAGAAAGTTTTGTCAACTTCAAAACCTGATAGGAGTTTTCTCAACAACAGTAGTGTGCCCTACCCCCACAACAGTTGCACCAACCACCGCAAGACAAAGCCATGTAGCAGTGAAATTTTCATAGGCCACCGGCTCAAGGCAAGGTATATGGAGTCATGCAAAAAGAATTTGAGGCTTCTAAGATAGTTACATCATGTACTATTTCAGTGTGTTACAATAATACCCATGCATTGTTTGACACAGGTGCCATGCATTCCTTCATATCTACACAGTTCGTTAAATTAATTGGAATAAATCCCGAGTCACTTGAAATATCTTTTAGTAGCCCCACGCCGCTAAAAGATAAGGTTCTATCTAGTCTAGTGTGTAAAGACTGTAAGATCACCATAGGTGGACAAGATCAATTGGCGGATTTGGTTGTATTAACTATGTACTATTTCGATGTATTTTGAGATTGGATTGGCTTCACAAGCAATGAGCCAAAGTAGATTGTTGTTGAAAAACAATACAATTCAATCCACCTAATCACCTTAATTTTGACTTTCTCAGAAATGGGCAAGTCCTTCAATGCCACTCATTTCTACAATGGAGGCACATCATCTTCTTAACAATGGTTGTCAAGGATACCTAGCAATTGTAGTGGATCGATCAAAGGAAGAAGCAAAGCTTGAGGAGATCATTGTAGTTCAAGAATTTCTTGATGTATTCCCATAAGAATTACTAGGGTTGCCATCGAAGCGCAAAGTTGAATTTGTTATTGAATTAGCTCTTGAAATGGAACCTATTTCTAAGATCCCCTATCGAATGGCTTTAACGGAGCTGAAGGAATTAAAGGTGCAATTGTAGGAATCACTAGACAAAGGATTTATTTGACCTAGTGGATTGCCTTGGGGTGCACCTGTATTATTCATGAAGTAGAAAGATGGGTCCATTCGCCTTTGCTTTGATTATTGACAATTGAATCAAGTTACGATCAAGAATAAGTATCCACTGCCTAGAATCGATGATTTATTTGATTAGCATCAAGGGGCATTAATGTTGTCCAAGATCCATTTAAGATTGGGATATCATCAATTGCAAACTACGAAGGAAGATATTCCTAAGATGGCTTTTCGAGCTTAGTACGGACATTACAAGTTCTTAGTTATGCCTTTTGGTTTAACTATTGCCTCGGCAGCATTCATGGATTTGATGAGTAGAGTGCTCAAGCTATTTCTAGATCAATTTGTGAAAGTATTCATTGATGATATTCTTATATACTTGAAGAAAAAAGAAGACCATACGCAGCATTTGAGACTCATGCTTGAGACACTTCGTGTCATGACCCCAACTCCATCCCCAAGGTTATGAGTAGCAAGGGTTATTTTCCCAACGTCTCAAACTCGTCACTGTCCTGATTCTTTTAATTTTGTTATCATGCACATGCGGACACGTGAACAATAACTCCCTGGATAAACAACAGTTGGAAGACTAAGACATACATCATACTGAACACACTGACTTATATTATAACAGTACTTTTACAAGCCCTTCATCTACGGGCTCTCTTTTCTTTTTACATCACAGTACAAATTTTCTACATAGGCCAGGGGAAGTCTTATCTCCTCTAGAGTGACAATAACTCCCAAAATTGACAAGAGACTTCCATGCCTACAAGATTGAAAGATGAGGGATGAATTTTAGGGAAACTCACTAAGTAAAATTCCTAGTTCTCTACTAGGAAAGCATCTCATCATGGAAGCTTAGCAAGTATAACACTCTCAAACAATGTCAATGGCAAATCAATAGCAAACTTGTTGCTACCATTGACTACATGCAAATGTCCATCACAACATGCTTCAATGCATACTTATCTTCGGCTTATCAATGAATATATCAACATATCATACTTATGCATATACCGGTACTCATGCAAATTCATTTAGCATCGTTGTAGCTTGACTAGGCCCTCCTGGCTCGACCGGGGCTTCCAGCTTCTTGCTGGGCTTCCTGGCTCACCAGGGCATCTCAGCTCGACTGAGGCTTCTCAGGGCTAGCTTCCCGAGGCTTCTGAGTTCAAAACCCAAGTATCTCGACTCAACCAAGGTATCCTAGCTCAACCGAGACTTCCCGTTCAATGAACGAGGCATTACCACCAAAGCTGTGTGGCAACAGGCACCTTTTCCTCTTTAAGTGTATGCATAAATGCATCATACAAGCCGGTTCATATCTTTTCTCTTAGTCGACACATGCATGGCTCGAAGGCGTGCTCATTCATTCATGTGTGTCATGGGTTTCTTATACCTCACTAGCAAACATATCGGGAATGATCTTTGGTCCATAACTTGAATCAATCACTTAGCACCGATCACTACACTAGACAATGCTTGGAAATACTACGCCGCAATATCGATCTAAGTCTTTGAGGCTTAGGTACACCTTGCTTTAGTGACGATCCTAAGCTTGACAAACCTCAATGCTAACCCGATGTGAATACACATGTATCAAGAATGACCCTCGGCTCATAATTTCATTGAATGCCAAGCACAAAGTCCCCACGTCCGTTTTGACTAGGGAAATCGGCATGCTTGGTGCCTCACTAAGACCTTGTGGATTTGGCGATCCCCATACCGATCAAGGCATAAGATCGACACGCCTTAATGTTGACTTAAGACCTTGCAGCCTTAGGCAATTCTCGCAATAAGCAAGACTTGGACCCAGCATCCTATTTATATCGAAACCAATGCTTTATTGCTTGGGGCAACTTTTTCTTGCGATGAACTCAACTCAAACATACCTCAGCCTCATTCCGAGTGTGAACAACTCAAGCACCCATTCAAGCACAAACATGAGCAAAACCAGACAAAAGATCCAACATCCTACCCACGACCTGACGGGTGAGCACCTAACTAGACTCAATGATGGAGATTACCGCCCTAAAGGAGACATAGGAATCTTACTTACCTGGCAACCTTGGAGACCAACTTAGATTAGCTTGAGGGATTAAGGATGCAAGGCCGAGATAAAGGAAATAGAGGAGGAAAGGAGAAAGTGAATGACATGGTGAAAAATGAGGAGGGATCCTCCTATTTATACTACTTGGTGCCATCATTACTTATCCAAGCTGCCTAATCACATTTCTTGAAGTGGCACAGCTATGGCATCAATGTGGCAAGCCTAGTTTGCAAGGTGGCACACCTAGGGACCTAGGAGAACACTTGTCATCTTCTTATTGGACCACTTATTAACTTGCTCTCCAAGGCTCAATTTGGGCTCATGATGTGCCTATGGTCTTTAGGGACACATAAGCCCACTTAATGCCTAATGTCCTCTCTTGATTGGTTGGCCTTTGCCTTGCTCACCAAGGCCATTTTTTAGACTCATCATAACCTAAGATTCTAGAGGACACTTAAGAATGAATTAGTAAACTTTTTCTCCAAGGCAAATCTGAAGCCATCATTACAAAGCCAAATGGTCCACTCTAATTTTTCCAAGTGTCTCACCTAAAGTCCTTGGGTGGCAAGCCTACTTTGCCTCATAATTACACCTAGAAAGTGAGTTATCATGGCAAAAAGGCTTTGCTTGGCAATTGAGCTTCTAGGCATCATCAATGGTGGCTTGTTTTTTGCTCTTCCATTGGTCCACTTGTACCCCACATTTAATGAGCATTTAATGAAGTTTGGATAAGATGCCATCAAAGTTGCCAACTTAGCATCTAGATTTTACGGTCATTAATGAGGGGCTTGGGTTTCGCTCTTCGATTGGGCCACATATGCACATTCCTTAGGATATTTTTGACTTCATCATTACCATTGAAAAGTCAAAGGACACATCACCCCTTCATTAATGACGGTGTTCTAGATTTTTCGTCTATTTTGTCATTTTCTTCATTAATGAGGCGATCTAGAGAATTCTATTATCCAAGTTGGTTTCAAGACCGGAGAAGGGATCATTAGTTACATCTCAAAAAATCAAATTACGTACACCTAAGGTTTAGCTAGCATGCCCCATAATCGCCCAAACGGTTCCCTTGGTCGGTCGGTCGGCCAATATGATCGGTTGTCCTTTGATTGGTTCGAGACTAATATTAAGGCTACCCATGGCCTAGTAAAAAGCCAATGCACGCATGGACCTTAGAATTACTAACGGAATACTCGGGTCTATCCCTGGGCTCATTTCGATCAACACTTGATCCACCGGTAGGGTTTATGGTCGGCGCATTACCAATCCATGATCGGACATAACCAATTCGAAATTCCATTCCGATTAGTAAGAATTAAATAGGGAATGATGCATTTTTGGTCAGAAGATGGTTGCATTTGACCAATTCGGATTATTCGTGTATCGGTGTATAACCAGGTTAAACACTCGTGTTGTACTTAATTAGTACATCCATGATGGGGTGTGATTGGAATGCACCGTTTTGTCTTGATATGTTATAATGGAAAGGCACATTTTGAAAAGGTATGAAGGGAGTTGTATAAAAGTCATCTGAAGATAACCGTTGGCACAGTTGGTAGAACATACGCTCAAAAATTCCTCTCCATTTCTTGTCCCCTTTACATCAAAGAAAATGAAGGTGTTCCATTTCTCCTTTACAAGAACAATTGGCATTTACATTGTCGAAATCGGATACTTTGCTCGTGATTGCAATCAAACCAACATGAAGTATTTTTGTTCATGATTTATCCGCAATTCAATGATCGTTCCCGAGAAAATTATTGATTGTGCATCGAAAACAAGTAAGTCGTATTCCGCCGACTTTTTTCCAACATTGGTATCAGAGCCCAGTTGCGATTTCTGCCTTGTTTTTCATTGAATTTTCATGTTTACCATTTGATATCGAGATCAAGAGTATGAAATCTACATTGTTTGTATGTTTTTTGATTGGAAATGCAATCTGAATCGTTGAAAATGAACTGAAGAAAATAATGGGTACGGGGTCGCATACATTCATACAATTTTGGCCATTTTTTGGAAAAAAATTTCGATCAAATTTTTTTTTGAAATATACACGGTGAAAGCACTCGTTAAGATGAGTCCGTTGATGGGTCAAGCGCCGCCAGAGCATGCAGGATGCTCCCATACGCACAGCCAGAAGCCGTTGTGCTTGGGCGCCACGTGCCTGACATGCTGGGCATGCTAGCGCGTGAGCGTCACGCACGTGCCGGTGAACCAACACGTGCTAACATCATCATGACATCATCCAACGGTCAGTAACCGCTAGATGATGTCATCGATGATGTCATCACCGTTACAATTGGACGGCCTATCGCTAGCTGGCGACCGATCCGAGACACGACTCGTCCGGAGACCCGACCCGAGATCCAACCCAACCTAGTCCAGCCGTTGACCGGTCAATCAGTTGATCGGTCAAACCGGTCAAACGGGCCAGAAGCCGTTTAGCTCACTAGCGCATGCACTACACGTGCTGCGCACTCAGGCTTCACATGTGGGCGTGTGACAGCTCTGATTGGAGCGTGGTTGGTGGCATTTGGTTCGTATGGATGTGCTCTACACTTTGGTATATTTATTTTATACTTTTGAGTTTGATAAATGTATGAAAATGTGTAGGAAATCCTAAGTACACATATTTTTGGGGGTTTAATGCATAGTTTATTCATTTTTAGCTTCTATTTTGTTATGTTTTACGAAATACAATAGCAAGCCTATATGAAAATGGTATCATATATGCTGTGTAGAGCTTGGTTTGATGATAGTATGTATATAGTTTAATATACTTGCAATTTTGTAGTTCCAAGAAAATTCGAACAATAGTAGGAAATCCTTGTTTTTCTGTTACTTGATGAATTGCGGTTTTGATTGTAGTTGCAGCATGATTGTTTTTTGTACATTGATTTACATCATGCTATGCTTTTGTGTTAATGAAAAAATGTAGAAATTACATGAGGTCATATAATTACTTTTTATAGTGGGAGTTCGTAGGTAGGTAGAATTCGAAAGACTTCTCACCTAGAACTTAAAATTTGTGCAAATTAAACTAATTAATGATAATAGAACGATCGTACATAGGAGTTTATTGGGAACATAGTGAACTTTTGTTTCTGTGTCTTTTGTTGAATTATCATTAATTTAGTTTGTCTTTGTTGCGAATTATATATGTGTGTTATTTGAAAAGTGTGCTAGTATTGATTATGCGATTATTATGTCAATGTATTATAGTAATTGGTTATGGCTTCGACATCCAAGACCATTATAGCTGACCTCAATAAGGGTGACAAGCTGAATGGTGATAATTATGATATTTGGCACCGAAAGGTCTAGTATATCCTTGAGGAGTAAGAGGTTTTGGAAACCCTCAACCACACCATGGATGAACTTGAGCGTGAAACTTCAGCTGAACACATGAGATATCTAGAATTTTATCAAGCTTGGAAAAAGAAAAATAGTATTGCTCACATCATGTTGCTGAGTTGTATGCAAGATGATCTCATGTGTGAATTTGAAAGTTATGATAAAGCTCAAGCAATGTGAGTTGTCTTGAAAGATAAGTTTGGGGGTACATCCATCAATAAGTTGAGGAGACTAACCATCAAGTTTGACACATATCGGAAGTGTCCATATGTAACGATGAGACAGCATCTTCAGGAGATGTCAAACATGATTCATGAGCTAAACTCGGCCTCTTACTGATGAACAACAAGTTCAGGCTATTATAAGGTCTCTTCCTAACAATTTGGAGCATATGAAGATCAATATGACGCATAATGAGAATATTGTCACTTTTGATGATATAGTGCATCATTTAGAATTAGAGGATGAGCGTCTAGAGGCTGCAAGATCCTTTACCCATACTTATGTTATTGAATTGAGTTCATACAAAGCTTCGGTCATTAAGCACAAAAGGAATCATCAATTCAACAACAAAGGGAAGAAGATTGATTATGCACCTAGAATGTCTTAGCCCTTTTGATGCAAGAAGCATGGTAGGAAGAAGGACGATGCCAAGATGGAGTGCTATAATTGTGGCAAAATGGGTCACTTTGTCATGAGTGCACTAAGTCGAAAGAGGTACCCTATTACTCTATTATTTTAAGTAATGCTTTTGTTTCTAGCACTGTAATACTAGCTGAATCTCATCTAATATGGACTATAGACTCAGGAGAAATAAACCATGTAGCTAGAGATCGAGAAGCATTTGTAAAGTATCATCGGATACAGTCTGGAAGAAGATGGATATATGTTGGAAATAACTCAAGAATTGAAGTGAAAGGTGTCGGTACACGTAAATTAATTTTACGTGTTGGTTGAAGCTTATTCCTACATGATGTCCTCTATGCTCCAGATATTCGACGAAACTTGGTCTCCGTACTTGTTCTTCTTAGCCTAGGTTATGTATTGAATTTTCATGGTGATTGTGTTGACATTTTGTTTGGAACAATTTATCATGGTTTAGGTCATGTATCAAATGATTTTATGGTGTTAGACATTGACTATGATCAATACAATATTAATGTCGATGGTTGTTTTTCCTTAATTGCATCTTCTAATAATGTTAAGATTGATGCAAGTACTTGACATGCTAGATTAGACCACATTGGATTACAAAGAATGTAAAGATTAGCTAGATAATGCATTTTAGGGTCACTCACTCATGTTAATCTACACGTATGTGAACATTGTCTAACAGAAAAAGAAATTAGAAAATCATTCGGTAAAGGGACTAGAGCTGAATTTCCATTGCAACTCATTCATTATGACATTTATGGTCCTTTGAATGTGAGGGCGATACATAGAGCATCATATTTCATCACTTTTATAAATGACTTCACGCGTTTCGATTATATTTTTCTGATCTTTTATTAGACTGCTTTAGACGATATATAACGATGGTAGAGAATCACTTGAACAAAACAATAAAGGCATTGAGAATTTATCGCGGATGTGAGTATCTATCGGAACAATTTAAGGCTCTTTGTGATGAAAATGGAATTGTATGACAATTGACTATTCCTGGTACTCCACAACAAAATGGGGTAGCAGAGAAAATGAATAGAATCCTATTGGAAATGGTTAGGTCTATAATGGCATAAGCAAATTTACTTATCTCCTATTCGGAAGATGCATTATTGACTGCTGCCTATGTACTTAACTGAGTGCCCTCAAAATCAGTCACTTCCACCCATTATAAATTATGGACTGGTAGATAACCATACTTGAGTATTCTACGTCTATGGGAATGTGTAGCTTATGTTCATGATTCTTCCTATAAATATGGAAAATTAGGTCATAAAAGGAAATGTATATTTATAAGATATTCTAAACACTCTAAAGGGTACATGTTCATAAGTGAACAAGCTGATGAAAGTATGACCGAAATGGAGTCACGAGATGTCACGTTCTCGGAGAACAATTTTAATAGTAGATGAGAGATTAATAAGAACTTCCAATTATATGAGATGGAAGATCCTAAGAAAATACCTATTAATATTGTAGGGGGAAATGAAGATTTACCTCAACACATAAGACGTAGTGAGAGTGTTGCATCACTTGACGAATTGAATTCAAGAGAAATTCAATTATGTAAAAGTAATCGTAAAATCATTCATTGTCGTCATTTTGAGATTGAAATAGAAGCATTTATGATTGCTCAGAAAGACGATGCTAAGCCTAAGATTGTTTAAGAGGCTCTCTCATCCATTGATAAGAAAGAATTGAGAAAAACTTTAGAAGATGAAATGGAGTCAATGAGGGCAAATCATGTTTGAGACTTGGTTGATCTACCACCCAATCGTAAAGCCATTGGAAATAAATGGGTCTTTAAGATTAAGCGAAGGGTGTATGGATCAATTGAAAAGTATAAGACTCGTCTTGTGGAAAAATGTTATACTCAATAAGAGGGTATAGATTATGAGGAAACATTTTCACTAATTGTAAGATTTGCCTCAATACACCTTATCATAGCTATTGTTGCACATTTGGACCTTGAATTACATCAAATGGATATAAAGATGGCATTTCTTAATGAAGAACTAGATGAGGAAATCTATATGAAACAACCAATAAGTTTCATAGCTAAAAGTCAATAGCATAAAGTTTACAAACTTCATCGCTTAATATGTGGCCTTAAGCAATCATCTAGATAGTGGTATATTTGTTTTCATCAAGCCATAACAACTTTTGGTTTCACAATGATCGAAGAAGTTCACTATGTATATGTCAAGCGGTTTGAAAATAAATTTGTGTTTTTATCACTTTACGTGGACGATATTCTGTTGGCTGGAAATGACAAGGTTTTAGTTATCGCCATAAAAGAATTATTGTCCTCTAATTTTGAAATGAATGACATAAGGGAAGCTGCTTATATATTAGGAGTTAAGATTGAAAAATATCGATCAAGGAAACTCCTTACTTTATCACAAGAGTCTTATATAATGAAGATTCTTGATCGTTTTAATATGCAGCATTGTAATCCCATTGATATCCTTGTCATGCGAGGTGAAGGCCTAATTACTGAAATGTGTCTTAAGACTCAAAAAGAAATTAAAGTGATGGAAACGGTTCCTTACGCTAATGCGGTTGGAAGTTTGATATAAGCTATGATATATACTCGACCCAACATATGTTATGCCGTGGGATTAGTGAGCCAATATCAATCAAATCACGGTCAAGCAAACTGGAAAGTAGTGAAGAGGGTCTAGAGATACTTGAAGGGCACCATGGACTATCAACTTTGTTACCAAGGGAACGATTTATATCTATTAGGCTATTCAGATGCTAATTGGGGTGGAGACCTGGATGAGCATAAATCGACTTCTAGATATACATTCTTACTCAATGGAGGTGCAATTTCTTGGAATATCAAGAAATAGACATGCAAGGCCTTGTCTACGATAGAGATAGAATTTATTGCATGTTCTGCCGTAGTGCAAGAAGTAGTATGGCTAAGACGTTTCTTGAAAAATTTAGCCACTATCATTGAGGTTCTAAGACCGGTGATAGTTTATTGCAATAGTCAAGCAACCATTACCTATGTGGAGGATCCCAAGTATCATGGAAGGACGAAGCACATTGACATAAAGAATAACTTCATCAGAGATTATATAGCGTAGAAAGAAGTGATCCTACAATACATCTGATCCATTTACAGAGGCTGTTCCTAGAGACGTACTCTTGACTTGTTGGATGTCAGTAGGATTGCATAGAATGTGATATGTGTTATTGTAGAGGATCATTGATTTATGTATTTATGGACATATGTATTGTACTTGTTATTAGTGACTTGTTATTTTATGAATAAGTACAAATACATTATTGAAAAGTATGTCAACAAGCAATGGTTGACTCATTCACACGAGCAATCACCTCAAGTGCTATAGTTAGCATGTTGAGATGAGACGTTATGTACAATTGAATACTGAAGAGCTAGTTTAGTACATAAAATAAGATATCGCCTTGATTGGAGTAAAATAAGGTATGTGATTAGTTTATAATAAGACCAAATATGATAGTCATATAATCATGTATGCCTGAAAAATGCCGGATGCGAGTACTGAATTGGGCGCTATAGAAAACGAGCTAATATAGCACTCGAGCTAAACATGAGTATATGAGGAGCACGTGACTATGTTTAAGCTAAGATCTACATAGTTGATATATTTAATAAATGACATATGCTCTTATCAAAAGAGAAATCCACTATAACATGTAATTCATACTACATGTGTATTGTTCAACCAACAAGGGAATGTGAGTAAAATTATCCCTATTTACTCATCATGTGAACCCTTAAGGTGATCTATAATTTACCTCATTTTGTGCCTATGTTACTTTTGACTATGTTCTCGAAGTGAAAGATCAATGTTGCTACTTTAGCATGTTACCGGCGGTCATAAATAGATATGACTTTATGTGACATGTCTATGAAAGTAGTTGTTCTGAAATGGAGAGAGACATGAGTACGAAGGAAGAGTATTGTTGTTTTACATCTACCACATGTATTTACTGGTCGGCCAATTATATCGCCTTCTGTGGTTGTGAATATAATTGTAAATACATGATGTTTTGAGAACAGACAAGTATAGCCTTTAAGGGATAGGTATACTTGCTTTGATGTAACAAAATATGTTTGGGGCACTAAGAGACATCGATTGTTTATTTCTTTTTAGGATTGTAGCCATTATGTTTTCCCTAACAGGTGCATAATTTTAGCTCCTAAGTACAGGTGTACTCATTGGTCGCACGACCTATTTGCCAGTATGAATTGTTTTGTAAAGTTGATGAATGTTGAATACCTTATATTATTGAAATAATGCTATCAAGCCCATCATGTCCGAGTGGGAGATGTTGTACTTAATTAGTACGTTCATCATGGTGTGCAATTGGAATGCACCGTTTCATCTTGATATACTAGGATGGAAATGCACCTTTTGAAAATGGTATGAAGGGAGTTATATAAAAGTCATCTGAAGATAACCGTTAGCACGATTGGCAGAACATACGCTTGGAAATTCCTCTCCATTTCTTGTCCCCTTTCCAACAAAGAATAGGAAGGCGTTCCATTTCTCATTTACAAGAACAATTGGCATTTATGTTGTGGAAATCATATGCTTTGCTCGTGATTGCATTCACACCAACATGAAGTATATTTGTTCGTGATTTATCCATAATTCAACGATTGTTCTGGGGTAAATTATTGACTACGCATCGGAAACAGGTAAGTCGTCTTCTGCCGACTTTCTTCCAACAACTCGTGATAAAAAACTACGACCAGTCAGATTGACCCATGACCATCCACCGCTCCAAAATCATCCCGTGACCAATTCTCATGATCAAAAGGTTATCTTATGAGTTGGTGATCCTATCCCATTGGTATGGTCAGTAGAAATTCAGGGCCAACACCTCAACCAATTCGTAATCGGTCAGTTGGTCAATCGATCGGTTAGATCATCTGATCCGTGATTTCTTACCAATCAAACTGATTGATCTATGGCCAATGGCCCATGATCGATCCTTTTAGGACATTATGGACAATCCTTACGGGGTCAGTATCATGGATGTTACACTTTGTGAGCACAAGTTATATGCAAAGTTTAGCATATGTGAATTTTGGTTGGACTGTGTTGTGATATCCACATTCCACCGGACCTCGAATATGCAATGGTCCGAGATGTGTCAACAAGTTGTTGTCAAACTACGTCGTAGGCACCACTTGCGGTCACCATTTCAACACTACCATCACCATACTGAGACGTCACGTATCGTCACGTTCTAGCGATAGCACCTCATCAAAAATTTCTTCACAAATCGCCACATGCGAGATAAAAGTTCACCCTCATTTGTACATTGCCGAGTTGAATTTCATGCAAAGTCTAGCCCATGTAAACGCCATCATAGTTAACAAAAAATGAGAAATGTTGACCCCAAGTTGCCCCACGTCAACCAACCGAAATGAAGACATCGACCCCAGATTCTTCAGTCACACCCTTCTCCCTCCACCGAACAACAACCACAAGCTTTGACATGCGAAAGGGCTATGTCCAAGCATGAAAACTTGCAAACGTCGCGCCCCAAACAAAACTCCTTAGACTATTCTCCAATTTGTGTTGCCACAAATGTCACGCCCCAATCCTTGAGCGCGTGCCCATCCCTCGGTAGTTGATTAAATTTGCAATGTCCTAGGATGCGTCACCTACCCATTTGTTTTAATGTGCATGTGGAAGCGAATAAATAAATCCCCAGACAACATAAAGATGGGATAGAAAAGTAGGGCAACAATTTTGAAAACCATAACACACTTTTATACACAAAAGACTAACTCATATATACAAGTCTAGTCTATAAATACAAGTACAGATCCTCTAAGCATTTGAACCCTTAATCGAAGACTCCCGGGTCTCTGGCTCCGTGGAGCTCGGCTCTACCACTGCACCAGCAAGAGGGTCAACTATACCCTTGCCAAAAGCGACCTCCAACACCGACATGGGGATCTCAGATTCCGGTAGGGGACCTTCTCTTGGTCCATCTCACTCATGACGATACCATGATCTGTATTGATGGGGTACCATTCATGATAGACCCGCATCAACCTAGACAATGGATCTCGTGAGTTCATAGACCCATGTCCTTTGGCCCCCATGAAGAGAAATGTAAGAGACCTGTTCGGTGACCTTCTTTGGCTGGCCAAAATGTTCGGGAGGAACCTCCATCGAAGGACCTGGAAATATTAGCCCACGACGGGGTGAGACAACGTCTCAACAAGTCCACCCCCTAAACTTTGACTAGGAAGAAAATACGCCTAAAGGCCATTTAGGCACACACAGGATAGAGGACTTACCTTTGCCTCAATTACTTCCTGCAAGTCAGTATAATTCATATACTCAACTAATCACTTCAATTCAAATCAAATCATCGATCAATTGATCCACTCGATTCTATACCATCGATACCATCCATACAACTCGATCGATACAAGCACTACTCACCCAAGCTAAAAATAGATGGTATAACTCACCAAAGCTAATAGATATATAATAATGCTCACAGAAGCTGATATGTAATATATGCTCGCTGAAGCTGATAGATATCTATAGTGCTCACCGAAGCTGCTAGATAATATAGCTCACCAAAGCTGATAGATATCTATGATGCTCACCGAAGCTGCTATGGTATACTGTTCACCAAAGCTAATATATCAAGGCCCGCAGGCAGATATAGTATATTGTTCTCACCAACAGACAATTCACTGTTTTTATAATACCCAGTAAAATAATCATGTGTGGGTACATGGTCGGCCTGAGCCAAAAACACAATATCTTTCTTTTAGAAAATCTCACTAATTATAATAGTCCATAAACACATTTTTGGCATTGTAAACTGACACCCGATATTTTCCAATTAAATGCCAAAATTACTCAATTTTGGGATAAATATCCAAAATTACAATTCTCACTCAATTTGCACAAATCATTACTCAATTAAGTAAACCAATCATACCATTGAAATCAGCACAAAATTCCGGTCATCGGCTATCCCCGTATAATTTTTGGAAAATAATAAGTAATTAAATAAACACATTTAAATACCATAAATGTAAACTTAGGTAGGAAAAGCCTAATTAAATACCGAAACGGACTCGGAAAATTTTTGAACCTATCTAGATAAATAATACAACCTATCTAGTTGCTAATTAAGCCAATCTAACAACCTAACATGCATAAACGAGTAAGTAAATCGCTAATCTGTTCTAACTAACCACTTAAACCATACTTACCCTAAATTAATTAACCCTTAAGCATAATTAACTCCCCAAGCAGAATTTATTGAGTAAACTCACCGATTTTTTAATCTGATGAGTCCACGATGACAGCAAGGTGGAGACGCACGATAAACTCCAAAGTGGCAACACCCTATGAGGCTCGGAAGTGGTCAAAAGTGGGCCTTGAAGCCCACAGCTTCTTGCTAGCATTGGCCTCTACTTGTTAGGCCGAGGGACTGAGCTAGGTGACGGCTTGGGCTAGAAACGGCAAGGACGGGAGGGTGAGGCTGCTAAGGGCTTAGTCGAGGCGAACAGCGATAAAGCGGCAACGACGGGGCTCCAGTTGAGCTTGATAGGCTCGAGGGGTAGCTTGGGGTCGCGGCTGGAGCAAAATGATGCATGGATGGGCACGAGACAGGCGCGGCATGCACAGGGCTCGCGGACGGTGCGATGAGGCGCGACGACAGCAAGTGGGCTTGTGACAGCAAGGGGGGATGGCTACTCGATTTTCTCTGCAACTTAGGAGCTCAAAAGTGTCTGAAAAATGGAGAAAGTAGGCTGAGGAGGAAGAAGAGGGGGACAGTTGAAGCTTGGAGGGGGCCACCTTGGCTTCTATTCTATCTTTTTGTCCCCTTGAAGAAGTCCCACCAGGATTGGCTGTCTTCTTCAGCCATTTGCAGACTACCAAGCTCCCTTTAGAAGGCAAGGAAGTGGTTCAAAGGTTGAGGACCATGGGTGCTACGAATTTTGAAGCATTTTCCCCTAAATGCACTTCAATTTCCTCTTGAATTGAATCAATTCGACCCCCCATAAATCCAATTGAGGTGTCGTTGATCAATTTGACATATTTCCCCACCAAAAGAACCAACTTACATCCCAAAAACACGATCAAAAATGGTCCCTTGAATTTTTCAATCAAAATGGCCCTTACTTTGAATTTCGGCAAAAATCTCGGTTTGCATAAAAATCTTCAGAGGATGAGTCAACGTTCCTAATATGAATCATGACATGACAGAACTTTCAATTTTCGAAATCGGATTCAAATTCGTGGTTAATTTCAAATTGGCACGATTTTAGTGTGACCTAACCTACTAGATAGCTTTTAGGAATTTTTTTGCAATTTACTCATGGTCGATTTATTTTGAGCCACAATGTATATCTTTGACACATTGATGATGCTCGGTGATTATGAAAATCTCAAGGTTTAGAATACGGGTGCAGGGTATCAAAACGACAGAAAAATCAGTCTAGAGCTAATCGATGAGAATTTTGCAATCTGGTGGAATCACCCACACTTTGATCACCTGTCTCAGTCGAACTGACCTATCTCTGATCCCTGATCGATTTTTAACTATGTTGTAATAATCTCTATAGAGGAGCACGGTTGAGTAATCGATTTCTGGTCAAATTCTCAAGTCTATTACGTTAAAATCCCTTAATGGCTTCCCCAGATATTCTAGTTATCTCGTGAGAGATCAACTCGGATAATAGCACTATAGGTGCATCGATGAAAAGCCCGATTCATTCAATAGAAAATGAAGCCTGAAATTCAAGATGTCACAACTCTTCCCCTCTTATAAAAATTTCATCCTTGAAATTTAAACCATAACAATTCTTTAAACAAAAAGGTGGGGGTACAGTCGTCTCATCAAATCTTCGCTTTCCCAGGTTGCTCCTTCTGTGCCATGGTGTCGCTAGACCACTTTAACCAACAGGATCGTCTTGGTACATAGAATTTGTTGTTTCCGATCCATAATCTAAATCAAGCTTTCCAAGTACGATACTCTGTCGTCCATGCCTAATTCCTCAAAATTAAGCACGTGAGTTGGATTAGGCTCATATTTCCTCAACATCGACACGTAAAAGATGTCAAGCACTTGCGCCAGCCTTGACGGCAATACAAGATGATATGTTAGGATCCCGATTCTCTCTAAAATCTCAAAGGGACCTATGTACCTCGGACTTAGTTTTCCCTTCTTTCTATAGTGCGAAATACCCCTCATTGGTGACACTTTCAGAAAAATGTGATCACCAACTTGAAATTCCAAAGGTCTCTGACGCTTATTTGTCTAGCTTTTCTACCAGCTCTAAGCGGTCTTTAGGCTATCTCTGATGATTGCAACTACATCTACTGGATGTTGGACTAACTCTGGGCCTGTGATCTTTCTTTCCCCGACTTCATCTCAACACACTGGTGTTCTGCACGCTTTGCCATATAATGCTTCGAAAGGAACCATCTGAATGCTCTGCTAGTAGCTGTTGTTGTAGGCAAACTCGACGAGATGAAGCTGTTCCTCCCAGCTTCCCTTGAAATCCAACACATAAGCTTGTAGCATGTCTTCGAAAGTTTGAATTTTCCTCTCAGACTGGCCATCCGTTTGAGGATGATATACCGTACTATACTGCAGCTTCATTCCAAAGGCAGCTTGCAAACTCTTCCAAAAAGCAACTGTGAATCTCAGGTCTCGGTCTGATGTAATTGTCATCGGCACTCCATGTAGTCGAACGATCTGACACACATACAAATCTACATGCATGTCCAAGTCCAAATCCTTTTGCACATCGATGAAGTGAGCCGACTTCGTTATTCTATTAACCACTACCCAAATTGAATCATTACCTCTCTAACTCCTTGGTAAGCCTATTACAAAGTCCATCGTGATGTACTCCAATTTCCACTCAGGAATCTCGATAGGTTATAGAAGTTCTCCTGATTTACAATGATGTGCATTCACTTGTTGACACGTCAAACACTTAGCGACATGCTTGGCGATGTCCACTTTCATACCAGATCACCAATAGTGTTGACGCAAATTCTGATACATCTTCATACTGCCGAGATGAATGTTGTAACTGCTACAATGAGGTTCTGATAAGATCTCCTCTTTAAGCTTTGCATTGTTAGGAACACATAATCATCCTCGAAACCGTAGTGTTCCATCCTCAGAAATTTGAAAATTAGCATTTCTCTTATCGGTATTCTCTTGTAGGATTTTCTGAACATCTGGTTTGTCAACTAAATCATCTTGATTATGATCTGTACATCTGGCTCAACTCTGAAGGTAGCCATAAGATTTGAAAGGTGGCCTACCTCGAATTTGAAACCCGAATCTCGAGCTTTTTCGAGTAAAACCTATTCCTTAACCATCATCTATGCAACTGAAGACTTCCGACTCAAAGTGTCTGTGACCTTATTCGCCTTTTCAGGATGATATAGA
This sequence comes from Eucalyptus sideroxylon x Eucalyptus melliodora, assembly GCA_016097485.1. Taxonomy (NCBI): domain Eukaryota; kingdom Viridiplantae; phylum Streptophyta; class Magnoliopsida; order Myrtales; family Myrtaceae; genus Eucalyptus; species Eucalyptus sideroxylon x Eucalyptus melliodora. Next base: position 29,943,028 of record CM027826.1, read on the forward strand.
ATATCACAATCATAGTCCTTTAGAAGTTCCATCCAACGACGTTGTTTCATATTCAACTCCTTCTGAGAGAATAGATACTTGAGACTTTGATGGTCAGTGAAGATTTGAAATCTTTCTCCACACAAATGATGTTTCAAAATCTTCAGAGCGAAAATGATTTTTGCAAGTTCTAAGTCATGCGTCAGGTAATTCAACTCGGTAGGCCTTAATTGATGAGACGTGTATGCAACAACCCTACCATGTTGCATCAGCATGCAACCTAGTCATTTGAATGACGCATCATTATAGATCTCGTATCCTCTAGGACCAGATAAAATGGTCAGCATAGTTGCAGTAGTCAACTTTTGCTTAAGCTATTGGAAACTACACTCGCACTTGTTTGTCCACACAAATTTCTCTTCCTTCTTCAGTAGTCGAGTCAATGGCGACGCCAAAGCTGAAAACCCTTCCACAAACCTTCTGTAGTAGCCTGCCAAACCCAGAAAACTTTTAATCTCTGTCACTATTGTCGGTCTAAACCAACTGATCACTACTTCAATCTTGGCCTAGGAACGCAACATGAGTCAAACAAAACTCACACTTGCTAAACTTAGCATACAATCCATGAATGCTCAGGGTCTGAAGTACCATTCTCAAATGACTCTCGTGCTCCTCAACACTTCTCGAATACACTAGAATATCATCGATGAACACGATCACAAACTGATCTAGATACTCTTCAAATACTCGGTTCATCAAATCCATGAAAACAGCTGGAGCGTTCGTCAAACCAAATGGCATTACAGTGAACTCATAATGGCTATATTGAGTATGAAATGCTGACTTCGGTATATCCTCCTTCCTGATCCTCAGATGATGATACCTTGTCCTTAAGTCGATCTTTGAAAATATCGACCCCATTTGCAACTGGTCGAACAAGTCGTCGATTCTCGAGAGTGGATACTTGTTCTTAATTGTCACCTGATTGAGTGACGATAGTCAATGCATAGGCGTAACGAACCATCTTTCTTTTTCGCTTATAGAACTGGTGCTTCCCAAAGTGACGCACTGGGATGTATAAATCCCTTATCCAACAATTCCTACATCTACACCTTCACTTCTTTCAACTAAGACAACGACATCTGATAAGGAGCCTTAGAGATTGGCTCTGTCCCGGGTGCTAACTCAATTAGAAACTTTATTTCTCTCTTTGGCAGTAGGCCTAGCAATCCTTTCAGAAACACATCAGGAAATTCTTGAACTACCGAGATATCTTTGATCTTCAGCTCCTCAATTGTCTTATCCATGATAGTTGCTAGGTAACCTTGACAACCCCCATATAACAAACGAGTTGCCTCAAGCGACGAGATTAAGGTAATCGAGGGTCCTCCTCGACTTCCATCAAACTTGAAACTTTCACCCTCTAATGGGTCAAACTAAATCGCTTTACGATAGAAGTCCATTTTAGCTCGTTGCTTGGTGAGCTAGTCCATGCCAATTATCACATTGAAATCATACATGACTAAGACAAATAAGTCTATCTTCCCTTCTCGCTCACCAATCACTAACTTGCAACCAGCACATCCCAATGCAGCTAACACCTTATCATTTAATGGTGTAGATATGCTAGCCACTTACTCCAACAATTCAGGACTTAATCCTATCAGCTTAACATATTGCTTAGCAATAAAAGAATGAGTCGCGTCAGGGTCGAATAAAGTATAAGAAGCATGGTTGTTCAGCGAAATTGTACCTGTAATCACATCAGGTGAGTCCTCTACCTAACCTCTTGTGATGGTATACACTATGCCTTGAGCTGGGGGTCTATTCTATCCACCCTACGGTGTAATCTATGGTGTAATCTGTGGCGCTACACCCCTTATCTGACCTATCGGTGATGACAACAGTAACTGCCGTTGTCCCCTCGGTCTTTTGGGACAATATATGGCCAAGTGACCCTGTTGGCCATATTCAAAACAAGCACCCATCCTCCTAAGGCACGGTGCCGAATCATGTCGCCTTCCACAGAAGCGACATGCGCCATTCTGATTTGGTGATGACTTGCCAATTTCACCCTTCCTATTGGGCGGAAAATGGAACCTTCCTCCGGTCTTGGGCTTCTTCCCATACCGATTCCCATCTCTATGTGAGCTGAACCTTGACCCAGACGAAGCAGCTTGCTCATTCATACTCCTCTCTATCAACTGGGCTCGACTATATACTTCATTATAGTCCTTTAGGTCAAGTGGCACCAGCAGATTCTTTAACTCCAATTGAAGGCCATTCCTAAACATCCGAGCTTTATTTTCAGGATCCTTTATCAGCCTTGGAGCGTACTATGATAGCTCCACAAACTTCGCTTCATATTGATCCATGGTCATCATCCTTTGGCGACGGTGCTGAAATTCCTCCATCTTTTGTTCTCGAGCGCTACCCAAAAAGTACTTGCCGTTGAAAGCTCTAAGGAAAGTGTTCCACACCGAGACCAAGCCTTCTAGGAATACTGTGCCTCTGGTGGCCCTCCACTAGGTATTCATGTTACCTGCAGTTGGTAAACTGTCAGGACAATCTTCTCCTCATTGCACCTCAGAAGTACAAAAGCCTTCTCCAGGTCTTGAATCCAAAGTGAGGCAATCTTTGGATCTCAAGTACCGGTGAACCTCGGCTGGTTCAGCTTCAGGATCTGTTCTACTAACTTATGGATCACTCTCTCTCTCTCTCTCTCTACGACTATGTTCCCAGGTGGAACCTCGGCAGGTGCAGTAATGGTGATGGCCTCAATAGCGGCGGCAACGGCAGCAGTGGCAGTAGCTTGAGCAGCGACAGTAGTGGTGGTGGCTTAATTTTGGGCCTGCTGCCCTATCAGTGCTCCCATTACTTCAAGTGCCTACCTGATCCCTTCAATCCTGGGATCACTAGGGGCTGCTACCCTAGCACCAATAGGAGGCGGTGTTACTCCACTAGCGTTAGCTTGAGCTAATGCTCTACCATGACATCCTCGGGTATCGACTCCCATCGGTGTCCTACCCCAAGTCGCAGGTACTATGGTATGCTTTCTAGGAGTCCTCTCCTTCTGATCACTCATGATGCAAGTTTTCTACAGAAACCTGCCTTCCAATTCCACACAAACTTAGAAGCTGAGCGATCGCCACAAACAATTTACCAAACAAGTATCATCGACATGCACCAGCATGAAATAAAGGGTCATTCCTACTAACTATCCCATAACTTATCATACCTTATCACTCCAACTATCGACTAACTCTGAACCACTTTGTGCGAGGTTGTCACGCCCGGAACCTCGAGCGTGTGCCCATCCCTCGGTGGTCAATTAAATTTGCAAAGTCCTAGGATGCGTTGCTGACCCATTCGTTTTAATGCGCATGCAGAAGCGAGTAAATAAATCCCCAAACAATAGAAAGATGGGATAGAAAAGCAGGGTTATAATTTTGAAAACCATAACACACTTTTGTATACATCTGACTAAGTGATATATACAAGTCTAGTCTATAAATACAAGTCTACAAAAGATGGAGGGGCTACAGATCCTCTAAGCATTCAAACCCTCAACCGAAGACTCTAGGGTCTCTGGCTCCGGGGAGCTCGAGTCTACCACTGCATCACTAGGAGGGTTAGTTGTCCCTTTGCCAAAAGCAACCTCTAGCACCGACATAGGGATCTCAAATTCAGGTAGGGCACCTTCTCTGGGTCAATCTCGCTCAAGACGATACCATGATCTGTATTGATGGGGTATCATCCATGATAGACCCGCATCAACCCAAACAATGGATCTCACGAGTTCGTAGACCCATGCCATTTGGCCCCCATGAAGAGGATTGTAAGAGACCTATCTGGTGACCTTTTTCAACTGGCCAAAATGTTCGGGAGGAACCTCCATCTAAGGACCTAAAAATATTACTCACAACGGGGTGAGGCAATGTCCCACCGTGTCCACCCCCTACACTCCGACTAGGAGGAAAATATGCCTAAAGGCCATCTAGGCACACATGATAGAGGACTTACTTTTGCCTTAGTTCCTTCCTACAAATCAGTATAATTCATATACTCAACTAATCACTTCAATTCAAATCAAACCATTGATCAATCGATCCACTCAATTATACACCATCAATACCACCCATACAACTCGATCGATACAAGCACTGCTCACCCATGCTAAAAATAGATGGTATAGCTCACTAAAATTGATAGTAGATGGTATAGCTCACCAAAGCTGATAGATATATAAAAATGCTCACCGAAGTTGCTATATATTTATATTGCTCACCGAAGTTGATATGTAATAGATGCTCGCCGAAGTTGCTAGATTGAATGATGTGCATGTGTGGGTCCACTGGGTAGATGATGGGCAGTGTAGATCGTCAGATTTGGTGGTGCAGACTTGGTAGGCTAAACTCTATTAGGCGAACTGAGGTTCGGCAATTGCTGGGCTAGAATTACTATTGAATGGCCTTGCTTTGTGTGTAGTGACCACTGGCATGGCCAACCCTAATTGGGTGTAAAATCGAGAGTCCTAATGAGCATAGGACAATGGTATCGACCTTTAGTAGAGCCAAATTGATGCTAATCGATCTTGAGTCGGTGATGGTGTTGTTTGGATTTGAAATTATCGAAATGTTTTGATGAATCGACGTGTTTGATTTAGGTTTTTAGGCTAGAATTTCTTAGGCGAGTTGTCGGGAATCAAGTCGAACGTACAATGGTTAAATCTCGGTTAGATGGTCAATTTTGATCTAAGTGTTTATAGTAGTTCGGGTTAGACATGCATGATGGCTTAAATAAAACCTATTAGGTGCTGCGTCATGGTTGAATTGATATTGATACCGCTAGGCCCTTGTGACGACAATGCCCCGTGTGTTGGGTTGCTTGGAGGGTCGTGAAAACGATGCCTTTGGAAACTTGGGGACAGTGAGAGCCCCAGAGGTGCCTTAGGTGTCGGGATGCCTGGAAGTGTGATGTAACACATTCCGAATACTTGGGGACAATGAGAGCCCCAGAGGTCCTCATGATGCCAAGTAGGGTGCGAGATGCCTGGAGGTGTGACGAACACGCTCTGGATGCCCGGGGACTAAAATATGAAATCGGAGGTCCTCCTGATACCAGGTGGGATTAGAGATGCCTGGAGGGATGCAAACACAGGTCCCTCTTGAAGACGGCAGCAGTTAGAATTAAAGTCAAATCAATTACTAGATTTTACTGACTATTTATTTTTCTTCCCGGTGTCTCATTTATGTTGATCTTTCAGAGTTTTGGTATCCTACGTCGTTTCGTGTTACATATTGCCTGTTTAGAATGTTATAGGTTGAGTAGCGGTAGACTTGTGTAATATGGTTTGACAGGCTATTACTGCTAAGTAGTTGTACTCACCCCTTGTGGGACTATCACATTTCAGAGACATAGCTATGCCCTCCAGCCCGTGTCTTCTGGCATGTTCTATGGCATCCCCATCAACCTTAGGTGGGACTAGGTGGAGCACGTCAACCCTGATTTTCTGAGCATCACCTTTTTCTAGATTACGGTGATCATCACTGTGGATGCCTGTCTCACCACGAGCCCTGTACTTATGGGGCTCTTTGTCCTGTATGCCCAAGTCAACGGGTATACGGTGGGGCCGCTACCGCTTCTGAAGGATGATGATGATGGCTCAAGTGGGGTCGAGTAGGTAGAGGACTTGAGAGGATGGCAGCATTTTTTGGATGCCAAGATGTGATGCTAAGACGACAGTGTAGATAGACTGCAGGATAGTCGGACAATTTTGGTATAGCCAAAAATAGGAACCTTTTGGCCTTTATGTACCGAATGGTGTCATCTAAAAAATTATAAATAAATAAAAGTGCCTAGTTTATATATCGTGTGCATCATTTTAAATTTAAGATGGAGTTAGATACTCGCTTCCGCAATGAAACAAGCACAAGGACTAATAAAGGAAATAAAAAAAAAAGAGTGGCAGACCTTAAGGGCCATGGGTCACTGAAGAAGGTCGCCGTTGCGGGTAGCCACAGCAAGTGGTATCATAGCTTAGATTTGTCTGGAGTGATGAGGTGCATTAGTAGAAGAAAAGCTTGTAATGATTGCACACGATAAGGCACTAGGTGTACGTAGTTGATTTGAATTGAATAACGGGTGATTGATTTCACTCGTAAAATATCGGTAATGATTGTGAGTTACCTATGCGTACCAATAACATGTGTATGTTACTTATATGATCTTAGTAACATGTGAACGTTACTTTTCTTTTAGTCGATTAGTGACATAGGGTCACTAATTGTTTCTGAGGTAAATACTTGTTGACCTGCAAGAAATCATTGTGCGAATAGGGAGTTCTCCCCCATCAAGGACCGAAGCTACTACTTCAAGGGCAGAACCCCGAATGGAAGATATTCTACAAGTGCTGGCTAATGTAGGGAATTTGATGGAAAGACAAGCTCAACAACAACCAGGAGCAAAACATCATACTCAGGGATTGGTGGAACAATTCCCGAAGTTCAAGCCACCCATGTTTATCGGAATGGGGAGTCCTGAGGAGGCAGAATTATGGATTAATAGGATAGAAAGGATATTCCGATTGTTGAACTACAACAACACCGAGAAGATAACCTTGGTGGAGTACCAATTGGAGGGTAACGCCAAATATTGGTGGAGAGCTTCTAGAGATACAATCTTTCCGCCTGGTACTGCCATAAATTGGGATGAGTTTGTCAGGGCTTTCAATAGAAAGCATTTCTCTAACTATGCTAGAGATAAGAAAATAACATAATTTGTTCAACTAGAATGAAAGGAGCTAACGGTAGATCAATATGAAGCATAATTTTCTGAATTGTCTTGGTATGCTCCTAGATTGGTAGAAGACTGAGAGGAGAAAGCTAAGAGATTTTTTAAGGGCTTGAGGATGGACATCAAAAGGCAACTGGTGCCTCTGAATAGGAAGGATTATAATTAAATTTACGAATGGGCCTAATTGGCAGAATAGGAAGTAATAAGGGAGCGAATGGAGTCAGGGCGACAATTGGCACTAAGTGATACCCGACGGGGTAAGAGACCTTATCCAAATCGAGAGCTACCTTGGGATTTTAAGAAGAAAAGAAATTTTGGAAATTTGAGGAAGGCCATGAGTGGTCATGCTCTAGGAAAAGTGCCATATCAAAATAATTCCTATCAAAGGTGTGGTAGACAACATGGGCCAAGACCCTACCTAGATCATTAGAGTTTGTTTCGGGTGTGGGCAAAGAGGTCACTTGAGGAGAGATTGTCCACAAGGATGATCATAGCCGAACATTGGCCTGGTATGACAGGTGCAATAACGTGTAGGCAGACCACCTCCACAAAGGAAAGCACAGAGGCCGCCAGTACAAGAACGGGTGTATGCAATCACCCAAGAGGAAGCAGAACCTTCCAAAAACGTTATCTCAAGTACAATTTTAATAAATGACAAGAGGGCATATGCATTATTTGACACTGGTGCTATGCATTCTTTTGTGTCTGAAAGATATAGACAACTGGGTGAAATAGGAACCACATCTCTTGATATGCCACTTCATATTTCTATGCCGTTGGAGGATGTAGTGTTATCTTCAGTGATATGTGAAAAATGTAAGATTTCTATAGGTGGACAAGATCAGGAAATAGACCTAGTGGTGACGGTCATGTATGACTTTGACGTCATCATAGGAATGGAGTGGCTCCGTGAACAGTGGGCTAGGGTGGATTGTTATAGAAATATGATTCAATTCAACCCGCTAAATCAACTTAGTTTTGAATTTTACGAAGATCGGACAAACCTCTTAATGGCTCTTATTTTGATAGTGGAGGCACATGTACTTCTTGTCAAAGGATGTCAAGGATACCTGGTGGTAGTACGAGACCATACTAAGGAAGAAGCCAAACTTTATGAAATTTGAGTGGTTCAGGAGTTTCCAGATGTATTTCCTGAAGAACTGTCCGGATTACCACCGGAACAGGAAATTGAGTTTGTAATGAAACTAATTCCTGGAACTGAACCTATATCAGAAGCCTCGTATAGAATGGCTTTGAAGAAACTAAAGGAATTGAAAGTATAACTGCAAGAATTACTCAATAGGGGATTTATTAGGCCAAGTGCGTCCCCGTGGGGTGCACCAATCTTTGTTTGTAAAGAAGAAAGATGGGTCAATGTGCCTTTGCATCGACTATAGACAATTGAATTAGGTAACCATCAGGAATAAATATCTGTTGCCTAGAATTGACGATCTATTCGACCAATTGCAGGGAAGTTCAATGTTTTCCAAGATAGACTTAAGGTCAGGGTATCATCAATTGAGAATTAAGGAAGAGATTCCTAAGACTGCTTTTAGAACTCCCTATGGATTTTACGAGTTCCTAGTGATGCCATTTAGGTTGACGAATGCCCCAGTTGCGTTCATGGATTTGATGAATAGGATATTCAAACCCTATTTGGATCAGTTTCTAATTGTCTTCATTGATGGTATCCTTATATACTCGAAGGAATCGGAAGAACATGAGCAACATCTGAAAATAATACTGCAAACCCTTAGAGATCATAAATTGTATGCCAAATTTAGTAAGTGTGAATTTTGGTTCGACTGGGTGATATTTCTAGGACATGTGGTGTCAGGAGAAGGAATCTCAGTGGACCCAACGAAGGTCAAGATTGTAGTAAATTGGCCGAGACCAACAACGCCAATGGAAATACGGAGTTTCTTAGGACTTGCAAGTTATTATAGGAGATTTATAGAAGGATTCTCACAACTTGCAGGTCCATTGACCCAATTGACTAGGAAAAACATGAAGTTCGAATGGAATGGTGAATGTGAAAGGAGCTTCCAGGAACTCAAGAGAAGATTGACTATGGCTCCAATACTAATTGTTCCGTTTGGATCTGGTGGATTCATGATATATAGCAATGCTTCCCATAAAGGATTGGGATGTGTTCTGATGTAGTATGGTAAGGTCATAGCTTATGCATCGAGATAGTTAAAACCCTACAAATTGAACTACCCAGCTTATGATCTCGAGTTGGCAGTTATAATTTTCGCATTGAAGATATGGAGACATTATCTGTATGGAGAGAATTTTGAAATCTATACAAATCACAAAAGTTTGAAGTATTTATTTTCTCAAAAGGAATTAAATATGAGACCGAGAAGGTGGATAGAACTGCTAAAGGATTACCACTGTGAGATACTGTGTCATCCATGAATGGCGAATAAGGTGGGAGATGCTCTCACTCGTAAGTCAGCAGTAGATATGGCAAGTGTAAAGGTAACATAATGGAACTTGTTAGAAACAATAGCAAATTCAGAGTTTAAATTTGAAATAGACCATCTCATAGGTGTATTAGCCACACTAGAGATTGAACCTGAAATTATTCAGAAGATTAGAACGTTACAACAATCTAACCCGAAAATTGTGAAATTTCGAGACGAAGTATCTTTAGGGAAAAGACCAGAGTTCCAAGTTTCTAAGGATGGAATGATGAGATACCAAGGACGATTATGTGTTCCCAACAATGAAGAAATAAGAAAGGAAATTTTGTTGGAAGTTCATAGGAGTAATTATAGTATCCATCCTAGAAATACAAAGATTGCTAGGGATGTATTGAAACCTACGTCAACAATACTAGTGGGATGGCATAAAGGTAAATATTGCTAGGCATGTTTCTTAGTATTTGACCTGCCAACAAGTGAAGGTAGCACATCGTAAGCCCGTAGGACTGCTAAGATCACTGGATATACTAGAGTGGAAATAGGAGCACATAACGATGGATTTTATGCAAGGATTACCAAGAACGTCAAGTGGTCACGACTCTATCTGGGTGATAGTAGATCACCTGACTAAGTCTGCCCATTTCCCAGTAGTACGCATGGATTATTCAATGGATAAATGTGCTGAATTATATGTAAGCCAAGTAGTGCACCTACATGGTGTTCCTGTAACCATCACGTCAGGTCGAGATTCGAGATTTACCTTAAATTTCTTGTGAGGTCCCCAAACCGCATTAGGGACCAAGCTTTAGTTTAGTACTGCTTTTCATCCGCAGATGAATGGACAGACCGAAAGAGTGATCCAAATATTAGAAGACATATTGAGAGCTTGCATAATTCATTTTAAAGGAAGTTGGGGTGAGAAGTTACACCTAGTGGAGCTCATGTATAATGATAGTTTCCAGCAAAGTATCGATACGGCTCCATATGAGGCGCTATATGGGAGAAGCTATAGGACACCTGTTTGTTGGAATGAGGTAGGTGAGAGAAGACTGACAGGACCGGAATTGGGACAAGCTACTACGGATGTGGTGGAAATCATTAGAAATAGACTCAAGACGGCCATGAGTTGACAGAAGAGTTACGCGGATAAGCGTAGAAGAATGCTAGAATTTTGCATAAGAGATCACATATTTCTAAAAGGTATCCCTGATGAAGGGTATATCGCAATTCGAAATGAAGGGCAAGTTGAGCCCAAGGTTTGTTGGACCTTTCAAGATCCTCGAAAGGATAGGGGATGTAGCCTATTGATTGGCATTGCCCCCTAAATTGTTGAGTCTACATGATGTTTTTCATGTGTCAATGCTAAAGAAGTATCAGCCTGATCCTACTCATGTACTCGATCATGAGATTATTGGAGTAGATGAAAAGGTAAGATACGTGGAGGAGTTGATGCAGATACTAGATCAGAAAGAACAAATCCTCCGAACGAAGGTGATCCTACTAGTTAAAGTCTTGTGGCGACACCACGACGTGGAAGAGGCCACGTGGGAAAGCAAAAAGGAAATGAGGCAAAAGCATCTCCCACGTGGGGGGAGAGTTCTTATTCTTTTGGTGACTTCAGCTACTTCATTTCTCCAACCAATGGCCTCACTAGAAATTTCTGCCGCTCAGCCTGTGTCCCGCCATTGATGCCGCCCACTGCACGCCGCTAGCTCCTTACCGTCTCATCTCAACCCATTGCCGACCTGCAACTTGCTTCACCAATGCCTCGTCTCGCCATTAGCCGCGCTGCCACTCACACTCTATGAACTTGAGGCAAGTGGCAGTTTTGTCATGCTATATTGCATATCGACGCCCTGCTCATGCATTCTCCTTAGGATCTACCATAATTTAGTCCATTTATGTGTTGATCAAAGCTAGATTGAATGATGTGCATGCATGGGTCCGTTGGGTAGATGATAGGTGGTGCTATTCGTTGGATTTGGTGGTGCGCACTTGGTAGGCTAAAGTCCATTAGGCGAACTGAGGTTCGGTAGTTGTTGGGCTGGAATTACTGTTGAATGGCCTTGCTTTGTGTGTAGTGACCATCAGCATGGCCAGCCCTAGTTGGGTGTAAAACCGAGAGTCCTAGTGAGCATAGCACAGTGGTACCGACCTTTAGTAGAGCCGAATTGATGCTGATCGATCTTGAGTTGGTCATGGTGTTGTTTGGGTTTGAAATAAAATGGACGAGTATCGAAATGTTTTGATGAATCGATGTGTTTGATTTAGGTTTGCTGGCTAGAATTTCCTAGGCGAGTCATCAGGAATCGAGTCGAACATAAAATGGTATGAATCTCGATTAAATGGTTGATTTTGATCTAAGCGTCTATAGTAGTCCGGGTTAGACGTGCATGATGGCTTAAATAAAACCTGTTAGGTGCTGCATCATGGTTGAACTGATATTGATACCATCGGGCCCTTGTGACGACAATGCCCTGGGTGTTAAGTTGCCTTGAGGGATGTGGAAACGATGCTTTTGGATGCCTAGGGATAATGAGAGACCCAGAGGTGCCCCGGGTGTCGGGATGCCTAGAAGTGTGATGTAACACCTTTCGAATGTCTGGTGACTGTGAGAGCCCTGGAGGTCCTTGCGATGCCAGGTAGGGTGTGAGATGCTTAGAGGTGAAGCATGCTGACCTTGATTTTCTAAGTGTCACCTTTCTAAGTGATTTTCTAACTTTTTGGCCTATATGTACCAACAGGTGCCATATGAAAAATTATAAATAAATAGAAGTGCATGGTTTATATATCGTGTGCATCATTTTAAATTTAAGATGGAGTTAGATACTCGCTTCTACAATGAAACAAGTGCAAGGACCAGGAAAGGAACCAAAAAAAAAAAGGAGTGGCGGACCCTAAGGGCTATGGGTCACTGAAGAAGGTTGCCATTGCGGGTCGCCACATGTGTAGTATTCTTGGGCCATGTAGTAACAGGCGAAGGAATATCAATAGACCTAGCAATAGTTGAATTGGTGATAACTTGGCCGAGACCAACAACAGTGACAAAAGTTTGAAGTTTCTTAGGTCTAGTTGGACATTATCGAAGGTTTGTGGAGGGATTCTCTCACCTTGCAAATCCTTTAACTCAATTGATGAGGAAGAACATGAAATTTGAATGGTTGGAGGAGTGTGAATAAAGTTTTGAGGAGCTTAAGAGAATATTAATTTCAGCTCTGATCTGGACGATACCATAAGGGTCTGGAGATTTTGTAATCTACATTGACGCATCTTGTAAAGGACTTGGTGTGTCATGATGCAACATGGAAGGTTGGTGGCTTACGCATCAAGACAACTGAAGCTATATGAATTGAATTATTTGACTCATGACTTTGAACTGGCTACTATTGTATTTGCACTAAAGATCTAGAGGCACAACTTATATAGGGAGAAGTTTGAAATCTACACAGACAGTAAAAGTTTGAAGTACCTATTCTCCCATAAAGAACTAGATATGAGGTAGAGATGTTATATAGAATCGTTAAAGGATTATGACTATGAAATCCTATATCATCTAGGCAAAGCAAGCAAAGTCACGGATGCCCTTAGCCAAAAGTCTACTCAAATGGTTGTGCACAATATGGTCAAAGAATGGACCTTACTAAAAGTGGCTTGAGATTTTGAAATTAGATTTGATATGAGTACTCTTTCTAGTGTGATAGCTACTCTTAGAATTGAGCGAGAAGTTCCACAAAAAATCAAGACTTTGCAACAAATAGATCATGAGATTTCAAGGATCCAAAGAGAAGCTGTAGAAGGAAAAAGGCCAGACTTTCAAGTGTCAAAAGATGGAGCTCTAAGGTTTCATGGACGACTTTGTATGCCTAATCATGCTGATTTAAGGAGTGAAATCTTATTAGAAGCTCATCAAAGTAATTACAGTATACATCTGGAAAGTACGAAGATGTACCAAAATCTTCGTCAGCATTGTTGGAGGAATGGAATGAAGGTTGATATCACCAAACATGTCTTAAGATGTTTGATGTGTCAACAACTGGAAGTGGGAGCACATGACAATGGGTTTTGTTCAAGGATTGCGAAGGACATCAGGAAATCACGATTCCATTTGGGTAAGAGTGGATCGTCTGACTAAGTCTGCTCATTTTCTAATTGTGCAGATAGACTATACCTTGGGAAAGTATGCATAATTAGATGTGCAATAAATTGTTCGACTACATTGAGTACCTATAACTATCACATCAGATTGAGACCCGAGGTTCACTATGAATTTTTGGCAAAGTCTCCAAATAGCAATAGGGACTAAGCTTTAGTATAGTACCATCTTCTATGTTAAAATATGTCTCAAGTTTAAGCCCAATGCAAAATTACGAATATTCCGAATTGGATATGTTGTGGATGTTCAAAATCGAGCAAAAAAGATACGAAGATCAACTTCCCAAATTTGAATCTGCGTTGGAGAGTCTGGCTGTTAAAATAGGAAAGTCCAACTTTGACTAGGACTTGGATTTTTGTTTAAAATATACAAAGATATGTTTTGGATAGGAAACAAAATCCTATGAGAAGTTGACAAAAGAATAAGGGTTTTACTTATATATAGACTTAAGGCCATGGGTGATAGGTGTGGATCACAAATTGTTTTGAAGCGCCGCGTGAGTGCTTGGTGTTCCGCCGTTGATCGTGAAGAATTGGTCTTGAAGCGCCGTCTCGTTGTCGAGTGCTTGGGAGGGATTTTCTTTGTCGTGAATTACATCCAAGAAGGTTTAGTGTTGAAGCCAATTAAGTCTTGTGGTAAGATTTGCGTGTAATTCCTTCGTGAGATTGAGAGATTATTTCTTGAGGAATTTTGAGCCTAAATATTGTGTGTGTTATTGGGTGTAATTAGGGCTTGGGAAACACCGAGAGAGAGTTTGAGTGACTTGATTGTGTAATCTCCTTGTATCGCTTGATCTATAGTGAAATTTGCTGCTGCTCTCCCCGTGGACGTAGGTCTTTACGACTGAACCACGTAAATCTAGTGTTCGATTTATTTTCTTTTTCTGTCTATATTATTGTTCGATCGCTCGCTTTATTGCAACATTCTACCCTCATATTGACAGTCAAACAAAAAGAACTATCTAGACTTTAGAGGATATGCTGCGAGCATGCGTGATAGACTTTAAAGGCAGTTGGGATGAACACTTGCATTTGGTAGAATTTGCTTACAATAATCATTTTCAGCAAAGTATTGGCATGGCTCCCCTTGAAGGATTATATGGAAGAGCCTACAAAACCCTTGTTTGCTGGAATAAAGTTGGTGAAAGAAGATTGACAAGAATAGACTTAGTGTGAATCACTTGAGACATGATAAAAGTGATTTGGGATCAAATTAAAACCACACAAAGTCGACAAAAGAGTTATGCAGACAAACATCGGAAGCCATTGGAATTCAACGTTGGTGATCATGTATTCCTGAAGATGTCACCGATGAAAGGGATATCACGATTTGGAGAAAATGGCAAATTAAGTCCATGTTTATAGGGTTGTTTGAAATTCTTGAAAAGATTGGTGACTCAGCCTATCGGTTGGCACTACCACCCAGACTTTTCAATGTTCACAATATTTTCCATGTGTCTATGGTGAGGAAATACGAACTAGACCCTACACATGTACTGGATTTTGAGAAGATTGATGTAGATGAGAGAGTAATATATGTGGAGAAACCAATATGACTTTTGGGTCGAAAGGAACAATTTTTCAGAACCAAGACAATTCCCATAGTTAAAGTCTCATGGCAATACCATAATATGGAAGAAGTGACATGGGAAAGTGAAGAAGATATAATGCAGAAATATCCATAGCTCTTCAAATGATCATATAATTTCAGGGACGAAATTTCTTAATGGGAAGAGTTGTAGCATCCAAAATTTCCATATTTATAATTATGTAAGATTCAAAAAAATCTCGTATATGATAATATCGTATATGATAATAATACATAGATTTTAAGCTAACTAATATTTGCCTTAATATTCGAACAAGTGCATGAAAACTTTAATCGAATCGTAAATTTCATGGGACAGATGGATAATATTTCTATGAACATACATCTTCCTGAGCCTGACATGTGAATTGAATTATACGTATGCTAATGTTAGGGTGGTATTAATTAATTTATTGTAATCTTAGTACTAACGGTTTATATTAGTTGTGTAAGTTTTAGTTAATTAATAATAATAGTGGATAACTTATGTTAATTAAGCTAGAAGAGGAAGATTACATTCTGCTTGTTACATTTCCTTTGCAATATTTATTCATTAGAATTTTAAGTGTCACATGTCCTCATATTATGTATTAAATGGCCATGTGCTCTTACAGCATAATATTTTATGGTTAATTTCTCTTACACTTAAACTAAGAAATGATTATTTCAAAACGTCTCATTTTTTCTCTTGCATTTTTCTTGGCCACATGCAAGGGTTTTGCCTTGCATTTGTGCCACATCAAGTTGAAGATTAACATGCAAATCCAGCAATGAGAAAAAAATCAAATTATCTTAATTAATTTTGAAAAACTAATTCCATCTTGCCAAAAGAACCCATTTCACTTTTCAATCCAAGAATTTGGAGAGCAAATTTCATATTCAAGAGCTACTAAGGTGGGGAAAGTAATTGGTAGCTTGTGATTTGCGGTTTTGTTAAGATAAGTGAAATTTTTAGTATTAAGTTGGCTTAAATCTACTTAGTTACGTCT
The DNA here is from genome assembly GCA_016097485.1 of Eucalyptus sideroxylon x Eucalyptus melliodora. Classification (NCBI taxonomy): domain Eukaryota; kingdom Viridiplantae; phylum Streptophyta; class Magnoliopsida; order Myrtales; family Myrtaceae; genus Eucalyptus; species Eucalyptus sideroxylon x Eucalyptus melliodora. Next base: position 29,958,960 of record CM027826.1, read on the forward strand.
ATCTTGGTTAGTTGGATGAGAAGTGAAGTCTTGATGTAGGTATAGTGGCTGTGAAGTGGCTTTGATAATCTCTTGTAAGTTCGTTCTATTTTGCGTTGGTTCATTCTCGTTCATTTTGTTTCATTTAGGGTAGGCAAAACACAGCCATTCTGCTATATTTGTCTTGATAATCCATTATATATTTGTTTTGCTTATTTCTATCTTCTTTTGGATAGTTAAAATCTGGTCATTCTATTATATTTGTCTCTATAATCCCATGTTTGTCCTATTTCCTTCTGCCTCATTCTAGATAGTTAGAATTTGGCAATTTTGTCATCTTTGTCTTTGTGACCAATTACATATTGGTTCTATGCTTTCGGTGCATTCTGGGTAGTTAGAATCTGGCCATTCTGCCATCTTTGTTTGGGTGACCCATTGCATGTATGTTCTACTTCTTTATGCCCCATTCTAGACAATTAGAATTTGGCAATTCTGCCATCTTTGTCTGGGTGACCCATTCTATGTACATTTTGCTTCTTTCTACCAAAAGCAAAATGTACTGATGTGCAGGAGGGAACTGTGGCAAGGTATGTGACATCATGATTTTCAAGTCTGTTTTCGATGAGACGAAATAGGTTTTTCATCGATGCGTCTATGGCATTTTTCTGTGAGATGGCCACTCACGAGATAACTAATCTATCAAGTGAAGCCATTAAAGAATCTAAATGCGAATGACTTGAGCATTCGACTATAAAACGATTATTTGACTATACTAATCTGCAAGGGTCAACATGGCACTGTTAAATTTGATTAGAGACTGGAGATAGGTCAATTTGACAGAGACATGTAATTAAAAATGGGTGATTTCACCTAATTGCAAAATTCGTGTCGAACGACACTAAACAACCTTTGTCAATTTTGTACCCTATGCTTGTATTTGAGATCTTGGGATTTTTAAGACAACCGAGTATTGCCTATGAGTCGAAGATGCACGTTGTGGATCAAAAATAATTGACCACAAGTCAAAAGAGCTAAAATTCCTAAAAGCCACTCGGTAGGTTAGGTCACGCTAAAATCGTGTTCAGTTGAAATTAACCACGAAATTGAACTCGGTTTCAGAAATTGAAAGTTGTGTATTGTCACAATTTATTTTACAAACGTCGACTATTCCTTCGAAGATTTTTCGGGAACTTCGGATTTTCGGCGAAAAATCAAGAATTGGCAAAATTGGACTAGAAAAATTAGAGGACAATTTTTTAGTGTACTTTTGGCATCCAAGATGGATTAATTGGGAAGGAAAAATGTGGTTTTGATGTGGGTACATTGGCTGGAATTTTTGGGACTTCAATTGGATGGAATTGAAAGAGAATTGAATGAATTGAAGAGGGAAATGCACAAAATTCGTAGGCCATGGTGGGGGTGCAACATTTGGGACACATGGGAAGCTTCCTAAGCAAGATTGAGGAAAGAGAAGTGGCTGTGGACAAAGGCTAAGCATGGTGGGGGCACTACTCAAGTGTTTGAAGACCTTTGGAGGGGCATTGAAGGCTTGTACCCTCCTTTTCAGCTGAACACTCCATCTTCTCCCTCCTTACTGCTGCTTTCTCCATTATTGAGGAGTTGTAAGCTTAAGAAAAACCAGAGGAAACATCCAAGAGGCCAACAGTAAGCCGTCGGAGCCCCTGCAGCCATCGCACGCCTGCCTGAGCCGCTCGTCCGCCAACTGCTGCCGTCGTGTGTGCCAGCCGTCCAGCCATTGTTCCATGTTCGCCCTGGCCACCTACCTGAGTTGTCAAGCTCCCTCTGGTTGCCTGGAAGCTAGCCAAGCCCCACTGTCGCCCGCTCGAGCCTGCCGATCGACCGTACTAACTGCACGCTGCTGGTCGCTCGCATGAGTCCAACCAGTGCGTCCTCCTTTGCTCCGTGCGACTCGTGCACCGTTGAACTAGCCTCGGACGTCATGCCACCATCGCTATTCAGCTAGTCATCACCTCTGTCTGGTCCGCCGTCACCGTCCTCCTCTCACCTACAGCAACCAACCGCCATCCCAACTTTGGTTTCCTTTGGTTCGGCCTTGGAAAGCAACTGAAGTTCTAGCAAGATCTGAAACTTGATGATCCATTTTAGGTCACTTTCAGGCCTCCCTTGGCATTGCTCTAGGCTCAAGTCTCACCCGCCTTGGCGTTGCTATTGCCGTGGACTCACCGGCTTGCAAATCCGGTGAGTTTACTCACTAAACCTTGCTTAAGAGGTTAATTATGCTTAAGAGTTGTTTAGATTTGGCTAAGTATGGTTTAGTTAGTTAGATTAGTTTAATAGACGCTAATTAGATTATGTGGGTAGATTAGTTTAGTTGATAATTAATTAAGGCTAATTAGGCAATTAGATTAGTGTAAGCTTAATTAGGCCCTTAATTAATTATTTTGTATTAATTAATTATTTCGAATTTGTTTAATTAATTTATATTAATTTATATTATATTTAATTATTTAGTATTATTTAATTAATTTCGGAATTTATTTAATTATTTAATATTTTCCGGAAATTATACCAGAGATAGTCGGTCGTTAGAATTTCGTGCTGATTGCTGTGGTGTGATCAGATTATGCAATTGATTGTTGGATTGTGCAATTGAGTGATGATTGTGAAATTTATGGTATTTAATCAGAAAATACCGGGTGTTAAGTTTTGACACCAAAAAGGGTTTTTAAAGACTATATCAAATAGTGAGATTTTAAAAGGAAGGGTATCAGTTTTTCTGGTTCAAATTGAGCGTGTACCCACACACGACTATTTTATCATATGTTTGTAATACGAAGAAAGTAGGCCAGGATCATTGTTTTAATTAAGGCATTTGAGTGCAATGCACAGTGTCCTGGGCCGAGATTGATTGGTCATGTGTTGGTTATGAGACACTGTCATGAGCATTTATGCCAAAAGTTGCCCTTATAGGGGATGCCCACACAACGAATGCCGGTCGTAGTAGATTCTGGACCAATGCTCCTTTGGGAACACCGTCGATGTACTAACGAAGCCATGCTTAATGGGGTGAGGCGATGCCTGGCTATGCCGATAGACCGCCAAACATGGAATAGGCCATGCCCTAAAGAGGCGAGTTTAACAATTGGAACGCATGATTGATTGAGCTAAATGCGCCTGATTATGAGACAAAAATGTGCAGCATGGTATGCAACGTGTCATAATGGTTTGGCCTTATAATTGGGACCCCTGTGATTGATTGAGTTGAGTGAGGCGTTTCAGTTGTTGTGTGCATCGATTTTATGCAATGTGTATATGAATTGTGCCAATATGTAGGAGGGAACTGAGGCAAGGTAAGTCCTTTGTATTGCGTGGCTAGGCCACCCTTGGGTGTATTTCCGTCCTAATAAGGGTTTAAGGGGTGAACTTGTTGAGACATTATCTCACCCCATTGTGGGCTTGACTTTTTAGGTCCGTAGAAGTGGTTGTGGAGGACTCGAAGTCCCTAGAGCATGTGGAGGGGAAGTCCAAAGGATTGGCGAGTGTGTTCAACCCATAGGTAGTAGGACATCTTCTTTTTGGGATTGATCTTTTGTACCTAAACCCGATTGTTTATAAAATGATGGCTTTTGTGAATTGTTGCCCTGCTTTTCTATCCCATGCTCTTTGCTGTCAAGGGTTTATTAATTCACTTTCACATGTGCTTATTTAATTAGGTCGACTACGCGTCCTGGATACATTCCATTTGTATCGACCATCGAGGGATGTGTGCGTGCTTGAGGTACAACGCATGACATCCCCATTTGGTGGTATCGAGTTGGTCGTGTTTGGAGTGATAAGGTGCGATGGGTCATGGGATAGTTAGTAGGAAAGGCCTTCTATTATGATGATGCATGTGATTGCTAGCTGATTGGTAGCTTTTTGTGTGGTCACTCAAATTCTAATTTGGTATTGGAATTGGAAAGTAGGTTTCTATAAAAATCTTGGAGCATGAGTGATCAAGAGCAAAAAGACTCCTAGGAAGAGGGCAGTAGGCCCTATTGCTTGGGGTATGACACCGACAAAAGTCAGTACCCAAGGTGCCCAGAGTAGAGCACAAGCTGAGGCTAATGCAAGTGGAGTAGCACCACCATCGGTTGGTGCTGGGTACAGCCCCCCGGTGATCCTAGAATCGACGAGATCATGCAAGCACGAGAGACGATGGGAAATCGGATGGAGCAATAGGCCTAGAACCAAGCTGCCGATGCCACTGCTTCACCCGCCGCTACCATGGCCACCACTAATGTTGCCAATGCCACCACTGATGCCGCTGTAGCTACCATAGCCACTACTGCACCTGCCGCCATACCTGTTGCCACACCTGCTGAGGTTCCACTTGGGAACATGGTTGTCGAGAGACCAATGCATAAGCATGTTGAGCAGTTCATAAAGTTGAACACACCGTGGTTCATAGGAATAGGAGATCTCGAGGCTGCAACCCTCTGGATCCAAGACTTGCAATATATCAACTATAGGGTAATGCAAGTACTTGGTGGAGGGCCACCAGAGAAAGTGTATTTCTAGAAGGCGTGGTTTTAGTGTCAAACACCCAACTATGCCGAGGAACAAAAGATGGCGGAATTTCAATGCCTTCGTCAAGGTCTAATGATTGTGGACCAATACGAGGCGAAGTTTGCCAAGTTATCACAATGCGCTACTAGATTGATTGAGGATTCCGAGGAAAAAGAGAGGAGGTTTAGGGATGGCCTTTGGTCGAAGCTAAAGAATCCGATGGTACCACTTGATCTAAAGAACTATAATGAGCTGTATGGAGGAGCCCAATTGATAGAGAGGAATTTAAACGAACAAGCCGCCGCATTTGGGTCGCAGTTTGGGTCTAACCGAGATAGGAATCGGTTTGGGTAGAGACCGATGACAGGTGGAAGGTATCTTATTCCACCCAATAGGAAGGGTGGGATAGGAAAGTCATCGTCGAGCTAGAATGGAGTGTGTTGTACCTGCGAAAGGTGACATGGATTAGCCCCGTGCCCTTCTAGGACAAGTGCTTGTTTCGTACGTGGCCAACATAGTCACATAGCCAGGAATTGTCCTAAAAGACAAACGGGACCGCAATTACCGCCGCTACCACCGATGGCTCAAAACCAAGGAATCGCGCCACCGAATTCATCGCAGAGTGGTTTGAATTGACCTCTAGCGCAAGGAAGGACGTATGCTATCACTAGAGGACAGGCTGAGGACTCGCCTAATGTGATCATAGGTACGATCTCGTTGAACAACCACACTGCTTATGCTTTATGTGGCATCCTAGAATTTCATGACAACCTCTAGATGTGCTAAGAACCATGGATATGTGATGGAAGTACCATCAAATTATATTGTAGCCATTTGATCTATGATTTGTGATAAAATTAAGCCTAGACTTTTCAATGGATAATTACTTGATAGGAAAATTCTATTCTTGCCCATGTGTTTTATAAGTTGAAATTTATTTATTTATGATGCAAAGTTTTATGGCCAAGTGAATAAGTGTAATTAGGTATTTATATGAGTAGGGGTTTAGAGTAGATTATTAAGAGAAGGAGTGGGCTAAAACTATAAGGCCAAGATCAGCTCACAAGAGCCCCACCATTCGGCCATTAGGGCCTAGCCCGCGAAGCCCAAAGGGAAGGGGTTGTCATCGACCATGGGAAGAGAGGAATGGAGGGAGAGGCTCGGCCCAAAAGGAAGGCCCATCAACCTGCATGCAAATCCCCAAGTGGCAAGAGAAGCTTGCCAAGTGTTAGTCCATTGTAACCAAGTGTAAGAAGCCATGCAAAATCAAATGATTGCTAATGATGAAGGGGAAAGAAAAGAGGAGGGGCGGATTGATGAAGGGGGTTACCGACTGAGAGAGAGAGATGGAGAGAGAGAGTTGTCATGCGAGAGAAGGAGAGGAAGAGAGAAAGAAAGGAAGGGAAAAAGGAAGAAGGAGGTCCGTCACTGCCGTGCGTGCGCCGAGTCCCGCTGTCGAGCCGCCTTGCCCCGCCGTTTGTTTGCTGTGTTTTTTCTCGGATTAGAGGCAAGTAGAGTCCATTGATCTACCCTTTGCTTGCTGTGTTTGTGTGTGATGAATGGTGAATTTCAGATGTGGTAGAGGTGAGAAATTTCGGAGTTATAGAAGTTGTGTTCTAGCCTAGTATTCTATTTTCTGGAAAAACAGTTCCACCTTTCGTGATTCTGTGCGTTGCATGCAATGTTATAGTTGGAATCTCGCTTTGACTTCTTGATGAAAGTTGTAGAGGACTTCTTAGAAAGTAACATATCAAAATTTGAGAGAAACGAACAAGTATAGGTTAGTGAAAACATTTTTCTTTAAAAAAGCTAGATCTCGAAACTGTTTTGTTGATCTGTTCTGATTCTGTGAATTTTTTGAAATTATTCAATCTGAATTTTATCTCGTGTTCTTGATAAGAGTTTTAGAAGACATCTTGAGGAGTAACATAATAAAATTTGAGAATAAAAGGACAAGTATTGGTTGGGGAAAATGATTTTCTTTGAAAAGGACGAATCTGGACAGTGAACCTAGAGTTAGGGAGAGTTATAAAAATTATATCTTTTAATCTAGAAGAAATTATACTTCAATTTCTACATGATACTTTTACCTCTAGATCACATCTATATCATATTAAAGTCTCAGAAGTTTCGGATTTCAGTTAAGGGATTAATCAAAATTATTTCGAAACTGTGCAAAAGTGGTGCTGAAATTTCTTTTGCTGTGATGTGTGAATCTATGACATTGATGTGGAACTTTCTTGACATGGTGTTCTTCACAAAATATCTTTCTCTAGGTCTTGTTTACCTCCTGTCAAATTTTCAGAATTTATTGAGAATTTTTACTAATTTTCCAAGATTTTTTACTAAAGAGGTGCATTCTATTTTACTCGAAAATTGCTTCTATTTTCAAAAAACCAATGAATTGCCTTATGAAATGTGATATCGTGGGTGTTATGTGTACTGCATATATGGTGACATTTGGCAGGTTATATGATATCAAAAAACTGGTTTAGACCTTTGATATTGTTCATCAAATGCCATGTTGGAAATGAGACATATATGTGATTATGTATTGTGATAATAACGAGACCGTCGGAGGTGTGAACCGATGATGCCTCAGGAGTTTTGAGATGCCCAGAGGTTTGTGCCGGAAGCCCTGGAGGTTTGTGCCAGGGGGATTCCTCGTGATGCTAGTTGGAATGCGAGATGCCCGAAGGTTTGTGCCGGAGGTTCCTCGCAATGCCAAGTTGGGTGCGAGCGATAAATTGAAGGATGCAAACACTAGTCCCTGGAAGAAAAAATGATGACATCCTTGTGAAATATAAATTGAAATTAAATCATGTGCATGAGTGTATGCATATGGCATGATGCATGATCTATTTATGAAAGTAAATTGATGCTATTTGATATTGAGAATGCGATCATGATGGCTTGAATGGATCTCATGGGGAGGTATACATGATTGTATGAATGATATGAATCATGCGTTTGTATGCGCATATGACATGGAATGAACCTCATGGGAATACAAGTATGATTGCATGGTGGTATATGCTCGATGGCATGGTGAGATATGCATGACTGCATGGCGATATATGCACAACCGCATGGTGATGTATGCTCGATAGCATGGATGATATGTGCTTTACTCGTGATATCTTGATTGTCTTGCTTGTTGCATTGTGTCATTTGATGGATCTTTACGGTTGAGTGGTTGTACTCACCCCTTTGGGGACTAACATTTCAGATTGAGAGATGCCTCTATCACCCGTCACGCGTGGTACATTTTATGGATTACTGTCTAATGTCGAGGTCGAGTGTTCGGAGCACCCCTACATTGGTGTTCATGGTCTAGTGTTTATCCGCATCCGTGTTTTGGTCATGTATGATGTGGGCATACCTGATGCACCTGTAGTACAAGAGTTTATGTCTATCCATGTTCGTCGAGATGGGAGGATGATGGGGATGCTGCCGCCGCCACTGGCCGATGCACCACGATGGATGTGATAGGAGTGTGTGACTGGTGAAGGTTGACACTTTTTCGAATGGCCAACACTAGCTGATGGATAGATGTTCACGTTTGATGTATAGTCAGGTTCTTTTTTGGGTTTTGCCAAGCTTACGTAAAGTCTTGGCCCTTTTGTTGTACCGACTTGTGAAATCCATCTTAGTATGTAAATAAAAGTGATTTGGCCCTAAAATGCATATATATATGAAAGGTTGTAGTTGGTGTGTATTGCATCGTATTATTTAGTTTGTGTACGGGTTTGGGAGATGATAAGTATGCTTCCGTTATATGAACTGTGTTGGGATCAATCTAAAAGATGTAAACCCCCAGGTTGAATGAAACCGCTATAATTGAAATGGTATTAGAGTGGAATGTTATTAGGAAAAGTGATAGGTGATCGAGCTGTGGCGACCCTAGCGGATCGGTGGTCGTGGCGAGGGGTGCTACACTTTATTTGACCTTGAAGCTACTCATTCATTTATAGCTGAGTAGTATGTTAAGTTAATAGGATTGATTCCTGAGTTGTTGGAGTCAGTGTTTAGCATATCTACATCGTTAAAGGACAATGTGTTAGTTACAGTGGGTTGTCCTGTTTGCAAGTTAGTGATTGGTGAGCAAGAGGGGAAGATAGACTTGATAGTCCTAGTCATGTATGATTTCAATTTGATAATTGACATGGACTCGCTCATTGAGCAATGAGCTAAGATGGACTGCTATCGCAAGGCAATTCAATTTAACCCGTTAGCGGGTGACGGCTTCAAGTTTATTGGGAGTCAAGGAGGACCCTCAATGACCTTGATCCCGTCGCTTAAGATAACCGGTTTGTTAGACGGGGGTTGTAAAGGCTACTTGGCGACTGTCATGGATATGAAAGTTGGGGAGCAGAAGATTGAAGACATCGTAGTGGTTCAACGGTTTATAGACGTGTTTCCAAAGGAATTGACAGGTTTGCCTTCAGAAAGAGAAATTGAGTTCGTGATTGAGTTAGCACCCGGGACAGAGCCAATTTCTAAGGCTCTTTACCGGATGGCATTGTCTGAGTTGAAAGAACTGAAGGTACAGATGCAAGAGTTGTTGGATAAGGGATTCATACATCCCAGTGCATCACCTTGGGGAGCACCAGTTCTGTTCGTGAAGAAGAAAGATGGTTTGTTGCGTCTGTGTATCGATTATCGTCAACTCAATTAAGTGATGATCAAGAACAAGTATCAATTATCCAGGATCGACGAGTTGTTTGATCAGTTGCAAGGTTTGATATGTTGTTCCCAAAGATGTGTTCTACAACTTTCATGAAGGGTTCAAGGTTCAAATATGTCTAGAAAGATGCAGAAAATTCGTAGAGCAACCTAAGGTTCTGTTGGATGTACAAGACAGTTTGCAATTCTATGGAAAGGATCTTCGCACAAGTTAATTCATGCTCTAATAACCAATGCCTTGAAACTTAAAATCCTTGTGCGTTCTTAAGAAAATTAGTTCCTTTCAATGATAACACGTTTTAAAACCCAAAAGTAACGTATAAACCAACAGCTACCACCCTTGTTTCTCCCAAACAGAACATCCCAGACCCTTACCTCTATATACAGCTACTACTGGTGATTTTAGTTAGTCTACAGGTACTGTCATGGGATAGAAAAACAAGAAACAATATCACAACCAAAACACTTTTATAAACAATTGGCTTTAGGTACAAAAAGATCGGTCCCAAAAGAAGCTGTCCTATGACCTACTCGTCAAACACAATCACCGATCCTTCAGACTCCACTTCAACAAGCTCCGGGGCTTCAAGTCCTCCATTTAAGGACTAAAAAAGTTTAAGCTCACGACAGGGTGAGACAATGTCTCAGCAAGTTCATCACCTAAACTCTGACTAGGAAGGAAATACGCCTAGAGCAATCTAAGCACACCAAACAGAGGACTTACCTTGCCTCAGTTTCCTTCTACAAGTCAGTACAATTAAAATACCCAATCAATCCATTCAATCCAATCGATTGATACAACCAATTCAATTGATACAATCAATCCATCCATTTAACCAATTCAATTGCAGCTCGCACAAGCTGATGTACATTAATGCTTGCATAAGTTGATAAACATTAATGCTCTCACAAGCTGACAGATCAATGCTCACAAAAGCTGACTTAGATCATTGCTCACACAAGCTGACATCGATTATTGCTCGCACAAGCTGAAATACACTATTGCTCGCACAAGCTGGCATACACAATTGCTCACACAAGCTAACTTACATTAATGCTCACACAAGCCGAAATACAGTATTGCTCGCACAAGCTAAAACACACTATTGCTTGCACAAGCTGATATACATAATTGCTCACATGAGCTGACCTACATTAATGCTCACACAAGCTGAAATACACTATTGCTCGCACAAGCTGACATACCGACGCACATCGGTTTTCTGAACTCAACACATCCTCTTTCAATAGTTGCTACATAAAACAATAACAATAAACCACAGTCATCGCACAATCTTTCGTGCCTCATCATGCATCACTTCTAAGCATATTACAAAGTAACCACATCACCAAAGAGGCATGGTTCAGCAAGCATAGCATCAAGAACAATCACCAAACATCTACCAGTCCTAATCGGCAGAAACGGTCCACTCATGCGTCTCCAAGTTTAAATCCAAAAATCTAATCAAAAAATTTAAGAAAATTCCCAAATTTAAATATGTTGTAAATAACACATAAAAGAACATTTTTCATGCAAACACCTTAACCCAGATCTTTCTAGATTCTTCCCAATAAATCATTTAATCCGGTACGAAAATTGTGTCCGTTTTCCAGAAAGTCTATTTTCTAAAACCAGTTTGGTTCGAGCTCCAAAAATTATTCATTTGATTTGAAATGTGAGTATGGTAAACTAAAAGATGTGACAAACAAGTTTTGTGATGAAACAATTTTGAAATTTGAACCCTAAGAGTTGATAAAAATCCCTAGAATCCCAAGAGGTCCCAAATTCCAGCATAGTCTGAGATAAAGTTTGCAAATGACACAACTGAAATCTCATACTTTGAAATCTCTAAAAATATAAGTAAAATATATTTGTAGGTGAAGATGTCTAAAAAATTTCTCAAAAAGGAATCAACTTCAAAATCTTAGCACATTTTGATCCACGAAAATGGCAAACGGCAAGGGTCTAGAGATCAGAACTGAAGAAAGTCCACTAAATTAGACTAATCCATACTTAAAGGTGCTAATCTCACTAATTGGGTTTACACTAATCCATTCTAAGGCTAATCTAACCATTCTAGATTATGACTTATCCATACTTAAGCTAACCTAATTAACCCTTAAGCACAATTAACCTCATAAGTAAGGTTTAGTGAACAAACACACCGATTTAGCGGGCCCGTGAGTCCAGAGTAACAGTGACATGGAGATGGGCGACAACCAAGCCCAAGGTGACACCGCCCAAGGCCCGAAAGCGCTCAAAAAAGCCTCACGAAGTCTCAGCTGGGTTGTGGTCTTCGGCTTCTGCTCTAGGCCGAAGGAAGGCTGCTTGGAGGCTGGTTCAGGGTGAAACAGCAAGGGATGGGCAACTAGGCAGGTAGGCACAGCAAGTGGAGGCTTTTGGTGGCTGGACGAGGATGACGGCGACTAGGGTGATGGCAGAGGAGGCTCGAATGGTGAACTGGGCTCATGGGATAATGAGCACGGGCAGGCACGAGCGAGCGAACGCAAGGGGGAGGCTGGTGCGGCTTCGGGCGCTTGATGGGTGATACGGCGGCTTGCCACGGCATGGGGATGGCACCTTTGGTTTTCTGGTTCTCTCGAGCTTTCTCAAAGCCACAAGAATGGGGAAAGCAAGTCTCAAGGAGGAAGATGTCTCATATTTTGAAAGCTCTAAAAATATTTAGTAAAATAAATGTTGTAGGTGAAGATGTCTGAAAGATTTGTCAAGAAGGAATCAACTTCAAAATCTCAGCACATTTTGATCCACGAAAATGGCAAACGGCAACGGTCTAGAGATCTAAACTAAAGAAAGTCCACTAAATTAGACTAATCCATCCATAAAGGTGCTATTCTCACTAATTGGTTTTACACTAATCAATTCTAAGGCTAATCTAACCATTCTAGATTATCACTAATCCACCCTTAAGCTAATCTAATTAACCATATAAGTAAATTTTAGTGAACAAACTCACCGATTTAGCGGGCCCGTGAGTCCACAATGACAAAGTGACATGGAGATGGGCGACAACCAAGCCCACGGTGACACCAACCAAGGCCCGAAAGCGCTCAGAAAAGCCTCATGAAGTCTCAGCTGGGTTGAGGTCTTCGGCTTTTGCTCTAGGCCGAAGGAAGGCTGCTTGGAGGCTAGTTCAGGTTGAAACTTGACAAGGGATGGGCAGCTAGGCGGGTAGGTGGAGCAAGCGGAGCCTTCGGTGGCCGGACGAGGACGACGGCGACTAGGGTGCGGGCGGAGAGGAGGCTCGAACAGTGAGTTAGGCTCATGGGATAATGAGCACGGGGAGGCATGAGCGAGCGAATGCAAGTGGGAGGCTGGTGCGGCTTCGGGCGCGTGATGGGTGATTTTGGCAGCTTGCGACGGTAGGGGGTTGGCTCCTTTGGTTTTGTGGTTCTCTCAAGCTTTCTCAAAGCCACAAGAATGGGAAAAGCAAGTCTCAAGGAGGAAGATGCCTTATACTTTGAAATCTCTAAAAATATTAAGTAAAATATATGTTATAGGTGAAGATTTCTAAAAAATTTCTCAAGAAGGAATCAACTTCAAAATCTCAGCACATTTTGATCAACGAAAATGGCAAACGGCAAGGGTCTAGAGATCAGAACTGAAGAAAGTCCACTAAATTAGACTAATCCATCCTTAAAGGTGCTAATCTCACTAATTGGGTTTACACTAATCAATTCTAAGGCTAATCTGACCATTCTATAATATCACTAATCCACCCTTAAGCTAATCTAATTAACCCTTAAGCTAATCTAATTAACCATATAAGTAAAGTTTAGTGAACAAACTCACCGATTTAGCGGGCCCGTGAGTCCACAGTGACAGTGACATGGAGATGGGCGACAACCAAGCCCACGGCGACACCAACCAAGGCCCGAAAGCGCTCGGAAAAGCCTCACGAAGTCTCACTGGGTTGAGGTCTTCGGCTTTTGCTCTAGGCCGAAGGAAGGCTGCTTGGAGGCTAGTTCAGCCGAAACTTGACAAGGGATGGGCAGCTAGGCAAGTAGGTAGAGCAAGCGGAGGCTTCTGGTGGTTGGACGGGGACGACGGCGACTAGGGTGACGGCAGAGAAGGCTCGAACACCGAGCTAGGCTCATGGGATAATGAGCACGGGCAGGCATGAGGGCGCGAACGCAAGTGGGAGGCTGGTACAGCTTCGGGCGCGTGATGGGTGATTCTGGCAGCTTGTGACGGTAGGGGGTTGGCTCCTTTGGTTTTCTGGTTCTCTCAAGCTTTCTCAAAGGCACAAGAATGGGGAAAGCAACTCTCAAGGGGTACGATGTCTCATACTTCGAAATCTCTAAAAATATTAAGTAAAATATATGTTGTAGGTGAAGATGTCTCAAAAATTTCTCAAGAAGGAATCACCTTCAAAATCTCAACACATTTTGATCCACGAAAATGGCAAATAGCATAGCTCTAGAGATCGAAACTGAAGAAAGTCCACTAAATTAGACTAATCCATCCTTAAAGGTGCTAATCTCACTGTTTGGGTTTACACTAATCCATTCTAAGGCTAATCTAACCATTCTAGATTATCACTAATCCATAATTAAGCTAATCTAATTAACCCTTAAGCACAATTAACCTCATAAGTAAGGTTTAGTGAACAAACTCACCGATTTAGCGGGCCCGTGAGTCCACAGTGACAGTGACATGGAGATGGGCGACAACCAAGCCTACAGCGACACCAACCAAGGCCCGAAAGCGCTCAGAAAAGCCTCACGAAGTCTCAGCTGGGTTGAGGTCTTCGGCTTTTGCTCTAGACCGAAGAAAGGCTGCTTGGAGGCTGGTTCAGGCTGAAACAGCAAGGGATGGGCAGCTAGGCAGGTAGGTGGAACAAGCGAAGGCTTCTAGTGGCTGGACGGGGACGACGGCGACTAGGGTGACGGCAGAGGACGCTTGAATAGCGAGCTCGACTCATGGGATAATGAGCACGGGCAGGCATGAGCGAGCGAACGAAAGTGGGAGGTTGGTGCAGCTTCGGGCCCGCGATGGGTGATACGGGCAACTTGCGGCGTAGGGGTTGGCACCTTTGGTTTTCGGTTCTCCCAAGCTTTCTCAAAGCCACAAGAATGGGGAAAGCAAGTCTCAAGGAGTAAGATGTCTCATACTTTGAAATCTCTAAAAATATTAAGTAAAATATATGTTGTAGGTGAAGATGACTAAAAAATTTCTCAAGAAGGAATCAACTTCAAAATCTCAGCACATTTTGATCCACGAAAATGGCAAACAGCAAAGCTGTAGAGATCGAAACTGAAGAAAGTCCACTAAATTAGACTAATCCATCCTTAAAGGTGCTAATCTCAATGTTTCGGGTTTACACTAATCATTCTAAGGCTAATCTAACCATTCTAGATTATCACTAATCCATACTTAAGCTAATCTAATTAACCCTTAAGCACAATTAACCTCATAAGTAAGGTTTAGTGAACAAACTCACGATTTAGCGGGCCGTGAGTCCACAAAGTGATAGTGACATGGAGATGGGTGACAACCAAGCCCACGGCGACACCAACCAAGGCCCGAAAGCGCTCGAAAAGCCTCACGAAGTCTTAGCTGGGTTGAGGTCTTCGGCTTTTGCTCTAGACCGAAGAAAGGCTGCCGGGGCTGGTTCAGCCGAAACTTGACAAGGGATGGGCAGCTAGGCAGGTAGGTGGAACAAGCGAAGGCTTCTGGTGGCTGGACGGGGACGACGGCGACTAGGGTGACGGCAGAGGAGGCTTGAACAGCGAGCTCGGCTTATGGGATAATGAGCACGGGCAGGCATGAGCGAGCGAACGAAAGTGGGAGGTTGGTGCAGCTTCGGGCCAGCGATGGGTGATACGGGCAGCTTGCAACGGTAGGGGGTTGGCACCTTTGGTTTTCTGGTTCTCTCAAGCTTTCTCAAAGCCACAAGAATGGGGAAAGCAAGTCTCAAGGAGTAAGATGTCTCATACTTTGAAATCTCTAAAAATATTAAGTAAAATGTATGTTGTAGGTGAAGATGTCTGAAAAATTTCTCAAGAAGGAATCAACCTCAAAATCTCAGCACATTTTGATCCACGAAAATGGCAAACAGCGAGGCTCTAGAGATCGAAACTGAAGAAAGTCCACTAAATTAGACTAATCCATCCTTAAAGGTTGTAATTTCACTAATTGGGTTTACACTAATCAATTCTAAGGCTAATCTAACCATTCTTGATTATCACCAATCCATACTTAAGCTCATCTAATTAACGCTTAAGCACAATTAACCTCATAAGTAAGGTTTAGTGAACGATCTCATTGATTTAGCGGGCCGGTGAGTCCACAGTGACAGTGACATGGAGATGGGCGACAACCAAGCCCACGGTGACACCTACCAAGGCCCGAAAGCGCTTAGAAAAGCCTCACGAAGTCTCAGCTGGGTTGAGGTCTTCGGCTTTTGCTCTAGGCCGAAGGAAGGCTGCTTGGAGGCTAGTTCATGCTGAAACAGCAAGGGATGGGCAGCTAGGCAAGTAGGTAGAGCAAGCGGAGGCTTTCGGTGGCTGGACGGAGACGACGGCGACTAGGGTGACGGCAGAGGAGGCTCGAACAGCGAGCTAGGCTCATGGGATAATGAGCACGGGCAGGCATGAGCGAGCGAACGCAAGTGGGAGGCTAGTACAGCTTCGGGCGCGCGATGGATGATACGGGCAGCTTGCGATGGCAGGGGGTTGGCACCTTTGGTTTTTTGGTTCTCTCAAGCTTTCTCAAAGCCACAAGAATGGGGAAAGCAAGTCTCAAGGAGGAACATGTCTCATACTTTGAAATCTTTAAAAATATTAAGTAAAATATACGTTGTAGGTGAAGATGTCTAAAAAATTTCTCAAGAAGGTATCAAGTTCAAAATCTCAGCACATTTTGATCCACGAAAATGGCAAACGGCAAGGGTCTAGAGATCGAATCGAGAAAGTCCACTAAATTAGACTAATCCATCCTTAAAGGTGCTAATCTCACTAATTGGGTTTACACTAATCCATTTTAGGGCTAATCTAACCATTCTAGATTATCACTAATCCGTAGTTAAGGTAATCTAATTAACCCTTATGCGCAATTAACCTCATAAGTAAGGTTTAGTGAACAAATTCACCGATTAAGCAGGCCGGGGAGTCCACAGTGATAGTGACATGGAGATGGGCGACAACGAAGCCCACGGCGACACAAACCAAGGCCCGAAAGCGCTCAGAAAAGCCTCACGAAGTCTCAGCTTGGTTGAGGTCTTCGGCTTTTGCTCTAGGCTGAAGGAAGGCTGCTTGGAGGCTGGTTCAGGCTGAAATAGCAAGGGATGGGCAGCTAGGCAGGTAGGTAGAGCAAGCAGAGGCTTCTGGTGGCTGGACGGGGACGGCGGCGACTAGGGTGACAACAGAGGAGGCTCGAACAGCGAGCTGGGCTCATGGGATAATGAGCACGGGCAGGCATGAGCGAGCGAACGAAAGTGGGAGGCTGGTGCAGCTTCGGGCGCGCGATGGATGATACGGGCAGCTTGCGATGGCAGGGGGTTGGCACCTTTGGTTTTTTGGTTCTCTCAAGCTTTCTCAAAGCCACAAGAATGGGGAAAGCAAGTCTCAAGGAGTAAGATGTCTCATACTTTGAAATCTCTAAAAATATTAAGTAAAATATATGTTGTAGGTGAAGATGTCTCAAAAATTTCTCAAGAAGGAATCAACTTCGAAATCTCAGCACATTTTGATCCACGAAAAAGGCAAACAGCAAGGGTCTAGAGATCGAAACTGATGAAAGTCCACTAAATTAGACTAATCCATCCTTAAAGGTGCTAATCTCACTAATTGGGTTTACACTAATCAATTCTAAGGCTAATCTAACCATTCTAGATTATCACTAATCCATACTTAAGCTAATCTAATTAACCCTTAAGCACAATTAACCTCATAAGTAAGGTTTAGTGAACAAACTCACCGAGTTAGCGGGCCCGTGAGTCCACAGTGACAGTGACATGGAGATGGGCGACAACCAAGCCCACGGCGACACCAACCAAGGCCCAAAAGCGCTCAGAAAAGCCTCACGAAGTCTTAGCTGGGTTAAGGTCTTCGGCTTTTGCTCTAGGCCGAAGGAAGGCTACTTGGAGGCTGGTTCAGCCGAAAAGCTTGACAAGGGATGGGCAGCTAGGCGAGTAGGTGGAGCAAGCGGAGGCTTCGGTGGCCGGACGGGGACGACGGCGACTAGGGTGATGGTAGAGGAGGCTTGAACAGCGAGCTCGGCTCATGGGATGATGAGCACAGGCAGGCATGAGCGAGCGAACGCAAGTGGGAGGCTAGTGCAGCTTCGGGCGCGTGATGGGTGATTCTGGCAGCTTGCGATGGCAGGGGTTGGCTCCTTTGGTTTTCTGGTTTTCTCAAGCTTTCTCAAAGCCACAAGAATGGGGAAAGCAAGTCTCAAGGAGGAAGATGTCTCATACTTTGAAAGCTCTAAAAATATTAAGTAAAATGTATGTTGTAGGTGAAGATGTCTAAAAAATTTCTCAAGAAGGAATCAACTTCAAAATCTCAGTGCATTTTGATCCACGAAAATGGCAAACGGCAAGGCTCTAGAGATCAGAATTGAAGAAAGTCCACTAAATTAGACTAATCCATCCTTTGAGGTGCTAATCTCACTAATTGGGTTTACACTAATCCATTTTAGGGCTAATCTAACCATTCTAGATTATCACTAAACCATACTTAAGCTAATCTAATTAACCCTTAAGCACAATTAACCTCATAAGTAAGGTTTAGTGAAGAAACTCACCGATTTAGTGGGCCGGTGAGTCCACAATGACAGTGACATGGAGATGGACGACAACCAAGCCCACGACGACACCAACCAAGGCCCGAAAGGGCTCAATAAAGCCTCACGAAGTCTCAGTTGGGTTGAGGTCTTCGGCTTCTCCTCTAGGCCGAAGGAAGGTTGCTTGGAGGCGGGTTCAGGCTGAAACTGCAAGGGATGGGCAGGTAGGCAGGTAGGCAAAGCAAGCGGAGGCTTTTGGTGGCTGGACGGGGATGACGGCAACTAGGGTGACGGCAGAGGAGGCTCGAACAACGAGCTGGGCTCATGGGATAATGAGCACGGGCAGGCATGAGCGAGCGAACACAAGTGGGAGGCCGATCTTTGCCGGGCGTTCGATGGGTGATTCGGGTAGCTTGCGACGGCGGGGGTTGGCTCCTTTGGTTTTCTGGTTCTCTCAAGCTTTCTCAAAGCCACAAGAATAGGGAAAGCAAGTCTCAAGGATGAAGAAGGGGCTGTTAAAGAGAGGGGGACCCCAAAGGTTTCCAAGGCTTTTGCACTTGTCCAAAACACCCAAGCACTTGCCCCCTCTTGCTCAGGCCTATCCCTAGCCATTTGCAGCCCTCAAACTTCCTCAATACACCACCCAAATGGTCCAAAATGTTGAGTCCCCCATAGCCTACAAACTTTGAACCAAATTCCCCCAAATCCACTTTAATTCTCCTTCAATTGGATCCCATTTGATGTCCACAAATCCCACCAAGGTGCCATCATCCCATTCAACATTTTCCTCTTTAATTGAACCAACTTGAATCCCAAAAATGCGATAAAAAACGGCCCTCTAATTTTACCGCTATCTTTTAAATTTCAATTGATTGATTTCTTTCATCATTTCTTTTAATTGAAATAGAATGACATGAAACCAACCATTCACACATGATCACTTTATGAAATTTATCAATTGCACGAAACAGTAAAACGACATGGATGGACGCCTTAGGAAACATAATGACTATTAGGTACCGAAATGATGTTAATAGAAATATTAATATAACCCAAGTCCCCGAACCTTAGAATCTTTGGTTCCGCGGATATTGAGGGACCACTCTTGACCCTCGATTGGATTTTCTAACTAATCCCGAAAACGAGACTAGTGGTGACTCCTAAAACCATATTTTAAGTTGTGTAATACAACTAATAATAAAAGGATGAAGTGATACCATCGTTTCAGGAGAACATACTATCGAGAGGGCTACCATGATAAAAGTACCCTTAAATTGCGTTTCACACCCGATCTCCTCTTTAAGGTGTACCGCACATGTGAAAGCAAATCACGACACCTTTCTGCTATTGCATGGGGTATGGGTTTGGGATATCCCGCGATTGTGTAGACTTCAAACTAAATGGGCCAAAACCGAGGGCAAGGTGATGACATCCTTGGTGGACATGACCCGAGTGCAAACTCGCGAACAAATACCCCTAATCGTCATCCCTCACCAAAACGAGTTGGCCCTCGTAGGAGGGCGGGTTGCGGCAAGAAAGAGTTAATATCGATGGCCCTAAATTTCATTTATTGGCTAAGCCCTCATAAATGTCAACGGCTTGCAATTTTGTCCTGAAAGGGATGGTTGTAGTTAGGTTACCAGGAAAAAATCTCCTTGTGCAGTGAGAACCCATTGATAAATCTTGATAAAATTTGCAATCCTTCACTCCCTAACCACTGACTAGAATCGCCGTATGCTCCCACAATGATGGAAAGTCAATTTAATGGCACGTTGCGCATTTGAATCGATGCCTAAACACGACGCCAGGCTAGCAAAAGTTTAATGCCCATTCACACTGACAGTTTCAAAAGCTCACTGTCGGAAAGGAAATCAGAAGCGGTTGACGAAGCAATGGATTACAAACATTCAGATATCTTACGGTAAGGAGGAGATTACAAAAGCCACTCGCTCTCTTATTACCAGCCCAAGACCAAATAAAGAAACAACAAAAAGAAAAACAAGGGGAAGAAATCAGATATCTGTGCCACAAAAATGCCAAGTAGCTGCATCGAATAAAATGCCGCTGCTCTCCCTATATGCCATCAATCTCGTTAAAGTTGTTAAAACCTCACACTCGGAAACCTGTGTATCAATGTGTCCTTTTCACATACCACCTAACAAAATCATTAGCTCCTGACCTCATCCTGGCATTTGTAAGAGCCACTGATGATTGTCTTGATCGGTGGCCTCATGAAGGCATCGTCGAATTTTTCACCAGTAATTGTGCACCGTGTGAGAAGCCATGCTCAGAAGCTTGCACAAAATGCTCGGTAGGTGTATGCTTTTGCCATTCTGGTGAGACTCCAAGTTGTGTCCATTACTGAACAGTGGCTGCATGAAGTATTTCGGACTTGATGGCTCGGAAGCTTTCATGCTTGGAAAGTATTTGGTCGAAGGAAGCAAGATTCTCACTAGAGGCTTTGTCAACAGTCCAAATACCTGTGCCGAAGAATGATACCTTGAGGAACAAGCTACATGTTATCCTGCCAACTAGGCTCGGCATATGAAATGCCATCTTACTACAGTGCTAAGCAGAATGACCATGATGGTTCTTGCGATCAAAAACATATTGCCCTGCAAATTCGCATTGGACTGAGTAAACTGCACGCACAGAAAATGAACTCAAGAGCATGCACATGCGTCAGTTAAGACTAGGAAACATAGTGAAACCTCTTCAAAAAGGCATCTCTGGCGACCTTCTGTACGCTTGTGGAAAGTCCCCTGGAATGCACATTATCCGATCATCTTACCTAGTTGTCAACGAGTGCCATGGAGACAGCGCCCCGCATAAGCCCTACCCACCAAATTGTGACCTGCACATATCAGAGTTAAATTAGGAAAATCCATCACGCTGACTCCCTCATTTGCAGGAAATTCCACTAGAAAATTATAATTTCCAACCTGCTGCTCCAAATCGATCTTTTCACACTTAGGCTTCCTAGCGGAGTTGGATAAGACCAATAGGGGAAAAAACGAAGGTGGCTCTTCCAATCAGAACGAGGCCTCACAATGTCAAGCTGACTTTGATCGATTTCCAGGACTGAAAATGAAAGAAGCAAAATGACAAAACATCACGGTAATAGAAATTTGATTCCCTGTATTCAATATGCAATTGATGGAAAAATATTGATTCTATGTGAACACGTTGTGATAAAATTATTTCTAAGGGAAGCAAACCAGAAGCCATTCTCCAAAGAAACATTTCATCACTTCATTTGTGAGAGTTTTCGTAGTCAGCTTCCAGATCATCGGACTGTACAGGCATCGTACTCCTAGTGAAACCAAATAAGCAGAGTTCACCCTCTATCTACAGCGTGAGTCACAAGCCAGATTTAATGAGCTCGGAGTTGGATGAGCAGTATGAATTTTCTTTGTTTTTCTCATTGTTTTGGGAATAAGGTGAGCACTTAGTTTAGGGACATCATGAAGGAACAACAACATCGATGTCAACGTTTCCACACCCTGTAAATATCTGCATCTAAGGATGTGTCCAAACTTTTCACCAATCTGTCCATGTCCCCCAATTGAATCAAGTATTGAAACAGAATTCAAAAGTAATTACTCACGTAAATACTGGAAAGAAATGGTCTACATACCTACAGAAAGAAAAGTCGAGAATTTCTAGTCACAAGTGGCGTTCATCGTATTCAAGCTTGTGAGTTATGCTTGGGATATGCTTAATTTTTTCCCAGTCCTCACCTGCTTCTTTTTTGCACCTCTCCTCCAATTCTGGGCAGCCTGCGATTTTTAGGTGATCAAGGGATGCAAGCATTTGCATTTCTTTGGGTAATGATGTCAACAGGGGGCATCGGATGATTTCAAGCTGTTGAAGTGATTGAAGGGCCATGATCCACTCTGGTAAAGCCTTCAAATTTAAGCACTTTTTAATAGAAAGATGCTGGAGATTGCTGACATGTAGAAGCCATTGTGGGAGAGATGCTAGCTTGGGAACAGCAAGGATGTCCACAAACCGGAGACTCTTAAGTCCATGCCGGGGTTCATCTGTGGATAAATCGAGCTCCTCACAACTGGAAAAAGAAAGATGCACAAGGTTCGATAGATGTTGCATACCAAGTGAGAGGGAAGTTAACTGAGGACATTCACTAATGTCAAGACGTTCAAGTGAAGTGAGACTTTGCAAACACTTCTCAGGCAAACATTCTAAAAACTCCATCTGCGAGATAGCCAGACTCTTCAACTTATTGAGACCATATATATGATCTATTAACTCCTGGTTGACCTTCTTCAGAATCAAATGCTCGAGATGTGGAGCTGGCGGCATGACTTTCAAGTTTTCACAGGATTGGATATCTAATCTCGATAGACTAGGAAATGACGTTGTTGAAGTGGAGGAATGGTCTAACTCAATGTCTTGCAATTTAGTGAGCCTTCAAATCTCTAAGGACTTGAGGTTACGTAGTCGACCCAACCGGGGGAGATGTTTACATCTTCCACATCTCAAAAGCGTACCTCAACTAAATTTGGCAAGGAGAGGCTATTTATCATCCACTTTGGAAAGCTTCTACCTTCATATCTATTGGGAATAACGGATCCCCGAAAACCGGATTCGACATTAAATCGAACGCCTAAATTAATGCAGAAGACGAAGCCCGGGAAATCACGTATCACCGATCGTAAGGCACACCACGGATTCAAGCATACCTTGTTAGTCACAGATTAAGCACCAACGCCGATAGAGGAAGAGAAACTAGGCCCTGTTCAATCCGAGGAAGCAAAATCCTTCGAGCGCTTCACTATTTTCTATTTTGCTTTGAAGAACTTGTTGCTATACATCTGTTAGGAATATATAGCAGCTCATAATGGGTGTCACACTCCGAGTAGATTTAGTATGCAGAACCCTAGATCGATCGATCACATTTTATATCTCTCTTGATCTCTTTTAAACATGATATATATATATATATATATATATATATATTGTATTCACAATTATAATTATCATAAAGACAATCATAATTGGTCGACCAGTAAATACAAAACCACAATGTGATTCTCCAAAAGCGATCTTCCTCTTTCCTTCAAACTCTCAATTTCATTCCAGCTTGCTTTTCTAGAAATGCCCCATTAGATCGAATCATCTCATGATCATTGGCAACATCCTAAGATAGCAAACACTAAATAGAAACCTTGAAAATAAGTAAAATTCATGAGGGCACTAAAATTGAGAAACTCTTTTCCTCAAGAGTCTCACACGTCATAAATGTTGAAATCAAACTTTTTGCCACTCTTATTGGTCGTCTCATGCATACGTAGTATGAAATACGTATTACAGTATTAACTCTTTTCCCATGGAGCGTATGTCTACACCTTTCAATACCATACAGATGATAATTCAGACATACCTAATGTCTAACTTGAGTTCATGTATCTACTCAATCACAAAATTCATCATAACTCACATCTGGCATCATAGACAGATAAAGTTAGATATGTGGGTTATTTTACTTTCGGACATCTTTAGTATTATGTCATCATCTTAATACTTAGTTAAGGCGACATACATATTTTAAGCTTGAGCTCTCGATTATCACCTAGATAATAAGCTTAAAATCAGTCTTATCTCTATTTATCACATAGTAAATAGAGGCGATTACCCGTGTGAGTGGGCTAATCTTTTATCTGTCCGACATACTTCATTAATTTAAAATAATGCACTGAGCATTAAGATGCATAAAGATCATACAAAGATTCATAGGTATTAATAATGAAACAACACAAGTTCATTGATGTGAACAACTCAGGGAAATTATAATATCCAGTACATCAGACTCTACGCAATCCTAGAGATTTTACATGACCACAAAACACATCTCTAGGTATTGGCTTTGTCATAGGATCTGCTACCATTCTATGCGTAGATATGTACTGTAAGTTCACATCCTTTCGTGCAACCATATCTTTCACAAAGTTATACTTGGTATCTATATGTTTGGTCTTGCCATGATACTTTGAATCTTTTGTGTACGCTATAGCTGCTTGGCTATCACAGTTAACCAACAATGGATTTGCAGCTTTCTCATTAACACCTAAATGATCCAAAAATCTCTTAAGCCAAACTCCTTCTTGTACCGCTGCTGATAATGCCACGAACTCAGCTTCCATCGTGGACAAGGCTATACACATTTGCTTCTTACTGCTCCATGATACGGCGCCATTGTTCAGTAAGAAAGCAAATCCAGAGGTAGATTTCTTTTCATCTAAATCTCCTCCCCAATCAGCATCTGAATAGCCTTTAAGTCGCAGATCCTTTCCTTGGTAATTCAACTTGTAATCGCAGTTCCTTCGAGATACCTCGGTATTCTCTTGACGGCTTTCCAATGTCTTGGACCTGGATTGGATTGGTATCTACTCACCATTCCAACGCAAAACATATGTCGGGTCTTGTACACATCATAGCATACATCAAGCTCCCAACAGCACTAGCATAAGGAACATGTTTCATTTCTTCCTTCTCTTGTGGAGTCCCTGGACACAGTCTGTGGCTCAATCCTTCACCTTTTGCAATAGGAGTGTCTATGGGTTTACAGTCTTGCATATGAAATTGTTCAAGAACCTTATTTATATAGGTTTCTTGCGAAAGAGACAACGATCTCTTCGAACGATCTCTCGAAATCTTAACTCCAAGAATGTATGCAGCCTCACCCATATCCTTCATCTCAAAGTTAGAAGATAACCATCTCTTGACAGTATTAACCAACTCCATATTGCTTCCGGCAATCAGTATATCATCAACATATAATGATATGATCACAAATTGATCCTTGGATCTTTTGATATATACACAATGATCCTCATCAATCATTGTAAACTCATATGCCATTATGGCATTATGAAAACGTATATACCATTGTCTTGATGACTGCTTAAGACCATATATCAACCTCAAAAATCGACATACTTTTTCTTCTTGGCCTTTCACTATGAAACCAGCAGGTTGTTCAATATATATTTCTTCCTCTAATTCTCCATTGAGGAAAGCAGTCTTTACATCCATTTGATGTAACTCAAGATCCAGACTAGCCACTATTGCCAGAATAATGCGAATCGAGGTAAATCTCACTACAGGAGAAAATGTACATTCATAATCAATTCATTCCTGTTGATTATACCCCTTCGCCACAAGGCGAGCCTTATGTCTTTCAATAGAGCCATTAGCCTTTCGCTTTATTTTGAGAACCCACTTGTTCCCAATAGCTCTGCGTCGTTTTAGAAGATCAACAAGTTCCCAGACTTGGTTTGATTTCATTGACTCCATTTCCTCTTCCATTGCATTAATCCATTTTTCTTTACTAGGGCAATTCAAAGCCTCATTGATATTTCTTGGCTCATCCTTATCTTGTGGAGCAACCATAAAAGTTTTCCCTTCAATGTCAAAACGTCGACGGGGAATACTTTGGCGACTTGTTCGCCGTATGGGAGATTGTACACTTTGCACATCATTCCCCATCATGCTCCCACTTGGATTAGATAATGATGACGTCATCTCATCATGTGGTTGCAATCGATCACTTCTTATATTACTCCCACTTGGACGAACTCCACTAATATCATTATCTTGATCCAAGGTCTTAAATAGGGAATAATCTTTACCTATTTCGCCCTTCTTAGGAAATTCATCCTCTAAGAATGTAACATCTCGTGATTCAAATTTAGTTATACTCTCACTTTCCTTCTCACCTATGAACACATATCCTTTTGAGTGTTCAGAGTACCTTATGAAAATACTCTTCTTTTCTCTGGGACCCACTTTCCCAAATTTGTGAGAGGACTCATGTGTATAGGCAGCACAACCCCATGGCTTGAGAAAACTTAAGTCCGGTTTTCTACCTGTCCATAACTCATATGGAGTGGAAGCAACTGATTTGGAAGGCACACGGTTAAGTATATAGGCATCAGTTAACAACGCATCACTCCAAAAAGTAATAGGTAAGTTAGCATGCGCCATCATGGACCTAACCATTTCCAGTAGGGTTCTGTTTCTTCTCTCCGCAACACCATTTTGTTGAGGAGTATATGGAATAGACAACTGTCTTTCTATTCCTTTTTCATCATATAATTTTCTGAACTCATCAGATAAATATTCTCGACCTCGATCGGATCTCAATGCTTTTATTTTCTTGTTTAATTGATTCTCTACCAGGTTCATAAACCTTTTAAAACAACTTATTGCTTCAGACTTATGAGAAATCAAATAGACATATCTCGAATCGAGTATAATCATCAATAAAAGTGATGAAATAAATAGTCCCATGTCTTCCTTTCACATTCATAGGACCACAAACATCATAATGGATTAAATGCAGAGGAAATTCAGCTCTTTTTCCTTTTCCAAATGGTTTCCTTGTTGTTTTCCCTTCTAGGCAATGCTTACATATGGACAAATCGACTTTTTCAATATTGCCCAACAAGCCCTCTTCGGTTAGTCTGTTCATACGCTCTTGGCCAATGTGACCAAGTCTAGCATCCCACACATTCACATCATTATCATATTTATTAGGAGACGTGAGAAGGGAATAACAAACATTAGCATTAACATAATCAATATCTAATACAATAAAACCATCCAGAAAATAACCACATCCATAGTAATTTGTATCCAAAAACAAATTCACACCTCTACTATAGAAGTTCATATTAAAACCTAATTTAACCAACACTAATACAGACACTAAATTCCGACGAATCTCTAGAGCATACAACACATCATGAAGGAACAAAGTGCATCCACCACGCATATTCAGTTGGCATATGCCAATTCCTTTCACTTCAGCTCTGGAGTTGTTTCCCACATAGATCCACTTAGTTCCAGTTGGTACTCGTCGGAATTCCACGAATGATCCTCTATCCTTCGCTACATGGTCCGTCACTCCTGAATCCACAGTCCACAAAGGATTAGACTCAGTTAAGAACACATAACTCGACACATAAGCAAAGTTCTGAAATGTACAAGGGGTGCATACCTTCTTTGGCTCACGACAGTCGCGAGCATAGTGACCCTTCTTGTCACAATTGTAGCATTTCACCCTTGCAAGCTTTTTCATGCGGAGACACTTCCCTCTTCCATGTTGGTTAAATTTGGGTTTCTTCCCTGAAGGACCTGCTTCTTCCTTGCCTTTCCCTTTATCAAACCAGTTAGGGCGCTTGCACTTGGAGCTCAAAGCTCCATTTGAGCTAGAACTAGCATGATAGAGTTCAGCATCCGGCTTAGCCGCCAACAGGCGATCCTCTTCCAGCTCAAGATGACGCATTGCATCCTCAAAGGTTTTGATATTTTCATTATGAGTCAGGTGCACCTTCATATGCTCCCAACTCTGAGGCAAGGAACAAATCACTACTTGCACTTGCTGCTCATCTGTGAGGACATGGCCAGCATCTTTCAGCTCAGTTATCATGTTTGATATCTTTCTAAGATATTGCTTCATGGTCTGACCATGAGACTTCTTATAAGAGTCAAACCTAATAATTAGCTGCCTCAGTCTAGTCACCGAAGTATGACCAAATCTAGCTGCCAATGCCTCCCACATTTCCTTGGCATTGTCAAAACGCCGAGACTCTCGCATGACGTCATTTTCCATGCTGCTCAACAACGTGATGCGAGCTAGAGAGTTCTTTCTTTTCCACGCAGAAAAAGCTTCTTTGTCTCTTTTGTGTTGTGCAGTGGTTCCCTCTTCAGGTTCTGCCATGGTCAGGTTAAGAGCCTCAAGTGCTTCTTGCTCTTCCAACACATACTGGATTTTCATTTGTCAAATTTCATAGTTGTCACCATTGAACTTTTCACCTTTGTTCAACTCGGCAACTATGCTCTTTGTGGCTAAAGCCATTGATCTGAACAAATCAGAAAAATATGCACGAATTATTAATGCCTATCATTTATGCATCCATATTTACATAGACCCATCATATTAATGAATAATTTCAAGTAAGGCTTCAGAATCAAAAGGTCACTATGTTTCCAATCATCCTCCAAAAACCTAACTTAAAACTATTATCGATATAATTGTCTTATGCAAAATCAACTCTATGAAGCTACAAAAAACTTCTAAAACTACCCACAGCTAATTACCCACAGCAACCAGCAATAACAGAAAGCAACATATAATAGACATCCAATAAAACAATAATGCTTTCAATTAACACAATTATGTAGTAATCATTACATAATATGTCCATAAATCACACTTAACATATATCAGCCAATACAACTAACACCAAGTCAGCACACGAACTGGGAAAGATCCTCTTTTGTTCAATTTCTTGATCTTTTCCCTTGAAACAATACAGTAATATTCATTTACAAAATCCATCACAATTTTCTTATAGGAAGCAGTTCCGTTGACATCCCATATGCGATTCAACACATCTTGCCATTCAGGTGGAAGAGTGTTTATAAAAAATCGCACCATCTCTGACCGTGACATAGGACGACCGTTCCACATGACTGTTGAATTTTCCCATTGACTTCAAGGATTTGATCAATTAAGTCATCTCTCTCCCATCGATGATCAGTCAGTTCAGTTATCAACTTAGACAGTCTATCCTTTTGTTCATTGGTAACTGTACGAATAGGTGTGCGCAACCTTAGGGGAGGCATAGTTCTTGCAACAAATGCAGAACAAACAAGGGATCACATTATAATCCACATAAACTTAATTGAAAAAGAAACACATTCTTTTCCTCCTTTTTTTTTTTGGGGTCGACGGTCAACGGTCAACGGTCGTCGGTCAATGGCCGTCAACGGTCAACGGTCGTCGGTCAATGGCCGTCAACGGTCAACGGTGGTCAACAGTCAACGGTGGTCGGTTGTTAGACGTTGGACCGGTCGGACCAGACAGACTGGTCGGACCGATCAAACCGGTCGGGCCGGAGGACCGGCTCGGGCAAACCGATGGCATGTGCCGCGCGCGTGCGTGGGCTGACGTCACGTAGACGTTAACCAGCACGAGCCGAGAACATGCTGGGTCTCTGCGGTTCGGGTCGAGTCGGATCGCCGGTCGGGTCGCCAGGCGGTCACTGCCCGGCGAAACGTCGTCCTGCTGACGTCATCTATACGTCACCCTAGCGGTTATTGACCGTTGGGTGATGTCATGCTGACGTCAGCACGCGTCTGTCCGTGGATCGGCGCGTGCCGGTTCACCTGCCGGCAGTGTGCACGCGCCGGTTCGCCGACTGGCGCGTGTGCCGCACGCGCTGGGCGATCCAGCACTTCCGGGCGCATTGTGCCCACGCGCAACACCTTCCGGCTGCGCGTGTGGGCGCGTGCGGCATCGCCCGGCGGTGCTTGACGTATCGCCAAACTCATCTCGACGTCGCCTTTCTTCCTATGCCATCAGAATTCGATTTGGACTTACACAAACTTGGAAAAAAGGGCGTACAATGCTCGGGTGTCGGGATTTGGCGCCCCGATCCATACGGCTGAAATTTTTTTGCGAAAAATCAATCAAAAAACGTCAAACAAGTCGGGAAAACGCGAACTAGGGCTCTGATACCAATGTTGGGAATAACGGATCCCCGAAAACCAGATTTGACATTAAATCGAACCCCTAAATCAATGCGGAAGACGAAGCCCAGAAATCATGTATCACCGATCGTAAAGCACACCACAGATTCGAGCGTACCTTGTTTGCCACAGATTAAGCACCAACGCCGATAGAGGAAGAGAAACTAGGCCCTGTTCAATCGAGGAAGCAAAATCCTTCGAGCGCTTCACTATTTTCCTTTTTCTTTGAAGAAAACGAGAGAGAGAGAGGGAGAGTACGTTGAGAGAAAAAATGTACGTCTTTTTCTTTAAAAAAAAACAGTGTGTTTTTTCTCTCTCTCTCCTCCCTTTTATATCTCTCTCCTTCCACGGGCCCTATTCCCGTGGGCTGGGCTTTCGGGCCCGACTTGGGCGGACGGACCTTAAGCCCAATACCAATAAAGCCTTCAATATCTATTGATCGTCAACTTCTACAAACTTGAGGATGGCCTTAGTTCATCTAATAGAGCTTCATCTGTATCGCCAATTCCTGCATCATCTGTATCAATATAGCCCCATTTAAGTGTCAAAAATTCTAGAGAATGCTTCTCTTTCAAGTTTGCCGCACTAAATTCCTCTAATGCGTCTCTTGAGTGTCCCAAATTTTCAATGCTAAGGCTTCCGCAGATGTTATTAAGCCCATGTGGCAAGAGCTTTACCCGTAGGCAAAACGAAGCGTGTTAACCTATGCAGTCTACTCAGTTGCCCTATTCCATGTGGCACATAACTAAGATTGTAACAATGATCTATGTCTAGATTTTGATGGCTAACCAACTTCCATATATTCCTTGGCAATTCTTCGAGGGCAAAACAACCTTGAAGGTTAAGTGTTTGCAAATTTTGCAATCTCGTAATGGAGTTGGGAAGCCTTTTGAGTGCACTATTGTGAGAGAGATCGAGATACATGAGATTCTTCAACTTACAAATGGACCTTGGCACCTTCTTGACAATTGCAGCATGCAGATCCAAGATGCGCAACCTCTTGAAATTTTGAATGAGCTGGCATAGATCCGCTTCACTTGTTGGTTCTCTTTGTTCCATTTCACGATATGTAGGTGCAGAAAGAAATGTTCTCAATGAACTTGCTTTCAAGCATGAGAGTGGAAGTTCACCCATCAAATTGAACCATGAGATATATGACGAGTTCTTTCGGCTACAGATTTTATGTCGTTCCCCACCACACAACACTCTGTCTCAGCACATGAGCAGGCTAGATCATGCATTAAAGCGGGCATCTTGCAAGTCACCTTGTTCTTGAATGAATCTTTATGAAAATCTTGGAAGAAGTTACTCCGAAATAGATCCAAGAAACATCGATCAGCAATGTCCGTAAATGCGAACTTTCATAAAATTGCTGAAAAAATCCTTCTACCACCCAAAGATCAATTAAAGCCTGCTTGGTTATCTCATAATCTTTGGGAAACAATGAACAAAAAGCAAAACATTGTTTGAAATGTGAAGGAAGATGGTCATAACTTAGCCTAAGAACAAATGTTATGATTTCTTCCGTTTAAGACACTTGTGGGAGCTCATGATCTTTGAAATGTAACCATTCGGATTTAGTTTTCTTAGAGAGTAATCAACTCCCAACATATCGGATAGCCAATGGAACATAAGAGCACTTTCTAACTATCTCTTTGCCAATGGCTACCATTTCAGAATCTTGCATATCCTCATTTTCGACCAGCCATTTGCATTAGTAAATCAAGAGACACACTTTCAGATAATCTACCGAGAACATGAGACGGACCAGTGCTAGTAGTCATTGCAACTGAATGAAGGCACGTAGTAATAAGGATCTTGCTTCCTCTAGCGCCTCCCACCAATAAAGTTTTCAAGCTCTGCCATCTTTCATGATTTGCATCCCACATATCATCTAAAACAAGGAGGTATCTTTTTCCATCAATTTCTGCCGTCAATATACTTTGCAACTGTTCCATCAGAACCTCAATTGGCTCTTTCTTCATTACACAAACTATGATATTTTTTAATATTTTTCTCACACCGAAGTCATTAGAGACATAAACCCACATTTTCAAGTGAAAATGTTTATTAACTTTCTCATCATTATACACAAGTTTAGCAAGAGCCGCATTTTCAAGCCCACCAATGCCAATTATTGGAAGGATGGAAATGTGCTTTTCCACATCTAAATGTAATAAAAAATTCATGATCTTCTCCTTGGCTTCATCTCTGCCTATAATATCTACCTCATGTATAAATGAATGTGTCTCTTCTCTATTCCTCCACTCTCCCTCTACCAGCAAATCCATGTTGCACTCACCCAAGAGAGATCCCCTGTCATCCTTAGTGGCTTCCCTTCTCTCCCTTTGAGACACATCTAGGAGCTCATAATCTTTGAAATGTAACCATTCAGTTTTAGCTTTCTTAAAGAATAGTGAATTCCCAGCAGCTTGAACAGTCGATGGAACCCTGGAGCACTTGACAACTATCTCTTTGCCGATAGCTAGAATATCCGGATCTTGTATCTTCTCTTTTCGACAAGCCACTTGCATTAATAAATCAAGAGACGCACTTTCAAATAAGCCCTTGAGAAGATGAGGGTGGGTAGTGCCAGTAATGTTTGCAACTGAAAGAAGGCATGTGGTTATAAGGATCTTGCTTCCCGTAGCACCTCCCAACAATAAACGTTTCAATGTCGACCATGTTTCTGATTCTACAATCCACAAGTCATCTAAAACTAAGAAATATCTCTTTCCATCAATTTCTTTCCTCAATTCAATTTGCGACAACTCCATCGCAACCTCGGTTGGTTCTTTCCCCTTTGCACAAACTATGATATTTTTTCACTATGTTTTTCACGCCAAAGTCATTGGAGACACAAACCCACATTTTCAAGGGGAAATGTTTACTAACCATCTTGTCATTATACACATATTGAGCAAGAGCAGTTTTTCCAAGCCCACCAATTCCAACTACTAGAAGGATGGAAACATGCTCTTCCATATCTGAATCCAATAAAAATTCCATGACCTCCCTTTTATCATCATCTCTCCCTATAATATCCCCCTCCAGTATAAATGAATGTTTCTCTTCTCTCTTCCTCCACTCTCTCTTGGGACGCTCACCCAAATGCAATTGTCTTTTAGCAGTAATGGCGTGTATTCTCTTATTCACTGCTCTTACTTTGCAATACATTTTTAGTTTAAAAGCAAGCTGGTTTGAACTCTTGAAAGTGCCTCCTTGAACAATTTTTTGCGGCTCCTCAATTCTCGCTGCATAGCTTCTATATTAAATTCTTCAAGCATGTCCTGCGCGTCACAAAAAGCGTCTTTCAGATTCTTCAGCCAATCTTGGATTCTTTCAGATTCGCTTCATGGTTGATTAGGCCTTCGACATCGGCCAATAAAGGCCGAATGCTAGAGACAGTGTCTCGAAGCGTAATGATTTCACGCTCGGTGCCCCGTAACTTTCCAACCTTTTCTAGTGCTTGGGAGAGCAGAATAATGTCGACCATGATAGCTTCTGCCATTTTTTATTCTCTCTATCCCTACATGTATCAGAAGATATTAGTATAGTTGTTCCAAGGCAAGAGACTTCTCAACACATGTATAAGAAGCTCATGTTGAAGCACACGATGGCAATTCAAAATCTTTTCCACTTCTTTGACCGACTTGAGCTGTTGAGATAGGAATTCTGATAATTCTTGGAAGCCTTAATCAATTATCATATGGGACCCACCGCAGCCGGGTCCAATGTCCGCCAGTGGTTTGTCTAATCAAGCCTTAATCAATTGTTAACATCGAGTTTTAAAATTAAAATTCAAATATTAAGTTGTTAATTGTATCTCACTAATAGCAAAACCCAATGTTATTCGATAAAACTCTCTTCATAAGCATCTAACCTCATTTATTGTAATGTAGTGAAAACCACTAATTCAATACGTTTAACCAATCGAAATCATTTAGTACATCATACCAATTATCAAGGGTAATATTATTTATATTAGATGAGATAGGAATTAAGATTTTATATGCTATATGATGAAAAAAATTAATAATTTATTAATTGTCCCTCATTAATGACCAATCACCTCATTTATTACAAAAAAACTTAATATAGTAACCTTAGCTTTTTTTTTTTTTTTTTTTGGTCAATACTATTTTACTCCTACTTTAACATTCATTTTCAGATTTTTACCCTACCTTTTATAGGCGTATGAGTCAAAATCCATACCCGAAACTAAACTGTCTCAACCCTAACACCCCATGAGAATGTGAGTATTCGAACCTTCCATCTCTGCCTTCTCATGGGAAGGGTGGCTCCAACACCCCAGTGATTAACCCTAGCTCAGTTATTGTTCAAAAACCCTCTTAAGATGTATATAATTATAGTTTGGTTTTATAAATCACACGTAATAAAATGAACCGACATAAGGTATTCTTGATGATAAGATTTAGTTGAATTTTATTAATATTTTGTTTGTTTATGCTTTTTAAAACACAAAAAAAAAAAATTTCACTTTCCTGTTAAAAATTAAAAATGTAATTTAAATATTAAAATATTTTGAAAAAATTATGCATAAATTACACATCAATATTTAGCGGTTAGAAAAATTTCCCTATTTTTCAAGCCCAAAAAGAAAAATGTAAAAAATTATTCAAAACAAAATTAGATACATACATACATGTATATATATATATATGTATACATGCATATATTATATACATACATGTATTATATATATATATATATATATACATATACATATATATATATACATACATGTATTATATATATGTTTACATACATATATATATATATATATATATATACATACATATATATATATATATATACATGGCCTTTGATATTTTGTCAAAACTTGGGTCCACGTCTATGAGCCGTACTGCCATCCACGGCATGAGGTTGACAAAAGACCAAACATTATAATTGCCGTGTGACCGACACGGCCAAAAAGCAACTTGACTCAAAGCTCTGCTTCATATTGCCACACGACATTACTATTCTCGTTTCATTTAAATATTGCAGTTTGATTAGGGAAGTTCACTTTCCTTACTAATCTCTCAAATTTATTTGCTTCCTCTGATTAAATGCTTCTACATTCTTTCTTTCTTAATTTATTCGTTCCCATTCTCTAAATAAATAAAAAAAAGAATTGCCGTAAAGATCTATTCCCATACCGGGCGATATCAAAACTTGCACATTTCATTTATGCAATTAAAGTCATACTTTGTGATTTTATGCATGTCGATCCTTTTTCATAAATTTCGAGAGGATTCCCACGCAGTGGCAAAATGATGAACATATTCCAGGCTTTTTCTGGCATATGCAATTTATATTC
This sequence comes from Eucalyptus sideroxylon x Eucalyptus melliodora, assembly GCA_016097485.1. Lineage (NCBI taxonomy): Eukaryota > Viridiplantae > Streptophyta > Magnoliopsida > Myrtales > Myrtaceae > Eucalyptus > Eucalyptus sideroxylon x Eucalyptus melliodora. The sequence continues at coordinate 29,993,804 of CM027826.1, forward strand.
TACTTCCCTTTCCAATTGTAATGATATTGGTTAGTTTAGAACCTTAATAATTACTATAGGACATCTCTCTTATCTTTTGAGTGCGGCTCTTATTTCTATCCCCTAACATATTCTTCTTTTGATTTAGCTCTATTTAATATACACAATCAAATCTTTGCAGAATTTCCTTGTAGAAGTTTTCTAATAGTACTTTCCAGACCTTACCAATTCCTAATCCTGCAGTAGTGATTAATCAGCGACATCGGGTTGAGCAGACCTCGTCACTACTACAGATGCATTTCGAAGGACTACCAGTGGAGAGTGGTACTGATTGTTCAGGCAGGGCTAGAGTACGCAAAGACATCCTTCAACATCCTTGAAAGATTGGGAATCTTAAAAAACCCGACTGTTTCCTTGTGTGAATACTTTAATACCTGAATAAACTACGCTAAGTACCCTTTAACATATCTTTGAAGCATGTTTTGTTTAGTAGACCCATTAATCCGTGTGTTTATGTGCCGGGCTGTGGGACAGACTTGTAGCCATTATCATTCATAGAAGACGTGGTAGGGGAAGAACTCTTCATGAGTCTGTGCAAGTATGAAATTTGCAGCTCTTCCAAAAATATGTGATTCTCGTTTTCCCTTTAAAATGACATGTTTCACACCAATCACTTCAACTATGGTGGTGTTGCTGCTCATCCACCTCCCGTGTCTCTCCGATGCATTTCTTTTTTTCATGCCTTGTAACTCATGTCGTCGTTTTTGCTTTAAGGAAACAAGAGAGTGACGCAGAGGTTCAACGATAAGTCTTGAGCTACTGGTCAGCCAGCAGGAGGGGAAAGGGATTTGCTAGTTCCCACAAAACCAACCAGTTATTGTAATTGCAGCCCAAAACCAACCACGTTTCCCTTAGATACGAATTTCCGATTTTGAAGACACCATTAGATGCGTCTATCTTTGCACTGTTCTTTAAAGCGCGAATTCTTTAAAGCATGAATTTTAGTCACACAATTTTCATAATATATAAGCTTCGGTGCGTACTTTGATATACAATTTTCTATATATATATATATATTGGCAACAGGTGCCGAGATGACGATTCTGTTAATATCTGGCAAAACCAGACTGGACAACCAGTACAGAGACATTAGACCAAAAAAAAAAAAAAAAAAAAACAGTACAGAGACAGATAGGTTGAGGACGGTGGGGACCTAAGACTAATCAAGTGAAGCCTAACATTAGTCCGCATGAATGAAGTCTAAGTGCTATGTGACTGGCGATCCTGACATATTTGATATGGATTGACATACAAATTCATTAATAGTATAAATCATAATACATCCTTATTTATCTAGATATCCGGAACTATATTCCTTTATTTTTTAGCTGCAAAAAATTTCTAGAAAGAGTATAAAAAGTATCTATACATAAAATATCTAAATTGGGCTATCTTTTCTCTTCTTTTTGATTTCCAAATATATATTTATGAAAGATTATATCCAATTTAATAAATAATATAAGTTGATGTTGATGTTTTGTTCTAATAACATTATCTTAGATTAAATGTGATGATTAAGTTTTTCCTGCTTTATTGGAAAGCAATATGCCTAAATATTGTTAAGGAGGTGGTAGTTTGTAATGACGTGGCTCAACTATTAAGTTTCATTCTACCTTACTTTCTCATTATTGAAAGATGTAAACAGTTATAGTTTTATTTTACAAACGACACGTAATAAAATGAACCCAAAGAAGGTAATCATGATAATTAGACTTAGCTAAGTTCTGGTAGGACTTTGTTTGTTTATGCTTTTTAAAATGCAAAAAAAATAAAAAATCTGTTAAAATTAAAATTTCATTTAAATATTAACATAATTTGAACAAATTATGCATTAATTACGTATCAATATTTAAGGGTTGGGGAAATTTCACATATTTCAAGCCAAAAAAAAAATATAAATACTTAGTCAAAACAAGATTAGATTAATAGTACATATATCAACACAGCCTTTAGATATTTTCCCAATGCCTGTCTATGAAATTATACTGCCATCTACATGATGAGGTTAACAAAAGACGAAGCATAACGATTGCCAACGCGACCGACATGGCCAAAAACCAACTTAACCCCACCATGGTTAATTAGTAACCATTATTTTGTTATTTTGTTTTGTTTTGTTTTCTTTTGGTTTTCTTTGCCACGTCTATTTTCTTCCTCCTCCTCTACGTCTTAGAGAGAGACCATGCACTGAGACCATGCACTTTCGAGACTTTAGAAATTAAGGATTAATGTTGACTTATTAATTGTCCTCCTTAATGGCTAAATAATATAATTTTAACTTATAAATGTCCTCTTTAATGGCCAATCACCTCGATCATTGCATGAAACTTAAAAGATAATAGAATTAATACATAAAAAAAATTACATGTGACAAATTTAACTTTAACTAATTTTTGTAACTAATTTTTTTTATCACAAAAAATCCTTAACTGATATATTTATAACACATTATGTCACGCCTCGAAACTCGAGCACACGCACATCTCTCGGTAGTCAATAAAATTGAGACGTCCCAGGACATATCGCCAATCCATTCATTTTATTGCACATGCGAAAGCGTATAAACAAAACTCCTAACAGTAAACAACATGGGATAGAAAAGCAGGATAACAAATTCACAACAAAAACACGTTTTTATAAACAAACTAAGTTTATATACAAAACTAGTCTATCTATCAAAAAGGTCGGCCCTAAAAAAGGAAACCGTCCTACGACCCACTAGTCGGACATGTTTACAGATCCTCAAACTCCACAGTCTTCGGGATCGCCGGGTCCACCACAGCACCATCAGGAGGGTCAGCTGTACCCTCGCCAAAAGTGGCATCAACTACCATAGCGGGGACCTCAAAACCTTGGAGGGGACCAACTTCAGATCCATCCATTGAGCCCGCTGTGAAACCACGCCCTAAATCGATGAGGTACCGTCGAGGTAGGCCCTCATCCACCTAGGCGGTGGTCACCACAAGTTCATAGACCCAGTGGCCTCCAAGAACAGGGAAGTCAATAGTTAGCTTAGTAACACTTTGAGGCTAACCAAAACGAACTGGCGGGCCCACCATCTAAGGACCTGAAAAGAATGAGCCCACTACGGGGTGAGACAACATCTAAGTAAGTCCACCCCTAAACTCGACTAGGAGGGAAATACTCCTAGCCACGCAACCATACAACCACAAAGACTCACCTTTGTCTCAAATCCTCCCGCACGTCAGCATAGTTCAAATACTCAAACCATAAGTAGCAATCAAACTCAGTCAATTGGAATGCCACCACTTTCATCTCAATAAACACAAGGGTCCCAATTATAAGGCCAAATTGTTATGACATGTCCCATTCCGTACCACACAATTTTGTCCCATAATCCGGCACGTCAATTTCACTCAACATGCGTTCCAATTCTTAATCATGGCCCCACGGGCATGGCCTACTCGACATTCAGTGGTTTTTTCAAATAACCAGGCATCATATCACCCCATTGAGCATGGCAACGTCTACAAAATATGGCATTCCACAAAGGAACATCGGTCTAAAATCTAATGCAATTGGCATCCATTGACGAGAGGCATCCCATATAAAGGCACGTCCACCCGACTCATTTTGGGAATGAGTTCTCATAACCATTCATGGATCCACCCAATCCTGGCCAAGACATCGTGCTTTGCATTCAAATGTCCTAATTAAAATAATGTAATTGGCCCATTTTCTTTGTATTAAAAACACACGGTAAAATAATCGTGTGTGGGTATACAATCAATTTGAACTAGAAAAATTGATACCATTCCTTTTTAAAATCCCACTATTTGATATAGTCTTTAAAACCATTTTCGGTGTTAAAATCCGACACCCAGGATTTTCTAATTAAATAAAAATTTCACAATTTTTGAATAAATAACAAAAATTCCAATCACCACTCAATTTACACAAATTAACACTCAATTACATAATTAAGCACACCACTACAATCGCACGAAATTCCGGTCACCAGTTTTCCGGTATAATTTCTAGAAAATATTAATAATTAAATAAATAGAAAAAATAATTAAATAATGTAAATTAAATACAATAAATACCAACTTAGGCCAGAAATGCTAATCTAACCACCTAAACGGGCCTAGAAAATTTTCAAACCTATCTAAATAACTAGCACAATCTATTTAACCCTTAATCAGTCTATTTTAACCACCTAACATGCATGATTAAGCGATTAAATCACTAATCTAAACTAACTGACCACCTAATCTCTAATTAGCCTAAACTAATTATCAACTAAGCGTCATTAACTCCATAAGCAGAGTTTAGCAAGTAAACTCACTGGTTTAGTGGGCCGGTGAGTCCACGGCGACGGCAACGTGGAGGTGAGCAACACTTAAGCATGCGGCAACACCAATGGAGCTTTGGACGAGCTTAAAAATGGACCATAAGCTCTAGGGCCCTTGCTAGCCTTTAATCTCTATCCAAGGGCCAAAGGGGTTGATCAAGGTAGCCGAGTTGAGTTGGAATGGGCCAGGCGAGCGTCGGAGGCTGCTGTGGGCGATGGCCGCTGCTGGATGGTGGTGGAGACGGCTCGGGCGGCTAGATGGCAACCGGGGGCGAGCTCAACGGTGACCGGTGCATGACGGAGGACGGCGGATGAGCGGGATTCGGCGGGGGTAGGCGAGATGGCTCGTGGGTGGCGTGCAAGCTCGCGACATGTAGATAGGCGGTGAGGGGGCTCTAGCGGCGGTCGATAGGCTAGGGGGAAGGAGTTGGTTGTTCTCTAGTTGTCTCAAGCTAAAAAATTGCTCAACAATGGATAAGGTGGGCTCAATGAAGAAGAAGAAGCCAGCTGAAGATGGAGGGGACCCATTTGGCCACAAAGTCAAGCTAAATATCTCCATTCACTCATTCCAATTGCCCCACCTTGTTCAGTCTTCAACCTCAGCCAATTTGCAGCACCAAACTTCCCCTAGAAGCTATTGAAGAGGTCCAAAATGTTACTGCCCCCTCGGCCTACGAATTTTGGACAATTTCCCTCCAAATCCAATTCAATTCTCCTCCAATTTGATCCAATTGAAGCCCTAAAATTCAGCCAAGGTGCCATCGTCCCTCTAATTATTTTTCCTCATCAATTCAATCAACTTAACGGAAAAAAATACAACTAAAAACGACCATCTAATTTTCTTGGTCCAAAATAGCCTTACGTCGATTTTTCGCCAAAATCTCAGGTTTGCAGAAAAATCTTTGGAGGATGAGTCAACGTTCCTAAAATGAATCGTGACATGACAGAACTTTCAATTTCTGTAATCAGGTTCACATTCACGGTTACTTTCAACTGAGCACGATTTTAGCGTGACATAACCTACCGAGTAGCTTTTAGAAATTTTTAGTACAATTGACCCATAGTTGATTATTTTCGAGCCACATTGTGCATCTTTGACTTATTGATGACTCTCGATTGTCACGAAAATCTCGAGACTTTAAATATTGGCACGAGGTACGTAAATGACAGAAAAATCGTCTAGTGTCATTCGACGAAGTTTTGGAATCGGTGGAATCACCCACACACTAATCACATACTCGTTGAATCGACCTATCTCCTGTCTTTGATCGATTTTGACGGTGTCGTAATGACCCTTGCAAATTAACATGACCGAGCGGTCGATTTTTGGTCGAATCCTCAAGTCCATTGTGTTAAAATCCCTTAATGGCTTCACCAAATAAACCAGTTATCGTGAGTAATCAGCTCAGAAAAACCCAATTCATTCAATTGAAAACAGAATCATAAATTCGGGATGTCACACATTTACCACAAGAAACCCCAAATTGGTACATTTGTAATAAAATCAACTCTCTGTTAGTTTTTATGAAGTCGGATTAATACCACAATATATATATATATAACTATGACAAATCATAGGTAACATCCAATCCAATACACTCGTTAAGCTGTCATGTATCATCCAATTCAACAATTTGATGATAAAATTGAACGGAACTAATAAAGAGTAAATTTATCTTATATGTACAAATTTTTGGTTTTTGCTTGTCGAAAAATTAGTTTAGGGGTAGATGTGTGACATGTGTACTTATTTAGAGGCTTTCGTTGTATTAACCCAATATAATATAAGTGCATGATAATAAAAAATTATAAGTATTTAAATGATAAATACTAATAGCAAAACCTCACACTTCATCAATGCTCTAGTGTGTGCAGGAGAAAGATTGCATCCACTTATCAAGGCAAGTTGGTGTTCCTTTATTGTTCTAGATATATTAAATTGAATGAAGACTTTCTTTGTTTCACAAAAATGAATTAAACATTTTTCTGAAAACAATTGTTTATATCACTTGAAATAATTGGTTAACAAAAAATACATTTTTGTAAATGTTGAAATTATTTTTGTTCATTAATTTTGTTATCAATATAAGTTATCTTTTTCAGGAAAATAAATTTTTTGATCATTTATTTTCCATGAAATAAATGCAACTTGATCTATATCTACTATGGTACATTTATCCTGAACTTTTTTTCTAACATAAAGAGCTCCAGATTATGCTACTATGATGCATATGCTCTAAATGTTTTCTTGTGACATTAAAAACCCTAATCTTGTAACAATGTGATACATTTACTCTCGGTCAATATTTCGTTAGATGATTTTCCAACCTAAATAGCATCCCTTTTATTTTAGTAGAGCCACGTTGGCGTCATGTCAATACCATTTAGGTAGATTTTTAACATTGTTTATTGACAAAACCACATGGGTACAAGGTTGGGATTTTAGTGTAAATGAAAGATTACAGTAAATATGTCACAATGAGTATAATTTTGAGGTCTTTGTGGCCTTTTCCCTAGATTAAGGAAATGTGAGATATGATGGAGTTTTGTGATGGTACAACCCAACTATCAAATTGCACCCAACCTAACCTTTCCATCATTGATAGATTATTATTATTATTATTATTATTATTATTATTATTATTATTATACACATAGTTTTGGTTTCACAAATGACACATAATAGTTGAATTTTCTTGATACTCGTTTGTTTTGCGTTTTTCCAAATGGACAAACAATTGTTTACTTTTTTGTTAAAATTTAAAATATTATGCAAATATAAAATATTTTGAAAAAAAAATATAAATTATGTTTGTGAAAATTTTACATATTTCCAGTCGAAAAATTGTAGAATATGATTTAAAAATAAGATTAATTTTCGCATATAAGGTTTTCTTGATGTTTGTGAAAGCGTGAGCTTGAAATCCACCACTGGTGGACCCCGTCATTGTGCTTCGATACCATGTGTTATCTTTTCGCCTATCCCTTTTTTACTTGCTTTTCTATTTTTTTTAAAAGACAACCAGAAAAATGTAAGATAATGCGATGGCGAAGCAAAGCCACAACTTTTCACTTCCATTGGCAGACAAATGAGAATCACTGTCCACTTGCGAAAGCTACACAACACCTAGCACAATTACTCGGGTCCATCAATCATCTTGTCACAGCTTAGACAACAGCAGTAGCATAGGGAATGCCCTAAGGGCTGCACAATTTCTTGTGTTCAATGGAAAATATCAGCTTATGCTCCATCGTAAACTATTACATTTGGGTTTTAACAGCAGCCAGAATAAAGCTAATCACTCAATTAGCAGAAGGGGAAGGACCATCATGAAGCCCAGAGTTCCTTTTGGTCTAAATAAAGTAGATCATTCAAAAAAGTTTTCCTTTGAGATATTGAAAAGTCCACTGAAATTCAATGTTCCCACATTTAATAGCTCTGTTCACATCCCAGAAAAAGGACATGTCCCACTACAGTGTCTCGTCTTATAGAAAGAGCAGTCAAAGGAAAGGTGACAGCTAGATTAAAAAATAAGCATGACGTAAATAACTAGTGTAGCTTGTACGCCAACATTGGCTGTCTATCGATACTAAGTAGCTTGTTCGGGGTATTGACCCAAACATAGGAACATTAGGATCAAACCAAATAAATCTATGGCATAACAACTTGGACATTCTATTTCTGACTGATTCTGAAGCATCAAAGCATGGCAAGATTGAATCACATAACCTTATTCAAATATCAACAAGAAAATCAGATCTAGCAGGGATCCATTACCAATTATGACCATAAATAACTTCTGAAACTTTAACATTCATGTCAAGGCAGCATTATTACACAACTCTTGAAGAATGAACTCCTAGCGGCACTCCAGGATGCCCATTGTCGAACCGTTGGGGAGTAGATTTGCAGTTCTTAGAGATATGTTTGACATGAGAGGCTCAAGCATATTGCTCACATTGAAATGCTTCCACCAAATGTAAGAGATCACTCTTAGGTTCAACAGACCGAATGCTTTGGTCCTTTTTGGATATAAAGCTGCACCTAAACAATCTGAATGAAGCCAGCTCTCGTTACTAATCTCTAGAAGCATTTTAAGGAGCAAGCTAAATACCACGGAATTACTTGATGATCTTAGGGTTATCCTTTCAACAAGTGGTTTGCAATCTTTGTCACTAAGTTTTGCCAGATACTAAAGAAAGTTCCAAGTACATATAGGCAATGTACCTGCCACAATGCCACTTATTTGCAGCAAATCATAGCATTAAGCTTTTTCATAAGATTAGGATTAAGCTTCAACTCAAAAATTTGTTAAAACTGCTGAAAGAGATCTAAAATTTAAAGATGAGAAGCCTTATCACCTTTGAAGAAGATCATAAGATCGCAACAAAGCTCAAATAAATTAACTTGATCTTGGTAACGAATTACGCCATGGGCCCATTGATAACTTATATTCCAAACTTTTTTGTGTCTTTGCCTATACATTGTTAACTTACTCATATCTACTGAAACTCTTGTGATATCCTCGTTTCAACCTGGTTTTTCCATAACGGAATTGTTTCGGCATGCGATTGTTGGACGAGATCATTTTGAGGATTGATAAACCATGAGGGCATCAGAAAATGCCACTTTGGGGGTGAAAACGCAATTTTTCATTGGTGAGACTTAAAAGTTCGGAAAGGAGGAAATGGGTCAAAGTGGGCCCAAGCCCAAGTGGGTAGCCCAAGGCCCACACACCCAAGGGTTGGGCAGCCAAGGGAACCCCATGGGCCCTTGAAGCCCATCAAGCCCTCTTTCGGCAAGATCTTGGTATTCAATGCATGCAAGGACATGAATAGTGCATGAATAGTGCTAGATCTTGGTGAATTGACCGAAATGCCATTCCTACGGACTAAAGACAAATAGGTAAAAATGGATTAGGGCAAGTGAGGGGGTGGCACATGCTTGTGGGAGGCAATGAGGAGGAGATGAAGCCAATCTAACTAGCCTAGACGTAAACTTATGCACTCAAGTGTGTATCCCCTCATTAATGCATAGATCTTACTTCTTCAAGAAGCCTTTCTTAATTGATTGATGTAAGTCCAAAAGATTGTGATTTGATAGACATTTATGGACAAGATTTCTCTCACTCTCTTTCCTCCCTCCTCCCCCAAACTGCCAGCCTCCTCCCCTCACCCTCACTTTCTCTCATTTCTCCTCACTTGCAATTTTCAAAACACTCTTTCTCCTTAGCCTTAGCCGAACCACCACCCCCATTGTTGTGCAAGTTTGTTTGTTCCATTTTTCCTCTTGTTTTCCTCATCGACGACTGTCCGTCGACACCCTAACACTGGACCACCCTTTGTGTCGCCGTATTGTTGCCCAAGCTGATTGACTAGCCCTCCTCAAGAGTTGTCCGGTGCTGTTCAGCCCTTGCTAGAGCTCCCTCTCCCTCATTTCTTCTTATGTTTGGTCCCCCTCAAAGCTCAAAGGCCATATCAACACCGAACTACCGCCGAACCACCGTCGTGCCACTATTAGACCACCATTCAGCCACCTGTCTAGCTCACCCATACACTATGGACGTGTGACTAGCCACTACCTAGCTTTGTCGCACCACCCCTAATGCTTTAAGAAGCTTGGATTAGTTTGTGAATGGCTTTCTAGCCCTTGATTAGGATTATCGTTGCACTTAGGGAGTACTTTAGGATTTCTTTGTGATTAAATAATGATTTATTGATGTAATAAGTGGATGTTGTGTGAAAAGTGATTATTAGGCATAGATAGGTTATCGAACATTTATCGATAGGCTATCAAATTTCAAGGCAATAGGTTATTAAACTTCAAGGTGATAGGTTATCGAATCATGGGTGATAAACTATCGAGCCTAGGACAATAAGTTACCATGTTAGGGTGATAGGTGTCATGCCCTGATCCTTGAGCGCACGACCATCCTGGCTTGGTCGATTAAATAGCGATGTTCCAGGACACATTGCCGACTCGTTCGTTTTAATATGCATGCGGAAGCATATAATTAATCCCCAGACAATAAAACAATGGGATAGGAAAGTAGGGCCATAAATCTCGAACTTGAAAAACAACCACACTTATATACAATGCAAACCAATGCATATATACAATGTGAACTGCCAAGTCAGATTCTACTCAAACAGGTTCAGAAAACAAAGTCTACAGATAGGGGTGGGGGTTTCTAAACTACTCCAGGTCATCTTCTTCGACGATCTCTCCTTTTTCCACACTCCAGCTGGAGCCTACCGCAGAATACTCAAGTGATTTTGGGTCTTCAAGATCGGGGGCCACCGGGTCTATCACCAATCCACCTCTAGGGTCTATAGTGCCCTTCCCAAACGCTACCTCCAACGCATACAAAGGCACCTCTAATTCTGACATAGGGCCCTCTCTTTGTCCATCACTATAATGGCAATACCATGCCCTAAATTGATGGGGCAACTTTTTAGGTAAACCCATATCCACCCAGACGATGGACTTCACCTATACATATTCTAATCCTTCAGAGTGTCCATGCATCAAAATATGGTGACTCGCTTTGTGAACTTCTTTGGTATGCCAAAATGCTCGGGAGGGGTTGGAGGGGCGGCCATCTATGGACTTAAAATGTTGTCCCACAACAGGGTGAGACTACGTCTCAATAAGTTCAACCATCTAAGACTCGATTAGAAAGAAAATATGCCCTAAAGGCTGCCTAAGCATAACCACGAGTTGGAGGTCTTACCTTTGCCTCTATTCCTTCCTGCAAGTCAGTTCAATTTATAAACCCGCAGTCATAACATTCAATTAATTCAAATCGACTCATCAATCAATCGATTTAGTCGATTACATATCATTACGACCCTTTCTTAGTCAGCTCATCTCATACTATCTATAAAGTCTGCTCATATCAGGACTGTTCACTGCTAAGTTGATAAATCGACCGTATAGTTCACTTCTAAGATGATCGGGTATACTGCTCTCTATCTAAGCTGTCATATCGCTCGTAAGCTGATATAGTATACCGACATTGCTCAATCTAAGCTGATAAGATATACTACTCTTTGCTAAGCTGTCATATCGCCTCTAGGCTAATATAGTATATCGATATACTACTTTCTGCTAAGCCGACATATCACCCGTAGGCTAATATAGTATACCCTCCCAAACATACAACCAACTCAACATTTTTATCATTCCCAATAAAATAGCCGTGTGTGGGTACACGGTTGACCTTAGTCAAAATATAATAATTTCACTTTTGAACTTCCCACCAGTTTCAGCAGTCCTAAAATAGATTTTTAGCGCTGTAGACCGACGCTCGGTAATTTTCCAATTAATTACCAAAATTAAACAAATTTAGGAATAAATTCCTAATTTCTCAATTCACTCACAATCAGCACAAATTAGAGCTCAATTAAATAAACATAATGCACCACTGCAATCAGCACAGAATTCCGGTCACCGACTATCCTGGTCTAATTTCTGAAAAATAAATGATTAATTAAATAATTATGAAAATTAATTAATAAATGCAATAAATGCATACTTAGGACCGTAATGCCTAATTATATGCCGGAACGGGCCCAGAAAATTTTCGAGACTCGTTAAATAAATACTAGAGTCTATTTACTTGCTAATTGCACTAACTATCCACCTAACATGCATCGACAATTAATTAAATTCACTAACCTAATCTAACTAATCACCTAATCCAGCTTAGCCTAAACTAAACAATCCTTAAGTGTAATTGACCTACTGAGCGAGGATTAGTGAGTTAAACTCATTTGATAATCGAATCACTCGGTTCAATTTGATAGGGACACAATAGGGCTCGATTCTCTCCAAAGCTGGCCTAGCTTTTGGGGCTCGGAACACTTCCAAAACTTGCCTAAACCTCTGTTGGAAATCCACACTTCAGCTTATGCTTTGGGCTGGAAAAGAGGGAAACAAGCTTAGTTCGAGGCGACAACAGGCTGAGGGAACCAAACAGGGCCTAGGCAGAGACTCACGGTGGTCAGAGGTGAGTTGGATAGCTCTAGCACGGGCTGAGGTAGTAGCTAGGATGCGAGACAAGCTGCTGGGAACAACAGGGAATGCGGGGTAGTGCGGTGAGGAGCGATGGTGCGCGTGCGAGGCGAGGCGACGAACGGAGACGACATGCAATCCTAGCAGCATGTTGGCTTGTTTCAGCGATCTCTCTCGGTTGCTTGGGGTGTCAAACGACTGGATGGAGGGGAGGAAGGAGCTTGGTCGGCTGGTCTTGAAGGGAGAAGGGGATGGGGAGAGAAGGATGGAACAAGGGGTCCACCTCTCTCCTATCTTCAACTTCTTGGTCCCCTTGACCATCCACCACCACCAGCTGGTCCCATGGTTCATAATTAGCCACCAAGGCTCTCTTCTAGAAGCTCGGGATGGTCCAAAAGTCACGGGTGGTGGGGGCATACGAATTTGGCTCGGTTTCTCTTCACTTGGACATTCAATCCTTCTTGAATCAATCTAATTTGGTCTCAATAAATTCAACTGATACTTCATTGATCCAATTGATATTTTTCCTCATCAATTGATCCCACTTACATCCAATTGCATGATAAAAAACGGTCCCCAACATTTTCTAGACAAAAATGATCCTATGATGACTTTTTCCCAAAAAGTATCGGTTTGCATAAAAATCTTCTAAGACCGAGTTGATATTCCTAAAATTAATTGTGACATGACAGAAGTTTGAATTTCTAAAATCGGATTGAAATTCGCGGTTAATTTCACTCGGGTTCGATTTTAGCGTGACTTAGGCTACCAAGTAGCTTTCAGAAATTTTTAGTGCAAATTACATGTGGTCAATTTTCTTCGAGCCACAATGAACCCACTCGACACATTGAAAACTCTCGATTGTCGTGAAAATCTCGAGGATTCGAATACGAACATAGGGTACCAAAACGATAGAAAAATCAATCTAGTGGCGATTGACGAGAATTTCCAATTTAGTGGAGTTACCCACATTTAGCCACACATCTCAGTCGAACCAATATAACTCTGATCTCTAATTGACTTTTAACTGTGCCGTAATGACCTCTAAAGATGAGCACAGTCGAGTAGCCGATTCTTGGTCAAATTCTCAAGTTATCTTCAGAGTGATCAGCTTTGAGAATAGCTTTATAGGCACGTCAATGAAATGAAAGCAAAAGTGAAAAATCTAGGATATCACAATAGGTTATCAGACTTTTGGTGATATCATGTTATCATGTTACGGCGATAGGTTATTGAATTTTAAATGACAAGTTATAGGATTGTTAATGATAAGTTATTGGGTTATGATAAGTGAAATTGATATGTTGTTTTTATTAAGCCATAATATGATAAAATGCTATTATGTGAAATAGGCTTATATGGGGTATGGATTATATATTAAATAGGTTATGTGATATACATGCTAAATGGGTTATATGCATTATTTGTTGTACGTATTTGATGTATGTATGTGATATGCACGTTATATTAATTGAAGGATGAATTATGTGATGGGGCATGTAATAAATTATTTGGACATATTACGGGTTATGATGGCATGTGATAAATGCTTTTGAAATATTATGATGACTCTATTTTATTTTAATGAGTGATCCATACGCCATGGGTTTATGATATAAATGGTGCATTTATATAATGTAACATGATGCACGTGAGTAACATGATGGCAATTGATGAGTGACGTGGCATATCGCATGAGTATCACGTGGATTAATGAGAAAGATATGAAAAGAATTATGTGATGGTATGCCCATGTGATCACTTAAGACCTTGATGCTTTTATGTGGGTGTGTGAACCTATCCTGATGCATTTTGCGTGGGACGATGTCCGATTAAGTTCAGATGCCCCCAAGTCAACAGGATGTCATTCACGGATGAATTTCGGAACGAAACTTTTTATAGGAATGACCATCCTGATGCGTTTTACATGGAACGGTGTTGTGCTTGATGACTGTGAACCTTCGGGTTGGCCTTAGGTCTTGAGTGGTCGTAATAATCTGAACATATTCATATGGAAAGTGCATGAGATTCATATGTGTTCAAGTCTAAATTATTGCATGGCACATGTGCGTGATTTAATTATATTGCACATTCATATGTTTGGCTTAGGAGCATAGGAGATGTGATGGAATTGCCTATGTATTATATTGGTGGCCTTGAGTAATGGATTCGCTTTTATGTGAATAGCGAGGGTAAAGTGACCACCGAGGGATGGACACGCGCTCGAGGATCGGGCGTGACATTAAGTGTCATTCATACTCCTCCGGACTTCTCGAGTACACCAAGATGTCGTCGATAAACACAATCACGAACTGATCCAGATATTCGTTGAACACTTGGTTCATCGAATTTATGAAAGAAGTTGGGGCATTGGTCAAACCAAACAGCATTACGGTGAACTCATAATGGCCATAATGCATACGAAAAGCCATCTTCAGTATGTCTTCCTTGTTAATTCTCAACTGATGGTAACCTATCCTTAGGTCGATCTTGGAAAATATTGACACTCCTTATAGCTAATCAAACAAGTCATCAATTCTTGGCAACGAATACTTGTTCTTGATTGTTACTTGATTGAGTTACCGGTAGTCGATGCAAAGGCGCAACGAACCATCCTTCTTTTTTACAAACATAATTGGTGCTCCCCAAGGCGATGCACTAGGATGTATAAATCCTTTGTCTAACAACTCCTGCATCTGCACCTTCGGTTCCTTTAGCTCTAACTGCCATACGATAAGGAGCCTTAAAAATTGGCTCTGTCCAAGGGGCCAACTCAATCATGAACTCGATTTCCCTTTTCTGGGGCCAAATTGGGTAATTCATCAAGAAACATGTCAGAAAACTCCTACACCACGACGATGTTCTCCATCTTCGACTCCTCAACTGTCATATCCACTGCAGTTGCCAAAAGATCTTGGCAACCCACCTCTAACAAACAAGTTTCCTCCAACAATGAGATTAAGGTAATCGAGGGTTCTCGTCGACTTCCAATAAACTCGAAACTTTCACCCGCTAACGGGTTAAACTGAATCAATTTATGATAACAGTCTACGGTAGCTCATTACTTGGTGAGCCAATCCATACCAATGATCACATTAAAGTCAAACAAGGCCGGCACAATCAAATCTATCATTTCCTCTCGCTCACCAATTACTAACTTGCAACCAGGACACCTTATTGCAGACAACACTTTACCCTTTAATGGGGTGGATACGCTAATGATTGCTCTCAACGGTTTTGGACTCAATTCTACTAACTTAACGTATTGCTCAGCAATAAATGAATACGTGGCTCTAGGATCAAATAAAGCATAAACAGCAAGGTCGTTCAGCGAGTCCGTACCTTTAACTACATCCTGTGAGTCCTCCACCTCCCTTTGGGTGACAACATACACCATTCCCTGCATCAGAGGCCTATTCAAAACACTCTATTGTGCGTTCTGCGACACACTCCCTCTTAGTTGTCCTATCTGCGCGGTGGCCTTTTGTGCTCCTATAGGCCTGTGCGAACAGCTCATGATTTGGTGGCCATACTGGCCACATCCGTAACAAGCCCCCGTCCTAGTAAAACATGAGGCTGATCCATGTCTTTTTACAAAAAAACAGCACACACCATTCAAGTTGGGTGCTGACTTTCCTATTCCACCTTTTCAGTTGGGAGGAATGGAATACCTTCCTCTTGTCATTGGTCTTTTCCCAAACCGATTGTTTTCTCTGTTGGGCCCGAATCGTGACCCAGATGCAGCAGCTCGCTCATTTAGATTTCTCTCAATCAATTGGGTTCTCTCGTATAGCTCATTGTAGTCATTGAGATTCAGCGGTACCAACGGATCCTTGATCTTTGGCCTTAAGTCGTCTCTGAATCTCCTCACTATGTCCACCGGGTCTTCAATCAACCTAGGTGCATACTTGGACAACTTTGCAAATTAAAGTATGTTATAGATTAAGATTTTTGAACAACTTTCATAAAGGAATTTTATGAGATTTGAAACACAGAAAACCATATAAACTTTGAATACAGTGAAGGTCTAGCAATACGCACACCATTCACACACATAGGGCTTGGGTTTGGGCTTAACTCATCCAATTTGGGCCTAACTTAGGCATGTAGCCCATTGGTCTTCCAATTTCTAGTCCAATTTTACTTATCCAAGAATTCGTGGTTTACCGATAATTAAAAAATTTGATGAAGCAATGTCAAATGGTGGTCAGTTAATCCTCTAAAGTTTGATACCCTTAACCGCTAGAATTTGTGGCTGAAATCTATTAAATGTGACTTAGCATAATTAAAACCAATGGGCATCCTTAAGGAGTTTCATGAGTTCGACCCATGGTTGATTCGATCTTAATTCACGTTTGAGTCTTTTAAATTCATGGATGATCTTCGATTATCATGTAATCATGAGGAGTCAAATGCTCGCTCCGAAGTACACAATCATTTGGAATTGCTTTAGGGTTGTTCGTAGTTAATATAGTAATCGTGCAGAATCACATGCAATCCGATTATATACTATTATCAAATCGATCTACTGTGGCATCCCAAAAATAACTCATGGCCATGTATTTTATAAGTAGGAGTTTATTGAAATATGATTTCAAGATTTATGGCCAAGTGAATAAGAATGATTGGTATTTATATAAATGGATAATTATTTTTGTTGGAAACGTGTCCTATGTCTATGTGAGACCAATGATTTTATTTGATGAGGAAATTGTCTTTTTGGCCATGAATCTTATAAGTTGGATTTTATTAAACTATGTTACAAAGTATTATGGCCATTTAAATTTGTAATTTGGTACCTTGTATAAGTGGGATTAAGATGGATTAAAAATAAATATGGGCCATTTAAGTTTGGACCTTAAGCCCGAGTGTGTTGGGCCTAAAGTGGGCCAAGAGGCCTGGCCCATGGAGCCCATGGGGTAGTCGACACATGGAAGGGGGGGGAGGAGCCGAATGGCCACCTCCAAGTGTCTTCGGCAAGGGAGACACTTGTCTCCTTCTTGGGAACAAGTGTCCCCCATGCAAAATGAGGAGCATGCAAAGCAAACACTTGTCCTTTCTCTTTTGCCATCTGTCCATTTTAAACTTATTGATTAATAAAAAATAAAAAAAATAAAATAAAAGGGGGAGGGGGTTTCATACGAAGGCAGGAGAGACGGAGAGAGAGTTTGAGAGGAAACCAAACCAGAGAAAGAGAGGAAGAGAGGAAGAGGAGACGTTGTCGAGCACGCCTAGTCCCGCTGTCATTCTTGCTGTGTTTTCCTTTGATTTGAGGCAAGTGAAGTCCTAAAACCTACCCTTTGCATTGCTGTGTGTATGTGTAGTAGATGGTAAGTCTTGGTTGTGGTAGATGGGATGAAATTTCGGAGCTATGGAGAGAGATTCGTTGGCCATGCATGTTGTTTCAGGAGAGAACAGTTTGACCATTCTTGAGTTTGTGTGTTGCATGTGACTTTTTAGTCGGAATCTTGCTTCAATTTCTTCATGAAAGTTGTAGAGAACACCTTGAATAACAACATACTACAATTGAGGCAAAACAAACAAGAAATAGTCAGCGAAATGATTTTTCTTTGGAGAGACTAGATCTGGAATTCGTTGTGCTGACCTTCAATGGTTTCGTGGTCTGTAAAGTAACCTTCTCGTGAAAATCTGAATTTGATCTCTTAATGAAAGTTGTAGCATACTTCTTGAGGTAGAACATATCAAAAATTTAGAGGAAATGAACAAAAATAGGTCGGTTCAATCGTTGTCTTTTGAAAAAACTGGATCTGGGAAAAACGCTGCTTTGACCTAGTATGATTTTGGGAATTTTATGAAATCATACAGTTAAAATTTGATCATGTGTCCTCAATGAAAGTTGTAGGTAATATTCTGTGGAACAACATACTGTAATTTCAGAGTAAATGGACCAGTAATAAACAAGGAAACGATTTTTCTTCAACACGGGTAGATCAGGAAAACGATACCAAGAATAGGAAAAGTAAATCGATTTTATCTTTTAATCCAGAACGAATTGGACTACGATTTCTTCATGAAACTTGTACTTCTAGGTCATAAATACAGCATGTCCAAATTTAAGAATTTTCAGAATTTATTTAAGGGTTTAATCGAAATTGTTTTCAAAACTGTGCATGGATGATGTTAAAATCCTTTTTCGGTGATGCATGGACTTGTACGTATTCTGTGTTAAATTTTTAGATATAATTTCCATCATTTACTAATTTTCCAGAATTTTCATAAACGGCATGCATTTGGTTTAAGCTGAAAAACTGTTCTATTTACAGGTTATTGATTTGCTATATAAATTGTGATATCTTGGATTATCATTTGTGCAATGATGTGGTGACATTCATGCATATCATATGACATCAAAAGATTTTTGGATTTTCATGAATTCAATGAAGTTTCTCAAAACCATTGCATCAAATAATGTTTTTCCCAATGCATATTATATGATTTTGAAAAGGGCTGATTCCAATCATTGGCATTATTGTATCAAATGTCATGTTGAAATTGAGAAACATGTATAAATGTAAATTGGGATGGTAACAAGACCGTTAGAGGTGTGAGCCAACAATGCCCTGGGAGTGTCGGGATGCCTGGAATGTGGGGGTGCTGGATGCCCGGTGGCCTAGTGGTGTAATTCCGGAGGGTCCTCGGGAGTTTCAAGATGCCCTGTGGCATACGGTACGTAATTCCAGGGGGGTTTCCTAGTGGTATGTCCGTACGTAATCCCGGAAGCGCTGGAGGTGTGTGCCTGGGGGGATTCCTCGTGATGCTCGTTGGGATGTGACATGCATGGAATGTGGGGGTGCCGGATGCCCGTTTGTATTTTGAATACATACTCGGAGGTTCCTTGCGATGCCTAGTTGGAGGCGAGCGATAAATTGTGGGTTGCAAACATTAGTCCCTGGAAAGAAGAACTGATGAGATCCTTGTGAAAAATAAGAATTGAAAGTGAATCATGTGTATGGGTGTATGCATATGGCATGATGCATTATCTATTTATGAAAGTAAATCAATGCTATTTGATATTGAAAATGCGATCATGAAGGTATGAATGGATCTCATGGTGTTGTATGCTTGATAGCATGGATGATATGAATCATAGTGATATATGCATGAATGCTTAATGATGAGTGTATGGTGGTATATGCACATATGTCATGGTGATATATGCATGAATGCTTGATGATGAGTGCATGATGGTATATGCACATATGGTATGATCACTATGCATGGTTGCAAGGTAAGTTATACTTGAATGCATGAATAATATGTGCTTTGTTATGATGCCTTGATTGTTCTATTTGACGCAATGAGTAGTTTGATGGATCTTTACTGCTGAGTGGTTGTACTCACCCCTTTTGGGGATTAACATTTCAGAATAGATAAGATTCCTTTGCTGCCACTGCCACTAGTAGATGGATCAAGTGGTTGGATATGACTGTGAGGAGGAGGATAGCGAAGGAAGGAACTTTTGGACACCGACACTGATCGATGGACTTTAAGTATACGACTGTTGGAGGAGATGTTGGTCATCTTTTGAAATATAGCCAAGTATAGAAGACTGTGGCATTTTGATGTACCAATGAATGATGTCCATCTGGTTTAAGTAAATAAAAGTGTTTGGCTTTAACTTATATAAGATGTTTAGTTGGTGTGCATCGTTTTCTGAATATAAGGAAGGGAGTTGATGGATGTGCTTTTGCCATATGAACTGCGCAGGGGACCGATAATAAAAGATGTAAACCCCCATTGTTGTATGGACGCTCTACAATTGAAATGGTATCAGAGGGACGTGTTATTAGGGAAAGTGAATGGTAAGCGAACTGTGGTGACCCTAACAGATCGGGGGCCGTCAAGGAGTGCCACATCATATTTAATTGGTATCAGAGCTATGGTCTATTTGGAGTGATAAGGAAGCCTCAAATGGAAATGAGGATAGAATGATGCACACTATAGGGTACTATCCAAAAGTAGTTGACTAACATTGAACAACGGGTGATGGGTATTCACTTTTAGATTCCTAGTAACCAGTGTGATGTTGCTTTTGTGTGTCAGTAACATTTTATGTTACTTATGTGACTTTAGTAATAACCTTAATTAATGATCTGACTAGTGACACCAAGTTGCAAATTATTCTTGAGGCAAATGCTTGGAAAACTGCAAGAAAATCATGGTACGAACTCGAAGTGCTCATCCATCGAGGGTTGAAGCCTTTGCTGCAAGGGCTGAACCCTGAATGGAAGATATCCTGCAGGCATTGGCAAATATTGGAAATTTGATGGATAGACAAGCGCAGCAACAACCTGGAGTGGAACGTCGCCCTCAAGGACTGATGGAGCAATTTATGAAGTTAAAGCCACCTAAGTTTAGTGGAATGGGAAGTCCTAAGGAGGCGGAACATTGGATTGATGGAATGGAACGGATTTTCTGGTTGTTGAACTGTAGCGATACAGAAAAGATAAGCTTGACAGAGTACCAACTGGAGGGAAATGCAAAGTTTTGGTGAAGAGCTTCGAAGGATACAGTTTTTCCACCAGGTACTAATATAAACTGTGATGAGTTTGTTAGGGCTTTCAATAAGAAGCATTTCTCTAATTGTGCCAAGGATAGGAAGATCATTGAATTTGTTCAGTTAGGACAAAGGGAGCTAACAGTAGATTGGTATAAGGCAAACTTTTATGAATTGTCTAGTATGCTCCTAGGTTGGTTGAGGATTGAGAGGAAAAGGCCAAGAGATTCTTGAAAGGATTAAGGACTGATATCAGGAAACAACTAGTGCCTCTGAATATAAGAGATTATAATGAGATTTATGAGAGGGCATAGTTGGTGGAGCAAGAGTTAGTGAGAGAGCAATCAGAATCCAAGAGGCAGATGACCTTTAATGATGTTCAAAGGGGTAAGAGATCTTATCCCTATCAAGGTCAGCCCTGGGAATCTAAGAAGAGGAATAATTTTGGGAATTCTGGAAAAGTCAGGAGTGGCTTGGTTCCGGGGAAAGTACCTTACCAAAATAATATTTGTCAAAGATGTGGTGGACATCATGGACCAGGACCCTATAATGATCGATTGGAATGTTTTGGTTGTGGGTAGAGAGGTCACTTTAAGAAAGATTGTCCATAAAAGAGGTTGCAGCTAAATGTTAGCTCGGTGTGACAGGTACAACAAAGTACTGGTGGACCAAACCTACCAAGGAATCCACAGAGGCCACCAGCACAAGGAAGGGTGTATGCGGTCACCCAAGAGGAAGCGGAAGCTTCCGAAAATGTTATCTCAAGTACGATTTCGATAGATGGATAAGAAGGTATATGTGTTATTTGACATGAGTGACACGCATTCATTTGTATCTGAGAAACATAGATGATTGTGAGAAGTAGGAGCCAAATCTTTAGATATGCCTCTTCGTATTTTTACATTGCTGAAAGATATGTTGTTATCTACGTTAGCATGTGAGATGTGTGAGATGACCCTAGGGAAACGAGATCTGGAAATGGACTTGATAGTGATAGGTATGTATGACTTTGATGTCATTGTAGGTATGAACTAGCTCCGTAAGCAATGGAGTAGGATGAATGATCTCCTAAGATAGTACTTACCCGTGCGCTAAGGATAAAACTGTGAGGCTAAGAATGGGATAGGCCAAAGCGGATAATATCTTTGTAAGTTAGTCCCTATCGAAACGAGACCCTCAAATGGATGCGTAGTTTGGGTTTGAACCAGGCGAAAGCTGGTGTACTTGTAACGACCCGATCCGATGAGGGCGGGGAGTGGACGCCGAGGTCAGAGGACTTGAACAAGGAGCGGCTTCTGGCAGGCTTCTAGGATGGCAAAAGGGGGTAGGAATGAACCGAACTATGAACTAAACTGGGAAGGCAGTGTTTCTGGGATAATTCTATCAGAGTGGCGCAACGGAAGCATGGTTAAGCTTGTAGAACTTTTATTTGTGAAAAAGAAGGACGGGTTGATGCGCTTGTGCTTTGATAATAGGCAATTGAATCATGTAATTGTTAAGAGTAAGTACTCATTACCTAGAATTGATGACCTATTTGACCAACTGCAAGGAAGTTTGGTCTTTTCCTAAAAATTGACTTGAGGTCAGGATACCATCAACTAAGGATTAAGAAAGAAGACATTCCTAAGACCGCATTTAGGACTTGCTATGGACACTATGAGTTCCTAGTTATGCTATTTGGATTGACGAATGCCTTAGCTGCATTCATGGATTTAATGAATAGGATATTTAAGCCTTATTTGGATCAAAATGTGATTGTCTTCATTTGATGATATCATGATATATTCTAAAGGACCCGAAGAACATGCGCAACATCTAAGCACAGTGCTGCAAACAAGGCTTAAGAAGTGAATTATGGAGAGTGAGTTATGAATTTGAGGATTAAGTTATGATCATTTGAGCTAAGTAGTGACTTCCTATTAGAGGATCTTATTGGAAGTGTTGATGCATTACATGGAGGCATTTAGTATGTATAGATTGATCTTGGAAGTGATGAGTTTGAGTGATCATATGAGACATGAAATTATTTGTGGTTTATATGTCGGAATAATAGGTTTAATTGATGATGGTCAACTTTTAATTTTAGGTGATGATCTCAGTTTGAAAAGGTTTGGTGGAATTAGTGGATCATGATCAATTGTGGTTATAGTCTTTCCAAGGTGAAAATGTGAAAGTTCATGTTGTGGATTTGATGAATGATTAGTCTAAGTGATGATCATTTAGGATGAGACATGAGATATACTCGATGGAAACTAGACAAGTTTTTATTTTGGTGGATTGTTGATCTTTGAATTGAACAAGTCTTCGTGGACTATCGATATTTGAATCGAAGGAATGATGCTATATTTTAGGCTTAAATTTATGTTGCAGTGAAAGCATAGTGAATGTCTTTGTTGGACTAAACCAGATGAGCTGTTAATGGTGTCGATTTTGATGGTTCTAGGCTTAAATTGATGGTGACAAAGGTATAGGAATAATTCGGCTAAATGGTGTGTTAGATTGAGACCGTTAGATATACCAGAATGGAAAAGGGACCATGTGACGATGGATTTCATGCAAGGATTACTAAGGACATCAAGTGGTCATGACTCTATCTAGGTGATAGTAGATCGCTTGGCTAAGTCTACCTATTTCCTAGCAGTTCACATAAACTATCCGAAGGGTAAATTTGATGTTATATGTGTAAGCCAAGTGGTACGCTTACATGGTGTTCCTGTAACTATCATGTCTGATCGAGATTCGAGGTTTACTTCAAAACCTTTGGCAAAGTTTTCAAACCGCCTTAGGGACTAAAGCTCCCATTTAGTATCGCTTTTCAT